>CM062808.1:44195045-46595045 GCA_031772625.1 Pinus tabuliformis
CCATCACAGGAGAGAGGAGCTTACTTCTTTGGCAGGTCTACAAGCTTGTCCTTTGGCAGTTTCTTGCTTTCAGTACATGTCATGTTATGAGTTCTTTGTCTTGCACTTGCATGAAGGACATGTCAACCTTGCCAGGGTGGATTTCACTTTGACACCCGAGGTGATTGCACAGGCTACAGGGATTCCAAATGTTGGGGAGATATGAGAAAGTCCTTGATGAGCTATGGAGGATTCGAGGAGACCGAATCTTGAAAAGAAGGAGGCCCGGTGACCTATTGCCTGATGATCGGGAGTCATTGCTCATTCAGGTGAATGCATACTTGGAGAGGCTGTTGGCTAAGGCCAACCAAGAGAAAAGGCTGCTGAGAAACATGAAGAATCATTATTGGGCAAGAATGCATGTATGCAAGGCCAAAATGAAAATGTTCCAAAGGAGGTTGACCAAGGCACTAAAACGGAGAAAAAGGACAAATCCACTCTGTATGTTGGCTGAGGCATCCCTCAAGGATCATGGCACTCACTAGCATCAACTACAGCACAAATCCCAAAAATTTTGGAGAATTTTGGGTAATTTTGGGAAATTTACAGGTTTTGGCTTCTCAACGGGTCTCACCCCCGGTGAGACCCTTTGTCATCGTAGCTCCGTTTTGAAAAAACTCAACATTTTTGGATTTTTCATGCAAAGTTACACATGCTTATGGATGGACTTGAGTTTTCATGGAGTTTTGGGCCTCCAAAAGGTCAAAATACAGCCAAATTTTGACTTTCTGCCCCTTTTTTGAGCTGCAGAAGTAGTCTTAGGAGAATTGACTTTTGACTGGGAAAATGACCTCGAAATCCAAAAATTCCGGTTGGGTTGGAAAGTAGACTCAGAGACCTTTCCAACGAGCTATCCTGCACCTCTTCTGACATCGGGAAGGCCTCCAAACAGGGCTCCAAAGTGCGCGCTTGAGGATGCGCGACCGTTGAGGGAACTTTGCCAGATTTGACCAGTTCAGCCCAGAAAACGCAGTTTAGCTCCAGTTTGACTTTCTGAGGTGGATGGTGATCCTCTTGACTGTACTTGTGGCACTTTTTGGGTACTTTTACTATTGTTTAACTCTTCTAGAAGTTTCTTTCATGTAAATGGTAAATATTTAATGTATGGATAGGTTTCCTAGCTTATAGAGGCAAGTTGTTATGACTGCCTATTATCTAGTGCTCAGTTTAGAAGTAGTTGAAACAGCTCCTAGGAAGGGGAGCTCGACCCCTAGAGGTGGGGAAAGAGGTTAGATCATCTATATTATGCACTCTTTTGCTCATTTTCATGGTTGGACTCTTGAGGGAGGAGCTATCATTGTATATTTCACTTGTATCTCTGCAATTTTTGCTAAGGAAGACCAGGGTTTTGCAGTCATCATTGGGATTCTTGTGGACTCATGTGTTGATGGTGTGTTTCTACATGTTACTGTAAGCTTTGTTATGTGATACATTTCCTTTCTATACTGCTGCATATTAAACAAATGAAGTGATAAAGTTAGAATTCATGCTAGCCATGCTCTGTTTTTAAATTTGTTTAATTTCTATGTTTTCTGCTGTCTAAAGAGAATTCAAATCCATCGTTTGCTCTCTTTAGCTCCTCATCTTTCATTCCTGATCATCCACCTCAGTTAAAGGCATCAACGCTGTCTCCTACCTCGCCCCAAGGAACCCCCTGCAGAAACTGTGTCCAATTCCCGCACCCAAAATTGCAATTCCTCAATTTGCCACCAAAAACCCAAAAAACCCCAAATCAACCTTTTTTATCAGTTTACTAGCCTAATATCAGTGTTACCTTGTTGGTCATCTCATCCCATTGAAGATCTACCGAGATTGACCGGAGAGAGCCTTCTCCTGCCCCGTAGGGCTAGCTACGAGGCTGAATGGTTTGATGTAGCCTTGAGGTTTACCTTTCTCAGCCTGAGGTGAAATTTCAAGCGCTAACAGATTACATTCCATCTCTTTCACATGTTTCATCCTCAAAACATGGGTGGAAGCGATAAAAGTTGATCGACTAAAAATATAGTTAATTAGTACCAAGTTCATGCATCCATCCATCTTAGTGAAATGCGGGGATGGGGTCCAACTACTTCCTTGTCATCTTGGGATTGATTCCAATTGTTCCTTTCAGTTACCTTCAATTCCATTTTGTTGTTGTACTGCTATGATGTATCCATGCATTTATTTTTGTCCTCCATGTGCCCATACTAGGTGCATTTTTGCTTCTATGTTAGTCCATAATAAGTTTTCTAATGCTCACGACCTTGCCTTGATAATTGTTGTTTCTACGGGTGACAAGGGTGGTTATACACAACAACCATTGCAATCAGTTCTTTGGTCTTTGACTCTTCAACAAGTGAGTCATGTAGTTCCTTAAAGTCTTCTTCCTTTTTATTCCATTCCTAGGGATTTAATTTATGTGATTTTGTAGCTTGTTCTGATAATTCGACCTTAGACTCTTCATGTAATGTGTCAATAGATTCTACATTAGTTTCTTGACAAAGACTTCTTTATGTTCCACCTTGGTCCCTTCTTCTTTAATAAACTTATTTTGATAAAGCATTTGCATTGGTGAAGCAAGTACATTATAAGTCCCTTATTTGTGGATAATATGGTATTAGAATAGTTGAATAACTGACCATGATGCAACTATCAAAACTTGGCAAACCTAGCATGGCTAAAGAAAAAGAGAGAGGTTGGAAGAACTATAGACCATGAATTCTCATCTGTAGGAAGAGGACAAGAAATTGAAGAAGAAGGCTAGATGTATGATTGATGGATGGTAGAGATGGAGAAGACGCTCTATAACTCAACAAGGTTATTGGCATTGTTAAAGGAAAAACTTGATGAATGTGAAGGCTCCCTCACTGTGGTCATGTTAGATTGGGACAAACATAGAATGTATTTGGAATAACCGAGAGAGAAGCTCATCTAAATGGACAGTTGTTAGGAGGATAGGCTCACTTAGATGATGAGTCAACTGCAACAATTGTTAAACAAAAAAAAGAGTTGGCAAAACTACAAGCCATTATCTAATAGTATAGAAAAAAGTTAATTTCCATTGCCACATCTCAAGTAGCACCATTCCCAATATTTCTCTAGTAAGCTTAAATTCCTTCAACTTTTCTAAGTACCTTTAGTGAATTTGAAAAGCATACCAATAGAATTGGTTCCAAACTACCAAGGTAAATGGGCTACATTGGACAAACACTAGCTAAGAGAATGTAACACATCCTAAGCCCCATTGTAGTTGAATAGAGGCTTAGGTTTTGATGCTAGAAAAGAAATGCCACTAACTCCAAGATCACATTCATAAAGGTAAAGGAGAAGGTAGAGTTGCTAGCTGATAAGAGTAAAGAATAACAACAAATGAATGTGGCACTACAAAACCGCTTCAATATTATTTGGAAAATTATTGAAGGGTAGCAATGAGAAGAGATTGAAGATGTAGCTTGCACCATCACTTAGAAGAAATGGCAAGAAAATCAACTAGAAAAAGAGGAAGAAGACCCAGATCTATGTATAAGGTAAGACATCACTTGATTGTAATTTTTGCAAGAAGAAAGACCACAAGATTGTCAACTATATGTACTCAAAAAGCACATTCATGTTCTATAAAGAAAGGCCATAGCACTGTCATATATTTGTAGCCAAAGGCACATTCATTTTGTGTAAATAAAGGCCATCATGAGGCATCTTGTTGGGAGAAGCTAGCTACATGCCATAATCTTCAGTGATTTCAGAGGAAGAATCGTAAGAATACTTCCCCAATCCAACAATGAATTTGAAGGCAAACAGAGAAAATGAGTATGTCAAGTAGTCCATATAATAATGTAAAGAACCTTTGCCACCAAGTCTGCAAGTTGAGTGGTCACTGGGAAAAAAAAGTGCTGGCAACTTCATTTAGAGCTTCACCCAAACAACCGTGCAACCAAGAGAAGAGTGTGGAGAGTGGAGATTGAAGAGGATGATGGGTTGAATAAATATTCAACCCCAAAAAGTAGAAGTTTTCCAAAGATTCATAGTAGTATTGGTGGATAGTGGGTTGATGCCAAGGGTAGTCCCAATCTAATTGTCTCCCTTGATCTTCTAGAATTGGAGATGTATTAAAGATTGGTACATGGGAGCCAATGAAATTCTCTTGTCCTTATACCATCCAAATTTTGAGACAATCCCTCGCCTTAAGACTATATCCAATCGATTATTGCCACCTACAATAATACATGCATGGGATTTGTCAATGTTTGGGTGAAAAAAGGTGTTATGATTGCAAACCAAGGAGGGCATTCCAGGATGGAGTGTGAGTAGCAAAGAAACAACCGAGAAGAGGAAGAGGGAGTTTCCAGATCATATACAAATATGGCCACATCAGGGCTTAGAGATCAGGATAGGTTGGATGGAGCTTCCAAATATGTCATCTGGAAGGCTAGGATGTCCTTGCTTCGAGATGAATATGGCCTAAGAGCCTACATAGATAATGTGGTGGAAGTTCCCCAGGATATGGATCAACTCAAATAATACCGGAAGGAGATGGCGGGGTCAAGTGGTTGATCTTGGATGGAGTTTGGGATCATATAGTCTCACATGTGGTAGAGAAAGATACAACCAGAGAGATGTGGGAAGCTCTCTCCATGCTATATCAAAGTACTTCCGAGCAGTAGAAGATGTTCCTAGAAGAAAATCTTAGATGCATCAAGATGCAGAAGGGAGAAGGCATAGATCCCTTCCTCACCAGGATTCAACGGGTTTGAGATCAACTTGCAGTTGTTGGAGCAACACCTCAACCATCAGAGCTAGCATGATTGGCACTAAACAGTGTCTCGGAGGATTGGCAAGTCTTCATCCAAAGTATATTAGGCAGAGACACGCTACCTCGATGGGATAGGATGTGGGCCGATTTGCAACAGGAGGAAATGAGGTGATATTTTCTTAAGAGCTCCATCAATGGCAACAATAGTAGTAGATCAAAGGGTGTGAAGGAAGAGGAGAATGTGGCCCTAGCATCGAAGGGTCCTAGTCAGGGGTAGGGGGAGCATAAGAAGAAGAAGGACTTATCAAAGGTCAAGTGCTTCAGGTGTGGTGACTTCAACCACTACAACATGCAGTGTCCTCTCAGGGAGAAGGAAAAGCAAGAGAAGTTGGACCAATAGGCAACATCTATGGAAATAAATAAGCTTTCCTCTAGGCTAGAGAAAGAGTTTCCTATGTTCTCAAATATACCTCTAGGAGTGAGGTGGGGTGATTTGGTGTTGTAGCCCTAGAGAGCTATAAAGAGTGGGTCCTTGAGGAGTCCACCTCATGGATCATTACCTGGCTATGGGGGACCCACAATATTCAGTATCAAGATGGATCGATGGTAGTTGATGCAGTCAGTACTAGAGTGACAATTGCAGACTAATAGCAGTCAGATGTTGAGGAGCACAATGCAGTGTTAACAACAGAGCACGTGGCTCAGTGCAGAGTTAAAAACAATGTTTATTCTTCAGTGATAGTGCAGAGGCTAGTAGTAGTAAAGATTCAGGAGACAAACGCATCATACTGAACATGGATGATTCAATATTTTGGATCCTTCTTAGTTGCAGTTGTTGCAGTCGCAAAAACAACATATGAGAGGAAATTGCATTGCAAATGCAGATTTGGCATAAATATAACAATTTCAGCAACAACACATATGCAACATCATATTCATGCAATATTTGGTGGGTAGCAATAGCCAGACATCAGCATCGTGAGAGGAGATGACACAAAGACAAAGTGTTGTGACAGTGTGTGCAACACTAGAACATAGTCCTCGCTAGGAGGGAGTGTTATTTTTTGTACCATCGGATGTGTTATAACCACAAAATTTGGTGGAGAGGCTAGAATGCATGAGATCTCCAAAAGCCAAAAATAGTTTATGGAAATTCCACCTAGATATGACTTAATTCGATTATTAACCTATTTTTTTAATGTTTCCTAAGTCTAAACTTAGGAAAAATGGTTAATTAATTAAAACTAATTAAGTCAAGGTGGGAATAGTCTAGAAACTCACACAGATTGACTTCAAGATGATCATAGCCCTTGATTAGGTTTTAATCTTTGTCGTTGGTGCTCCAATAGAGGACTATAAGAATAAGTTGATGGGAACTTGGAAAAAACACTTCAACAATTCGATTTCCTTAGTAGATCGATTTCCAGAGAGCAACAATAGTTGTTAGAGATCGAAACAGAGACAATGATCCAAAGGAAGTTTTCTAGATGCGAAGAGGTTGTAGCAAGAGGCCTAGTTATTCCTAGTGGGGTAATGCAGAGAGTTGGGTAGTTGCTTCAGAAGAGCAACTCGATTTAGCTATAGAAAAAATCATTTTCAGTTCCAGAGGCCAGGCATAGCGTCTAGAGTGTCAGAGAAGCAATTTCCTCAGCAGAGACATGCATAATGACTTGATCAGAGGTAGTTCTAGGCTAGACTTCATAGGGTTTGCGTAAGCACTATGGAGAGGGTCCATGAGGACATGTTTCTAAAGCTAAGTTGTGTTGGGGTTGCTTGTGGAGGAAGGGAAATTCCCTTAGGTAATTTTGGCCAGATTTTCTTGCTAATTGGATTGATATTTGGTCTTCCATAGATTGTACTATGAATTTCACTACCGCATAATAATAAAAACCCTAATTGCTGCACCGATTTTCCCAAGTTGGGTTTTTCTGGGACATTTGTCCAAAAGTAATGTGTAAATTTTTATGTGTGTGTGCTAGATTTTCTTAGTTTCCAGCGCTATTTTCTTCCGTAGTTTTATTTGTGAAAATCACAGTATGAATTATTTGGTATTTGTCGTAACAAACAACAAATAAATTGTTAAATGAATTAACAATTAGAAAAATAATTTCTAACTGTTGTGATAGATGATTTTTTCACATACAACAACCAAAAGGAAACAAATTTACAAGAAAAAATAAACTTAAAAAACTCTTTTTGAAGTGCCTCGTCCCTTACAATAAGGATGGGAAGAAGACAATTGACAGATGATTAAAAACTATTATAAAATGTATTAAGAGATTGTGGATGTTCCATTTTGAGAGTAAATTTTATTGGATATTCAAATTTTTCTTAACAAACATTTAAAATAAAATTATAAAACAAAGGTTTGTCTTGTTAATTAGAAATTAAACCAAATGTGGACCTAATATAATAAGATCCTTTGAAAATGGCATTGAAAAGAATTGATGAAGTAACTTTTATTAGTTATTCAACTGTTTTCTCTGTAACATTTAATATCTTAATTTAGTGGTGGAATGGTTGACTTGTCAATTGCTTCCATCTATAGTATGTGGACCTAGACGTAATTAAGGTGTGTCTAATTTGGAATAAGTTTATGTTAATGGGGGAAAATGTACCTCCAACAATAATGGAGTCTCCCCTTTGTGAAGTCCTGGTTAAACCTCACATTGTTTGGGATAGGAGCCCCATCCAGTATGTGGGCCTGACTGCCACCATGATAGTTTTACTCTTGGCTATCAAATGAAGAGAAGTTAGCATGAAAGCAAGAGTGAAATGCTTGAAAATAGGGATGAAATCAACCCATGATTGATAACTTGCAGAACATAATACAATAATATAACAACAAAATAACAAGAAGGAGTATCTCAAGGAGTCAGTCAGCTAAAACCATCTAAGATATACACAAATGAGAATGTACTACAAGTTTACTGCAAATTAGTTCACAATAAATTACTAGTATAGCGTGGAATGAGAAAGCAAAGATTCAAAGCAAACATATAAGACATAAGCCACGAATTAGTTCGTCAACATATACCCAATATGTAAGCACACATGCACCCATAGTAAAAGTACCAGATAGCCATTACAAATACCATAAAGATGCACAAGAATTGATGCAAAGAGTGAAGAACTTCTCATTAATAATGCTGCAAATTCAAGTACATGTCCAACAGGTCCATCAAAATCTAGTAGTGGAATGTAGGCCACTCACACCATCTTCAAGACAAAACCCTAGCCTCACCACAACTCACCCTACTATCTGCCAAGAGTAGAGTGCTTCTAGCTCCCTAAGCACAAAATAGCTATCTAATTGCTAGCCAAGCTCAAGTGCTAAAAGTCCCTCTAAATGAGGCATGAGGGTATATTTATAAAAATGGGGAGGTGGATTTTCACCTTCCCCATGATCTTTCGTATTCCTTATAGTCACAATTTCACTTTGTAGTCACAATCACCCTTTGTAGTCACAATTGCACTTTGTAGTCACAATCACCCTTTGTAGTTGCAGTCACATTTTCTAGTGATAGTGGCACTTTGTAGTCGCAACAACAATTTGTAGTGGCAGTCGTAATGGAGAATTGCTATTGGTTTAAGTCAAATGCGATGAGGGGAATAACTAGTCATAAGTCACAAATCTAGAGGATAGTCATTAAGTCACAAGGAACTGAAGATGTGATTTACGACTTGAGTTTTCTCTCTAGCCTTTAGTAGCAAATCACAAGTCTAAGTTGCAAGTCACATTTCTAGAAGGTAGTGAGTAAGTCACCAGACTCTGCAAGATACCATATAGCCTTTGTTGCAAATTGGGGTTCTAGAGGTTAGAGTATAAGTCCTTAGGAATTAAACTTGCAATTTGTGACTTTGTGAGATTAGCCCTATAGTCTAAGTTGCAAATCACATTCCTAGAGGCCAAGGAGGGTAAGCCTGCAATTTGCAAATGTGACTTGCGACAAGGAAAAAAATACAAGTCTTTCAAGGTTTAAAGCTAAACTTATAAAGGTGGATGTGATTAGAGTCAAACCAAAGGAGAAGTGAAAGATTTAGGAGGTCATTGGGAAAGCATCCCGAGGAAATTTCAAGTGGAGGGAACTCCAAACTCATTGTTGCATGTAACATCACAGACTCATTTCCACATGTAAACTCAAGTATGGATGAAGCCAAGTTGATCTCTACAACAATATGCCATCAATAAATCACGTGGACCATGATGAATATTTTAATCTCGCTGACCTAGTTGTATATGCTTTGCATTGAGAACTACTTCTACTAGTATTAAGCCTTATGGTCTAATTGAAACCTTCTCCAACCCTAGACATGCAAGGACACACACAAGTATAGTTTTGGTAGCTTCTTAGGAAAAAAAATAAAAAAATCCATAGGGATAATGTTAAAACCTTGAAAAACAAAGGAGGACCCAAAATTTAGGTAGGCTGGACAAAAAAATTGGGGGGTGTTGTAGCGACTACAATAGTTTCCAAAAATTTAATTTAGTTATTGATAATTATTAGGTGGATGGTATGGGTTTATATCTTCATGGGATATTTTAGAATATTCTTAATAGTAGTGATCAAAAGTTGAGATTTATCTAAAATTAGTTATGACATTTATGCTAATTTAATTAAATCAATCAATTAAAAAAATTGTCATATGAACATGATTTATGATTGTTGGACGTTTGGTATTAGGAAGCCATGGTGTTGGCCCATGGTATTGTAACAAAATTTATTTACAGATTAAGACTCTCCATAGTAAAGTGGAGGTTGTAACAACCTCCTCACAGATCTATCCCAGTAACCATCCAACCGAGGTAAACATGCGATAAGAGGCTACTGTCATTAGATTCAACCTCCTATGTGACCCTAAGGAAGTGGAATCGATGGAACACATCAACCAACCTATCCACATCATATACAGAACCCTTAGGAGAAATTTCAGCCACTCAAACATCTTGTCCCTAGGTCCCACTGATGTTATGGACATATTAAGCCTCAGTCGCTCTCAAGCTATAGGCATGAGGGCATCTAGAAATCCAAAGTCACTCTCACAGGCTTGCCTGCCAGTGTCCAAAGACCGAATTTACCATTTTAATACCAGTGATCCCAGGATTTGAGCCACTTTTTTCAGGCGCAAAGCCTAGGTCACTATCCATAATGGAATGATAACTTAGGAGCAGTAAAAGAACAGTGAAAAAATTATGCAAAAGCAATAAGTTGAACAAGAACTCCATCAGACCCCTACTAGCCATGACAGACATTTCATCAAACATGTCGCAAGCATGTAATCTACAGGTGTAACCAACAGAATTAAACATAGGGATCTTGTACTTATTTGAGAATCACTAAGAACCATTGTTCCCTCATGCCATTTGCTGCATTACCATCTATTAGGCCATAGATACATTATCCATTCATTTACAAGTAAAAACATGCTGAGATCCATACATAGCTACTATCATAAAACACACATATAACCAACATAATAACAACATAAATACTCATGAAAGTACAACCATATAAACCACATATGATCCATCAAAATGCTCATAGAAATACAAGGAGAAATAACCTTTCATTAATGATGCAAAAACCAAACTCGGGATGGGACTTCCACGTTCCACCCAACCATAGAATGGCTGAGCCAAATCTCTCTTCAGCCATTCACCCTCGTGCCATATTCCAAGCATGAATGTGGGACTCAAACAAAAGAACCAACCAGGGCATACCGATGCTAAACCACCTCACCCTCATCAATAGAAACCAGGCTTTACCATAATCCATCCTGGATCACTAGGCCAACACAATGAACACATCATAACAAGCTTTACCATGATCTCCACTTGATCACTAGGCCAAACAAGCATGGATGCCACCAAATTTCTCCACCTACACCATGAGTAATTTTCCTACCTCCTAGTCTCTCATGCTTTACCGCAATCCAAACCCGGATCACTAGGCCCTAAACCAAGACCCAATCTTCAGGCTTTACCACATATCCCAAACTCAGGATTTTTACACCCAATGGAGAGCAAAACATCTCTTGGCTTTACCATATATCCTGCCATTCACCGATAAGGATTCCTAGGCCCACTGAGGCAACACAATCCTGGCTTTACCACAACCCATAGTCTCGCTCAGGGGTCACTAGGCCAATGGATTTATCGTGATCCATTGTACACTTCAGGTACCACTAGGCCATGTTCTCTATCATTCGGAGATCCACCCGACTCAGCTTTGAATCCATCTGACAGTCCAACTCAACCAAAACATGAGAACCCCATCGCACCATAGATATCCGAAAATGGCAAGGCTAGGATGAAAATAATGTTACACCTAGCAAAACCCATGCCACAATAGCAAAATAACTACATGTAATACCATGCATGCAAATCTAGCAAGGAAAATACACATGCAAATCGATACCAACAATGAATCCTGCTGTAGCTGCTTGATTCTGCCTTTCCCTGCTTGATCTTTGCTTCCACTTTCCTTCTTTGCTTTCTTGTTCCAATGCCAAAAATTCTCCAAGAAAACTCTAAGTGTCCAAGAGTGAGAGAGAGAGAGAATAATGGGAGAGCACCAAAATCCAACTGATCCTCAGAAGCCTTTTTATGAATGAGGCCTTTATTTTCTTCATTTTCTATTATTTTCCTTCAATTTCCTCCTCACATGCAAACTGTGACCTTTCACCTCCCTTTTCTCCTAATTTCCATTATTTTCATAAATAAATGTGCCAAAAATGCCATTTTTCCTTTCCAAAGCCTTAGTCATAGCCTTTCCCAATTTCCTTAGACACAACAACCACATGAACACCTCCTAGCATGTCTTGCCCAACATTCAACTTGGAATAAGTGTCCCATCAAACTTGGTTATTATTTTTGCGTTTATTAACTTTTATTTCATGGAATTTTTACCAGGGATGTTACAGATTCCCCCCCTTGGGGAACACCTTCCTTGATGTTAGACCACACCAAGACCTCAGAAAAACCCCTGAAAAGCAAACACGCTGCCCATGGAGATTTATAACATAGCTCAATGCAGTATTTACAATAATCACCCTACTGAAAAGAAAACCAACAAAACAACATGACATCATAATGACATGACACCCATACCGTTATCGGAGCTTTATAACTTAGCTCATGGCAGTATTTACATCCATATACATATGTACATACATCAACATCACCAAAACATATACCAAAATCACAACAAAGCACCAAGTCAAAACTGCTTTTCCTCAACGGAAAACAAGGAAGGATACATAGCCCGCATTTGATCCACCATCTCCCATGTAGCTTCATCGGGCCCAAAGTGCTTCCACTGCACTTTAACTTGCTCGATTGCTCGGTTCCAGAGCATGAGCACCTTTTTCTGCAATATACACTAGGCTCCGGTTGGAATTCTCCATTTGGTTCCACCTGCAATACAAACTAGTCAATCACATGATCAACATATTTAACATACTTCTTAAGTAATGATACATGGAAAACATCATGGACTTTCACTGTTGGAGGTAGTGCAAGTCGATAGGCTACTGGCCCAATCCTCTCAATGATACTAAAGGGTTCACAACATCGTGGTGCCAGTTTGGCACATGATCCAATCGCAAGGAGATCTTCTTCATCTTGATGCGCAAGTACACCTAATCCCCCAACCTGGAACTCCTTGAACAACCTGCTATGATTTGCATAACTCTTCTTCCTATCATGTGTTTCCTTTAGATATTTCTTTATAACCTACATTTCATGTTCCATGTCTGCCAACATCTCTGGTCCAATCAACACCATGTCAACCAAATCACTCCAATTGATGGGAGTGTTGAAACTCTGCCCATACAATGCCTCAAAAGGATTCATCCTCGATAACTCCTGATAACCGTCATTGTATGTGAACTCTTTTAAGGGGAGATACTCTTCCCACTTCTATTGTTGATGTGTCGCATACATCCTCAACATGTCCTCCAATATCTTGTTGATCCTCTCTATCTGTCCATCTGTCTGTGGATGATAAGCCATGTTGAAGGCCAACTCTGTGCCCAAACCTGCAAATAACTCCTTCCAAAACTTGGAAGTGAACTTCGCATCCATGTCTGACACAATCTTCTTCGGAACACCATGCATCCTAACCACATATCTGATGAATACCTGTGCCACATTGATAGCTGAGAATGTAGACTTCATTGGAATGAATTGTGCAAACTTTGTTAACATGTCCACAACAACCATAATGGAATCATGTTGTCTTACTATCTTCGGCAACCCTATGATGAAGTCCATGGAAATGACCTCCCATTTCCACTCTGGAATTATGATTGGCTGTAGTAGTCCACCTGAATGTTTTCACTATGCCTTCACTTGCTTCCAATCAAAACACCTAGCCACAAACTCTGCTACATAACTCTTTAGATTTGACCAATAATAAAATTTCTTCACTGTAGTCAATGTCTTCTGATAACTTGGGTGACCTGAATAAGGTTTCGCATGAAACTCTCTCAAGATCACCTTCTTGAGCTCGCTGCTATCTGGCACATATATCTTGTCTCTGAATCTGACCAATCCATTCGTTGTAAGACAATAATCCATACCCTATGCACCTGCACCTATACTTGTACCTGTACCATGACCTATACCTATACCTGTACTATCATTTGTACTTGTACCAACACCCTGCTGCAACCTGTGCACAATCTCCATATACCTAACATCCTGCTAAGTTTCCCGCAAAATCCTATCCTATAATTCTATCCCATAGGAGCTCATAACTGCCAAGTGATTTACCTATACCCACCTGCTAAGAGCATCTGTCACCCTGTTCTCTTTACCTTTGATGTACCTGATTTTGAAATCAAACTCAATGATCATGGCCAACCATCTAGCCTACCTGGAATTCAAATTCAGCTGGTCAAACAAATACCTCAACCCAATATGATCACTCATCAATACAAACCTCCTGCCAAGAAGATAGTGCCTCCACATATTCAATGCATGTATAATCGTTGCTAACTCAAGATCATGTGTCGGTTATTTCTGCTCATGCTCGTTTAGCTTTCATGACTCATAGCATACCACCTGTCCGTCGTGCATAAGGACTCCACCAAGTCCTATCTTGCAAGCATCCATACATACTACAAACTCCTTGTACGGATCTGCAATCTGTAGCATTGGTGCACATGTCAACAACTGCTTAAGCTGCTCAAAGCTAGCTTCACACTCTTCTGTCCATTTGAACTTCTTACCTTTCCTTTGCAATGATGTTATATGATAAGCAATCTATGAGATGTTCATGATGAGTCTCCTTTAGTAGCCTGCCAAACCCATGAAGGATCTCACCTCATCCACATTCTTAGGAGCTACCCATTCCATGATGGCTCCTATCTTCTCTAGATCTACTGCAATTACCTCCTTGGAGACCACATGCCCCAAGTAGTGTACCTTAGTATGAAAGAAACTGCACTTGTTGAGCTTAGCGTACAATTGATGATCTGTCAACAACCTCAACACTAATGCTAAATGTTCAACATGCTCTTCCTCATTTTGAGAATATACCAATATATCATCAATGAACACACTAACAAACTTATCCAAATATGGACATAACACACTATTCATCAAGCACATAAATGTAGTTGGAGCATTAGTTAAGCCAAATGGAACTACAACAAACTCATAATGCCCATACCTTGTCCTGAATGCAGTCTTGAAGATATCCTCTTCCTTGATGCGTACCTGATGGTATTTGGATCTCCGATCAATCTTCAAAAACACTGTTTCTCCTTTCAGCTGATTGAACAAGTCATCAATCCTCAGTAAAGGGTACCTATTCTTAATGGTCAATTTATTCAACTGCCTATAATTAATGCATAATCTAAGAGTATCGTCTTTCTTCTTCACAAACAATATCGGTGCACCCCAAGGTGATACGCTTGGCCTAATGTATCTCTTGTCCAACATTTCCTTCAATTGTAGATTTAACTCAACCAACTGATGTGTGCTCATCCTATAAGGTGCTTTTGATGCTAGAGCTACCCCTAGCACTAACTCAATAGAAAAGTCTACCTCCTTGTGTGGTGGCAACTCTATAATGTCCTCAAGAAATACATCTTGAAACTACTGCAAAACTGGGTACCTGCTCAACACATCTTCAACCTAAACCTCCTTACCCTTATCATGAGAAATGTGCAATCCGAATAACATACACCCTTTCTTGTGGCTACGCTTTGCTTGCATAGCTATCACCATCCTAACTGATGTGGCTTTCTTCTTACCCTGCAAGATTCTTGGTTCCCCATTGTCATCAACACACTCAATGGATTTGTCATAAAAGTCTACGTTGGTTCTATTAGGATACAACTAATCCATGCCCAAAAACATAATGTATGACCCCAACGATAGTACATTCAAATGTGTTGTTGTAGGCATACCATTCAAATCAAATGCATAAGATCTTACCCGATGATCAACTTGCTTCTTTGTACCTGTAGCCAACTACACTAACCAGGAATCTGCATGCAATTCCTTACTCAAACCACACGTATCCACCAAGTCAGGACTAACATAGCTATAATTATGTCTAATGTCAATCAAAATAGAAATAACTTGATCACAAATCTTACCAACTGTTGTTGCAGCTACAACCACCCTCCAAAATTTTGGCCTGCACCCCAATTTGAAGCCTCCCTTGAGAGTTTCACTTGATGACTACATATACTCGGGTTCACTCCGTGAGTTCGTGTGAGTCTTCGAACACACATTTCTTATTCATTTCACCCAAGTTTTTGCATGTTGATGTCAAAGTCATGCTTGTGACCATGTTGTGGTCATGCTCAAGGTCTTCACTTCATGTGTACATGTTGTGTTCACTATGAAAACATTTGTCGCACTCACACATGGAGTCACATTCACTGTCACACAAGCATCGTCACGGTCGACCAACGATCAATCACAAGTATCGTGCTTGTCACTTACACCGTTGGTCAGTTATGTTGAACATGTGTGTGTGGATGTTTGAGTTGTCTCGTCATCGAGTCATGTAAGTGTGTGTTTGCAGGATCACATATGCATCTTTAACTCAATCACACGCTTAGTCATTTTGCTGAAGTTATGATGACAGGACTCCCCTCTGATAGCCAAACCATCACCCCGCCATCAACTCGATCAACTGTCACCCAGAACAACGCAAAAACACCAAGCAAGTCATTTCAAGTTGTGCTGCTCGCAAGCAAATCAATCAACCTTCATGCTGGTCAACTAGAGAGTTTGACCCGACAGCCACCCCGGGACTCACTCTCCTCAAAAATTGTGTAGAGGTTGCAGACCTTACCCACTCCGTTGAATGGGAAAATTTCACAGACAGGCCGGATAGACACCTAGTGCCCGTCCATGTCTCCCTTAGAAAATTGCGTATTTTTTCCAACCAAGCCTCCCGAGAGTCGACCGACTGCTCACCAAGAAAATTGCACAGTTTTCATGAGCAAGGCCTGTGCTACCCAGTAGTCCACTTAGCTCAGAAACTACGCAGAGGTGATCAGCAGGCCAGCCTCCCAGCATCAGCGCAAATTTTTCCTGCTAGTAGCCCTCAACAACTGACTTCCAGTTCCCTCGAGGAATTGCATAGTTTTTCCTGCTAAGCTCCAACAGCTGACTACCAGTTCCGCTCAGGAATTGCGCTGTTTTTGCTGCCAATAACCCAACATCTGACCAGTTCCCTCTAGGAATTACATAGTTTTTGCTGCCAGTGTCTCGAAAGCCAACTGCCAGTTCGCTCCAGGAATTGCAAAGTTTTGGCTGTCAAGCTCCCACTGCCCGCTCATTCTAGAAACTATGCAGATTTGGCCTTCCTAGCCTTCCTACAACCCAGATTGTTCCTCCCAAAAACTACACAGTTTTGTCCTCCAACTGAGCCATAACCCGCGAAAAGTCATTGTCAATCTGAATTGCCCATCTTCATCATCTTGTGACTCTTGTGCAGTTTTCATCAACAAGTGCCCGGAGCCTCCATCCCGCCTCGTAACCTTGTTGCCTCTCCCGGGCACTTGCATCCAAAATTATCATGTATCATGGTAGACTAGGAGGTTTTTGGATTTGATGTCGTCATGTCATGAGCGACTATAAGTACAGGTACACAAACAAACCTGGCGAGGTGACGAATGGGATGAAGAAAGGGAGCACATGCAAAAGGACAAGTTCACCAACGAACAAACAACGACGCATGCGAAGAGATGTGCTCGCGAACGGATTATCATGCAAAGATGTGTTCGCAAATGGACAGACAAGCAAACGTGCAAGGTGTGCTCATGGACAGACGGATGGACGAACATGCACCTTTCGTGAATAGAAGAACCTGTCAAGACTTCCAACATACAAGCAAGGAGAAATGTGCAAAAGCAATATCAAGTGAACCAACAATCATCAAAGTCTCAGTGCACTTTGTCATGAGGAGGTGAAGCTGTGACACACCATGAAGACATCCATCACCCAGCAACACTGCAGCTCGACATGCACACCAGTAGCAACACGAATGTACCAGCACTGTCATGTCGAATCATTTCATGAGTCATGTCATCCACATCTCTACTGTGGGCCATACTATCAATCAATGTAATGTAATGTGGAAGTCCAAGAGACCCACTTGTTATACAAAGAGTCATGTAAAGTCGAAAGGTCATGGAAGTCAAACAATCATGAGGGTATTCGAACAACCACAAGGGTCAATTTCACCCTTGGCTATAAATACCCCCTCATTTGTACAAGAAAGGACTTTTCACCTCAACTCCTCCCACATAGCCTAGAGAGTCTGTAATCTTTTCTTTGAGGAGTAAGTAGTGGCTCCAACACTCCGCCCACGGGGTTAGTGATGTATGGTGTAACGATGTGTCTTGGAACTTTTGCTTAATTTAGAAGCCTGCTAATAGGCCAACAGGTTTTCACATATGTATTGTAAATGTTGTAAGACTAATCTCGAACACTTGTAATGCACGTTGCTTTAACTTGTGTTTAACACTTGAACTCATTCAATTGTTGTAATACATATTTATTAATGAAAATGTGTTGTATATGTTGTTAACGGTGTCCTGCCCGTGGTGGCTACCTCCCCAAACATAATAAAAACCTTTCACATAAAACTTGCTATTACAACCATTGCACTCGCGCGGACTCATCCGCTAAGTGTTGTACGTGTTATCCTTCCTTGCATGTTGTGACTGCCACATCCTTGGGGACTATTCTTCCGGAAGTTGTGCATGTCCTATTATGTTTTGTGTTCCTAACAGAGTTGGGGCTTCCTCCCAATCAACTTGGGACTCACTCCCACCCTCTCCCTTTACAGTGAAAGAAACATTGGCACAAGTAACACTCGCAATCACCAAGCACGCGAACCTCACTTCTCAAAGATAAATAAGACCACTCTCTTGTGCTGACAAGCAAGAGTTGAGGGAAATCCTTAAGATAATAGCAATCGGGCCATCATACTGGATGGGACTTCCACACCAAACGGTGTGAGGTCTAGTTGGGACTTCATACCAGGGTGATCCTGAGAATTTTGGTGGGTCCAGCACCATCAAGATTTATGGCACTAGAAGGAGGGCAACCAGTTGTATATGGCTGAACATCCTCTCACACTCATTCATCAACCATCTGGTCAAGGCAATAACTCGCACTCCCTCTCACCTACATGCGACTCTGCAGTTGGTTACTCCTCACCTCCCAGGATTGAAAATGAGATTCTATATCATCACCTTTGGTCTATCCATCCCATCACCCGCTAGTTCGCAAAAGAAGTCGAACTGATCCCAAGAATACAAATCTTACATACACATCAAGGAAGCCAAAATCCACTCCTACAGGAGTTGGTGTATCATTAGTGGAAGATGCAGTCCTTGCTACACTTGAAGGTCTGGTAGAAGCTATCGAAGATGGAGAGGAACCTCCAGTATTCCGCCAAGGCAAACGAGACACCCTTGTGATATTGGGATTAGACTTCAGTACAGGAGGCAGAGGGGAAGGCAGTGGAGGAGGCAGAGGCGAAGATGAACCAATGGACTCAGAGCTGGAACCGTCAGACTCTAAAATAGAGGAGCTGGATGATGAAGAAGAAGAGATGGCTGACCCAAATTTGGAATGGATGATTTAGGGACCATTGGCTCTCCTATGTGTCTTGCACAATATGCCAAGTGAGTAGAGAGAATGAACATCAATTTTAACCTTGACAACATGGTGAAGGCAGAAGATGACTTGGACAACTTCTATCTACAGCTGCAGACCCTTGAGGTATGATATGACGACGTAGCATGTAGGTTGTTTCCATGTACTTTGGACGGTCATGCAATTAAATGGTATCAAAACCTTCCACTAAACTCCATACAGAACTCGGGTTCATTAAAACGCATGTTCCTTGAAAAGTTTGATGATGACAAGAACCTAGTCATGCTACTCAAAGAATTGGGAAGCCTAAAGATGGAGGGAAAAGATTCCAATAAGAGGTTTACACGCATATTGACCAAATTTGTAGTGGACACCAAACCTCATGACTCCATTATTGTCGATTACTACACGTCCGCACTACCAACTAGCATTGCACAGTTAGTCGAGCAAGTTGCGAAACCAAATCTATTAGAAAACTGTGAAGAGGCTATTACTTTAGAAAATGACCTATGCACAATTGGAGTCATCAAGGATGACGAATCAATAAAGGACTCCAAAGATGCAAGCAGGAAGTCCCAAGCGATGGTGAACAAGGGTAGAGACAAGGAACCAACTGACATTGAAACCCTCACTCGCCTCATAAAGAACTTGACTATGGAAGTGTTCAAGCTCAAACAATGAAGAACGGACACATCTGCAAGCAGCCATCTGCCCAGACAGAGACATGGAAGCAACTCATTGGGTAGCAACCAGTTCGCTCCAAAAACCGTGCAAAGCTCTGTGTTCCAGCTCGAACAATGCGTAGATCCTAAGTTCTATTCATTCCACAAAGAACATCACCCTGAGAACTCTTGTTCAGATTGGAAGTGAGTCGTGAACTCTATATGCAATCATAATTTCGATGCGGAGAACAATATGTAGGAGCAGTCGGAAGACACTAATAATGATGAAGAGGGTGCACCTGATGAAGCATCAAGTTTTGGGCTTGTGGTGAACACATATCAGTAATTGCAAGCAATGTCAAAGATGAACACCAATAAGCAGCCCTAAAAGAAAAATGACCGTTACAATTTGTTGAAAATGGCAGCAAGAAATGTTAAAAATGACATTGCTATAAATAGCATTTCGGGATAGCTTCCTATTCTAGTTAGTCCCTGAACTAAAATAGAGAAGTAAAAATTCGAATTTGATCTTACCAGTTGTTTGAAAAATAATTAATTAATTCACCATGAGTTAATTAGTTGGAGAAAATCAAACATGTAGTCTATGTGAAGACATGCAACAGTTTCTCCATTGATTGAGGAATTTATCCCTTAGTTAAGGAGATGAGAGGGAGTTGTACTTTGAGATGTAATTAGTTAGCTCAATTAACTTAGTTAAGTCTAGTTAGATTAATTCTAACAGCTTTTAGAATTAATTGTGAGTTCAGTTAGTTAATGCTTGCATGCATGTAACTACCGCACTTTAGATAACTGAATATTCTCTCATAAATAACTCATGCATGTCAGTTCAGACAAAGACCCAGTTGAAATTAGATGGAGGCGCAATGTACTATATGTTGCAAGAATACTCCTTGGTGAATATCTCTTGCATGCATAAGAAATTCATTCCTTGAGGATTGCGCAGTTACTTCCTCAGTTTAGTGAGTCTGATGAGGCCAATTCACACATGTGGCTTCACTGGACCCCAAAAAAAACTGTGCAAGGAAATAGGAGGCTTGGAAGGCTAAGGAAAGGCATATATGTTGCCTGGATAGTCTATGAGCTGTATTGTCTGATTGTGCTGAGAGCTAGATAGTTTTCTGAGCTAAGGCTTTGTGTAATCAGACATATTTTCCACTTGTATGATATACAAATATTGGGGTTTTAGGCTGAGGCTTTCCCCAGGATTATTCTTCTGTGTTCATGTGATTGCTTTCTCTTCATCTATTATATGTGTTCTTATTAATCTTGCTCATATTCGATTAAGATTCTGCATAATTGGTTGTAGAAGTAGATCTTGTATTTTGCTTTAGTATATTGCATAATCTGTTGATCTACAGTGGGAGTTTCTACATGGTATTAGAGCTAGCTGATCTATAGAGAAATTTCTACATGGTATTAGAGTAAACGTGATCAAAGGAGAAAATTGTATACAAGAAGGGAGAAGTTTGAAGTTTGAGGTTCCTGAATATAGAAATTGAGTTCTTATCACATCTCAATTCCACCAATGGCGTTCAACGGTTTAAGGCTCGAGTATGCCCTTGATGGCAGCTTGAATTATATAGCCTGGAAGGATCGCATGGAAGCAGTATTAGAGGATAACGGTCTAAAGGACTTCATTGATCAAGAAGTCCCCAAGCCCACAACGGATGCTACAGAATTGGCGAATGGAAGAAATGTGTGGCTAGATCAAGGGGAATCCTTCTGGAGGGAGTTCGAGACCACATAGTCTCGAGTCTCCATGGGAAGGAGACACCGTTTTTGGTGTGGAAAACATTGAAAGATCTATATCAGAACAACAACAATCAGAGGAAGTTGGCGCTGAAAGACAAGCTTCAGAAAATCAAGTGTGAAAAGGGCGACACGATCTCTATCTTCTTGAACAAGCTCACCACCTGCAGGGATGAGCTTGGAAGTGTAGGGATCACGACCGTTGATGACGACATGGTGAGTCTAGCACTCCTCGGTCTTCCTAAGAGCTGGCATAGCTACCAAGACTCGGTAAACAGAAGAGAGAAACTGCTAGATTGGGAACGACTTTGGTCGGATCTGATGCAGGAGGAGATACAAAGAAGCACCAGAGATGGATCTTCTTCATCCAAGGAAGATGAAGAAAATTGCGCCTTAGCGAGTAAGGCAAAGAAAGGGAAGGAGAAGGATTCTCATCCCAAATCTAGTTCTTTCCATGGTGGGAAGAAGTTTGACAAATCGAAAGTGTGATGCTTTCGTTGTCATGAAGTGGGCCATTTTGCTACAAATTGTCCACTGAGGAAATCCAAGAAGGGATCTGTGGAAGGATCAGAAGGTGAGGCACTGGCCTCATAGTTCAAGTTGGATTTCACACTTTTTGCATGCATGGTTTCATCCATGGTGGGAAGTGGTTGGTTTCTTAACAGTGGAGCTTCTTTCCACATGACTGACGACAAGAGTTTGTTCAGTACCTTGGAGGAGAAACATCTCCAGATACTCATAGCGATGGGTAATGATGAAAAATATGGTGTCTCAGGTGTAGGCATGGTTGTTTTTTAGAGGGAGCATGGAGCTCGCATTACCTTGACCGATGTCAAGTATGTACCAAGACTGAGGAAAAATTTGGTGTCGATCGCCATGCTGGAAGACAAGGGCTATGATGTAGTCTTTAGTAAGGGAAAGGTTTTCCTTGGACACATCACCACGAGACAGGTCAAGCAGATTGGTTCACGAGTCAAGAACTGTATACTCTTGAGGTTTAAGATGCATGCAAAGCCTTGAGGAGCAAGGCAACTGTTGGAGACTTGGTGGTTGAGACAGAGAGTACATTACCTCTCAACATGCAGCGCTAGACGAAGTCTCAAAAAATTGTGGAGGAGCCACGATTGGTGAAGCAGCTTCAAGAGGTTGTGGAGCAGCCACAACTAGGGAAGCCGAGAGGAGATCGAGTAGAGGCATCTACTCATGCAGAGACCTCCAATAGGGGGAAATTTCGAGCCAAGTGGGCAGAGGGATCACATGCATCCATACCTCCAGGTAGGAGGTGGGGCGATGTGGAGTGATAGTCCCAAGAAGGATATAATAGGGGCAGGATCATTGAGGTACCCAACCTCTTTGATTAGACCTTGCTACGCGAGGCCTGACGAGGAGTAGCACGACTGGCTGAGTGGGTAGAGACAGATGCGGATAGAGCAGCAGAGAGAGCTACAGTGCAGGAATCCCAAGACTATGCAGAGCTAGCAAGCTTGAACAATGCGAGAGGCACAAGAGTGTTGCACCAGTGCAGGATGGCACAAAGAGGTGTGCAACGGTGCGAGATGCATGGAGTGTTGTAGCAGCTCAGAGGTCAGAGAGGGAGCACTTGTCAGCGGAAGATGGAGCTTCAGCGTCAGAGGATGTTTCTAGCCCAACAGAGAGGTCAGTTGGGGGTTTTTTTGTTTCTAGAGTTGCTGGAGCAATAACACTTGGTAGAAGTGTTGAATGCAGAACATTTCAAAGGTTCAGGATCGGGTTCGAGTTGAATGCCTTTCTTGTTGAGAGGGAGTGTTGAAAATGGCAATAAGAAATGCTAAAAATAAAAATGCTATAAATAGCATTTCGGGATACCTTCCTATTTTAGTTAGTCCCTGAACTAAAATAGAGAAGTAAAAATTCGAATTTGATCTTACTAGCTGTTTTTAAAAATAATTAATTAATTCATCATGAGTTAATTAGTTGGAGAAAATCAAACATGAAGTCTATGTGAAGACATGCAACAGTTTCTCCATTGATTGAGGAATTTATCCCTTAGTTAAGGAGATGAGAGTGAGTTGTACTTTGAGATGTAATTAGTTAGCTCAGTTAACTGAGTTAAGTCCAGTTAGATTAATTCTAACAACTTGTAGAATTAATTGTGAGTTCAGTTAGTTAATGCTTGCATGCATGTAACCACTGCACTTCAGATAACTGAATATTCTCTCATAAATAACTCATGCATGTTAGTTCAGATAGAGACCGAGTTGAGATCAGATGGAGGGGCAGTGTACTATTAGTTGCAAGACTATTCCTTGGTGAATATCTCTTGCATGCATAAGGAATTCATTCCTTGAGGATTGCATAGTTACTTCTTCAGTTTAGTGAGTGTGATGAGGCCAATTCACACATGTGGCTTCACTAGACCCCAAGAAAAATTGTGCAAGGAAATAGGAGGCTTGGAGGGCTAAGGAAAGGCATATATGTTTCCTAGACAGTCTGTGAGTTGTATTGTCCAATTGTGTTGAGAGCTGGATAGTTTTCTGAGCTAAAGCTTTGTGTAATCAGACATAATTTCCACTTGTACGATATACAGAGATTGGGGTTTTAGGCTGAGGCTTTCCCTAGGATTATTCTTCTATGTTCATGTGTGATTTCTTTCTCTTCACTTGTTTTATGTGTTATTATTGATCTTCCTCATATTCGATTAAACTTCCGCATAATTGGTTGTAGAAGTAGATCTTGTATTTTGCTTTAGTATATTGCATAATCTGTTGATCTGCAGTGGGAATTTCTACACAATCTTAGGAGTAAAGGGGCTCCCCCTACACTTGGTGAAGTACAAGAAAATATGAGACTATTGATGAGGAAGGTTGATCCACCATCTGCCCCAAAGTAGAAAACACAAAATGAGTCTGAGAAGACAGTGGCGGACAAGAGTGCCTCTGCAGCAAGCTACAGAACACTCTGCGGGACAACATGAGCATCTGTTCTACCCTAGACACCTTGGTGAGTCTACCACCTCTAGACTACAACCTTGTAGATGACGTGAATAAAAATCGAGCGAACATCAATTTGTTCGAGTTGGCTAAGACTGAGAGTCAACGAGACATCCTGCTGCACGCATTGGGACAGATAGCAAAGGACAACACAACCTCTACCAGCAAGGGAGAGAGCACACCTCCCCGATCACTTTCTACTGTGCTCAACACACTCCAAATGGAAGAAGAAAACTCAAGTTGCCCTCCATTCCTACTATCATTTGAAATTTTTAACTACAATGTCCACAATTGCTTGGTTGATTCCATCGCGGCAACCAACATCATGCCACACTCCATTGCAAAAAAGATAAATGCAAAATGGAGCGTGAAGTCCGCGCGAATCATCCAGCTTGATTGAACATTGGTACCAACCATTGGTGAACTGCGAGACGTGATCATCTGACTATCTCATGACGCTCAATTCCACCAATGTATCAACATAGTTGTTGTGGACATACCGGAAGCATACGGTCTACTACTCAGCAGAGACTGGTCCAGCAAGCTGGAGGGATATTTTGCTACAGACTGGTCCCACATATGGCTTCCGTGCAAGGGCAAATGGAACCAAATCCAGGTGTTATCCGAGGGGTATATGAAGCACAATGTCACTCCACTTAACGACAAGAGTGAACCGTTAGCCTTCGCAAAACTCATGTTTGGCAACTGCCCCCTGGAAACAATGTTGGGGTGTTATCTTGCATGGCCAATTCCAACCCAACCAGACACACAATTGGGCCTCCTTCCTTGCCCAACTAATGGAAATGAAACATGTATAGAATATTGTAACATTATTAGTAGTAGTAGCAGCAGTACAAGTGCATCAACGGTCTGTGTACACATGAGTTGTGGACCATGTATTTTGATGGGTCAAAGACACAGGATGGCTCAGGGGCCATGTTATGCAACCAACTCACAAAATAGAAGAAAAGATAGATGAACGCCTTCAAAATCAGCCTTTTCGAGGGGGAAACCTCATTTACATTACACAAATGAACAATTCTTGGATGATACAAATGACTAAACCTCCTTTCTATATATAGGAGTCTAAGGGGTCACAATATAATCAAAGATGATATAACAATAATAACATAAGGGCACAACAATAACAATAGTGGGATTCTATGGGGCACACTAATAACAATATGGGGACAATAATAACAATAAGGGGCACAATGACAATAGTAATGGGGGAATCACTAGTATTATAGGGACCTAACATGTCCCTCTCCTTCAGAGAAGTGTTGTCCTCAACGCTTGAGTAGTTCTAGATGATTCTGTATAAAATTCTCATCCTCCCATGTGGAATCCTCATTGGGTAAGTTCTTCCACTTGATGAGATACTCCAAAATTGATCGATTTCCTAGTTGTTGAGTTCTTGTTTCTGTGACTGCTTCAGGTTCCAATATGATTTTTCCTTCCTCGTCAAGTTATGGCAATATTGTTTGAACTTGGGAAGCTGCAGGAAGCTCTAATTTGTATGCAATAGTACCAATCTTTTGCAACACCTTGTACGGACCATAATACTTTGGTGATAATTTATTATCCTTCTTAGCTTGCTTGAGGGACATTTGTTTATATGGTTGTACCCATAGGAATACCCAGTCACCTACATGAAAACTTCTTTCGCTGCGATGCTGATATGCCTGTTGTTTCATTCTATTCTGCGGCAACGTGAGGTTATCCTTTAAGAGTTGGAGAACTTGTTCTTGATGCTCAATGTGATATTCCACTACTTGAACCTTAGAATTTTCTCTTAAATATGATGTGATGGGTGGTGGATGATATCCATAAAGTGCCATACATGGGGTAATTTTTGTTGCAGCATGGAAGGAAGTGTTATACCACCATTCAACTAGAGGCAACCATTTGACCCATTGTGTCTACTTATAAGATACAAAGCAATGAATATATCCTTCCAAACATTTGTTTACTATCTTAGTTTTCCCATCAGATTGAGGATGATAAGATGAGCTATGAGCTAACTGATTATCGAGACAAGAAAATAATTTTGTCCAAAAATTTCCAGTGAAAATAGGATCTCTGTCACTTACAATAATCTTTGGGTTTCCATGTAGCTTTTGAATTGTTTCCATAAATGTAGTAGAAATTGTACTGGCTTTAAACGGATGTGATAAGGCACAAAAGTGTGCATACTTGGTAAGTCTATCAACTACCACCATGATGACATTCTTTCATTCAGACTTGGGTAAACTTGTGATAAAATCCATTGAAACCTCCTCCCAACGTTGGCTTGGAATGGAAAAAGGTTGTAATAGACCTGGGGTCTTAATTGTTTCAACTTTATTTTGTTGGCAAACCAAACATTCCAGCACAAACTTTTGAATATATGATTTAAGGCCATCCCAAAAAAATTCCTTCTTAACCTTGTGATAAGTTTTTAAAAATCCTGAGTGCCCTCCTAAGGGAGAAGTGTACAATTCCATAAGAATCATTTGTTTGAGTTGGGAATTCTTACATAGGTATAAGTGATCCTTGTACCATAACAAATCATTTTTCCAGCTAAATGTATAAGATGTACTAGGATCTTGTTGTATCTTTTGAATGAGTGCCCACACTTCTTCGTCATTCTTCCATTCATTCCTTGCTTCGTTTATCCAATCTGGTTGGATAAAAGAAATGGCACAAAGTAATGCTTCCACATCCTCATCCTTTCTTGAGAGTGCATCTGCCACAACATTTTGCTTCCATTTTTTGTAGATGATTTCAAAATCATAACCCAACATATTTGTGACCCATTTTTGATGCTCTTTATAGGATAATCTTTGTTCTAAAAAGTATTTAAGACTATCATGATCCTTTTTTACCTTGAAGTGTCTTCCCATTAGGTAGGGTTGCCATTTCTTAAGTGCATGTAGTACTACCAACAGTTCCTTCTCATAAATAACTTTGTGTAAATACTTTCCTTTGATTGGACAACTTTCGAAAGCAATGGGTCTTTCTTCTTGCATTAAAACATCACTAATTCCATTTCCTGAAGCATCACATTCCACAATAAGGGTTTTTGTGAAGTCCGACGTAGCTAAGACCGGTGCTTGGCACACTGCCTCTTTAAGATATTCAAAGGCCTTTATTGCTTCTGGAGTCCATGAAAATGCATCTTTCTTCAATAATTTTATTAGAGGTGCTGCTAATCTCCCATAATTCTTAACAAACTTGTGATAATACCGTGTCAACCCAAGAAATCCTCGTAGATGCTTTATGGATGTGGGGATTTTCCATTCCTTAATGGCTTTAATTTTGCTAGGGTCTATCTTAACACCTTCATGAGATACAATATGACCCAGATATTCCACCTCTTGTACTCCAAATAAACATTTGGAGCTTTTTGCATATAATTGTTTCTCCTCCAATAGTTTGAGCACCCTGTCAACATGTTGAACATGATCCTTCCAAGACTTGTTGTAGATTAGTATATCATCAAAAAATACTAACACAAATTTTCTAAGGAAGGGTTTGAAAATGGAATTCATCAAACCTTGAAATGTAGAAGGTGCATTGGTAAGGCCAAAAGGCATGACCAAAAATTCACAATGACCCTCATGAGTTCTAAATGTTGTTTTCAGAATATCTTCAGTCTTGATTCTGATTTCATGATATCTTGAACAAAAATCCAACTTGGTGAAGTAAACTGATCCATGCAATTGATCCAATAATTCATCACTGACAGGAATGGGAAATTTATCTTAATAGTGAGCTTGTTGAGCTCCCTATAATCCAAACACATGCACCATGATCCATCCTTCTTGTGCACCAATATTACTGGAGCAGAGAAAGAACATTGACTAGGTTGAATTATACCAACCTCTAGAATTTCTGCAACCATACGTTCAATTTCACTCTTTTGGGCATAGGGATATCTATAGGGCCTGATGTTTGGAGGAACACTTCCTGGAATCAAATGAATAGCATGATCATGATCACGAATAGGTGGGAGGCATTTGGGAGTCTCAAATACCTTGGAATGATTGTCCAAGACTTTTTGGAGATCTAGAGAAATAGATGATTTTGATGTGGGAACCTCTAGCGAACATAATTGTGCAATTACGCCTCGTTGTTCCTTCTTTAGAAGATTTGTCATACCGTTAGAGCTCATTATCTTCCCTGATTTCCCTGCAATACCCCTTAATTCAACTTCCTTTCCTTCTGCACAAGATTTCATAGAAAGTTCTTGAAAATTGAAAGCTATTGTGCCCAAGGATTGTAGCCATTGGACTCCTAGTACAACATCAGCACCACCCCTTATAATGGAAAACTTTGGGCTATTCAATATATATTCTCCCATGGATATATTGATATTATGGCACTTTCTAGAGCAATTTATGGTTCCTCCACTTGCAACCATCACTTGACACTTTGGTGCTGGATATAGGAAGCAATTCAATTCCTTGGCTATCTTTTAATGAATAAAATTATGGGCACTTCCCGAATCAATCAACACTATTACCTTTTTCTTCTTGATATGTCCTTCTATCTTGATAGTTTGAGGAATGGTAATTCCAGCCAATGCATTACAAGATATGGTCATTCATTTATTCTTTCTCTAGGGTTTTTTCTTGGTGTATATCCTCTTCTTTTGACATTTCTTGTTCCTTTTCTTCCTCCTCTTCACAATATATGTAGAATAATTTCTTCTCATCACACTTATGACCTTTAGTGTATTTGCTATCACAACTGTAACAAAGCCCTTTTGCTCTTTTTTCTTCCGATTGTTGTGGTGTCAACCTTGTAGGTTGTGGAAGACTAGAGGTAAAAACACTTCCATCTTTATAGTTGTGAGTGGTAGGCTTCCTGGTTGCCATAATTTTGCTTTCCATTTTTCTTGCCAACCTGAATGCCTTCTCCAATGAATTAGGTTCCCAAAGGCGAACCTCATGTTGGATGTTATCCTTTAAAGCCCCTATGAACACATCAATCCTATGCTGCTCTGGAATATATTTTACCCTTATGTTGAATTTTTGGAAGTCCTCAATGTGCTCCATCATTGAACCCTTTTGTTTGAGATTTATCAATTGGCTAAAAAAGGTGTTGCTTTTTGTATCCTCATAATGTGCTATCATTTCTTTCGTAAAAATTGCGCAAGTGACAATTTATTTACGAGAGAAAAGCCATCGATACCATACAAACTGATTTGGTTCCAAATATAAAGTTGCAATACGTACCTTTTGTGTGTTTTGCACATTATGGAGATCGAAAAATTGCTCCATCTGTAGTATCCATTTTACAGGATCCTTGCCATCAAACTTCCTCATATCGATCTTTGGAAATGATGGGTCTTTAATCCAACGTTAGAGTCTATGGAATCATGATTAACATTTATTTTGTTCTCATCATGAGTTTCCTTTACTACCCTTTTTCCATTTGTAAACATTTCTTGTAACAACTTTGTCAAATCTGTCTTCAAATCGTCCATTTTGCCTTCCATCTTAGCTTCCATGTCATTCATCTTAGCTTCCAAACTATCCATCTTAGATTCCATGGAATTCACCTTAGCTTTCAAACCATCCATATTAGATTCCACAACATTCATCTTAGCTTCCATGCCTTTCTTTAAACCATCCATTTTATCTTCTACACCTTTCTTTAAACCATCCATCTTAGCTTCTGATACTTTTTGTAAGAGTGAATTTTGTTGCACTTAGTCTCGTAATTTTGATATATCATGTTGCATTTCTTCCTCTTCTTCATGAGTCATGCTAGAGCTTTCAGGTTGCTTACTAGGTGTTTCCACTTTCTTTCTTCGGGGCATCAATTAATGCTATTAATGCTTCATTATTCCCTTTGAATTCCTTCAAACTACTTTTTCAAACCAATATTATGCAAAAAAAAAAAAAAAAAACTACACAACTTTTTTCACTTTGTAAGAGCTCGATATTGAATCTGCCGTATCTCTGTAATTGCAGATCTCCAAGATCTGAAATTGCGTCCTACGGTAGCCCTCTGAGTCCTATTTCTAACCCTGTAAGGCTAATCAAGATATGATTTTCCAAGGAAGAGTTATGCCAAATCTCCCACGGTGACCTACTTATAGACTAGTTCAGTAGAGTGAACTTGTACGAAGTGCCACATGTCATTGTTTCGACCTTAGTACCTGAAACTGATATACAGTAAACTACAAGCCGTCCTCTTTCTGAAACTTCTTACAAAATTTCAATATGATGCTCAGAGAAAAAGTTATGACAATTTTCCCCAGGTCACATGTTTGAGATATAGTTCGGGATCCTGCAAAAACCCTGAATTCCTTGGATCATATCTCTGAAAATATAGCGAGAAAAGATCTGAAATTCGAACTTGAGGTTGAAAGAGATTTCAGCTCAGCTGGGTAATCATTAGTATTATAGGGACCTAACGGGCCAGGTGCATCCTGGTCGATCCAAACAATAAAAAACACATGATTTCAAGCCGCTTGGAGTTCGAGTGCACAAACAACGTTGTTGAGTATGAAGCACTCATGTTGGGCTTACAAAAAGCCATTAGCCTCAACATGGTCACACTCAAAGTGGTAGGTGATTCAGAAACAGTAGTACGATAGATACTGCACTTCATGAACAACGTTGATGTTTTCAAGGACACAACAACTGATGAAGATGAGCACGAGCAACCCTTGAAAACTACAACTGATGGCAAGAAAGGAAACCTCATCCCCAAGGGTGTGGTTTCTCTCAACAAGCTCTACGACTTGCAGAATCGCTGTCAAGGGCCCAAAAACAGTAGAATCCACCACTACGAACAAACAGAGAAACCTGGGAACCAATCACGATCCGAAGATAGTCAGTCTCAGTGCAAACTGCACACTGCAGCAGCGGAAAGCCTTTGTCCACTTGATCAAACAGTACCGAGATGTGTCCACGTGGGTATATGATGACTTGAGTACACACAACACGTGAATGATCCAACACAAGATTCCAAGCAAAGGAGGAGCCAAGCCATTGCAACAAAAGTTGGGTAAAACACATATGTCGCTTGAACCTCTTATACAAAAAGAATTGACTAAGTTGTTGGATGTTTGGATTACTTACAAAGTTCATCACCATACATGGGTTTCTAATTTAAGTTATGTACGTAAGAAATCCGGGGAAATCCGCTTGTGCATTGATTTCAGAAACTTGAACCGTTCCTGGAATAAAAACAACTACCCCGTGCCATCATCAGAGCCTATGTTGCATGCAACATCTGAAGCAGTAGTGTCGTTTTCACCTAAAGGTCTTTCAGGATACCACCAGGTTCCAATAGTGGAACCCGATAATCTTATACTGGTCCATGAGAAGCTTGGCCCACACACATACCATCTACAATCACTTGACAAGAGGGTTGACAACCTTCCTGTCAACGACCAAGATCTTGAGCATCACTTTCAGTAGGTCGGGCTGCACCCCATGCCATGTACATAGTCTGCTTGCTACTTGTTGTTTTCATTTTGTTTGCCTTGCTACTACCTTTGTTTTTTTTGGTTTGTTCTGCTTACTATTTTTGGTTACATTTGTTTTGTTTGCTCGATACCTTACTATTTTTGTTTCTGGAAATAAGTGCTGCCAACTACTACGCTCTGGCTTTTGAATAGAGTATGTGGCTAAGATTTGAAGAGACTTGTGACACTACAACAGTTGGCTAATCTTATGTTTGTCTCCTCTTTGCTTGGTTATAACCTTCGATCAATGAAGTCTTGATGGTCTGGAAGGGAAGTTTTGGTCCAACCATGAACCTGTGCCCACACTAGGAAGCCTCGTGCTTGTACTCAACCTTCTTCTCTATGTGTTCAAGCTCATCCAACTAGTTGAAACAGAGAAGGGGAAAATCTAAACGAGCAAACCTATGTCAGAGGTCTTACATGCTTCTCTGAAGGAACAACCTCTTTTGCTCTCAATAAGTCGAGATCCCTCTTCCAACCCAAAAATAAATAAGTTCCTATGCATAGTCCTCTTGAAAAAATACAAAGGAGAAAGAAGAGAAAGGCTTCCTGCGCAGAGAGGTGAAGCATGCGACTCCACCGGGGTACTGACCAAGCTCTCTGGTAGTGGAACAATGCGTGTGTTCCCACGTGACTCCACTGGGGTACTGTCTAGGTTTGCTGGCAGTGGAGCAACACCAGAGATGAAAACTTATACTCTGAAAATATTCAACTCGTGAGCTAAACTACCCTTCCCGAATTCGAAACACTGTGATCAAGCTGAAATTTTGATTGTGTTTGACTGAGTTGGCAAAAGGTGAACCATGTATGTCCATGGGGTAAGTGGGGAAGCCAAAGTAACCCGCACAACAATTCAATACTCCCCGAAATACCAAGGCCCTGTGTTATCAATGAACCAAAACAGAGAAGCTGGAGTTCTACCAGTGTGTCACCAAGTGTTGTAGTGACTATAACCACCCTCCAAAATTTTGGCCTGCACCTAATTTCGGAGCCTCCCTTGAGAGTTTCACTTGATGGCTGCACACACTCAGGTTCACTCCGTGAGCTCGTGTGAGTCTTCACACCCACCTTGCTTGTTCATTTCACCCAAGTTTTTGCATGTTGATGTCAAAGTCATGCTTGCGACCATGTTTTGGTCATGCTCAAGGTCTTTGCTTCATGTGTACATGTTGTGTTCGCTATGAAAACATCTGTCGCACTCACACACAGAGTCACATTCACTATCGCGCAAGTGTCGTCACGGTCGACCAACGATCAATCACAAGTATCACACTTGTCGCTTACATTGTCGGTCAATCATGTCGAACATGTGTGTCTGGATGGTTTGATTCATCTTGTCATCGAGTCATGTAAGTGTGTGTTTGCAGGATCACATATGCATCTTTCACTTGTTCACACACTTAGTCATTTTGCTGAAGTTCTAACGACCAGACTCCCCTCTGACAGCTGAACCATCACCCTGCCATCGACTTGATCGACTATCACCCAGAACAACGCAGAAGCACCAAGAAAATCATTTCAAGCTACGTTGCCTGCAAGCAAATCAATCAGCCTTCATGTTGGTCAACTAGAGAGTTTGACCTAGCAGCCACCCCAGGACTCACTCCCCTAAAAAATTGTGCAGAGGCTGCAGACCTTACCCACTCCGCTGACTGAGAAAATTGTGCAAACAGGTCAGATAGACACCCAATGCCCATCCTTGTCTCCCTCAGAAAATTGCACAATTTTTCCAACCAGGCCTCCCAACAGTCGACTGGCTGCTCACCAAGAAAATTGTGCAGTTTTCATGAGCAAGCCCTTTGTTGCCCAGTATTCCTCTCAACTCATAAACTGCGCAAAGATGATAAAAAAGCCAACCTCCCAGCATTAACACAGTTTTTCCCGCCAGCATTTCCCAACAGCTGACTGTCAGTTCCCTCTAGGGATTGCACAGTTTTTGCTGCCAAGCTCCAGCAGCTGACTGCCAATTCCACTCATGAATTGCGCAGTTTTTGCTGCCAGTAACCCAGCATCTAACTGCCATTTCACTCCAGGAATTGCGCAGTTTTTGTTGCCAGTGTCTCGATAGCCAGCTGCCAGTTCCCTCAAGGAATTGTGCAGTTTTGGCTGCCAAGCTCCCACTGCCCGCTCGTTCCGGAAACTGCGCAAATTTTTCCTGCCCAACCTTCCTGCATCACGAATTGTTCCTCCAAAAAATTGTGTAGTTCTGTCCACCAGCTGAGCCAGACCTTGGGGACAGTCACTGTCGATCCAGATTTCCCATCTTCATCACCCAATGACTCTTGCGCAGTTTTCATCAGCAGTGCCCGGAGCCTCCATCCTACCTCGTAACCTTGTTGCCTCTCCCAATCACCTGCATCTGAAATGATCATGTATCATGGTAGACTAGGATATTTTTGGATTTGATGTTGTCTCGTGATGAGTGACTATAGGTACAGGTACATAAAAAAACATGGTGCGATGATGAATGGGATGAACTAAGGGAGCACATGCGGAAGGACAGGTTCACAGACAGACGAACCATGATGCATGCGAAGAGATGTGCTCGCTAACGGATGATCATGCAAAGATGTGTTCACGGACAGACAAACAAGAAAACATGTAAGATGTGTTCATAGACTGACGAACAGATGAACATGCACCTTTCGAGAACAAACAAACCTGTCAATCCTTTCAACATACAAGCAAGGAGCAACGTGCAAAAGCAACGTCAAGCGAACCAATGACCATCGAAGTCTCTGTGCACTTTTCCATGCTGAGGTGAAGTTGTGGCACACCAGGAGGACATCCATCACCCAACAACACTGCAGCTCGACACGCACACCAACAACAACACGAATGTACTAGCACTGTCATGTTGAGTCATGTCATGAGTCATGTTGTCTACATCTCTACTGTGGGCCATATTGTCAATCAATGTAATGTAACGTGGAAGTCCAAGAGACTCACTTGTTGTGCAAAGAGTCATGTAAAGTCGAACGGTCATGGAAGTCAAACAGTCATGAGGGTAATTGAACAACCACAAGGGTCAGTTTCACCCTTCGCTATAAATACCCTCTCATTTATACATGAAAGGAATTTTCACCTCAACTCCTACCACATAGCCTTGAAAGTCTATAATATTTTCTTTGAGGAGTATGTAGTGGCTCCAACGCCCCACCCACGGGGTTAGTGATGTATGGTGTAACGATGTGTCTTGGAAATTTCGCTTAATTCATAAGCCTGCTAACAGGCCAACATGTTTTCACACATGTATTGTAACTATTGTAAGACTAATCTTGAACACTTGTAATGCATGTTGCTTTAACCTATGTTTAACACTTGAACTCATTCACTTGTTGTAACACATATGTATTAATTAAAATGTGTTGTATATGATGTTAACATTTTCCTTCTTGTGGTGGCTACCTCCCTGGACATCAGACAATTTCACATAAAACTTGCTATAACAACCGTTGCACTCCCGTGGAGTCATCTACTGAGTGTTGTACGTGTTATCCTTCCTTGTGTGTTGTGACTGCCGCATCCGTGGGGACTGTTCTTCCGGAAGTTGTGCATGTCCCGTTGTGTTGTGTGTTCCTAACAGAGTTGGGGCTTCCTCCAAACAAACTTGGGACTCACTCCTACCCTCTCCTTTTATAATGAAAGAGCCATTGACACAAGTAACACTAGAAATCACCAAGCACGCAAAACTTAGTTCTCGAAGATGAAGAAGACCACTCTCCTATGCTGATAAACAATAATTGAAGAAAATCCTTAAGATAACGACAACCAGGCCATCATACCGAATTGGATTCCCACACCAAATGGTGTGAGGTCTAGTTGGGACTTCATACCGGGTTGATCCCCTGAATGTTGGCGGGTCCAACACCGTCAACACCAACATACCCAACAGTGTGTGCCTCTTGGGCACTATATATGTTATGCCTACCACCCTAATTCTGTGGACAATATCTCTTAAGGTGCTCCTTACCGCATGTCCAATACTCCATTCAACCAGTACCAACACCTATATGTTGTTGTTGCGACCCATGTCCCTATCTACTTGCATGAAATCTCTTTTGCAGTGCTACATTTTCTTTCTCATTTGCATTCTGAGGCCTTGTTCTCTTAGGATTCCATTTACCTTTACCTTTGTCTTTTCCCTTCCATCCTTGTTGAAATTCATTCTTATGCTTGGACTGTTCATAGCAATGCTTCATTTTCCCAATAACTTCCTCAAGTGACCGAGGCTTATCATACTCAATCCGATCTCTAAATGCTAAAGGAAAATCACTGACAATTGTTGAACTTTAGCCTTATCATCTGTAAGATATGGTACATACCTGAATAGCTCCACAAACTTGGTCGTGTACTCTTCATCTATCATTGGTCCCATCTTTAGCTCATATACTTATTTTGATTTACTGTCGTAGTACCTCTCTGACAAGTACTTCTTTCTGAAAAGCCTCTTGAACTACTACCAACTCAAGTCACCTGTCCAGATGTCTCTGACCCGCTTAACATCTTCCCACCAAATGTGTACTTTACCTTTCAAGCTAAAGATCGCTACTCTAGCCTTCATGTTATATGTGTAATTATGCAACTCAAAAAAATTGTTCATCCCAAGTATGCAAGCCTCTGCATCTTCCAGCTTCTTCACATCTCCATCAAAATTAGGTGGCTTCGCTTTCTTAAACTCATCTGGTAAGTATTCCCTATCAGTCCTCCCATAAGGATGATAACGATGACGATCATGATGTCTATCAGAACCAGAACTAGAACAGTACTTGTGCTCATCACCCCTCCAATCCGGAGTGTCCAACAACTTGCCATCTCTCATCATGTCAGATCTATCCGAACTGTGTCTACCAGGAGACCTATTTCCATATGCCTTATTAGTTCTATTCTCATTTCCATGGCTGATTCGAATTGTCCCTTATCGCTGCAAGTCTAACAAAATCTGAAGAAGTATAACATTAACCTCTGCTTGTTTCTCTTGTGCCTGTATGATCCTGTCATTATCTGCCTTACAACTCCTTATCTCTTCCTTCAAGCTTCTCAATGTGTCTTCCAAATCAGAAGAGTGCCCCACACCACGCTGCCCATCTGATTCATAGGGAGATTCTATGTAGTCTACCACCTTGCTAGCCATTTGGTCTCTTTCCTGCAATGCATACTATGTCAGATAAACCAAATCACAATAAATCAATGTATCTTAGAATAATTCAAAGAGGATGCCTTGTCTGCAAGATCAAAAATCAACATGATACATGTATAACATAAACATAATAACATATAAACATATGCAAATAAATGCATCAACACATAAACATCTTTCTAGTTAGGGCCTAGTCATCAATGCAAGGCCATATCAACAATGCATGTTATGACCTCATGCATGACAAGAACCATTTTTCCATTTTACACATTGCCACATGCAACCATCAACATGCATACACAATGCCTAATCAACTACAGATACGCATAAACACATGTAGTTGAGCATAAGCAATCAATTCTTGTAATCAACGTACAAGACTGATACATGTAATCAAAACATTCAAGAATGCACCTAACATACAAGGATGTAGTCAAGCAACATATAATCAACATGTAAGCAACATATAACCATATGCAACTAGTCATATACTCATGACGATGCATTCCACAAAATCAATCATCAAGTTCCTCATGAAAACCTTACTACCATCACGATCAACATCAAGCAAAGGCAACAAGCACATGGAATGAAAGTGTAGGATACACACATGAATTTGTCATGCATGCATGACCAACACATACTGCCCATCCAGTCCGAGGGGTGAACCATGCCTCTGACACCACTTTGTAATACCCTCCTCACAGATCTACCCAAGTAACTAGCCAACCAGGGTAAACATGCGATGAGAGGCTACTATAATTGTATTCGACCTCCTATGTGACCTTAAGGAAGTGGAATCAATGAAACACATCAACCAACTATCCACATCAACAACAAAACCCTCAGGAGACATGTCAGCCACTCAAACATCTTGTCCCTGGGTCCCACTGATGTTTTGGACATATTAAGCCTCAATCACTCTCATGTTATAGGCATGAGAGTGTCCATAAACCCAAAGTCGCTCTCACAGGCTTGCCTGCTAGCATCTAGAGACCCAATTTACCAGTGTTATGCCAGTGACCCCAGGATTTGAGCCACTTTTTCAGGCCCAGAGCCCAGGTCACTACCCATAATGGAATGATAACTTAGGAGCAGTAAAAGAATAGGGAAACAATGATGCAAAAGCAATAAGTTAAACAAGACCTTAATCAGACCCCTACTAGCCATGACAGGCATTTTGTCAAACATGTCACAAGCATGTAATCTACGGGTGTAACCAACATAATTAAACATAAGGATCTTGTACTTATTTGAGAATCGCTAAGAACCATTGTTTCCTCATGCCATTTGTTGCATTACTATCTATTAAGCAATAGATACATTATCCATTCATTTACAAGTAAAAACATGTTGAGAGCCATACATAGTTGTTGTAATAAAACTGTAGGTTTTAACCCTATACAGAAATTCCCCGCATACGAATTCTAAAAACAGAAAATAAACAATGGCGAGAGCATAACACATAAAACAAATATACACAGAGATTTTCCTTGGATCCCAAAATTGGGACTATCAGATTTATTTTTCATTATGTTCCTTTCAATGTTACAATACATATATATACATGCCAAAGCATCCATAAACCCAAACCCATTAACCCTGGATTAGAAAATAACCATAGTTCCCTTGACCAAATCTACAAAATACCATGGATCGAAAACCATCGCGCCCAAAACCATGTGCGAAATCCATGCACAAAACCATAGGTAGCTCCACCCACCTCAAACCCCCAGCAAGGGGGGTTGACCCCCCCCGGTTGCGACCGACGTAATGAAGGGGGGGCTCTACCCCCTAGATTTAACTACTGGGGCTAGTCATGGAAAGAATATAACACAATCCAACAAACACACACACATATAACCAACATAGTAACAACATAAATACTCATGAAATTACAACCATATAAACCACATATGATCCATCAAAATGCTCATAGAAATACAAGGATAAACAACCTTTCATTAATGATGTAAAAACCAAACCCCTGATGGGACTTCCATGTTCCACCTCACCATAGAATAGATGAGCCAAATCTTTCTTCAGCCATTCATCCTCGTACCATATTCCAAGCATGACTGTGAGACTCAACCAAAAGAACCAACCAGGGCATAACGAGGCTAAACCACCTCACCCTCATCAATAGAAACCAAGCTTAACCGTAATCCATTCCAATCACTAGGCCAATACAATGGACACATCATAACATGCTTTACGTTTATCTCCACCCAATCAGTATGCCAAACAAGCATGGATGCCACCGGATTTCTCCATCTACACCATGAGGAATTTTCTTGCCTCCTAGTCTCTCAAGCTTTACCGCAATCCAAACTTGGATCACTAGGCCCTAAACCGAGACCCACTCTCTAGGCTTTACCACATATCCCAAACCTATGATTACTAGGCCTAATAGAGAGAAAACCACCTCTTGGATTTACCATATATCTTGCCATTCACCGATAAGGATTCCTAGGCCCACCAATACAACACAATCATGGCTTTACCGCAACCCACAATCTGGCTCAAGGGTCACTAGGCTAGTGGCTTTACCATGATCCATAGTCTGGTTCAGGGACCACTAGGCCATGTTCTCTATCATTCGGAGATCCACCCCACTCAACTTCGAATCCATCCGACAATCCAGCTCAACCAAAACATGAGAATCCCATCACACCATGGCTATCCGAAAATGGCAAGGCTAGGTTGAAAACACTATTACACCAAGCAAAACCCATGCCACAACAACAAAAGAACGACATGCAATACCATGCGTGCCAAATATAGGAAGGAAAATACACATGCAAATCGATACCTGCAATGAATCCCGTTGTAGTTGCTTGATCCTGCCTTTCCCTACTTGACCTTTGCTTCCTCTTGCCTTCTTTACCTTTCTTGATCCAATGCCAAATATGTTCCAAGAAAACTCGAAGTGTCCAGAGAGAGAGAGAGAGAGAGAGAGAGAGAGAATAATGAGAGAGCTCCAAAACTCAACTGACAAAAGGTTACCAACTGATCCTCAGAAGCCTTTTTATGAATGAGTCCTCTATTTTCTTTATTTTCCATTATTTTCCTTCAATTTCATCCTCACATACAACGTGTGACCTTTCACCTCCATTTTATCCTAATTTCCATTATTTTTCATAAATAAATGTGCCAAAAATGCCATTTTGTCTTTGCAAAGCCGTAGCCATTGCCTTTGCCAATTTCCTTAGCCACAACAACCAAATGAACACCCCCTAGGATGTCTTGCCCAACATTCATCTTGGAATAAGTGTCCCATCAACCATGGTTATTATATTTGCCTTTATTAAATTTTATTACATGGCTTTTTCACAAGGGTTGTTACAGAGGTGAATCTACATGGGTAAGAACATTATTGCATATTTTTTAAAAGCGTACTCTAATTTATGCAGGGAACCACATTTTCCATCAGAATTCGACAATACAATTCCAAGAAAGATTGTGATCTTTTTGTTTTTTAAAATACATTTTTGAATGCATAAATGGACTTGACACCCTGACAAATCCCTGGGGCACTTGAGTTTTATAGATTAAACAACTTAAACCCAAGTTCTAAAAAATCTTTGTCGGATTTTGCTTAAAACTAACTAGAAAAAATGCCCTAAAAAAAAGAAAAAGAAAAAATAAGTCATTTCATCTTTTAGTTAAACTACACATTTTTTAAATGTATATATGTTTAACTCATATATTAATTCTTTGTGCCAAGAGGCGCTATCCAACCCAATATGGAAGAGATGTTGTAATGTCATGTCTTGCCCTGTTGTACATTTTGACTCGATCAAATTACATAAAAATAAAGATAAAATAAAATAAAATTATAATTATAATTATTAATAAAACATTTTGGCTCTATCAAATTAGATTTAAAAAAAATTAAATGATTAATAATTAATAATTATCATTATCATTAATAATTAAACCAACCTATATCCATCTTAACACCATATCTACCAAGCATCGAGAGGGATCAAGCCTCTTGAGGTGCAAACCTCTTTTAGATTGAAAAGAGATTTTCTCCCTCTCAACACTTGGTAGATTGAGAGTTAAGATGGATCTAGGCTAGTTTTATAAATAATGTCACATAAATATTTTCATTACTATAAACATTTATTAGCCATTTAATTTATATGGCTACGCTGATTATAACACAAAGTTATAATTTTGTTTTTGTTTTTGTTTTTTTTGTTTTTTTGTTTTTTTTTTTTAATCTTAATGTGAAATGTATCATCGTATAAGTGTAAGAGAATGTATCATCATATGGATGGAATGTCCACTTGAAACATTGGACACTATCCTCAATCTGCATACATAGTAAAGATACCGAGAAATAACACTACCATTACTATCATATATGTGTTTCAATGCCTACAAACATTTACCAAAAATTTAATTTATATGGTTGGATTATTTAATTCCATTTAAATCAATCCAATAAATGTTGTAGTTCATATGAAATCATTCACATTAATTAGCCACACATGAGTAGAAGATAATATAATTGTAATATTATTAGTGACTCTATGCATTATAGGTTATCCACAGTCTGAATGGTGAATATAGTTCTAACAAATATTAACTATTATGTTATGCTATGTTATTTAATTATTGTTTTAGAGTTGATATTTACTCTTAATGGACAAATTTGCAATGTAAAAGTGTTGGAAACGTCGATTTTAAGTGTGACATCACATGTATATAGAGATACTTGGGTAGCCATATTGAAGAAATGGTAAACCACCTCGATGCATTATATAATTGAGATGAGGGAACACCCCATCTATGAATAAGCCATATCCACGAGTGAATGTTTGATGCCAAATTTCGTTTGATCAAACATGGTTTCAGGTGGCTTTGGCTGAAGATCCATTACGGGCATTACTGGAATTGAAGGTTTGTGGTGTTTTGCAACGTTTTCACCTAGATGTGATACTCTTACAAAAGGTCAAGTCAATTGGATTTGGCTTAGTCTCTTTAGTATCTCTAAACCCTTATCTTGACCTTTAAATGGTTGTTCCTTGTCTTGTGACCTGCCTGTGATGACCTCTTCTCCCCCCTGATCTATGGGGGTTATCCTTTCCTACTCAAGGTCTTGGGCTGGCTTGTCCATAGATGAAACATTCCTTAGAGAGAAGGGAGTATAAAGAGAAAGGAGTATTCAGTTCTTTAAGGACGGTGGGTCTTATGATTGTGTCAAAGAGGTGCTCTTGGATAAGATATCCTGGAAGTGGCTTTGAACACTGTAACACACCCCCTTATGACCAATAAACTTCATTAAAGGTGAAAGGAGACAGTTAATATGATGACTTGACCTCTAAAGTCTAGCTATGGAAACAAGGTCTAAATTGTTTGACTTTTCTCAAACTTTTCAAAATTCAAAATAGACCTTGCCATTGTGTTGGTCTCATTGAGACCTTTTTAGTGATATAAATTTTACCCCAATCCGACACTCAGATTGAAAGATATGTCCATTTAACGTTTGATTTATTGGCCTCTGCCATATCACCCGTGCCACATGGCACCCACATGGTCCCCACATGGATATCCAAGTCATAGCCACAACACATGCCAGGGTCCATGTCATTTCTTTCAACAACTACCACCTCAACCATGTCACTTCATCATTCACGAGACCCACTTTTATCTTGGTGTGGCATATATATAATAATACTAATAATAATAAAAAACTAATTTGTATGTCACTAGATCCGCCCCCTTGGCGATCGACGACCATAACTAATAGATGGCAATCGACGACCCATATTAACCCGTACTGCCACGGAACCCTAGCCTAACCCTTTTTTAATGCGATCGAGAAAGCCTCCCTTCTATATTCCCAAGGTCTAGGACAAACTTTTCCATCGTGGACTGACAAGAAACTTCCTTCCTAGAATGGACTTTCCTCGACCCTTCTCCTTTTTTCCCCTATTTAAAAGCTCTAGGGTACCTCCCTTGTAATTTCCGGGGTGACGTCAGAATGACGTCTCACCCACCACATGGCCTCCTATGGGAGTGCCACATGCCACTCAGTTACACGCCATTTGGCCTCACCAAAATTCTATTTTTTGTGACATGTGTCTCATCTTGAGGGTGCCACATCACCCTCTTGTCCTCATCACCAGCCATGCTGGCCATGGGCCACGCCAGGGTCTCAACCCCTTGTAAATATCTTTGTTCCCATTATAAGTCAAATGGTGTTTTGGGATTTGATTCGTTGTTTGCCAAAACTAAGCTAACTTGACATATGCGGCCTTACACATGACTCCAACCAATCGGGCCCGCACACCACATCATCCCGGGGATTAAATCTCATGAGTTCCTCCTTGTGGGTCCCTCATAAACCTTTTGGGTTCATTTGACGATTGAAATACCTCGTGGCCATCAATGGTCCCGATCTCCTCCACTTCCATGTTTGGTCATAGTGCCTATGCATATGGCTTAATAAGGTTTAACGCCATTCCTCCAAATTCTTAAGGATTTCCAACTCTTGGGAAATTTAAGTATGAATGTACTGGCCTTTGCCCAAGGCCTTCGGCACAACAATATATAAACATACATGCAAGCTCATTGAGCTATCCCTCTTGAGCTTTACACAGACTCGACCCAACCCTTAACTTCTTATATATATGAAGCAATGCTACCCCTCTTGAGCTTAGCCATGACTCGGCCCTTGCGTGATAATTACACATGTGTGTGTATGTAGCATACACACAATTCATCCCCCCAAAGCTTATATTGTCTTAGCCGTGTGTACACACCCATGGCCAAGGGCTATCCCTCCTGAGGTTTATATGATCTCGGCCTAATTTGTTAAAGTATATATGTACATACATTAATTATAAACCAACTATCCTTCGTGACTTTAAATAACCTCGCATGTCGATGCATATATATATATATATATATATATATATGACTAAGCGTAAATATCACTCCTCAGCTTTTCAATTTAAGATTTGAGCTTTTTAGTTTAAGATCCAAGGCATGATAGGCTAAACATTACAAAAAACAAAGATCTTTCCATCTCTCAATACTTAGGCAACATAAACAATATTTTAACTCATGAAATAGTCGCTAGATCATATAACCATTGCATACAAGCAATTCAATTGAAATTTATGCTTAGAATAACACATGAATTTAATCCATTCCAAAACCATGCAAGAAATCCACATTTCTCATTCACATAAGAATCATCATTCCTCAACATTAATCAAAGCCATTACTAATGTTATAACTCAAAAATCCACCCCCTAGGGTTAAGAAGACTAGCACATCATTTGCCATGCCAAAGGATCAATTTGTGATTGGTGACACATTAGAAAAAAGGTGTTTTGAAGGATCAATGCTCCTGCCTAGTTGTGGGAACCAAACCAGAAGGCCTAGCAATGTTCTTGCCAAGTGATGGGGACTGAAACAAAAGGCCATTAATGCCCTCTCTGCACTAGAGCTTCGAAACAGTGCGAGAATTCGACTCAATAAGCTTAGATTCAGTCCAAATTAACAACTTTGGTTAAAATAATCATTATTGATTAAAATAATGATTGATTTGGTCTATCTTAATCATCACCTTGATACAATCAAGAAAATGTCTAGGTGCAATGAAGGCCAATCATAAGGAAATCTATATAAGCAAAGATCTTCACTAGTCACAAGGGAGAATAAGGGAACTTATGCTGGAATGTTGCCAAAGCTATGACTGCAATAAACTTGTGCATCCATACCATTGAGAATAGAGGTTAGGGAGCAGATCAAGGGCAAAGGATTGGAGAACTCACCGATGTACTCCAGTTCAATCAAAGAGTAATAGTAACGAAGATTTCCCCATTCATCTTTTGTGTTTCTCTGTTATGTTATATGATTGATGTATTATGCTTCACTGATATTGTTTTGCAGGAAGATCATATTGGTTTCTTTCTCTTTGTGTAGGTGATCTACAAGATCCAAGAGCAAAGATATTAGAGGAGATCTTCCTAGAGTTGGCATTGTCAAATAGAGTTAACATTAAAAGGTATTTCTACCACCTCTTTCTTGTGAATTTGAATGTGCTTGGGATTGTCTAGTTTCTTTGTCTCACTTCTTCATTCACACACACCGTCTGGGCAAGCTTTTGGGCAAGGCTTGCTGGGATTAAAGTAACCTATTATTGTAGGTAAAATTCTCTCTTAAACAACTCATCAACACATTAACAAGTATAAAACATTAAGAGCAGAAGAGCATAAGGATACACTTATCTTTGATAATATGAACTTGACAACCGAGATTGGGACTTCAACACTCCACCCAACCTTAGATTGTTCTGCTTTATGGCCTTTCTTGTAGCCAATAATCCTCGAGCCAAATTATAGAGCTTGAGGATGATTGCTCGAAGGATAAATAAATGCTTCTAGTTGAGATAAGGACTCCAGAGGCTACACCACCTCCACCCACCAACTAGGCAGTTTAATCAATTGAAACACAGAATCTGCAAAACCACCTCTACCCACCATCTATTCATTCCATAGGCTGAAACAAGGAATCCAAAGGCCTCCTAGCCTCCACCAACTAGCCAAACAAGAAAAACCAGAGGTTTCTCACCTCCACCCTTAAGAAAAGAAGGGAATCCAGAGGCTTCTCACCTCCATCGTCAATCCACAAGAGAATCCAAAGGCTTGTTGCCTCCACCCTCAGAGAACTTGTAGATAGTGGTTCGACCCAAGCCTGGGAGTCTAGAACACATTGTAATAAAACCAGATAAGCAAGGAAGACCTCAAAATGTTTAATTATTTAATGGAGACTTTTAGAATTAGCATATTGTTGTAACTAGATATGACTCTCCAAATGTGTCGTATCTTAGGCTCTATTATAGGAGATTAGTTAGCTAGTTGGTTTGAATAACATTTATTGTAAATGGACACTTGTTATTTAATAAGTGATCCATAATTAGAGGTAGTTAGGACATGGAGCTTATAAATAGCTCATTGCAAGAGTGTTTGGTTGTTCGGGTGTAAACTCTTGCAAAATCAATTATGTAATTGTTTTTTTCTGATTAATAAAATGCCATTACTTACCAGGAATCCAAGGAGTAGGCCTCCACCTTAGCTATCAAGGAAATCCAAAAATTAAGCCATCTCCTCCCTCTAGTCAATCATGGAATCCAAAGACTACTATTATTCACATGTGATGTGTCCTTCCAATCTTCCAATGCTCAGCCAAAAGATTGCTTTCCTTTTTCTTTCTTGTAGCAACACAAAGCTTCCTTTTCAATCGATTGAACTAAGCTTCCCTTTCTTTCTTTGTGCTAGCTCTTGGGTAGCACACAATGGTTCTCTATGTATTTTCTTTCTCGTGTTCTTCCTTCTCAATTCTTGGTCACCTTTCCCACAACACTTGCTTCCTCTTTTCTCGATTTGCACTCACCTGTTTAGAGTGATCCTCTTCCTGTAATTCCTCCTATTACACTATTGCAATCATCCAGTGGTTGCATGGATGTACACTCTTTTTTCCCCTTCTTTGATCTCAATCGCAGTGGTTCTATATGTTCATGAGGTTATGGGGAGGATGTTGTGCCAACTGCCCCTTCCACTAATTGGTTGGTTGACTTCACGCTATCCCACCTGCCAACACAACCCATCCTCTTTAAATTTTTGTCATCTATGCCTTGTGGATTTATCCAAGGCGGACATGGCTCTTCTATCCTTATTTCCTGCTCAATTAATTGATAAAAACAATCCATTTAAGGCATACCTGTCAACCTTCCATGACTTTCATGAAACCAATCAATCTTCCTTCAAATCCCAAGCAATCTCCTTCCTCGAACCTTGGAATCCATTTTCTTATTCTCGGGCCTTTTTTAAATTGTAATCAAAACAGATGAAATATTTATAATGAGGGGGATTAACCAGGGCTGTCACAAAAACATTATCTCTGAAGTGTGGGATTTTCTCATGTTTCGTAGAGGTAAAATATGTTTTTGGAGCAGGTTGATGAATGAGGGATGAAAATGGATTTAGTTCAAAGATCTAAGAAATGTGTGCTCTTGAGGATGAACATCGACAAACAAAATGGTTCTATTACAAGGATGCCCTACAAAATCAATATTAGTAAGGAAGTATGGCAAGATAAAGTACACTATATTGACCAAGCTAAGTTCTTGTCCTGTTTTCCAAAGTTCCTAAACACAAATAGATAGGGCCAAGTGCATTCCCATATTGGAGGAAGAGAGTGATCACCGTATAAGAGAGGATGGAAAAGTATTGGAAGAGCAAATCTTGTCTTAATGGAAATTAAACAGTCATGAATACAAAATAAGCCATCATACTATCTCTATATGAATGGTATCCAATGAATTGGTGTGATTTACATAAGCTGTTCAAATGGTCCAAATGACCAAGTTGCTTAGTTTCGCTCGGTTCATGTCTTAGAAGTACCCAAGCTAGTGTTGTTCGAATGAGTGCAAAAATACATAAGGGGACGTTAAAGCTTGGGAATGGAGATAGAATACCATAGGCCACCACATGCCACCACATGCCACCACATGCCACCACACATCCCAACTTCAACAATGGATTCCCAAATTTTGCAGCAAGCAAGTGAGTGAAGGTCTTGCCTCGACAATGGTTTCGAGAGTAGCATGTTACAAGTCAACAAAGTAAGTAAAAAAAAATGAAGTGCAGACATTTTAGTTCCACGACTCCATCTAAAGACTTAGTCATAAATGCATAGATATAGATAAGTGGTGGTTTTTCATAGGATCTAAAAATACAACGAAGGTTGATAGGGAACTATCCCTTAAAATAAGGCCTTTGATGTAAGGAATGAATGCATGCTATTTTAACATCCACGAGACTAAAAATAGTCTATGGGATAACTAGTCTCCTTGTTTTTTGCCTTTTGCAATTCAGTCCTTTTCTTATTCAAATTGATGTTGAGCTGGCCCAACTTTCTAACATTCCCCTTGCTGAAAAGACAATGCTAAGGAATCAACACTAACATATTTCCATAACTATCCTTAATGTATTTGAAAGCATCACATTCCAAAATGAAATGTTTTTCTGATTCCACTGCCCTAGAAGTGAAAAAAGTACACACCCGTTCTTCCCAAGCTTCTTTAGTTCTTTTCCACCATCCTATTTCACACCGAAGTTGATGTGAGTTAGTTCTTAATTGAGCAATAAGAATCTTTACTCTCCATGAAACCCTAGCTCCAATGTACTCTCTTTGTTGGAGATCACAAGTGGGGTTGAATCCCTCAACATAGTACTTCTTATTTCTACCCAACTCCTTTTCCCATATACGCTTACAAAACTTCTCCATAACAAAATCCTTTAACTCCTTGCTATTTGTGGGACATGCATTGAGGTAAATATTCCATTTTTGCATCCATGTGTTGTTTTGTCTCATCTATGTTTTCTTTCTTTCACTCATGCCTTTATTGAAGATAACTTTAGGCCATCTACCTACTCCCATATGCTCAATTCTTTTTAGATATATTATAAGACACAATATAGTAGTTGCTTCGATGGGAGTTGCTCCTGTTTCACTCAACATTATCTCATAAGGAACCAAACTTTTTTATTTTGAACTTGCTCATGATTAAGCATTTTTGGATTTTCTCAATTTGTTTCCATTTTGAGATGGGGGTACTACTAGCCCACAATTCACACCCATATAGTATCATTGGACAAAATAAGAGTCCAGAAAGCACTTTGATCATTTTCCAATCCCATAACTCTGCCTCTCTACATCTATTTTGGAGAGCATATAATGGTTTCCACCCTCCTAAAATGCTCTTCTTTCTGCAGTCCTTGCAATTAAGCTTGTTGTTGAAATCAATCCCAAGGTACTTGTACTCCTTTACTTCTTTAAGAATGTTACCCTCAAAGAAGAACGTATGCTGGCTCTGCTTCCTTTTATTAGAGAAAATCATTATTTTGGTCTTACTAATATTGACTTGCATTCCCACTACTCTACAAAAATGCTCAAGGGCATATAGGTGCATCTGCAATCCATGGGCTGATTTCGCAATCAATACAAGGTCAACAACATATAAAAGAAGCTTTATCACAAACTCCCCCAACCGAACACCATCTCCACCTTGCAGATTTATTCATTCTTCCATTTTATCAATATAGAAACCAAAAAGAGTAGGGGATAAAGGGTAGACTTGCTTGACTCCAATGTCACTTCTGAAGCATTCTGAAATGCCTTCTGAAGTTCTAATTTTGACTTTCACGTCTTCATAGATCTTATAGACAACGACTCTATAATGCAATTGAATTTCAAGTTCTTCCATTCTACGCCACAACTTATCTCTAGGGACCGTGTCAAATGCCTTTTTCAAGTCAACAAAGCAGCAAAATACTTCTTCTTTGTACCCCCAAACCTTTTCAATAATGTGTCTCAATGTGATACAATGATCTACTATAGAATTCTTTGGCCTAAAACCTGATTTCCCTTTTTCCCTCTTTTCTTTTACTTTTGCCCAATTACTGATTCTATTTTCTACCATGCTGCTGAAAAGATTTGCAAACAAAGGATTGATCATAATGGTTCTACATTTGGAAGGATTATTAATGTCTCCACTTTTAAAAAGTGGTATTGCTAGGCTAATTGTCCAGTCTCTTGGGAATCCTTGCCGAATCATATTATTGAATATTTCCATGATGTGCGACGCAAGAGTGTTCATTCCCCACTTTATAAATGAAATGAAATGATATTTTAAGGTCCACGAGACTAAAAATAGTCTATGAGACCATTAGTTCCCTGTTTTTCGCTTTTTGCAATTCAATCCTTTTCCAATTCAAATTGATGATGAGCTGACCCAACCTTCCAACAATCCCCTCACTAAAAAGACAATGCCAAGAAAATGGTGCTAACATGTTCTCATAACTTTCTCTGATGTCTTATAATGCATGACATTCCAAAATGAAATGTTTTTCTGATTCCACAACCCCAGACGTGCAAAATGTACACACCCGTTCTTCCCAAGCTTCTTTAGGCCTTTTCCACTGTCCTATTTCACACTGAAGTTGATGTGAGTTGGTCCTTAATTAAGCAATAAGAACCCTTGCCCTCCACGAAATGCTAGCTCCAATGAACTCTTTTTGTTGTAAATCACAAGTAGGGTTGAATTCCTCAATGTAATATTTCTTCTTTCTACCCAACTCTTTTCCCCATACCTTTTTACGAAATTTCTCCATAACAAAATCGTTTAGCTCCTTGCAATTTGTGGGATAGGCATTGAGGTAGATATTCCATTTTTGCATCCATGTGTAGTTTTGTTTCATCCATGTTTTCTTTCTTTCACTGATGCCTTCATTGATGATAACATTAGGCCATCTACCTACTCTCATTTGTTCAATTCTTTTTAGGTATCTTATGAGCCGCACCATAGAAATTGCTTCAATGGAAGTTGATCCTGTTTCACTCAACATTATCTCATAAGGTACTGAACTTTTTATTTTGAACTTGCTCATGATCGAGCGTTTTTGGATTTTCTCAATTTGTTTCCATTTTGAGACGGAAGTGCTGCTAGCCCACAATTCACGCCCATATAGCATCACTGGACAAACTAGGAGTCCAAAAAGCACTTTAATAATTTTCCAATCCCATAACTCTGCCTCTTTACATCTGTTTTGAAGAGCATATAATGCTTTCCACCCTCCTAAAATTCTCTTCTTTCTGCAGTCCTCCCAATTTAGTTTGTTGTTGAAATCAATCCCAAGGTACTTGTACTCATTTACTTCTTCAAGAATGTTGTCTTCAAAGAAGAAAGTATGCTGGATCTGCTTCCTTTTATTAGAAAAAATCATTATTTTGGTCTTGCTAGTATTGACTTGCATCCCCACTGCTCTACAAAAATGCTCAAGGGCATATAAGTGCATTTGCAATCCATGGGCTGATTTAGAAATCAATACAATATCATCAGTGTATAAAAGAAGCTTTATCACAAACTCCCCCAACCGAACACCATCTCCACCTTGCAAATTTAGCCACTCTTCCAATTTATCAATATATAGACCAAAAAGAGTGGGGGATAGAGGGCAACCTTACTTGACTCCAATGTGACTTCTAAAGCTTTCTGAAATACCTGCTGAGGTTCTAATTTTGACTCTCACTTCTTCATAAAGTCTATGGACAACGGCTCTATAATGCATAGGAATTTCAAGTTCTTCCATTCTATGCCACAACTTATCCCGAGGGACTATGTTAAATGCTTTTTTGAAGTCAACAAAGCAACAAAATACTTCTTCTTTGTCCTCCCAAACCTTTTCAACAATGTGTCTCAATGTGATGCCATGATCGACTGTAGAATGTTTCGGCAAAACCCGCTTGTCCTCTTGCCCTCTTTTCTTTTACTTTTGCCCACTTGCTAATTCTGTCTTCTACCATGCTGCCGAAAAGCTTTGCAAACAAAGGATTGATCATAATTGTTCTACAGTTGGATGGATTATTAATGTCTCCACTTTTAAAAAGGGGTATTGCTAGGCTAGTTGTCCAGTCTCTTGGGAATCCTTGCTAAATGATGTTGTTGAATATTTTCATAATGTGTGGTGCAAGAACGTTCATTCCCCATTTTAGATACTCTGCTTGAAGTTCAACCAAGTCCTTTGCCTTTCCTGTTTTCAACTTCTTAATTCCATTCTCCACGTCCTGTAATGTGAAGAGCTTTGAATTTGTGTTGATCTTAGGAGGGGACTCTGACTCAGATTCTTTCTCATAGAGTTGCCTTGCATATTCAAACCATTGATTGGCTATAATATTATTTTCAATTTTCTTCTTCCTTGGTTGCAGTTCCTGCCATAAAAGCTTTGGATTTTTCTTGCTTAAATATATTAACTCTTCTCTCCTTGTTTGCATGAACTCATCTTTTTTCCTTTTTAGTATTTGCTTATATAACTTTACATTCATCTTCTCTTTTCTTGTCTTTTTCAAGGTTCTCCTGCCATTTTGCATTCTTCATCAAACCACGCATTTACATGAAAACAATTTGATTTTGATTTCCTATTTTTTGCTTTTTTGCACTTCTCAAGTGCACTTTGGATTATATTTGTTAACTCATGGTCGCTGAAGCATTTGAAACCAATTTTCTCCTTCTGAATTAATCTCTCTAACATTGTCTTGAAGATAGTACCATTTCCTTGTGTTAAGAGAATTTTGCCCCTTGATAGTGATTGTTGAGAGCATTGGGTTTTCCTCCTATGTTGCCTTTTTTCTAACCATGATAGCCTTATAGAAATTGGGTTATGGTTTGATTTTAAGTCCCAAATATGTTCTCCAATACTAACTTCATCTATCTTTTCTATTAAGCTTTTAGATATTTTGCTTGAAGTTCAACCAAGTCCTTTGCCTTTCCTGTTTTCAATTTCTTAATTCCAATCTTCACCTCTTGTAACGTGAAAAATTTTGTAGTTGTGTTGATCTCGGGGGAGGCTCAACCTCTAATTCTTTCTCATAGAGTTGCCTTGCATAGTCAAACCATTGATTGGTTGTAATATCATTTTCAGTTTGCTTCTTCCTTGGTTGAAGTTCATGCCAAAAAAGCTTTGAGTTATTTTTGCTTAAGATATATTAACTCTTCTTGCCTTGTTTGCATGAACTCATCTTTTTGCCTTTTTAAAATCTCCTTATACAACTTTACATTCATCTTGTCCTTGTGTGCCTTTTTCAAGGTTCTCCTTGTCATTTTGCATTCCTCATCCAACCAAGCAATCGCTAGAAAACAATTTGATTACGATTTCCTATTTTTATTTTTTGGTCTTTTGCATTTCTCAGGTGCACCTTGAATTATATTTGTTAATTCATGACTGTTGAGGCTTTTATAACTGATTTTCTCTAACATTGTCTTGAAGATAGTACCATTTTCTTGTATTAGAAAAATTTTGCTCTTTAATAATAATTGTCGAGAATATTGAATTTTCTTTCTATAATGCCTTCCTTCTAACCAAAATAACTTTATATAAATTAGGTTGTGATGTAATTTTAAATCCCATATATACTCTTCAATACAAAATACCATTAATCACCATTAGTATACGAGTCTCACAACTAATAAATTGTTAAAAAGTTTTTTTTATAATATTTATTGTGTGGTATTCATAGTGTGAATCAACTATTTATTTTCCTTCTATAATGCCTTCCTTCTAACCAAAATAACTTTATATAAATTAAATTGTAATGTGATTTTAAATCCCAGATATACTCTCCAATACAAAATACTATTAATCACTATTGTTATACGACTCTCACAATTAACGGATTGCTTAATTTTTATTTATTTATTTATTTTTTAAATATTTATTGTGTGGTATCCATGATGTGAATGAACTATTTTTACACTTCTGGAATTTGATAAAAACTTAACCCCCAATACTTAAGAGAGTAAGATTTAAATATTGTTAAAATTTTTAATCCCGAGACCATTATCATGGCATTTGAATGACCACAATCCAATGAATATCTGTAACAGTCGGATGCAGTTTTTGTTTCTGAGAAACAGTGGCTTTAGCTAGAAAATGAGATAATGCCCTTGTTCATTTTCGTATTCGAATGCCTGAGCAGGGTCGTATAACGCGTGCAGATCAAATAACTTCCAAAGCAAACACACTAGGTATTGATCATGTCAATTCCTGACGGGAACTCTGCAATGGAATGAAAGGTAAACTGAAGTTTCAATTCCGAACTAAAGCCCGGCGTTTAAAATGTTTAACCAGTTTCTAGGGTTTCAAATTCCTGTGAGTATGCGCATATCCATGGGTAACATGTGTAAAATCCAGTGGCTTGAGCTGATATGGGAAACTATTGCGAAAACGTTATCTTCTGGAAAGCTAACCCTGAGCTTAAAATGAAATTATTGTCAAATTGAACACTAGGGTAAGCTAAATTGAGCCAGAATGATAAATTTGGATATTTTGATAGGATATACAGAAAATAGAGATCCATAAGACGGGGAAAGTAGAGTACCTCCTAAAATGAAATGCTAAAGTATATGCTGTTATGTGTATGGCTTTGAGAAAACATGCCTGTGTCTGCACGGTATAACATGGAGATCCTTCTGCTTATGTGACTGGTCTGAGGACATTAGTTCTGCCAGAGCCTCCAATACCGCTCCCAGCCTTGTTCTTTTTTTGACATGACATATGGGTTGGGCAAAACCAAACGAAAATGGGACCCTGGTAGAGAAGGCCTATTACTCCGTTTAACTCAACAGTGAACCGAGGCTCTGTTGGCTATATAGAGCTGCTAAAACAATGAGTTTTAAACCCTATATGATCTTTAAAGCCCTGGCACTTGCAACAGTACCCCTGCTAAGAAGGCTTGAAATTCAGAATAGTTTAGGGAGATGGCAAGGGTTTTATGCCATAAGGACAGAATCTTTTGATCGTAGGACTAAGTATTTTCTTGATCATGCTATCAGAACGAGGTATATTTCAGCAGAGGCAGTCTCGCGGAAGCTCGACACTGAACTTTGTGAAGAACAAAAACAATGTGTTTATACTCAGGAAGTTAATTCTGGTAATCTTGCTGCTATCTGTAATTTGCTGAGGGGACATTGTTGGGATATGCTGGAGGAATTATCATCTGAATTGTTTCCGTCTGTTGTAATTCAAGTATTGCTTGAAATCCAGGATAATGCTGGATTGGCATTACAATTCTTCAGCTGGTTAGAAAAACAACATATTCAACAAACTATACAAGTTCACTTAACTCTGATTCATATATTGATAAGGGCAAAGTTGTACAGTGATGCACAGGCTGTAATGGATCGTTCTGTTATTGCCTGCAAGGATCAAACCTTAATTTCAGGCATTTTTAGGGCATTAATTTCTACATATTCAGGTTATTCGGTACCTATAGTCCTTAACAAGCTGAACAAGACTTGTGCACAACGTCAAATGATGCCAGAAGCCGCTGACATATTACAAGCCTTTGCAAGTGACGTTTACTGCTGCAATATGCTTCTTAAAACTTTAGATCATATGGAACAACTGGAATTAGTGATGGAAATCTTTAAAGAATTGCAAGAAAGGGGATTTTGTCCAACTACTAATACTTGGAATTATGTTGTTGAAACCTTTTGTTATAGGGGTAAGCTACCAAAAGCCCCCAAAATTATACAAGCCATCCATCAAACAGGCTGCGTTCCTGACTTTTGTACCTATGATTTACTTATTGATGGATACTGCAAGGAAAGTAGAGTGTCAGAGGCTCTTGATCTTGTGAATGATCTCATTTCACAAGGAGGCTTTGTGCCTCAAATTAAAACTTACAATGCACTTATCAAAGGTCTCTGCAGGATAGGTAATTTGAAGGATGTCAACTGCCTCATGCAACAAATTTATCAAAGGAGATTGAAACCAAGCCTTGAAATTTATACAGTTTTAATTGAAACTCATTTGCAGAAGGGAAGCATTGGACATGTTATAGAGCTACACAATCAGATGCTAGAACATGGTCTTCTCCTTGACATGGCCACCTACAGTTCATTCATCAACATACTTTGTAAGTTTGGAATGGTAGAGGAAATGAATAATCTCATCTTTCAAATGTTACACCAGGGATTGGTTCCTACATCAACAATTTTCTCTGCAGTTGTGGAGATCAACTGCCTCAAGGGCAATGCTGAGCAGCTGAACAGAATCCATGATGACATTATTAGAAAGGGTATAGAATTGAATGTTGCAACTTACACTGCACTGATTGAAGGGTTGTATAAAGGAGGACATCTGGAAGAAGCAAATAAATGGTTTAATGAAATGCAGGAAAGAGGTTTGGCTCCCAAAAAGAGTAGCTATGTCAAGCTTATATATGGCCATTGCCAGGGTGGGAATTCAAGGATGGCATTGAAGTTGTTGGAGGAAATGATTCACAAAGGCTTTCCTCCTCCTGCCATATCTGTCTACGAAAAGGTTGTTGGTGGGCTTTGGGAGGATGGAGAGATTCAGGAAGCTCATAATCTTGCTCTTCAAATACTAAAGAAAGGTCTTGTACTCCCAAAAAGTATTTTTGCCACACTCATTCATGAAGACTTGCGGGAAGGCAATACTCAGGAGACATTGATTCTAATGGACGAAATGCTCTCGAAAGGCATTGTTCCAGGATCAGACATATGCATACCATTCATTACTCAACTTTGCATGCAAAGAGAAACAGATGCAGCTGATAAACTTTTTCACTGCATGATCGATAATGGGTTGCGGCCCACTGTTTCAGACTATAACCTGTTAATTGATGGTTATTGCAAGGAAGATAGAATGCAGGAAGCTTTAAAAGTGCAGGAGAAGATGGTCAGAAAGGGTCTGGCTTCTAACATTGATACTTTCAAGATACTCATCAGTGGGTTCTGTATAAAAGGAGAGTTGGAGGCAGCTGAACGGCTCTTGGACAATATGCTGGACAGGGGGTTGACTCCAGTTGTTTCTATTTACAATGATCTTATCCATGGCTATTGCAGGAGTGGAAAATTAGAGGCGGCATTTAGAATTAGGGATAACATGTCAGTTAAAAGCATAGAACCTGATGTGGACACTTACAACGCACTTATCTGTGGAATTTTACACTTCTGACAAAAACAGTTAATGGGAGGGGAAGGAACTCAAATCAGTTACCAGTTATTAGTTACTGATGGTGCAAACAAGTTAAGATATATCTTTGGCGACTCCAGCTTCTAGATGTTGAATTCCATATTTGCGATGATGCCATCAAATATGTTCTGGCAAAGTATTTTCATGTTTTCCAGTCAAAGGACCTTTTGACAAAATAAGAGATCTCTGGATAGCATTCATGAAATATGACAGTAGCTTTTTCTCAGAAATCATGAGAAAATTATATTTTATTAAAAAATGTACAGCAATGGCTACGTAAATGTGGGCTCAATCACAAGTGTGTCACATGAGTGGGATCTTCATTAAGCGTTGCAGTACCTCAAGCAGAAATTTCAGCGTTCACTAGTTTGCCAATAAAAGCTTTCTTAAAACACAGGGAGGACGGGCCCTACTCTTGGTGTAGTCTGTCTAATAGACAAAATAGACCTTTTGCCTACCATTTTTTAGGTGCCTCTGGCAATCTGACACTCTCAAAACCATTGCCACCCTGACCCTTCCATCTTTGTCTCCATTTAGGTCCTGCAGTCAACATCCTTGCATTAATGGCACGAGGTGATGGATTGCCGAGTAATCTCGCAGAGTTCAAATAGGAAGTGGAGGATTTCCCCTCTTCCTTTCCTTTCCTTCCTCCCCTGTCTACAACTTGGCTCCGCTTTGCTCTGCGCCTTCTTCAGCTCCAATGGCTTTGTGTTTTCGCAGATGAAAAGGTGTAGCAGCTCTGCTCCAAAATAATCTAATTCTTCCAGTATGTATCAGGACGTGTTTGACATGTATCAGGATAAAGCAGGACCAGTTCACTATGGGCAGTGTTTTGGTTGTGTCTGCTGAACTTGCAGCTCTACAACAAGGTAAGGAGGTCCATGCCCACTTTATACGAAGTAGATTTGGATCAGGTGTTATCATGGGGAGTGCTCTTGTTGACATGTATGCAAACTGTGAGGATGTAGAGGATGCACTGAAGGTTTTTGAGAAAATGCTTGAAAGAAATGTGGTTTCATGAAATGCCATAATTATTGGATGTGCTCAGCATGGCCGAGGTATAGAGGCTCTCAAATTGTTTGGGAAGATGATGCAAGCAGGAATATGTCCTGATTTTGTCACATTTATGGGTGTGCGCTCTGCTTGCGGCCATGCTGGTCTAGTGGACAAAGGTTGTAAATATTTCAATTTGATGAGTGCAGAGTATGGTGTCATTCCTGGAGTAGAACACTTTGGTTGCATGGTCAGCCTTCTTGGCCGTGCTGGCTTCCTGGATGAGGCAGAAGACATTATCAACAAAATGCCAGTTGAACCTGATCCTCTTGTGTGTGGAGCATTGGTAGGTGGGTGTAGAATTCATGGAAATATGGAATTAGGTAGACGTGTAGCAGATTGCCTTCTAGCATTGCAACCACAGAACCATGGAACGTATGTCGTCCTCATATCAAATATTTTTGCTTCCAGTGGCATGTGGGATGAAGCAAAAAGGGTAACAACAATGAAGATAGGAGCTTAAAAAAGCCACCAGAATGTAGCTGGATTCAAGTCAAAAACCGGATGCGTGTATTTGTTGTAAGAGATAACATGCATCCACAAAAATAGGAGATTTATGCAGAGTTGGACAAATTGGCTGGGCAGATGAAGGCAGAAGGACACGTACTGAACGGTGAATATTAAGCAGGTATCGAATGGTCAATATTAAGCTGGTGCTGCATGACGTGGAGGAGCAGCAAAAGCAGCAAATTCTCTGGCAGCATTGTGAAAAGCTGGCTATTGCTTTTAGACTCATCAGCACATTGCCTGGAACAACTCTGGGTCTTGAAAAATCTCCGTGTTTGTGTTGACTATCACATCACTGTCAAGTTCATCTCTAAGATTGCCAGGAGAGAGATTGTTTTGAGGGATGCAAAGTCTTTTCATCATTTTAAGGAAGGGCAGTGCTCTTGTGGAGATTATTGGTGATCCCATATGAGAATGGCAATCACCTATGATTTTTATTATTTGGAAGAAACAATGGCCTTCGTCTGAAAACTACTGATAGTTTAAGAAAGACAGGGAGTAGATATAAATGCTAATTCAACTAGCAGTTAAGTTTTCTACCAGCAGGGGTTCAGTTAAATAATTTTGTTAAGGAACCGACTCTTTGACATCTTGGACAAGGTTTATCGTAACATTTTATTTTTTTATGTTGGCAGGGTAATTAGGGAGTAATTAGGGATTTAGGTGTTCCCAACATTGTTTTATTTCTTGTAATTTAAGCCAGTGAAATAAATTTTCAGCGTATACAATGCCACTGAAACATCATTAGGATTTTCATTATTTTTTGACAATTTTTTTTCTCATTGCAAGCATCATAGACTCTATTTGTTTTTCATGCTCAATTCGTTGGCCGATGTTCTCACCTATTGGAGGTGATTTTTGTAGTTTCTGGTTTAGAGTGCTGAGAAGTTGGGGGGTTATACTTCTGCCATTTATTTGAGGCCAATATTGGCATCTTTTCCTTTTGACTGAGGTGCTTTCAACGTACTTTTTGATGAATTAAATGGACTAGGATTACAATTGATGAATTTGAATTTGTTCATGTGATAAAGAAGTGCTTAGATTAATATGATGGCAATGAAATTATTTTTGTTTTGCATTAGGGAAGACTATGATCTTGCATATTTTTTTCTAAATCTCTAGGAGATGCATCCATGTAGAATTTTTTGCTAATCTGTAGCCCTCCCAGTTTTTCAAGGTTTTAGAATATTGTTTAATGCCCTCAGCCCCCAACTTTAGCTGATATAAAACTTATAATGCTAATTAATTTGAAACATTCAGGACTACTCTACACTTTTCATTTTTCTTTACAGCTGATAAGAAAATAACAACAACCGCACACAGAATTTAATACATCTTTTACACTGATTTTTGGTCAACAATGACCCTGGAAAAACCCACAAGGGGAAACCAGTCTTAAGGAGTATTTAGTATTAGCTTCACAGGAAATTAATTAACAACAAAGTGTACTTATCTCTCCCTTGGGAAAAGTGCCTTTGTCAGTCCACTTTCTCTTTGATCTCTGAACCACAGTCTATGCTTCTTTCTCTGACTTCTGTTCAGCCCTTATTCTTCACTTCCCCAAGCTAACATGTTACCACGGTTCCCTTTAAAGTTAACCCATACAGGCCAGTAGTCCTACCTAATTTGCTGGTGCAACCAATATGCAATGGTAACCAGACATTCAGAACATAATTGTAGCCCTTTAAATGAAGGCATTACTGCCTGCAGAGCAAATGGCTAGGCACAAACAATGGCCACCGCATGCATTAGATAGGATTGACTTTTTAAAGGAACATGTAATTGGAAATATAGCCAAACTGATTAAAGGGGAGACATTTATTGCAAGATGTAGTTGAATACTTGGGATGCACATCCTCTCTTTATCAAGTTTTTTGTTGCTAAAATTTTGTTTCTTAGTGTCATCGAGTCAAAAGACCCAACTTTTGGTCAAATTAGAGTGGATTGTTGAAAACGTAACTAGTTTTGGTCTTCATAATTGTGGCTGTACTCATTTCAATATGTATTCTATGTAACAAACAAGATAAGAAAAGAAAAAAGTTATTATTATTAAGGCATGGATTTCGTGCTCTTTATTGATGGTCTTCTAGGTAAAAGCATGTTTTTCATGCTTTTAGGGTTTGTTAGGTCTTAGGATTTATTGTCATGAGTCAAAAGAGTCAACATCATGTTTATAAGACCCTTCCGAGCAAAATATACTTGTAAAAAGAATTATTTTGAGTCTAGAAAGTCCGGGAAACTCCAAAAGTACATGTTGGCCTAAAGGAGGGAATTCAACCCCTTGAGGAAGCTATATAAAGGAGTAGTTCGACCTCATTTGGCATTCACTCATCTACAAGTCCGATCTAAAGCTGGGAGAAGCAACAAAGAAGAGCGAAGGTCTAGGAGAAGAAACAAGGACGAAATATCTTGTTTTTGGGCTCTATCTCTCTCACACATGCGAAGTTCTAGGGCTTTTGGTCCCGCTGAAGGAGGCCGAAGTTGCAAGCGGACGAAGTGCAGAGCCTTGTAGTTGGAAGGAAGAATACCTTACCTTGACCTCATTGACCTTGGAAGGATTTGTCTTGCTCTCGGAAGGTCGAAGGAGGAGACTGGATTAGGGTTTCCATAGAAGATGGAAGGCCGAAATTGTAGGATCGAAGTTGCAGTATTGAGGTTGGTTGGTTCAGAATCAGGGAAAGACTTGTTGGAGGGTTGGCTTGGTACTTAGAGGACTTGGTCTAGGGTTTGGGTCTTTGTGTCTCAATTGAAGCAGATTCTATAAGAAAGGAAGAGTTTTCTGGGTTTTCCCCTTGAAGGGGTTTTTCCTTAGTTGAGAGCCTAATTTTTGTATCCTCTGTTATTGTTTCGTTCTTGATATTTGTTTGATGAAAATACCTAACTAAAGAACCTAAAGAAGATTAATTAAGTTCACAAGCAAATATTAAGGTTAAGGAAAATAAGAGTTGATAAGCTGCCATTGCATATTTTCCAACATGGAATCAGAGCTAAGGTGAACAAGGTAGCTGGAAGGACACTAGAAGGAATTATCAAGGAAAGCCTGAAAAAGAAAACTTCAAGAAGGATTGTTTCTTGAAAGGGATCTAGTTGGAGACTCATTGGACCTGTTTAAAAGAATGTTATGAAACCAACTCACAAAAAGATAGAAAAGATAGATCAACGCCTTAGAATTCAGCCTCTTCGAGGGGGCAACCTCCTTTACATTACACAAATGAACAATTCTTGGATGATACAAATGACAAGCCCTCCTTTCTATATATAGAAGTCTAAGGGGTCATAACATAATCAGAGCCGACATAACAATAATAATGTAAGGGCACAATAATAACAATATGGGGACTACATGGGCAGAACAATATAATAAGGGGGTTGTACTAATAACAATAAGGGGTTACACTAGTAGTATAGGGACCTAACATGCCCTTCTCCTTTAAAAAGTGTTGTCCTCAATGCTTGAGTAGTTATTGATGCTTCTATATAAAATTCTTGTCTTCCCATGTGGAATCTTCAACAAGTAAGTTCTTCCACTTGACGAGATACTCTGAAATTGATCGATTTCGTAGTTGTCGGGTTCTTGTTTCTGTGATTCTCCAGGTTCCAATACGATTTTTCCTTCCTCGTCAAGTTCTGGCAATATTGTTTGAACTGGGATCTATTGCAACTTTTGAATGAGTGGCCACACTTCTTTGTCCTTCTTCCATTCATCCCTTGATTCGTTTATCCAATTTGGTTGGATAATAGAAATAACACAAAACAATGCTTCCACATCTTCATCCTTTCTTGAGAGTGCATCTGCGACAACATTTCACTTCCCTTTTTTGTAGATGATTTCAAAGTCACAACCCAACATCTTTGTGACCCATTTTTGTTGCTCTTCAGAGGATAATCTTTGTTCTAAAATGTATTTAAGACTATCATGATCCGTTTTTACCTTGAAGTGTCTTCCCATTAGGTAGGGTCGCCATTTCTTAAGTGCATGTAGTATTGCCAACATTTCCTTCTCATAAATAGCTGTGTAAATACTTTCCTTTGATTGGACGACTTTCGAAAGCAATGGGTCTTTCATCTTGCATTAAAATAACACCAATTCCATTTCTTGAGGCATCACATTCCACAATAAAGGTTTTTGTGAAGTCTGACGTAGCTAACACTGGTGCTTGGCACATTGCCTCTTTAAGATGTTCGAAGGTCTTTATTGCTTCTGGAGTCCATGAAAATGCATCTTTCTTCAATAATGTTGTTAGAGGTGCTGCTATTCTCCCACAATTCTTAACAAACTTGCGATGATACCTTGTCAACCCAATAAATCCTCGCAGATGCTTTATGGATGTGGGGATTTTCCATTCCTTAATGGCTTTAATTTTGCTAGGGTCTACCTTAACACCTCCATGAGATACAATATGACCAAGATATTCCACCTCTTCTACTCCAAAGAAACATTTGGAGCTTTTTGCATACAAATTGTTTCTCCTCCAATAGTTTGAGCACCCTGTCAACATGTTGAACATGATCCTTCCAAGACTTGCTGTAGATTAGTATATCATCAAAAATACTAACACAAATTTTCTAAGGAAGGGTTTGAAAATTGAATTCATCAAACCTTGAAATGTAGAAGGTGCATTGGTAAGGCCAAAATGACCAAATATTTATAATGACCCTCATGAGTTGTAAATGCTATTTTTAGAATGTCTTCAGTCTTCATTCTAATTTGATGATATCTTGAACAAAGATCCAACTTGGTGAAGTAAATTGATCCATGCAATTCATCCAATAATTCATCAATGACAGGAATGGGAAATTTATCTTTAATAGTGAACTTGTTGAGCTCCCTATAATCAGGACACATGCGCCATGATCCATCTTCCTTGTGCACCAATACTACTAGAGCAGAGAAAGAACTTTGACTAGGTTGAATTATATTATTATACCAGCGTTTAGCATTTCTACAACCATACGTTCAATTTCACTCTTTTGGGCATAGGGATATCTGTATGGTCTGATGTTTGGAGGAACACTTCCTGGAATCAAATGAATAGCATGATCATGATCACGAATAGGTGGGAGGCCTTTGGGAGTCTCAAATATCTTGGAATGATTGTCCAAGACTTTATGGAGATTTGGAGAAATAGATGATTTCGATGTGGGAACCTCTAGTGAACATAGTTGTGCAATTACGCTTCGTTGTTCCTTCTTTAGAAGCTTTGTCATACCGTTAGAGCTGATTATCTTTCCTGGTTTCCCTGCAATATCCCTTAATTCAAGTTCCTTTCCTTCTGCACAAACTTTCATGAAAAGTTCTTGAAAATTAAAAGCTGTTGTACCCAAGGATTGTAGCCATTGGACTCCTAGTACAACATCAGCACTACCCATTGGAATGGAAAGCATTGGGCTATTCAATACATATTCTCCCAAGGATAACTTGACATTATGGCACTTTCCAGAGCAATTTATGGTTCCTCCACTTGCAACCATCACTTAACACTCTGGTGCTGGATATAGGAAGCAATTCAATTCCTTGGCTATCTTACAATGAAAAAAATGATGGGTACTTCCCGAATCAATCAACACTATTACCTTTTTCTTCTTGATATGTCTTTCTATCTTGATAGCTTGAGTGGTAATTCCAGCCAATGCATTACAAGATATGGTCGGATTCATTTCTTCTTTATCTAGGGTTTGTTCTGGGAGTATATCCTATTCTTTTGACATTTTTTGTTCCTTTTCTTCCTCCTCTTCATAATCTATGTAGAATAATTTTTTCTCAGCACAATTATGATCTTTAGTGTATTTGCTATCACAACTGTAACAAAACCCTTTTGCTTTTTTTTTTTCTTCCAATTATTGTGGTGTCAACCTTGTAGGTTGTGGAAGGTTAGGGGCAACAACACTTCCATCTTTATAATTGTGAGTGGTATGCTTTCTGGTTGCCATAATTTTGCTTTCCATTTTCTTGCTAACCTGAATGCTTTCTCCAATGAATCAGATTCCCAAAGACGAACTTCATGTTGGATATTATCCTTTAAAGTCCCTATGAACACATCAATCCTATGCTCCTCTGGAATATCTTTTACCCTTATGTTCAATTTTTGGAAGTACTCAATGTGCTCCATCATTGAACCCTTTTGTTTGAGATTTATCAATTGGCTAAAAAAGTGTTGCTTTTTGTATCTTCATAATGTGCTATAATTTCTTCCATAAAAGTTGCCCAAGCGACAATTTGTTTACGAGAACAAAGCCATCGATACCATACAAATTGATTTGGTTCCAAATATAAAGTTGCAATACATACCTTTTTGTGTGTTTTGCACATTATGAAGATCGAAAAATTGCTCCATCTGTAGTATCCATGTTCCGGGATCCTTGCCATCAAATTTCCTCATATCGATTTTTGGAACATGGTGGTTCTTCAATCCAACAGTAGAGTCTATGAAATCATGATTAACATTTCTTTTGTTCTCATCATGAGTTTCTTTTACTACCCTTTCACCATTAGTAACCATTTCTTGTAGCAACTTATTCAAATTTATCTTCAATTCTTCCATCTTAGCGTCCATGCCATTCATCTTAGTTTCCACGCCATCCATCTTAACTTGCACGCCATTCATATTAGCTTCCATGCCATCTTGGCTTTAGTTACCTCTTGTGAGAGTGAAATTTGTTGTACTTGGTCTTGTAATTTTGATATATCATATTGCATTTCTTCCTTTTCTTCATGAGTCATGTTAGAGCTTTCAGGTTGCTTATTAGGTGTTTCCATTTTCTTTCTTCGGGGCATCAATTAATGCTAATAATTCTTTACTGTTCCCTTTGAATTCCTTCAAACTAATTTTTCAAGCTAATCTTATGCAAAATTTAAAAAAAACTACACACATTTTTTTTCACTTTGTAGGAGCTCGATATTGAATCTGTTGTATCTCTGTAACTGCGGATTTTGAATATCTAAAATCGCGTCCTGCAATAGCCCTTTGAGTCCTTTTTCTAACCCCGCAAGTCTAATCAAGATTGGATTCTCCAAGGAAGAGTTATGCCAAATCTCCCACGGTGACCTGATTATAGACTAGTTCAGTAGAACGAACTTGTATGAAGTGCCACGTGTCACTGTTTTGACCTTAGTACTTGAAATTGATATACAGAAAACTACAGGCCGTCCTCTTTCTGAAACTTCTTACAAAATTTCAATCTGATGCTCAGAACAAAAGTTATGACGATTTTCCCTAGGTCACCTGTTTGGAATGTAATTCAGGAGTCTGCAAAACCCGTAGAATTTTCTCTACAAATCAGCTGGCTCACTGATATTATGTAGAAATTTCACCTGCAGATCCAATTGATATATGCAGTGTACTAAAGCATAATATTAGATCTACATCTACCATAAACTTTGTGGAAGCTAATCAACCATGAGCAACATCAAGCATGAACACATATAACTGATAAGAAGGAATCAATCACATAACACAAAATATATCACTGGGGAAAGCATCAACATAAAACCCCAACATTGTATTATCAATCAGGTGGAAATCCTCAACATACAAAAAGAATCAGCTCAATAGCTATCCTGCTCTTTCTGTACTCTGATGATGATGATCATAGACTATCTAGGCCTCAATATATAGGCCACAAGTCCTCCAATCCCCTATTTCCTTGCGCAATTTTGATTGGGGTCCAATTACAAAACATATGTGAATTGGCCCCAGATCATACCTGCTGTCAACCTCAGGTCCAACTACGCAATCCTTGAGGACACTAGTTCCACCTGCATGCAAGGAATATTCACTAGGAAGATCCAAGCATCTGATAGTACATTGTCCCTCATCTGATCTCAACTGGGTCTTTGACAGAAATGACATGCATTAGTTATCCATGAGTGAATACACAGTTATCTGAAATAATAGTTGTCACATGCATGCAAGCATCAACAAACTATATCTCATTAATTTAACAACCTGTTAAATTAATCTAACTGAACTTGACTAGTTTAAACTAAGTCAATTGATCCTCTCAATATATAACTCATCCTTAATTCCTCAATCAGTGGAGAAATTACTGCATGTTCACACAAAGACTTTAGTTTGCTTTTCCTTAACTAATTAACTCATGGAGAATTAATTAATTAATATTTTAAACTGTTGTTAAGACCAAATTCGAATTTTACTTCCTATTTTAGACCAAGGCCTGTCTAAAAATACGAATCCAACTTGAACTGCTAAAAATAAAACTTCTATTTTTAGCACTTCCATTTTTCATTCCTTGTTGCCCAATCGAGCACTGATGCCCAAACTGCTATTTTTAGCACTTCCTTTTTTTAGCAATTTCTTGTTGCCAATTTTCAACAAACTTCCTCAGATCATATCTCCAAAAATATAGCGAGACAAGCTCTGGAATTTGGACCCGAAATTCAGAACGATTTCGGCTCAAATGGTTTTTTTTTTTAGTTTTTGAAACGTCGTAGGAAAAAAGTTATAGCGAATATGCCACAATGACCTGTTTGGAGCAGCGAAACCCTAAAATCCAAAGCTCTGATACCAAATGTTATGAAACTAGCTCACAGAAAGATAGATCAACGCCTTAGAATTTAGCCTTTTCGAAGGGGCAACCTCCTTTACATTACACAATGAACAATTCTTAGATGATACAAATGACAAGACCTCCTTTCTATATATAAGAGTCTAAGGGGTCATAACATAATCAAAGCCGACATAAGAATAATAATGTAAGGGCACAATAATAACAATAGTGGGCTTCTATGAGGCACAATAATAACAATATGGGGACTACATGGGCAGAACAATATAATAAGGAGGTTGTACTAATAACAATAAGGGGTTACACTAGTAGTATAGGGACCTAACAAAGAAGCATAAAAGGATCTTATCATTCATCACTCTTGGAAGTTGTTGGAGGAATCTGAGGGAACATCTTTCAAGGAAGTCTTTTCAAAGATCTTGAAGGCATCAAGAAGGTTGAAGACATCATCAAGGAAGAGGAGCATCTCGATTATCAAGTAAGTATCATATTATTACATCATGTCTGAATCCACAGGTCATATGGGTTCTTTATGCAAGGAGAGCAATAAGCTCGTTGGAGCATCAAATTATCTAGCATGGAAGTAAATGGTTGACCTAATACTCACAAAACAAGAAGTAACTGAGTATGTTACTGGAGAAATTACTGAACCTAGCAAAGACAAGACTCAAGAACTAGCAAAATACAAAGGGGAAGTAAGGGCTCAAAGGATCATAGTTGAATCCATTAAAGATTCTCTTGTTCCATTTGTTTCAAACTTGAAAACTTCTAAGGTTATGTATGACAATCTAGTGAACTTGTACTTTGTAAGTACATCGGGACAAAAGATGTCTTTGCGAAATAAGCTATATAAAATAGTGTTGCGAACATCACAATAAAATCGCTATTTTTCGTGATGACGATTTAATTACCCGATAAAATTGGCAATTTTTTCTATTTGAAAAACTCGCAAGTTGGAGGGAAAAAATCACTGGGCCACACGATAGAGCGATTTTAAAGGTCATTTTTGGTTTTTTCACTCATTTTGTAGATAGAGGGTAGAGGTGAGTGCTAAGGAGGAGGAGAACTCATCTACATGGGCAAGAGAGAAGAAAAGTGAAGAAATTTAGCATCCTAAGCAAAAATAATTCAAGTTCGGACCAAGTTTCTTCTGCAGGGCGTGTTTTTCAGGTATGGGCATCAAATTTGGCATTTTTTTATTTTTTTCTTGTTTTTACTTTGGTTTCAATCACCCATATATTTTCTGACTTTTGCTTGGATTTGAATGTGTTTTTTTGTCATTTTTGTCGCATTTTGTGGAGGGTTTTTTTTTGGTCAAAAATGCAAAATCTTGATTGTTAGTTTTATTTGTTTAATTTCTTTTTGTGTCCTAGTTTTTTTCCATGATTTTTGCTTGGGTTTGAATGTGTTTTTTGCCATTATTGTTGCATTGAGTTGAGAGTTTTTTTGTTTTTGTCAAAAATTCAAATTGTTGTATGTAAATTTTAATTTCATTTGTTTAACTTGCAATTCTTCTTTGCCCTAGGTTAAAACTTGAATCTTACATTAAAGCTAAAGATTCAACAAAGTTACAAACATGCCAAGGAAATTGGACACTCCATGGGAATTTGGTGAACCTGATGGAGGGTTTGACGAGGCGAATTTGAGTTGCAAGTTATGTGGGCATCATATGATGGGGGGGTATACAGATTGAAGTTCCACCTTGCACCAATTCCTGGACAATGAGGTAGGGCCTTGCATAAATACAAATCCAGAAATCATTCGCAGAGCCCTCAAATCATTGGAAGAAATAGAGACAACCAAAGTGACCAAGGCAACTTTGAAGAGTCAAATGGCAGGGGGTGGAGTGGCAGGATTGGGGGGTGACCATGAGAGTGGTACTGGTTCTTCTTCAGCATCAACGTTTACACTCAACCCCATAGCTGTCTCATCATTTTTTGTTCCTAGAACCACACATGGTGCACAACCATCTATCACATCAGCTCTTAAAAAAAGGGATAAGGAAGAAGTTGACAAGTTGTTGGGTAGGTGTCTTCTTTGGAGTGGTATTCCTTTTAGCATGTCCAAGAACAATCAATTTTCCAGCTTGTGATTGATGCTATTGCTATTGTTGGCCCGGGGTACAATGCCCCTTCATATGATGACTTTAGAGGGCACATTCTTCAGAATGAAAAGGTTGAATGCACTAAGAGATTGAAGGAGTGTAGGGGTTCATGGGCACACATAGTATGCATTGTGATGTCAGATGGTTGGACCGATCAAAAGGGTAGAACCCTTGTTAACTTCTTGGTTAATTGTCCCAAGGGGCCAATGTTTATTAAATTTGTTAATGCAACTGCACATATCAAAGATGCACAATTATTATGTGATTTGTTGAACGTGTTCATTTAGGAGGTGAGTCCACAACATGTTGTTCAAGTCATAACGGACAATGCCGCAAATTATGTTGCGTTGGTAGGATGCTTATGGAAAGACATCCTAACTTATTTTGGACACCTTGTGTTGTACACTGCATTGATTTGATGTTGGAGGACATAGGAAAATTCCTTTTGTCAAGAATATTATTGAATCATCAAAAACATTACAAAATTTATCTATAATCATGTACATGTGCTTCATTTAATGAGAACATTCATCAACAATAAGGAGTTGGTGCGCCTTGCCATTATACGGTTTTCCACTAACTTCATATCTCTTCAAGCCCCCTTGAATTCTATGTGGGATATAAAGAGAATGTTTCTTTCAGACGAGTGGTGTGCTTTGTCATATAACCACAAACCAGAGGGAGAGGCCATATGCAGGCTAGTTTCATACCAGGAAAGCTTTTGGGCTAGGAGTGCAGGAGGTGTGTAACATTACTGAACCTTTGGTAAAGGTTCTTCAATTAGGTGATGGAGACAAGCCCACAATGGGCTACTTGTATGAGGCCATGGATAGGGCCAAAGAATCCATTCAAAGCTACTATGAGGATAAGGAGGATGAGGGGTATGAGAAAAAACAACTCATATGGGGAGTGATTGATGAGCGATGGAATAATACACTCCATTGTCCCATTCATGCTGCAGGGATTTACTCGAACCCCACATTTTCTTACTTTGTGGTTTCTTATTTGATGCTGAGGTCATGGATGGATTCTTCACGTGTTCAGAAGATGGTACCATCTCTAGTAGAATGTGCAGAAATCTCCAAAGAAATGGAGATATACAAGATGGCGGGTAACACATTTAGCTTTGACATGGCTATCCATGATAAGAAAACCAAAATGCTAGGTAAGCTTTAGTTTATTAATATTTCAATTTTCAAATTTCATTGTCTCTTCATACTTTGCTTAAAGTTTCAAATTTCAATATTTTTCTTATGTTTATCTTATTTGTTGTAGATGCATGGTGGAAAAGCTATGGTGGCAGAGTACCAAATCTCCAAAGGCTTGCCATTCAGGTGCTCAACCAAACATGTAGCTCCGCTAGATGCGAGTGCAATTGGAGTGTATTTGAACAAATATACACGAAGAAGCGCAACAAGTTAAAAATATTCTAATTAAATTTTTGAATTCATTAAATAATAATTTTTATAATTATTAATTTATTATTTATAATTTGTTAATTTATGACCCTTGTACAGGTTGGAGTCCAACGACTTAATGACATGGTCTACATCTACTACAATCTTCGATTGTGGGTGAGGAAACTTGAAAAGACACCTGATGTGGAGGCCATCTCATTGGATGGGATTGACACCATTGCTGCATGGAGGGTTGAGGCCGAGAAGCCTATCATGTAGTCGACCGCTGAATAGTTAGAGGAGGAGGTAGGAGGGGGTAGCGGTTGCAAAGGAGGAAGAGGAGGAGGAGCAACAGGAGGAGAAGGTTTCACCACCTACCATGGTCACCAGTAGAGAACATGGTCTACCACCTATAGCTCCTAGTTATTCAACTTCTAGAGCACAAATGCCAGTGCCAACCCTAATGCCTTCTTCATCTATAGGGAAAGCTATTACATTTTCTCACAAGAGGGGTAGAGGAAATCAATATTATTATTTATTTGGTTCATTTCATTGCATATGATATTATGACTCATGATATGAGATACATTATTATATTTTTTGTTAATATTTTGAAGCTGAGTTGGGACTCAGGACTTAGTACTATTCAGTGTGAAAATTCTCAATCCTCAAGGAAGCCCTACTGCAGTAAATCTAAATCTATTTCACCTACTTGATTTTAATAGACATTCATCAAGTTATTCTCTGAATACTGAAGCAAATTACTTCTGCAACCTACACTACTTTAATATTTGATTACATGAAATAAAAATTGAGCAAAGAACAAGATACATAGGACACAGTTATTTTTGGACAAATTAGTCCTCGGAAAAAACCAATGCGGGAAAACTGGTGCAATAGCTCTGAGGGTTTATTTATTATGCAGGAGAATGTTTTGAATACAAATCTAGGATGTTCAACTAACAATCCTTTACAAAGAAAATACTGGACAAAAGACTGGTGAAATAATCTCACATTGTCACTGGAGAATCAGTGACTGATCCTCAAGCTCTGGGAGGCTCTGTGTCACCTTCTTTGGCCTTTGCGTCAAACTGCGTCACCCTGGGTAGCTTCTGCGTCACCCCTCTTGGGTATTACGTTGCCTCTTTGCTCTGGATCTTCTGCTAGTTGAGAATTCGACTTTCTTGCCTCTAGTCTCACACCCTGGCTTCCGACACTTGAACTTTGAATTCCCTCTGCAGAAACTCGACTTCCCCTCACTGACTGCGCTGCCTCTACGTCAGCAATGCGTAGGCCATCGTCAACCCTCTTTTGGACATCTTTCTGTCCTCTCTCTGTCTTGTATTCTCCGGAAATTCCTTCTCCCGGATTCTCACTGCCCCTCTGCTGCAAGATCTCCCCAATCGATTTTCCTCCTGAGAACTTCTCACCTCAGAAAATCGATTTCCTCAATCTCAGTGTGTGTGTTTCTAAATGAATCTCAAGCCTCCTTATAATTTTCTCGTTGAGACATCAACGACTGAGATTAAGTCTTTAATCAACGGCTAAGATTAAAACATGACTTGATCCGCCTTTTAGATCATTCTCACCCATATTTTGATTAATACCCATTAATATTTTAATTTTCCTAATTTTTAGTCTTAGGAACCCCATTAAAAATATTAATTATTTTAATAAATGATAATTCGGATGGAATTTCACCAAACGATTTCTGAGTTCTTTAGAACTCATGTGCCTTAGCGTCTCCACCAATTTTCATGGCTAGAGCACATCTGATGCTACCAAAAACTAACAGTCCCTCTTAACAAGGAAAGTGCTCTAGCAACAATGTCCATTTGCATGTTGCTCTACTTTTGAAGCACCTCCTTTCCACACTGTTGTTGCCACCAACACTGTGCTTCTTCTGCTACTGTACTGCTACCTATGACATTGCCACTGTCACTGTTGCATCTGTACTACAACTCCCTCTCTAATGCTACATTTGCTATGTTGCTAGCACTGCGACTGCTAACACTGCATCCGTACTGCAACTCATTTGCTAAGAGAAGCAACTGAAAAACATCCAAAATTAACTGAACATAATTGTGTTCAATTCTTCTGCTACTGTATTGTTACCTATGACACTGCCGCTGTCACTGTTGCATCTGTACTACAACTCCCTCTCTAATGCTACATTTGCTATGCTGCTAGCACTACGACTGCTAACACTGCATCCATACTGCAACTCATTTGCTAAGAGAAGCAACTGAAAAACATCCAAAATTAACTGAACTTAATTGTGTTCAGCATAATACCATGAATGGTGGAATCTCACTCCTCTAGTCTCCGACTCTTTGAATCTTCTGCGTTGCTGCTGACTTCTACACTGTGCCAATTGCATTGCTGCCAACCTTGCTCTGCGCTGATTAGTCTCTGGTCTCCGACTACTGTATCTGTCTCTCCAAACAATCCACTCCATCATTTGTCACTAAGTCCATCTCGCTACTGCTAAATCCTGGGCTCCTTGTAGCAAGGAATTGATCCAAGAGGTGGACTCTTCAAGGATCCTGCCCACATGTAGTCCTCCTGACTATAGCTCAATATCGCCCCATCTTCCTCCTGGAGATGCTTGGGCACTCCTGGCAAACTCATCTTCGTCAGTCTTTGTTGGAGCAACCTTAGGATCATGTTTCTCATCTTTATCCTTTTGCTTGAAAGGACATTGGGATGCAAAGTGGCCCATCTCGCCACATCTAAAACATTTCACCTTCGAAATGTCCTTCTTCCTTCTGCTTATGCTATCCCTTCGATGCTAGAGCCGCGTTCTCCTCCTCCTCCTTGGTCTTCGTGCCACTCCCACTGCTGTCATTGAGGTTGACCTTGACTAGGTCCCTCCTTAATTCTTCCTGTTGAAGAGTTGCCCACATCTCCTCCCATGAAGGTAGTCTTTCCCTGCCCAACATACTTTGGACAAAGACTTGCCATTCATCTGAGACTATTCAGGGCTATCCTTACCATCGCGGTAGACTGAGGAGTGGGCCCCACTGTAGCAAGCTGGTCTATGGTGTTTGTTGTAACTTTTGTTCTAGGTACATCTTCCGCTGTTCGGAAGAGCCTTCATACAGTGAAGACAAAGCTTCCCACATCTCTCGGGCTATATCCTTGGCCTGCAAGTGTGAGACCACTTGATTTCTAACTCCGTCGAGAATGAGCTTCTTCTCCTTCTCTTGCTTAGCCTTGTACTTCTTCCTTTGATCATTGTCAGCAGGAAAAACCACAACACTCTTGACGTAGGCTTCGAGATCGTACTCCTCCAGAACAACTAAGATTTTGGTCTTCCATATGACATAGTTGAAAGCTCCTTCCAACCTATCTTGATCTTTGAGCCCATGCGATGCCATCTCACCCAATCTGTCGAATTGACTCATCTAACCACTGCTCAGCTGCCCAGCAAGTGAGAAATTCGAACTTTTTGGCAAAATTTTCTTTGAGGAGAAAATTCCCCTTCTATGTGTCTTCGCTCTTTTCTGACGGATTTCTGCCCTAGCAGAAATTGTGCCCATCAAGCACTACGCTGAGGCTCTGCGTCACTCCCTCTGCCTTTGCAAACTCATGAACTGAAAATCATACCTCTGTCGACTCTCTCAGAGAGAGATTTCCTCAGAATCTCTGCTTCCTGGCAAAGGACTGCGCAATCCCTTCAAGGGGATTCTAATTGCTGTCAAGTGCAGCTTTTGGCCTCTTTGCTCAGCGCTAGATATGCTCTTCTTGTTTCAAAATCAATGCTTTGATACCATGTGAAAATTCCTAATTCTTAAGGAACCCCTACTGCAACAAATCTAAATCTACTTCACCTACTTGATTTTAATATACATTCATCAAGTTATTCTCTGAATACTGAAGAAAATTAGTTCTGCAGCCTACACTACTTTAATATTTGATTACATGAAACATAAAACTGAGCAAAGAACAAGATACATAGGATAGTTATTTTTGGACAAAAAAGTTCCCGGAAAAACCCAATGCGGGAAAACCGGTGCAGCAGCTCTGAGGGTTTATTTATTATGCAGGAGAAAATTCTGAATAAAAAGCTAGGATGCTCAACTAGCAATCGCTTACAGAGAAAATACTGGACAAAACATTGGTGAAATAATCTCATCCTATCATTGGATAATTAGTGACTGATTCTCAACTCTGGGAGGCTCTGTGTCACCTTCTGATGGCCTCTGCGTCAAACTGCGTCACCCTGGGCAACTTCTACATCACCCCTCCTGGGTATTACGCTGCCTCTTTGCTCTAGATCTTCTGCTGGTTGAGAATTTGACTTTCTTGCCTCCAGTCTCACACCCTGGCCTCCGACACTTGAACTTCGAATTCCCTCTGCAAAAACTCTACTTTCCCTCACTGACTGCGCTGCCTCTACATCAACAATGCGTAATCCAACGTCAGCCCTCCTTTGGACGTCTTTCTGTCATCTCTCTATCTTGTATTCTCTGGAAATTCCTTCTCCCGGATTCTCACTGCCCCTCTGCTGCAAAATTTCCCTAATCGATTTTCCTCCTGAGAACTTCTTACCTCAGAATATCGATTTCCTCAATCTGTGTGTGCGTGTTTCTAAATGAACCCCAAGCCTCCTTATACCTTTCTCGTTGAGACTTCAATGGCCAAGATTAAGTCTCTAATCAACAACTAAGATTAAAACATGACTTGATCCACCTTCTAGATCATTCTCACCCATATTTTGATTAAAACCCATTAATATTTTAATTTTCCCAAGTTTAGACTTAGGAACACCATTAAAAATATTAATTATTTTAATAAAATACAATTCGGGTGGAATTTCACCAAACAGTTTTTGGGTTCTTTAGAACTCATGTGCCTAGCCTCTCCACCAATTTTCATGGCTAGACCACATCCGATGCTACCGAAACTAACATTTAGGACATGATTCACTGTTATGCTCTGAAACCGGATTCGTCCAAAACAGGCCACATGTCTGAATCCCACGAATTTGACACGATTCGATGGGAATTCGAATCCAAAAATGGGAAACGATGTGTCTTAACAAGACACGATCGAATCCCGGTCATGTCTTGGTAGGACACATCGTGTCTCGATTTTGGGATTCGAATCCCAAAAAAGTGAAACCCTTTTTGGGATTGTTTGATGAGGTGGAGGATGCCTTTGTAGAGTTTTCTACTGGCACTGGTCGATTTGCAGGATATGATGTGATTAGAGACAGGGGGGTTAAGAAGCCCTATTCTTGGTGGGCAAATCATGGGGCAACAAGCCCTCCTCTTCAGCAGTTAGCCATGAGGCTCCTCTCTCAGGTGACTTCATCCTCTTGTTGCGAGAGGAATTGGAGCACATATGGGAATTTGTATAGTGTGAAGAAGAACAGGCTTGAGTAGTCCAGGGCAGAGATAATGGTGAATGTGCACACCAACCTTCGTCTTATTTACAGGCAGAGGGAAGAGTGGTTGAGGGGAATGACAAACATGTGGGATGTCTTTCCTGATGATATGGGTTTGGACAACAGTGTTGAGTTGGCATTGGCCAACATGGATCTCAATTATCTAGTGCTAGAGCTTGTTAGATTTGATGACGGTGATATTTTAGAGGGGTCATCCTCCACACCAGCAGATGTAGAGGCGACTATGGATAGAGGGGAGGAGGAGGATGCAGAGGAGAGCAATGGTGACCATGATGATGAGGACATTGATGCTGATTCTGATGATGACTATGAGGATTGATGACTCATGAGTCATGGGCTACCTATTGCCTTGAGGCTTGTATACTTGTAGTTGTTTTATATTTTCTATTTCTATTTGCCATTGGCATTGCACTACCTATGTAACACATTTTGATTTGATGACTTCATGAGAAAACTACAACTGTCACTGTCTTTATCTTACTATCTTGTAAGTTGTCTTTCATTTATGAATCATGATTTATGTGACATGTATTTGAATTTTGTATGTACTATGCATGCTATAATGTTACTTTGTAAACAATAAAACTAACATCTAGATGAAGATCTATGTTTGAAATCAATGAATTTGTATCATTAATGAGAATTTGTGTAAGAAATATCTATATATATATATATCTATGTTGCAGGAAACGTGGGGTAGGAGGGCGTTTCCGTACGGAAACGAGTACGAAACGCTGAAACGCGTTTGGTACGGCCCTGAAACGCGTTTCAGGCCGTACTGCCACGTTTCACGAAACTGAAACGTGGCCAGTACGGCCTGAAACGCGTTTCAGGGCCGTACGACCCACGTTTCAGCATTTACTTGTGTTTTTTTTAATTTTTTTATTATTATTTGTTTTCTAATCTATTCTTACGTTAGCCTAGTGACTTCTAGTTGCTTCCAGATGCCTGTCTAAAGTTATAAAAGTGAACTTTTGCCCTAGTGTTGATATGCAGTTCATGGTAATGTTAAATTCTTAAAGTAAAAGTGATATTCTCCTTTATTTTTCATTTTCATCCTTTTACTTAAATTTTTAACATTACCATGAAATGACTCAGGATGTTTGAGAGTGGTTTCGCCTTCATTGGATTTCATATGGAGAAAGTAGAATTTTAGATCTCACTCAAAATCCAGCAGACTTATCTATTTTTCAGGATTTCAGGATTGGGGGGATTGCAATGTTTCCATTGGATTTTATCATGTACTAGGGTATGGAACTTGTATTTAATCGAGAGAACAAAGCCCTCTATGCAGGGGAGACTCCCAATAATCAAGAGAATGTAGGGTACTAGGGTATGAAACTTGTATTTAATCAAGAGCACTAAGGTCATTCGACTATGTAGGAGGAGACTCCCAATCAAGCATGAGACAAAAAATTAGAAATTTCTCGTGGCTGATTTTGGATATTTCTATTTTCATTATGTGATTATTCATGAGTAAATGTGATGTAAATTTAGATACTTATAGTTTATGCATTGACAATTGACAATTTTATCATAATGTAATAAATTAGAATGTATCATATATGCTTTATGATTGCACATATTTCTTAAATGTCCTAATATATATATATATATATATATATATTCGCGTTTCCCCGTTTCCAAAATTTGGGGAGGTCGCGTTTCGTATCGCTTGCCGTTTCGGAAACTCGTACCCGTTTCCCCGTTTCGTGCAACCTTGATATATATACATTTTCGTTAAATAAAATAATATATAATGAATCCTACGTGTCTTGTTCTGGGGGGGTCAACGTGTCCGAATCCGACACTCGAATCCTCGTATCCTACGAATCCCGAATCCCCGTGTCAGGTTACTTAGCTGCTATGTGTGATGTAGCACTAAACATGATATTACACATCTTATATATTAGTTATCTTTTCATATTTATATGTTAATGCATTTATTTATGTTGTGGATGCTTTAGATATTTTTTTTTTTTGTATTTGTCAATTTTTACTGATTTTTTTCTCTATTTTTATGATTTTTTTCCGACTTCAGACCCTTGCCGATTTAATCCCAATCACGATGTTCGCAACATTGATATAAAATGCAGAAATCAAAGGATGAGGATATGACATCCTTATGAAAGTCTCTCAGCTAAGAGACCATCTGCAAGGACTTGGGGAAACAATATTTGATTCGGAAGTGACCATCTGTGTATTGAATGCACTACCACTAGAATGGAGCAGCTTTGCAACAAGCATCTACTCCAAGAAAGATTCAACTCCTTTTGATGAGTTGTGGCTCAATGCATTCTGGAAGAATCAAGGATCAAGGTAAAAGATGGCATTGGATCCGATGAGCAGTGTCAAGCCTTTCTAGCTTGAGTCAAGAAGTTGAAGAAGGGAAAGTTTGGAAATTCCAAGAAGAAAGGCATGTTCAAGGTTCAATGCTTTAAGTGCAATGCGTTTGGACACAGAGGCACTGTCCAAGCCAACATAACAACAAGAGAAAGGAAAGGAATGAAGCTCATGTAGCCGAGGCAGTGGGAGAACCTGAGAAGCTGAAGAAGGAAGTGAAGGATCTTTAATACTGAAGAAGGTTCACTCACTGTCAGGTTCTTTATAAGGATTAATCTTTCTTTGAGGATAGTATGTTCTGCATAGCATCATAGAGAGAAGCATATGATAGTAGCATGTCTATAATTTACATGATTAATTTGCTTTGTAAAGTTCATCTAGATAGATAGCAAGATAGACTATTTTGGCATAATGTATGAACAATATTATCTAGCATTATGTTAGAAGTTGTCATCCTGCTTAGTTGAATCATCATGATTCAGGGAAGACCATCATTTTGGAAGGTCTTTGATAAAAGCATCATGACAAGGTTAGTAGACAATCCATGTAATGTGGAATCAATACTAGTAAAGGGATGAAAGCTATGTTGTTGGAAATGCTGGGCAGGAGGCCGTTTCCAACAAAAAATGAAACAAAAACTTCGAAATGCGTATAGTATGGCCCGAAAAGCATTTCAGGCTGTACTGGCACATTTCACGAGCCTGAAACATGGCCCAATACGACCGTGTTTCCAAAAAAATACTTCTTATTTTTAATTTTTTAATTATTTATTTGGCAGTGAAAATATTGTGTGGATGTTTCTAGATGTCTCTCGCAAGTTATAAAAAGACTCTTGTCTCATTCCCTCATGACATGAATTGAGCAAGTCATTTCACTTGGAAAGGGGCGATTTTAGCAAAGGAGAAAAGAGGAAGAGAGCAGTGGTTTCAGCTATGACATTTCCAATAGTGAGCAAATGAGATTTCAACAACAAGAAAAAGAGATTTCACAAGCAGATTCAGAGTGGGGAGTTTCCGACTACGACATTCTTGGTTTTTGGCTCAATTACAACCATCTTTCTCTTGTGTTTTGTGGCATTTTGGGGTAGTTTCAACTACAAAAAACTAATTTGGGTAAGAAGCATTCATTTTCTTAGTTTTTCCCCACTATTTCTTCTATTTTTGGAGGGTTTATACTTCCAAAAATGTGCAAAATATTTTTTCTTTACAATTTTATTTATTTATTATTATTAATATTATTTGTTTTTTTCTTTTTTTTTTGTCGGATTTTGTAGCAATTGCTTCCAACCAATGTGCAAGTTCAACCCCCAAGTCCAACTAGAGGGCTGACTATTATCCTCTTTGGAGGCATGTTCAAAAGCTTCAAATATGTGCAGGTGGTGGCTCATGGGAATGGTGATGTAATCTTTGCAGTAATTCATATAAGGGCTCCTACCCAAGAGTGAAGGTGCATCTTTTGCATGGAGGAAGACATGGGATTGCAGGTTGCACAAAAACAACAAACCCAACGGTGAGGAGGGCATATCAAAGAGAGCAAGATGAGGTTGATGGACTTAAAAGAAGGTATGGAGAGCTTACTAATGCTACTCCTCAAGCTCCACCAAACATTGAGCCAAGGGTTGTGGTTGAAGCAAGGAAGAGGAAAGCGGCTCAACAACAACAACTACCACCATCCAACAATACTAGAGGGGCAACCACTTCAGTTCAAGATAGTAGGATTGCTAAATTGGTGAATGTGCAAGTGAGTAAGACGCTGATTATAGAGCGGTTAGGCACATCTATGCATGTGGTATCCCATTCAACGTTGTTCGCTTTCCTTACTGGCAAGATATGATAAGGGCAATTAACAAATCTCCCACAAGGTACAATTGATAGACTTATGGTTTATGCATTGACATTGGACAATTTAATCATAATGTAATAATGTATCATGCATGCTTTATGATTGCACATAACATTTTTTAAACGTCCTAACATATCTATATATATATATATATATATATATATCGCGTTTCCCCGTTTCCAAATTTTGGGGGGTCACGTTTCGTACCTGTTCCCTTTTTGAAAACTCGTACCCATTTCCTTGTATCGTGCAACTTAGGATGAAAGAATGCAATGGGTCAGGTTGCAAGCTCTCTTTAGGATAGATAGCTAGATGTTTGGATGAAAGCAAAAGAATGCATGTTAAAAGTAAACTTTGGATAAGATTCATATGTATCGAATCTCGAGAAAATAAAGTTGGTCATAAAATATGCTTAGGTATATGGATATATGATGCTTGAAAAGAATAGGATTCAACTTACTTTAAGGATGTATAAAGAATTTAAGACTTTCTCTAGAATATATATATATATATATATATATATATATAATAATGATTAACATCCAGTATAGTCTCCGGAAGAAAAGTTGTAACTTGGTAATCAAGTTCGAACCTTGGGCACTCTGATGCATGAATGAAGTTTCAAATGGAGATGGTCGATGAGGATGTTGATAGAATGAGAAGGTTATCATGATGAGGTAAGTCTGATTTTAATTGTTGGTTATCTGGTTAACATGTTATTTTGCTGCCTAGAAAAACGTTGCAGGAATACATAATGATAGTTGAGGCAAGTTCAATTGTATGGATGAAGACTATTGAGGAAAGCTCAATATCTGGTGCCTGGCAACTATGAAGTAAGATACGTTCATCTTGAAGGCAACAATGTAAGAAGATAACCCGAAGGTCAAAGAAGATCACTTTTAGGAAGCTATGATTAGTGTGAAGTTTGGGAAGGCTCAATGCAATGCCTTCATATCGAAGAAAAAAGTGCTCAACAAGAAGAATGACTTGGAGCTTGTCACAAGATTGAAGAGTGAAGATGGCTCCATGATACCTTGAAAGGAAGCAGACTCAATACGATGAGATGCAAAAGAAAGAGGGAGCCATATAGCTATGAATATTAAGTAGCTGGTACTCTCATGAAGACAAGCTATAAGGCTTGTGATGTTGACCTCCCAAATAGAAAGGAAAATTGGAAACTTATCTAGATTTGAGAGGGAACAAAGGAGTCTCCTTGAATAGGAGCAAGGATCTATTCTCTAATCAAAAGGGAGAATAGGGATGTCCTCTTTGGTTGAGAGGGAGTGATGTTGGACATCACATGTGTATTCTCCTCTTCAGGTGATGAAGAGGGAATAGTGGACGATTGGATAAGCATTTGTGGTTTCCTTGAGGATAAAATATCGAATAAAGGAAATGTACCAACACTCTTTGAGGATGTGATAAGTATCCAAGAGAAAAGTGGTCGAAGAGGACAAATATTCGTTGAGGACTCAGGATTGGAGATCCAAGATAAGAATATTCCTAAAAGGACATACCTTGTGGACATCCAGATGGGGTATGTGCCTTGTAGAGGTAGTGCAGTATCACACGTAAAACTTCCCAGCATAATGCTATGATTAAAGTAGAGCTTGTTTAGTTAGGACTCAAAGACATTGCTGGTCATAATGATGATGCTTACAATATGGCTTACCAATTCAACTCTTCTTATGAGAACTCTTCAATTTGAGAATGGTGTTGTATTGGTTGTACAATTATGAATACCTTCCTAGTTAATAGGGAGTGTTGAAAATGTAACTAGTTTCGGTCTTCATAATTGTTGTTGTACTTATTTCAATATGTATCCTATGTAACAAACAAAATAATAAAATAAAAAGTTATTATTATTAAAGCATGGGTTTCATGCTCTTTATTCGTGGTTTTCTAGGTAAAAGCATGTTCTTCATGCTTTTAGGGTTTGTTAGGTCTTATGATTTATTGTCACGAGTTAAAGGAGTCAACATCATGTTTATAAGACCTTTCCAGGCAAAATGTAATTGTAAAAAGAATTATTTTGAGTCTAGAAAGTCTGGGAAACTCTAAAAGTACAAGTCAGCCTAATGGAGGGAATTTGACCCCTTGAGGAGGCTATATAAAGGAGCAGTTCGAATTCATTTGGCATTCATTCATCCACAAGTTTGATTTATCAAGAAAGAAGTTCGATCTAAAGCTAGGAGAAGCAGAAAAGAAGAGAAAAGGTCTAGGAGACGAAAGAAGGATGAAATATCTTGTTTTTGGGCTCTATCTCTCTCACACATGCGAAGTTCTAGGGTTTTTGGCACTGTTGAAGGAGGCTGAAGTTGCAGGAGGATGAAGTGCATAGCCTTGTAGCTGGAAGGAAGAATACCTTGTAGAACTTTTTATACAAAACCTCGCTCTGATACCATGTAGAAATTTCACCATAGATTAAACTGATTATGCAATGTATTAAATCTACTTCTACAATCAAACTTGTGAAAGCTTAATCGATTTTGAGCAAGATCAAATAGAACACATATAACAGAGAAGAAGATTCAATCACACATAAAACACAGAAGAATACTCTGGGGAAAGCCTCAGCTAAAAACCCCGCTATCTGTATTATCATAAAAGTGGAAATATCTCAGGATTACACAAAGTTTTATCTCACAAGCTATCCAGCTCTCAGTACAATCCCTCACTACTGCTCATAGACAAAATAGACAACACATATGCCTTCCTTCAGTCCTCCAAGCCTCCTATTTCCTTGTGCAGTTTCTCCTGGGTCCTCAAGCTGCCACCTGTGTGTAATAATCCCTCACACACTGTTATGAACTTTGAAATAATTGCGCAATCCTGAAGGAGTGAATTCCTTCTGCATGGATGAATTTTTTTATAAGAAAATTCCTCCAACTGATAGTAAAGTGTCCCTTCATTTAATCTCAACTGGGTCTTTCTTTGAACTAACATGCATGAGTTATTTATGAGAGAATATTTAGTTATCTGGAGAACACTAGTTGCATGCATGCATGCATTAACTGACTAAACTCACAATTAGTTCCTCAAACTGTTTGGAACTAATTTAACTGGACTTAACTCAGTTAACTGAGCTAACTAATTACAACTCAAACACAACTCATCTTTATCTCCTTAATTATGGGATAACTTCCTCAATCAAAGGGATAACTGTTGCATGTTTTCACATAGACTTCATGTTTGATTTTCTCCAACTAATTAATTCAAGATGAATTAATTAATTATTTTTCAAACAGCTGCTAAGACTAAATTCGAATTTTAATTCTCAATTTTAATTCAGGGACTAATTAAAATTGGAATATATCTTGAAATGCTATTTATAGCATTTCTATTTTATCATTCCTTGTTGCTATTTTCCACACTGGTACCTGAAATGCTATCTATAGCAATGCTATTTATAGCATTTCTTGTTTCTATTTTCAACATACCTTACCTTGACCTCGTTGACCTTGGGTGGAGTTGTTTTGCTCTAGGAAGGTTTAAGGAGGAGGTTGGATTAGGGTTTCCATAGACGCTGCAAGGCCAAAATTGCAGGATCGAAGTTGCAGTATTGAAGTTGGCATGTCGAAGTTGCAATATTGATGCTGGTTGGTGCAGAATCAGGGAAAGACTTGTTGGAGGGCTAACTTGGTACTTGGAGAAGGACTTGGTCTAGGGTTTGGGTCTCTGTGTCTCAATTGAAGCAGATCCGATAAGAAGAGAAGAGTTTTCTGCATTTTCCCCTTGAAGGGGTTTTGCCTTGGTTGAGAGTGTAATTTTTGTATCCTCTGTTGTTCTTTCATTTTTGATATTTGTTTGATGAGAAGATCTAACTAAAGAACATAAAGAAGATTAATTAAGTTAACAAGCAAATATTGAGGTTAAGGAAAATAAGAGTTGATAAGCTGCCATTGCATATTTTCCAACACGGACTGGCAATGTGTTAAAATTGGCAACTAGGGCCAAACTCCATGTGGATCATCTCATTTATGGCAGCTGATATTTTCCCTAGATTCCTCTTGTCGAGAGGTGTAGGATTGGTCTAAAGATCATCTGATTCCGACAAGTATTTATGGAGATATGAATTTATTTGTATTTACTTGACAAATTGTCAAGGTCGGCCAGCAGTTAAATGTGTGGCACACATGCCCAGTGAATCATTTAAATACAGGTGAGGTTGATTCATTTTATCATCATCTCATCTCACTCATTTCTTCTCTCTCTCTCTCCTTAACTTTGGGTTACACAAAGAGCAGCTCACACATGGAAAGGAGGAGGACGCAGAAGCTGCTGAAGGTCTCTTTGACCAGTGTTGACCAAGCGTTGACTTTAGAAGAGTGCGGTTTTGGTGTGGCTGCCTTTCCTAGGTGGGCCGCATTTTTTGGCACGAAAATCGAGGCAATCTGACCTCAGGTTTGACCAACGTTGACTGCCCTAGTTTGGGGCCGGAGGTTGACTTCAGTCAACTGCAATTTGACTGTGTATTTGGGGCTGTTTAAGGGCCGATTATTTAGGTTGTTCGAAGACTAGTTGATCGGGAAATTATCCAAGCATATTGGAGGTCAATTTCATCTCATTTGACTAAGTTTGACTTTGTTGATTTAGGGCTTGTTGCTGCTAATATAAAATTACAGAATTTTGATTTTGACTATTTCTCTCTGCTGAACTATTGAAGATAAAAGAAGATTTGATCAAAGGTTTTCCCCGCATTGGGGTTTGTATGGTTAGCCACCACATCTTGTGTCTCTTGTCTTGGCTTGTTTTCTGTCGATCGTTTAATGTTCTATCTGCACTTTACTTAATGTATATGTGATTACTAATCAGTGGTTAATAAGAAGAAAAGAAGTAAACTGCTCTAAGCATAGAACATACCATAATTTAACATGGTATCAGAGCTGAGGTGAAGACAAAGCCCAAGCAAGAGCAATCACTGAAGGTTGGCAAGGCTATCCTAAAAACTTCACGGGGTCCTCAACACTCTTCCTCGTCGAAGGCAAGCTCTGTGAGAAGTATGACTATCACGGATGGAAGATGTCTCTCGATCTGACTTTAGAAGATCAGGAAGTGTTGGACCATGTGAGAGGCAATATTGTTGCACCTCCATCAGATGCATATGCTGCTGCCAAAAGCAAGTGGACCAAGGGAAAAGTCAAAGCAAAAAAGATCATCCAAGACTCTATCGGCAAACGCCTGGTGGCCTGTGTTTCTGAGCTGACCACCTCTAAGGAAATCTACGATACACTGGTGAGTTTATTTAAAGTTTTGTTCCTTAGAAATACACTGAAGGAAATTAAGAAGGGCAAAGATGAGAGTATGCAAGCATATTTCTTAAGGATCACCAAGATCAAGAATGATCTCCTATCTATCGGGGAAGTAGTTCCTGACATGGAAAGGACTATCACAACTCTTGGTGGATTGCCACTTGAATGGTATATATTCAGGACTACTCTTCTCAACAATAATGTCATCCTAGGATTTGAGGAATTGATGGCTAGATGTATTCAAGAAGAAACAAGGATGGAAGAGCAAGAAATGCCCGCACTTAAAGGCAATCCCTTTGCCTTTTCTTCTCATGCTAAAATAAGAAACAATTCTGGGGCTAAATCCAAAAGAAAGGCCGGACCGAAGGGTGGAAGAAAAGGATGATGTTACAATTGCAACAAAATGGGCCACTATGCGAGGGAGTGTCCTGATAAGAGGGACTCACACCATGACGATGATCAAAATCACTCTCAAGGCAATCAAAGGAATGGCAGGTCCAATGGCAGAGGTAAAAGAAATGTCGGAAATCAAGGAAGAGGACAACCCTTCAAGAAGGCAAGAAACTCCAGGTATGAATCTAACGTTGTTAACAATAAGTAAGATGAATATTGTCTACCAGCGGCCATTTCTACTACTGCTCCCCCGGACTCACTGGGAAATTGGCTTATTGATAGTGTTGCCTCAAGGCACTTCACTAGTTACAAAGAAGCTCTCTCTAATTTGATAGAGAAGGAGACCAACCTGGAAATTGTTCTTGGGGACAACGCAAAATATCCCGTGAAAGGCGTAGGGAATGTCACTCTTAAATTGAATCAGGGTAATACAATTCATTTGCAAGAAGTCTTATATGTACCTGATCTCAAAAAGAACTTGGTGTCCGTTTTGGCAATGGAAGACAAAGGCTACAAGGTGACCTTCGTTGATGGCAAGGTACGTGTATGGAAAAAGAATTTTAAAGAAACTTTCACTCTTGGGTTTCAAGTCGATTCATTATATCAGGTCGGAGGAAGTCCGCTGGGTGTCATGTCTTGTGACACATCACTTCAGTTCGAACTATGGCATTAGAGGTTTTCTCACCTTCATTATAAAGCTCTACCCAATGCAAGACAAACAGGGATGCCCGAGTTCCGAGTAGAGCAAGAAGGTGTATGTCCTGGATGTGCCGAAGGGAAGCTCAAAAGGGGACCATTCCCCTCAAGCCAAAGCAAGACCTCTGATATATTGCAGTTGGTTCACTCGGACATTTTTGATATGATGCCTTTGAACTCCTTGGGAGGATATTTATATTACCTCACTTTTACAGATGACTATTCTCGCAAGACTTGGATATACTTCTTGAAAAAGAAGGATGAAGTGTTCACTTGGTTTCGTCACTTCAAAGCCTTGATCGAGAATCAAACCGAAAAAAAAACAAGATTTTAAGGACTGATAATGGGACTGAGTATGAATCCAATGAGTTCCATGACTTTTGCAAAGAGGTTGGCATTAAGAGGGAGACTACAACACCATATACTCCTGAGCAGAACGGTGTGGCGGAAAGGAAGAATCGTACGATTGTGAAAGCTGTCTGTGCTATGCTCCATGATCAAAGACTTCCAAAGTTTCTATGGGCCGAAGTTGCGAATACCGCCGTATATGTGCAAAACTGATGCCCTCACCAAGCATTGGGTTCCAAGAATCCCGGCGAGATATTCACTGGTAAGAAACCTGATGTATCTCATTTTAGAATCTTTGGAAGTCCTCTATATTTTCATGTGCTGAAGGAGAAAAGGAATAAATTGGGTGCATTTGGACAGAAAGGAATCTTCGTGGGCTGTAGCGAAAATGCTAAGGGCTATATAATCTATGTGGTTGGTCAAAGGGAAATCGAGATTAGCCATGATGTCACCTTTCACGAAGATACAACTCTTAGCAAAGTTGACATCTTCCTACTCAAAGGGGGTCTAAAAAAGCTGACACTAGGGAGCCAAAGGAAAAGGAAGATGAGACAATGCCCGATGTGGAAGAACCTATGGATCCTATTAATCCCCCTTCGCAAGAGCCTTCCTCTTCTAGGAAGAGGCTTTCATGGCTTAGGGGCCACTGGATGATGCTGTAGGACACATTTCACCCAGAGGGACTTTCCGGGAAAGTAAGAAGCCGGCTAGGTATTAGAGATACTTGACCATCATGAGCACGATCGTCCAAAATGAGCCTTCATTATTTGCAGAAGCTGTCAAACATCAAGTATGGAAGGATGCTATGATTGAGGAATATGAGTCCATCATGAAAAACGATGTCTGGGATGGGGTCCCCAGACCCCAGGACAAAGCAGTGGTCACTTCGAAATGGCTTTACAAGATAAAGCATGTAGTTGATGGAAGTGTTGAAAAGTATAAGGCTTGTTTTGTCGCTCGTGACTTCTCTCAGAAGGAAGGTATAGAATATGACGAGATATTTGCACCTGTTGCCTGTTATGCCACCATCCGCTCGATCATAGCCTTTGTTGCTTCGCAAGGATGGAGCCTACATCAGATGGATGTCAAGACCGCATTCTTGCATGGTTCGATCAAAGTGGAAGTCTATGTGGAACAACCCGAAGGATTTGAGGTTCATGATCAAGAATATCACGTGTGCAGGTTGAAGAAAGCCCTCTATGGGCTGAAGCAGGCACCCCGAGCGTGGTATGAGAGGATCGATAGCTACCTGATGAAGCTGGGGTTCACTAGGAGTGAAGCCGACCCTAACCTTTACTTTAAGGTTGAAGATGACAAACCTCTCATACTGGTGCTGTACGTTGACGACCTCTTTCTGGTAGGTGCAGACCCTCTCATTTTCAAATGTAAGAGGGAGTTGGCTTCTGAGTTCGAGATGAAAGACCTAGGACTGATGCACTATTTCCTAGGACTAGAAGTTTGGCAAAAACTAGGGGAGATTTTCCTATCTCAAGGAAAATATGTGGTGAAAATATTGGAGAGATTCGGTATGGTGGACTGCAAGCTCGTGACTACCTTGATGGAGCTTGACTTCAAGAAGTTAAGCAGTAGTGCTGCCAGACCTGTTTTAGGAAATGCTACCGAGTATCGTCAAATCGTCGAAGCATTGATGTTCTTGGTGAACTCTCGTTCGGATATATGCTTTGCAGTCAACATGTTGAGTCAACATATGGTTGAGCCTCACCACACACATTGGATTGGTGCCAAGAATCTGTTAAGATATCTTCGTGGCACAATCACTCATGGGTTGAGATACACTACCGTAGATGTGAGACTATTTGGATATACCGACGCTGATTGGGTAGGCAATTTGGTGGACCGAAAGAGCACTTCCGGGTGTTGTTTCTCTTTGGGATCTGCCTCGATATCTTGGATGAGAAGGAAGCAAAAGTCAGTGGCTTTGAGCACCGTCGAGGCAAAGTACATTGTTGCTAGTATGGTCTCTTGTGAGGCGGTCTGGTTGCGGAAGCTCTTCAATGAGCTGTTTGGATTCACATTGGATACTACCATGATCTTGTGTGACAATCAAAGTGGGATTCATTTATCAGAGAATCCCGTATTTCATGATCGCTCCAAGCACATCGATACCAGGTACCACTATATCCAGGATATGGTACAGGGGGGAGCAATAAGGCTCCAACATATCGGTACAGATGAACAGGTCACCGACATTTTGACGAAGCCCCTGGGAAAGGTCAAATTCCTGACTTTCCGAGAACGACTTGGTGTCGTTGAGAGACCCTCTTATGAGGGTCGTGTATGATGCATATATTGAGCTCTTTGAGCTCCAAGGGGGTGCGGGGTACTTCCTGGAGTGACATGCGACTCACCATCCCCTGGTGGTGCACTATGTACAGGGTGAAAGGTTCAACCTTCCCTTGTGACACCTTGTGGCGACTGTGGGACATGATGATTAGTTCTCTCGTGGCGACTGTGGGACAGGATGATTAGTTCTTCTGTGGGCCAGGATGATTAGTTCTCTCGTGGTGACTATGGACAAGATGATTAGTTCTCTTGTGACGACTATTGGACATGATGATTCGTTCTCCTGTGGACAGGATGATTAGTTCTCCTGTCGAGGCATCCTACCCATGCAGTCTGGGACTCATGGGAAGTACCTCTCATCTGATCAATGAGCAGGGAAATGGGGTTAGGGACCATTAGTAGTACTATCGATGGACGCATCATTGTATCTACCGTCCGTATGCTAGGATGACCTCCATTGATCTGGGATCAATGATACCGATCTAGGATTAGTGAGAGTGGTATGACACGCTCTGAGACTGACTTCGGGTCAGTGGAGGATGGTATGATATATCCTCGATCATTTCTTCTTCTTCATAGTTTAGCAGAGCAGAGCAGAGCCAACAGTGCAAGGCAGTGCATTTGATAGCTGGGACAGTACCGATAGTCAGAAAGATTAGTAGATGGAGTTCTCCCAAGTTGAGAGGGAGTGTTAAAATTGGAAACTAGGGCCAAACTCCATGTGGGTCATCTCATTTATGGCAGCAGATATTTTTCCTAGATTCCTCTTGTCGAGAGTTGTAGGGTTGATCTAAAGATCATCCGATTCCGACAAGTATTTATGGAGATATGAATTTATTTGTATTTACTTGACAAATTGTCAAGGTCGGCTAGCAGTGAAATGTGTGACACACATGCCCAGTGAATCATATAAATACAAGTGAGGTTGATTCATTTTATCATCATTTCATCTCACTTATTTATTCACTCTCTCTCCTTAGCTTTGGGTTACACAAGGAGTAACTCACATGTGGAAAGAAGGAGGACGCAGTAGGGCAAGGAGGACGCAGAAGCTACTGAAGGTCTCTTTGACCAACATTGACCAAGCGTTGACTTTAGAAGAGTGTGGTTTTGGTGTGGCTGCCTCTCCTAGGCAGGCCGCATTTTTGGCATGAAAATCGAGGCAATCTGACCTTGGGTTTGACCAACGTTGACTGCCCTAGTTTGGGGCAGCAAGTTGACTTCGGTCAACTGCAGTTTGACTGTGTATTTGGGGCTTTTTAAGGGTTGATTCTTCAGGCTGTTCGAAGACTAGTTGATCGGGAAATTGACCAAGCATATTGGAGGTCAATTTCATCTCATTTGACTAAGTTTGACTTTGTTGATTTAGGGTTTGCTGCTGCTGATAAAATTACAGAATTCTGATTTTGTACTATTTCTCTCTACTGAACTATTGAAGATAAAATAAGATTTGATCAAAGGGTTTCCCCGCATAGGGGTTTGTCCCTGGCTAGCCGCCACATCTTATGTCTCTTGTCTTGGCTTGTTTTTTGTCGATCGTTTAATGTTCTATTTGCACTTTACTTAATGTATATGTGATTGCTAATCAGTGGTTAATAAGAAGAAAAGAAGTAAATTGCTCTAAGCATAGAACATACCATAATTTAACACAATGGAACCAACTCCCAGAACCACCTTCTTTCTAGATGAATGGACTATTACCTTCTTGGACAGAAAAAGTTCCTTTGTTAGAGTATCCCAACCTAATCTTGTGTGGTCCTGCTCCTTAACTTAGGCCTCTTTGCAACAATATGTTATAGATTTTCATTTTCTTCTTTTTGTCCCTGTCAAGGTTTCCTGCTACAGATTTGGATGTTTCCATATATTGCGATTATAGTTACCAAAATTACCTTCAATACTCTCCTAATCAAGAAAACTGCTATTTTGATCATTCCAGCTCTTCAGAGCTCGTGTTCCTTGAGGAAGATTTTCATCTTGTACGATATGGGGATGCTTGTCCTGGGCATTATCTAAAAAATCTGCTATCGCCCCATCACCAATTTCCCTAATATGTGCTGCTTGATTAAAATACTTCCTTTTTTGATGGTTGACCAAATTGGCGATCCCTAGAGTCCTGAGAACTCCCTCCTTAGAGTATCACAAAGGCTGTCACCTGCTATGTATTTGGTACATATGATCTATGATCTAAGTTCATTGGGCATTTTAGTTGTTCGGTATCTTATGCACTTCTGACAATTGTATTTTCTCTGCCCACTGCCCCCTACCCTGTTTGGGATCTATATTGATGAGTTGGAAGCATTTCTACACGAGCATATCCAAGACACTGATGGCTGCCTTCTTCACCAGTTTATGATATCTATTCTACTCTTTGCTGACGACGTGGTCCTTCTCTCGTCATCCCCAAAAGGATTACAGAGGCAGCTGGATGCCTTAGCTTTGTTTTGTGACGATCAATAGTTGAATGTCAACTTGTGTAAAACCAAGGTTATGATCTTCAATGGGGTGAAGAAAACCTCAGACCTTCACTTTCTATTCAGAGGGGAGGATATTGAGATCACCAGCTCGTATACTTACTTGGGGGTGCAATTCTCAGGTCCTCGCTTCAGTTTGCGACGAGCGCTTCAGCCTTAGATCAACAAAGGATATGGATCCTTAGCCCTTCTCAAGAGACAGTGCTTTCGACATCACTTCTAGGACATCTCGTCCAAGATGAGCCTCATGGACACCTTGATTCGCCCCACTGTTCTATATGGCTCAGAGATTTGGGGACCGTCTTTACTTGAGTCAGACTGGGCTTCAGTTGAGAGAGTCCAGATTCTTCTTCTCCGCCCCGTCGTTAGGTGCAAACTGATAGTGCCACAACACATCATCCTTGAAGAGTTTGGAGCTCAGCCCTTTCGGCTTGAGATGTTCTTCAGATTGGTTTCATTCTTGCATCGTGTCCAGGGCTTGGCAGACTCGATAAAGAGTAGGGACTGTTATCTTTACTTGGCATATTGCTCTTCTGAGACTATTGCTTGTTCTACTCCCTCAAGCCGGGCCAGATGTTGGTTAACAGGAGTTTCAAACCTCTTAGAGTCAGTGGGAATTCAGTTGGATCGTCTCCCTCCTTTCTGATATTCCTTAGATGCTCTTGGTCACCTTTTACGTACTAGACATGAACTAAAGAAGATCATTAGGGAGGACATCTATAGGCAGTTCGTCCAGGTCACCTGGGTCAATCCTCCAAGAGGGTTGCGCCCAAAGATGGCTTTCTATGCTGAGCACTTCTTGGGGTTGAGAGACGGGCTCATTGTTTGACCCTAGTATACATTTCACCACTGGATGCATGCTCTTCACATTCCTCTAGGCTAGTTCAGAGTAGGTTCTCATAGACTTCGGATAGAGACATACCACCAGGTGGATAGACTAGAGAGACTCTGCCAGGTATGTCATTTACAAGAAGTGGAGACCGAGGTGCACTTCATCCTTGGATGCCTTGTCTACTATGAGATCAAAGGAAGGTTTCATTGCTTGTTCAGAGATTCTCGGACCCTCGCCGACTTTTTCAGGTACCCTGATCAGAGATGTTTGGCCCTATATATGCAGGGGGCTCTTAGGTTTCGAGCACATATTCTTTAGCCTCCCATCAGACCAGACCCCACACAGAGGATCACGACATTTTCAGGGTACTACCTTCAGACAGGGGCACCAAGAGATCGATTGATACCAGTACATATCCAGACTCCAGATCAGTGAGGATCCGTGGGACCTCACCCTGCCACACGAGATCTTAGTAGCAGTTCTGTCTCAGATCTGTTCCTGGGAGACAGACTAGGTCCTCCAACATTCAGCAGTGTGTGAACCCCCCAGGATATGATTTAGTGGACAGTCTGCACTTGCCATCGGCTCTTCATCGGGCCAATAGAGTTTGTTGAGTTTCTTCAGTGTTATTTATTTAGCCTCAGATGTTAGGAGAGATGGGTCTAATCTTCAGACCTATTAGCTCCTGGATCTTCTCCGCTAGGGCCAGATGTTGATTTACTTCATGCATTGTATCTTTTATTGGAGACTGTTTGGTTCTCCCGCTTTGTATATACATTAGTGTACTCAACAGTCCCTTTGACCTACTTTGCGGTCATTAGTTGGACATAAATATAATTATCTTATCTTATCTGCATTTACTTACAATCTGTCATTAACTGCATTGTATTCTTTCAAAAACTAATGGTATCTTTTCTGGGCACTGGCTGGTTTATTGAAGTATCTTTCTGGCTAAGCTTTCTCTGCACACTGTTGCAAGCATCATGGTAGGGTACCATAGATCGTATTGTTAAGTTCTCTTTTTCTGATTTTAGGAATACTTTAAGAATACTGACATTGATTATCTTACAGAAGAGCAGAAGCAATCCCATACACAATACTCGCCTGTTTGTCTTATTTTTATTTGTAAGAGCAGGTACGGAGCCATTGCAAGTGCATACTGTCAAGGGGCTGTGGGTGCTTTATTGGTTTATGATATAACTCGGTATACAACTTTTGAAGGCGTGGAGAGATGGCTGAAGGAGCTTCAGGACCATACTGATAAAAAATTGTTGTGATGCTCGTGGGTAGTAATGCTGACCTCCATTTGAGGGCTGTTTCCACTGGAGATGGCCAAGCCTTAGCTGAGAGAGAATCTCTCTATTTCATGGAGACATCTGCTTTGGAATTGATAAATGTCAAAAATGCTTTCAAGCAGGTTCTCACTCACAGCTATAGGATTGTTGTCAAGAATACTGTTGACGTTAGTGAGGAGCCTTCTGCAATTCCACCCATAGTTTTAAAAACCGGCCACAAAAACCGGTAACCGGTCTAACCGGCCGGTTGGAGGCCTGGCCGGTCCGAACCGGCCTATCAAACCCGGTTTATACCCTTGTGTGCCCAAAAAACGGCCCTAACCGGTAAAAACCGGCCGGTTTAGGGCGGAACCGGCCGGTTTGTAGCAAACCGGCCGGTTCCATCCTAAACCGGCCGGTTTATGGACAGCCCCCCGATTAATGAAAAAATCGCAGCGGTTTTGTGGTTTAGGGGTGGTTTAGGGGTTTTGGGCGGTTTTCTTGATCGAAGATACTCTTTGCAGGTCAATGGTCCAGTAATCTGACGTGAGATATCATGGATTTGTTCTTTTGTTATTTGGAAACCGTGATTTTTTTACGATTTTTGTAAGTGATTGATAAAATCAAAATTAGATGTAAAAGACTATTTATATGACTGCATGGAGCACAGATTTACCAGAAAAATAAAGGGAAACAAAATAAATATTCTTCAAATTGTCATTTCTATAATTGAACATGGTGCAAATGAAAGTACCGAGGTTATTATGGGTTTCATAATTGAATAGATCCGGAAGAGTAATTAAGTTATGAAACTGGGTAAATGTTATGTCTTACATTTTGAGGATATGGCACATTGAAAGGAGACATTCATTCTCAACCTCCTTTGTATCACAAATTTTATCAATCTACTCATCCCAAAGGCATTTTCAAGTTACTCCAATGACCATTTCACTATGAATCTTGTTAGCCCTCAAAATGCATGATCTTTTGAGACATTCCTTCAGCACTAAAGCTCTGTAAATGGTTTTCGTAAAAGACAAACAAGGCTGCTGTTTTCGACAAACCCTTTTTGAAGGATGTTTTATGGCAAGAACATCTAAGTGTTGGTTGAAAATCGATCATTATTCCTAGCATGTCATGCATAGATAATTCAGATGAAGGGGGCTCAAATAGGAACGTGAAGTAATCCATCACTAGATGGCACTTTATTGTACCTCGAGGCAGAGAATGGATCACTTGTAAAGCTCCCAGCACTGCGTCCTGGTGGCATGCTAGGCAAGCACATCTGCATGGAGCAGGGCTACAAATGCCTAATCTATATAAGAATGTGCGTGGAATATATTGGCTGTAGAAAGTGATTTGTCATGAAATCTGTCTTCCAATGTCTCACCCGAGAAATCTGATTGCAAAGAGTGCTAGTTCTAGAGTGGTTTCAAGGTACTAACAGCAGTAAAGGAAGGATCTGATACCCAGCAAGATGCCTTCAGCGCTTGATCAGCAGTTTTATGAAGTTGTGATCCTCTGGACTTTATAGGCCATTTAGAGCCTCATTTCTTATGTATTTTGCTATTTTGTCGATGATATGTATTGCACTCGGTGCCATTTTGATATATTCACCTTTGCATGGTATATAAATGAGCAAACTTTGCATATTTTGTCTCTATTGGCTTGGAATCATGGTTTTACATCTTAAAAATAGTTTTGTTTCATTAAAAATTAATTATTTAATGTATTTTTTAAAACCGGTTCGTTTAGACCAAACCAGTCCCGGTTAGACCGGTTCCGGTCGGTAAACCGGTTCATTAGGTGGACCGGTCCGGTCACCGGTTCCGGTTTTAAAAACACTGATTCCACCACAAGGACAAGCAATAAATGTCAAGGATGATGTTATAGATACCAAGAACCCGATGTGCTGAATTTCTAGCACGTGGAGGCAAGTTGTTAAATGATGTGATATTTGAGCAGATTTCTCACAGTTGCAGTTGTTTCCACCAATGCATGAATAACTTCTTTACTCATTTGAGGGTTTCTCAGTTCTGATGACATTTCTGGAGTCACATGGATGCTCTACTGGTAGAGTTGACTAAATTTCATCAAGCGTCTAGAATAGATTTGAGGGACAGAAATTTGAAATTTATGATGAGTAATTTCAGCGATATATCTTTTTTTGGCCATAATTCAATGCTCAATGTTTTGTATTCTTTGGCTTATACTATAATTATTTATGGCAACTTAGACATGCACTAGGTAATGAATATATATTGTAGTCTCATGTTTCCCTTTTTTTTCATAACTGAATCAAACTTCTAAGCTTGTTTTGAACCAACATTGTAAAATGGAATTTACAAGTTTCTAGAAGATTGATGTTATATTTTCAGTTGTGCATATTCTCAACTTTTCCCATATTCATTCTTTTTTGAGACAAGGGTTATACGATCACAAATTTTTGTAGAAAATTGGTGAGGATACGATGTTATGAAAGAATGGCCTATTCTCTGTTAATTCATCGTATGATGGCTATGAAACATAACCCCTTCAGGATTAGAGGCCAGAGTATATCAATTTTTAATTTCCCTAGAGAGAACATTATTTGTTTTTGTGACAGTGGTTCTTATTGGTAAATTGCTGAAGTAGATTTTCCTTCTGTAAGCTTGTCTATAAGAAATTCAATAACTAGAATTGACTTTATTACAATATTACTAAAAAAGAATTACAATAAACTTAGAAATACGATAAACCCTTTAGAGTTTATTACATTATTCTGAAGAAGCAAGTTTGAAATTTTATATTACTAACAGAACCCCTGCCAAAGGAATAGCTCATCCAATTTCAATTAATCATAAATAAATGAGATTTACCTTGCAAGTCACTCTCTATTAATCTAATGGGCTACGTTCTATCTGGAGATTTATTTATTCTTATGCAGCTTAGAAACAGTCTAATTCTGGCTATACATGACAGCAATGTATAGACTGGTGGGAGATCAATTTTCAAGTGCATTTTTGTCATGTTCTGGCAACAAACCTCAATCACATGGATAGTCAAGGTGGATAGATCAGTTTGGCCTATTAGTCTATTTTCGACAAGTTCCAAGCCTATAAAGGAAAAACTGGTGAAACTTGACAAATAGTGGCCACAGTACATCTACAAGAATAGTTTCATGCATTTTTTAATAATTTGTGCAGGATTGAGAGTGAGACTATATATTGGAGAGGACAAAGCCATTTTGGCAGGGTTTTTGTTGGAAACACTGAGAGGGGGGTGAATCAGTGTTTCACTTACAATTAGTTAATTATAATTTTTAGAGCATGAACAATAGAACATTAATAAAAAACACATCACAAGAGCAGTGCACAACAAATTTTTAGGTGGAAACAGTTCCGAGAAAAAGACCACCGAACACTTTTCTAATATTTTTTTAGTACAAAAATGCTTCAGCTCCAACTGAAAAGGGAACCCCCAACACTCTAGTACTTTAGAAAAGCATTCAAGTTTATCAGGTAGCTCCGACTCCTAAAGGATGCTCATGCACCCTGATTTTACCAGTTCCAATTGAAAGGACGCTCCAACGCCCTGGTTTTATTAGCTACAATTGATAGGATGGTTCAACACCTTGCAAGCTCCAACTTGCCTTGGCACCACCTTGCCACCTTGAAATATTTTCAGGCTACAACTTGAAGGAGACTTCACTCTCCTGCCTTGCACCACCCAACCACCCTGAAAATTTAAAGATGAAGAATGAACAGCGGGCTCCCATACCCGGGACAATGACCCACTTACAAAGATATTCAATGAAGCTTCTTTGTCACTGATATATGTTCAAATGTGCAATGATAACCCAACTTCAAAAATACTCAATCATAACAATCCAATCCCAAATTGTTGATGTATTCCAATTATGTACAATCTATAGAACTATCAAGATAATCAATTCAAACTTCAAGAGTGCTGAAGCAGAGATTGTTGCTGTTGTACTTGAAGATGCCCTTTGAACAATTTTGATTCCGCTCATGTCAAATATACTATTGACTGTTGGATGCCCTTTTACTCACTGAAGGAGCTCTCAATGTTGCATATGTTAATTCCTTTAAGTAGACTCCTAGATTATGAATTTTAGACTTATAATGTGAAGTTCATGATTTCTTCTATTCGATGTCACACTTGGACCTCAATTCATCCAACATAAGCATTAGTCCTTGTCTCATACAATAACTGACCTTTAAAGATTTTATAGACATCTGAATTAGGGCTTGATCAATAGGAAATCAACATACCTTAGTCACAACTCAAAAGAGTTTCGAGATCTGTCTTCGGTCACATGATTCGATCTAGTGATTTGGTACTTGTATTAAGCCCTAGAGCAGGCCTTAAAGGACTTCAAGATACTCATCAATTTATAGTCAACAAATAGCCTTAAATGAATGTGATAAGTGCTAGAACATACTTCAGTAATGGTTTGGATTAGTGCCTTACATTAGCCACAACAAACACTATTGTCGAATAGAGCGCAATAACTCTAATTACTTAAGAAATGAATGTTATAATCCACTGTTACAGATATGCCAGAACTCTGAAATTTCGCAACATACACAGAGATTCGAGCTAAGATGATTAATGAACCAACTTCAAAGGCTATAGAACTAATCTCCCATATGGCCGAGTAGACATGGGTTCAAGTCTATGTTTAATCCAACCTCAATGATCTGAAATATCCTTAGAAGGGCCTTAGAAAGTTTCCCTATATGAAACCCAAAAATAATGTCTAGATGCATGGCAGGAAATGACCTATGTGTTCATACTTGAGTTCTTAGGAGTACTCATGTCACAACGAATAAAAAAGGAGCCTCAAAATTGCTCTGTAATAGTGATCAAATGCCCTTAGAAGATCTGAATAAGTCCACAAGGAGCCTCAAAATTGGTCTGTAATAGTGACCAAATGCCCTTAGAAGATCTAAATAAGTCCACAAGGAGCCTCAGACAGTGTTTTCGAATTAGTTCAGTATAAAGGTCATCAAAGGGGCCGAAACTTGTAAATGATTGTGCCTTAGAAGCTAGGAAGATGCCACAACTTGTTCCAATTGTGCCCACGAAATGTTGAAAAGTGTAGCAAGGGTCTTCTCTCTGTGTGTGCCTTTGCCAGAGAAAGACCACGATCAATCTTTCTTTTAGCATGGACGAGTTCATCTAGATGGACAAGTTTGTGGATATTGAAATCTCATGCATGGAGTTGGAGGAATAATTAAGCAAACTTCTAACAAGCAGTTCATATTTAGAAGAGAATGAGTTGGAGAGCTTCAGTATTGATTGAAGCAAGGACGAGTTACACTAGCAGTTGTCTTAGTTAACAAGTCAAACTCAACTTGTGTTCTAAATTTGTACTCGCTAGAAATAGCATGGATTGAATCAATAAAAGGACGAAGGCACAAATTTATTCAATTGTTTTGTGCACAAGGTTGTGAGACAAGACAATAGCTCACGAGATTGTGAGAGAGAGCACAATTTTGTGTGATATCATCCTTGCTAAGAGTGCGTATTTTTGAGGAGCCAATATGCAAAGGATAGAGAGATCTTCTTGTTGCCTATGCATAGAGATTTCGGGCCGGCCAAGGCCTGTGCACATAGATTTCCAGCCAACCAATAGAGGCCTTTGTGCAGAAAATTCGGGCCATCCAGTGGAGGCCTATGCATAGAGATTTCGAGCTAGGCAGTGGCCAGGTAGGCTGCAAAGAAGTAAGAGCTAGGTCAAGGTTTTACAAGGTGTTTTCAAGGTAGGTTGCAATGAGAACTAGTGCGTTTTCTAATTAAAACAAGTTGTTTTGTAAGAGATTCATATGTTCAAACTCTATCAAAAGATTCTACAACAAGGAAGTGTTGAGAAATCAATGCTAGTAGGACTATGGTAGATTTCTCTTTCTTGATAATTACTTGTGAATTATGTTGGCTTCTTTTACTTATTTGTTATATTATCTTTCAACAAGCAATTAGCAAATTATGTGTGCATGAAGATCACAAAAACACAAAACACAAGATGTAGGCACTCTGCCAGGGCAAAACCTCTATCTAGGGAAAAACCCAGTGAAAAATATCTTCCTTCAATAGTTTTCCTTGAGACTCTTCTACCTAGACAAAGAACTCTTCCACACTAAGCCAACCTCTCCTTCTTCAATCCAACCTTTGACCTAGCAGCAACAACACTTCGACCCTAGAACTTCGACTTGGCAACTTCCGACATCAGCAACAACTTCAACCTAGACTAGGAGACTTCGATCTCCTAAACCAACCCACACGAGAGAGAGAGAGAGAGAGAGAGAAAGGCATCAAAAATCGATTTTCTTCTTTTCCTTCACTTCGACCAAACTCGCACTCCTTTTGGACCCTTCTTTCAACCTCGCACTTCTTCCCAGCTTCCAAAGATCGAACTATGCTTGAGAGAGTGAGATGCTCAAATGAAATCGAACTACCTTGTATATATATAGCCTTCCAATGGGGTTCAATTGCCTTCCTTGTTGTACAAGTTGTCATTGATGTGAAAGCAAGAGTAGTTGCATGATGATTAGGTGTGCAGCAGGTCACTGATGTCATAGCATAAGCAAGCATGCAAGGGATGATAGAGTTGGATGAAACCCTAGCCCTAGGGTTTGAGTTCCTTGGACGGTGACGACACCCTGTCTTTGTTGATGTTTTTGGCACAACAAATCAGTGAGCTTGCCTCAAAGACCTTCGCCACTATATTCTTCTCGGCTTGCTGATTCCTGTGGTATGTGGAGCATCCTGTGGGCCCTCATAGTTTGTAAGATATGCCCCCTTGAAATTAAGGTCCCAAGCTTTGGTCCCAAAGCCCCAAACGGTTGATGAGTTGGCCCATAAAAATGATGTGGCATCATTTGTGATTAAATGCCATAAAGTCAAAGCTTTTTTTTTTAAAAGAGGGGGATCAAATTTAACATTTTAATTTTATTTTCAAAAATTCAAATGGGCCCCAAATTATCTAGAGACATCCATTCTGCTCATGTGAAGTGTATATAAACCGAGGATCTAATTTGAGCAAAACAACAAGTAATGTATGAAAGGAGCTTGGGTGCGTGAAACTGTTTGGCTCTTCAAAAGCAAGGAAGTGCGAATGAGTGAGGTTTTTCTCTACGGCCAAAACTTCGAAGCGAAGACATTCGACAATACATTTGCCGATTTGAGAAAGTCGTTTTCTCTACAATAAACTCTGAGCGGGTGGAACATTAAATGAAGGGCAGATCTCTTGAAGGGTTCTAGCATCAATTTTTGTCATTATTGTAGATCTACGGTTTGAGTTCTGACGTGGAGCTTGATCTTTTCTAAGGTGGGTTGCGAGCATTTAATCTTTGGATTATTTTGCTTGGGGTTCGCTATTTTCATTGGTACATGGATTGGGTTTTGTTTGAGAAATCCCAGCCTCTTTTACACCAGCCCAGGAGAGACATTACCGTTCTGTGTTAGAGCACAGTTCTGTGCCATTTCGGACTGGGGAAATCTGTCTGCAATCTTTTAGGGCACAATGTCGGTCTTAGAACCAACGAAGTAACATTTTCTTGTGCATTGACTGTGCACAGTTTTTGTGATAAGTCTGCTGTCTATACACTAGCGAAGAAGCTCTGTTTCGAAGACTAGAAATCATGCGGTCTTGTTTTGTGAACCTGTGCACAATTTCTGAACTGTCTTATGAGAAGAATACCTTGATCTGAAACTCCAAACTTTTGATCTTCAAATTGAATTAAAGACCATCTGTGGAGGACGATCAATTGAAGGACTTTTGGGTTTGCATTCTGGGTATAGAAGTAGATACATCTCGGCATACACATTTAAGATTGACCTTTGTCGGCAATATCTTTGCGTCAGTGAACTTGAAGACTCCAATATGTGTGCCAGTGAGATCAGTCAAGCCAACTTGTAGCAACCTGTGTGGTTCTGAAAGAGTTCAGGGTATATAGTCACAGATGGCTCAGCTATAATTTGACAAATACACAGGGTTGTGAGCTGAAGTTGTGTGAAGCCTATGGTGTGTATTTAGGAACATTATAGTAACACCTCTTGGCATTTGAACAATAGATCCTGTGCATCCATCTAATTCCTTATGCAGCCTCTGTTCATCTTCAGTCCAATGAAGAAGCAGCTTGTACCTCTACACACTTGTAGATCTTAAGGCTTGAAATTCTAACTCTCGACTTCGTCTGAAGATCGGAAATATTGTGACTAAAGAAGAATTTAGAGCAGCACGTTCTTGTCTACAAAATTATGTGATCATGAGACTCTCTACCTGAAACATCCAGACATTGGAATTATCTGTAGCATGAGTTCAAAATGTCTTGAAATTGAGACCTACAACAGCTTTGGAAATCAGCGTCATTTTGGATTATGCAAACCTGAGGAAACATTCGATTCATATATACAGTGGAAGAGTAAGCTTGTTGACTGTCACCATGTCCTATGTGACAGTAACTCTGAAACTGTGATCCCTGAATTAGCAACTAACCTTAAGACATGATCTGAATATGGCAGTTTATATGTGTGAGACGTAACATGACAGTGTTCCTGTCACCTATATAACAATTTGTGACCGTGATGACACATTCTGGTTAGCAGTAACCCTCTAGCAGTGACCTCTTTTGTATTTGTATTACCTTGACAGTGATGTGAACCTGGTGATGACTTGACAATGAGACAGGCTTGATACAGATGTGACACATCACAGTGAGCGTGACTCTCCTGACAACAATGATCCTCTAAGTAACTTGATGATGATGTATGGCTATAATAGTGGCATGGAGAGTTTCCAATTTATGTTTGGAATATATGTTTGTTATGAGAAACCCTAAATAGCGAGGGAAAGCAGATTCCTGTAGATACATCATTCTGGCTTCATTGTTTAGCAGTGACATATACAACTTCACTCTGGCCTTTGTGATCTTGAGATCTGGAAGTGACTGCAGGATAAGATGAAATATTGTAACCCTTGACATCACTCCTTGATGATTATATGACAGCAACAACAACAGGTGACAACAGTGGTGCAACAGAAGGAAAGGCAGGGTTGAAGCAGAGGTAGCAGGTGACAATAGTGGTGCAACAGAAGGAGAGGCAGGGTTGAAACAAAGGTTACAGGTGACAACAGTGGTGCAGCAGATGGAGAGGCAGGGTTGAAGGAGAGGTAGCAATAGTATATGTCCAGCAGCAACATCAGTGAGCAGTAGTAGCAGCCACAGTATGTGTGCAACAGCAGCATCAGTGGGCAACAGTGAGCAGCAGAGGCGACAGTGGCTGTAGCAGTGAGCAACGATTGTACTTGGGCCATTATCCCTGGTACGGGAGCCCAACTTCAGGGAGAATTTTGCTTCCTTCTAGATTGTTTGAAAACACTTGGGAGTATTTCACTTCCTTCCAGGTTCTCTTGGAAAGTATTGTATGTACATTTGTACACTACATAATACAACGATTGTTAAAGCTAAAGCTCTTATGGTTTCATAATGATGCTCTGAATTGTCTTTAAGAATTAACCAATTATGAAAAATAATAGGAAACACTGATTCACCCCCCTCTCAGTATTTCCAACAATTGGTATCAGAGCAGGTCCTCCAGTGGAAGTCTAATAGCTTGAAGGCAAATCCATAGCATACATTATTTTTGACAAGATGGCTGATGATTATGAAGAAGATGTTCAAACACTCAAAGAGAAGGTTCGAATTCTAACACGTGACTGGGAGAGGTCCAGATACATGTATGATATACTTCACAATGAACATGAAAAACTGAAGGATGAAAAGAAGAAGATTGATGATAGTGAGCATTTTACCTATGCTGACAATATTCAGCTTAGAGCTCAAATCAATGAGATGCAATCATCTTGAAAGGATAAGGAACTTGATGAAGCCAAGGAGGAAGTCGAGGATCTCAAAGGAAAACTACTAGATGCAAATGACAAGGAAAGAACCTTGACAAACTAGCTCAAGGAAAAGGAAAAAGAAAAGTCAAACAAATGGAACAAGCAGAATAAAGAAAAGCAGATCACCTCTTTGAAGAGGGAACTTGAAGAAGCCAAAAGGGTCGAGGATGTCTTAAAAGGTCAGATAAAGCAGAAGGAAGAAGATTGCATAAACCATGAGCAGGAAATCGTCGCCTTGAGAGCTGAAGTAAACAAACTGAAACAGAAACTCAGAAGTTCACAGGTGTTGGAAAACATTATCAATTGCCAGAGATCTCCATTCATCAAGACAGGTCTTGGATATATTGGTGAAACCTCACATTCCAATGATGAAGAGAAACCACAAGTCAAAGAATATGAAGAACAACCACAAGAAGAGAACACTCATTCAAATGATGAAGAACAACCACATGAAGAGAAGCCTCATATGATTAATGAAGAGCAACCACAATAATAGAAGAAGTCTTTTGTAAGGAAGTCCTATCCCAAAAATGAATAACAATCTCTTGTCAAGAAGTCCTATCCCAAGAATAAAGAGAAGCCCAAAGTCAAGGTCCTATACAACTCAATCAACAAATATACCAATGCTTCAAATCAGGATGATGCATTCATGACACCAACTCAAGATAGAGCATTCAGGTATGGAGAGAAACAAAAGCATTTTCAGGGACGAGACAACTTCAGCAGATCTTCACCCCATACACCCAGGTATGCATAGACATTTCATGGTTATTGTTACACATGTTCTAACTATGGACATAGAGCTCGAGATTGCAGGGGACATAGCAGGAGCATTGACAAAGGGTTTTATCAAAGACCTTGGAGCAGATTTTCTGGAAGACGAGACAGAATCCTAGACACCTATAACAACAGAAACTACAACTTTTTTACTCCATTATTGAGATCAAATGTAGAGTGTTATTTGTGCCATAATCTTGGCCATTTTGCACGAGATTGCAAAAGTGGATTGAAGCAGACCCTGCAGATGCAGGAAGGAAGGAATGTTGAATGTTATCTATGTCACAACATTGGCCATTTTGCACGAGATTGTAGAAGCGGTTTGACGTGGACCCCCCAGAATCATGAAGGTAGGTCATTCACTAGGCAGGAAGACAAGACCACCAGGGTCTGGCAGAGAAAGTAGGTATTCCCATGATCTCTCACATGATTGATAGATGCACATAGATAGGGGGAGTTTGTAGAAGCATATTGTTCAAAGGGGACATCAGCACAGGATCCTATGCAACAAGAAAGCATGTTGATGGGGGTAGTTTATGCAGAGGTATGTGGCACAAGTCTACAATTGACAGACAATTAACATGGATAGAATAGCAAGACATATATGTAAAACTCATAACAGGTTCAGGGGGAGAAGAACAATTAAAGATTACAGGTCCATAGGATCAAGCATATTATCAGGGGGAGCTTGCAAAGATGATGCAGAGAGCAGGTTGTCAGGAGGATCCATATCATTTGATGTGTTAGTCACCCTTTGCCATTGATGTCAAAGGGGGAGAGAAACTTGGAGGAGTCTAGGGGGAGAGAGAGAGATGCGGATGCAACATACCTTGTATGCTTGGTGTGTTGACATTAATGACAAAGGGAGAGATTGTTGAACAAGTTGTCATTAATGTCAAAGCAAGAGTAGTTGCATGATGATTGCGTAGGTGTGCAGCAAGTCATTGATGTCATAGCATGAGCAAGCATGTAGGGGATGATACAGTTGGATGAAACCCTAGCCCTAGGGTTTGAGTTCTTTGGACAGTGACGACACCCCGTCTTTGTTGATGTTTTTGGCACAACAGATCAGTGAGCTTGCCTTGGAGACCTTCACGATTATATTCTTCTTGGCTTGCTGATTTTTGTGATATGTGGAGCATCCCGTGGGCCCTCATAGTTTGTAAGATATGCCGTGTTGAAATTAAGGCCCCAGGCTTTGGTCCCAAAGCCCCAAAAGGTTGATCAGTTGGCCCATAAAAATGATCTGGCATTATTTGTAATTAAATGCCATAAAGTCATTTTAAAAAAGAAGAAGAAGGGGATCAAATTTAAAATCTTAATTTTATTTTCAAAAATTCAAATGGGCCCCAAATTATCTAGAGACATCCATTCGACTCTCTAGAGACATCCATTCCGCTCATGTGAAGTGTATATAAACCAAGGATCTAATTTGAGAAAAACAACAAGTAATTTATGAAAGGAGCTTGGGTGCGTGAAATTGTTTGGCTCTTCAAAAGCAAGGAATGCGAATGAGTGAAGTTTTTCTCTGCGGCCAAAATTCGACGATACATTTGCGGATTTGAGAAAGTAGTTTTCTTTGCAATAAACTCCGAGCCGGTGGAACATTAAACGAAGGGAAGATCTCTTGAAGGGTTCTGGCATCAATTTTTGATCTTCACTGTAGATCTACGGTTTGAGTTCTGACGAGGAGCTCGATCTTTTCTAAGGTGGGTTGCGAGCATTTAATCTTTGGATTATTTTGGTTGGGGTTCGCTATTTTCATTGGTACATGGGTTGGGTTTCGTTTGAGAAATCCCAACCTCTTTTACACCAACCTAGGAGAGACATTACCGTTCTGTGTTAGAGCACAGTTCTGTGCCATTTCGGACTGGAGAAATATGTCTGCAATCTTTTAGGGCACAATGTCGGTCTTAGAACGAACCAACGAAGTAACATTTTCTTGTGGATTGACTATGCACAATTTTTGTGATAAGTCAGCTGTCTATACACTAGCGAAGAAGCTCTGTTTCGAAGACTAGAGATCCTGTGGTCTTGTTTTGTCAATCTGTGCACAATTTCTGAACTGTCTTATGAGAAGAATACCTTGATTTGAAACTCCAAACTTTTGATCTTCAAATTGAATTAAAGACCATCGGTGGAGGACAATCAATTGACGGCCTTTTGGGTTTGCATTCTGGGTATAAAAATAGATACATCTCGGCATACACATTTAAGACTGACCTTTGTCTGCAATATCTTTGCCTCAATGAACTTGAAGGCTCCAATATATGTGGCAGTGAGATCAGTCAAGCAAACTTGTAGCAACCTGTGTGGTTCTGAAAGAGTTCAGGGTATATAGTCACAGATGGATCAGCTATAATTTGACAAATACACAGGGTTGTGAGTTGAAGTTGTGTGAAGCCTATGGTGTGTATTTAGGAACATTATAGTAACACCTCTTGGCATTTGAGCAATAGATCCTGTGCATCCATCTAATTCCTTATGCAGCCTCTGTTCATCTTCAGTCCAATGAAGAAGCAGCTTGTACCTCTACAAACTTGTAGATCTTAAGGCTTGAAATTCTAACTCGGCTTCCTCTGAAGATCAGAAATATTGTGACTAAAGAAGAATTTAGAGCAGCACGTTCTTGTCTACAAAATTATGTGATCATGAGACTCTCTATCTGAAACACCTAGACATTGCAATTATCTATAGCATGAGTTCACAATGTCTTGAAATTGAGACCTACAACAACTTTGGAAATCAGCATCATTTTGGATTATGCAAACCTGAGGAGACATTCGATTCAGATATACAGTGGAAGAGTAAGCTTGTTGACTGTCATCATGTCCTATGTGACAGTAACTCTGAAACTATGATCCCTGAATTAACAACTAACCTTAAGACATGATCTGAATATGGCAGTTTATATGTGTGAGACGTAACATGACAGTGTTCCTGTCACCTATATAACAATTTATGACCGTGATGACACATTCTGGTTAGCAGCAACCCTCTAGCAGTGACCTCTTTTGTATTTGTATTACCTTGACAGTGATGTGAACATGGTGATGACTTGACAATGATACAGGCCTGATACAGATGTGACACATCATAGTGAGCGTGACTCTCTTGACAACAATGATCCTCTAAGTAACTTGATGACGATGTATGGCTATAATAGTGGCATGGAGAGTTTCCAATTTATGTTTGGAATATATGTTTGTTTTGAGAAACCCTAAATAGCGAGGGAAAGCAGATTCCTGTAGATACATCATTCTGGCTTCATTGTTTAGCAGTCATATATAACTTCACTCTGGCCTTTCTGATCTTGAGATCTGGAAGTGACCTCAGGATAAGATGAAATATTGTAACCCTTGACATCACTCCTTAATGATTATATGACAGCATGAACAACATGTGACAACAATGGTGCAGCAGAAGGAAAGGCGGGGTTGAAGCAGAGGTAGCAGGTGACAACAGTGGTGGAACAGAAGGAGAGGCAGGGTTGAAGCAGAGGTTGCAGGTGACAACAATGGTGTACCAGATGGAGAGGCAGGGTTGAAGCAGAGGTAGCAGCAGTATATGTGCAGCAACAACATCAGTGAGCTGTAGTAGCAACAACAATATGTGTGCAGCAGTGAGCAGCAGAGGCGACAGTCACTGTAGCAGTGAGAAGCGATTGTACTTGGGCCATTATCCCTGGTACGAGAGCGCAACTTCAGGGAACATTTTGCTTCCTTCCAGATTGCTGGAAAACACTTGGGAGTATTTCACTTCCTTTCAGGTTCTCCTGGAAAATATTGTATGTACATTTGTACACTACATAATACAACGCTTGTTAAAGCTAAAGCTCTTGTGGTTTCATAATGATGCTTTGAATTGTCTTTAAGAATTAACCAATTATGAAAAGTAATAGGAAACACTGATTCACTCCCCTCTCAGTATTTCCAACATTCCTTGAGGTCGACTTGATCTTCATGAGGCTGACCTGGTGTGGAGGTTACATAATTTATTTTTGACTAAAAAATAATTCTTTTTACATCGTTCGAAAGCCCAAGAAGGGTCTCATAAAATATTCAATGACTTTATTGATTCTTTTATTAATCTTGGGAGTCCTCAATGGGGACTTTGACTAATAAAATGATGACCCAAGCATGAAACCCATGCTTTAATAACTCATTGTAACAATAATGAAAATTCTTTTGACAAATACACTTTTTGAAGACCGAACCTAGTTACATTTTCAACACTCCCTCTTAACTAGGGAGGTATTCATACGGAAGATTTCAAACTATATGAACTATGAAGAGTTTAGGCACCGCAATTCCAAGGACTAGATTCCTGACCAAAGAACTCTATCCAATAGTCTCTCAACAATTTAGGCACTACAATGCCACATATTAGATTCCTGACTAGGGAAATCTATCCAAGTGGGACTAAGATTGACTAAATCTTTCAACCTTTTTAGGTACCATCAGGCTTACTTGGTAACCATCAACCCAGGGGTTTAGGTGCGTATCCGAGGTCAGAGCTCCAAGACCAACGCCACACTCCCTACTTCGGGATCTAGACATCAACTCATAGTCCCAGCCAGATGTCCTCCCAGGCAATGTGTCTCACACGCAAGGCCTCAACAAATCTCTTCCAAACTTTTATCATCATCAAAAAATCAACAATATCAACTAAGCCAAGAATGCTTCTGATATACTCAAACTTCTTATTAGGAAGAGACTTTGTTAGTATATCAACTACCTGATCGTCTGTCAGGACATACTGTAGCTTCATGATCCCATCTTGCACCAAGTTCCTAATATAATGGAATTTATTGTTGATATGTTTCATCCTAGCATGAAATGCGGGATATCCAGACATCTTGATACAACTTTGATTATCACAATTAATCACAGTAGGATCTAGAGGTTTCTCGAACAAATCTGTCAGAAGCTTCCTCTACCATACAACCTCCTTTCTTACTTCACATGTAGCCACATACTCTGCTTCAACACTACTCAAAGCAACAAGATTTTTATTTCTACTCATCCATGAGATCATGGCAGATCCCAAACTAAAGCATCCTCTGATAGTGCTTCTTCCATCGTCTCACTACCACCCCAATCAAAATTTGTGAAGCCAATCAACTTGACTTCCTTGCTATTGTACTTTAGACAGTGATGTATCGTACCACGAAGATATCTCAATATATGCTTCGCAACTATCCAGTGATCATAACGAGGCTCCAACTGATCCTGAATGGGGATGTTCACAGCGAAGCATATATCTGACCTAGTATTTACAAGATACATCAGAGAACCTACCAACTGACGATAGGAGGTAGGATCCACGAGACTTTAGTTGGAGCTCCTCAACTTCTTGAGATTGGTGAACATAGTAGTCATGGGCTTGGAATCCATCATCCCAAATTTCTGTAACAACTTGATGATGTACTTTCCTGGCCCCAAATATATCTCCCTAGGATTTTTCCATACTTCCAGACCTAAGTAATAGTGCATCAGTCCTAGATTCTTCATCTCAAATTCAGTTGCCAACATCTTACATTCTTGTATATTTTTCTCCACACGAGTGATGAATAAATCATCCACATACAATAGAATAATGACTGGCTCATTATTCACAACCTTGATTTAGAGATTTGGACCAACATAACTCTTTACGAACCCAATTCTAGGAAGGTATGCATCCATTCTTGCATACCATGCCCTAGGAGCTTGCTTCAAACCATATAGGGCCTTCTTGAGTCTACAAACATGAGTGTCCTTGCTATCTTCTTCAAAGCATTTTGGTTGCTCAATGTATACTTCCTCATTGATGGTCCCATTCAAAAATGTTGTCTTCACATCCATTTGATGGATGTTCCATCCCATTGTAGCAGCTAATGAAACCAAATATCTAATGGTAGTATATCTTGCAGTGGGTGCAAAGATTTCTTCATAATCTATGCCTTCCTTTTGAGATAAACCCCTTGCAAAAAATTTGGTCTGGTATTTATCCATGCTTCCATTAACGTGTTTGATATTGTAGATCCATTTTGAGGTGACAACCAATCTATCACTAGGTCTAGGAACAATTTCCCAAACCCCATTCTTCATGATGGATTGATATTCTTCCTGCATAGCTTTCTTCCATACTTCTTGATGAGCAACTTCTTCAAATGTAGATGGTTCTGCTTCAATTAGTCTTGTCATATATGCAACATATCTAGAATATCTCTTCAGCCTTTTACTTTCCCTGAAGGTTCCTTTCGTAGCTCCATGCCCTTCAACATCTTCAAGAGTGGCTTTTAACCAATTTTCCCTCTTCCTTGTGCTCGGTATGACCACGGCTTGAATAGGCTCACTTGGTCCTTCTGCTTCCTCTTGATAAGTAGAAGGGTTGTTTGTCGGGTTGTACTTCTTCTTCTTCAAATATGGGTATATCTTCGTCATCAAAATCAATAGGAATATCCTTAGGGTTTTTGTAGGCTTGATTCTCATCAAATATAACATCCCTGTTTACTTCAATGTGTCTCCCTTCCTTGATGTAGATTCTTGTTGTAGCGGCTACAACCACCCTCCAAAATTTTGCCTTATCTTCATTTTGGAGCCTTCCTACCAACCATCCTTAGCAGCATGTCTTGGAATGTCAAGTACATAGGCTTCAACTCAGTTTCACTAAGGAAATTGCGCAATTATGGAGGGGAACCAACCTTCCCTCCAGAAATTGTGCAATCTTGTTGGGCTGCCTGTTAAGCTCCAGAATTGCGCAATCCAGCCATGCAACCCTCCCTCAAAAAATTGCTTAATCCAGCCAGTCACTGGGCTTCAACCCATAAATTGCGCAATTCTGGGAGGCAGTGACCTGCTGACCCCATAAATTGCGCAATTCCTGAGGGAAAACCAACTACGGCAGCCTAGAAATTGTGCAAATCCCTTTCCCAAGCTTGCAGACTGCTGCATGTGCCTTCAGGTTGACCAGTTCCTTTCGAGAGTAAGCAATCCTGATTTGAATGCAGGGGTTTCTTTTTCCCGAAATAGCAAAAAGCAACATGAAAAACACATCCCTAAATTTTAGGGATCTAGTTTTAGTAACTGGAGGTTACATGCAAAGATCGTTTTAGAAACTTCCATCCAAGCGTTGCTTTTTCCCAGATTTGTGGCATGCGCATCATAACCCTCAAACTTATTTATTCGACGCTTCAAAGCTCATTCCTCACATCGATCTTGGAGCTCTGACTTCCCACAGCACATCTAGGAGTCTTCAGCACATTCAGCTCAACTATTTCCGGGTAAGTTTGCTTTTCATGTCATTTGCTGCTTTTTTGTCGCTTTACATATTTCACTTTCTACGAATGTTGTTTGCTTTGTTTTGTTGAACGCCTGTTGTCATTTTAATGTATATTAGCTTGTAGAAGCATTGTTTCAGTTTTTGTTTGCATCTCACTGCTGTCGCATGCATGACATTGTTTTTCACTAATGGTCGTCGTTGCGGCGACTCGTTTCACACACATGCATGCGTTCCCATTTTCTGAATCTTGCATTTACTGTTTGCATGCATGATCATTCACTCTTGCTTACATTCAGTCTCACCATGCATTCAAACCTCTTCATGTTTTCAGTTGCCCGTCAGCAGGTCTGGGCTACCTTGGCCTGGACCTTGCCTCACCTGGACAGAAATGCGCATTTCTGGAAGTGAAGGCTCTGCCTTCCCTCCAGAAATTGCACAATCCTGGCCAACACTGACCTCCAGGCTTGCATTGTGCAATTCTGGGAGGCAGTGCCTTGCTGACCCAGAAAATTGCACAATGCAGTCTCTGGGCATGCATGTCCTTGCTGACTAAAATTGCGCATTGCACAGTTTCAACCCTCAGCAAGCAGACTTGATTGCACATTGAACAGATCTAGTAGTCAGTTAGCCTCTTGACAGCCCGGACTGTGCTTTGCGCAGTTTTGGCAGTCAGTCTCCCGACCTCTCGGTGAAAATTGCGCAATATTTACTACTAGTCACCCAGGTATGTTGCATGTTAGTCCTCAAATTTGTTTTGGTTTTTAACTGACAAATTGCTTGCCATGAGTGTTGCTATGTCTCTAGGTATAGAAAGTGTTTGTCAGTCTCTTAGTAATACAGGTACAATGGCCTCCAAGAGAGGAGGGTCAAAGGACAACGTTGGAAGTGAAACTGGAGATGCAGTTGAACAAGTGTCTATGGGCCTGCCCGTTTACGAAGACACCAAGTTGGTCATAGATAGAGACATCAAGATGAAATGGCAAGACATCAACGATACATTCTCAAGCACATTTGAGGAAGATCTGAAAGACTACAGGGTCTATGTCAACATCCACAAATCTGGCTTATACTGGATTGCATGTAGGTATCCCACGTTTCCATGTACAGACATGATACATTCGATTGTCTCGCACACTGATCTTGAGACGATGATGTTGAGCAGTGTTAGCGGGATAGGGCTTGCTACCTTCTAGGTGAAGGACTATCAAGAGATGTATCACTTGCCACAGTTGGTGATCACAATGGAGAAACCCTTCAGCACACGCAGCAACGCAAACTCCATAGATATATTGAAGAGTTGGGTGAAAGAGCCAACCAAGTTCAGGACAACACCCAGTCTGGTTTACAAGACGAAGATACTATAGAAGGCATATCAGTACTTGGTCATCTTTGCATGACGCTTATACGATCAAGAGAGCACATATACGTTCCCGTAGGATTAGGTGATTGCGTTGGACCAACTAGTCAACGAAGGAAGGCCATGAAACTGGTCAACATGTTGGCTCTTAGATTGAAGGAACAAGTAACAAGAGCCTGGGATCTGCCCAAAGGTCAACAAGAAGATATATACATGTCTGCGTACATACAAGATGCAATTTGTTCCCGCCAGTAGTTCCCGCGTTTGAAGTGGGCATGGACACCTTCCGAAACCTCCGTGCACACTTATTGCAGATTGTTCTCCGAATTCAGCGTTCGCAGAGTCAACACACAATTGTTAGACCACTTTGTCACCTCTTTGTACAAATTGATATTTGAGTAGGATCCACCATGCATGTTGGAGGCAACGATGGAGGCATTGATTGACATAGCAGATTGGTATGCCTCTACCCTTGACACCTTCATATATATGTACAACCCAGAGAAACCTACACATGTTCTACTAAAGTTTTCCATGGACAAGCTCATCATGCAAGAAGTATCGCATCACATCTCGACAAGGTTGTCATCTAGACTGCACAAGAAGAAGAAGGCACTTTGGCCCGCTCTTCCTTTGCGGATCGGGTTATACGAGATACGAAATCTCAAGTATGCTGATGCCGAGATGAAGGAGTTCAAAAGATTCAATTTCGGCACCAGAAGTTTCAACCCCTATGACCCACATTGCTTTGTAAAGGACCACTGTGCGAGAGTGCAATTTTCGTGGATCCATAGGGCGTGTCATTGGTTTGAGGAAGACCCATGGAGATATTGTCACAACTTCTCCAGGCTCAATGAACCGGTTGGCATAACTGTGGAATGGTTAGCAAAGCGACGTGAAGCAGCGTCTCAGAGGGCACCACCATCAGCAACAACAGAGGGTAACAAACCTGCGCATGACAAAGGCAATTGAAAGGATGATGACAACGCAGAGGCAGAACAAAGCCACAAGTTCAAAGCATATCCACTCATGATGAAAGCAACTTTGGAGATTGAGGCTAAGAGGCGACAACGCGACAAGAGGAACGTGCAAAGGCAAAGAGATAAACAGAGGATGGAGGAAGCAAAGAAGGAGTTGCAAGAGTTCAAGAGGCAACTCCGGGAAGAGCAGGAGCTGCGCAAAAGAGAGAAGGAAGCGCAACATGCGCAGATTGCAGAAATTGTGCCCATATAGGTTGTAAACTCTTTCGAGCAGTTGGCGTAGAGCAGATAGGGTGAGCAGTCGCAGGAGCAGGACTTAGCTCAAGAGATTGAACAGATGCTAGAGCAGATGGATACGGATGCGGTGCAGCCAGAGTTAGATCAAGGTACAGGCCTCATGCCTCATAACCAAGAGGTCACCCCACTAGCTTAACAGATCTGGAAGCAGAGAAAGTCCCAAGCGATCAATGAGACACATAGATCCTTGAAGACAATCTGGAAGCGGAGATGCACAACATATCTTTCGATGAGTCGCAACACAGAGTTGTGCAGTCGCACAGAGTGCCTACTCCGGATGTCCATACATCTCCTGCGCGGTTTGAAGAACGAGTGATCATATATGATGTGCGCAAGCATCCAACAACATTGGCCAGTGCTACCAGAGCATATGCTGAGGCCACCAGATCGAGTGTTCGATTCTTGATATCAAAGAACGAGCGAATGGCCAAGGAATTGTAAGTGGCCAAGCAGGGAGGAGAACAGGTTACATCATCCGCTAGAGCAGAATTGAAGAAAGCTATACTGGATGAAGTATCTTCCCTCAAAACAGTCATGCAAATGTTGTAATCTAGATTCAACATCATGCATAAGGTAGTTGTCCATCTCAACGGTTGGCAACAACGCTGTGCTAGGAGAGCACGCATCTTGTCAAATTTGCACACTGTTGTTGACCACATGCAGACATGGACAATGAGATACAAAGGAGCCCCATTGCATTTTCCAAAGATGATGAAGCCGAAGGCGGTAGAATTGAAGGCATGCATCCGGAGTTAGATCCGAAACTATGAGGAACTCCCGCAGCTCATCACCAGTTTGCAGGCTTCGCATGCACGAGATTCAGAAGCATGGATGTCATTGTGCGCATGCATGTGATTCCATCTACTGGCACACCAAGGCGAAGGCGAAGAACCAAGTCCGAATGGAGCTGGACATGTACTTTGATGAGTTGATGTGTGTAGCCACTAGCGTAGAATTGGAGATCAGTGCACACACTATGCATCAGTATGTTGCTAGTTGGGCTACACTCAAGACTATGATGCGCATGTTAGCAAATGAGTTGGACAGAGGTGCCAAATCAATGTACCCGGATGCAACGGAGATGATATTTCTCTTTCAGCAGGATGTCACCATTGAGCACGCGGAAACCATCACGGACTACCAAGCTTGGCATCAGTTTGCCACCGTTGATCATCGCGAGGATGTCGAAGAGTTGGTCTTCCCACAATTTTCCTAGTCTTAGTGATAGCTTGCATGGCTTGCTCAAGCCTATTTTGTCTCACATGGGTACATGTGCGAGCAAGCCTATTTTGTCTCACATGGGTACATGTGCAGATTGTAATGTAACAGCTTGTAAAAGTGAAAGATCAAGTGTCGATGGTCGAATGTAACAATCATGTAGTAGTTGAAGATTCATGAGGGTAGGTGAAGAGTCACAAAGGGGAATGTCAAGGGTCACCCCACCCTTTACTATTTATAGAACCTCATAACTCATTGTACAGGATTTTGGGAGCCAATCTTCCTATAGGAGTATCTTAGAGAAATCTTGGAGTGTATTGTAACAAGCCTTGGATTCTCCACAATGTAGAGCAATAATATCTCTTTGGAGGAGCAAGCAGTAGTGACTGTAACGTTCCGCTGTTGGAACTAGTGGTTTGTCATGGTTGCATGTATGATTGGAAATTTCACTTTCTTAATACAATAGAGCCAACACGTTTCATGCATATGTTGTTGTCGTGTTTCAGCTGTCTTGGTTACACTAACGATATGTGTATATGTTTGCTTATGCATGTATGTATGGACTCTTTTTATATATGTATGTACGAATCTTGTTGACATGTGTTGTCGGTTTAACTATCATTTTGGAATGTTGGTTCACCTGCCTTCCAGCTGGTGATGTATCTTTGCTTGTGTGTTCCCTTCCAATCCACGTGTTTCCACAAGTTTCCAAGGGGCGCACTTATTCCACCTTTCGTGTGTTAGAACCCTTCATGCACCTTCCTTGGCTTGCCGCGCTGGTCACACCCTTGATAACAACAAGGACATCCTTCTTGCCTCTGTGTGCAACCACAGTCAAGGCGATACCGTACAACTCACTGCTGGGACTCCTACACCAAATGGTTTGAGGTCTAGTTGGGACTTCTTACCAGGGAGATCCCTTGACATGTTGGCAAGTCCAACGCCGTCAACATTTCTGGCGCTAGAAGGAGGGCTAGATGACAAGTTGAGTCCTCACAACCTATTTTGAATCTCCGCATAACTGTCATGGATATCATTAGACTCCTCCCTCCGCGTTGTTTATCTTATGTTGAACCTGTCAACATCACGAGGGAGTTTCATGATCTCTTGTTGGAATTCACATATGATGGTGAAGGGGAAGTGGCTTGACCTAAGTACTTGCAAGACTCATATGCATTTATTGATGATGCATATGACTTCTCTGATGAAGAGGCCAACTTGCTGCTTTCACACACACTTCGTGAATCCCCTCAACAATGGTGCCACAACTTAACTCCCGGTAGCGTGCACTCACTTGACCAGTTTTGTGATCTCATTGAGTCTACTTTCCATCATTTTGATCTGGAACCTCTTGACAAAAAACTGTTAAAACAACGGAAGACTCCGCAAGAATTGCTTATGTATTTTGGCATCGCTTTCGTGTATTGCAGTTTCAAGCCCCAAAAAGCCAGATGAAGTTTCAATATCTTTGGGACAGATTCAAATATTGCCTTAACAAATCAGTCAATCCCAAGATGAAGTTGAAGTTCAAACCCCGCTCAGCATACTTCGGTGATGGCGCTGCGCAATCATAGATGGACACAATTGTTATCACAAGTGACGGTCCACCGTCCCCTCATCAAACAGCTTCACCACCACCTAGTGATGTGGGAGAACATGCACACACGTCTATTCAACTGTCACATCCTCCCAACATCACTTCTCTCAATTTTTGCGCAGAATAGGTTGCGAAGCCTATGGGTTGTCACATGCATTTGTTACCACAACCTCTGTTTTCGTGTTCGCTCACGATCCTCCAGATTGCACTATCTTGTGCTCTTTCATTCTGGACTCTACACCTCTTCTGAACGAGGATCAAGCCATCGACAAAGTTGGTACTGCACAACGAACCTGCGCTGTCATTCATGATGAGTATTACTGGGAGCCTGAACATCAATCTGCGGCAAAGGATGGTCTCCTTCTGTCTGTGCCTCCTTCACTTTTCCCTGACATCTTTGGTGATTTCGCCATCACTGATTTTTCTTGTGTAAATCCACCAATGGATGCACTCGTTGTTGATCATTCGCAGAATACACCAGATGTCAGCCCATCATTCGACAACGGAGAGGACAAATGCTTCATTGAAAATCCACTTGATTTTTCATCTGCTTTTTTCAAAAACACAAAGGGTGAACATTCTTGCTTCTCATCTACCCCTCTGTTTGATTTGTCTCATCGTGAGGATGTCGACGAAATCATTGATTTTTCTGATCGTAACTGTCGTGATCCATTAAATTACTCACGTATTCAATCACGATGAGGATTCTATCTCTGTTGATTGTTCAAAGCCACATGTTTATAATAATCTATATGTCGACGAAGTTGAAACCCCCCAGTCAGTCGAGGCACTTCAACTTGAGCTAATGGTTATATCAGGGCTTCACTTTCCTGAGGTTGGTTTCGCTTTCCGTCGGGAAATTGTTGAAACACCCAAGGCTCCTCATCACTCATCTGCATGCATTAAAGAGCAATCTCACACATAGATTTCGCCTCCTCCACTCGAACTAAATGATCCCATCGCTCATGCATTGGAGGAATCTTACCTAGCAAGTACACATGAGCAATGCAATTTGTCCTTGTTTCTCTTGTTTGCTTGCATGTCACAGTCAAGAGAATGTGTATCCCTAACATTTGCACACAGTGTCACACAACACCATGGTAAGTCCACGAATTTCATGTCATGTGCTTACACTCATTTATGTTCTGTGGACACATTTAAACTCGGAGTGTGTTTGTCTTCATTTTTATATCTTTCAGGTTTTATGGTTCACACAACTGCGATGTTCATGAACCATACCTTCACCAACATGGCTGACCAATGTGTGTTGGCATTATGATTCAAGTGTTGTCCTTGATGGCAACTCACTCAGAGGTTGGTACAGGTGCTCAGAGGTTGGTACAGGTGATGGCAACTTAATCAGAAGACAGATCTTAGTACAGCATGCCAAGGAAGTTCATATACGCAGGTTCGTTAAGCCCAAGTCGCGTGTACACGCTAGTTGGATTCAGAAAAAGCGCGTGTATGTGGAAAAGTACCTTTGGTCCATGGTGGTTAGTCCTTGGAAGTTGTGCCTATGGTTTCAGACCATTGTGTCTCGACGGGCGTGTCGATCCCTAGTTTTGAAGTTGATGGTATTGTGTTACTATGGTTTTGGCTCTTGGTATTGAGCAAGGCCTAAGGCTATATAAGGAGAAGAAGATCATTAGGCAAAATCATCTTTTCGACAAGGCTTGAATATCTAAGAGAGGAAGAGATCTGATATGTAGGTTCTGGGTTGCTTGATCTAAGCCAAGGAGAGATCACATCGGTTGATGGAAGACTAGATCTAAGGATAGATCGGGATCTAATGGTTTGAAATGCACTATCATGATATGGTTGATTATACGTATTTCTAGATCTGCATATTGTCGCAATGTTATGTTCTGGGTCTAACTGATGTCTGGTACAGCTGCAAATTGAGAAAGTTTATTTTTAGATCTGTACGCAGGTTGGCTTCGGTAAAAACGCGTGTATACGCGGGTTTTGCTCATTGAAGTAGCGTATATCTTTTGAAGCTTGATTTTGGATTTACAGTGGGGTCTGACTGTTATTGCAGAGTTCTGTAGTCTGCTCTGTGTTCTGGTAACCTGTGATTGACAGGGTTCAGTGTTTCAGTGATTCAAAGTTTGGTTGTTTTATGCTTCAATGATCTGTTGTGAAAGTTGAATGAATTGGGGTCTACAGATTGTAATGTTGTGCTTCAGGAATATCCAGTCTGAAAATGTATGAAAGGTGGTATCTGAAGGAAAGAAGATTGTAGGTCAGCACCTATGTACTAGTATCTTGGCTAGTACAAGAGCAAAGGGGGTTGGAGCTCCCTTCCAAGGAAGTTTGGAGAACGAGAGAAGGTTGTAGCCTTCTGCAGGTTGTAGCCTGCGTACTGGTATAAGGCTGCACCAGTACAAAAGATTGTAAACTGAAGTTTCATATTAAAGAAAGATAGAGACAACTTGCAGCAGGTGGTTTTCACCCACATTGGGTTTCCACCTTATATCTTGGTGTTCATGTGTGTGGCTTTTGATCTGTTCTGTTATACTGCACCTGTTTACTGTTAATGTGGTGAATAATGTCCTGATGAACTTAACTGAAGAATAAGCTAACTAAATTATGAGTTTTCTTCTTATACGCTGTTTTATTTAGTCACAGTAGCGTGTACACGCTGGTTCACCTAACTGAAGTAGCGTATATGTTTCTGAGCATTGAAAAAGTTTGATTGATCTGATAATACTGATTCACCCCCCCTCTCAGTATTATTTCCAACAATGTGCCGGTGGCTGCATTGGAAATATCACTTCACGTGATTAGGCCCATGCACTGTTAGCTTAGGCGTAGGAGTAGTGTTTGCTTGCATGCATGTTTGATTTCTTACTTTGTGTGTTTGTTTGCTTGGATGCTTGTTTTATTACTCGCGTTGCTTTCCCATTTTTTCTTCTGCTTTTTCATTCTTTAGTTGTTTGTTTTCTTGTTTACGTTTGTAAGTTAGTTTCGCATGAGCCACGTATGACTCTCGAAAAAAAGCAAGGGTAAGGTGCAAGAGGACTTGTGCAGTTATCAATACGTGGTTATCTGTCGTCATGTCTCTATATGTAGAACTTGTTATCTTCAGTCCATGATACGCCAATGGAAAATACGTGATGTCCGAAGTGAACCTTGATGAAAACACAACGTTTGCACGCTAACTAGTATCACCTACTCTAGTCGGTTGTTTTGGGTTAACCCTTGCCAGCTCAGTCAAGTAGAGTAAGGTGAGGAGGAAAACCTTAACAAGTATGTCAAAGGTATAGACAAAATACTTCTCTGAAGGAACAACCTCTTCCGTTCTCAATAAGTCGGGACCCCTCTTCCACCTCTGAAATGAATAAGTGCCATGCACAGTTTTGAAAATGGAAAAATAAAAAAAAATGAAAATGTGAAAATTTTGAAAAATGAAATGAATAAGGCGAAAGAAGAGAAAGACTTCCTGCGCAGAGAGGTGATGCAAGTAACTTTGCCGGGGTATTGACCAGGGTCGCTGGCAGCGAAGCGATGCTTGTGTTCCTGCGTAACTCCATTGGGGTACTGTCCAAGCCTGTTGGCAGTGGAGCAACACCAGAGATGAAACTTAAACTCTGACTATCATATTGCTTGTGTACCAATATACCCATCATCCCAATCGAAACAACTTTGTTGACTTGGCTTGGAATGTGTGTCGACTTACAAAGAGCATGGCCGCTACTATATTTTTCAATCAAGCTAGTGTGGACACCAAGATGATCAGAGAACTGAAAAATACTTCCGAAGGTGTTAGACTGTGTTTCACGAAACAAGTTCCATTCAGAGAATTGAAGTTCTACCAGTGTGTCGCCAAGTGTTGTAGCGGCTACAACCACCTTCCAAAATTTTGCCTTAGCTTCGTTTTGGAGCCTCCCTACCAACCATCCTTAGCAACATGTCTTACACTGTCAAGGACATAGGCTTCATCTGAGTTTTAAAGGCTTGCTAGCCTGTGCATGTCAACTTGCTAGTCTCCCATCACAGGCTGCCTTTCCAGACTTAGGATATTTTCCCGCTGAAAGTTTCACTAAGAAAATTGCACAATTATGGAGGGGGACCAACCTTCCCTCCATAAATTGCGCAATCTACTGGTCTACCTGTTGAGCTCCAGAATTGTGCAATCTAGCTAGGCAACCCTCCCTCAGAAAACTATGCAATCCAGCCAGTCACTAGGCTTCAACCTAGAAATTGTGCAATTCTGGGAGGCAGTGACTTGCTGACCCCAGAAATTGCGCAATGCCTGAGGGACAACCAACTCTGCTTAGCACAGAAACTGCGCAAATCCATTTCCCAAGCTTGCAAACTGCTGCATGTGCCTTCAGGTTGATCGGTTCCTTCCGGGACTGGGAAATCCTTATTTGCATGCATGGGTTGCTTTTTCCCGAAATTAAAAAAAGCAACATGCAAAAAGCATCCATAAATTTTAGGGATCTATTTTTAGCAACTGAAGGTTACATGCAAAGATCATTTTAGAAACTTTCCTCCAAGTGTCGTTTTTTCCCAGATTTGTGGCATGCGCATCATAAGCCTCAAACTTATTTATTCGACGTTGTAGAGATCATTCCTCACATCGATCTTGGAGCTCTGACATCCCACAACACATCTAGGAGTCTTCGACACATTCAACTTAGCTATTTCTGGGTAAGTTTTCTTTTCATGTCATTTGCTGTTTTTCTGTCACTTTTCGTATTTCACTTTATATGAATGTTGTTTTCTTGGTTTTCTTGAACGCCTGTTGTCGTTTTAATGTATATTAGCTTATAGAAGCACTGTTTTAGTTTTTGTTTGCATCTCATTGTTGTCGCATGCATGACATCTGCCGAAAGGTCAACAAGCAAAGATATACATGTCCGCGTACATATTGGATGCAATCTGTGCCCGCCAACAATTCTCAGGTTTGAAGTGGGCATGGATACCTTCAGAAACCTCTGTGCACACTTATTGCAGATTGTTCTTCGAATGCAGCTTCCACAGAGTCATCACATAGTTGTCAGACCACTGTCACCTCAGTGTACAAAATGATATTTGAGCAGGATCCACCTTGCATGTCGCAGGCAGCGATGGAACTATTGATCGACATAGAAGATTGGTATGCCTTTCCCCTTGGCACCTTCATACAGATATACAACATGGAGAAGCCTCCGCATGTTCTACCAAAGTTTGCCATAGACAAGCTCGTCATGCAAGAAGTGTTGTATCACATCTCGACAAGGTTGTTAGCTAGACTGCATAAGAAGAAGAGGGTACCTTGGCCCGCTCTTCCTTTGTGGATTAGGTTATATGAGATAGAGAATCTCAAGCATGCTGATGTCGAGACAAAGGAGTTCAAAAGATTCACTTTCGGCACCAGAAGTTTTAACTCGTATGACCTGCATTGGTTTGTAAAGGACCACTATCCGAGAGTGCAATTTCTGAGGATCCACAGGGTGTGTCATTGGTCTGAGAAAGGTCCATGGAGATATTGTCACAACTTCTCCAGGCTCAATGAACCGGCCGGCATAGCTGTGGAATGGTTAGAAAAACGACGTGAAGCAACATCTCAGAGGGCACCATCATCAACAACAGCAGAGGGTAACAAACTTGTGAATGACAAAGGCAAGAGAAAGGTTGATGAAAACATAGAGGCAGAACAAAGCTGCAAGTTCAAAGCAGATCCACTCGTGATGAAAACAACTTTGGAAATTGAGGCTAAGAGGCGAAAAGGCGACAAGAATAACGTGCAAAGGCAAAGAGATAAACAAAGGATGGAGGAAGTAGATAAGGATTTGCAAGAGTTGAAGCGACAACTCTGGGAAGAACAGGAGTTGCACAGAAGAGAGAAGGAAACACATCATGGACAGACACAGTAGGAGGCGCAACATGCGCAGATTGCAGAAACTGTGGCCATACAGGTTATAGACTCATCCGAGAAGCTCGCATAGAGTGGACAGGGTGAGTAGTCACAGGAGTATGACCTAGCTCAAGAGGTTGAACAGATGCTAGAGCAGATGGATAGAGATGGGGTGCAACCAAATTTAGATCAGGAACAAACCTCATGGCTCATAACCAAGAGGTCACCCCACTGACTTCACCAGATTTCGAAGCAGAGCAATTCTCAAGCGATCAAGGAAACATAGAGATCATTGAAGACAATTTGGAAGCGGAGATGCACAACGTATCTTTCGACAAGTCACAACGCAAAGTTGTGCAGTCGCGCAGAGTGCCTACTTTGGATGTCCATACATCTCCTACGCAGTTTGAAGAATGAGTGATCGTATCTAATGTGCGCAAGCATCCAACAACATTGGCTGATGCTACCAAAGCATATGCCGAGGCCACCATCTTGAGTGTTCGATTCTTGATAGCAGAGAACGAGCACATGGCCAAGGAATTACAAGCGGCCAAGCAGGGAGGAGAACATGTTACATCATCCGCCATAGCAGAATTAAAGAAAGTGATACTGGATGAAGTATCGTCCCTCGAAAAAGTCATGCAAATGTTGTACTCCAAATTCGACATCGTGCATAAGGCAGTTGTCCATCTCAACGGTTGGCAGTAGCGCTGTGCTAGGAGAGCACGCATCTTGTCAAATCTGCACACCGCTATTGACCGCATGCAGACATGGAAAATGAGATACAAAGGAGCCCCATTGCATTTGCCAAAGATGAGGAAGTTGAAGGCACGCATCTGGAGTCAGATGCGTAACTATGAGGAACTCTTGCAGCTCATCTCCAGTTTGCAAGCTTCACATGCACGTGTATTCAGAAGCATGGATGTCATTGTGCGCACGCATGCAATCCCATCTATTGGCACACTCACCGAGGTGAAGGCGAAGAACCAAGTCCGAACGGAGTTGGACATGTACTTTAAAGAGTTGATGCGTGTAGCCACCAACACAGACTTGGAGATCAATGCACACATATGCATCAATATGTTGCTGGTCCGACTGCATTCAATACTATGATGTGCATGTTAGCAGATGAGTTGGACAGAGGTGCCAAATCAGTGTTCCCAGATGCAACGAAGCGAGAGTTTGCTTTAAGCAGGATGTCACCATTCAACACACGAACACCATCATAGACTACCAACCTTGGCATCAGTTCACCATCATTGATCATCACGAGGATGTCGAAGAGTTGGTCGTCCCATAGCTATACGAGTCTTAGTGATAGCTTGCATGGCTTTCTCAAGCCTATTTTGTCTCGCATGGGTACATGTGCATATTGTAATATAACATCTTGTAAAAGTGAAAGACCAAGTGTCGATGGTTGAATGTAATAGTCATGTAGTAGTTGAAGAGTCATGAGGGTAGGTAAGAGTCACAAAGGGGAATGTCAAGGGTCACCCCACCCTTTGCTATTTATAGAACCTCATAACTCATTGTACAGTGTTTTGGGAGCCAATATTCCTAAAGAAGTATCTTAGAGAAAGTTTGGAGGGTATTGTAACGAGCCTTGGATTCTCCACAGTTCAGAGCTAGTATATCTCTTTGGAGGAGCAGGCGACAGTGACTATAACCTTCCGCTGTTGGAACTAGTGGTTTGTCATGGTTGCATGTATGATTGGAACTTTCACTTTCTTAATATAATAGAGCCAACATGTTTCATGCATATGTTGTTGTATTTTAGTTGTCTTGGTTACACTAACGATATATGTATATGTTTGCTTATGCATGTATGTATGGACTCTTTATATATATGTATGTACGAATCTTGTTGAGATGTGATGTTGATTTAACCATCACTTTGGAATGTTGATTCACCTGCCTTCCAGCTGGTGATGTATATTTTCTCGTGTGTTCCCTTCCAATCCGCATGTTTCCACAGGTTTCCAAGGGGCGCACTTATTCCATCTTTCTTGTGTTAGAACCCTTCATGCACCTCCCTTGGCATGCTGCATTGGTCACAACCTTGCTACTAACAAGGACATCCTGCTTGCCTCTGCAAAAAACCGCGGTCAAGGCGATACCTATGACCCACTGCTGGAACTCCTCCACCAAACGGTCTAAGGTCTAGTTCAGACTTCTTAGCGGGGATATCTCTTGACATGTTGGTAGGTCCAACACCGTCAACAATTCTATATGCATTTGAGGAGAGAATATAGGCAATGAATATCCCTTTGATGCATGTAGAATCCAACTTATTTCACTTGTCCTTTGCAACATGGATATATGCAGGATTGGAAAATATTCAAAGATTCCTTAGGTGTCAGATTATCGAGAATTCTACGAGGACTTCTATTTTGAATATAGACGACTGTCATTGTTGCTTCTCCCCATAGAAACTTTGGCAAATCTTGATCAAGTAGCATTGTTCGTACACCTTCTTCAATTGTCCTATTCTTTCTTTCGACCACTCCATTTTGTTTGGGATAGTAGGGAACAATAAGCTCCCTCTTAATTCCTGCTTTTTTACAATATGCAATTAATTCTTTAGAAGTGTATTCCCCACCATTGTTAGATCTCAAAGTTTTTATCTTTCTTTAGGGTTTCCACTTCACATCTAAACTCCTTGAATTTCTCAAATACTTCATGCTTTTTCTTGAGAAGATAGATCCATGTCTTTCTAGAGTGATCATCAATAAATGTTACGTAGTAAAGATGACCTCCAAGTGATTTCTTAGACACGAGCCCACGCACATCAGAATGTATGAGGTCTAATATTTCTTTAGACCTTGTTTCACTATTTGAAAATGGTTCTCTTGTATTCTTTCCCAAAGAGCATCCCTTGCAAACTCCTTCACGTTCTTCTTTGATATCGGGGATGCCATGAACTAGATGTTCAAGAGTAGGAATGACTTTGTAGTGAAGATGATCATATATTCTATTCCATAGCTCAATAGGAGATATTTCCATTTGAAGTAGGGCTTGCGGAGGTGGTGTAATGACTCTATACAAACTTCCTTCACGAACTCCAATGACCCTAACTTTATCAATGCTAGAATCCTTTGCTCAGACCAAGACCTTTTCATCAACAAAAGAAACTCTATCCCCTTTATCTTCTAAGCAAGAAATTGAAAGCAAATTCTTTTTCAAACCTGGAACATATAGTATGTTGTTGAGATGCAGTTTTGCCCCATTTTCCAGCTTCAAAGATGTAGATCCTAGGCCTCTAAGAACATAGCTTTTGTTGTCTCCCAATTCCATTGCATGAGAGGATGGTTCCTGTTACCCACCATTTTATGGGTAATATCCCTAGGAGAATTGTTTTCTCCAAGATGGTCCTCAACTGGTAGCCAACAACCTCTTGTAGCCACCAGCTAGCTCATTTTTCCATCTTCTCCACCACCTTAGCTTGCCATGTCATTCCTCACCCATCTGCCATGATCGTATGTTTAAAGGTGAGCCTCCCGAATTTAAAGGTATTCATTTTCATTTGGAAATTGAGTATTTTAGTTTGCTTATCATGGACACTTTTGGGCATGGATTAATGGTGGGATTCAGCAAAAAGAATGGGTTAGGTCTGTGCTTCGATCCCCTAGACCCCTCTTAGGATTTAAACTTGGATTCTAATCCTGTGGGATCTCTTTTACTGACCATTTGGTTCTCGGGATGGTATTTCACGGGAAACCCTGATATTGGTTGCGTGGTCCTGCTCCCTTGTCCACTTATATCACCCTCTTTCCATCCATTATTACCCCATTCATCATTTTCCCTGCCTGGGTCCACATTCCTCCGTTGGGTCCACATAAGGTTAGTTTTTCCCCTTCCCCTTGCCCACATCTGAGTCATGGCTTGGAATGAAGTCCGGAGGTTGATGCAGCTGAAAAAAAAGAAGATAAAAGCATATATGGCCACATTCAACAGGGAAATGTACCACAAAATGCAAAATATGGCCTGGACAGATACATTTAGCACGTCGGAAAAGGCCATTACATGAGATCTACCCCATCATCATGGCCATCAACCCTGGTTCCTACAGGTTCTATGATCCTTCTTTATCATATAGGAACCCATGATTGTCCAAACTCCTGGTGGGCGATGAACCGCGACACCTTAAAGGGGGGAATTCACTACTATATCTTATACATCATGCTCTAACCCCTTGAGCCCCGAGCAATTAATCAAAGAAAATCATAAAAAGGCAAAAGGCATATAAAGAAGGGTGGAAAAACCAAGGCTGAGGCACCTCATGTACCATGATTTCTCCCTCCTACACATTATAAACCCAAGTGTGAGTTTCCCTCTTATTAGCTACACTTGTACCCCAACATGTGACCCAGGGTTGCCCCTTCTTATTCCCTACTTCATTCACCTATCCGTCACATGCCACCACCTCTTGAAGGATGTACTTTGACTATGTTATCCTCTTTAGAAGTGGAAACCACCTAATAGGATTATTGGTTAACCCCATTTGGAGTTTAGGAGACATTGGCACATCTTGAAGCCCATTATGGAAGGGCAGACTATTATGAAGTCCCCACCTATGGTTCATGATTAGGTAAGCTCATTTACTTGATTTCTCTAATGATTTGTTGTGTTAGAAGGCTAGGGAACACATCAGATCTTATGCAGGATTGCAGATGGTTTCCATCTTTGGTTTGGTCTCCCTATACAGGGTCCTAATCCTCCAGAGGCTACATTGGCACATGTAGGGTGAGCATTGAGAGCCATGGGCCTCCACAACATCAGATTGCACTTCATGGATCCCCACAACCATTCAGAGAATGCTTGTGGTTCACTTATTGGACGAGGAGGATGCACTTGATCCATCATGCCCAACTGGCCCCAGATCTACACCATACACTTGACCGATGATCCAGGAATTTCACGATGATGTGGCATCTCCTACACCATTATCCTAGCCCTTGCATGCGATCTACATGCATCCTCAATCTGTTTGGAGACCTATGAGGACACTTGTATGCCCCCACATGTCATTTGGAGAAGCACATGTTATTACAAGGGACCAACCCCTTTTCCATTGCTTCTGAGGGTCCTATTGTTCATTGTGGCACCCGTGGACCTCATTAGGCCTTTTAGAGGGCCCTACAACATGCATAGATTATTATTTGACCTCTTGAGAGGCTTACTTTTTCATTTATGAGATAGTTTGGTGGGCTTTTCACCAAAAGTTGTATTATTAGAACATTATTTTATTTTGGGGCTTATGTAGGCCAAGGATGTTAATTCGAACTCCTAAGTTGTGTATAAATACAAGTGAGATGAGCTCATTTTCTCATCATCACTTTGGTTTGGATCTCTCTCTTCTTTAGAGATTTTCACACTTTTTATGGAGGATGAATTGGAGCTTTTATGGATAAATTTTGATCTATGGATATTGGTTTATCTTCTCTTGGATCTTCTCCCTTTTCAATTGTGAATGGTTGGATATACTCTGTTACATGTAAGTACATGATTTTTTTATGTTATTCTTGTTTACTTTCGTCATATACGTTGGACTAGGATTTTCGCTATTCTAGAGCTAATTGCTGCATGCATTTACTGCTTAAAATTGTGGAATTTGTCTCTATTATAGCACCTCTCATTGTATAGGCCATGTAATATGAGTGAAATCTCCTAGGGGTAATTCTATCAAAGAATTTGACCTTGATAAGTCATTCTTTTTTCACATCGAAGTATAAAAGTTGCAAGGTTGCTTCTTCTTGACCTAGAAGGCAAGTGAAGTGATCTTGATGCCTCCTTGACTGGGAACTAGGAAATCCTACTCATATTCATGATAGAATCCATTCTCCCAAAGATTAAGGCACTAATATATCAAGGGTGGTCGCTAAAACTCATATTCTTTCACCTCCTTCCAGGTCTAGCCAAGTTGGGGTAACTAGGGCATCAATTTCCCGACAAGCTAGCCATAAAAAAAATTCGATCTCCTAGGGTCTCTTGCATTGGCCTTTCCTCAATCTCTCCTGCAATTTTGAAGCCATTATGATGATGGATTTGGGATAAAATCCAAGCCCTAGCTCCAGGATCAAAACTTGCCCTGCCATCCCCAAGGCTAGTACCTCATAGGTGTTGAAGAATCTAGGGAAATTAAAAGTTAATGAGATTCTTCTTGCATGATAACTCTTTGGGAGGTATTTTAATTTTTTTTCTTAGCACAATCTTCACTTGTTCTTATTAGAGTGTGTCTTAATATATTCATCAAATAGTTACCAAAAACAAAAAGACAAGAGCACAAGATATTGGCTTTCTGCCAGGGCCAAAACCTCTCCCTCTTGGAGAGGAAAACCTGCACAAAATTCTTCTTATAGAGATTCCAATTGACAAATATCAAGACCATGATCCTTGACCTATTAGGCCGCTCCAAGACCAAGACACCAATCCTCTTTTTGACATTGTTGAGATCATCATCGTTGCTGCATCATTACCGAGGTCTTCATCAACGAGATCTTCATATTGAGATATGTATAGGAGAGTTGCATGTAGATCCATCGATATTATGACAGTCCCATCATGATTGTTCCTTCACCGAGATCATAACCTTTGTCACTGTGTCTTCACCAAGAACGAGATTGTGACTGCACCTTAATGTATACCGAGATAGTGTGTCACTATGAGATCCCTCTCTCATAATCATGTCGAGACTACCTCACTGTATTACCCATCTGAAATCATAGTGATACCTCTCCATACGAGGTACTTAACTGCTGCGTTGATTCGAGATTCTTGCACCTCATGTACCCATCCGAAGTTCAGAGCAGAATCTGAGTTTCTTGCTTTTCTATGGTGACCCTAACTGCTTATATATAGTATTTAGGTCTCTGTATTTGAGCCGACATGACAGTGTGAAGTGTTGTGTCCTTTTATTGAGTTGACATGACTTTCTTTAGTTTATTTAATTCAATTTAAGGCCGACATGACTGCTCTCTTCATCGTTTTACTTGTTGCCTTCTTCAAGAGGATTGTGCTTGTCTTGGAGGGCTATTCTAGAAGAGGATTAGGCTCAAGAAGAGCATGACATTGACTCTTTGACATCCTAAGGCTCTCAATGGGAGCTACTAAATAAATAAACCAAGAGCTCATGAAACCCATGCAGCAAGGAATAATAATAAATTCATTTTCTTGTTTACAAAAATCATAATTACAATGTCATGAAGACCGAACCTAGTTACACTTTCTTCAACAATAAGGTAAAAACAACATCTTCAAGTGAAATTTTTTCTTTGATCCTTTGCCCCACCTTTTCCAGGGTAAGAATATCATTGGTTGCTACATACTCTCCTCATACCTTAGACCGGGTCCACTTGGGCCCATGTGATCCGCTCCTTTGAAAGATCATTCTTCAAGAACCATCCAGGATACCAATTCTAATAGGGATTTTAGGTATTAGGTAACTCCTTCATAGGTCTTATCCCATAAACCTAACCCTCAATAATCCTCTCTTCCTTTCCCTAGAATACATAGTACCTTGCTTAGAAAGCAAGCAAGCTCCATCCTTCAAACACTCTTGGGAAAAGGTTTATTTGGGTCACTCATATCCATTGACTTATCTTTCATTGGTGACTCCATGCATACCAGGTCTCTTCCCATCGGTGAAAGTCCGTAAATAGAAGGGATCCTTAGCTGAGGTGACAGTGCGCTGAGTCTCCATTTGTTGCCCTTGGCCTAACATTTGCCCTTTAGGGATCCCCCTTTGGTCCCCTGCTAGTTTGAGCAGTAACAATTCCTTTGATAGATTTTAGAGTTGCTTACTTTCTCCTCTCCTATGCCTTCATGTTCCACTATGAATGATCCATGCATTATCATCATTGAGGGATCCTGTAAGTGCAGCTAAGAACCCTTGACTTATGACCTTGTTAAATAAGTAGTGGACAATCTTCTCGATCCATCTTCCCCTAGAAGTGAATCCCATTCTTATCATAGAGGGAGAAATCATTTCCTTTAATCCAACGAGGCGATTTTCAATCTTTTTCGACCTTAGCTCTGATACCATGTTGAGAAACCAATGTTAGTATGATTATGGTTATATTTCTCTTTCTTTATAATTACTTGTGAATTATGTTGGCTTCTTTTACTTATTTGTTATATTATCTTTCATCAATAAATTACCAAATTATGTGTGCATGAAGATCACAAAAACACAAGACAGAAGATGTAGACACTTCGCTAGGGAAAAACCCCTATCTAGGGGAAAACCCCGTCAAAAATCTCTTCAATAGTTTTCCTTGAGACTCTTCTACTTAGACAAAGACCTCCACACCAAGTCAACCTCTCCTTCTTCAATCCAACCTTCGACCTAACAACAACAACACTTCGACCCTAGAACTTCGACTTGGCAACTTTTGGCATCAACAACTTCGACCTAGACTAGGAGACTTCGATATCCTAAACCAACCCACATGAAAGAGAGAGGGAGGCACCAAAATTTTGATTTTCTTCTTCTCCTTCACCTAGACCAAACTCGCACTCCTTTTGGACCCTTCCTTCAACTTCACATTTCTTCCCAACTTCCAAAGATCGAACTATGCTTGAGAGAGTGAGATGCTCAAATGAAATTGAACTGCCTTATATATATAGCCTTCCAATGGGGTGGAATTGCCTTCCTTGAGGCCGACTTGATCTTCATGAGGCCAACTTGGTGTGGAGGTTACATAATTTATTTTTGACTCAAAAATAATTATTTTTATATCATTCGAAAGCCCAAGAAGGTTCTCATAAAATATACAATGAATCTATTGACTCTTTATTAATCCTAGGAGTCTTCAATGGGGACTTTGACTAATAAAATGATGACCCAAGCATGAAACCCATGCTTTAATAAGTCATTGTAACAATAATAAAAATTCTTTTGACAAATAGATTTTATGAGACCGAACCTAGTTACAATTTTGAACAGGAAGAAGGGGTTTTCGTAGTTGGGTTTGCCTAGAAAAATAATTGTCTCTCTTGTGTCATTGTGTTCTTTACCTATGTGATTATTCCATTTCTTATCAGTTAAAAAACTCAGTATCTTGGTGGTAGTAAATTTGGTTTCAGTATTGGTTACCTTATTTTCAATTATACATTAAGTAGTTGCAGATTTTTATGGAAAATTAACACGAAAACTAGACCCAAAAGACAATAAAGATTGCCACATTAAGCCACCAATTGATGCCCTAAGAGGGCTGAAAAATATTAGATAGGCTGCTTAAGAAGAACAAAATTTGCTTGGCTTACAACTACAGAGAGAGTCTGAAATTTTTTCATAGAAGTCCACGAATTTTGCCTCAGGGAAATGCATAGATTAGTCTTTAGAAGAGGAGGGCCGAATGGCCTCAAGAGTCAGGACGTGGCTACACAAAAGTATAAAATTGCTCTTAGACGAGCCTTAAAGTACACACTGATCCACAAAGATACTAATGTGAAAATCCCATTCTAAAGAAATGAGATGAGTTCCAAAATCCTCCGAGAACTTCGACCCGTTTCTCTAGATTTGCTAAACTACACTAGGCTGCAGAGATCTCAGAAGAGTATTTCAAAATATGAGCGTTTAATTGTGCCTTTGGAGGGAGAACACACCTCTTTTTATAGAGATGAAAGAGGGGCTCTTTCATGGAGCCGACTTGGTCAAGGAGGGAGAAATGAAATTCAAAATTTGAATTTCAAGTTTTAATTTTGGAGCCAAGAAACCCCCACTAATTTTAGGACCAACTTTAATTTAATTTTTGATAATTTATTCTTGATGAATTTTCCCTTTTATTTTTTGACTTTGACTAGGATAGAATAAGCCCTTTTTAATTTTAATATCCTTGGAAAAGTTAAAATTTGCTTGTAGCACCTCCTTTGGGGTTTCTTGGCCACTGAATGGGGTACCAATTTTCAATAAGGCATAACTCCTCAACCGTAAGGAATTATGGGACCACCTATTGTTAGAATCGGCATGACAAAGACTATTCAATGAAAATAATCTTGAGCCCAAGAACCTTGATTTTCCTTGTCATTTTTGTTCTTGAAAGCAGGGCTTCTTTTGGTCGCTGCTTGGGTTGACATCAATGACAACCATGATTCAACAATTTTCTTTTTACTTTTTGTTTTCTTGTTTTTGTCACAAAATTTTGAAAGAAGATCATTTTGAGAGGAACATGTAGGCAAGTTGAATATAAAAAAACATTGTGGTTTTATAGATATCAATGTTTCAGATTAATCACATCGTTAAGATTTGGTCGACATTTCGAACCAACTAATGTGGTTCATCCTCAGGACAAAGTGAGAAATCAATCGATCTGAACGAATAAATAGCATGGATGCATTATTGGCCAGAGTTAGCCGTTGGCGAATTTGTTACTGAGGAAAGTAAAAAATTATTTAAGAATAAGTGATAAGGAGATGTTTGTTAAATTATTTAATATTTAGTTAGAAACTCGCTGTTATGTAATAATTGAATATTTTATTTCGATATTATAAATTAATTATCAATCTATATAATAATATTATAAAAATAATTAATTTGTATAATATTATTTGTTAAGGGTTCACTTATTCAAAATATATTTGGTTGAAAACTCACAATTAGGAATAATTCAAGTTAAAATATTTTATTTCATTATATTTTAATAATATTATAAATATCTATAATAAGACTATTCATTAATATTATCCAATTAATAATAATAAATGTGACCATTATTAGTTAGAGGATAGCTTATCTCCCTTAAATAGGAGGGTAGCAATGATAACTTTAAAGGTTTATTAGAGAAATATTAAAAGATGAATTATTATGCGCAAACATATTTTACTTGGTTAAACATATGAAGTTAAAGAAAATAAATAAGGATAAACGACCATAAAACCAGAAGAATAAAAAGGATAAAGAAGAGGAAAGGGAGGAAGAGTCATGAAGAGAGAGTCAGAATCCAACTTTTACTTGATGTCCAACGATCATCCCTATTAAGGTTTATGACATGTCTCTCAATCTCAATGGCTTTCTTGAGTTTCCTGTGGTGGAAATGTTCAACTCTAGCAATGACTTTGGATTCCATCAAAGGAAACTTAGAGAAACGATTGAGATTGAGAGGCATGCCAGAAACCTTAATAGGGATGATGGTTAGAAATTAAGTAAACGCTGAATTCTGACTCTCTCTTCATGATTCTTCCTCCCTTTGCTCTCCTTTATACTTTTTATTCTTCTGGTTTTATCCTCGTTTATCCTTTATTAATTTTCTTTAACTTCATATGTTTAGCCAACTAACATATGTTTGTGCATAATAATTCATCTTTTAATATTTGTCTAGTAAATCTTTAAAGTTATTATTACTAGGGAAATAAGCTATCCTTTAATTAATAATGGTCACGTTAATTGCATAATATTAATGAATAATCTTATTATAGATATTTATAATATTAATAAAATATTATTAAAATATAATGAAATAAAATATTTTAACTCGAATTATTCTTAACAATGAGTTTTCAACCAAATATATTATGAATAAGTATATCTCTAACAAATAATATTATATAAATTAATTATTTTTAGATAATATTATTATATAAATTGATAATTAATTCATGATATCAAAATAAAATATTTAATTATTACATAACAACTAGTTTCTAACTAAATTTTAAATAATTTAACAAACATATCTTTATCACTTATTCTTAAATAATTTTTCACTTTTTTCATCAATGAATATACCAACTGCTAACTCTGGGCAATGATGCATCCATGTTATTTATTATTTCAAAACTATTGATTTCTCACCTTGTAAGATGAACCACATTACTTGGTGCGAAATGTCAACCAAATCTTAACGATGTGATTAATCCAAAAAATTAATATCGACGTTATGGATCACAAAAGTCTTAGATCTAACATTGTGATTTTAGTCACAATAGTAGCTCTTCACTGTTCAAATCCTAATGATGTGATTAATCTAAAAAACTGATATCCACATTATGGATCACAAAAGTCTTAGATCCAACATTATGATTTTAGTCTTTCAACTTCAACAATGGATATATTTTCATCATAATCATAAAGGGTCATTGCTATAACGGAATAGGTAGGAATAGGTTCTTTATGAAGATTCATGTCCCATTTTTTACGTTGAGAATGAAAGGTTGAAATGGCAAAATCTCCATGAAATGGGCTATATCTTCATCACAATAATAAGATCACTCGTAGATGAACATAATGATGCGCGGGGCTGTGTAGATATGTTTTTGTTTTCGTAGGAAATTGGTACTAAATAATAAATAAAAGGCAGTAGGAGGAGTCTACTGCAACCGCAAAATTGAATGTTGAAAGGCACCTTAATCCCACCCAACTATACAAGAAATGCTCTTCAATACCCAGAATTTCAATGGGATGGGATTTTTTATAGGCGTCATGTGTCTGTATGATAGGGTTACAAGCTCTGCTTTCATTGGCATATAGAAATTCTGAAATCCATTCAAATAAATTCTTTATCACATGAACACATTCAAATTCTTGTCCATCTTATGCATGACATAAAGATGGACAAGATTCTGCAGATGTTTAAAGCGAGTGGAATGGAGATCAAGGCAGAGAGCGGACCCAAGCCAGATACAATGAATCAGTAGGATATGGAATTGATTCAAGGAGGTTTTTTATCTATTTCTTTTTGTTTTTTGTAATCTTGGATGGTAATGCTTCAAAGAAAAAACAATTTGATTGTCGAAACAATAGCTGGGTTTTTTGCATGGTTAGATAGACTGGTTATATACCTTTTGTGGATGGCTGTTAAAAACCTTCGATGGTCACCCGGTTTCCCTTGAGGGGGGGTTGAGACCTGCCTATGTATGTAGTATCTTTTATTTTCAGTAATAGAATACCGCCTCAGTTTACAAAAAAAATAAAAAATTCATCGGTTGTAATCCTAATCCATTTAATTCATCAAAAAGTACTTTGAAAGCACCTCATACAAAAAGAAAAAATGCCAATATTGGATTCGAATAAACAGCGGAAGTAGAATCCCCAAACTTCTCAGCATTCTACACCAGAAACTACTACAAAAATCACCTCCAATAGGTGAGAACATTGGCCAATGTATTGAGCATGAAAAACTAAGAGTAAGTCTATGAAGCTTGCAATGAGGACATAATTGTCAAAAAAAGGGAAGGAATTCCTGATTATGTTTCAGTGGCATTTTATATGCTGAAAAATTTTACACTTTTAAATTACAAAAAAAAGGCAATTTTGAGAATGCTTCAATCCCTAATTACTCATTTCAGAACACGAAAACCCGTTAAATTTTTAAGGTGACAGAAAATCCATTATCATCCTTAACTCATCGTACAGGATAGATGACAAGGACATTGCTCTGCCAACATACAATATGCTGTTAGGATAAATCTTGTCCAAGATTTCAAAGAGTCAGGTCCTTGACAAAATTATTTAATTGAACCCCTGCTGGTAGAAAAATTAACTGCTAGGTGAATTAGCATTCTGACATGATTATGTCTATTCCCTGTATTTCTTGAACTATCAGTAGTTTTCAGACGTTCTTCCAAATGATAGAAATCATAGGTGATTGCCATTCTCATCTGGGATCAGCAACAATCTCCGCAAGAGCACTGCCCATCCTTAAAATAATGAAAATTATTTGCATCCTTCAAAACAACCTCTCTCCTGGCAATCTTAGAGATGAACTTGACAGTGGTGTGACAGTCAACACAAACACTGAGGATTTTCAATACTCTTAGAGTTGTTCCAGATGGTGTGCTGATGAGCCCATAAGCAATGGCTAGCTTCTCACAAAGCTTCCAGGGAATTTGCTGCTTTTGCCCCTCGTCCACTTCGTACAACACCAGCTTAATATTCACCATTCAGTATGTATCCTTCTGCTTCATCTGCCCAGCCAATTTGTCCAACTCTGCATAAATGTCCTTTTTTTGTGGACGCATGTCATCTCTTACAACAAATACAGGCATTTGGTTATCCCTTCAAAGTAGAACTTATGTTGGTTATGTTTTCTTTTTTTAGAGAAAACCAATACTTCCATTTTGCTAATATTGATTTGCATCCCCACCCTCCTACAGAAATGTTCAAGAGATAATAAGTTCTCTTACAAACCAAGAGCAGATTTAGCAATCAAAATAAGGTCATCTGCATACAAAAGAAGCCTTATAACAAACTTGCCCAAATAGATACAATCATCCTCTTGTGAATTTAACCACTCCTCAAGCTTGTTGATATATAAACAAAAAAGGGTAGGAGATAGTGGGCAACCTTGCTTGACCCCGATATCGCTTCTAAAACTTTTAGAAATGCATGCTGAAGTTTTAATTTTGACTTTCACCTCTTCATACAACCTATGCATGATGACTCTCAAATGTTTAGGAACCTCAATTTCCTCCATTCTGTGCCAAAGCTTATCCCTAGGAACTGTGTCAAACACATTTTTGAAATCAACAAAGCAACGAAATACTTCTTCCTTTTCCTCCCAAATTTTTTCAATGATGTGCCCTAAAGTTATACAATGATCAACTGTGGAATGTTTAGGTCTAAAGCCTACTTTCCCTTTAGCACACTTATCTCTTTCTCCTGCTCACTTGCTGATTTTATTTTCTGGCATGTTTCCAAATAGCTTTGCAAACAAAGGGTTTATCATTATGGTCCTCTAATTGGAGGGATTATTGACGTCACCACTCTTGAAAAGAGGTATTGTTAGACTAGTTTTCCAACCGATGGGGAACCCCTATTTTTTCCCATGAATAAATCGTAATTTTATTAATGAAATCAAAATTACATGTTGCAGATGTTGAGACGCATTACATCAGGGAAGTCGAATGATTGTTGATCAGAAGTTCAATGAAATCAAACTAATGTACAATAAAAAGCAAACTAATGTAAAAAAAGGGGGAAAACCATGTTTTTCTCCCTTTTCTTCTCAACCTTGTGGAACTTATCCATAACACAAACTTTTATCTCTTCATTGTTTATGGGACACATGTTTAAGCAAATACCCCATTTACTAAACCGTTTGTTATTTTGCTACATCCAAGACTTTTTTCTTTTGCACAATATGTCATTAAAGACAACCCTAGGCCATCTGCCCTCTTTCATTCGCTCAATTTTTTTTAAATACCTTATGACTCGCACCATAACAATTGCTTCAATAGGAGCAGTGCCTGTTTCACTTAACAATATAGCATAAGGAACTACACTTTTAATTTTGAATTTGTTTGTAATCAAACGCTTCTGAATTTTTTCAATTTGTTTCCACTACATTTCGGATGTATTGTTGGCCCACAATTCACAACCATAGAGAATCACCAGAATCACTAGAAGCCCAAAAAGAGTTTGAGTGGTTTTCCAGTCCCATAATTATTCCCTCTACACCTATTTTGAAAAACATAAAATGCTTTCCAACCCTCCAAAGTTCTTTTCTTTCTACAACCATCCCAACTTCGATTTTTGTTGAAGTCAATTATGAGGTATTTGTAATCTGCAACTTTTTCTAGAATGTTGTCTTCAAAGTAGAACTTATGTTGGTTATGTTTTCTTTTTTTAGAGCAAACCACTACTTCCATTTTGCTAATATTGACTTGCATCCCCACACTTCTACAAAAATGCTCAAGGGATAGTAAGTGCTCTTACAAACCAAGAGCAGATTTAGCAATCAAAATAAGGTCATCTGCATATAAAAGAAGCCTTATAACAAACTTGCCCAAATAGATACCATCACCCCCTTGCGAATTTAACCACTCCTCAAGCTTGTCAATATATAAACAAAAAAAGGGTAGGAGACAGTGGGCAACCTTCTTGACCCCGATATCCCTTCTAAAACTTTTAGAAATGCTTGCTGAAGTTTTAATTTTGACTTTCACCTCTTCATACAACCTATGCACAATGATTCTCAAATGTTTGGGAATCCTGGTTTCCTCCATTCTGTGCCAAAGCTTATCCCTAGGAACCGTGTCAAACACTTTTTTGAAATCAACATAGCAACAAAATACTTCTTCCTTTTCCTCCCAAATTTTTTCAATGATGTTCCTTAAAGTTATACAATGATCAACTGTGGAATGTTTAGGTCTAAAACCTGCTTGCCCTCTAGCACACTTATCTCTTTCTTCTACCCACTTGCTGATTTTATTTTCTAGCATGTTTCCAAATAACTTTGCAAACAAAGGGTTTATCATTATGGTCCTATAATTAGAGGGATTATTGATGTCACCACTCTTCAAAAGAGGTATTGTTAGACTAGTTGTCCAATCTATGGGGAACCCCTGTTTTTTCCCATGGTAAATCGTAATTTTATTAATGAAAACAAAATTACATGTTGCAGATGCTGAGATGCATTACATCAGGCAAGTCGAATAACTGTTGATCAGAAGTTCAATGAAAGCAAACTAATGTACAATAAAAAGCAAACTAATGTACAAAAAGGGGGAAAATCATGTTTTTCTCAACCTTGCGCCACTCCCCTTGAGACGACATCGTAGATACAAGTGCAAGCGGATTGTCAACATCAGGTCGAGGATTGTCCTTATCAGAATCAGAATTGTCTGATGTATGTAGTCATTTTGTTCCACTAGAGTCCATTGCATCTGGCATCTTTGTCGGTTGTAATTCCATAGGATCTTGTAGAGTTATCTCATGTACTTCTGGTTCTTTGTTCGTCTGATTATTCTCATTGGGTATGGGATCTTCCACAACCACTTCCTCCTCCTCATCAGAGTCATGGGGGGGAAATTGCCAACCCTTGAGTTGTTTCCCCGTTTTCTTCTTCCTTCGAATATTTTTTTTTGGCTTTCGGGCATGAGTTTTGTAGATGTCCTATTTGCCTGCAAATTCTACATCTAAATGTTGTGTTTTCATAGTCTAGTATCTGTGTCCAGCTCCGTTGTTTGTGTTTCAGCAGTATGTGATCCGATAAGCCTTTGCTGAGATCTACTTCCACACATATACGAGCGAAAGTGAACACTCTTTCCTCCAGTCTTTGTGTGTCCATTTTGATATATCTCCCAATGGAGTTTCCGATACTAGCAAGGACCTATTGATCCCAAAAATGTAATGGGAGATTGTGCAACCAAACCCATACTAGCATTCTAGAAACAACCATAGTATTAGCATCGAATTTCAGAAACCAAGGTGTGATGGAGAGGCCTGTGGATCCCCAGAACCATGGTCCTTCCTATAGTATAATGTCTCTTGCCTCTGATGAATGGAATTTGACAATGAAAAACCCCTTTGAGCATAGGTGAATTTCACAGTGAACAGTTGAGTTTGTGAAAATCCAATGAAAGAGCTCAATAGGTTTTGGCTAGAAACAGTTGAATCGACAAATAAGGGCTTGTGATTCAAATGTATTTGTTTCTAGTATATCCATGTTTAATTTTGGAATATAATTCAGTTGCTCCACAATATATGGACCTGGTTCAGTTCCAGCTTGCTTTGATGTCGTTGAAGGTGTGTTTTTTCCTTGTAGGATATTCTTGAAAGAAAGTCCTCCATTTTTGTGCTTCTATTGTGTTTCGGTGTTTTTTGTTGAACTACTTCCAATGCCTCCTCCTATATGTTTTGATTTACTAGAGGTTGGGGCTCCACCACGCAACCTCAGGTTAAGTGTTATGGTAGACACTGATATAATATTTTAGTCCTTCAGGAGTCTGGAGTCCAGTAGTGCTATGCCCCCAAATATCAAAAGTTGTAATCCGAAAGGATATCCAATATGTTGAGAGATGATATACTTGAGATGCAATACACAATCTGTTGCTAGAACCCAAACCAGAAAATACATCCCCGAAGGGGTTTTAACAATAATTTGATATCGATAAGAATTTACCAAGTGTGGGGGATATGTGTCCCTCTGGAGTTTACAATGTTGTGCTGCTCTAGGTGCTTTGTTTTGAAATAAAGACTGAGTATAATGATTGTTGTGTGGGTGCGTGACAGGAGAAAACCCTTTGATCACCGGTCTCAATAGGTGCTTTGTTTCAGTCAATGGATATCGTGTATATATATGATTCTCCAGAAGCAAAGGTAGATTGTTTGTTGCCTCAGTGTCCGACAGGCCTTGTGTCGTAGAGTGGAAGCCCCAATCTGTAGCTGTACGCAAGCATGTTTTCATAAAACCCCTTTCCCCCATACCATTGTCGGCGGGCCGAATATATTGTGGGTCTGGGAAAAGCAGAGGGTTTTTTATCATGGAGAGTCCAACGAATGTGGATCTGTTGTAACAACGCAAGAGAATGTTGTACTGATGCGATGTACAGTCTAGGTCCGTATATACCCATTTAGCCGCCGCCTTCCCCATTTGCTCAAAACCATTCGTGATCAGTGGTATTATCTGAATCCATAGTTTTTAAAAATTGGTGTCTCTTATCATAATGGTCATTGCGAGGTCCTGTTCATCTGCCTCAGGTTGCATCTAGTACCCTGCAATCCAAAGTATGGGTCACCCACCCACCATAGACAATACAACAAAATCCTAGCTGGAGGAAAGAAACCACCCAGTTCCAGACTCTGCATCCCTGGAGTCAGTGTTCACTCTGCCCTTGGGTCTATTCATAGCCTCCACTCCCAATCCCATTATGCCTCCCTGTGAAACCCTAGCACTCTCGCTCGCCATTCTCTCATCTGTTGTCACATGGGGAACCCCTGTTGTATGATGTTGTTGAAATTTTTTGTAATGTGAGGTGCAAGAATCTTTGAGCCCCACTTTAGATACTCTTCTTGGAGTTCAGCTAAGTCTTTTGCTTTTCCAACACCCAACTTCTTGATGTCCATCTCTACCTCTTGAACCGTGAAGATTTCAGCATCAGTGTTGACCGAGGGGGGAGGGTCAACCTTGGGATCTTGCTAATAGAGTTGTCTTGCATAGTCAAACCATTTAGAAGTTGTACTACTATTGTAAGTTTGCATCTCTCTTTGTTGGAATTCCTTCCAAAATAATTTGCGATTATTTTTCCCAAGGAAGATTAGTTCTTCTCTCTTTGAAACCATGAAATCAATCTTTTTCTTTCTTAATATCTGCTTGTAGGCTTTGAGCTTTATGTTATCCTTGTTTGACTCATTCCACATTCTCCTTGCCTTTTTGCATTCCTCGTCAAACCAAGCATTAACCAGAAAGCAATTTGTTTTAGACTTCTTCATTTTTGCTCTTTTTCACTTTGCAAGTGCGCTTTGAATTAAATGTGTTAATTCGTGACTATGAAGACCGTGAATTGGGATTTTCTCCTTCTCAAAGAGCCTCTCTAACGTCATTTTGAAGGCATTACAATTTTCTAGAGTCAAAAGAAATCTTCCCTTTGGGAGATTTTGTTGAACACACTAAGTTTTTGACTTTAATTGCTTCTTTCCAATCCAAGAGAAACTTAAATAAATTGGCTTGTGATTTGATTTTAAGTCCCAAAGCTGATCTCCAATCAAAACTTCCTCCATTTTCTCACACAAACCATGCGAGCAAATTACATAATCTACTACACTTGCTTCATTGTAAGTATTTCAAGTGAAATTACCGGACTTTGCCCATCTAGTCAAGCGATTACAAATGACTAAATCGAAGGCCCCACAGAGTAAGCAATTGTTCACCAAAGAGATTACAGCGCTTGTCCTATAAAGACAAACTGCGAATTGGGGATTCCAAAACGCTTGGTTGATGCGCTAATATCCCATTGTCTTTATATGAATATATATGCTGCAAGGTATGGCAGTGGCTTGTTCACCGCTAGTTAGAAATTCAAACTATTCATGCCGGTGTTAGTAAATTTGCATCTTTTATGGGTTCCTTACATATTCTGTGGATCATAGTCCAGATTTTCTCATAAAAACGTTTCTGCTTCTCTAAGAGGCTACACCCTTGAGGGAAATTTTCTTCTTCCTCTTTCACGAGCAGTAAGTACGTTGCTTTAGACGCGCATATTATCCCTGCCGTAGGGCAGGTATAACACATTTAGTAATGTGTTGAACTTGAAATAATTCGTCTTTGACCAAAAATCAAATGAAAATCTGTAATGTTAACTTTATAAAGAAAATCGATTTATTTTTTTAATTATATTAATTTTAATTTTTTTAATTGTTATTGGTCAAGGAAGTTTAAGTCTTATTTAGCAATGAAAATGTTGTCGCCTTTGCTGTATGCCATACTTTATTTGACAAGACATTTTTATTAACGCATCTACTTGGTAGAAATGAACAATTATGGTGAGAAATTGAAAAACAAAAATCGACTAACAGAAGATGCAATGATAGGTGGTTAAAAATGTAAAGGGCTATTGACTGTAACAACACAGTGTGTACCTGTATGTGGTTGGTGTTGTGGATAGAGATTAATTTAAGTTGCGCTGTGACAACACTAGAATGTGCATTATTACCCTGGGTTGAATTTGAAATAATTTATCTTTGACAAAAAATCAAATGAAAATATGTAATGTTAATTTTATAAAAAAAATCTATTTACATTTTTAATTATATTAATTTTAATTGGTTTAAATTTTGATTGGTCAAGAAAGTTAGGTCTTATTTAGCAATGATGTTGATGTAGCCTTTGCAATACATCATACTTTATTTGACAAGACATTTTTATTATCTATAACTAGTAAAGGGAACTATATCAATTGATTTTCATCACTAAAGTAATCATCCTAAACCTAAACCTAATCACTGTGCAACGAATCATATAAAACTTCAATATTAATTTAAACAAATGACTTTTAATTTACAAAGTTTATGCCCAATAACTATGTGACAAATCAGCGTAAACTCCATTAAAGAAACTAATTATGTAAAAGGTGCATATATGCCATTCCACTGGTATGTTCGTAGTGCTCCAGAGTACGAAGACTTATCGTGACGGAATCTTGCGTTTAATGTGTTACTCTTTCCTTAATAGCATGATATTGGTGTTAATTATTTTCTTAGACTCTCTTAACAATCATGAGATTCTGGCTTGCCCTGACTCCTATCGTTAACATCTTTTGCTACAATATGGGATCTCATTAGTTTTTACTATGGGTGATGAACCTGAAGCGGTTTTGTCTTTGGAGTGTCTTGGAGGTTATTCTTTCATTTGCTTCTGTTTCCTTTCATAACGCAGGATGTAGCTACCGTTTTTCCCTTTTTGTATTTGGATGGGATCATTTTTTGAAACTGCCACTGAAAAATTTTGTCTCTTCTATCCAAGAGACGTTTATATCTAGTCTCTGTATTTGTCATTGTTCCTTCACATGTGTTTTTCTTTTATCAAGGTTCTTTGTAAATGTTGATAGGTATTATCTGATGCCATGGATTAGTCCTGCATCATTATATAGAGGCCTGGGCATCTATGACAATCAGTCTCTTCTGAATATGTATATTTTGACCTTTATATTCTCTTAATATAAAGCCATGTTGTTTTTTTTCTCTGAAAAAAAAATGGTCAAACAAATATTTAATCTTATTAAGAGTTTTAGTTCAATTTGGTATATATTTGACACTTTATTGTTTTGTGGTGGTTTTTTGGTTTTTTTAATAATGAAATATTCATATGTTATTTTAATAATATATATAGTGAAAGAGTTTGGTTATATTGTTAATTTGGTGTGAACTATATGTGTCATTTCTTTTTTGTAATTTTGTTAATTTATTTGTTATATTACTTGTGATATTATTATAAATCATTTTTAGCTTATTGTTAATAATGCTTTTGTGACATACTATATTTAGTAAAAAAATTGATTCGGAGTTATCAAGTACTTTGTTATAGACGTGTATATTTATGTTAATGGTACATTATTCATTTTGCTACTTTGAACCTCACCTCTTCACCATTGTGAGCATCCCTTCATGCAATATAGGACTATTCAAAATCATGAGAAATCAATCATTTGCAACTAATATTCATGAACATGGATATGAAATTAATCACTTTATGTATATAATCCCAAAAACAATATCTCATATTAGTTAGAGTTAATTTATTTATTTTTATTTTTTATTTTTTTAAGTGGAAATTTCAAACTAGTGAACCATCTTTGACCTAGTTGTTTGCTATCACAAACCATCTTTAATATGTTCTCTTGTAATAGGGCCACACTATAAATACTATTTTATCCACATCTATGGTATAATCCAATGCACATGAGATTTTCTGGTAAAATGGGTCAATTTCTATTATATCTTTATTGGTTTTTACTTTAATTTAATTATAGTTAAACTAAGCCCTTGTTCAAATCTAGGAATTCATTCATACTTTTCAAAATTTAATAATTAAACTCAGCGACAAGGAATGCTAGCTATGTGGCCTTGTTCACATCGTTGTTAGTTTCAAAACGAAGGTATTTTTAAGGATTTAAATTTTAAGTATTAGATTTACCTGTAATGTTATACTATAGGTGACTAAATTTTACAGGTGAATATTTAATAAAGATATCTAATTTATTTTTAAAATTGATAAATTTCTACTCAGAATAATAATAAGTAAGAGGAGGTTGATGAATATTTTTTCAAAAATACCTATTTTTTTCTCATATATAATTACTTAAATGTAATAGCTAGAGATTTGTTACACGAAAAATGTTATTATGAATAAATCGTTAATTGCTAACTAATTTATAACTAATTAATTAAATTATAATTTTATTTTAAATAATAAGGGGTCTACTCAATTTCTTATTCTTGTGGGATTTTTTACATTAGTGAAACTAGTTGTTCCGTTAATTAAAAAATCGAAGAACATGCACCACACATTAAGTACAATCGTTCCCGTGCCTCAGCTTTAGCTGAAGATATGGTGAAATCTAAGCAACTTTTTTTTCATAGCGAAAAAAACTTAATTATATTATATAAGATATATAATGGACAAAAAATACATCGTGTGTAGCTTGAGAAAATGCCAGACCGATCTGTACAAAGATAATTCAAGATGAGTTGGAAAACATAGTAATCCTCATATTGGACACATAGCCCAGCAGTTAGACAACCAGTAGCTTGCAAAAAGAAGATAACCCAGCTACAAAAAGGTAGATATGGGCAAATGCCAAAATAGCAATATCCAGATGTGTCATTTTAACCACCAGCAGGACTATCAGTGGCAAAAATCATAAACACTAAATTTCAGTAAACTGGAATGATAAAACAGGAAGGACATACTTGGGATTCTGTTATGAAAATGAAGTTAAGTACCAGGGAGGGAGAATTCCTGGATGGAGAATATTTCCGCTTCAAATATTACCTCCATGTTCCAGATACCTGATTTAGATAGAAGACCTTTCTTGGATAAAATATCAGCTTGCTGGTTTTGAGATCTGTAGATATGCTGAATTGAGAATCCCTCCATCCTCCTCCAAAGATACATGATTCTATCCATCCAGCCAACAAGATGCAGTTTGTTGATATGATTCTTCCCCAATACATGATCAACTATGATTTTGGAGTCTCCGCAAATCAGAAGGGAATGAATGTTTAGGAAATGGCAGATGGAAAGAAGGCCTGCCAGTGCCATAGCCTCAGCTTTGCAATTGGTACCCTTTCCCTCGTTCCAGAAAATAAGATATTGCAAGTTATCCTCCATAATAATATGAACCCCACAACCGCAAATACCATTTTGAGCAGCTCCGTCAAAATACGCTCTTGGAAGCACTATAAATTCTGATGATTGATCTGATTGATTTGACTTATTACTCTTTGAAGATTTTGCAGGGATAGTATTATAGAGAGATACTATACTATCAAAAACAACCATGAAAGGCTCCTTTCTATCCTTGAAAATAATATGATTCCTCCATTTCCATATAAACCAAAGGACAAGTAATATGATAGGCCTCCATGACTCTTTCTGACTGCTCCACCAAACAAAAGCCTCTATTATAGAGGCATGTGAAACATAGGGGAAACCAAAATATGCAGCAAGGGCGCGCCACAGTTGCTGAGAATTATGACATTGAAAGAACATGTGATAATTGCTTTCATTGGCGGATTTTCAAGCATAACAATACCCAAGTAGCAAAAAGATGACGTCTGCATGAGAATAGTTAAGGAAAAAGGATGTAAATTCAAAAAACGGCGGCTACTTTTGACAAGTCTTCTATAATTCAGTCTTCGACGAAGCCCAGAATTCAAGGATGCCAAACCTAAAGCGGAAACCGGTCTCGAAAAAATAGAACCGAGAGATGGACATTGAGGATTCTTGGGTCATTGCAATGGTTGATCACTTCCACCATAGGATGCTAAGAAAGGGCATTGAGATTGAAAAACATGCAATCAATCTCAACAAAGACGATGGTTCGAAATTAAGTAGGAGTTAGATTCCTACCCTCTCTTCTTGATTGCCTTTTATTTTTTATTAATTTTATTTAATTTTATTATTTATTTTGATCCAATTTGGTTTTCTTAAATAGTTATTCTGTAATATTTAATAATAATATTAAACTTATTTTTATAATTTTTTTCCTATTAATTAATTTAATTTAAAAAAAATATTCTTTTAAAAACTAATTCCTAACAGCTAGTTCACCCAACAACTAATTTTTATTTTATAATTAAATATTTAATTAATCTATTTTAATTAATTTAATTAATATGGATTAATGTTAATTTCATATCTAAAAAATAATAAAATCTCTTTTTATTATGGTTCGAAGTGTCAATCTCAATGATGTGATTAATTCAAAAAATAATCTCATTATCAATATGGATCACAAAAATCTAAAATCTAGCAATAATAATAATTATTAATTATAAAGAAACTGAATATATATATATGTGTGTGTGTGTGTGGGGAATGGAACAAGATTCTTAACCCCATTCATTTACTCCCACTTTATCATGAAGATTTTTAATGTTATAGTACCATGGGCCAATACCATGGCTTATCAATACTACGTGCCACAAAAATCGTAACGCATTTCATATGACACTTGTTCATTTGATATGTTTTTCAATTAATCATTTTAATTAATTAAAAAAAAGACATAATTACTTTGGAAATAAATCTCAATATATGATGTGTGTATACTTATGAATATAAAAAAATATTTGGTGGAGGTTAAGTTCCTACCATTTACCTAATAATTATTGTAATTCTGCAAGCCCTATTCTAAATAAGATATACTTATCAATATAATAATCTTGTTAAATGATTGTTATGTTTAAGAAATTTCAGATTAGATACTTCTGTGATTCATGATTTAAGTTAAAATCTTCTTAAAAAATCACATAAAAAACTTAAAATCGACAGATTTCAAATCTCTATCTAAATTATTCATAAAAAAAAAAAAAAAAAACAAAAAAAAAACCTTTTAGGAGTCTTCAATAATTTTTTTGTTTTCAACTATGGAAAGCTATTTCAGTGACATTGGTTATTGACAATAACAGTTAGGAAAATAAATTCAACTTAGATTGCACTAGTACAATCTTGTTAAATACGATTTGAAGGTTAAAATGCCGTGAATATAATTAAGTAAAATAATTTCAACTTAGATTGCACTAGTACAATCTTGTTAAACACTCTTTTGAAGGTTAAAAAGCTGTGAATATAATTAGGTTTATTCATTTTTCCGCAGATTACAATTTTTGGTGTTGGCCTTTATAGGTTTTTCCGATATACAATTTCTATTTTGCTGGGGGAGATACACTTTGAAGGGTAAAAAACCGTGAATATAATTAAGTTTATTAATATTCAATTTTGATGTTATTAAAATCATATTTTACTTCTTCAAAATGCGGCAACTCGGTTGGTTTGCTTTTCCAAACCATAATTATTTTAACATATTTAATTATTAAAATTTATAATTTATAATGAAATATATGAGAATATACAAAATTTGGTTTATAATTTATTGATAATATATAATTGTTCTCTTGATAATGTCTTATTGTCATGATTACATGCGAGTCTTTTACTCTAAGAAGATAGGTTAGTACATTTCTTAACTGATATCAACATTACGTTCTGTTAATTGAGATGTTTTTAACCATATAAATTTCATCTAAATTCGAGTTTTGGACAAAATGTTACGAATTTCATAAGTTTTACTATACTACTTTATGTTAGCAGATGATATATGGTTGACATGTCCACATGTCATTAATGCATATTGCCATATAACACGATACATGGTTGACATGTGGTGTACCTTCATTTACATGTCACCACTGCATTGTGCCAGCTCTATAGGGTGGACACATCAATTGTTTAACTACATCTAGATTCAAAAAATTCCTAAATACGTTCTTATACAAAAAGCTGGATTTTCATGTCTGCTTGGGGTAGCTCAATTGGCAATGGCCATGGAAATGAAGTCTCAACGAACTGGAAGCCTTGGGTTCAAACCTTAATGTATCCCCCCGATCGGGGTAAGAAGTTGGACATGTTGAAGAGGTAGTCCTACCAAAGCTTACCAAAAAAAAATGGGTTTTCATATTGACGAAATTCAGATCCAATTTCCTTCAAATGATGGGAATAGAATGAAAATTAATAGATACAAATCCAAGAAAAACCTAACGATATTATTTTTCAAAATTTAAAATTTTTAGTTTAGCAGATTCTGGATTTGATGACTAACAGTTGACGTGAATACTTTATAGTAATGACACTTGACAAAATCTGATTCAGATTCCATCAAAGACACTTAATCTGGGAAAATCTTTAAAATAACAATTTTTGAAAACATAGATTTCTATATTCTCGATTTGCTAGAAGACAAGAATAATTTATGGTAACGACTATTAACAAAATCTGATTTGGATTTTGTTAGAGACATCTAAATCTGAGAGAATTTCCCAAGCAACCATTTTCTCAACAAGTCATATTTTCATATTCTAGATCCCACCTTACCAAATCCAAACCACCCTACCACATAGGCACCACATCATTTTCTTGCCATGTTAGCATGCCGCTCTAACATGCCATGTCCATATACCACATCCTGTTGATTTGTCTTCGTGCCACATCATTGTAACACATCATCATGCAACATCATTTTTTCCAATTTCATAGTTCCACGTGTCTTCATATGTTTTTCTCTACTGCCATCTAGATCTACATTTCCCAAAAGCTGTCAATTTATATAATTCCCAAATATCCTGAATTTCATATTTGTCAATAGACGATCTTCGATTATCTGGTTTTTGTTGATAGACATGTTTAATATCCTCTTGTTTGTGAGAGAAGGGAACCCCTTTCGCACATTAATTTATGTGTATACATATACATATACACATACACTTACATGCGTATGTGTACACTTGCACACACAAGTGATAAAGTGGATTCATAACAATAAGTAATTTGGGAGGGCATATAGCAATTAACAAAATGTTTATAAAAGCTTAATAAAAAATTATGTATTCGAAGTCACAAAAGGAAAAATGGTTTTTAATATAGGTTTTTTAACTAAGGCGGTTATTTGAATTCAAATTGGTTATCCTAAAAAAGATATTACATTACTATTTCCTTCCACCATGATGGAAATTATATTAGCATCGAATTCAAAAACCAATTACTAATTTCAGAGCAAAGTATAATTGAAAATAAATAATTTCTTGGTACACAACATTTGATAATTAAGGACTTACAACTCACTATTGATGATTATAAATTCATATCCTAGTTTAATGTCACAAGTATGCTATTTAATAATGTTGACATATTTATATTTTCTCACAAAATTGAATCATTAGGGATATCATTATGAATGTAAAGAAGAGTTTTTTTACATTCTTTTAGCATGAGAAGAATATATGACATTGAAAGATTTCACAGTGAAGTCGTGCATTGTAGATTCATCTTTAGAATTTATAGACAATGTGGAAAACATTGCAATTCAATGTCATCAAGACTCATTTTAAGAATAAAACCAAGATAGGACTAGCAATTTGATAAAAAGGAACACAAGTTGTATCATATATATTCACACTAAAATTACAAATATATAGTACAATGGGTGATCCCACTATTGAGAAATATAGGGGCAACAAGTGTAGGATATTTCTCTTCTTCTTGATAATTGCTTGTGATGTATTTTTACTTTTCTTGATTTATTTCTTCTTTATTTTATTATAATTAGTGTTCTCTGTCATCAAACATATACCAAAACATAAAGAACAATCAGACAATCAGACACAAGATGTAGACGATCAACTAGGGTCAAAACCTCTCCAACTTTAGAGGAAAACCCACCATAATTCTTTCTCTTCTTATAGGCCTTCAATTGAAAAATTCCAAGAACTTTGACCCTTGACCAAGAACCTTCAATACCAAGCCAAACCTTTATTTTGGAAACTTCTGCAAATTCAGACTTAGATCAGCTTCTTCGGCAACTTCGATCATCCCAGTAGCTTCTTCTGCAACTTCGACCTGCCCAACAACTTCTTCTCCAACTGCAACCTGCCGAATAGTTTCTTCTGCAACTTTGATCTACCTAGTAGCTTCTTCTGGAGAAACCATAACCCTTGCACGTATGAGAGATAATGGCATCTTCTTGTTTCTTTCTACTTTTCTTAGGTATATCCTCTCTCCTAGATAACTCGACTTGCAACATGCTCTTCTTGATGACCTAAGCTAGTTTCTACAACTCAGCTTTACTGCTGCAATTGGAGTCCTAATTTCTCCGCACGCATGGAAAGAATTAGCCTAGAAACAACCCCAAAAACTTGACTTTCTCTTCTTCCTTCATTCCCTCCTTATTCGCACTCCTTTTCTTTCTTGTGATTGAACTTGAGTGTGAGTAACGTGTGTCCTTCAAGTGAGGTCAAGGTCACCTTTTTATATCCTTTTCTTTGGGTTGAATTGCTTCTCTTTAGGTTGACTTGATCATGAGTGTATGATGACTTGTATTTTGCATCATGAATTGGTTTTGGAGGGTTATTTGACTTGACTTTGACTCAAATAAATTCTTTTTACAATATGTAATATGACCAAATGGGTCTTTCATACATGACAATGAAACATAATGCTTGAAAGCTCTCAATGGAATCTTGACCTATAAAATAAATTCCTCTTGAGCATGAAACCCATGCCTCGAGAACAACAATAATAAATTTATTTTTCTCATTACATAAAATACATAAAATTATTATTGCATGTATCATTATAATACGAAACATAGTTACATATTTCAACACTCCCTCTTAACTAGGGACGTATTCATAATCCACACAAGGTACTTGGACATTCTCAATCTAAAGAATTCTCATAAGAAGAGTCGGATTGGTAACCCGCCTGTATAACATCATATCAACCAACATTTTCACATAGAAATGCCTTGACTAACATCTCTATGTCTCCACAAGATGAGAGCACAATGCTGGAGAGACCAATGATTTATAGACACCATCATCATTGTCTCTCAAGGAAAATACCCCACCTGGGTGTTCATAGGGTATGTGCTTCTAGGACTATTCTTATCTTGGATTCCCAATCCTCAAATAATATCAATCCTCAATGAATACTCTTATCTTGTATGCCCTACCACATCCTCAAAGAGTATCAGATGCCAAATGTTTACCGAATCCTCCATTCTTTCTTCCCAAGTGAAGACAATAATGATGTGCCTATCTCTCCCTCTCAACTAGAGAGGATATACCAATTGCTATGAAGGAATGTACCCATTCCTATAAAATGAATGTATCCATTCCTATAAAAGGAATGTACCCAAGCTACCTCTCAACCAAGGACTTGTCCAAGCTCCCTCTTAGCTAGGGACTTGTTTACAACTTTCTTCTTCAGTGGAGATAACGGGACCTTTAGCTACTTGTTGAGCTCCTCCTTTTGATGTCATGAATCTATTCTTATTCATTAAGGAGTCTTCATCATTTTGGGTATTCATCATAGGGCATTGGTCACTCATCACTTTCATTCACGAACCATGTCAGTAATGTCATACTTCCTTTCTTCGGAAAGTGATCTGCTATTCCACATATGGATTTCCTTCATAAAATTACCTTTTTTCACATCATATTTCCTTTAGGATCTTCCATCCCACCACATGTGTCCAAGTTGTAGGCGACTTCCACAACTCTCTTTCGGTAGTCAATATCAACCTATCCAGATATTGTTCAAAAATCAAAATGAACATCAAATCAAAATTACCTTTTGTGATGGTCCATCATCATGACATATGCTTGTTGCAATATGAACATCCTGCATACATATTGATACATCTCCAAGATATTCAATGTCAAGGATCTTCTTTCTTTTCATACTTTACTAAGGTATTCATATCTTTCCCATGGAGATATCATGGCCAATTCTTCTAGTTATCATATGTTTCTTTCCTTTTTCCATAGTTTCATTTTTCATGATCTCTTCTTTCTTTCTTCACATATTGTTCCCTAGGAACTTTCATCCATGGTTCCTTCATCTTCGTAACCACCTCATATTCCATATGAGGACATCCTATGTTGATTTCATCTAGTGAATATGTGAATTATGCCTTCATGCATCCTTCCAATGAAAGAGATCCCTTTTGATCATACTCATAAGGTAGAGTATCCATCCATGTGTTAAAATTATGCAACTATGGCCAAATTCCACTTTGGACAGTTCATATAATGAAGATAATAATTGCAATAGATTCCTCTTTTTGAGAGGACCAAAATCGACCTAAAGAGCACCTTATTTGGACAAGCAGAATTTGGTTTTTGAATTTATTTATTTATTTATGTATATTGGATTAGGTCTGCCCTAAGCACATGTACAATTGGATAGCTTGGCCACATAGGTCTGGTGAAGGAAAGCTCGTGCAAAGGGCCCAAAGCTACAGGGTCGAATCTCACATGTGTCTAGGGTTTCTGAGTCTCGGACGCTCACACGTAACGAAGGTTTTTCGTCCCTAGAGGTTGGCACATTATGGTCCTAAGAGTGTCTGAGAAGTCTCAGACGCCCACACATAGTGTCTAAGGGAGTGTCCGAGAGGCTAGGGCTTCCACAGTTCTGTTTGGTTCCCAGACGCTCACATCCAGTTCTCTAGAGAGCGTCCAAATCAATCTCGGACACTCATAAAGGGTGACTAAGGGAGCGTTCGGAAGGCTATGGTTTCAGAAGTGCAGTTGGACCCTAGACCCTCGCACGTAGTTCTCTTAGGAGCATCCAGATCAATTTCAAATGTGATCATCCAGTTCTCTAGAGAGCATCCAGATTAACGTTAGACACTCGCACAAAATATCTCTGCATGCATTCGAGACCTAAAGATGAGTTATCAGTATGTAGCAGTGTTCAACACAATGACAACAATATCCAACAATTAACTATAGTCAGTGACAGTGCATTACAACCCTCATAATCAGGATCTTTGAGTATAAGTATGTTTAAGGTCATGTTATGGATGTTCTAGTTGTTTTGTTGCATTGATGAAGGTATGGATCATTGTACTATATTTTTCTGAATCATTTGATGACGATGTAAGAAGAAGAATTTGCAAGGGTTTTCCCCATATTGGGTTTTTCCCTGGTCTTCGACTAATCCTGGTGTCTCTATGTGTGCATGCTTTTCTTATATTGTTCCTTTATGTTTCGCTGCATTGGTGATGATGATATTGTTCTTTCTATATAGTTGCATATGTTGATGAATAATGATGTAAATAATGTTATAATGTTGTGGGGTGAACTTAATGTGTTAATGAATAAATGAAATTATCAAAGCAAAGAACAATTTATCCCTATGAAAAAAATTAACACCATGTTATCTGCAACTACACGATTACATGACTAAATTCATTAAACATATGCATACATACCTCTTTTTCTTCTTTTGGTCATCTGGGCTTCCGTCAAAAACTTCATTTTCCTTGATTGGGAGAACCTAAACTATCACAACGTGTTGCATTCCTTTGTCATCATACCATCATTCTTCCAAACAATGAATCCCTTCCAAGGTGGAATTCTTAGCAAGACACTTGCTTCTTCCAAGATATGAACAATCTAATGAAGATTCCAATAGAGGATCATGATTATCCTCATCTTTCAATTGCTCCTTCCCAATGATATATGATGAATTCTAGGCTAGATGACTCTCTTCTACCCATAATTACTACTTATGCTTCAAATGAGATTACCAAGAGTTACTTCCTTCTAATGATGAATGCCATAAACATCTACTTCAACTATCTTCAAGCTTCTTTTGATGATGTCATGAGCTCTTGCTTCAATTGTATGCTATTGTAATGCCACCTCCTAAAATAATGCATCCTATCATGCTTCTAATGCTTCCTACCATGATAGCTATTCTTTTACAAGAACTGAAAATAACTTGGTGGAGAAGATTATCTCAATCATAGTAGAGATATTTCACTTGTTTCTTCTTTGATTTCTTCTTTTCAGCTTCTTCCACTTCTTCAGCGATATGGGCTTCTTCCCTTCCTCTCTTTTTTTGTCCTTCTTGAGTTTGGGACAATCGCTCTTGTAGTGCCCATATTCTTGACACCCATATCATTGGACCTTAGCCATATTCTTCTTCTTTTTCTGAGGACCAAACTTCCCAAACTTCCCTTTTCTCTTAGCCATGATAGAAAATGCTTGTGTTTCCTCGTTTGATCCTATATTTTTTTCCTTTAGCCTTGTTTCTTCAATTTTGCATAGTGACCAAAGTTAATTGAATGGGGTTGCTTCCTTCTTTCCATAGACACTTGACATAAAGTTGCCCCATTTCTTTGGTAGTGCATTTAACAGTATGGTATTCATTTATTTATCAGACATTATTTCTCCCAACTCTTGTAGTTGTTCTATAATTTCTGACATTGATCCGTAAACTGCCATGGATATTCCACTGGATAGTTCGTCACAATAGATATAATATACTATATTTAAAATCTAAGATTCTACAATATTATAGTTTTCTTAAACTTTAAGCTCTGTAGATTTAACTGTAATTAGTGCATGAATGCGAATGAAAATTATGCAGAAAAGCAGAGAACGATAAAATAATCTCACACACACATAAGACAAAATTTATGCTTAGGGAAACCCTTTCGGGAGAAAACCCAGCTAGAAGGTGAGGTCTCTTTTCCCTCTTTCTTTGTCTGGAAATTTGGCTGCAGGTACAAAGAAGTAAGGGCCGTGGCCAATGGGATGCTACAATGCACAAATCCTTGGTGTGTGCTCTACCTCCTATCCGTCTTGGCTATCTTTGCTCAGCTCTGGAACAAAATTTTCTTGAAAGAATGGAATGCCTCTTCCTCCTAGTGGCTTGGTTATAACATAGCCTGATAACCTACTAGTGGTCAAGTTTGACTACATCAACTCTTAACTAGAGTTAAAAAATAGACTCTAAAAAAATCTGGCTAACCCATTTTCCATGAATAATGGGGGCTGACGTGACATCCTCCCAAATTATAGGTGTGAAAACAGGGAGGTCAACTTCTAAGTGGCATAAATATCTTTGTGTGTAGAATAGCATGAAAAGGTACCGCACTAAAGCAGAAAATTTTTGCCCCCAAAAAACTTCGTTTGATGCCTCAAAATTCTCCTGGAAGGTTTCAGACCTTGTTTCGCCAAACTAGGTCTCGCTGGTAAAAACTATCCCATGAGTTGATTCCTCCATTTTTTCCACTCCAAATGCATCGATATGGATGAAAAACAATATAATGATCCAATCTGGATCACACCTCCTCGTTTTGGGAGGCTTTTTGTCCCCAAAAGCTTCTATTGAATGAGGTGAGTAAATATTTCCTCCACCTTCTCTCAAATGTACCATTTAGATCTTCCTGGAATATGTCCCTTCAACCCAATCTGCCAAAGATCATGCTGCCCTTGTCTTGTAGTTTTGGACCTCTTCTACAAAAATATATCTTCTTTCAACTCTGCTTGAGAATCTAGTGCCACATCCTCCACAAAAGGTGGGACATGTTCCTCTTCCTGATCTAACATGGAAGGCTCATAGAGTTTCAATTTCTCTACATTCACAACTGAGTAATTGTGCATATACGGTGGTAAACCGAGTCGATAGGCATTATCACCCACCTTTTCCAGTATCTCAAAGGGACCATGCCTTAGAGCCTTTATTTTCTTCCTAAGCCACTACAACCTCTCCTTATTCAACTATAGCCATACTCTATCTCCCACCTTGAATGATTTTTTTGTTCGTGCCGATGCCTAGCCTTATACTTCTCCTATGACTTTTGCAGTGTTTCTTGTACCTATAGATGGATCTGTTTGATCTTCTCTATAAAATTTTCAACGCTCAAAGCGTTTCCGATAAGATATTCCCTCACTCCTTCTTGCTGCCCATATGCAATATCCAAAGGTGAAGGTAGAAAATATCTGAAACAAGTCTCAAATGTGGACTTTCCTATAGAAGTGTGGATTGATTTATTGTAAGAATGTTGAATATATACCAGATTTTCATCCCAGGTCTTCGGATGCTTCTGGTTCTGTCCCCTCAGAAGTTACACCAAAGTCATGTTGACTACTTCTGTCTACCCATCTGTCTGTGGATGGAATGGTGTAGATCTCTTCAACTTTATGTCCATATTCTCCCATGATGTATTTTAGAATGCATTGAGAAATCTTGTATCCCTGTTTGAAATGATGCTCCTTGGTGTTCCAAAGTGCACCAAGACCTATCCAAAGAACAAGTTTGTTGCTTCTTGTTTGCTAATGGTCTTTTTACAGGACATGAAAGCACACATCTTATTGAACTTGTCAACTACCACAAATAGGTAGTCATGTCCCTTCATGGTTGTCCGTAAAAATCCCACAAAGTCCATGGAAATGATTTTCCAAGGACAAGTAGGTACATGTAAAGGATGATATAGACCTTGTTTCCTATTGCTAGGCTTGCTGGTACAACAAAGTATGCATCCTCTTACGAACCTAGCTACCTTCTCTTGCATCTTGGGCCAATACACATACCTTTATAGGTTAGCCACGTTATTACCTACACCAAAGTGCCCTGCAACCATGGAGGTGTGAGCCTCTCTAATCAACTGCAATTGTTCATCTTTAGGAAAACATAGCTTATCCAAGTAGATTAACTTGTCCTGGAGATGGTAGTCAATGGTGCTATTTCCATCGTGCACATGACTTTGACTCTGCAACTGTTGATACATCTCCTTGAAGTCCTCATCCTCTGAATATGCCTCTCTGTATGCATCATGGGTGAATGGCTCCATGTGCATAAGAGTCCCCAAAGTTGTAATCCTTGATGTGGGTGGCCTTGAAAGCATGTTTTCCAACTTGTTTGTGTTTCCCCTTTTATACTTGATCACCAAATGAAACTACTGTAAAAACCCCATCCACTTGTAATGTCTAGTCTATTGTAGCTTACTTTGTACCTTCAAGTACTGTAATTACTAGTGATCTGTGTGGATTATTGTCTCCTTTCCCATCAGATAGTGCTTCCACTTCTTCATAGCTTGAACCATGGTATATAACTCCTTGTCATAGGTAGGGTAGTTAAGGACTTCCCATGAAATACTTCAGAATGATATCATACAAGCCTTCCTCCCTGCATCCATACAACTCCCATAACATATCCACTTTCATTTGTCTCCACTTCAAAGGGTCGTTGCAATTTTTGTAATTCCAGAACTGGTGCTTGACTAATGTTCTTCTTTAACTCCTCGAAAGCCTTGTGCTAACCTTTTCCCCACTGGAAACTCTTGCCACTTGTTGCTATGACATGGAGCGATGTTGGTACCATTGAAAATGAGGCTATGAAATTCCTCAGGTACTGTGCTGCTCCAGTGAAACTCCTGACATCAGAAAAAAAGTAGGAATCACCCATTTCATGATGGCCTCCATATTGGAAATATCTATCTTCAACTTTCCTCGACCGATCACATACCCCAGATACACCAAGGACTGTTGCACAAACTCGCACTTCTTGAGATTTTTCAGCAGATGGTTCTTCTTCAATGTTTCCAGCACCTGCGTCACATGTGAAATATGCTCCTCCCAAGTAGCACTATATACCAATATATCATTCAAATAGACAATAACAAATGAATCTATAAAAGGGTGAAATATATCATTCATTAATCTCATAAACATAGGTGGTGCATTACATAAGCCAAATGGCATGATTAGCCACTCATACAAACCTTGCCTAGTTTTGAAGGAAGTATTCCATGTATCTTCTTCTTTGACTCAAACTTGGTGATATCTAGACTTCAAGTCCAACTTGGTGAAGTATTTTTCTTGCTGCAACTGATCCAACAAATCATCTATCCTGGGTAGGGGGTATCTGTTCTTGAGCGTGATTTTTTTCAACACCCTGTAATCTATACACATATGCCAAGTCCTATCCTTCTTTGGCACAATGATGATGGGTGACCCACATGGTGATGTACTAGGTCGAATGACACCTTGTTCTAGTAGATGTTGCAATTGTTTCTTCACCTCACTTGCATCTATAACAGACTACATGTACAACCCAATATTTGGCAATGGGGAGTCCGACAATAGTTAGATCTCATGCTCCACTTCTCTCTTTGGTAGTACTTCTTTAGGCTCTCGGAACACATTCCTATATTCCTATAACAACTCCTCCAATTGTTTTTTTTTTCTTAGCACACCCCTCCAAGGATGCCTTGCCTCTTATTGACTCCTCTTCAAACTGACTTTCTTTTAAAAACAATAAAACATACCTCTTGTTGGAACTGATCCATTTCTTGGCTTGGCTGGCACATACTAGTGAGATTTTCTATTTTCCTTTGTGTGCGTTGATGATGAATTATTTTCCATCCTTGATGAGTTGATACTTGTTGGTTCTCCTTATGAATATTGCATCACACATGTACATGTATGGACTCCGAAACACGATTCCACATACATCAAGGGGAACCACATCTAGATCTACTTCATCAATAAAATGAACACTGATAACAAATCTAATTTTGAACTGTTTAGTCACCTTCAACTCTGCACCCTTATTTACCCATCCTGGAGGATATGAATTTGGATGACCACTGATTTCCAACCCCAGCTTTTTTACCAACTTTGTTGCAATGAGATTCACCTGCGATCCTGAGTCAAACAAAGCATCAATCTTTGTCTTCTTGACCTGCATCTTTATATGGAAGAGTTTGGTCTTTTCTTTATCTTCTTGTTGCTGAAGGCTACTCAGATTCACCTCCTTCTGCACTGATGTACAAATGATCTTCTCATCCACGTCCGAGTTTCTTTCAACTTGGTTACTTGAATCAATGGAAAATGAGATTCTTCTTCTTCTTATATTTCTTCTTGTTCTTCAGGTTTAGCTTTGGATGCAACTTCCAACACTTCTCCTTTGTATGGCCATCAATATTGTAGTGGTTGTTGGGATATTTGAACTAGTGTGTTGTGGTTATCACCTTTTTATCTTTTCCCCCTTTTTGTTTCTTCTTTTCCTCCTTACAGGTGTCTTGTGTCTCCTTCTTCTTCAATCCACTTGATTGTGCTCTCTTCAAGCCTATGTTCTCTAAGTATTGTGCCTGTACACAAGCCTTGTCCATCGATTTGGGCTTGAAAAACATCACCTGCTCGATTAGGTAGTGATGCAGACCCCCCAAATACTTGAGGAGTACATATGGGTTCTTTGGAGAGATACCCAACCTTATAGCCATCTTTCTAAATTCCTTGGTGTACTCCTACACACTTTGGTCAGACTTTTGTCTGAAGTAATGCTACCAGATCCACTAGTTTCCACATACCCAATGGGATAAAACTATGACTTAATGAGGGTTTTGAAATCCTCCCACTTATTCACTGGAGGTTCTCCCTCCAACCTCAGGGTTTTCATGTGGCTGTCCCACCAAGTCAGTGCATGGTCCTCTAATTTCAACCAAAGGAATGAGATCTTTTTCCCTTCCTCGATCTGATGGAGTCTGAAATAAAATTCTAGTTGTTGCAACCAGTAGTTCAACTTCAGAGCGTCGATCTCATCGTGGTACGACTTGATACCAATTTTTCTTCCATTTTAAACAAGGACTGTGATTGTTTCATGACACTCGAACTGGGTTGATTTTTTTCAGGTTCTTTCTTCAACTGGTTCTCTGTTTCGCCTCAATCTTCTGATCCCCGTTATGATTTTTCCTATGCATTTGAACCCCCACCTTCTCTGAATATCCCCAACTTTATATTCAAAGTCACCATGAGGAGATATACATTTCGATTGATATCTGCGAATTTTTGTTCCAACCATGTAAACCTCACTTCTGCAGGGTCACAAGGTTCGTTTACAGATTTGTCAACCATGATCAGGATTTTACAATTTTCGGCCCCACCGATCTAGATCCCTTGAATCTACAGAAAACACCCAAATAAACTTGCTCTGATACCAAATGATCCATAAAATTCCATGGATATTCCATTGGATAGTTCATCACAACGGATATGATAATATTATATTTAAAATATGAGATTCTACACTATTATAGTTTTCTTAAACTTTAAGATCTATAGATTTAACTGTAATTAGTGCATGCATGCAAATGGAAATTATGTAGAAAAGTAGAGAATGACAAAATAAGCTAGAACATACACATAAGACACAAAATATGCTTTGGGAAACCCTTTCGAGAGAAAACCCAGCTGTAAGGTGAGGTCGTTTTGCTCTCTTTCTCTGTTTGGAAATTTGATTTCAAGTAGAAAGAAGTAAGGCCTATGGCCTGTGGGCTGCTACAGTGCACAAATCCTCCCTTTGTTCTCTACCTCCTATACCTCTTGTCTATCATTGCTTAGCTATGGAACAAAATATTCTCGAAAGAATGGAATGCCTCTTCCTCCTAGTGGCCCGATTATAACACAACCTGATAGCCTCCTAGTGGTTAAGTTTGACTACATTAACTCTTAACTAGAGTTACAAAATAGACTGTGCTAGATTATTTTACATCAAAAACATGTGGCTAGCCCCTTTTCCATGAATAATGGGGTCTGACGCAACATCGTCCCAAATTATAGATGTGAAAACATGAATGTCAACTTCTGAGTGGCATAACTTTTGCATACGAACTCTGATTGACGCACTTCTTGGATCGTTGGAAATAAATTTCTGTGTATAATAGCATGAAAAGGTGTGGCGCTAAAGAGACAAATTTTTACCCCCAAAAAATGTTGTTTGATGCCTCAAAATGCTCCCAGAAGGTTTCAAACCTCATTTCACCAAACTGGATCCCGTCGGTAAAATGGTCCCTTGAGCTGATTCCTCTGCTTTTTCCACTCTGAAAGCATTGATATGGATGAAAAAAAATATAATGATCCAATACAGATCATACACTCTCATAAATTATGAGGTTATTCCTTCTTCTTTTGATATCTTCATCTTCTAGAGTTCTTGTCTTATTGGGATCACTTCTCCTATAGTTCTTACGGAGAACAATTCTATAAGTTTGATATATATTTATTTTAATGTTTCCAACTTTTATACATAGGGAATGGGGGGATCTTTGATGGATTCTATGAGAATCCTTTGAGCCCTTACTTGCCCTTTCATTTACTTTGCAATATCTTGGTCTTCTTCCTTTGGAGGTTTAATGATTGATCCCTTGACATGTTCCACGACTTCATTTTCTATGAGGATCAAATATGTCCTCTTTTTCCATGCAAGAAAGTTTGATGATCCAACCAACTTTTTGCTTTCCTTACAAAAAGACATTTTGATAGATTCGGATGTGGAAATAAAGATACTTACTTGTGAAGATACTCCTTGATGACAATATCTTCAATCTCCCACCTTCTTGATTTTTATGATGATATTGATAGAATATGTCTTCCTTCAAAAGTGATCCTTCAAAGAGAGGGAGATCACCTTGATTTCTTGAGGATGATGATGTCAATGCCTTGTCCTTGCTTTTTCTTCAATATTCTTCCCATTTGTATTTATTCTTTATTTGAGTAGAGGTAGGGTCTTTTAGGTCTCCTTCCTCAAGGTGATGTTTGTGTGAGGTTCCCAAGAATGCTTCAAGTGTAGAATCTTTCTAGGATTTTTAAGGTCTCCTTTAGTGGCTTCTTTCAAGATGATGATGTAATCCTTGTCCTTTTGAGATGAGTGGTCCTTCTTGATGAATGATGCTCTTGATGATCTTCTAGTGCTTCGACCCTTGAGTTTCCTTCTTTAAGTTGCCCTTCCTTGACTTGTCACCTTAGCTCTGATACCATGTTTAGGATATTTCTCTTCTTCTTGATAACTACTTGTGATGTATTTTTACTTTACTTGATTTATTTATTCTTTCTTTTATTATAATTAGTGTTCTTTATCATCAAACAACTACCAACACATTAATAACAATGAGACAATGTGACGCAAGATGTAGGCGATCATCTAGGGCTAAAACCTCTCAAAATTGAGAGGAAAACCCACCAAAATTATTTCTCTTCTTATAGACCTTCAGTTGACAAATTCCAAGACAGTTGACCCTTGACCATGAACCTCCAAGACCAAATCAAACCTTGCTTTTGGTAACTTCTGCAAATTTTGACTTAGAGAAGCTTCTTCTACAACTTTGACCTGCCTAGCAACTTCTTATGCAACTTTGACCTTCCCAACAATTTATTCTACAAATATGATATGCCCTACAGCTTCTTCTACATAAACCTTAACCCTTGAATGTGTGAGAGATAAAGGTATCTTATTTCTTATTTATTCTTCGCTTAGGTAGATTCTCTCTCCTATAGAACTCGACTTGTAAAATGCTCTTTTGATGATCTAATTTAGTTGCCGCAACTCAGCTTTTACTGCTGCAATTGGAGCCTTAATTTCTTCGCACATTTGGAGAGAATTGGCCCAGAAACAACCCCAAAAACTTGACTTATATTCTTCCTTCGTCCCCTCCTTCACACTTTTGTTCTTTCTTGTGATCGAACTTGAGTGTGATTAATGTGTGTCCTTCAAGTGAATTCGAGGTCTCCTTTATATAGGACTTTCTTTGGGTAGAATTGCTTCTCTTTAGGCCAACTTGATCATGATTGTAGATTGACTTGTATATTGCATCATGACTTGGCCTTGGAGGTTTCTTTGACTTGACTTTGACGCAAATAAATTATTTTTACAATATACAATATGCCCAAATGGGTCTTTCATACATGACAATGACACATAATCCCTAGAAGCTCTCAATGGGAGCTTGACCTATAAAATAAGTTCCTCTTGAGTATGAAACCCATGCCTCAAGAAAAACAATAATAAATCTATTTTTCTCATTACATCAAATACATCAAATCATGATTACATGTGTTATTATGAATACCAAACCTAGTTACATATTTCAACAACCACCTCATAGAGATATTTGCTCTAGATCGTAACACCTTACCATTATTGCAAACGAAAATACGATTTGAATGTGACAAGAAGACTTAGTTACTGGTAAGGTAAGCCATAGGATAACGTTACCCCCTGAATCACAATTCCATATCTCTATATCAGATAAGAAATAAACACTAATGATCAAGTTGATATTTTAGAAGCCTCTAATTTGAGCTTCAACAAAAAATCTGCTAGAAAAATCATCAAAACTAAATCCTTGATGGTTCATTTGGAATGAATTAGAAAAGAGCTGAAATATGGAAGTTGTTAGTTGCAAATGTTTGAACATTTCCTAATACTTGTCATTTTGATCATCTTCCAAGTAAGTGAATAACTAAAGTGCTCTTTCAATTTAGTAGTTTGGGATGACCACAAACCAATTGATACCGTGTACCTAGTGGTTTGAGATGACTAATAACCGTTTTTGACACTTCTATATGTCAAAAAACATCCCAATGTATCTAATTAGATAATAAAGAGCTAAATGAGAGGATCCTAGATTCCACGTTGGATCTCCCTAAATGTTGATTTGAAGTTCCAAACACCACGTTAGAATATGCTTGATTTGATTGTAAGCCAATTTTCTTATTAAAGAGATGAATATTTGCAAGGATTTTGTCATCATCCATTGGGATTTTCAAAGTTTTCCATCTACACATTGTTGTTGCCCATTGGACAATTGTTTTCATTGTTACAACTTTAAGTTTGTCAACCATCATCGAGTCCCCCCTCTGTCACCTAAAGGAGAGACAATATGAGGTTTCTTATGGATTACCTTTAACCAATTCATCATTATGTTTGGTGGTTTTTAGTGGACCATGAACCATCTTCACTTGATTGGGTGGTTTTAGTTTACCACTAGCTATTTTCATTTTATTTGGTGGTTACAATTGGCTACTATCCATATTCAATTGATTTTATGTACTCTCCCCCTAAGGTGCAAAATAATACCAATTTCATTAAACAATCTATTGCATGATGTGTCTATACTCGAGATTGAATTCTATGGTGAGGTTGATATAGCTACTTGGTTGTCGATGAACATTGCCAAGGATTGATCCACCCATAGTAAAATTTTAATCTTGTAGGATTTTTTTAGCTTGGAGCATATATTTGATGAATGATTATTATTTCCACAACGCTGACAAGGATGATGATAAAAACATTGATTATCCATATGACAACACTACGACAATGTTGACACTTCAATTTTTCTTCAATATATTGATCATTGATTGCATCATTAACCTCATTGAATTTTGATGTCTATTTATTATGAAATATTCCACCCACAAATTTATTTGGTTTGGATTAATTTGGGATATGAAATTTATTACCTTTGCCATATCCCAAACAATGACAATTTTTATTGAACTATAATCTTCCCAAGGACTAATAATGTTGTTGAAAATATCATTATTTTTCTATTTTTTTTTTTCTTTCAGACATTTATCAATCCTCACTTGGTAATCTCAATTGAAAAACATTCAAGGTCACTAACACTTAAAATTTGTGCTTTCACATGTAATTTATCATCAGTGAGTTGGCTTCCCAAACTGCATGCTAAGGAGGATAATGCTTAAGAAACGTTAGTTCAAGATTCATGATTTGTTTCTGATATTTGAATTCCTTTAAATTGTCATTCAAGATTGTATTTGTAGCAAATGGATCTTTATTTGCATGATCCACAAACACGTTGAAACATTTTCCAAAGCTTCACTGGTCATAATGAGTGAACTACTCTCTATTGTTTCAAGTTTCCAATGATAAAGCCAATTCCATTATTCTAGTCATCAATGTTGTTACATGCACTTGTACTTTCTCAGTCGATCTCATTATTTTGCACTTGTTTCTTTTATATCACACTCTCTTGATTTTCGTTTCTAACAAGTTTAAGAATTATGTGAGGCTTGATCAAACCTAGACACCTTATAGGATCATTTTTATCCCCCATGAGGGGTTCCCACCCTCAACCCCTGCCCGTTAGATTTAAACTAGTGACCTGATGGGGACTAAACTCCATAGATAGAAACTAGTCTACACCTCACGGGTTTCGATATTTATCGTTATTAGTGTTGGTGGTGATTTTCAAACTAAAAAAATAAAACATGATTCTTGGCTAACAATCCATGGCTTCAAAAAACAATGTATCAATCATAAATCTTGGGTGGAAATAAGAGCTAACTCATTGCATGCAAAGATGTTATCAACAATTCATCACTCTAACCTCAAACCTATTTTCATTGAAATTTTAAGAGCATGGACTCATTTAAAATCTAAAGGAATATTATGCACTATTTTCACCTTAACTTCAAGTTGTTCTCTTAACAAAACCAATCTATAATCTATGTGTTTCATAACCAAATTTGATGATCAAAATCGATTTGTGCTTTGTGCTATGGAGAAATCTAATAATAAGAAGTCCCCTTATAATAGATCAATATTTTTAGATAATGGATTGCATTCTCATAACACTAATAAGAAATGGCACACACACACAAAACAAAAGGTAGAAGCCCCAAGGGATAGCTCAAATGGTCGAGTTCCCGTTGCTAAGCACTTTCCCAGTTGGGAGGTCACGGGGTCAAATCTCCTCGACGCCTTCGGGGTTAGGCCTGATATGGCCGATCGGTAGATCCCTTCGGGTGGAACTGCCCCGCTTCTCTACGTGGACCGGTAGATCCCTTCGGATGGAACTGCCCCGCTTCTCTACGTGGACGTAGCGGCCACTCAGTGCCCGTGAACCACATTGAAAAACAAAACAAAAGGTAGAGAGAATTATTCAATCTTTATCAAAATTTTATGGAAAAAAATACTACAAAGAATTGCCTCATTTTTGTCATTGTCCATTCAAATTGATTGTCAAGGATGTAGTTGTGACCACCATTGAAGCATTAGGCCTTTAATATAAAATGCACTCTTCCATCATCTGTTTTCAAATTGCAAACATGTTAGGGAAAACTACCATGCAACTATTAGGCCCTTAAGAGCAAAGGAGATTTGATACCATGTTAAAATATAGAACACAGGATAGGACCAACAATTTGATGGACAAGGACTCAAGCCATCTCATATATTATTCACACCAAAAAAAAAAAGTACAATGGATGATGCAATCTCATAGAGGATTTTTCTCTAGATCCTAACACCTTGCATGGTGATAAGGCTAGGCAATCTTAATTAAATCAATTAGTAATCACTTGAGGATAGATTACTATTATTCTAAATAAAAACACAATTTAAAAGTGACTAGACTACTTAGTGATTAGTAAGGTAAGCCATATGCTAACAAGTTACAAGAGAACAAGGTTGCCAATAAAGATTTTGAGAAGAGGTGAGCGAATCAAAATTTGTAGAACTTGAAATTGTAGATAAAGAAACTTTAACTGATCCAGCTGAATCAAGAATTTTTTTGGAAGTTGAGGCTATAGATAATTTATAAATAAACTTTAATCAATTCAATTAATCAATGAATTTGTTTTAAGTTCAAACAATAAATAATAGACCTCAATGGAATTGATTGAAACTAAAAATTAGGATGTATTTATTAATGAAGCTTTATTAGTGAAAGAGCATTTAGAAAATGGTTTTAAAAAACAATTCAATGATAAGTTAACATCTAGAGATTTAGTGGTTGTTCCATCACCACTAATGAAACCACTAACACACAATTGAATATGAAAATATCTCATATTAAAATGCCAACACAAGTACATCATACAAATGTTAAGAAACATAAACTTATCAGGGTATTGACATCCAAATCACATAAGTCATAGAACCCAATATTCAACATACCAATATCCAAAGGCACCTCACTAGAGTGAATGTTGTACTTACATATAAAATCATTTAAAGATCAATACAACTAAAATCAATAACAAAAAAAATTGAATCTAGAATATCGTCATCAAATAGTTTAAAAAAGAATCCACCTAGGTTGGGTTGATCCTTTTTTGGATGCAAAATTATTGTTCAAGGCTTCAAACATCATATTTCCTTGTGTCCTCAACCTCATATAATATGTGAAAGTTATAAGAAGATGGTTCACTCTATCAAAATAAGATTTTCCTTGCCTTTGAGGACATAACAATTTATTTATTTTTGGGTGAGTGGGGGGGAGGGGGAGACTTGTAATGTACCTAGAGTATATTAGATATTTCTAAAAATGTAATAAATAACTACCATGAAATTATGCAATTTAGTTATCGAATATACCCTTACGTGGAAAGTTTTGTTACTACTCATTATGTTACCCCTCATATGGTATGAGACTTCTCACTTGTGATTTTCATCATACTTATTATTATTCTCATCACACTTGTTAGAGACTTGCATGATAACATTGATGGAGCACTTGATATTGACAAGGGAATTCTCGTTTACTCACATACTTTCCTTAGTACTTCCCTTATGGGATTGTTGACCATTGCAACTTGTGGGTGCTAAGTGTCTAGAAAAGAGTTGTTGCTTGTACACTTGTTTGTTTTTTACCCTTGGTCACATTAATTGAGGTTATTTCAATGGCTCATCAAGGAGGTAGTTGGTTAGAATATGGAGATCCTTGTATTAGACATTATATCGCATGGTTATAACGTCATTCATGGCGCATTTGCTAGCCATTGGTAGAAAAAATTTCATCTTGTTGCATCATTATTTACTGATCTAATGATCACATTGGCTAGATGTGGATAGAGGTTGACAATACATGGAGATGGTGAGGGAAAACCATAGCATCTTTGGGATTGGCATTGGATTATTATCCTAAGATCATTTTCTTTATATCTTAGTTGAGCACTCCTCATTGTGCTCGTTTTAAGTGGTTCTAGCCCTTCCAACAACTAGTTTTGATTGCTTTGATTTGATTGGAGGCCTACCATTAGAGCACCCTTACTTATGTGGGTGTTATTAGCACTTTGACACATTTTTAATAAAATGGAGAACCCTTCTCCTTGGCACACATGTTGAGGCATTACTCTTTACTACATTTTGTTTCATGAATGATGGGTTGTCTTCTCTCTATGTCTAGTTAGTTGAGTATTATGGTTATGGTGCAAGTGGATTGATGACATAATCATGTTGGTTTGATGCCCTCTTCCTTGGATCTATTTATTTACAAATTTTTGGGAGGGTTTTTACACCTTTGAGATTGAGCCATGGACTTCTTTGAGGATGCATCCTAACTCTTGAAGACTAGTCTAGCATGTGTCCACATTTATGGGGTTCCATTCATAATTTTGAGGGGATGACCCATGCTTTGAGGGTCACTTGCACACAATTGGAGATGATTTGGAAGATTGACCTCATTTAGAGTAGCCACACATGAAAATTGTGTGGATTGCACATTCTTTGGTCCTTGGCTATTGCATTGATCCATTTGGAGAGTTTTGAGCAGGGTCATTGGAGATTTGACATGGCCTGCCACTTTTTTTGGAGGAGCACCCTTACTTCATGGAGGTGTTCTTCTTGACATTAAGACATGTGGCATGGCCACCATGTATCTGTAAATAGTCAATGCATTATGTTTACTTGTCATTTGAATTAATTAGGATATACTTTTTCTTTATACAACCCTTGACCACCATCTACCCATCATAATTTTATGCATGATGTTGAATTATCATTTTAAATTATTTAACATATGTTCTTTCCTAGGATAGTTCTAGGATCCCATTTTGGATATTATTACTTTATGTTGAGGTTTAGGACCTTGAACTCTAAATTTGGTATTTTTTATTGTGATAGTTGTTGATGGATTGAAAAGATACTTGTACCCTTGGAATTTTCTTGTTATTGACTACCTTTTATGGAAATGAGATTGGTGGATTCTCTTATCAATGTGGGGTTATCCAAAAAAAAACTTAATGTGCTGAAAAATATTTAAATTATGCGGCTATAGAGATCTCAAGAAGGGCAACCTAGTGGTGGAAAAGGAAGCTTCAAACATAGTACACCATTTCAATTTACTACTTGAATATTTGTCAATTTTTTGTTTAAAGGAAGAGTTTCATGGTGTCCTTGTGCATGGAAAGAAATAATTGTTCTATAGTTAAGCATATGTACACATAGAGTACTTCTTGAGGACCTACATAATTGAAATTTCTAACAATCATAGACATGTTGCCATAGTAATTCTCTATGTCTGTTTACAACAATGATTACCCTCATCTACCATGAATATTTCCAACAATCATAGACATACTACCATATTAATTCTCTATGTGTGTTTACAACAATTATTACCCTCATCTACCATGAATTTTCATCCCTCATAGAGGGCTTCATTGACCTCATATGTCCTTTGGATTTTTGGCACTAGTCTATGCCCCATCAACTACGTTAAAATTCATTCTTAATAACAATACATAAATCTGTTTCACTAAAATATATTTGCATTTCACTTTGAACCATAATATCGTTTGTCTTAGTAATCTTAACTTATGGATACCCCATTGTAATAGATGACAGCTAGTCTAAGGTGAGAAGAGGGTTGTGAGGTGACAATGACACCCCCTTGATTCACCTTTAGTCTTTAGACTTCACATCTTAATTGCAATAATTATTGCTAATACATTGCTCTTAGGGATAGTGCAAAAAGATAGATAATATTTTTAGTCAAATCCCTTCAAAATTATTTTCTCCTGATTAGTGCTTCCTCCCCCTTTTATATGGATTCTGAAGCAACCATTGTAGAAACATGTATACTGCATGCCTTGGCATAAAAATATGATAGACAATCAAAAGCTTTGTTGTACAACAATCTACATAAGTTATAGTCGTGCATGTTTCCTTCTAGGGAGCTAGAAACATATTTCAAAACTACAAGCTATGTATACCTATATACAAATTTAATGGGCTCTATCCAATAAGGATACCATGTTTGTCTAGGTAAATAAACATTGCTTCAAAACAATTTATAAATGGTAATGCCAAAGGAATTTTCTTGTTTATTTTGAATCCTTATAAATGTTGTGGGTGGATTTTTGCAAGAAAATCGTGACTTTGAGGGAGTAGTCTTTATGAAGGCCGTGTTCCCTAAATTTGACCTAGTAACCATCTCACTCACCATGACATCACTCTAGGCAAGGCCTCTAAACCCCACTCCATTCAGGAGTAGTTATGAAAATTCTAAGAACACATAATAAAGTCAATATGTGCAAGCATAGAAAAAGAAGAGGCAAATGTTGCATATGCAAGGATTACAAGTGTAATCTCAACAAAGATCTTCAAGATAAAGCCATCTTAGATCTTGATGTATTATTAATGAACAAAACTATGAAAGTACAAAAATTCACCTTCTTTTGTGATACAAAACATTTTATGATAACAACTATGAAATCAACCATGATAACAATTATGAAAATATCAACCATAATAAAAGTACATAAATATAATCCTCAAAGAAGATATCAAGATAACCCTCCACTACGAAGAGGAATAGTTAGTGATGAACACCAACCAACTAAACCTTTATAGAGCTCCTAATGGATCTCTAAAAAGCTCAAGTAGACAAAATTCTAATACTGACAATATTTAATTGTAATTTTTCTAGTTTCTAATTCTACCCTCCACGCACTGGTAAAAAATTATAATAAAGATAAGTTTTAGTTGTAACTCTTCTTATTTCTAACTCTACTCTCCGTAGAACCACACATAAGATCTTACTTCGTTTCATCAATATATAAAGTCTCGATTTGACCGTCGTCTACCATGTTCATGGGTTTTATTCTAAAACAATTACTATTTCTTATATCTTATGTATTATTTTCTCAACATATAAAGAATCAATTTTATTTAATAAAAATTCCATATCTGGTTCAAGTAAATGATAAATTGATAAATGATCAATTTTATTTCTATCTAGTAGTGGAATAGCTTCTTCAAGATTGAATAATGTTACATTTATAAATTAACATGTAGTGCAAGTTTTATGTATAATAACAAAGTGATTTGATGTAAAGTGATTACAAAATTGACAAATAAACTAACAATAAGTCATTTACTATGATAGATAATATTGATTGGTAAAAATAAACACAAATAAATGAATATAATGAAATGATTTTTTGAAAATAGTGAAATAATTTCATAAATTGTAACTTAACCTAGTTGTTATAAGAGTGATATTTCATATTGCAATGTTTGGAGGCCATTCTATGTCGTAATGCTCCAATGTCATGGGGATTCAATAATGTTGCATTATTAAATAATATGTAATGTCAAATTTTATGTGTAACGAAAAAAAAGTGTGATACAAATGAATATGAAATCGAAAAATAAATTAATAATAAATCATTCGCTATGATAGTCAACATTAGTTGGTAAAAAAATACAAATAATGAGATGAATACAATGAATCTATTCTTGTAAATGTTAATTTAATCAAAATATTGTAAGAATGATGTTTCATCTTGCGGTGTTTGGAAGCTATCACAGTGCCAAGTCACTGAATAGATTGTGTATTTGAATAGTGTTATGGTTCCATTTCGAAATTACAAAAGACAGGTTTAGGGTTCCTTATTGAAATTATATAAAGCAATGTGTTGAAATAAATATCTAACTAAATACCTCAAGAATGTTTTTAAATTGTGTTTATTTAAAAAGTCAATTGAAATTTTGTGCATAAACAATTTGCTATATATGTTTTTTGTTAGGATATTTAGACACTTGAGAGCTAGTTAAATTCAACTTGGTCTAAAAAGTGTGTTTTTCAATATGCATTAGTTGCAATGTAATCCGATGGTCACGATATGTTTTAGACATAGTGATATGATGGTCTATATTCTCCTAAATACTAATGCCTATTAAATTGTGGCTTAACACCCGATTGGTACATGGTCTCTGTTTAAAGGACATGAAGGATAATGGCTAATGATCGATTGTGAGAACTCTCTTATGTAAAATATTTTCTTCTACATTGATAAAATTGTCTCAAGTTGTTGCATTGGTTGGGTTCGTGGAATGTTTCCCTCTTAAAAAGATTTAACCACATAAAAATATTTGTGTTATGATCTTTGATCTGATGGTGTGAGTGGTTATTGAAGGTGTTCATCCTGTATGGAATCCCTGGTTTACCTAAACTTGGTATCAGATCCTGTTTGAAAAATTGCACCCATTGGTGATCGAAATCTTGAAGCATGTGTTGTCACATTCCTAATATATGATATTTTTGTACCATTTTGGTCTAAACAAACTATTTAATTGCATCCATAATGTCATTCTCAGTTAAGAATGTCTTCCGTTTCATTTGAAAATGTGTATGTTTCCCTGAGATACAACATTTTTCATTAAAATCTAGAGGTATATAGTGCCGCTTTTTTCCTTGAAATCCTTTTACAAAGCTTATGTTTCAGTTGTCTGTTTATATTCCCACTTTCATATTTTTTGTCAGTGTATGCTCTTTACCCTGTGCTCTGTGTGATCTTGGAAAATTAAAAACAGAGCAGAAAAAAATTTCTTGACTGCAGATGCTCTTTGTCGTATGCTTTGTGTGATCTCGGCGAATCAAAGACAATGAGAAAACTTGCATTTCCTAGATAAGCTAACCTAGTTCTAACCCCATTTTTGTTGACTTTTGGATTTTTGAGTTGTTGCATATATTTTTGGAAAACATGTAGTTCAAGGCAGAGCTCCAATAACAACTCCACACTCATTTTCTACTATTGTTATGTTTTTTGCACTAGCTCACCTAGTTAATAGTTACTTTATTTAGTAAGAGGTCTTGAGTTCAAATTCTATTTTTTATTAAGTTACTATTGAAAAAGTTCATGTAAACTTAAGTTATTGTAGGTTTTAACCCCATACAGAAATTACCTACATACGAATTCTAAAACATAGAAAAATAAACAATGCGAGAGCATAACACATAAAACACATATACACAGAGATTTTCCCACTGGATCCCAAATCGGGGACTACCAACTTGATTTTTCATTATGTTCCTTTCAATGTTATAATACATATTTATACATGCCGAAACATCCAATACCATGGACTGAAAACCATCGCGTCCAAAACCATAGACCGAAAACCATCACGTCCAATACCATGGACCAAAAAACCATCGCTTCCAAAAAACATGTGCGAAAATCATGCACAAAACCATAGGTGGGTCTGCTCAACCTAACATAGGGTCCAAAATCAAAATTTTCTGAGGTGTTGCCCCGGACCCCATAAAGTGGGGTTACGGATACCCCTCAAACCCCCTGTTAACTACATGGAAAGAATATAACACAACCCAACATTCTCCCACTTGTTGTTTTCTTTCCACAGGGGGCCACAGGAGAGCTTAGTCATTTTTCTAGCCCTGAAACGCCCATTGTTTCTCTACACCAGGAGAGCTTTTCAGAGCTCACAAATTTTGTCAATGCATCTATAGTATTCTTCAAAGTGTCCACCTTTACCAGTAACACCTTTTTGTCTTCTATCATATCCCTCACAAAGTGATACTGAACATCAATGTGCTTTGTCTTTGAATGATAAGTAGGATTATTTTCCAAGAAAATTGCACTTTGGATGTCACGGTCTATCCTTAAGCTCCCTGTACTAACCCCATACTTGAACACAATCTCTGCAACCAAACTGCTTCCTTGCTTGCATGAGTGGCTGCCATGTATTCTACCTCTGTAGTTGATAGTGCCACTACAGATTGTTTCTTACTCATCCAACTGACTGCATCTCCAAATAGGTTAAACACATACCCACTTGTAGATCTTCTTTGATTGAAATCTCCAGCTCAGTCTACATCAACAAAGCCACGGATATCCAAAACTCTGTCCAATCATGGTCTTCCTTGGTAGCACAAACCATAATTACTAGTGCCACGCAAATACCTGAAAACCCACTTCACTGTTGTCCAATGCTCATTCCCTGGTTTTGACATAAACCTGCTCAATACACCCACTGCATGTGTAATGTCTGGACTAGTACAAACCATTGCATACATCAGGCTACCGACTGCACTTGCATATGGAACACGGGACATATCCTCTTCCTCTTATTGCGTCTTGGGACACTGTTCAGCAGATAACTTTACACCTACAACAATAGGAACCTTCACCGGTTTACTATCATGCGTATTAAACCTCTGCAATATTGTCTCGACATACTTCCTCTGGTTTAACCAGAGCTTCCTCTTCTCTCGATCTTTTTTTAATTTCCATGCTCAAAATATAGTTTGAAACACCAAGATCTTTCATGTCGAATTTGGAGGACAATTGGGTCTTCAAATCTTGGATAATTTCTTTGTCATTTCCAACCAGCAACATATCATCCACATACAAGACCAAATAAATAACACGGTCACCAATTAATTTAAAATACACACAATGATCTGCTTTGCTTCCGGTGAAGCCAAGTCCCCGTATAAATGTATCAAATTTATGATACCACATCCTTGGTGATTGTTTTAACCCATACAGAGACTTTTTTAACTTGCATACTAGTTCTTTCTTACCCTTCACCGCAAAGCCTTCAGGTTGCTTCATGTAGATCTCCTCTTCCAAATCCCCATGAAGAAATGTTGTCTTCACATCCATATGTTCTACCTCAAAATCAAAAGCAGCAACAACAGATAAAAGTAATCTAATAGAAGTTACCTTGGCAACAGGAGAAAAAATATCACCAAAATCAATTCCCGACACCTGGGAATAACCTTTTGCTACCAACCGAGTTTTGTATTTCTCCACCTTTCCTTATGCATTTGTCTTCTTCTTGAACACCCATTTGCTGCCAATGGGTTTCCTTCGGCCGGCAACTCCTCCAGATCCCAAGCCTCATTTTTGTGAAAAGATTCCATTTCATCAACCATGGCCTCTTTCCAGAGTTTTCCATCCTCTGAATCCACTACTTCCTTCACAGTTCTTGGATCATCATCAGTAATAGATAAATCAAAATTTGAACAGAAAGCAGATGGACTATACCTTTCTGGTTGCCTTCTTTCTCGAACTGATCTTCTTACACCCGGAGTTTGTGGCTCTTCATCTTCTGATTCCCCCTCTGCTGTAGAGTTTGATTCTTCCTCCTTTAGCTCAAACTCTATATTCTCAGGTTCCTTTGATTGGACTTCATGTTTAATAACATCTTTCACCTCTCTGAACACCACATCTCAGCTGTACACAACCTTCCTTGTTACTGTGTTCCAAAGCTTATAACCCTCCAAACCATCCTTATACCCAATAAAGATGCATTTTTCAAATTTACTATCCAACTTGGTTCTTTTCTCCTTTGGAACATGTACATATGCATCACATCAAAATACCCTCAGATTTGAAAGAGAGGGTTTCTTACCAGTCCATACCTCTTGTGGAGTTTTATCCTCCAATGCTGATGAAGGTGATCTGTTGACCAAGTAACATGTTGTCTCCACCGCCTCTGCCCAGAATTCCTGTCCTAACCCCGCACCACTGAACATACTTCTTGCCCTTTCCATCAACGTCTTGTTCATTCTTTCTGCAACTCCATTTTGCTGAGGTGTATATGGAGTAGTCTTTTGCCGTGCTATACCACACTTCTTACAAAATTCTTCAAATTCCTTACTGCAAAACTCTCCACCATTATCTGTCCTCATCACCTTTATCTTCTTCTCTGTCTGGTTTTCCACCAGAGCCTTGAATTCTTTAAACCTGTCAAAGACTTCAAATTTCTTCTTAAGGAAATATATCCATGCATTCCTTGAGAAGTCATCTATAAATGATACATAGTACACATACTTACCTAGTGATGGAACCTTCACAGGTTCAAACACATCATTTACTTATATGTTTCGCCCTCTTACCACCAGAGGGGAAACTCACCCGATTCTACTTCCCATACACACAATTTTCACAGAAATAAAAATCCAGAGAGCTATTACTCATGCCTTCTACCATACCTTTACCATGAAGTTTTCGAAGGCCCTTCTCTCCAATATGTCCAAGCCTTTGATGCCACAGCATGGTCTTCTCTCCAGAGGCCACTATATTTTCTACTCCACTTTCAGGAACCACAAAAATGTTGCACCCATCAACAACCGTGCTACCTTGCATCTTGTATAGAGTTCCAATCCGAACTCCTCGCATCAATACCAGTGCTCCCAAACCATCTTGCAGGTATCCTTCTCAAACATTGTTTTTACACCTGCATCATCCAACTTGCTCATAGAAATCCGATTTCTGGCCAATGCAAGAATATGCAGAACACCCGGAAGTGTTATAACCCTTCCACCTTGCAACTTCAACTTTACTTTTCCGCAACCAACAATTATAGCCTTCCTATCATCCCCTAAGAATACATCAGCACCATCGTATTTCTCATACTCGCAGAACCACTCTCTATGGGGAGTGAAGTGAAAGGATGCACTTGAGTCAATCAACCATGCCTCATGATCTACATGTGTACTTGAAGAATCCAAGTACACATCCCCACATTCATTTGAGGTGGTTTTCGCCTCTGTTGAAGGAGCATCATCAGATCCCTTTCCTTTATCAGGAGCTTTAGATTTACAGTCACTTTTGTAGTTCCCTTCCTTTATGCATTTCCAACACACCACCTTTACAGGTTTTCCTGGAGATTTAGATCTCCCACTCGATGACTCATTTTTGTTTCTGTTCTGGGACCGTCCTCGTACAGAAAAGACATCACCATTCTGGCTCTCCATATTTTTCCGTCTCATCTCCTCCGTCAGCAAGGATGATACTATTTCATCAAAATGAAAGGCGGTTGCATTGCTACCTATTGCAATAACCAAACTATCCCACAAATCTGGTAGAGAACACAACAAACTGATGCACTTATCTTCATTTGAAATTTTAATATCAATAGATGCTAACTGACTTACCACAGTATTAAATGTGTTCAGATGCTCTGTCACCGATTCTCCCTCTTTCATCCTCAGGTTATACAACTTTTTCCGGAGGAACAGTTTATTCACCAGAGACTTAGATTGGTATAAAGTCCCTAACTTGTCCCACAAAGCCTTCGTCGTAGCTTCCCCTAATACATTCAACAATACTAAATCTGAGACACACAATCGTATTGTGCTCTTTGCCTTTTGATCCAACTTCTTCCATTCTTCATCGGACACTCCCGTTGGTTTAGTACCCGGATCTACCGTGATCCACTGATATTTATCGACCAACAGATCCTCTATCTTGAGTTTCCACAACTCAAAACTCTGACCATTAAATTTCTCGATCTCTATGTTTCCACTGCTCGCCATATTTTTTCACCACCAGAATCAATCTCGCAAATCTCCCACTAAACAGAGTCTACCACAGGCCCGAGCAAAACCCCTCAGCAACAAAGGTGTCCCCTTGAAGCCCAGCTCTGATACCAAATGTAGGTTTTAACCCCGTACAGAAATTACCTGCATACGAATTCTAAAACACAAAATAATAAACAATGCCAGAGAATAACACATAAAATACATATACACGGAGATTTTCCCACTGGATCCCAAAACTGGAACTACCAGCTTGATTTTTCATTATGTTCCTTTCAATATTATAATACATATTTATACATGCCGAAGCATCCAATACCATGGACCGAAAACCATCGCGTCAAAAACCATGGACCGAAAACCATCGCGTCCAATACCATGGACCGAAAAACCATCGCATCCAAAAAACATGTGCGAAAATCATGCACAAAACCATAGGTGGATCCACCCAACCTAACATAGGGTCCAAAATCAAAAATTTCGGGGCGCTGCCCCGGACCCCACAAAGTGGAGTTACGGGTACCCCTCAAACCCCCTGTTAACTACGTGGAAAGAATATAACACAACCCAACAGTTATTTCATAACTTCATTGTAAAGTGTATTTCACTTGTCATATAAAAGTGAATCGTTATAAAATAAATTTAATCTTTTTAAAATTATTTTTACATGCAACTCTAATTTATAAAGTAACTTCATTGTAAAAATGATTCTCACTTGTTTTATAATAGTGAGTCATTTCATAAAGTAATGTATTAGGCAAAACCAATGAGATTTTTTTAATCAACCACTACAACAAAACCAACGATTAGCATCCCTTTTTACTTCTTTTTTTGCATCTAGAGCCCATTTTTGGTGCTATTTGCATCCATTTATCAAATATGGTGCAAAACTTGACACAAAATTTGCATCAAGTTTTGCACAAAATCTTACACCAAGTTTAGCACCAGGTATTGCACCACGTTTTGCACCAAATTTTATGCCAAGTTTTGTGTCATCCTTTGCACGAGGTTTTGTTCCAGGTTTTGCATCAATTTTGGCATCTATTTTTGTTTGACATACTTTTGCATCCTCATTTGCATCCACTTTTTGCACCTACACTTGCATCAACTTTTGCATCGACTTTTGCATCCTTTTTTGCATCCTTTTTAAAATCATTTTTTGCATCCATTTTTTCATCCATTTGTGCATCACTTTTGCGCCACGTTTTACATCGAGTTTTGTGTCTAGTTTTGCATATAATTTTGCATCTACTTTTGTTGCATCCACTTTTCCATCTTGTTTGGCATCCATATTTACATCCTCTTTTGCATCTATTATTGTACCCACTATTGCATCTAATATTTTTGTGCCACAATTGGCGCCTAGTTTGGCACCTCCTTTTGCACCCACTTTTGATTATAATTTTGCATCCACGTTTGCATCCTCATTTGCATCTAGGTTTTCATCAACTACTACATCTATTTTTGCATCCCTTTTTGTATCCAATTTTGGACCAGGATTTGCATCGGGTTTTGTGTCTCGTTTTGCATCTACTTTTGCATCGACTTCTATTGCATCCACTTTTGCATACAATTTTGCATCCACTGTTACACCCATTTTAAATTTCACTTTTTTCATCCCTTTTTACATCTTCATTTGCATCATACTTTGATTCTTTTTTTTCATCTATCATTACATCCACTTTTGTTATGCCATAATTTGCACCATGTTTTGCACTCACTATTGTATCCACGTTTGCTTCCAATTTTGCATCCATGTTCACATCCTCTTTTGCATCAAATATTGCATCTATTTTTGCATCCACTTTTGTGTCAGGTTTATGCATTGGGTTTTGCATCTCGTTTTGTATCTTCTTTTGCATCTACTTCCATTGTATCCATTTTTTTCATCCAATTTTGTTTTGCCTGTTGCATCAATGTTTGCTTCCACTTTTACATCCATTTTTGCATCTTATTTTGCATATTTTTTGTCTATTGTTACATCCACTTTTGTTGCACCATATCTTGCGCCTACCATTGCAACCACATTTGCTTCCACGTTTGCATCCACATTTGCATCCTCTTTTGTGTTCAAGTTTGCATCAGATATTGTGTATGTTTTTGCATCCCCTATTGTATCCACTTTTGTTTCATCCATTTTTGCATCTACTTTCGTGTCCGTTGTTGCATCCACATTTGTTTCACCACAGTTTGTGCCAAGTTTTACACCTACCATTGGACCCATGTTTGCTTCCACTTTTTCCTTCATGTTTGCATCCAAGTTTGCATTGACAACTGCATCTACTTTTGCATCCACTTTTGTGTTAGGTTTTTCATGTTGTTGTGCATCTACTTATGTTGTATCCACTTTTCATCCAATTTTACTTCTATTGTTGCCCCCATTTCTATGTTCGCTTTTGCATCCCTTTTCCAACACTCATCATATTTTCTGCATTGATGATATTCCTTATGGCATTGACAATTATGAACAATTGATGACAATGTCAATAATATTGACAATGATGAAAATGAAGATGATGGCGATGACATGAATTGTGATTATGATGATAAAGACGATAGTGGTTACAATGACATTAATGATGATGATGGCAATGATTATGATGATGACGACGCTAATGACCTTGGCGAATCTTCCCAATTTTAGATGTTGTCATTGTCATAATCATAAGCATTATCTTTGGTGTCATCATCATCATTTTCATCTAGGTCATCATCAAAAATAATAATGGCATGAATGATGATGATGATTACAACAATGTTGATAGAAATTACATTAATGATGATGATGGGGATGATAAAAATGACAATGACGATGATAATGGTGGTGATGATGATGATCATCGATCATCTCTCAAAAATAGAGTTGTTATTTCTCTTACGTATATCAATGTGTCCTAAACAACCCTTTTCTAGCACTGATCACATTTTTTGGGTTGATGATATTTCTTACAACGTCTATAATTATAAACAATTGCAAACAATGTCCATAATGATGATGATGATGGAGCTGATGATGATGGCATGAATGGTGATTATGATGATAATGTAATGATGGCAATAACGATGACAAGGATGATGGTGATGATGATGACAATGATTATGATAATGAGAATGAACAATTACTAGTTTCACTACCATCTTCTGGATACATATTACTATCATACTTTTTAAATTTTCTGTCTCTCTTGAGGTATCTTACTATAATGGTGTTGTCAACACTAGAAAGATATCTTGTTGTAATAGTGGTTCTAATGTTAGCACTAGCAAAGTTTTTGTTAAATTTTGGTTAAAAAAAATCGATTTATGCAATTATTTTGACAATCTATGTAAAAAAGTAAATAACATCCAATTATTTTGACTGTAGTCCCATTGATTATCATGAATTCACCAGTCTGAAGACCATCTTCTACATACATATTATTATTAAACTTTTTGCATTATATCCCTCTTATATCTTGTTGTAATGGCAGTATTAGCACTAAAAAATATCTTGTTGTAATGGTGATGTTAGTATTAGCACTAAAAAAATCACTAAATTTTGGTAAAAAAAAGTTTATCATTTATTTATTTTTAATTTGGGAAATTTTTGTTTTTATTTTTTTTGTTTTTAATTCTATTTTTATGCAGTAATATTTTTTTTGGTTGAATTTTGGTAGTAACTAGTTTTTGGTCGAATCATATGTATTAACCATGTTCTTTATGCTACAAGTCTAATTGTTGGGACAAAATTGCTCTTTCAAATAAGTTGCAAAAGCTATTTTACATCCATTGTTGCACCCATGTTTACACCCACTTTTACATCCCTTTTTGCATCCTATTTTTCATCTTCATTTGCTTCTTTTTTTGCATCTATCATTACATCTACTTTTGTTGTCACAAAATTTGTTCCATGTTTTGCACATACTGTTGTACCCACGTTTGCTTCCAATTTTGCATCCATCTTCACATCCTCTTTTGCATAAAATATTTCATTATTTTTGCATCCACTTTTGTGTTGGGTTTTGCATCTCATTTTGTATCTTCTTTTGCATGTACTTCCATTTCATCCATATTTTGCATCCAATTTTGTTTCTCATGTTGCACCCGTGTTTGCATCCACTTTTACATCCCTTATAGCATCTTGTCTTGCATCTAAGTTTGCATATTTTTTTGTGTCTATTATTACATCCACCTTTTTTGTGCTATTATTTGTGCCATATCTTATGCCTATCATTGCAACCCACATTTTCTTCCACTATTGCATCCATATTTGCATCCTCTTTTGTGTCCAAGTTTGCATCAAATATTGTTTATGTTTTTTGCATCCCATTTCGAATTTACTTTTACATCCAATTTTGATTTGTCTAGTTTTGCAACTAATTTTGTGTTCACTATTGCACCCATGTTTGGCCCATGTTTACATCCCTTTTTTCATCCAAGTTTTCCTCCTTTTTGCATTCAAGTTTGTGTCCCTTTTTTTTTACATTCATTGGAGTATCCACATTTGTTTCACCACAATTCATGCTAAGTTTTATGCCTACTATTGTGCCCATGTTTTCTTCCACTTTTTCATCCATGTTTGAGTCCTATTTTGTGTTCAAGTTTGTATGAACTATTGCATCTACTTTTTCATCCACTTTTGTTCAATTTTTCTGTCTTGTTCTGCATCTACTTATGTTGTGTCCACTCTTCATCCAAATTTACGTCTATTTTTACCCCCATTTTTTTGTTTACTTTTTGCATCCATTTTCCAACACACATCATATCTTTTGCATTGATTATATTTCTTATGACATTGAAAATTATGAACAACTGATGAAAATGTCAATAATTATAACGATGATGATAATGAAGATGATGACGATGACATGAATTGCGATTGTTATGATAATGACAATGATGATAAAGACGATGGGAGTTACAATGAAAATGATGATGATGCTAATGACCTTGGCCTTTCCTCCCAATTTTTAAATGTTATCATGGTAAAAATCATAATAATTATCTTTGGCGTCATCTTCCAAGTCATCATCATCTGATCATCATTATCATTATTTTCATCCTGGTCATAATCAAGAACAATAATGGCATGAATGATGATTATGATGTTCATGATGAAGATGACAAAAATTATGATAAAACTTATATTAGTTATGATGATGGGGATGATGACAATTATAATGACGATGATAATGGTAGTGATGTTGATGATCATCAATCATTTCCAAAAAATAAAGTGGTTATTTTTCTTTCATATATCATGTGTCCTAAGGTTGGTGATATTTCTTATGATACCTATAATTATGAACAATTGACGACAATATACAAAATCATGATGATGATCATGATCATGAAGAAGACATGAATGGTGATTATGATGATAATGAAATGATGACAATAATGATCACATTGATGGTGGTGATGATGGCAATAATGAAGATGATGACCCTCCCTCTAAACTAGCGAGGTACTCATAATGAGACAAAAAAGTACTCTCAAGTTTAAATATTCATATAAGAAGGGATCTAGATTGATAAGCATCAATGATGATTTACATCATCATAGCCAAAATTTTCAAAATAGTAAGGCCTTGGCTAACAAGTTTATCTCTCCATTAGATCAGAGCACAATGTTGGGAGGCATAAATTTGGACACCACTGCCTTTCAAGGCACTTTCCCCACCAAGATGTTTACTAGGTATGTCCTCACATGATCATTTCCTAATCCACTATCATAATATTTGACACCAGAAAATGTCAATCCTCATGACTATTCTTATCTTGGATTAATGTACTTGACTTATGGCGATTAGTCCTAGTCAATGTCCAAATTCTCAAAGAATATTGGTCCCAGATGTTTATCCAATCCACCATTATCCCTACTAGTGCCTTTACTAGGCTTATGATTGTTAATCCTAGCCATAGTACATGACACATGGATAACATGGTGTCTACCCTCACTCCCTCTCAACCAGGGAGGAAACATCCACAAGCATAAGATTTTCTCAAGAATACCCATCATTTTCGTAGAGAATAACATCATTAATTTGTTTTCATCACATGACGACTTTATGATTAAGCATCCATAGATTTGTGGCAAAATATTTCCCCTTTTGTATTTGTGATGAAATACAATAAAAAAGTGAAAGCCAAAATCATTAAACATACACTATATTGATTTATCTAAGTCTAAACTCTAAGGTTGAAGTGAAAATTCATGTAAATCTTATATCTATGAGTTGTGCCAAACTTATGAAAACCTTATTCCATAAGTACTATATATAAGAAAATGAAAAAGAAAGAAAAATAAGGGCCAATAAATGGTAACTCATGTATTCACTCCCTCTTTGGAAAATATATGAATATATACACTCCTAGTCACACTTGATCACATGTATGTGATGGTTAAATCATGAATTCTTCTTTTCTCCTTGCATTTTCACTTCATCATTTAAGCACCTAATTGAGGATCTAAGGAATGTTTGTTTCCTAAGGCTTTCATGTCTACTCTTGGTTTACTTATGTCACACTACTGTCAATTTATGTGACAGAGTGAAATACATAAGTTTGTGGAGTTATTATAGAGGTGTATTGAGTTCGTAACCACACACACATGTATTACATCTCATTGATCCACATGTGTGGGTTGGAGACTCATTTCTTGACAACTTTAATGGAGACTACTTTGTGGCTTTAATGGTATAGCTTACAAAATATCTTGTTAAACATTTCGATTCATTCTTTCTTTTCCTCGAGACACTTATAATATTGAAGTCACTCCCAACAATCCATGGAGATGGGGAGTATAAATTACTTGTGCTAGAAATAGAATTGAGAAATAGAGGTTTTCCATTTGCGATATTGGAGTCATAGACATTGGATACATGGTAGTAGTCCTCAATGTCAATTAACTAAAATTGTATTGTCATAATGCGAAAAGAGGTAAACATATTGGTAACCTTGATGTCTTAATCATTTCAAATAATAACCATTCCACCCAAGTATCTCTAAGCATCAATCACTACTACTTGGAAATTCCTCCCCCATTTTCTAATTATATGAGGTTGAACCTCACTTAATATTTTTGCTTCTTATATCAACATTATTTATGGGTGCTTTGCATACCATTTTTCTTTTAGGAGTTTGTTTTCGCTTACTATTGACGCCCCTCATGTTCCAAGACTATTTTCATAAAAAATTTACATAGAAAGAAAGTATAAAGTGACTAAAAAGAAACATGTCTCAAGATTTAAGTGCTTGGACAATTCCACTTCATGACTCCTATATTTCCTTAACCTGGGACCAAATGGTGAACTTGATGGCCTTAAGGGAAATTGATCAATGAAAATCTAAAAAAGAGGTGATTTTTGACTTTATCACATACAATTTAATATACTAAAAAAAATATCCATAACAATTTCATCAATCAATGAATCATTAAAAAAATATCCAAAACAATTTCATCAAGCAAAGAATCATTGCATTATAAAATACAATCTATAAACATTTTGGGAAAGTTTTGCTAAAACATGCTTAAAAATCAGCATATTTAATATTAATATTTAACAATAATATGGACAATAACACATTTTGATAAATTAAATAACATATTATCAAGCCTAAAAAATGTCACTAACTGAAAACTACAAAGCATGCAACTAATGGAAGTGACCACTCAAGGCCACCACAAGACAATTAATCTATTAAGACCAAGATTAATGGGGACAAAGATCTATAAAGGACAAAGGAAAACCTATTTTAACTTTATCGTTTTATTAGCCTAGTTCAAGATGAACATGTCAAGATATCATGAAGAACATAATTAGTTTTATTGCATTAAGAAAACCCAAGCACATTCTATAACTTAGCAAAAAAGAGATGTATAACACCCATCTCAGCAACACGACACATGACATTAAGTTACTTTACTATATATAATTTAAACTCCTATCATAAAATCACAAATTTAGCATGAATGGAATGTTTAAAATCCATTTTTATAAAAACTAAATATATTTTTCTAGAAAAAAAAAATACTAAAACTAAATATATATTTAAAAAAAAACTAAAACATAAGCAAACTAGAATTTGAATTTGACATTCTTGGTCACTTTCGGAAACATATGGTGGAATGTAATCTCTTTATCCTCATCTTTAGCTTTTTCCTAAAAAATAAAAGCATGCAAAAGTGGGAAAGAGCCATAAAGCATGGGGAAGCTTTTTCCTAAGCACAAAAGCATCTAAAAAGTGGAAAATTCCTTTTTTATATGAGGAAACATTATTCACCCAAAAGATTTTTCCCAAATTGAACTAATGAGGAATTTTGGAAATCTTCATAGCCTCCACTTTCCTATATATTAGAGGCTTGGCCATTGAAAAAATGATGGGAATTTTTTATTGTCACACTCTTGAGATCTGTCTTGAGAGGGAGAGTTTTGGAGCTATGAGTTGGGGGAGGTGATGTTGCAACTATATCTGATTGTTGTAACTTTCCTCCAACTCCTTTATTCATATAGATCAGTTGTTCTTCCTTCCATATGTTTCTATTCATTCTTTACTTCTTCTATTTAACTAATGTATGCATGGGTTTTTGGTTTATATTTATTTATTCAATAATATTTATATGTTTTTTATAGTTTTGATTATTAAGATATTATGTTGTGAAGGTTGCTTTATTCTCTCTCTTATGTGTAGGACCAAGCTTTGGAGCTAGCTAGGAGCGCTTCTTGGCTATACGAAAAACTCCAAGAAGACCTGCATGTCTTTTTCTTAATCTATACTCTACATCTTGATCTACTAAGAATCCTAAGCCTTAGAACAACCTTTCTCTTAATTGGTGTGTCCTAGGTTTCTGAGATAAACTGAGAGGGTTTTGTTTTCATCTAACCATGCATTAAATCCTACAACAAAATGATATTTAGAAAATTTAATATATTTCACTATGTAAATGAACTTAGTAAAATGAACCCATAGAGGTGGTCATAAATGGAAATAAAAGTAAAACTCTAAACAAGAAGCCAAAAGTGGATTTAACCATGGATGAAAAATTGGGAGTAGAATTGGATGTTAAACTAGCCATCAAAACAATATGCAAACAATGACACAAAAAGGTTTTTAAAGTAAAACTAAAAAAGGGTGCAACACTAGACACAAAGAAGGGAACAAAATAGGGCATATGAAAGGATACCGAATTGGGTGCAAACAAGGATGCAAAAATGGACACCAAAATGAGGATGCAAAGAATGGTGTAAAATTAGGATGCAAAAAGGATGTAAGAAAAGACACAAAACAAGATGCAAAATGAGACTAAAAAATGGTGAAACCAAGGATGTCAAAGATGATGCATAACTAGATGAAAATTCCAACTAAAATCTAGGTGCAAAATGAGATGCAAATGTGGACACAAAATGTGGCATGCAAATGTGGCAGAAAAAAGGATGCAAATTTGGAAGCCAAAAAGGATGAAAAACTAGATACCAAAAAGGATGCAAATTTGGACATTAAAAATGGTGCAAAATTGGACACAAAAGAAGAAAAAATGGTGCAAAAATGGGCATAAAAATGGCTCAATTTTGGATGCAAATTGAGATGCAACATTGGATGTAAAATGATGCAACAAATCATTCAAAACTTGGTGCAAAAACAAATGCAAAAGTAGACGAAAAAATGGCTCAAAAGTGAACGTAACAATAGACACAAAATGGGATGCAAAGGTGGATGCAATATATGGTTCAACATAGGATGCAAATTTAGATGCTCAAAAGGATGAAAAATTGGATGCAAGAAATGGTGTTAAAAATGATGCTAAATTGGATGCAACAAATGATGCAAAATTAAATGCAAAATATGGTGCAAAATAGGATGCAAAAAAGGGAGATAAATAAAATGCAAAAGTGGATGCAAAAAATGGTGCAAAAATGCATGCGAAATTTGGCACTAAATCAAATTCAACATATGGTGCAAAATTGGATGGAAAAGATGGTGTAAAAAAAGGCAGAAAAATTGGCACAAAAATAGATGTAAAAATAAGTACAAAATTAGAAGCAAAATATGGCATAAGACCAGATGCAAAAATTGGCACAAATTGGATGTAAAAAAAGGCGCTAAATAAGATGTCAAAGATGGTGTAAAAATCAATGCAAATTATGACACAAAAATAGAAGCAAAGAATTCCACAAAAGAGGAAGCAAAAAATGATGCAAAAATAGATGCAAAAAAAGGCACAAAACTAGAAGCAAAACCTGTTGTAAAACCAAATGAAAATCTTGGTGCAAAATATGATGCAGAAAATGATGGAAAATTTGGCGTAAAAAAGATGCAAAATTTGGTGCAAAAAAAGGACGCTTTAAAAATTGTACAATAGAGCCAGATTTAGCGCCAGGTTGCTCATCCCAATTGAGAAAAAAATGCACGAGAATCTGGTGCTAAATCTGGCGCAAATTGCCTGTTTTGTTGTAGTGAACATTCGTGACCATGTGGGTCAACTTATATTTTACATGTGCCTCTTTGCTATCATTAATGAATTTTTTAATGATTTTTTATGGCAGGGAACTAGCAACCTCCCCAGATATATGCAACAACCCGCAAGCCACATATATCCCATCTAAAATTTACCATCAACAAATCCCATGGATTTCCCTGTGGTATTGGTAAGACAAAGTGGCTATAAAAGTGAAACAAATTGGATCATGCATTTTTTGATGAATTATGTTGTACATTGCTATGGTCTGCACCAGGGCACAAGGATGAGGCTAAAATCTAGTCTAGTATAAAGGGATCTGAAACATTGTAATTTTTTTATTGCAGGTGTAATGGAGGGCGAATAGATTTGCAAAAAGAACAAATCTACAATGAGTTAGATTTTGAATGTCTGGTGTTTGTTGCAAGAAGTCTGAAGGAGGTTTAATTCTGGCTTGCTGAAAATAATGTGCTCCAGAATATTAGATATATCTTATGTACTTATCATTGGTTTTATTGCAGAGATCAGTGCACTATTTTTGCAAAGTATCATGTAGAGGTTTGTGTGTTATTTAATGATTGAATATTGTGTATGTGGTGATAGAATCTTGTGACTTGTAGACTAGTGTTTTACAGAGATCTTCACTTTGTATGCTCCAATGATAGTGAGACCTTCCATTGATTGACCTACATGTTGGATTTATCCATGTTTGCTTGATGACATTGTATGATGAATGTAGAAGTTGTATGTTGCTAAGATGTCTTGTTGACTAGTATGCTAGCAGTGACTTGAATGATGTATGCAGAGACCTATGTGATAGAATTTTGTATGACAGATGTTGTATATACTCAAAGAAAAAATTAATATGCAAACAAAGCACAAAGGCTTATAAATCTCATGTGAATAATGTTCTTGCTTGTCTTTTATTATTCTCTAAGTTTGCATTGAAGATCAGAATTGTTGTGCCGGAATTGATATTTCATGATAATGCTACCTTGAGTTTGTTGTTGATCATATTATGCAGAGATGTGGTTTGCAAAGATATGGTGATTGCAGGAAGGTCTTCACTCATTGATAATCAATAGGATTTGGCAGAAATTTAGACATTCATTTATGTATTTGTCCTAAACTGCATTAGTTGAAGTAATGGTGATGGTTATGATGTATTGTTGTTATACGCTTGATGTATGATGAAATGAATGTACTTTTTAAAGGTTGAGTCATGTTTGGCATTGATTAAGAGGGCTTCTTCTGGTTATTTGTTGACGATGGTTCATGAGCATGGTATGAGCAGAGACTTTGATTTATGTGGCTATAACTTCCCAATAGTTGATTTGGTTACAAATGAGAGAGCTTTTGTAGACAACTGGATGCACATGTTGAATTGAAGCAAAGATTGATAGAATGTGATGGATGATTAATGATGTATGTAGATTAAGAACAAGATTGTTTTGTTGTTGATTGTCAAGGATGTCTTGTATGCTTATGATAGATGAGTTTGAGCAAAGTGTTTGGCTTGGTATTTGACATTATTTATGACCTATTGGGCATATACATTTTGTTGACCAATGATTTATTGCAGAGAGTTTAATTTTGATGGTGTATTGAGCATATTTGTTTGGGAGGCATTTGGTATCTTGGTATTGAGCATAATGTTGATGTGAGTCTAGTTTGGAAATTGGATGAAACGTGGCCTGTAGATTTTGAGTTGTGTTTGAGCTGGGTGGGTCCAATGTGAAATATTTTGATATGCAGTTCACAAAGGTACTAAGGGTTGAAGCCTTCAGTGAGGGAGTAGTAGCTTCCTTCTGGTGGTGGCTAGTAAATTTGATCAGGGAGTAGTAGCTTCCTTCCTGTCAGATTTGGAGAAACTAGAGGAGGTGGTAGCCTCCAACAAGTAGGAACTTGAACACTGGTAAGAGTTTGTGCAAGTGCAAGATGTAAGAAGATTTTCTTTATAATAAGAAGAAGACAAAGACAACAATAATGATGGTTTTCAAAGTCGGGTTTTCCACCTGAAAATTCAGTGTCTGTATGTGTTGATGTGTTGCATTCTATGGTTTATATGCTCTTATTTTTAATGCCATTCATGGTTGACTAAATATTCCTAGATCTACAACACATTGTGTTGCTAATAAAATAATGCATGAGATAAATTTGAAAAGGAAAGCATGAACTAAGTAAAATTTGATTGAGTACGAAATATTGATTTATGCTCCTCTTCCGCCCCCTCCTCCTCCTCAGTATTTCTAACACAAGAAAAATAAAAGTCCCAAACCTTTTCAGCCTAATGGTGACAAAAGAACACAATCAAAGAGCTAGAAGATATATTGCAATTATTATAGAAAAAATGAACATGTGTAGTCTAAATGTTTTTAAAAGATGGAAGCATAGAAGCAACAAGGAAGAAGCCCATTAGTCTTAAATCTTCTTCTAACACTTCTCATGGACAAACACTTTCTACTTCTGGTTTCTCCTTCAATGCAACTTCCACTTCTTCTAACATGGACATACACTTTCTACTTTTGGTTTCTCCTTCAAAGCAACTTCCAATTTTGGTACATCTTATCATATGATTAAGGATAAATCCATTTTTTCTACTCTTAATGATTGTAACACCAAACAAATATTTTTTGGTGATAATATATCTCTCACTGTTGTAGGTTTTGTAACAGTTGAAGTAGATAATGACTATTTCAATGATGTATTATGTGTTCAAAGTCTTTTCTGCAACCTTCTTTAAGTATATTCGATCACTTACTCTGGTGAAGATAAATAAGTAGAGTTTTCACCTCAACAAGTTGTAATCAAGAATTTAAAAGATCCTAAACTTGTCCTTTCCACTTGAATGGTTGATGATATTACCCGATTGTACAAGTTTGACAACTTTGGATCATCATCTTTTCCATCGATTTGTATTGTTCATAGTGATAACTTGAGAAAACTTTGACATGAACAATTTGGTCATCTAATCTATCGTTCATTACAACAATTATGTTGTAATCAAAATATGGTGATTGGTTTTCCTCTCATCTCTTGTAAAGGTGGTGTTTGTGTTAGTCGTGTTTTCACCAAACATTAACGAGCCAATTTTGACAAATGTGCCTATTGGCACACCCCAACCCCTTTGCAGTTAGTCATAGCGATTTTTGTGGTCCACTTTCTTCTCCTTCCTTCTCTGGGTTCAAGTACTACTTAACTCTCATTTATGGCTTCTCTAGATGTAATTGAGTTTATTTCTTAAAACTTAAGAACAAAGTTTTTCATTTGTTCTTAGCATACAAATCCCTTGTAGAAAAACAATTTGGACATCAATTGCAAAGGTTAAGAATAGATAATTGTAAGAATTTACAGGGTAAGTTCCTCAGACATAACACCAAAGGACACCGCTCACAAACAGATCACAGATCAATACACTAGTATTTTGACGTGGTTAAAACCCTCAAAGATGGAAACAGTCCACGGCCTGAGCCAACGCGGCCACTTCAGGCAATTTATTAATAAAAGAATGAAAATTTACATATGCTTCTCTCATAGACGGATTTACACTACAAATGACCCTCCATGCTCTTTAAATAGAGATCATGGACCAATCGGGTGCTAAGCCACGGATCAAGTGTCGGTAATACCGAGGAGAGAATGAACCGTCCGATCACTACATATCGTGACCGTCGGATTGTAAGTTACAAAATGTACATAGTAAAGAAACACATTTTACCTAACTCTATACTAGACCAAGTTGTACTTAACTATTTCCTATGTGTCGGAATATCCTAACATCCCCCCTTAAGAACAAATTGGGATAGGATTGAAGGATTTACAAATATGACACAATAGGAGAAGGAAGGAGGCACTAGAGCCTATCCCCCCTTAGTGACAACTTCCTGAACTCCAACCATAAATCGAAGTTTAGTGAACTTCGCCTCTGTGAGAGCCTTTGTAAAGATGTCTGCAACTTGATCATCTGTTGAACAATATTGCACTTCAAGAAAATGGTCATGAATGAGCTTTCTGATGAAGTGCATGTGTAGTTCAATGTGTTTGTTGTGCTGATGTTGGACTGGATCTTTGCATAGTTGAATGGCACTTTGATTATCACACCAAAGTGTAGTCGGATGCTGCTGCTGAAAGCCAAACTTTGACAGGATCTGACGAAGCCACAAGGCTTCCTTACTAGCTTCTACGACACCACGATACTCTGCTTCTGCTGAAGAAAGAGAAATGGCACCTTGTTTCTTGCAAGCCCATGTAATAGGTCCTGAACCAAGATTGAACACATAACCTGCAGTAGACTTCTGATCATCAGGGTCACCAGCCCAATCGGAATTAGTGAAACCAACCAATCAAGGAGATTCTTCGACACTGTAATGAATCCCAAACTGAACTGTACCTCGAACATAACGAAGTATTATTTTAGCTGCTTTCCAATGACTTTCACGTGGGTTTTGCATAAACCGAGCAACAAGGCCAACAGCAAAGGAAAGGTCAGGACAAGTATGGGTTAGATACAAAAGTTTCCCTACAAGTTGACGGTATAAGGTAGCATCAACTTCAGGAGAAGTACAAGTGACTGAAAGTTTGACTCCAGACTGAAAGGGAGAAGGGGCTGGCTTACAGTCTTCCATGTGAAAATGGCGTAGATATCACAGGCATACTTGGACTGAGAAAGGGAAATACCTTCCTTGGATTGCAAGACTTGAAGACCGAGAAAATAATGTAAGTGTCCTAAGTTTGTCATTTCAAAATTCCTTTTAAGGCTAGACTTCACATGGTTTATAAGGTTGGGATCACTACCAGTCAGGATAAGATCATCAACATAAAGAAAAAGAATGATAAGAGACTTGCCCACTTTCTTGGTGTAGACAGAATTGTCAGAATGACACCTAGAGAAGCCAGATTCTAAAAGAAAGTTATCCATTTTGGCATACCAAGCTCGAGGAGCTTGCTTGAGACCATAAAGGGATTTCTTAAGCCGACATACAAGGCTGGAGTCTATTTGTATAAAGCCAATAGGTTGTTCCATATAGATTTCTTCATGCAAGTCCCAATGCAAGAAGGCGGATTTAACATCCATCTGATGGACTTCCCATTTGAAAGAAGCAGCAAAGGAAAGAACAAGGCGGATAGAGTTCATTTTGGCAACAGGGGAGAAGGTTTCAGTGTAGTCAATGCCTTCAACTTGTGAAAAACCCTTAGCAACAAGACGAGCTTTATGTTTATCAACTTTCCCATCTGGTCCATACTTGGTTCTGTAAACCCATTTGCATCTAACAAGTTTTCGTCCCTTTGGTAGAGGAACAAGATCCCATGTATCATTTGCCAATAATGAATGATATTCTTCATTCATAGCTGCTTCCCAATCTGGATGGCCTGAAGCTTCTGCAAAGGTGTCAGGATCATAATTCACTGAATCTTGAGCCAGTAAAGAAGAGGCTCTCTCAAACTGAGAACGTGTACGTCGCTGATCTGTAGGATCACCGGCAATATCACCTGTTGCATCCCGAGTAGCACGGACCCATTTTGGAAGCTGAGGAGCTGAAGGAGGATCCTGAGAAGGTGGGGGAGGATTTTCATCCTCGCTTTCATCATCTGAAGAAGAAATATTTTCAAAAGTAGAAGAGATAGGGAGAGGTGGCACATCCGCCGAACTAGACTCGCAGGCCGATATATTTTCAGCAAACTTTACATCTCTTCTAATGATAACATTTTTGGACTTAAGTGGAATAAGTCTATATCCTTTGACATCTTCAGAATATCCAACAAAAATACATTTTTCACTCTTAGGTTCTAAAGCTTTATGTTTCTCATCTGAAATATGGGCCCATGCTTCACTTCCAAAAACACGAAAGTGACTTACATCTGGTTTGATTGAGCGCCATGCTTCTTCTGGAGTGATATTCTTTAAAACCTTAGTAGGAGTGCGATTTATTATGTAATTTTCTCAGTTAATTGCTTCTGCCCAATAATTAAGACTAAGTCCTTTAGATTGAAGCATACAATTAGCCATTTATTTTAAGGTGCGATTCTTCCTTTCAGCTACACCATTTTTTTGTGGAGTATATGGAACAATATGTTGCATTTGAATTCCATTCTCAGTGCAAAAGTTGATGAATGTGTTTTTAACATATTCTCCGCCATTATCAGATCTTAGCTTAAGAATTTGATGTCCAGATTGTTTTTCAACAAAGGCCTTAAAGGCCAAGAACATGTTAAATACTTCACTCTTGAGTTTTAAGAAGTATACCCAAGTGCGTCTAGAGAAATCATCAATGAAAGTTAAGAAATACTTGTAGCCAGAGAATGAAGCAACTGGAAGTGGACCACATAAATCACTATGCACGCGCTGTAAAGGGGTTGAGGTGTGCCAAGAGGCACGTTTTTCAAAACTGTCCCGATGATGTTTTCCGAGTACACATCCGGAACAAACACCATCTCTGCAAGATACCATTGGAAGACCTGTCACCATATTTTCTTTACATAGATTCTGAAGAGAGTGATAGTTTAAGTGATCAAATCGCTCATGCCAAAGTTTGCTCACTTCATCATTATAAGCAACAAATACTGAGGGAAGATTTGATGACCCAAAGTTGTGAAACTTATACAACCTTGTAGAATCATCAGCAATGGCAGTAGCTAAAATCTGTCTAGGATCTCTTAGGTCTTTAATTACAACATCGTGAGGTGAAAATTCAACGATTTTACCTTCACCTGAATGGGTTATCTAATATACAGATAGAAGGTTGCAGGATAAGGTTGGAACAAATAATACATCATTAAACTGACCATTGTCTAGATGAACAGTTCCAGTCCCTACAACACTAAGAGATCTATCATCACCAACATATATATTTTTGGTGTTACAATCATTTAAAGAAGAAAACATGGCTTTGTTTTTGGCCATGTGATAAGAAGCTCCAGAATCAATGAGCCACTCATGAGAATGAGAAGAAGAAGATACATTTAGTGCATAGCCAGACCGAGATGCTTGACAACCACATGCAGAAAGTGTCATTCCTGAAGATGAAGTTGAAGTTGAAGAGTGCTCCAAATGGATGTTATGCTTCTTCATTGCTGCTTCCAAGGCTTCCATCTTCTTAAAACATTTGGATTCTAAGTGGCCATCTCGATTACAGAAGTTGCAATGTCTATCAGTCTTCCTCCCTTTGTTTTTATTTGTCTTATCATTTTGTTGAAATGATTTTTCATTTTGAGGCTGAAATTGCTTAGGACCCTTGTTTGGTTTAGGACCATTTGATCTAGGTGGATATTGGTGGCCACCTGCTAATTCCACTTGGATCCCCTCTAGTGCTTCTTACAGTTTTTTCAGTTTCCTTAATTATAGCACAGTTTACTATTTTTAGCAGTTTTTCGGGTCCTAAACTTCCGGAGCCGTTTTGAGTCCCTAAACGAAGTTTTTTGGGAAATCCACGGCCAGCAATTTTTTGATAAAAATCGTCTTTTCCGTCGTAGTCCTCGGAGAGATCTTTCCAACGGGCTATCATGCACGTCAAACGGAGATAGTACGACCAATTCGCGACCCCGGAAAGTTGATGTACCAACTTACCCAAAAACGGGGCCCACAATTTGGCGTTTCATCTTCTAGGGTTAGGTTTTGGAATGTGAAGGGTTTTCCATTGTTTCTCAACAATAAATAGGCCTTTGAGCCTCATTGTAAGACAGCTCAGAGGCATGTAGCCACCACATCTCTTCTCAGAGATAAGCTACCATCGCCCTAGCTGGTTTATTTCCATTTCTATTTGTAAGCATATTTCAGTATTTTACAGTAATGAATTGAGGTATTATTTCTGTTGCATATCTGTCTTTATGGTTATCTCTGTATTTTATTGCGTTCCTGTTTAAATCTGGATCAGTGGTATCAGAGCGGCCTGCTTTTCTTCTCTGTTTTTCTTTGCATGTCCCCAATGAGGTCGGGATATAAGGAGTTATGGCTTGAACTGGTCGAACCTTTGCAACAACATCCTCGCAAATCCCGACGACCTCCCATGGCGGATGAAAAGAAAGACGAGGGGGCAGGAGATCCTATCAAAATCTTGCTCGAAGAAGCCCTCGAGCGACAAAGGAATGCAATGATGGACAACTTTTCCCAAATCCTTCAGCGGCTACCCAGGGGTGACGCATCGGCTTCCAACAGCAACTTTGGAAACGCCACACCATTTAAGGTACAAGTTAATTTTGAAATCCCCATATTCGAGGGTCAAATAGACAGAGATGCCGTCGATAAATGGTTAAATGTGCTAGAGGGTTATTTTTCTGTTCATGATTTTTCCAGTCGGGAAAAGATTATTTTCGCTCTTCTCAAAGCAGCCCCCCACGTCAAGGATTGGTGGGAAACCTACTGCGAGCAGAAGGATGAAAGTATAGGCTCACTATTTTCAGTCACACCGACTTGGGATTCATTCCGAGATGCCATCAAGGAGCAGTACTACCCTGTCAGAAGCTATGAGGATCAATACATAAAGTGGAACACATTACGGCAGGGAAGGGACCAAGACGTACCAGAGTTCACCAAGATTTTCCATACCCTTCGCACAAAGTTGGGTATCAAGGATACAGAGCAGCATTTGGTACTCAAATACCGTGGCTGCCTGCACAAGTACATCCAAGAAGAAATAGAATTCCTGAACATCTCCTCGCTTGGCACAGCATACCGATATGCCGTCAAGGTCGAGCAAAAGTTTAAACAGAAGAAGCGAGACTTTGGGTCTGCGAATCCGAAACAAGGGAAAGGTGTCCCCAAACTGCAGAACAAAGGACAAAGCCAAGGTGGGGCGGCCCAAGACAACCCGCCAAAGCTGCAAGCAAAGAACAGTGCCGCGAAGCCGAAAAAGGACACTGGAAAGTGGTGTGAGTTCCATAAGAGCTCCACTCACAACACAAGTGAGTGTCAGGCCAAGCAGTCACTGGTGGCCGAGCTAAATGTTTCAGAATCAGATGCATGTTCTGACTCTGAGTCAAAACCTGATAAGGGGAATGAAAAAGGGAAGCAAATTATCGATGCGGAGCCCAATGCCACCGTTGCCACCACGAAGATCCAGAAGGAGGAACCTGAAGATCCAGAGGAGGAGGAGCGTCTCTTCCACTCCCAGATGTGGGTAAAGGGCTCCTCGCTACAGTTCATTGTCGACAGCGGGAGCCAAAAGAACCTCATTTCGGCAGAGGTCGTGAAACGGCTGGGCTTACCGACCACAGCACATCCACAACCATACACCATAGGGTGGATGCACCAAGGAAGGGATCTTCGCGTGAGCCAACAGTGTCGCCTTCCATACAACATCAAGCCCTTCACGGATGAGGTATTGTGTGACATTGTTCCCCTTGAAGTTTGTGATGTGTTATTAGGACAACCATACTTGTGGAAGCGACATGCTGTGTATGAGTCGAGGCCCCGTGCTGTTATTGTTACTTTGGGAAATAAGTTGTACAAGATACCAGAGGTAGCACCGCCTACCGCCATCTCTTTGGTTACTGCAAAACAATGCAGTAAGATCATTTCCAAAACCGGGAAGTTTGTTTTCCTGATGATACGCCCTCAAGAAAAGAAGAAGACAGTGGCCACGACCTCCAGACAGGGCCCCTCCGCACGACAACTACAGATGGAAAAGGTCGTGGAGGAGTATGAGGACATCTTCACCTCCCCCGCAGGGGTTCCTCTGCACTGTCAGGTCAAGAACTCCATTGATCTGACCCCAGGTTCGCCACTGCCCAATGGACCAATCTATCGGCGCTCTGTTCTAGAGAACGATGAAATCAAGGGGCAGATTCAGGAGCTGTTGCAAAAAGGTCACATTCGTCCGAGTTCATCGCCCTGTGGGAGCCCGATCGTGTTGGTACAAAAGAAGGATGGGACTTGGAGACTCTATATTGACTGTCGGGCGCTGAACAAGATCACTATTCGTAATAGGTACCCAATCCCACGGATTGATGACCTCCTGGACCAACTAAAGGGGGCAAAATATTTCAGCAAGATCGATTTGAAGTCAGGATATCACCAGATACCAATCGAACCCTCCGATGTGTGGAAGACTGCCTTCAAAGCCAAGGAGGGCCTTTTCGAATGGTTGGTTATGCCTTTCGGATTGACGAATGCTCCTGCAACCTTCATGAGGCTAATGGACGACATCTTGCGGCCATTCACCAACTCATTTGTAGTGGTATACTTGGATGACATCTTGATCTTTAGCAAGACTTGGGAAGAGCACCTCCACAACATCCGACAGGTTCTCCAAACACTGCAACAACACAAGTTACGTGCCAATTTGGAGAAATGCACTTTTGGCATGACCAGGTTCAGTATCTGGGATACATTATTGATGAACGGGGGGTGCATGTGGATCCAGCCAAGATCCAAGTCATTCGAAATTGGCCATCTCCAACCACTTTGACATAACTTCGCAGCTTTCTAGGCCTTGCCAACTTCTACCGCAGGTTCGTGTTGGGATTTTCTCATATCACTTGGCCCTTGAGTCAGGTCACCAAGGGAGGAGCGAAAGCAAAAAAAATTGGTCTGAATCTCAACAGAAGGCATTCACAGAGTAGATCGACTCTGCATAGCACCAGTTCTTGCATTACCAGACTTGAAACAACCATTTGAGGTCAAGACAGATGCCTCTGACTATGCTATTGGGGCAGTCCTTACTCAACACGGGCATCCAGTGGCATATCACAGTGAAACACTTTCAGACACAGTCCGGAAGTATCCCACTTATGATAAAGAGATGTATTCCATTGTGTTGGCCTACCGACAATGGAAGCATTACATTTTGGGGAAGGAAACGGTCATCCACACGGACCACCAACCCCTGCAGTTCATACAGACCCAAGGGAAATTGCAGAATGATCGCCATCAGAAGTGGTCCACATACCTGCAACAGTTCCATTTGAATATCAAGTATAAGAAGGGCAGCACCAATAATGTTGCATATTGCCTCAGTCGACCACCGATCATGGCGTTAACCACCGTGCTCAACTCTTGTGGGCACGAGACTTCTGATTGGCCACTGCTCTACAAAAGCGACCCGGAATTCGGCCACACATACCAGACACTCTTGGAGGGTCAGCATGTTCCAGATTTTCACCTCCAGGACGACCTGGTATGCCACCTGGGTCACCTTTGTGTTCCTTCAAGCGAGCGTGCCAAGATGATCTGGGAAGCACACTACAGTTGGGCCATTGGGCATTTTGGGGTCGAAAAAACCGTGGCAGTACTGCGGAAATATTTCTATTGGCCGAATCTTCGACAGGATGTCGGGAAGTACATCAGATCATGCACTACTTGCGCCATTGCCAAACCAACCATCAAGAAGCAAGGCCTCTATACCCCGCTGCCTACCCCTAGTCGACCTTGGGAATCCATCTCCATGGATTACATGTCAGGCCTCCCTTCCATTAGGCATGGAAATGACTGTGTTTTTGTGGTCGTCGACAAGTTCTCGAAGATGGCCATTATGGCGGCCTGCAAGAAGAATATCATAGCAGAAGCCACTGCTAAACTCTTCTTTGAACAAGTATGGGTACACTTTGGGATCCCACGGTCTATCATTTCAGATCGGGGCAGCAGGTTCCTCAGTACATTTTGGTCTAGCCTCTGGTCGATGCTGGACACCAAACTCACTAAGTCTACAGCCTTCCATCCTCAAACTGATGGCCAGACTGAGGTCGTCAACAAAATGATCGTACATATTCTGTGCATGTACAACTCAAAGCATCCACGCACATGGGACGAGAGCCTCCCCTATGTTCAGCATAGCTACAACCAAGCTCTCCATAGCTCGACTGGCCACAGCCCTTTCCAGGTGGGATTGGGATTCCAGCCACTATGTCCCATCGATGTGGCCATGCCATTTGCAGCTACTCACGCAGATTCTGCTCATGTCCAGTCCGAAACAGATAAGGAAAACAGCTTCATTGAGCACATCCAACATATTCACCAGCAGGTCCATGACATTCTGGAGAAATCAAATGCCAAGTACAAGCAGCGACATGATCAACATCGGGTGCCACACAAGTTTCAAGTGGGGGACAAAGTCTGGTTGCATTTGCAAAATGAACGCCTTACTGGAGCCTATCGGAAACTCAGACCACTCCGATATGGCCCTTACAACCATTACCAAGGCTGTGGGAGACAATGCATTTGAGCTCAGCATTCCCCCATTCCTTGGCCTGCACCCGGTGTTCAATGTCGACCGCCTTCGGCCATACTTTCCACCATTACTAGACACGTCCGACATTGCAGAACAACTCACACCCACAGAGTTAAATCCAACTTGCATGGAACAAGTTGCAACTGATCGGATCATGGACACACAGATCAAGCACACTCGCCAGCAGAATATCCAACTGTATCGAGTTGCCAAAGCAGGACAACTCCTTCACTAGGGCAAGTGGCTCACCAGGGACCAAGTGCAGCAGAAGTTCCCTCATCTCATGGAGGAACTCAACGCAATGGGGACCATTGCTTCCTAAGGGGGGAGGAATGATCCAGGTGGATATTGGTGGCCACCTGCTAATTCCACTTGGATCCCCTCTAGTGCTTCTTACAGTTTTTTCAGTTTCCTTAATTATAGCACAGTTTACTATTTTTAGCAGTTTTTCGGGTCCTAAACTTCCGGAGCCGTTTTGAGGCCCTAAACGACGTTTTTTGGGAAATCTATTGCCAGCAATTTTTATGATAAAAGTCGCTTTTTCCGTCGTAGTCCTCGGAGAGATCTTTCCAACGGGCTATCATGCACGTCAAACGGAGATAGTACGACCAATTCGCGACCCCGGGAAGTTGATGTACCAACTTACCCAAAAACGGGGCCCACAATTTGGTGTTTCATCTTCTAGGGTTAGGTTTTGGAATGTGAAGGGTTTTCCATTGTTTCTCAACAATAAATAGGCCTCCGAGCCTCATTGTAAGACAGTTCAGAGGCATGTAGCCACCACATCTCTTCTCAGAGATAAGCTACCATCGCCCTAGTTGGTTTATTTCCATTTCTATTTGTAAGCATATTTCAGTGTTTTACAGTAATGAATTGAGGTATTATTTCCATTGCATATCTGTCTTTATGGTTATCTCTGTATTTTATTGCGTTCCTGTTTAAATCCGGATCATCATTCTTTTTAGGATACAACTTCTTAGGATTCTTTGGATTTTGTTGTTGTTGGGCGGCTAACGCTTTCTTAGAAGAGTTTCCAAGATGAAGAAGACCAAGGTGTAAGATTTTTTCTTGTTCTCTTATTAAAGAATCACAAAAGGAATCAAAGGAAGGGGACTTGTAGGTTTGTCCTTGAGAAATGAAGGCTTCTCTTGTAGAATGGAAGGTGGAAACAAACATAGAATAGGTTGGTCCCAACTTAGTAAGAATTGAGTAGATAAGGCTACTATCTTCTTTCTTAACCTTAACACCTTCCAAGAGAAGTCTAAGGGTCTTGAACTTGGACAAAAAATCTTCAATGCAAGAAAAATTATTGGGGCCCAATGTAAGCAATTCATTTTCAAGTTGATGGGGTTTAAGTTCATTTTTAATTCCAAAGACTTTAGTAATCTGTTTCATTGCTTCATCAGGAGTATCAAGTTCTGCAATATGGAATCTAAGATCTGGAGAAATATACATCCCTATCAACTCACGTGCTTGGTCTTGTCTATTTTCCCATTTAGCTGCCTTGTCTTCATCTTTCGGTTTGGTCTCTTGGCCTGTGGCTATTCTGTAAACACATTTATTTCTAAGTAAATCCACAATGTAGGACCACCATTGGAAGTAGTTGGTGTTGTCAAGAATAACTTGGCATGAACTTTCCATTTTAAAAAAATTGAAGCTATAGATGTTGAAACTAAGTGTTTCAATGGAAAGATCTCAAAAAATTAGGTTGTTTCAAAAAAAACGGTTCTGAAAACGGCTTCCGGATGAAGAAGTTATGGCTTTTTGAAGAAAATTTGATGAAGTTGCCGACGAAGTGCGGGAATGTGCAGAAATGAAAAATCCGCCCCCACAAAATGGAGACTTGAACCCAAGACCTCTACTCTCATAAATTAGCTTTGCACCAAGTGAGCTATACAGAAATTTTGAGAGAGAGAGGGGGGGGTTGATGCTTTGAGTTGCATGCTTGCTTTGAGAAAGCTATTTTTCCCTACAAAACAAAAAACACAAAACCCAACACGGACATACAAAAAAAACGAACCTTGCAACTCGAAGTTCGCTTTAGCCGGAAACTAGATATTTTCAAAAACGAACCTTGCGGCTCAAAGTTAGCTTTAGCCGGAAACTAAATATTTTCCTCAATGTTTCTGATTTTCCGAGATCACACTAAGGCGCAGCGGAAAATAGCATATGCATGAGAAAAATCCTTCCTTTCTGTTTCTGATTTGCCCAGATCGCACAGAGTCGCAGGGCAAAGAGCATACGCAGAAATGAAAGGTATAGATCCGGTAATAAAAAAAGCTAAATAAACCGAAAACCGAAATAAACAAAGAGAAAATAATTGTAAACTGCAAATAAACACAATATACCTCCAAATCTTAAAAATGACGCAGTTAGGGCTACCGGAAACCTTTTCGCGTGAAACGAAAGGGGTTCCTCACTGGAACAGATGCTCCCAACACAACATAGCAGTCATCTTGGCCTGAAAGCAGTCAAAAACAGTAGATCTAGGAAACGGTAGTCGGATGCAGTTCTACCGGCTTCAGATTTGGATCACCAACGGACGCGGCCCTCAAATAGCTCTGATGCCATGTAGGAATTTACAGGGTAAGTTCCTCAAACAGAACACCAAAGAACACCGCTCACAAACAGATCACAGATCAATACACCAGTGTTTTGGCGTGGTTAAAACCCTCAAAGAGGGAAACAGTCCACGGCCTGAGCCAACGCGGCCACTTCAAGCAATTTATTAATAAAAGAATGAAAATTTACATATGCTTCTCTCATAGACGGATTTACACTACAAATGACCCTCCATGCTCTTTAAATGGAGATCATGGACCAATCGGGTGTTAAGCCACGGATCAAGTGTCGGTAATACCGAGAAGAGAATGAACCGTCCGATCACTACATATCGTGACCGTCGGATTGTAAGTTACAAAATGTACATAGTAAAGAAACACACTTTACCTAACTCTATACTAAACCAAGTTGTACTTAACTATTTCCTATGTGTCGGAATATCCTAATAATAATATAGATGAATATGTCAACAATAAATTCACAACGTATTGCATTGCACATGGCGTTCAAATGCAACGTATTGTTCCACATACACCATAAAAAAATGATGTTGTTGAAAGAAAGAATCATACATGAAAAGAAATGACTAATTGTATGATTCAATCTAAGGGATCAAGTCTTCATTATTGGGTGGAAGTAAACAAAGTTATCAAACAAACAAGAACTGTAACCTAAAAATGAGAACTTTAGAAAAAGAATCCCCAAAAAACATGGAAAAACGGAAAGTGTGTATGTTGGAACGATGTTTTTTTTGGAGTAAATTTTCAACATTTTTTTAAAATGATAGTAAAAACCAATTTTTTTTGCGGAAAACACACCCTGAAATAAAAAAGTGTTGATGTTGATATCAATGCTTTTTTTTTTGCTATAATTCCAACATTTTTTAGCAATGACATTAAAAATAAAATATCATCACTCCAAAAATCATTAAAATTCAAATAGTTTTTAACAATACATTGAAGATAAAATATCACGACTCCAAACACCCTAAAATTTCCAACAAATTTCAACCATAGGATTATGACGCTGAAAAACGTATAATTTTGGCATTTTTCAACCATGGCGTTGAAGATAAAATATCACAACTCCAAAAAAAACCTTAAAATTAAATTATTTTTCAGCCATGAAATTAAAAACAAATATCATGACTATAACAAATTTTAGATTTTCAACATATTTCGAGATCAAATATCATGACTAAATTAGAGCTTAAAAATAAATACCTAAATTAAAAACCCATTATACCAAATGTTAAAAATATAGTTCTTTTAAAATCTTAGCCTAAGTCGACTTAGCACATTGCAACGAAAACTTAAAAATCAACCATCAAATTGACACATAGTGAGGATATGCTTGACCCATTGTAATTGGAACTTAAAAATCAACCATCAACTTAACACATGGTGGAGGCGAACTCGATTCATTGTAATGAAAACTGAAAAATCAACTGTCAAATTGACACATACTAGAGTTGGGTTGTTAGTCGAACATCGACACAACCCTTACAACAAAAAATAAATAAATCAATCAATTAAAAAAAATCATAAACCTAAAAAATAGTAATAAGTATAAAAAAAAAAAAAATTAAAATATCGAACAAAAAAAATCAAAATTTAAAAAATTGTACAAGAAAACAAAGAAAAAACCAAATAAGATAAAAAAAATTATTTTAAATAATATATATATATATATATATATATATATATATATATCGCACATTAAAAAATAATAAATAAAATCGGCATGCCACCTTGCTTAGCCACAAAGGGGCGATGGTCCCTTGGCAGGGGTGGTCACCCTACCCAGTAGCCAAGAGGCCGTAAATTTATATTACTTTGAAGATAACAAGTACATTCAGATTTTCATTAGCTCGTCCTGCCTCATTTCAACCAGATTTGTTGGCAAGGAGAGCTGGAATATGAAGCAGAAGATTTAGCATTTGAAACCTTATTTCTGAGGGGTTAGGAAGCCATACAAGCCAAAAACTGAAAAAATAAGTAAATAGCATGTCAGAGGCATATCATGGTGCCAGCGGTTGGTTCATAGTTGTAGAAGCTAGCTTCCCCTGATGTTCATGCTAATGATATTCAATGTTCTCCAAACAGGCTTCTAACTTCTGCAATCGTTCATTTGTTCATCGTTGGCTTCTGCGGACGTCACCAGTTGTTCCAAAATTTCCTCTTGGGAGAACAGAATATCATTCCAATAAGCCACATTTTCATTTCTATCCTCATATCTATGGTCACAGAGGATATACAGGTTGGCCTGGATCCCTCGTAATTGCACAACAATCGATTCCAAGGAGGCAGCGTGAACAACACGAACAAGAGATGATGTGGGGTTATGTTCTAGCTCCTCTTCTCTATCCAGATTGGTTGAACATTCGTCACTGGAGGATGAGACGCCACCCCCATGAACATCTGGACAACCATGGTGTCCAACCCCTCTACAGGGTCTGCCTCGTTGTCATAGCATACCTATAGGTAGAGGAAGATCCCCAAGCAGACGAAGATCCCAGTCCAACGAACACTCCAATTTTCCATGACACAACAATACCCCAATGACCCACCACAAGACAACACAACGACAGGGGTTCGACTCTACAACACCACCACACAAGGACCAGACCCCCTCGAAACCCTCAACACAACAAAGATAAATCACCCTGGAGAGTGAAAACAAACCCCAAGACTTAATACTTTAATGCCCATGGAACAACGTTGAGGACGTCCTAGGCCACCAGAGTCCTCTTGTTGATTTGTGTAGCTTGGGAGGTACTCCAAGCCCTAGAGTTTGGGGTTTGGATGGCAAAGCACCACAAGGGTCACTTGTGGGCTCAGAAACTAAGATTGGGGTTTTGCACCCATCAAGATTTGGGCCAAAATCATGAATATTTTGAGCATGAGAAAACTTGAGGTGATAGAGCTTGGCGTGCTGATTCCAACGCTCCAAAGATCACTCAAATAAGAGCTCTAGAAATAAAGTTATGAATTTTTGAAGATGACGGTTAATTATGGACAGTGAAGTCATGTAATCTTGGTCCAAGAGATATGTCTCTTCAAATAAATTCGTGGAGCCCTCTTTACGTCTATATATAGAGGTGGAGTGGAGTCATTGTAATCATCCACTGTGCAACACTCATACATAAGAGAAGAACTCGATGGAGGAGAGAAAGATCCTTGTTTTGGGCCGCAGCCAAGAAGAAGGACAACGAGGTCAATTGAAGGATTGTTTTGGGTTATTTCAGGAGGACCGAAGTGTTGGTTGGAGGGTCAAGGCCCTGTTCTTGGAGGTCGAGGAAGGGAATTCTGTTTTGAGTGCCAAGGAAGGGTGAAAACCCTTGAGAAGTGTTGTCGCAACAAGGAGAAGGCTAGCAAGTCGCAAGCCCTAGAAGCCACTGTAGCATTGTTCTAGGCAAGACAAGAGGGTCGTAACGCCTAATTTAGGGAGTTGGTGTAGTGAAAAAGCAGCGTGGAGTTGGAGGCTTGCTAGAGAAGGGAATCCACAAAAAAATGAGGACTGTTGCAGGAGTTTTGTGAGGGCTGTTAGGACTGTGTATTGTGCCCTAACCAGACCCAGAATTGCAGCAGTCAAAGAGGACCTCAAACAGTGAGCTGAGATGTGTTTTTGAGGTGCTAGACCCGTGATTTTGGTTAAAATTTGGATTAGAGTATTGGGCAGCCTATGGGAGCCAATTTGGAGGGGTGATCATGAACCTTCATCGCTGTAGATCTTGCAATGTAGTATTAGGCATCATTGGTCTGGTGAAGGGCAGTATGTTGATAGCCCAAAGTAGCCCTAGAAGAGCTATCTTGAAGTAACAAAGAGGAGTTGAAGGTTGGGTGAAGATCAGTGCCAAAGTGCAACACCTTGATGGACAAAGGTGATTGTTAGCCTGACAATTTGGATCTTGGGAATTAGGCCCCCAGAGAGCATATTGGATTAGCCCGTGTACATGTAGCAAAAGACTTGCAACAGTGTTATGTGGCAGCCCTCCTAGAGTCTCTATGTGTTGTCTTTTGAAGGACTAAGGGGCACCTAGTGAGCAATACTAGAAGTAAAGGACCAATAGGACAAGATACGACATCGAGTTTGTGCAGCGAAGTTTGTCATTGTATCTTGTATACCATAGATTGTTGGATTATTCAAATTTGGTTTAATATAATGAAGATTGGGGTTGTACATATTGTACAATTTGTTAAAAAAAATTGTGTATATTAGTGCATGTCCGATTTACTGCTTTATATTTCTGTTGTGCAAAGTAGTTAATGGTTGAGATTCTTGGTTTGGTAGCGTCAGTGATTTTAAGACTCTAACCTAGACCCAAGGTCATGGAAATTCAACATGGTATCAGAGTGTGTCTGAGCTACTTTGGAAGTAAGTAAATCAAAGTTGTGCACAACAAAGTACAGTGTAAGAGGGAGTTGATCACATTGTAGGTGACCATGTCGAAGTTGCAGGCTGGTATCCGGTATGAAGACAGGTTGGATGGGTTGTCCAATTATATTCCATGGAAGGAAAGGATCAAGTTGGTCTTGCAGGTCAACAGGATCTAGGAGTTTGCCGATAAATCCATCAAGAAGCCAACTGGCCCAAAGGAGTTGGAAGTGTACGAGGATTTGGATACGAGGGCGAGATTGATCATCGTAGATGGTGTGAAGGATGCCCTAATACCTCATTTGTCCAGGAAGACATCGCACATGAGATGTGGATGGCTCTTCAAAATTTGTTCCACAATAAGAACAAGAATCGGGTACTGGTATTGGAGGATAAGTTGAAGTCCACCAAGATGATAAAGCGTGAAAGTGTGACCTTGTATCTGACGAGATTGTCTCGGGTCAAAGATGAGTTTGTTACCATCGGTGTGACTATTTCAAATGGAGATATGGTGAGGATTTCCTTGAAAGGGTTCACCGAGGAATGGAAGCCCTTCATCAAAGGAATCGTTGCTAGAGAGAAGTTGCAGACTGGAATAGGTTGTGGAACGACTTCATTCAGGAAGACTTGCGAGACGAGGATCTTCATCCAAAGAAGAAGAATTTCGATAATGATGTGGCACTTGCAGCACGAAGTAAGGGTAAGCAAAAGGAGGACTTGAGTAAGGTCAAGTGTTTCAGCTATGGCGAGATGGGTCATTTTCGTTGAGATGTTTGATAATGAAGAAGGGAGATGACGAGAAGAAGAAAGGAAAGCAGGTCGTCGATGTTGCCACTTCTGCTGAGATAGATGATCTCACTAGGAGATTGGAGGAGGAGGTCTTTGTCATGATCTCTCATTTCTCACAGGGTACTGTCGATGAGGATGGATGGTACGTGGATAGTGGTGCGACGAATCATATGACAAGTCACAGGAGGTTTTTGAGACTAGCTAAATGGGACTTGAAGTTGCACATGGTGTTGAGCGACAAGAGTCAGTTGGAGATCCGAGGATCAGGTGTTGTGCCATTCAGGATGGAGACATGACGTGTGATGCAGGTCCAAGATGTATTATTTGTACCAAGACTCAAATATAGCGTGATTTCCGTCTCTATGATCGAAGAAAGGGGTTTGAGGTCTTGTTCCAGGATGGGAAGGCAAGACTCAGGCCCAAAGGCTCTAGATCCAATGGGATTGTGCTTGGAGTTAGAGATCATGGTCTCTACAGGTTGATGGGCAAGCCTGTGAATCAAGGGAAGAAGCAAGTGGAGCAAGTGCAGGTTCCAGAGAAGTAGGAGAAGATGCAGGTGTAGGTGCAGACTTTAGAGGAGCATGTATGGGTTCCTAAGAAGAAGTATTGATGCACCTTATAGAGAAGAAGGTACAGGTTCCAGAGATTCAAAGGGATTCAAGTTCGAGAGGGAGACTCTGCAATCCAAGAAGAGCGTGTGGTTAGTGGGGAGCAAGAGTGCTCTTAAAACTACCATGAAGGAATCATGGAGAGAGTGGAAGACATTATATGAAAATAAAAAGCAAGATGCTTCTAGTGACGACGACACTTTCGAGAAGGGTGTAGTTCACAGAACAAGGATTGTTGCAATTGTGAGCGCTAAGAGTTGGGCAAGTGTTTTGAGCAGTGATGATGATGACAAGATACTTCCTAGTCTTGGAAGTACCTCTCTCGATAAGAGGGAGTGTTGATTTGTGTATCTTGGGAGGTACTCCAATCCTTAGGGTTCAGGGTTTGGAGGGCAAAGCACCACAAGCGTCACTTCTGGGCTTGGAACCCAAGGTTGGGGTTTTTCATCCATCGGGATTTGGGCCAAAACCATGAAGACTTTGAGCAAGAAAATTTGAGGTGATAGATCTTGGTGTGTCGATTCCAACGCTCCAAAGATCACTCAAATTAGAGCTCTAGAAATGAAGTTATGATTTTTTTAAGATGGCAATTAATTATGGATAGTCAAGTCATGTAGGCTTGGTCCAAGAGACATGTCTCTTCAAATGAATTCGTGGAGCCCTCTTTATGTGTATATATAGAGGTGGAGTGGAGTCATTTTAATCATCCATTGTGAAACACTCATACACAAGAGAAGAACTTGGTGGAGGAGAGAAAGATCCCTGGTTTGGGCCGCAGTCAAGAAGAAGGACAACGAAGTCAATTGAAGAATTGTTTTGGGTTATTTCAAGAGGACCAAAGTGTTGGTTGGAGGGTCGAGGCCTTGTTCTTGGAGGCCGAGGAAGGGAAGTCTGTTTTGAGGGCCAAGGAAGGGTGCATACCCTTGAGAAGGGTTGCCACAGCAAGGAGAAGGCTTGTTGTAGCAAGCCACAAGCCCTAGAAGCCACTACAGGCCTGTTCTAGGCAAGACAAGAGGGTCGTAAGGCCTAATTGAGGGAGTTGGTGCAGTGAACAGGCAACGTGGAGTTGGAGGCTTGCTGGAGAAGGGAATCCGCAACAAAAAGAGGATTGTTGCAACAATTTTGTGAGGGTTGTTAGGATTGTGTATTGTGCCCTAACCAGACCTAGAATTGCAGCAGTCAAAGAGGACCTCAAACAGTGAGCTGAGATGTGTTTTTGAGGTGTTGGATCCATGATTTTGGGTCAAATTTGGATTAGAGTATTGGGCAGCCTGTGGGAGCCTATGGGAGCCAATTTCGAGGCGTGATTGGGTGATCATGAGCCTTCATCGGTGCAAATCTCACAGTGTAGTATTGGGCATCATTGGTCTTGTGGAGGGCAGCTTGTTGATAGCCCAAAGTAGCTCTACACAAACTATCTTGAAGTGACAAAGAAGCGCTGAAGGTTGGGTGAAGATTGGCGCCAAAGTGCAACACCTTAATGGACAAAGGTGACTGCTAGCCTCATAGTTTGGAGCTAGGGAATTATGCCTACCCAGAGAGTAGATTGGATTAGCCTGTGTACATGCAGCAGAAGTGACTTGCAACAGTGTTAGTTGGCAGCACTCCTGGAGTCTCTATGTGTTGTCCTTTGAAGGACTAAGGGGTAGCTAGCGAGCAATACGAGAAGCAAAGGACAGGTAGGACAAGATACAACATCGAGTCTGCACAACGAAGTTTTTCATTGTATCTTGTATAGCATAGACTATTGTGTTATTCATATTTGGTTTAATATAACTAAGGTTGGGGTTGTACATATTGTACAATTTGTTAAAAAAATTGTGTATATTTATGCATGTGTGATTTACTGCTTTATATTTCCACTATGCAAAGTAGTTTATGGTTGAGATTCTTGGTTTGGTAGCATCAGTGAATTTAAGACTCTAACCTGTACCCAAGGTTGTGGAAATTCAACACCTCTTAGCCCGAATGTTAAGAATCCATGAAACATGAAGATAAACTCTCTCTTCCACCCAAGTACCCACCCTAATTCTATCCCAAGACAGACAGGGGCCAAGGACGAAAAGGAAGGGCACACTTGACCACAATTCCTCAAATGGAAGTTCAAATTTCTCCTCCTAGGGACCCAAGGCACCAGGCAAGTATCAAAAATTTATTGACATCCCCAAAACCCCATAGGACCATTGACCCAATTCCCAGTCTTTAATTCTCTAAGAATGACTAACTTAAACCAACAATGCCACCATTTCGCATGGGCAACCGTGGCAAGAAAATAAACAAAAATATAATTCAAAACAACCAGCAAGCACCAGCGTGAGAGACAGAACATTACCCAAACTCGCCTACCCAGTAGTTTCCACCAGCACAAAAGGAAGAAAGTCTGTGAATGGAGTAGCAACCCAAAGATGAAGCAGTGGACCAACAAAGCATAATCTCTTGACCTGAATGCACTCAGATCCCAGACGAAGTACTGAGCACGATACCACACACAAGGGTCGATTTTAACAGTTAACTCCTCACCACCCCCGCGTTTCGGCGTCCGTCTCAGGCTTGAACAGTAAGTGAAACCATCACCACCTTGCACAACGTCCCTTCTCATCGCCCAACACATCCAAACACTAACCCTCCCCAGCGAGAGCATACTAAATACACATTACTTCTCCAAAAGCATCATTTGTCCGACGGAGTGCCCCACACACACACACATTAATTATCGTATAGAATACAGGGGGATGGGGGTGGGGATACCACAGCCCCCTCACCTGCATGTCGGTCACCCCCATCAAGGTTTTTTTTGTTTTTCTTTGTTTTTAATACAATTCTTTTTTTTCAAATAATTTAAGTGGTTAAATAACAAATATTTAAAAAAAAAATGCATACTTAAGACATAAAAAATTTGAAGTGTCAAAAATATGCCCCAAATATTAAAAAAAAAAATTGATGCTCTTCAAAATCTGCATGAAAATCAAAATTTAAAAAAAAAAAATGATTCATACTTAATATATCAAAAAATTTAAAGTGTCAAAAATAAGCTCCAAAAAAAGGGGTTGATGTTGCATCAACACTTTTCAAAATTGGCATGAAATTCATTAACATTAAAAAATAATGTGCAAAGAAAATTTAAAGTATCAAAAATACGCTCAAAAAAGATGTATTTTGAATAAACATTTTTCAAAATCGGATTATTTTTTGCTACCTTTAAAAAAGTGGGAACTCGGTTAAGTCCCTGTTTGATTGGTAATTGTGTTAGTAATCAACTGTGCAAATTACATAGTGAATCACACTCCCACAAAGGCTTTAAGCAATATAACATCAAAAGAAGCATGAACTACCATTAAGCCAAATGTAAGCCACTCCCATATCTTTGGTAGTGTAGCATGGAGTCACAAACTCGATGAAAAAAAAGCTTTACAACCAAAAAATGAGAAGTGTATTTTTGTCGGATATTCTGAATATGTAAAAGGTTATAGACTTCTCCAACCTCGCTTTAATGAGATAATCATTAAAAATATGTTAAATTTGATGAAAATATCTTGGCTTGTGAGCCGAATTTAGTGGGTGTACCCTCTTTATCCTATGAGCCATATCAGGGTTTTGTGCCACCTTTTCTTCTTCAAATGATGACACTAACGATGAAAATCCACCTTTCCCTGTTCACATTCCTTCATATGAGTCCATTGAACATGAACTTACACCAACACCACAACTTCCTAAATGAGTTTGTTCAACACATGAAACAATTGGTGACCTTGATAATGATCCTACATATCAACATTGCTTGTTCACAGTTCCGATGAGTCTCCTCTCTTTTGGCTCGAGTTTCAAATACTCACGATTTAGAAACATTCACAAAAGCTTCATATCATCCAAATTGGGAAACATTAATGAATGAAGAATGTTATTCCTTGATGGCAAACGATACTTGGGAAATTGTACCTCTTCCAAAATTAAGAAAACTTATGAGATGTAAATGGGTATATAGAACTAAGTATGTATTAGATGGATGTGTTGAAAGACATAAGTCTCAAATAATTACTAGGATTATCTCAAGTTGAAGAAACTGACTACAATGCAACCTTTGCCCCTGTTGCCAAAATGAATTCCATCCCCCTTGTTCTAGCCCTTGTTGCCTCACATGGATGGGAGGCCCATCAGACGGGTATTAAATCTACCTTCTTGCATGGGATCTACAAGAAAAATCTAAATGGAACAACGTCCTAGCTATGTTCAGAGTGACTCCAAGTTTGTTTGTTGCCTTGAGAAATCTTTCTATGGTCTTAAACAAGATCCTTGAGTTTGGTATGCAAAAATGGATAGCTTTCTTCTTGACATTGATTTCTCTAAACAACATTCTGACCTCATTATGCACCAAGAAAGTAAAAAGCCATCCCATAATCATTGTTTGTTATGTTGATGACCTTATCCTCATTGGAAGTGATCCTAAACTTTTAACCCATGTGAAGTCAAATCTTAAGAAGTTTGAAATGACATACTTATGCTATTTTCATTATTTCCTTGGCCTCCAAGTATTTCAAACCAAGAAAGGGATTTCTCTTTCCCAATCTAAGTATGCGTGTGACCTTCTTCATCATTTTCACATGGAAAATTGTAAACCAATGCCATCTCCCTTTTAGTTTTGTTAATCTAGGTTGTCGTTGATGTCAATATGGCACTAGCCAAGATGGAAAATATTGTTGAGATGCCTGGTTCCAAATGATGATGTCATAACTCTTGTTTCATAAGAATGTCATCAATTAATATGTCAAGTCACTAATGAAGAAGTCTTAAGAAGTGCCAAGTGCCAAGTATTTAGAAGCCCTTGATGACATATGGAGGACTAAATTTGATGATGTCATATTCTTGATGAATGACCACAATTGATGATGGCACTTGATGAGGTCTTGATAACATGGTTGGAGATCATTTGATGGTTGGAAGATTATTTTGGAGTTATCCTAATGATGTTGCACTATGACTGCACTAGTATATCATGACATTGTTCATGTGTCATGCTACATGGATGTTGCACTCCTACATGATGACTCTATGATCCTATGATGACATTGATAACAATGAAGAAGCCACACTGTCCCAAACATTCCTCATGCTGTCCCAAACTTTTTATGCATAAAATTTAAAGACAATCACAAAGAAAAAATATTTTGGACACTTTGAAGGCATCCTTTGAAAATCGATCCTAGACCATCTTAAAGAGGAATTTTTCCTCTTTCTAACGAGCCTTTATTTGCACTGAAACTCCCAATAGTTTGTGAGATATTGAATTTTTAAATTAAGGAAATTATTCCTAGCAGTGAGCCAACCTACACTCAGTCATACAAGTCGGCCTCATTTCAAATAGATGTGTCCCTTCAGTTATAAACGAAATATCTATAAATAGACGTCTAAACACTTCATTTTGATCAGCAATTCAGGCAAGACTTCAGAGATACAAAGTACAAGAGAAGGCAGAAGGCCGAGGAGAACAAGGAGACTATTGTTTAGGACGAAAAAAAAGGATAATTATATTTGGGCATAAAATCTTAGTCGACGTTGCCATATTTTCCGTGGTCAAAGCTTCCGTAGTTGCCATGGTCGAAACTATCGTAGTCGCTGGGTTCGAAGTAGTCGTAGTTGTCGTGGTCGAAGCTGTTGTGGTTGAAGCTGCCATAGTTGTCGTGGTCGAAGCTGTTGTGGTTGAAGCTGCAATAGTTGTCGTGGTCGAAGCTGTCGTAGTTGCCATGGTTTAAAATGTCGTAGTTGTCGTGGTCGAAGCTGTTGTGGTCGAAGCTATCATAGTTGTCGTGGTCGAAGTGTTGATTTATTGGGATTGGACAAATAGAGCTTGTTGAAGTCTTCTCTTGAGAATCGAATAGGGCAGAGTTGGAGAACTTTGTGAAGCAGCATATTGAAGATTTGTGGAGATCATTGAAGACCATGATGCATTGAAGCCATTATGAGGTGACCTTGAAAAATTCTTGTTTGGGTAACATTAAGAGCAGTGGTGACACCTTCATGTGAAGAACAAGGTTGGCATTGATGATGTGACGTGGAGACTAAGTGAAGGCGTAGCTAAAGATTGATAGGGCTTGCTGAAGAAAACATTGGGAGTCGTGAGGTATAACCAAACATACCTTGACAAAGAAAAGCGAGGGTTGGAGCCCTTGGGGTTGGTGCCTCAACATTGACAAGGTTGGTGCCTTGGAAAGTCCAAGTTGGCGCTTGGAAAATATAGGATTGGTGTCCTTGGAGTTGGTGCTCCTAAACTCAAGGTTGGTGCCTTGGATAAGATAGGGTTGGAGCCCTAAAGGATCGGAGTCCTCAAGAAACCAAGTCTGAGCCTGAACCAGATATAGGGTTGGAGCCCTTGAGGTTGGTGCCTCAAAATTGACAAGGTTGGAGCCTTGGAAGTCCAAGTCGGTGCTTGGAAAATACAGGTTGGAGCCTGGGAGATTGAAGATCGGTGTCTTCACTTAGGGTTGGAGCCCTATATATATTGTACTTGATTTATTGGAGAAATTAATAAAATCATTTATTCTTATTGTTCATTTTGTGTTCTAAATATAAGTGATTTAATTGGTAAATGTTAACAATTGAAAAGAAATATTGATTCACCCCCCTCAGTGTTTCCAACAATTGGTATCAAAGCCAGTACCTTCACTCAAAGCCTAACAACTTGAAGGTTGATCAGTAGAACACAAATGGCAAAGTGAAGAAAGTCTCCAATCCTCATAAAGATGTGTCTCCCTCAACCACCGAAATTGAAGTCAATCAATTTATGAAGGCTCCATTGTTCAATGGAAACTTTGATATATGGGAGGCAAGAATAAGAAATTTCTTAAAGACTCAAGGCATTGAAGTTTGGAAATTGGTGATTGTTGATAGCATGGTGGATGGAGAATCCAAGGAACATAATACAAGAGCAATGAAAGGAATCTTGAATAGGCTACCTGATTCTATGAAGACCAATTTTGAAAAATGTTCGTCAGCAAAAGATATGAGATAAAATTCATGATCTTCACTCAAAAGGAGCATTGACAATGATCTCTAGTCAAGAAAATGATGGAAAACAAGAAGGAATTCCATAGCCCATCAAGGAAGGTGAAGATAAGATTGATAACATCAAGGCTAAAGAAGACCTAGAAGATGAAGAGAATGAAAAATATTTTGAAGAAGATCTTCTCACTAAACTTATGGCTATCATGGAAGAGATTAACAATTTGAAAAAGGAAAATGAGGAACTTAAGAAGAAAGTGCAATTTGGTGACTAGGACAAGACAAGGAAGGAAGTTGACCCTATCAAGCTTCAAGTGCAAGAAAGAGATGAAGAGCTCACCAAAATTAGGGAAGAATTTCATCAAAACAAGAGAAAGCATCACGAAGAAGTCATATCCATGACAAATCAATTGGATAAGGCAAAGATATGGGAATATACCTTGTCAAGGCACCTTGAACAAAGGCACAAAAGCTTGAACAAACTCGAAGTAGAGATTGGTCAATACAAGGAAGAGGTATCCTCCCTTAGATCTCAACTAAAAGAAGCAACGAAACAATCACAAAGAGCTGAGAAGGTTATGGAACATTTGACATTCGCAGAAGGATAAGTTGATGAAGCAGAAAAGGAGAGAAACACCATGATATGCCAACTAGAAGAAAAGGATGATGACATCACCAAGTTAATATCAGAAATCACTTCTCTTAAGGCCCAATCGTGTAAAGCAACCAAGATGATGGAAAAAATGAAGAAGCAACTAGTTATAAAAGATGAAGATTGTGAAAAGTTGAAAGGAGAAATTGTCTTTCTTAAAAAGGAAGTTGACTTTCTGAATAAGAACTTGAAAAGCTCTCAAACCCTAGATGACATCTTAAATCATCAAAGGTCTTCCCTTAATAAATCAAGTCTTGGCTATGTAGGTGAATCCTCAAGCACGAATGATGTCAACCCTAATGCTTCAAACAACAAGGATGTGAGGAAGACTGGAAGAAATGTTGATGCTCCCAGTTCCCGCAAAGGCAAGGAGAAGAGTCAAGACAACTATGGAATAAACCTTCCTCCAAGAAGAAACGCAGATGGTGTTAAGGATGCAAGAAGAAATGGTTATCATCAAAGGATCCCAAGGCAAAAAGACTTCAAAAGTACATCAAGGAAACCTTCTTCTCCCAAGTACCAAAGTATATTTCTTGGTTATTGCTATTCTTGTACAAACTTTGGGCACATGGAAAAAGATTGCAGGGCATATCACAAAGATAATTATAATGTTCCCGTCAATATCCGAGAAGCAATTTTGCGAGAAGTCATGAATTCTTATTCATGAACAACATAGAGTGCTTCAAGTGTCATAACATTGGACATATGGCACGTAATTGTAACTTGACTTGGGCACCTACTCAAAATGGAACTATGCCAGAAAAGAAATTTACACAAGTATGGAGAAGGAAGCAAATACAATCCGAAAATCCCTTGAACTCTCTAGCCAACAACACATGTTGTTGACCTGATCTTCGACAATCTAAGTATTTGATGGGGAAACTCTGCAAAAAGGAAGACCATGCATACAGTTGGGGGGAGCTTATGATGATTAGGCATTCTTACAAAAGCCATCCGTGAATGAGTCTCATGAAATCCTTGATGAGCTATATGGACAATCATTCTTTGATAGATCATCTCTCAGGAACACTCCTTAAAGTATATAATCCTTATTCATCTGATGGATTATTATTGAAGATCTCTTCCACTTGATCATTAGCAGGTAATATTTCAAGAGGGGGAGTTGATTCATCACATGAAGGAATTTAAGCACATCTATCATGGACCACATTTCCAAAAAGAAGAGCATCGTGACAGGGGGAGTAACATACCTATGAAGAACTACTATTCATAACAAAAATGAAGCAGCTTGACAAGGGGAGTACTTGGGCACCCCATTTGCCATTGATGTCAAAGGGAGAGAGAATGTTGAAAGGGAAAGAATACTGTCATCAATGACGTTAATATGGAGAATACTGTCATCAATGACGTTAATATGGCACTAGCCGATATGGAAAATATTGTTGAGATGCCTGATTCCAAATGATGATGTCATAACTCTTGTTTCATAAGAATGTCATCAATTAATATGTCAAAGTCACTAATGAAGAAGTCTTAAGAAGTGCCAAGTGCCAAGTATTTAGAAGCCCTTGATGACATATGGAGGACTACTTTTGATGATATCATATTCTTGATGAATGACCACAATTGATGATGGCACTTGATGAGGTCTTGATAACATGGTTGGAGATCATTTGATGGTTGGAAGATTATTTTGGAGTTATCCTAATGATGTTGCACTATGACTGCACTAGTATATCATGACATTGTTCATGTGTTATGCTACATGGATGTTGCACTCCTACATAATGACTCTATGATCCTATGATGACATTGATAACAATGAAGAAGCCACGCTGTCCCAAACATTCCTCATGTTGTCCCAAACTTTTTATTCATAAAATTTAAGGACAGTAACAAAGAAAAATTATTTTGGACACCTTAGAGGCATCCTTTGAAAATGGATCCTAGACCATCTTAAAGAGGAATTTTTCCTCTTTCTAACGAGCCTTTATTTGCACCGAAGCTCCCAATAGTTTGTGAGATATTGAATTTTTAAGTTAAGGAAATTATTCCTAGCAGTGAGCCAACCTACACTCAGTCATACGAGCCGACCTCACTTCAAATAGATTTGTCCCTTGAGTTATAAATGAAATATCTATAAATAGATGTCTAAACACTTCATTTTGATCAGCAATTCAGGCAATAATTCAGAGATACAAAGTACAAGAGAAGACAAAACGTCGAGAGAACAAGGAGACTATTGTTTAGGATGAAAAAAAAGGATAATTCTGTTTGGGCATAAAATCTTGGTCAAAGCTGCCATATTTTCTGTGGTCAAAGCTTCTGTAGTTGTCATGGTCGAAACTGTCATAGTTGTTGTGTTCAAAGTTGTCGTAGTTGTCGTGGTCGAAGTTGTCGTAGTTGATGTGGTTGAAGTTGTTGTAGTTTCCGTGGTCAAAGCTGTCATGGTTGAAGCTGCCATAGTTTCCGTGATCGAAGCCGCCATAATTTCCGTGGTTGAAGCTGCCGTAGTTGCCGTGGTTGACGCTATTGTGGTCGTAGTTGTCATAGTTGTCATGGTCGAAGTGTTGATTTATTGGGATTGGACAAATATAGCTTGTTGAAGTCTTCTTTTGGGAATAGAATAGGGCAGAGTTAGAAAACTTTGTGAAGCAGCATACTGAAGATTTGTGGAGATCATTGAAAACCATGATACATTGAAGCCATTATGAGATGACCTTGAAGAAGTTTTGTTTAGGTAACATGAAAAACAGTGGTGACACCTTCATGTGAAGAACAAGGTTGTCATTGATGATGTGACGTTGAGACTAAGTGAAGGCGTAGCTAAAGATTGATAGGGCTTGTTGAAGAAAACATTGGGAGTCATGAAGTATAACCAAACATATCTTAACAAAGTGAAGCTATAGGGTTGGAGCCCTTGGGGTTGGTGTCTCAACATTGACAAGGTTGGTGCCTTGGAAAGTCCAAGTTGGTGCTTGGCAAATACAAGATTGGTGTCCTTGGAGTTGGTGCTCCTAAACTCAAGGTAGGTGCCTTGGATAAGATAGGGTTGGAGCCCTAGAAGATCGGAGTCCTCAAGAAACCAGGTTGGAGCCTGAACCAGATATAGGGTTGGAGCCCTTGAGGTTGGTGCCTCAAAATTGACAAGGTTGGAGCCTTGGAAGTCCAAGTCGGTGCTTGGAAAATATAGGTTGGAGCCTTGGAAGTCCGAGTTGGTGCTTGGCAAATACAAGTTGAAGCCTGTGAGATTGAAGATCGGTGTCTTCATTTTGTGTTCTAAATATAAGTGATCTAACTGGTAAAAGTAACAATTGAAAAGAAACACTGATTCACCCCCCTCTCAGTGTTTCCAACAAGTTTAAAGTCAAATTTATTGTCACTTGCACTACACCTAAAGTTGATGCCATTTTATACCATTAGTTAGTTGGTAGCCTCTTATATTTGACTCATACCCATCATGATATTTGCTTTGTTGTTGGTCTTGTTCCCTGAAATATGAAAACACCACATGAAAGTCATTTGAACAATAAAAATGCTACTTCGATATATTCAGGTATAATTCAATTTAGGATACATTATAGTTCAAGGGGGACTCTTTTGTTGGTTGGTTTCACTAGTTCAAATTGGGCTAGCGACCTTGATGATTGGAAGTCTATGGCAGGTTATGTTTTAAGTCTTGTAAAAAGTATCAAATTATTGCTCTTTCTTCAACAAAAAGCAAAGCACTGAGCAACGATTAATGCAAGTAAAGAAGTCTTGTGGCTTCAATACATCTTTTCAAAGTTTCGATTCCAACAACAACATTTGACCACCCTTTGGTGCATCAATCAAAGTGCCATCAAGCTCATCAAAAATCTAGTTTGGCATCACCACAACATAATGCATTGGGCTCCAAATGCACTTCATCAGAAAACTCATTCATGATCCACTGATGGAAATGCACTTTTTCCCTATAGATGATCAAGTGTACCCTATTTACTTGAACTATTCTTATCAAGGTAAAGGCACATGCCAAGGTAATTCATGCCATGCAAACTATTTGAGGATCCACAACTCCATCACATGTACATGAGCACACCTTGAATTGTGACTTTTGTCAATGATGGCTTAATAGGTTGATGAAAGCAAAAAGCTAATATAAAACCATCAAGGTTCAAGTTAGTATTGGTTTCGGAATTGTCACTTGGGCTTGTTAAAAATAGCAAGCTATTGCTCTTTCTACAACAAAAGCAAAATATCGAGCAACAATTAATGCAAGTGAAGAAGCCTTGTGGCTTCAATACATCCTTTCAAAGTTTTGATTCCAACAACATCCAACCACCCTTTGGGGCATCAATTAGAGTGCCATCAAGCTTGCCAAACATCTAGTTTGGCATCAACACAACCAACACATTGAGCTCCAAATGCACTACATCAAAAAACTCATTCATGATCGAGTTATTGAAGTGCACTTTTTCCCTATAGATGATCAAGTTTACCCTATTTACTCGAACTGTTCTTAGCAAAGTAAAGGTGCTAATTCATGCCATGCAAACTATTTGAGGATCCACAACTCCATCACATGGACATGAACACACCTTGAATTATGACTTTTGTCGATGAAAGAAAAAGACTAATATAAAACCATCAAGGTTCAAGTTAGTCTTGGTTCCAAACCCGTCACTTGGGCTTGTAAAAAACAACAGGCTATTGTTCTTTCTTCAGCAAAAGCAAAACACCAGGCAACAATTAATGCAAGTCAAGAAATATTGTGGCTTCAATACATTCGTTCACAGTTTTGAATTCAACAACATCGGACCACCCTTTGGTGTGTCAATCAGAGTGACATCAGATCTAGTTTAGTATAAATACAACAAACACATTGAGCTCCAAATGCACTTCATTAGAGAATGTAATCATGATAGAGTTACTGAAGAGCACTTTTGCCCTATACATGATCAAATTTATCTTATTTACTCAACTGTTCTTAGCAAGGTAAAGGAAAACTATTTGAGGATCCACAACTCCTTGACATGAACCATGAACACACCTTAAATTATGACTTTTGTTGATGATGGCTTGACAGGTCGATGAAAGATAAAAGCTAATATAAAACTATCAAGGTTCAAAGTCGTACAAAGTGACAATACTAATGCTTGTGCTTATGCTTGTCAATGTATGTTAACACATGCAATAGTAGTTGGTGCTAGGTGTGAATCCTAAGTGACTTTGGCAGAATAATACCCCTACTTGTTGCTGCTTAGCATAAGGTAACTGAATTGAATGATGATGCTAAGGTTTTCAGCCTAATGTTAATCTGGGAATGCTGGTGTCACCATAAGAAGAGGAAACACATTCACGAAAAAAATTCATGGCTTGAGAGGAATCTTGTCCAAAGGGGGTAGCCTGGAAATCTCCATTGCCTCTCTCAAAGATCCAACTCTCTGCCAATGACAGACAACGTAAAAATGTACTCTTACCATATGGATACTGCAGAACAGGCAAAAACAAACCATGGTCTGAACAAGAACCAAACCAGAAACATAAGCTCAGTGAAACTTTTGTGCAACAAGGTGACTTTACCCTGGTGAAAGGCTGTGAGGGAGTTTCCCATGCAGCCAGCATGAAGTAAAATAACCTGTGCAATAAAAGAGCCAATAGTGCTAACAACATTGTTGAGCAGGAAATTGAAGGCAATCTCCAAACGATGTTTACAAGGATTTCACAAAATATTAACTCTAAAATCCATTAAATGTCAAATTTAATTCCATTCATCTCAAAGGCTTCCCCAACGAATTAGGAGATAGTTTGATTGCTTGCAAAAAATAATGTTGATTTTGTCAGCCCTATCCAACAACGTTCATGGAGAATTTTTGTCTCATGACAGGAAAGCAAATGTAAATGAAAAGAAGTAACAATGTTAAGTGCCCGGAAATCATTTACTGCAAAAACACTTAAGGAACGGGCACCTGCTTGAACCAAAATTCTAGTAGTATTGATGCTGCCAACTGGTAGACTCGCAACTAATACTAGCCTGTGTTCTTTAAAACATTTAAGTTGATAAAATCCCACACAATGTCCCAAAATATGTATTCAACTTGAAAAACTAATGCACGTGTAACGCATCGCATTATCTTAGTGTAGTTACTTTCCTGCGATCGCAGATTTCATGATACAAATAAAATGCATGTGTGCACACCAAAATCTTCTAGGGAACTGCTGGACTTGGACTTTGTTATAAATTGATGTTTCTAACATAGTATATAATAGATGTCAAATGACATGCTAAGCTCATAACCTTTTCAAAGCTGTAAACTCCAAGGATTATACAAGAACAGCTTTGGCAAAGTTAAGCTTGCTAAGAGAATTACTAGATTCATATCACGGACATCATTCTAACAATGAGTTGAGAAGGTCTAAGAGCGCACAGTTAAATGAGTTTTCTATTGTGACAAGTTAAACATCATAGAAAATAAAATATTAGTTTGGAAGTTTTTAAGGAAGAGTTATTCCTGAGATAAAATAGAGTCCAAAAATATCGACTACCAAAAATAGGCAGTTGAACTCAAAATACATTTCATAGTTAACTCCCTACCAGGGACAAAAATAAACCAGAAAGAATGCTCTACCATCTTGCTCCTCAAATAATAAAAATGAATCAGTCTCCTAATTATTTTTCTTTCAATAAATAATGTCAACTATATGCTATTTTATTCCCAGAAACCTGTGAACACAAAAACAACATGGATATTTTCAAAAATGTCCAATGTCATCCACACACAGTGCTTGCACATTGCTCCAGTGTCAATCACCCTTACCGCTGGGCTAGCTCAATGACATAGCAGCTCATTGTACCAAGAACCCACCAGCACTCACCACACTTGATACCCCAACACCGCTCGTTGCAGAGGAAGTGGTAGAAAAAAGCTTTCGACGGGATGTATTTGGATAAATTGATGATGATATAAGCAACATCCGAATGAATGAAGACCTCGAAGGTTTGTGTTTACTTGTATGTATATTTGAAATTTTATTATTGATTGGGGTTTATGTTTATACAGGTAAATCTCTCCATAAAAAGGTTAAACACTCCAGAAGCATGCTTGGACAAATGGATATATCTAGTTTGATAGGAAGAGTTGAAGCATCTAATGATGGATGCTTGGGATGACATCTGGTCGACCTATTTGTTGATGTCTAGATCTCGAAGAGGGAGGGTGGTGTTGGTAATGGAGCTCCAACCTTGGATATGCACCTAGATCCCTGGGTTGATGGTTAGCAAGTAAGCCTAATGGTATCTAAAGTGGCTGAAACCTTGAGTCCATCTTAGTCCCACCCGAATAGATTACCCTAGTTAGGAATCTAGTCCGCGGCACTGAGTGTGCTAGAACTCTTCGTAGTTCATTTGAGATCTTCCATGTACCTCTATATATATGTATTATGAATATCTCCCTAGTTAACAGGGAGTGTTGAAGAATGTAACTAGTGTCGGTCTTCATAATTGTATTTGAGTCAATGTAATTTATTTATCAAAAAAAGAAAAAGAAATGTTATTATTAAAGAAATTGACTTATTAAAGCATGGGTGTCATGCTTGGGTCAATTGTTTTTAGGTCAAATCCTTCATTGAAGGTTTCATGGGTTTATGTCAAGTATTCTTGTCCATGTCATAATGTAAAAGACCCTTCTTGGGCTTCTCTTGCCAAGAAAGAAATTTATTTTATTGTATTTTAGGTCTTCTAAGCCAACCTCCACCAAGTCAGCCTCAAAGAAGGACAAGTCGGCCTAACGGAGGGGCATAAACACCTATATAAAGGCAAGTCAAAATTTCAGAAGTACAAAAAAGTCGAATTTCAAAAATGCAGGCAGACCGAGAAGTATAGGCAGGCCGAGAAGTGCAGGCAGGTTGAAAATTTCAGAAGTGTAGGCAGGTCCAAAATTCTAAAGCTAGGGACAATTTTTGGGTTGTTGCTAGGTTGAAGCTGCTGGACAAGAAGAGACTACTGAAGTGTGTTGAATCATATTGGAAGGCTGACTTGGTGGAGGAGGAAGGTCTTTGGGTCTAAGGTCTTGGTCTATCTCATTTTGAATCTACTGAAGGAAGAGTTTTTGACTGGGTTTTCCCCTATATAAGGGTTTTAGCCCTGGTTGAGCGCCTACATCTGGTGTCCATGATCTTCATGTTTTTGTCTAGATAATTGCTTAATAAAAAGAACATAAAGGAAGAACATAAAGAAATTAATAAGAACATTAATAATATCACAAGTAATTATCAACAAAGAAAATATTTCTGCCTTTCTGATTTTCTGACAGTTTTCTGTTCTCTTCCTTTCTCATAATAATATCACAAGTAATTATCGACATAAGAAAATATTTCTGCCTTTCTGATTTTCTGACAGTTTTCTGTTCTCTTCCTTTCTCACTTCTCTAACCCCAATTTGTGCCAAATCAAAAAGGTCACATGCTTTTTTTCCCAAAGAAAATCTCTTGGGAAACCCATGGTACGCCTCTGTATATTTGTGGAAGGAATCCCTAATAAACCCAATGATGTAGACTACTGTGCCTCACCCAATGGGATTCAAACAAGCCACCTGCTAGCATGGAACCAGCCAAATTGCCAACAATCAGTTGAGCTAATCCCTTAGGGTAACAAAGGTTAAAAGTCACCTAAACAGATCATGAATTTTGTTACTATATTGAGACCAGATCTTTTTGGTTTCGAGTTCTTGGAAGATAGGCTCAAAGCATAATTTAATATTTGTCCAAGGGTTTTTTCTCATCATTGTTGGGAAATGGCTATGTTATGTCCTAGTGCAGGCATCCTTCAACTCTACTACATCTACTTCGTAGGTATATATTTATTCTAGTACACAAGAAGATTTTCAAATTCTGCAAAACATCAGTGACTCAATACCATCAACCAGAGGTCATATAATTACTTGTTTGCTAAAGGAATACTGGCTTCTCATTACAGCAAAATGTGCAAAGATGTGGAATGAATGGAAGGTTTTTAACTCTTACCGACATAGTAAATCCAATCAGTCTCCATCAATGTCCAAAAAATATGATACACATAAATTGTCAATTATGCCCCATGTAGAATTTAGAAAACTCGATATCATTCAAATTGATGCATTTCATAACCATGCAATGAATGAATTCGAAAGATAAACTCGTAGGTCAAGCAGCTTTTACTCTAGGAATTTATTTGAAGTGGAGCAGAAATGCAAACTATATACACGAATTGGGAGGACATAGCATCACTTGGAAAAGATACTTCATTCCAGACTTCTTACAGGATTGTATATGACCAACTAAAAAATGAAGATCACAAATCTGTGGTTTGTTGCTTCCAAGCTACAGAGTCTGGAGAAAATGCTCTTTAGAATGTTATAATGGTAGAAAAATAGTTGCATTGCCCCACACTGATAAGAAAGAGGCCATGACTTCACACTATTCCCTTCCATAGTGAAGGTGAATAAAAGGAAACAGAAGTGGCATTAACAGTATCCTGCGATGCTTAAAAAACAGTTAATAACCTTTCAACAAAATTGCTGAAGCAATGGTTACATTAGTTATGTTTCCAATGGTCTTACTCTGAAGAATGCCACCAGAGACTCCAAGATCATATTTACACTGATCAATTTTAATTTTTAATATATCCTCTACCAACTAAAAACCTCTCTACATATTAGAAATTTCCATGACAGTATACTAACAAAGTTATGGCTGGCCATGAAGTTAAACAGCTACCTATTTTTCAAGAAAGGAAGCATTTATGCAATATTTAGGTTTAAGAATTCAAAATAAAAGTTTGCAATTGCTTGAAACATGTAAACAACTTGTCAACTTAAAAATGTGCCCAGTTATTCACATCCCATGAAGGATAGACACAATCAACCAAATAAAAGAAATAACATCTAAGTCACTTTAAAGAGCCAATGTCATCTGAGGCAAAAGCCTCCAGGATAAAGGTACAAATGCAATAGCTAGTACATGATAAATTATAATATGATTTTTTAAGTAACTCTTCCCAAATTCATCAGGAAAAGGAAGCATATATACTAAATTGAGCTTTAAAGATTTAAACAACGAGAAAAAAATTCAATTGCTTTAAGCAATTAAACAACTTGTCGACTGAAAAATCTAGCCAATTATTCACATTCCCTGAAGGGTAGACGCCATCAAACAAATAACAGAAATAACATCCGAGCTACCTGAGACGATGCCATCTGAGGCAAGCCTCAAGGGTAAATGTACAAAACGGATTGCTAGAACATAACAATATGATTTTTTTAATCAAATCTTCACACATCCATAACCATATCAGGTAAAAGGTGATGTAGACTTAGAGTAACTTAAATTACAAGCAGTATTAGAAAACTAGTCAAGTTTGATCCTGACTTGTGGGTCAAAACCAGATCAACCCATTAAACATGCTGAGTTAACAGCAACAGCAAGGGGTCAAATTCATTGACTGAAAGTCTCACTAATCGAGAGCAAGTACTCATAAGAGTTCAAGTTTTCGCAAGCAAAATACAAATATTTCTTATATTTTTGTATCATCTAAGTTTAGGTTCACCAAGTTCAAACTTCAAGTCAAGATCTTACCCTCCAGCCTTACCCAGCTTTAAACCAAGCCAACTTTTGTAATGGTTATAACTATTTGTATTTATATCATGGTTATTACTTAGCAAAATTATTAATTAATCCGGTAAATGATAAGGTTACAACCATTCCCACATAAATATAGTTATTATTTAGTATAATTATTAGTCAGGGTTTTTGGAACGTTACAACTGATTCATATCTATATTATAGTTATTTTCATGGTACATAGAGTTCATAACACTATCAACTAAGTAGCAGAAATAACACCTAACACTTTTTCTGTTATTTTAAAGATTGGGCCTAGTTGAATTTCCCTCGAGTATTCTCTCCTGTTACATTGGTTCAGTTTCTCTGAGATCTTGAACACTTGCTAACCGAACAAGTATTCAGCACTTGGAGAAGAGGTAAGTACATAACAAGACACAATGCAAAAAATGTTAATTAGATTCTCATAAACATAGCAGACATATTTCAGTTATACTTTCCATTGCAAAGCCATGTCTAACAAAAGCATGAACTCAAAAATGGGTATCGTGTTTACAGAGACAACTTAATCACGTGGTACATATTTTATTCAATGGCACTGACAATGATTTGCATGAAACTTTCATCAGAAAACATCACAAAGAAGATGAAGATTCAGAACTGGGTTTACATCTTCAACTGCAAATAATCTGCTGGAAAACACACATCAGTGCCCACAAACTCAAGTCCCATGGTAACATGGCAGATTCAGAAGAAAAAAAAATCATGATTTTGCACCTGTCTATTTCATTGAGATATCAGGAAGAAAAATCTGATATATCATTTAGACTGATGTATGAAACTTATTGTTGTTCATCGAGCAAACTCTTAGCCAACGCTCAAATAATGTTGGCCATCTTTCATCAAACCATCTATTCTATTTCTATATATTTACAAATAGCCACATTCCCATCCACTACAACTCAAATGAGTGATGTTCTAAGAAGAGAATGTAAGGGACAACTAATCAACAATTAGTTATCCTCCTTGCACAACCAAGAATGGCATGTACAATGAAGTGTACTACATAATACCCTAGAAAATTTAGATTGGTGGTGTGCAGTCCTAAAGAAAAATACCTTTATTCAGCACCGTTGTACATGGACCTTGAAACTTTAACTGCATTGACCTTTAAACTTTAACTGCATTGGGCATGATGTTGGAAGCCTGAGCTAGAGGAAAATATTTCTTCCACTAGAGTTCATACTCTCCTGAGACTTTGTGAAATAAGATTAGGATCAAAAGAATATCAGGCTTCAGGGGGGGGGGGGTAATTCATTGAATTTGTGGCCCTACACCTAGTTCATTTTGCTCTCTTCCATTGTATTTATCCTTTAGGTGAGCCAGTGAATTAATTGAAGCTTCTGTCCTCTTGGATTCCATTTCAAGTTCCTTCTGCCTCAGTTGTAATGCCATACGTTCATTTTCTAGTTTCATTCTTTCATTATCCAGCTTCAACCTCTTCAATTCCCTGGTTTTTTTGCTACTGAATTTCTGCCATTTAAAGCGCTGTTTCTCCAGTTCAAATGCCTGAGCTTGATAGTTAACTTTCTGTTCTTCCAGCTGCATGGTGCGATTTCTCATCCACTGTCTTCGCTCCCATGCTGTTTTGGTATTATCCTGTAACACACCCATTATCTCTGAATTGAGGTTGTATGAGGCACTGGGTTTGCCATAGTCATGTGACAGAGGTGACGTCCAAAAATTCACCTCTTCTGCATTTCTGGCTGTCTTTCTTCTCTTTGAATAGTTTCGTACCCCTTCAGCATCTGCGTCTTCTCCATTCTCATCATTGGTATCTTCAACATCTTCATCTTCATCATCTTCATTTTCTTCATCTTCTTCATCTCCCTCATTCTCCTCCCTTGTCATCCTGAATGCCTCCTGTCCATCTCTGCCTTTCGCGGTCATTGAAGACTGCAAACACTGATGCCCATCAAGGGCAGGTGGAAAATGCATTCCTGTTCCATTATGATAGGCGCACATCTCCTTGAAAAATAAGTGTTTGGAACTCAGAAGTTTCCTCACGTCGTCCTTGACCTTTGGTGGGAGATTCATGCCGTCCAGAATACTGGGATTTTCAACCACCTCGCATGCTTTGCCCCTTCCAAGGATATCATTGAGTCTCTTATATCTCTTGTTGAGATCATTAAACTTATCTTCACACTGCTGGGGAGAAACATAGCATCCCTTATCCATCATGAACCTAGACACCGACTTCCACTTGCCTTTTTTCTGCAAAATACCAGACTTTTTTTTGTTCCCATCTTCGCATTCTGATCCACCATCCTCGCCCACACACAAAACCACTGTTATCAGAAGCTTTACCATCGAATCTGTCCACTTCATACGCTGCCAGGGAGAATTCTTCTTGCTCTTTCCCCCACTGAGATGGCTATCAGTTCCATCTTCTGTGAAGCTGGGCTCGTCCTCATCACTTTTTGTGGCAAGTTTCCCCTTGCCACATGCCATAGGATTCTTCGGTGTGACCTTGGACTCCACCAGAGCCAGTGATTGCTCCGTATCATGGACAACACTAACATGATTCCCAATCGTGATAGGAGCTATTGCTGATATGTGGTGAGCAAGTGGATGATGTTGATGTTGATGTTGATGTTGATGCTGATGCTGATGATGCTGAAGAGGCACCTGCATATCCATAATCCCAGAGGACATACCAGATAGCATACTTCCTGTCATCACAGTGCCTTCCATTCTTTTCAAAACTTTTGATCTTTAGTATTTCTCTTGAAAATCCACTATACAATTTCTATTAACTAAGCAGCCCCTTCCTCTTTCACCCAAATTGCAGTCAAATAACAATTTCCCAATCGTTTTATCCTTGAACAGAAAAAAACTTCGATTCTTAGACAACCATTCACTTCAAACTTTGGCAAACTCAAATTCAATCCTTCATTTTGAAGAACCCCTTTCTCTTTTGACACAGCTGACTTCAATCCTACTTTGGCGATCCTTGGACTGGCCTAATTACCTATTATAAAACAAATTTGCCTTTTTTCTCCCTGCAACCCAATCCCTACCTAGAGTACTCCTCAGAATCTTCTTCATTACTAAACACATAACTTCAACATATTAAGGCCATTCTCATGTATATTCAGATGGTCCGAAGTCTTCCATAGTTCTTCATTCTCGCAACTATCTTTTCCCTTGTCTGAAGTGAAGTGGTCTATAAAGAGGGTATCTGAAAAAGAAAATAACATACAGCCCTAGAAATTAGGTATATTAAAAATCAATGGACAGACTCTTTAAGACATCACGCTCAATGAAACCAACAAAATCTTTGAGGCCTCGTTGATGTACCAGAGAACCCATATTTCCTACTCCTACTCTTCAAGAAAGTTACTCTGCCAGTAATCAGACTAATACAAACCAAAAAAATAGTGGCTGTCTCCTTCAAATAAATCTGTGATCCTTTAACCTACCCCAACATAAAAAGAAAAACAAAGAGAAGATACTAGCGAGATAGCAAATTCTTACCTTTCAGCTTGTAACTTTGTAAGTTGTTTCCTTCCAAAAGCAAGAGCAGAATCCCACATCCACCGCTGCTCCATCTATGACATTAGAACTTCAATTTATTCAAACAGGGCTGGTAACAGTTTATATATAACGATAGGCGAAACCACATTCATGAAAAGATTTTCTAGTGGGCGTTAGAGCGGCGGCCATGGTTTTGGCCGCACCTGGTTTTGATGGCTGTGTAATTTTCCTTGTTTTTGTAATTGGAAGTGGTTTGAATTCAAAGAAAAACCGTCTCTGTCGCATTCCAAAACCGTCTCCGTCGCATTCGTGCATTTAATCTATTGACAAAAAAAAAGTGTTCCGGATGTGGTTTGTGTCTGGATTCATTTGTCCACTAAACCCGCACTAAATGGTGTACTTTACACCATTGTGAGAACCTTAATATGGAAACTTCTAAGGTGTATGGATATGTATATGTAAAGGTTAGGGTTTATTAAATTTGAAAATATTGACAATTTAAAAAGTTAAATAGTAATTGTGATAATATTTAGTTTTATGTATAAATTAAAGTTAAATGTTGGCCTGGAGTATGCCTAAAACTGGTTCTGCGTCACTAAGAGCTCATTTTCCTGGGACGTAAAGAAACAGTTAACGGCCCAAGACTTAGAGGCATCTGGCAGGAGTGAAACCCTGCTCCCTTAGGGACCACCAGCGGGTTATTACAGGTGGCGTGGTTTTCCTTGATAACATTGATGAGTCAAACCGACATTTGATGAGTCAAACCGACATTTGCGGATAGCACCCAGAGATGTTGTCCTCACTGTTGGTTTGACAACTAAGTTTGATAGGTTTTGCCACCTTTGGAAAAAAAAAAATTAAAGTTAAATGTGGTTTTAATTTTGGGAATTCATGAAAGTGATTTGAGTAAAACCAGAGATCGAATCAATTTGATAAGAATGCTTAAGTCAAATATTTAGTATTAATATGTATTTTTTTCAATTATCAAAATCTTTGAAATTTTTTCATAATAATAATAAAAATAGAAATTTAGGTAGTTAATATTATTTATAAAAAAGATTAATAATATTTTAAAGATAAAGGTGAGATTTATTTTGAATTTTTTTGTTTCAATTTAGTTAAAAATGTTGTGTATACAAATATTATGTTAATGTGTTTTCTTCTTACATGTTTTTCATATATATATATATGTGCGTTTCACATATATATTAATTTTATAATTAATAATAATAAATTAAAGTAAAGTTAGTTTGTTTGGAGTTTTGAATTTTTTTGTTTCAATTAATGTTGTGTATACAAATATTATGTTAATGTGTTTTCTTCTTACATGTTTTTCATATATATATATATATATATATTATGTGCGTTTTACATATATATTAATTTTATAATTAATAATAATAAATTAAAATAAAGTTAGTTTGTTTGGAGTAGTTTAATGGCAATGGCCATGGAAATGAAATCTCATTGAAGTGGAAGTTGGACATTATGAAGCTGTAGTCTTGCCGAGCTTACAAAAAAATTAAAATAAAATTATAATTTAGTTAATTTTTAGGATTTTGAAAATATGAAATGTATCATGGCCTAAGTATTTTGATGCTTATCATGGATTGATGTTTATGTTTACGTCAATTATTTTATATAGCTAATTGTTAAGATATTTGGATACATACTTATAACATCTCAATGAATTAAAATTAATTATTAAATGTTATTAAAAAAACATGACCCTTTTAAAAGTAACCTCAATAATGATTATATGGTAAATTGACTTTATTGTATACCATTTCATCTATAAACCACTTTTTAGCCTTAGAATAAGACTTAAAACTCATTATAATTAAATGAATGTTCCTTAAATGTAAAGAAATAAATTAATTTCTAAAGACCAAGAGACATTCACTCATAGTAAAGCTCTACTTTAATTTATTTGAGGTGGTGTAATTATCCTAGAATAACAATAATAATATATTTTTTGTGTGTGAAGGTTCAACTTATATTACTTCAACAAAAAGATACATGAATTTGACTTTGTTGCTAATGGTTGCCTGGAAACAAACCCAATAGGACAAGTTTAGTTATTTTAAGTCCCAAGCCTAATAGCACAAGTTTATTTCTTTCAAGTTATGCATATTGTTTTTGACTTGCCTATTTGAGAGTAAAAATGTTATGAAACCAGTTCACAAAAAGATAGAAAGATAGATCAACAACTTAGAAATCAGCCTCTTCGAGGGGGCAACCTCCTTTACATTACACAAATGAACATTCTTGGATGATACAAATGACAAAACCTCCTTTCTATATGTAGGGGTGTAAGGGGTCACAATATAACCAAAGCCGACCTAACAATAATAATATAAGGGCACAAAAATAACAATAGTGGGCTTCTATGGGGCACAATAATAACAATATGGGGACAATAGGGGCACAACAATAACAATAAGGGATATAATGACAATAGTAATGGGGGAATCACTAGTATTGTAGGGACCTAACATGCCCCTCTCCTTCAAAAAAGTGTTGTCCTCAATGCTTGAGTAGTTCTAGATCCTTTTGTATAAAATTATCATCCTCCCATGTGGAATCTTTAGTGGGTAATTTCTTCCACTTGATGAGATACTCTGAAATTGATCGATTTCGTAACTGTCGAGTTCTTGTTTCTTTGACTGCTTTAGGTTCCAATATGATTTTTCCTTCCTCATTAAGTTCTGGCAATATTGTTTGAATTGGGAGCTTGTCACCTATAACCTTCTTTAAGCATGAAACATGGAAAACTGAGTGCACTCGGGAAGCTGCAGGAAGCTCCAATTTGTATGCCATAGTACCTATCTTTTGCAACACCTTGTACAGACCATAATACTTTGGTGATAATTTATTATCCTTCTTAGCTTGCTTGAGGGACATTTGTTTATATGGTTGTAGCCATAGGAATACCCAATCACCTACATCAAAACTTCTTTCGCTGTGATGTTGATCTGCCTGTTGTTTCATTCTATTTTGCGCAAAGGTGAGGTTTATCCTTTAAGATTTGGAGAACTTGTTGTTGATGCTCGATGTGATCTTCCACTGCTTTAACCTTAGAATTTTCTCTTAAATATGATGTGATGGATGGTGGATGATATCCATAAAGTGTCGTAAATGGGGTCATTTTTGTTGTAGTATGGAAGGAAGTGTTATACCACCATTTAGCCAGAGGTAACCATTAAATTGACCCATTGTATCTGTTTATTAGATACAAAGCAACAAAGATATCCTTCCAAACATTTGTTTATTATCTCAGTTTGCTCATCAGATTGAGGATGATAAGATGAGCTATGAGCTAACTGAGTACCATGGCAAGAAAATAATTATGTCCAAAAATTTCCAGTGAAAATGGGATCTCTACCGCTTACAATAATCTTTGGGTTTCCATGTAGCTTTTGAATTGTTTCCATAAATGCAGTAGAAATTGTACTCGCTTTAAATGGATGAGATAATGCACAAAAGTGTGCATACTTGGTAAGCCTGTCAACTACCACCATGATAACACTCTTTCCTTCGGACTTGGGTAAACTTGTGATAAAATCCATTGAAACCTCCTCCCAATGTTGGCTTGGAATGGATAAAGGTTGTGACAGACCCGAAGTCTTGATTGTTTCAACTTTATTTTGTTGGCAAACCAAACATTCCGCCACAAACTTTTGAATATCCGATTTAAGGCCATCCCAAAAAAATTCCTTCTTAACCCTGTGGTAAGTTTTTAGAAATCCTAAGTGCCCTCCTAAGGGAGATGTGTGCAATTCCCTAAGAATATTTTGTTTGATTTGAGAATTCTTACATAGGTATAACCGATCTTTGTGCCATAACGAATCATTTTTCCAGCTAAATGTATCAGATGTACTAGGATCTTGTTGTATCTTTTGAATGAGTGCCCACACTTCTTTGTCATTCTTCCGTTCATCCCTTGCTTCATTTATCCAATCTGGTTGGATAATAGAAATGGCGCAAAGAAATGCTTCCACATCCTTATCATTTCTTGAGAGTGCATCTGCCACAGCATTTTTCTTCCCTTTTTTTATAGATGATTTCAAAGTCATAACCCAACATCTTTGTGACCCGTTTTTGCTGCTCTTCTGAAGATAATCTTTGTTCTAAAAAGTATTTAAAACTATCATGATCTGTTTTTACCTTGAAGTGTCTTCCCATTAGGTAGGGTCGCCATTTCTTAAGTGCATGTAGTATTGCCAACATTTCCTTCTAATAAATAGCTTTGGGTAAATACTTTCCTTTGATTGGATGACTTTCGAAAGCAATGGGTCTTTCTTCTTGCATTAAAGCAGCACCAATTCCATTTCCTGAGGCATCACATTCCACAATAAAGGTTTTTGTGAATTTTTGTGTAGCTAAGACCGATGCTTGGCACATTGCCTCGTTAAGATGTTCAAAGGCCTTCGTTGCTTCTGGAGTCCATGAAAATGCATCTTTCTTCAATAATGTTGTTAGAGGTGCTACTATTCTCCCATAATTATTAACAAACTTGCGATAATACCCTGTCAACCCGAGAAATCCTCGCAAATGCTTTATGGATGTGGGGATTTTCCATTCCTTAATGGTTTTAATTTTGCTAGGGTCTACCTTAACACCTTCATGAGATACAATATGACCCAGATATTCCACCTCTTGTACTCCAAAGAAACATTTAGAGCTTTTTGCATATAATTGTTTCTCCTCCAATAGTTTGAGCACCTTGTCAACATGTTGAACATGATCCTTCCAAGACTTGTTGTAGATTAGTATATCATCAAAAAATACTAACACAAATTTTATAAGAAAGGGTTTGAAAATGGAATTCATCAAACCTTGAAATGTAGACGGTGCATTGGTAAGGCCAAAAGGCATGACCAAAAATTCATAATGACCCTCATGAGTTCTAAATGTTGTTTTAGGAATGTCTTCAGTATTCATTCTAATTTGATGATATCCTGAACGAAGATCCAACTTGGTGAAGTAAATTGATCCATGCAATTCATCCAATAATTCATCAATGACAGGAATGAGAAATTTATCTTTAATAGTGAGCTTGTTGAGCTCCCTATAATTTGGACACATGCGCCATGATCCAGCCTTCTTGTGAACCAATACTACTAGAGTAGAGAAAGAACTTTGACTAGGTTGAATTATACCAACCTCTAGCATTTTTGCAACCATACATTCAATTTCACTCTTTTGGGCATAGGGATATCTGTAAAGCCTGATGTTTGGAGGAACACTTCCTGGAATCAAGTGAATAGCATGATCATGATCACGAATAGGTGGGAGGCCTTTGGGAGTCTCAAATACCTTGGAATGATTATCCAAGACTTTTTGGAGATCTGGAGAAATAGATGATTTTGATGTAGGAACCTCTAGTGAACATAATTGTGCAATTGTGCCTCGTTGTTCTTTCTTTAGAAGCTTTGTCATTCCATTAGAGCTAATTATCTTTCTCGGTTTCCCAGTGATACCCCTTAATTCAACTTCCTTTCCTTCTGAAGAAAATTTCATGAAAGTTCTTAAAAATTAAAAGCTATTGTACCCAGTGATTGTAGCCATTAGACTCCTAGTACAATGTCAGCACCACCCATTATAATGGAAAACATTGGGTTATTCAATACATATTCTCCCATGGATAGTTTGATATTATGGCACTTTCCTTAGCAATTTATGGTTCCTCCACTTGCAACCATCACTTGACACTCTGGTGATGGATATAGGAAGCAATTCAATTCGTTGGCTATTTTACAATGAATAAAATTATGGGTATTGCCCGAATCAATCAACACTATTACCTTTTTCTTCTTGATATGACCTTCTATCTTGATAGTTTGAGGAGTGGTAATTCCAGCCAATGCATTACAAGATATGGTTGGATTCATTTCTTCCTTTTCTAGGGTCTATTCTTGGTGTATATCCTCTTCTTTTGACGTTTCTTGTTCCTTTTCTTCCTCCTCTTCACAATCTATGTAAAATAATTTCTTCTTGGCACACTTATGACCTTTAGTGTATTTTCTATCACAACTATAACAAATCCCTTTTGCTCTTTTTTCTTCCAATTGTTGTGGTTTCAACCTTGTAGGTTGTGGATGGCTAGGGAAACAACACTTCCATCTTTATGATTGTGAGTGGTAGGCTTCCTTGTTTCCATAATTTTGCTTTCCATTTTTCTTGCCAACTTGAATGCCTTCTCCAATGAATTAGGTTCCCAAAGGCGAACGTCACATTGGATTTTATCCTTTAAATTCCCTATGAACACATTAATCCTATGCTCCTCTGGAATATCTTTTGCCCTTATATTCAATTTTTGGAGGTCCTCAATGTGCTCTATCATTGAACCCTTTTGTTTGAGATTTATCAATTGGCTAAAAAAAAGTGTTGCTTTTTGTATCCTCATAATGTGCTATCATTTCATCCGTAGAAATAGCCCAAGCGACAATTTATTTACGAGAGCATAGCCATCGATACCATACAAACTAGTTTGGTTCCAAATATAAAGTTGCAATGTGTACCTTTTGTGTGTTTTGCACATTATGGAGATCGAAAAATTGCTCCATCTATAGTATCCATGTTACGAGATCCTTTCCATCAAACTTCCTCATATCGATCTTTGGAACATGGTGGGTCTTCGATCCAATGTTAGAGACTATGAAATCATGATTAACATTTATTTTGTTCGCATCACGAGTTTCCTTTACTACCCTTTCGCCATTAGTAAGCATTTCTTGTAGAAACTTTGTCAAATCTGTCTTTAAATCTTCCATCTTAGCTTCCACACATTTCTTTAAATTATCCATCTTAGCTTCCATGCCATCCATCTTAGCTTCCATGTCATTCATTTTAGCTTCTACGCCATACATCTTAGCTTCTATGTCTTTCTTTAAACCATTCATCTTAGCTTCTGTTACTTTTTGTGCGAGTGAATTTTGTTGCACCTGGTCTTGTAATTTTGATATATCATGTTGCATTTCTTCCTCTTCTTCATGAGTCATGCTAGAGCTTTCTAGTTGCTTACTAGGTGTTTCCATTTTCTTTATTCGGGTCATCAATTAATGATAATAATGCTTCACTATGCCCTTTGAATTCCTTCAAACTAATTTTTCAAACCAAACTTATGCAAAAATTTTAAAAAATACACACATTTTTTCACTTTGTAGGAGCTCGATATTGAATCTGGTGTATCTTTGTAATTTTAGATCTCTAAGGTCTGAAATTACTTCCTGTGGTAACCCTTTGAGTCCTCTTCCTAACCCCACAAGTCTGATGAAGACTGGATTCTCCAATGAAGAGTTATGCCAAATCTTCCACGATGACCTGATTATTCGTAAGTAGTCTAATTTATAGATGAAATGATTTTTTTTATCAGAATATGACGATACAATTTTGAGCAAGATTGTAATTTATTTTTGTTTAAAATATATTCTTGAATGCATAAATGGATTCAACACCTTGAAAAAAACCATGGGGCACTCAAATTATATAGATTAAACAACTTAAACTCAAGTTTTTAAAAATCTATGTTGGATTTTAGTTAAAATTAACTAGGAAAAAGGCCTTGAAAAAGGTCATTTTATCTATTAGTTAAACTATACACATGAATCCCTGTTATTACTTTTTTGGGTTACGTTTCCATTTTTTTTTAAATATAATTATGAAATTATTATGTTACTTTAACTATAAATAACAAACTTAGGGAAATTTAACTAATAATAAACTTGGGATCTTTTATGATTCCGAACAATAGCAAAAGAGCGCATGCAACTTCTTTGTTTGGCCAATGGAGGGGATGTTGCAACTATAGAGCTTGTGCTTGACTCAATAATAGATGTCAACTTTGCAAATTTCAAGAGTGGATTGTCCTTCATGCGGCTGCTTTTGAGGGCCGTAAGGATGTGGCCTCTTTACTTCTCAGCAGAGGAACCAAAGTCAAATCCCAAGATCGATGGGGTAGCACAAGAAACCCTAAGTGGACAGAGAGAAGGAAGGTAGATGTGAAGGGGAGCGATGACCTATTGATCCATCAGACCTCGATTCACTCCAATGGACTTTGATCTTGGGTTGAGAGAGAGGTCATCGAGTACACAACTGAGCATGAGAAAGGTGGAATATCCAAAGCCCTAGATATTATGAGGCCTGATGGAACCTCCTTCCATGGTAACATTAGAGGCGACGATGTAGGTCAAGCCAACGGTAGGCTCAGTGGTGATAGTGGTTGTGGAGATGGTGGCTACAATAGCATCAGAAGGTCATTAACCTACTCTTTTGCACTCTTATTCACTAGGTCCCTGGCTCCTCAAATTTATTATATGATCTTTATTAAAGTTCTCTTTGGGCATTCATTGCTCCTTGGGGGTATACCCCACAAATTTGGTATGGGACTAGTTCAGATTTATGAAGGAATGAAATGAAATATATATATAAACATAAACACACAGCTATAGTGGAAACAAAACTTCAATTTATCAATAACAAAGTACTGAAAATTGTTTACATGCAAAATGGAAATATATTAGCTCGGGCAATGGTAGCTTATCTCTGAGAAGACATGTGTAGCTACATGGCTTTTGAACTATGTTACAATGAGGCTCAGAAGGCCTAGTTATTATTGAGAAACAATGGAAAACCCTAAACATCCAAAAACCTAACCCTGGGAGATGAAGCGCCAAAAGTCTATGGGCCCCGTTGGGATAAATTGGTACATCAACTTCTCAAGGTCGTAACTTTGACATACGATCTCCATTTGATGCGTACAATACCTCATTAGAAATATCTGTCCGAGGACTCCAGTTTTTTATCGCAAACCCTTATCATGGGCTTTGGGTTTTCCCATTTTCCAAAAAATGACGTTTAGGGCCTCAAAATGGCTCTAGAAGTTCAGGACCCAAGAAAACTACAAAAAATAGCAAATTGTACTACAATTAAGGAAACTCAAAGAAACAATGTTGGGGATCCAAGTGGAATAGGCAGGTGGCCACCAATATCCACCTGGATCAGTCCTCCCCCCTTAGGAAGAAATGATCCCAATTGCGTTGAGTGCTCCATGAGATGGGGAAACTTCTATTGAACTTGGTCCCTGGTGAGCCACTTGCCCTGGTGCAGGAGCTAACTAATTTTGACAACTCGATACTATTGGATCTTCTGTTGGTGAGTGTTCTTGATTTGTGTATCCATGATATGACATGTTCCATGCAGTCTGGGTTGAGCTCTGTTGGTATTAGTTGTTCTAAAATGTTTGATGTGTCCAACAATGGTGGGAAGTATGGTCGAAGGCAGTCAACATTAAACACTAGGTGCAGGCCAAGGAATGGGAGAATGTTGAGCTCGAAAGCATTGTCTCCCACAACCTTGGTGATGGTGTAAGGTCAGTATCGGAGTGGTCGGAGTTTCCGATGGACTCCAACAAGGCGTTCTTTCTGCAAATGCAACCAAAATTTGTCATCCACTTGAAATTATGTGGCACCAAATGTTCATCATGTCATTAATTGTACTTGGCATTTGGGTCTATCTAGGATGTCGTGCACCTGCTCGTGGATGTGTTGGATGCATTCAATAAACTTGGTTGCTATATCAACCTTGGACTGTGCATGTGCATATTCGGTCTGTGTAGTCACATGAGGCATGGCAACATCAATCAGACACAATGGTTGAAATCCCAAACCCACTTGAAAGGGACTGGGGCTAGTTGAGTTATGGAGAGATCTGTTATAACTATGTTGCACATAAGGAAGGATCTCATCCTGGGTTCATGGATGCTTGGAGTTGCACATGCATAGTATATGCATTATCATCCTATTGATGACCTCTGTTTGGCCATCAGTTTGGGGATGGAATGCAGTCAACTTGGTGAGCTTGGTGTCCAACAATGTCCAGAGGCTCGACCAGAATGTGCTCAGGAACCTGTTATTCTAATATGATATAATAGTCTGTGGGATCCCAAAATGTACCCACACTTGTTCAAAGAAGAGTTTGGCAGTGTCCTTTTTTGTGATACTCTTCTTGCAAGCCACCAATATAGCCATATTAGAAAATATGTCCATGACCACAAATACACAGTCATTGCCATTCTTGGTAGAAGGGAGGCCAGACGGATAATCCATGGGGATGGATTCCCATGGCTAGTTGGGAGTAGGCATAGGTGATCAAGTGCTCAGTATTTAGCTCAAAAATCAAATTTATTAGAATCGCTGGAAACCTAAACGACTGCGTCCGTCTCGGCGAAACAATCCCAACGCAACTCGTTTCACTGAAAACCGAGTTCATATGAGGAAGATATCACGTTCTGTCCGCTTTGCCAAACAAAGGAATTTTTAAAAAAATGTACAGTCACTACAGAACCAGCAGTCCATACCACTGACGAATCAGGTTACGCCAAGTGTCAATTTTGGGTTGGTTTGCAAGAGGGTGATGTGGCATGTTTCTATTGGTTGGAAATGGACCAATGAGGAAGGGACAAGTGACAAGCCCAGAGGCCACCACATGTCCCTCCCCAAAGGACCACATATATCGGTATGCAGTGTGACAAAATAATGGGCAGGTCGGCGGGGTTGAACCCATGACCTGGCCCCAACAAACTCCATGTTCCATAGTTGCACTCGCACTATGTTTCTTATTATATAACGGTTTCAACGTAAATTTAAAGTTTAACTATTGTGGAGTTGGGGTAAACCGTTGGCGGTTACCACCAACCCAAACCACAACATGCAACCACACCACACGTAACCAACGGCTACACAAACCACAATAGTTAATGGTAACAACGACATTAATGCCATCACATGTGTCGAGACCGCCTGGTTAAAGGATATGGTTAACAGTTAATAGAAACCGCACAGATAATGCACCTAACCATGACATTTATTGCCACATGTAACCACTATCCTAACTGCCAGGTTGACAGTTTTGCAAAACGCGTGGTATTTGCGCTAATCCCAGATTAGTGCTTAATTAATCTGCAGTTAACTTAATTAATCTCCAGTTTAATTCAGCGGAGTTTTTGGGCACCAAATCGGCCTATCTTTTTCCTGCATTTCCACTCCTCTTTTCATCCCTTTTGTATTCATTCGCATATATTTACTATGTAAAACTATGAGGTAATTCCCCGGTGAGCTCCAGTATTGTAGCAATAATGCTACAACTCCTGAGGCTTCCTGTCTCTCATTTTATCAACCCGGTAGTTCGTACAAACTTGGAAGCGACGGTGCTATATGCACAAGTACTAGCTCTTGTCGCAGCTGTCACTTGGTCAGCTGGCACAAGTCCGCTAGGGCTCAAGCCAACTTCTATAGGCTCTCAGAAGAAGCTTGCTAATTGATGGATGAAAGCTAATCTCAAAGGAAAGCTACTCTACTTGACAAAAATGAACTGAAAGCAAATCAAAGCATGTAAACCTAGGAAACCCTAATTTAACTAGTCTGACCTCTACAATGCAAGGAATGTAAATGCAACTTCTACCAATGCTGTCACTACCTCTAATAAATGAAAATGCATGGATCTAAACTACTTGCATCATGAAAGTTATGTTTTTGTATTTTTCTTTTAAGTGTGTGGAATGATGGTGATCTTGTGCTAACTAGGGTTTGGTTGTGCAGATGGGATGGAGAAGGAAGGAAAGCGTGGGATAGGTTGGGGAGGCTAGGAGAGGTCCCTAGGGATCCTTAGCACCCATCCACAGAGGTTCCTCGCATTCAGATGCTCAGCAACCGAGAGAGTGGCCTCCTACAGGATGGCTGTGGAGAATCCTACAGGATACTCTGTTTTCTACAGGATGTCTATAAATGGCTACAGGATGACCTACTGTGAGGGTTTGGAGTGATGGAGGGATGTTGAAATGGTAGAGGGAAATGTGTAGGGTAGGGATGAGGCTGGTGATGGCTTTAGAAGTGGAAGATTAGGATGGGAAGTGAGTGTAGGGAGGAGGATGGAAAGGTAAAGGGTTATGTCAACGAAAGGCTAAAGAATGGGAGTACGTGAGGAATGAAAGGCTTTGTGAGGTAACAAAGCGGAGCAGGGGTCAAAGAGATGTCTGCATGCGTGATCAAGATGGAGGACAAAGTGATGGAACGAGAGAGAGCAGTGTAAGTGAAACAAATGCTTATGACTGTCACTCAACCAAAAATGCATCAACCTAAACTATCTATGCTTGTAAATTCAATGAGCAGCAATCTAAACGTGAAAGAGAACGTGCATGAAGCTGTGGTAAGGAAGTGTGGTGCAGGTGTGAATCATGTGGAAGCATCTAACTTAACGTGACTGTGTTTGCAGCAATCATGGAATGAAGAAATGCGTATTTTTGGTGGTCAATCATGGACTTCACTCCAATCCCAGATGAGACAGCAGTGAGCCTTAACAACCTTTTTGTTGGAGCTCCAATCGATTATATCTATCCTCTGCTACACTAAGCAAATGGAAACAAATTCACTATAAGCAATCTCCTATCTAACTCATGAAAAAGACCAACTCAACAACCTGTAATTCGAATTGCATGTGTAAATGGAAAGCTCAAAGTGCTGAAATGAAATGGAAACAACACTACAGCAGAGGGGATCTATGGCTCTCAGGTTGGGCCCTAACCTGAGAGCTATAGTCTCCTTAAGAAAAACTCAGAACTAGATCACCAACTGCCTTCTTTATTCATAACTGATATCATGCCAAATTGGCTTACAAAAAGGAACGAAAACTGAACTGTGCTCCAAAATTACAATAGCAATACGAGAGTTTCAACAACCTACCTAAGGCTAAAGCCTTCATACTTATACAAAAACGATGATCCAACAAGTGTCCTACATTTTAGGAGCTCGGCTGTCCAACTAGAGTCTCACTGCTGATCCTGTAGGGTGGTCATAATTGCTGTTCCTGTAGAGCAGTTTATAACTGCTGTTCCTGTAGAACAGCTGGCCGTTTTTTAAGCTCGGAGGGGAGATGGATTAGAGCTCGGAGTTCTTGATGGGAATCACGAGGGATGTCCCTAGAACCGTGGACATCCTCTCCCAAAACCCGCAGTGCCACCTCGTTGTCTCCTTAACTCCTTTTTCGTTGTCTTTTGCTCCCTTTTAATGCCAAAACCTGGAATCAAAATGCATTAGTCACGTAGAGAGAGTGCCTACCCTTCTTCCTACAAACAACATGAATAAACTAAGAAATGCATGCATAAGCAATAAAAAATGACTGGTTTGAGCAAGTAGAATAGGTCAAAATGAGCCCAAATTGTACCAAAATTGGGGCTCATCATTCCCCTTTCTTCGTCTCTTGGGATATTTAATTAATGAAGTAAAGTCATAAGGGTTTTACCTATGCGAACCACTAAAACATGTTATGATCGCAGACTCTAGAGCGCAGGTGTTGACCTCACAGCATATCGCAGCAGTTCTGCGATTCACAACAGCTGATCGACTACAATGAAACAACATAACTGATTTGCAGGTGTTCTCAACCTGTTTTGGATCATTCCTGTTCTTGCACTCTCGGCGTTGGTGATGTGTTGAACTGATGTATATCTTTGGGCATATAGTTGCCATGTTTTGGGGAGAGATGTTACTCCCCTTTGTACTGTATAAAAGACGTGTCATTCCTGTACGAGGGGTTAGCCAGACCTTGCATCATATTGTAACAACATTGTTCAGATTAATAAAATACAACCCTTTTTGTTGTTCTATCTTTCGTTGTGAGTAATGTAGCCCTGATCAGAAAGTTGGACCCGCTGTTTTGATCAAGTGTTGTGTGTTTTCTTGTTATGTGTGTATTGTTCATTGCCGTGTTTATTCCTTGATTGTTGTTACAGATTCTTTAGATCACTGTGAATACCTTTTTAAGTTTTGCATTCAAGTTTCTATTTTTGTTTCAGCAATGCTTTGATTTGGTAATCAAGAACCCTTGGTCGATGACAAATTGTAACCTTGCCCCTGCATATACCTTGCGCGTTGCCTTGAAAAGAATACACACCCGAATTGATACATTAATGTAGGAAAAGGGGTGAATAAATTGTTCATACCTAGACACCAACATTTTGGTGCCATTGCCGGGGAGGCTAATAAGGTGCAAGACATTATCTATATTAACCAGAGCGCCAATCTCTCGTCTTGGGGAGAGAACGAGCTTTCTCACTCTGTTCCATGTCCTGAGCATAGGTATTTCATTTATTTTGTGCTTTTATTGTTTTCCTATTTTATTAGGGCCAATATCTTGCCCTGGGGAGGGAGGAGTCCTTTGACACCCTGCTCTAGGCCCTGAGCTCAGATTTCTCTAGCATTTTTGTTGTTTTGGTTTTAAGAAACCCAATCTCTTGCCCAGGGGAGGGAGGGGTCCTTTGACGCCCTAGTTCAGGTCTTGAAGTGTTGGGTTTTCTCGTGTGTGTGTTATTTTTCTTGTTGGTTTTCTTGTCCTGGGGAGGGAGGAGTCCTTTGATGCCCTACTCCAGGCCCTGAACCTTAGGTTTTTTTTTTTCGTTAACTATTCTCTTTTCAACGTGATCTCTCGTCCTGGGGAGGGAATGGTCTTTTGATGCTCTACTCCAGGTCTTGGGCATTTGATTTGGTATTAATGACTTTCGTCACACCAACTTGTATGAACAGAGAGCCAAATAAAAGGGGCAGAGGGAGAGCCCCAAAGAAGGGAGGATAGGATTTGGGAAGGAATACTTATATCTAGCAAATCATTGCAAAAGCTGAATCAGAGGTGTCTTCTCGTGCAGTCGTTAGGCCAGGTGCACGGACAAGATCTAAGGGACAATATGTAGATCAACCAGTGTTGTCCACAACACCCCCTGCTGACTCGATACAACAAGCCCTTCCAATAGCCGAAGCACTTGATAAAGGGGTACCGTTGCTCGTAACAAAAGAAGAACTTGCAAGTAAAACATCCGAGGAAATAGTCCATCCCAGTAGGGAAGAAGTTTTAGCGAGGAGATCTGAAGGGTCAAGCCACTGTGATAGGGAGGAAGAAATTGTAGAGACACTTCTATCACCAAAGGATAGAGGGAGCGTTGTTAAGGCAACTCGAACCCCTATGATAAAAGCCCTTCCTGCAGAGCCTACTGAAATCCCCAGTGAGTATTGGAGGATATTCATGGCACCTACAACCTCTACTATTGACTTCCCAATTGGGGATCTTGGGACTGGCGCACCAACAAAGCCCATTCCTTTAACAACTTTACCCAGTTTCCATGGGCTTACTTTAGAAGACCCTGACACGTTTTTGTTTGAATTTGACATTGTGTGTCGAGGATATGATTATATAACGGATGCTCAGAAATTGAAAATCTTCCCTGCTACGCTAAAAGGGACAGCCCTGCGGTGGTTTATGGGTCTTGGGGGAAGGTCTATCACCACATGGGAGGAGATGAGAACTGCTTTCTTGGAGAAGTACCAGGACTACTGTAAATCACGGGATATTAAGGAAGAACTTTTCAAATTTACACAAAAAGAGGATGAAAATATGGAAGACTATGTGGAACGCTTTAAATACACATTGCAGAGATCAGGTCACTCTGACCTGGATAAGGACATTTTGAAAATTATCCTTCTCCGAGCCTTCCGAGAGGACTCTTTGGAATTGTTAAATATAGTCGGAAAGGGAGATATATCAAAGGAGAACTTTGACACCATCTGCGAGTTGTGCATCCAGTGCTCAAGGGGAGTTGCAAGGAATAAACAAGGGATTCGATCAACAAAAGTATCTAGTGGAGGTGTTACAAAAGCAGAAATTGGAAATCTATTGGACAGCCTGAGGACTGATATCCTGAGTACCTTGTCTGAACAAATAGACACGCTGTAGGTAAAACAGAAACAACTAGAATTGGAAAGAACTATGGCTATATTTTTCCCAACATGTAGGAAGAAACACCCACAGAGGGAATGTCCATTAAACTCTGTAGAGGAGTGTGCAATCTGTGAGTTGAATCATGCGACAAGTTCATGCCCATCCTTGCCAGGACTGAAAGCGGTTTTTCAAGGGACAGGCGAAGAGATGGAGCAGCTGTACTTTATGGGACCTAAAAAGCCATGGCAACCTCGACTGTCAATGGGAAATCAAGGTATGTTTCCAGATCCATCTCAATATTTTAGTAATTTTAATATGGGTCCCTAGTCCATGCCTTATCCGCCCATGTGGCCCCAATACTAGCTTCCACCTTAGCAGCAGTGGGCTCCTCAAGCTAGTTCGAGTTCCTCGTGGGCTCCGAACTAGTGGGGACCTTCTCCTCCTGGGTAGTTTCCCTAGTCAATGCCACAACAACAACTTCAGTTACCCTCTAATGTGCCTCTTGGTAATCAGCCTGTTCGTCCCCAACTTCCCATCCAACCCAATCTGAATCCTAACAATAAAGGGGCTTAGCAATATGACACCCTCAACCTACCTTCATACAACATCTCTACCGCAAAATTCTATGAGATGAATTTACGATTTGGGCGGACAATAGATTCTCAACCCTTACCAGTTATCATTGAAAAAATTGACAGTGAGGAAAAGGAACGAGAAATGGTTGAAGAGGAATCAAACCGAGTCAACAAAAATCATACACCTCCTCAACCGCTAGTTACTCAAAAACACCAAGCTGAACCACCCTATCCAGAAAGGTTGGCTTTGAGTAAACAAACCCCTCAAGCTGAGTTTGACCTGCTATGGGAGTTACAGAATTTATTTTTCAAGATTCCCCTGCTGCAAGCTATGAGGGTCATACCTATATACGCAAAAACTCTTAGGGAATATTGTGCTAAGAAGCCTAAAAAGAAATCAAAAGACCCGCTCACCATTCATGTAATGGGGAAGTTATCAGATTTTATGATGGGAAGGTCCATGCCTGTAAAGTATGGGGATCTCGGGAACCCAATTTTAACCGTGCAAATTAATGGGGTAGAAATTCCAAATGTACTGGTAGATTTGGGTGCTGCCATAAATGTCATCACTGCTGAAACTATGCATGCATTAGGTCTTCGTAACTTGAAACACACACCTACAGTGTTAGAGTTGGCAGATCGATCTACAATGAAACTGGTAGGGAAGTTAGAAGATATCACAATTTCGGTTGATTCATGGCACTACCCTGTGGACTTCCTAGTACTCCAAACGCAATCTCCAGCTGGAGGCCATCCCCTGATTCTGGGAAGACCGTGGTTGGCAACCGCAGATGCTTATATTGGGTGTCGGTCTAGACATATGATCATTTCAAATGGACAAAATACTAAGAATCTAGTATTATATCCTCCCGCGGAACCTAACTCATCAGCAAAATCAACAGTCCGCAAGAAATATTTACCCAGGAAAGAGTCTGAATCCGAAAATGATGAGTTAAGACCAGTTCTTACTATTGGACAGGCTCTCCAGCTGAAAACGGAAACGGAAGATGACATGGTTACTACCTTTATTAGTCATCCCTGTTCTGTTTCAGATTTAAATCAGCAAATCTTGGAGTCTGTCTTGAGCTGTGAGACATAGGAAAGTATTGGAACAACATCTGAATTTGATGAGCTACCTACAACCGCGCCCCATGACAGTATTTATGTGGAAATAGAACTAGGAAAAGCCTTGAATATCAATCTAGATTTGTCAGAGTCCCAGAAGAAACAACTCTTGGATGTTCTTCGGAAACACAAAGAAGCCTTCGCCTGGGACTACTCAGATATGAAGGAGACTCCTGCTAATCTATGCACCCATCACATATACATTAAGGAGGACTGTCATCCTATGAGGCAACCCTAGAGGAGAATGAACCCTACTCTGGAAAAAATTATTAAGGAAGAGCTTCAAAAGCTATTGGACGTGGGATTTATCTACCCCATTTCAGACAGCCAATGGGTTTCCCCATTGGTAATGGTCCCTAAGAAAAACGGTAAATGGTAGATATGTGTGGACTATAGAGAATTAAATAAGGCAACTCAGAAAGACCATTTTCCGTTACCATTCATTGACCAAGTCTTGGATACGTTGGCTGGGAAGAAGTTTTTCTCCTTCCTGGACGGATTTAGTGGGTACAACTAGATCCAGATAGCTCCTGAAGATCAGGATAAGACCACTTTCACATGCCCTTGGGGAACATTCGCATACCGGGTCCTCCCATTTGGTCTCTGTAATGCGCCTGCAACATTCCAGAGGGCAATTTTAGGGATTTTCTCTGATCTGATGGATGATAGTGTTGAGATTTATATGGACGATTTCACGGCATATGGAGATTCATTCGAAGAAGCGTTGGGGAAGCTAGAAAAAGTTCTTGAAAGATGCAAGCAGGCGCATGTCTCTTTAAGTATGGAAAAATTCCATATGATGATGAACGAAGGAATAGTTCTGGGACACTTGCTTTCGACTGTAGGAATCTGGATGCATCTAGCTAAGATAAAGGTAATACATCATTTTCCAATACCCAGAACACCCACACAGGTACATAGCTTTATAAGTTGCGCTGGTTATTACGGGCGCTTTATAGAAAATTTTGTTAAGACAACGCATCTGCTTTTTCAATTACTGACAAAAGATGTATACTTTGTGTGGACAGATGACTGTGATGCAACCTTTGTGAAGATCAAGGAACTGGTCTGTAGCACTTCGATCCTTAGAGGGCCAGACTAGGAATTACCATTCCATATTCACGCCGATGCTTCCCAAATAGCAGTTGGGCAGTTTTGGGGCAACAAGTGGATAAGGTACCATATCTATTTTACTATATTAGTAAGAACTTGGCTCCTACTGAGTTAAGCTACAGAGTGACTGAAAATAATTCCTTGTTGTCATCTACGCCATCAACAAGTTCTGGCACTATATCACTGGTTACCCCACCTTTGTACATACTGATCATGCAGCCATCAGGTACTTGATGAATAAACCCGTTACTCCTGGTCGTATTACAAGATGGATTTTGCTACTTCAAGAATTTGACATTACCATAGTAGATAAACCAGGGAAGGACAACGTGGTTGCTGATTTTCTGTCTAGGTTAGAAAATAATGCCGAAGGTACACCTATCGAAGATAGCTTTCCAGATGAATATCTCTTTGCAATTTCCGCTAACACTCCGTGGTATGCAGATATTGCTAACTATCTTGCTACAGGGAAGGTACCTCGTCATTTGTCATATAAGGATCAATGGAAAATTATTCATCATAGTACCCGATATTCATGGATGGCAGGATACCTCTTTCATACAGGGGTTGATCAACAGATTCGGCGTTGTGTATCAAAGGATGATATCTATGAGATATTGAAGGTCGCCCATGGTGGACCTTGTGGAGGACATTTTACAGATAAAAGAACAGGCCACAAGGTGCTGCAAATGGGATAGTACTGGCCTTCTATCTTTCGCGATGCTAGAGATTATGTCTGAAGATGTGACAGCTGTCAACAGATGGGACAACTTGGGAAATCGGATGAAATGCCATTACAGCCCCAGATAGTCCTTGAACCTTTTGAGAAGTGGGCCATAGATTTCGTTGGGCCTTTCAACCCACCTTCTCACCAGAGGGTTCACATCCTAGTCTGCACTGATTATGTGAATAAGTGGGTGGAAGCTAGAGCGGTTGCGAAAGAAAGAAAACAGGTGGTTGCAGATTTCCTTTTTGAAGATATTTTTGCCTGATATGGTACCCCAAGAGAAATTGTTTCAAATGGAGGAGCATAGTTCACATCCCACATGATAGGGAGGCTTATGCAGAAATATGGGGTTAAACACAGAGTGACAACTCCTTACCATCCCCAAGCGAATGGACAGGTAGAAAGTACAAACAAGGTATTGGAAAATATCTTGACAAAAACTGTAGCAAGTCATCGCCGGGATTGGTCGCAGAAACTTCCAAAAGCTCTTTGGGCATATAGGACGACATGGCAGAATACAACCAGGTTTTCACCATTTGAGCTAGTCTATGGGAAATCCCCCTTGTTTCCAATAGAGTTTGAGATCAGTACGCTCAGAACGGCTTTGGAAGTGGGGTTAGACTTATTAGAGGCCTAGAAACACCGACTGGAACAACTCAATGAGTTAGACGAGATTTGTTTAGTATTTGTCCAAAGAACCATTGCTATCCAACAACAGAGAATGAAATAGCATGATAAATTTATCAAGAATAAGGTGTTTCATACAGGGAACTGGGCATTGCTCTATGACTCCCAGCTCAAAGATTTTAAAGGAAAGCTTCGCACTCGTTGGATGGGACCCTATGAAGTGGATGCTGTATTCGACAATGGAACAGTCAGATTGGTTACAGTAGATGAAAATCATACTTCCTTCCTAGTGAATGGACACCGTCTGAAGTTATATCACCGTCCAAGTTCTAAGGATGCCTTCATCAAACATCTTTCTGATACATCTGGTTTGATGGTTGTTGGTGCAGAGAATACTCCCTCGAGTAATCCACCACCTGTCGAACTGGCTGCAGTACCAGATGAGGTGGTGGTCAAACAAGAATGGGTAGAATTGTGTGAGCAATGGAGTTTGCCTAATAAGTAGAAATATCAGCTGCAATTCAAAGAAATAATGTGGCTCAAAACAGAGGTCAAGAGGCTGAGAAGGCAGGTGCACCGGTTGAAGAAACATGTGAAGAAATATAAGCTGCGGGCTAAGAAGCTGAAAGCCACGACGACCGAAGCAGAGATATAGGTATATGGAGTGGTAACAACCTCTGTTGCCACTCAGACAGACCCTATCGAGTATTTGTTTGAAGGCCATGAGTTTTCTTTGACGGCTGAAGTACAAACTTGGAAATCCACCGCGACGCAATATCAGAACGAAGTGAAGAAAGCCCAAGAATGAGCATCCACGACTATCTTCAAATATGTGGAGCACATAGATATAATGCGATTGAGGTATGCAAAGCAGCAACTCAAGGTGGAGCGGCTGGAAAGGTAAGTGGCAGAATTGAAAGCCGATAAAGAACAGATGCTCAATTTAGCACAAGAGGTGATGGCATGTCACCCTCCCGCTTCTAGTTATTCTTTATTTTTGCATGAATGTTTTCTTTTCTTCTATTTGGAAAGCATCCAGAAAGAAATTAGTCACGAGATTGAGGATGGTGTACATTTCCTCTGGATATTGAGATCCCATGATGTGCCAACTCAGCATTTGATGTGTGAGCTTTACATGCATGGGTATCTCCTGCATGTTGATAGAGAATTTAATCTGGTTCCATATGTGGGGGACATTCATTTAAGGGCCCTCACCTCTTACACTTTCAATCAGATAAGTTGGCAGAAGGCTTCTAATATGTTTGAGTCAAATCAGGTCACGAAGCCTTTTATGGTAAGAGGAGAACCCGAGAGATCAGTGACTATGTACAATAAGCACACTACGTTTTTAGAAATTATGGGAAACAGGGAACGGATGTTGAAGACACAAAAGTGGTGCATTGATCTCTGTGTCAAGCAATTAGTCACGTTTCAAGTTGAGGCCCTGGATAGTTGTCAGAAAAGGTGGATGATGTCACCCACATCTGTCTGGAACAGAGAACCGTTTGGAGCACCAAATTTTGCATGAGCACTCAGTAGGGTGCCAAGATACGTGGCATGCATCCAAACATGTGGGGTCTGGTGGATGGGAATTTGATTTCAGTACCTTGTCATTTGGTTTCCAGCAGAGCACTACACCCCAACATATAATGTACCAAATGATTGGTGGAAGGAAGTTCTTCTCTCAGAGGGGTTTAAGGTTCCAGGAATAGAAATGGCCGAGGAATACAATCTCGCCCAGCTTCATGAAGCCCATAGCCTATCCAACCCAGACCTGCGGAGACGACGATCTGCACGAGGGTGTGCAGAAGGCTAGTTGGGGGGAGATGTTGGGCACCAAATCGGCCTATCTTTTTCCTGCATTTCCACTCCTCTTTTCATCCCTTTTGTATTCATTCGCATATATTTACTATGTAAAACTATGAGGTAATTCCCCTTTCTTCGTCTCTTGGGATATTTAATTAATGAAGTAGAGTGATGAGGGTTTTGCCTATGCGAACCACTAAAACATGTTATGACCACAAATTCTGGAGCGTAGGTGTTGACCTCACGGCACACTGCAGCAGTTCCACGATTCACAGCAGTTGATCGACCACAATGAAACAACATAACTGATTTGTAGTTGTTCTCAACCCGTTTTGGATCATTCATGTTCTTGCTCTCTCGGCGTTGGTGCTGTGTTGAACTGATGTATATCTTTGGGCATATAGTTGCTAGGTTTTGGGGAGAGATGTTACTCCCCTTTGTACTGTATAAAAGACGGATCATTCATGTACAAGGGGTTAGCCAGACCCTGCATTATATTGTAACAACACTGTTCATATTAATAAAATACAACCCTTTTTTATGTTCTATCCTTCAATGTGAGTAACGCAACCCTGATCAGAGAGCTAGGCCCGCTCTTTTGATCAGGTGCTGCATGTTTTCTTGTTATGTGTGTATTGTTCATTGCTGTGTTTATTTCTTGATTGCTGTTACAGATTCTTTAGATCAATGTGAATACCTTTTTAAGTTCTGCAGTTGAGTTTCTATTTCTGTTTCAGCAATGCTTTGATTTGGTAATCACGAACCCTTGGTCGATGACAGATTGTAACCTTACCCCTGCATATACCTTGCGTGTTTCCTTGAAAAGAATACGCACCTGGATTGATACATTAATGTAGGAAAAGGGGTGAATAAATTGTTCATACCTGGACACCAACAAGAGTTTTGGGTGTTCCCTCCTTTTTTAGTGGTAACTCCAGTTTTAGTGGAGTTAACTGGAGTTCCTCCAGTTTTAGTGGAGGTTTACTAGGGAAAACAATTTTGACCATAACTGGAGCAAAATTCGACCAAATTGGGATCAGGAAAAGGTGTTCCTAGCTAATTTGGATGTTTTGAACACATTGAAGCAGGTTTCAAGTGCAGTAGAGCTTTGTAAACAACATTTTTGTCATGTTGAGCTAATACAGAGGCCCAAGCCATGGAAGTTGGACCAAGGAGATGTAGCCTAGGAGGGGTGAACTCCTTCATCAAAACATTGTGTTAGGTGTTCAATTTGATGGTTTGTTGTACTTTTAATTGTTGTTGTTCAACACTTGTTTTTCATGCTATTTTTCTCATGAAATTAACATAAAATTGATAAAATTTATTTGTTTTTATTCACAAACACCATAAGAAAACCTATGCACATGAAGCAATTGACAAGCATTTGTTTATAAATCTAAAGTTGAAATTAGCACAGGAAAACTAACATTCAACAATAGATCAAGCTCGTATTAGAGAAAAGGTTATTTGCTTGATTGGTTGAGTTTAATGCAAGTAGGGCTTTAATGGTTGCAAATTTCTGATGCTTACAAGGTTAAAGTTGCAGAGAGGAGAAGGGAAACTATTGGTTGCAACTCCTGAGGTAATGCCCAGAAGAAGGAGAGCCACAAGGCCACAATCTCCACCCAAAGTTCCAATCCTAGTTGCACTTGAAGCACCTCAAGTTTTACCTTCAATTGAGATTGAGCAAGTACAAGCAGTACCAGAAGCTGAGCTTGAATCCAAAGCCATCATGTCCGGAGCAAGAGAGATTGAAGGTCATTCGAAAGAGGAAGCATTCAAGAAATATTTCTATGACTTAACTGACATGGCTAAAGTCCTCTATGAAGAGAGGAATACTAGAATGGCTGGAGAGAGTTCTAAGCCTCCACATGGAGAGGGAAGCTTAGGAGATAAAAAAAGATGAAAATAAGGATTCAAAGGGTAATGGAGGAAAGCCTCCTCCGTCTCCACCATATTCATCTTCCTCATCATATTCATCATCCTCAACATCATCTTCCACTTCCACCACAAAAACTGTTCATACTGATTCAAAAACCCCAATGGAAAAAAACTCCCTTACTCAAATTGGACATTAAGTTTGAACTTCCCATGTATAGTGGTGAGGTGAATGCAGAAAAGTTAGACAATTGGATTCGACAATTGGAGGTTTATTGCAGAATTCATAACCTTCAAGAATATGAAATAAAGATCCAGTTGGTTTCATTGAGGCTAGAAGGAGCATCATCAGTCTGGTGGGAAGCAAAGACTCAAGAGGAAATGTGAATTCATGGTAAGATATCCATTTCTTGGGTTGAGTTTGTTTCTACAATTAAAAGACAGTTTTATCCTTTAGCCTATATGCAAAAAGCCATTACGAGTTGGAAAAATTTTAGGCAACTGAAGGGCCAAACAGTTCAAGACTATACCCAAGAGTTTAGAAAGAGGGCTTTGTTGTTAGGAGTAAACTTGAATTCCCAAGATACATTGCTACTTAAAACATACTATCCTTATGTTCAATCCAAGAAATTTGGATGAGGTATGTGTGCAAGCCACACACCTTGAAGCAAGAGGAAAGAACATTTAGGAAGAGGGTAGTAAGAGGAAGCCATTCAATTGTAAGGAGAAAGAGAAGGGAGGAAAATGGAAGGGAAAGAAGAATGCAAGTGTGAAGAAAGAAGGGGAGAAAAATATATGCCAACATTGTTCCAAATCTAAGCATGATGAAACACATTGTTGGAATTTACATCCCGAACTAAGGCCTAAGAAACCAAACAATAAGGGAAAACAAAAGATGACCGCTAGCACAGAACATGACCTTGGATCAGATTCTGGTGATGAGACTAAGATTTCAGCCATGGTCACAAAAGGAAAAGAATTTGTTGTAAGCACTAGTTCCTCACATAGTCAAAACAACACTCCAAATGAATAATCAAGAATAGAATTGTTCCATGTAAAGGTAATTTCAAATCATACAAACATTGATGCATTATGATAGTGGGTCACAATCAAACTTAATTTCATAAGACTTGGTAAAAAATCTTAACCTTGAAACTGTACCTCATCATAAGCCATATCCATTGGGTTGGATAGTAAATAATGCAAATTTACATGTTACAAGGAAGTGTTTATTCAAGTTTGCCATTACTGAAAAGTTCATTGATGAAGTTGAGTTAGATGTAGTTCCACTTGACATATCAAGAATCATTTTGGGAAGTCCTTATTTGTATGATAGGAAAGCAATATTTTCTTGCCATGAGAACAAATATTTGTTTCTCAAGGATGGGGCGGAGTACATTGTGAGAGCCCATCGCAAAAAGCTAAACATTTCTTTGGTTAATGCAGGGCAGATTAAGAGACTAGTAAATGCATGTAAACTTTTGTGCTTCTCGTTATCAAGAAAAACAATGATATTGATTATGAATATTTTGAAGGTTGTGCTGAAAAATTAAAATCTGATTTGTTTGATGTGGTAAGAATTCATGGCGAGATGTTTCAAGAACCAAAGGGGTTACCTCCCAAGAGAGGAATTCAGCATGAGATACAACTGCAATAGGATGTTCCACTTCCAAACGCTGGCATGTATCGCATGTCGATTACGGAGAACATGGAAAAAAAGAAGCGAATTCAATAATTGTTGAACAAAGGTATCATATGCCTATCTACTTCGCCATGTGGTTCACCTATTGTCTTGGTGCCAAAGAAGGACGAGACTTGGCACATGTGTGTGGATTTCCGTGCACTAAACAAAATAATGGTAAAGAATCGTTATCCACTCCCAAGAATTGATGATTTGCTTGATCAATTGAGGTATGCAAAGTATTTCACTAAGATAGACTTACAAAGTGGTTATCATCAAATTAGAATAACTGAAGAGGACATTTGGAAAACCGCATTTAAAACTAAACAAGGATTGTTTGAGTGGCTTGTTATGCCTTTCGGTCTTACAAATGCTCCAGCTACTTTCATGAGAGTTATGAATGATGTATTGAGACCATTTCTAGATGACTTTTTCATTGTTTACTTAGATGATATTCTCATATTCAGAAAATCTAGAGATGAACATGTCATGCATGTGAACAAAGTACTTGATGTCTTAAGAAAAGAACAGTTGTTTTTGAAGATGTCGAAGTGTGAATTTGGCAAGACTTCTTTAGTGTATTTGGGACACATTGTTGGAGGAGGTGAGATGAAGATAGACCCCTCGAAGGTTGAGGTCATTCTGAATTGGTCCAAGCCCAATACAGTTACAAAGGTAAGAAGCTTTCTAGGGGCGGCACAATATTGGAGGAAATTTATTGCTATTTTTTCTTCCATTGCAACACCATTACATGCATTGACTAGTGTCAAGAAAGTCTTCCATTGGGGAGATGTACAACAGAAAGCATTTGATGCTTTAAAGCAAAATATCATTTCAACAACGGTATTGGCTCTTCCGGATCTTAGACAACCATTTAAGATTCAAATGGATGCTAGTGATTATGCCATGGGAGCAATTCTTATGTAGCATGGTAAGCCCATTTCATTTCATTCTGAAATTTTTAATGGAGTTGTGACTAACTATCCCACTTATGACAAATAACTTTACGCATTGGTATAGTGTGTCAAAAAATGGAAACACTACTTGATGGGGAAGGAGACCATTATCCATACTGACGATCAACCATTGCAGTAATTACAGTCACATGCAATGTTGCAGCAATCACGACACTTCAAATGGATGGGTTTTCAACAATAGTTTCATTTGGTTATCAAGTAAAAAAAGGGAATATACAATAAGGTAGTTGATATTCTTTCTAGGCCTATTGTAAATTCATCTATTATACTCAAGCACAATTATGTTGTACATGAAAGTTACATTGAGCAATATGCATATGATAATGACTTTCAAGATGTGTATGCAAGCTTGAGGCAAGGAAACCAAATTGAAGAATTAGATTACCATGTACATAACAATTTGTTGTATCACTTGGGCAAGTTATGTATTCCGTAGGGAGAAAGAAATAGTATCATAAGGGAGGCGCACACTTCATTAATTGTTGGACACTTTGGTGTAGGCAAGACAATAGAAAATCTCCAAAGGTATTGTTATTGGCCTCACATGTTTGATAATGTATCTCATTTCATTAGAGGATGTTCTTTGTGCACAAAAAGTAAGCCTAGCAATAGGAAACTAGGATTGTACACTCCACTTCCTGTATCTTCACGTCCATGGGAGAGTATCTCAATGGATTTTGTAGGAGGTCTTCCATTGTCAAGGAAAGGTTATGATTATTTGTATGTAGTTGTAGACAGGTTCAACAAAATGTGTATTCTAACACCATGTAAAAAGCAAATTACAGCTGAACAAATAGCTCATCTTTTCTCCCAAAATATCTGGGTTCATTTTGGTCTTCCTACTTCCATTGTAGGTGATCGAGATTCTCGATTTGTTGGGAATTTTTTGTCAAATTTGTGGGACATGATGGACACTAAGTTGAAGAAGAGTACAACCTTTCATCTGCAAATAGATGGACAAACCGAGGTGGTGAACATGACAATAATTCATCTTCTTAGAGGATATTGCAACAAACATCCCAAGTTGTGGGATGAACAGTTGCATTACATCCAACATGCATATAACAGGGCAAATCATTCTTCCACAAACACATCTCCATTTGAGGCATGTTTTGGGTACTTTCTAAGATCGACATTGGACTTCATCTTTGAGAAAGATGTCGCCATTGAGGGTTATAGCGACATCGATAAGGCAAGGAAGTTCATTGAGCAAATTTAGTTGATACATCACACATTGTAGTAACAACTTGAAAGAAGTCAAGGTAGCTACAAGGCAAGGCATGACAAACATCGCGTCGATCATAAATTTCAAGTTGGCGACGAAGTTTGGTTATATATTAGCAAAGAGAGACTTCAAGGGGAAGGTAAAAATATTAATCCAATCCATTATGGTCCTTTTAAAATTATGGAAAAGATTGGTAACAATGCATTTAAGCTAGATTTGCCTCCTTATATGCAAATATACTATGTTGTTAATGTTGAGAATTTGAGATTGTTTGAGCCTCCTTCGATTGATGATCAAGGAGAGCATGTTCAACTGCCATCAATAGATGATTTCTCGCCAGAATATCTTGATGAGCTACAACAAGATCTCATACTTGACAGAAGATCTAGAACTTCAAGAGAGGGAATGTAGAATACCTTAGGGTGGGACTCAAGGGACAAAAGCCTTCTTGCAGATCGAGAATTTGAGGGAGTTGTACCCTCACCTGTTGAACAATTAATAGTATCTTTTGGGGTCCAAAAAGATTCTAGTGGGGAGGAATGATCAGGTGCTTAGTATTTAGCTCAAAAATCAAAGTTCTCATAATCACTCAAAACCTAAAAGACCGTGTCCGTCTCGGCAAAACGATCCCAACACAACTCGTTTCACTGAAAATTGAGTTCGTATGAGGAAGATATCACGTTCTGTCCGCTTTGCCAAACAAAGGATTTTTTGAAAAAAAAATGTATAGTCACTGCACAGTCAACAGTCCGTACTACTGACATGGCAGGTGACTGGGCAGAGTCAACGGAGGTTAATGGTCCAATCAGGTTACGCCAAGTGTCAAGTTTTGGTTGGTTTGCAGGTGGGTGACATGGCATGTTTCTATTAGTAGGGAATGGACCAATGAGGAGGGGACAAGTGGCAAGCCCAGAGGCCGCCACGTGTCCCTCCCCAAAGGACCACATATATCGGCGCGCAGTGTGACAAAATAATGAGCAGGTCGGTAGGGTCAAACCCGTGACATGGCCCCAACAAACTCAGCGTTCCACCGTTGCACCCGTGCTATGTTTCTTATTATATAATGGTTTCAACGTAAATTTAAAGTTTAACTATTGTGGAGTTGGGGTAAACCATTGGCGTTACCACCAACCCAAACCACAACATGCAACCACACCACATGTAACTGACGGCTACACAAACCAAAACAGTTAATAGTAACAACAACATTAATGCCATCGCATGTGTCCATGTCCACGGAGACCACCCGGTTAACGAATATGGTTAATAGTTAACAGAAACTGTATGGATAATGCACCTAACCATGACATTTATTGCCACACGTAACCACTATCCTGAACGCCAGGTTGACAGTTTTGGAAAACATGAGGTATTTGCGCTAATCCCAATTAATGCTTAATTAATCAACAATTAACTTAATTAATGTCCAGTTTAATTCGCCAAAGTTTTTGGTGGTCCCTCCTTTTTTGGCGGTAACTCCAATTTTAATGGAGTTAACTAGAGTTCCTCTCATTTTTGTGGAGGTTTACATAGCAAAATTCGACTAAATTGGGATCAAGAAAGGGTGTTCCTAGCTAATTTGGATGTTCTGAACACATTGAAGCACGTTTAAGGAGTAGTAGAGATTTGCAAACAACATTTTTTCCATATTGAGCTAATACAGAGGCCCAAGACATGGAAGCTGGACCAAGGAGATGTAGCCCAGGAGGGGTGAACTCCTTCATCAAAACACTGCGTTAAGTATTAAATTTGATGGTTTGCTGTACTTTTTATTGTTGTTGTTCCACACTTGTTTTTCATGTTATTTTTCTCATGAACTTAACATAAAACTTGATAAAATTTACCTGTTTTGATTCAAAAACACCATAAGAGAACCTATGCACATGAAGAAATTGACAAGCATTTGTTTATAAATCTAAAGTTGAAATTAGCACAACAAAGTTAACATGCAACAACATATCAATAGGAGTGTACAGGCTTTGCTTCTTGATGGTTGGCTTGGCGATGGCATAGGCAGTGCATGATCTGATATATTTTCCAACATCCTGTCGGAGCCTTGACCAATAAAAATACCTTTGTAGTGCAATCACAATTTTCTCCACACCAAAGTGTCTTGTACCCTGACTGTAGTGCGCCTCCCAAATCATTTTGGTACACTCGCTTTAAGGAATGCAAGGTGGCCCAGGTAGCATAATAATGCATCCTGGATGTGGAAATTTGGTACTTTCTTGCCCTCCACTAGCATATGGTATGTGATGGAAAAATCTAGATCATTCTTGTATATTTGCGACAATCCAAAGGTCTAGCGGCCATAAGAGTTGAGAACAATGGTTAGTGTTGCAAATGGGGGCCAATTGAGGCAATCTGCAACATTATTGGTGTTTCCCTTCTTGTATTTAATGTTCAAGTGGAATTGTTGCAGATATGTAGACCACTTTTGATGGCGATCATTTTGCAATTTCCCTTGTGTCTGTATAAACTAAAGAGGTTGGTGATCTGTGTGGATGATCATCTCCTTCCCCAAAATGTAATGTTTCCATTGCCGACAAGCTTGCATTATAGAATACATCTCTTTATCATAGGTGGGGTAATTTTGAATTGTATCAAAAGGTGTCTCATTGTGATAAGCCACCAGATGCCCTTGCTTGGTGAGAAATGCACCAATAGAATAGTGGAAGGTGTTTGTGTCGATTTCAAATGGCTATTGCAAGTCTGGTAATGTGAGTATATGTGCAGAGTAGAGGCGGTGCTTCAACTCAAAGAACACCTTTTGTTGGAACTTAGACTAGGAAAGCTTTTCTTTCGCTCCGTCCTTGGTAACTTGACTAAAAGGCTAAGTGATATGGGTGAATCCCAACACGAACCTTCGATAAAAATTCGCAAGGCCCAAAAAGTTGTGAAGCTCTATTAGAGTGGTTGGGGCTGGCTAATCCCAAATGACTCAGATCTTAGTCAGATCCACATGCACACCTTGCTCATTTATGATGTAACCCAAATATTAGACCTGGATCATGCTAAAGGTGCATTTCTCTAGGTTGGCACATAGTTTGTGTTGTTGTAGGGTTTGAAGGACCCGTTGAATGTGTTGCAAGTGCTTTTCCCATCTCTTGTTGAAGATAAGAATATCGTCCAAATATACAACCATGAACGAGTTGGTGAGGTGTCGCAAGATGTCATCCATTAACCTCATAAAAGTTGGAGGGGCGATTGTCAACCCAAAAGGCATGACCAACCATTCAAAAAGGCCCTCCTTGGATTTGAAGGTGGTCTTCCATGCATTTGTGGGCTCTATCGGAACTTGGTGATAGACAGACTTTAGATCGATTTTGCTGAAATACTTGGCCCCCTTGAGCTAGTCAAGAAGGTCATCAATCAGTGAGATCAGATACCTGTTCCTGATAGTGACTTTGTTAAGTGCCCGATAATCAATTCAGAGTCTCCAGGTCCCATCCTTCTTCTGTACAAGTACAATCAGGTTCCCACAAGGTAAGGAAATTGGTCAGATGTGCCCTTTTTGCAGTAGCTCCTGGATCTGCCACTTGATCTCTTTATTTTCTAGAATGGAGCAATGACATATCGTCCCATTAGGTAGAGGTGCTCTAGGGGTTAGATCGATCAAATGCTTGACCTGACAGTGTAAGGGCATCCCTATGTGTGAGGAGAAGATGTCCTTGTATTCTTCCACAACCTTATCCACCTACTTCTGCTATGTGGAGTAACATTTCTCGGGGATTATGGAAGTGGCCACAATATTCCCCTTTTTTTGAGAGAAAATAAAAAAGAAAACAAATTTCCCGGTTTGGGAGATGATCTTATTGCATTGCTTATCAAAGATTAAAGAGATGGTTGTAGGCGGGCGTACCTCTGGTATCATATATAACTTATTTCCCAAAGTAATAATAAAAGTGTGAGGCTTAGACTCATACACATAATCACTCTTCCGCAAGTATGGTTGGCCTAATAATACATCACAAACTTCAAATGGAGAAACATCACACAATACCTCATCTATGAAGGGTTTGATGTTGTAGGGAAGACAACATTGTTGGTTGATGTTGATATCTTGTCCTTGGTGGAGCCACCTGATGGTGTATGGTTGCAGGTGTGGCGTGGTTGGTAGGCCTAGCCGCTTAACGACCTCTATTGAGATGAGGTTATTTTGGCTCTCACCGTTGACAATGAATTGCAACGAAGACCCCTTCACCCACTTTTATGAGTGGAAAAGACACTCCTGTTATAGACATTTTTGTGCCTTGCATCTCCAAGCATGAAATGTCCATAAACCAAGGGCTCATAAGTCCCTAAAAGTGTTGTTCTAACCCCTAAAGGAACAAGGTCAACAAATTACAGCTTCTCCCAGAAGTTCTCCACCAGAAACTGCTCAGAATAAGTTAAAACAGGATCATTTCAGCTGCTCCACTGGTTAGGTGCGTTGCATAGCACCTAAACACACTGGCTAGGTGCGTTGCAACGCACCTAAATGCACTATGAGGGTGCGTTGGGCGAGAAATGACAAATGGCAGTGCCATTCCGCGAGGTGGAGAGACAATGGAAGCTTCCAGAATCTTCTCCTATGACACTTGCCTCACTGAATTCGACCAAGGATGAGTAAGAGGCCTTCAGTCTCCAAGTGGAAGCAAGAACTGACAGAGAGAAGACACTAATCAAATCACAAGCTGAATCATCCTCCTTACATACATCTATATATGGATCCCTCATCCCAGAGATCCAGAGGCTGGAATTTTGCACATTGTAAGGAATTGTTGTTGGTTTTGAGACAAATATCAGAGTATTGGGTGATTTATGCTTTGTTGGAGGTGAAGAGGGTCTTCTTTTCTGGGAGGTTGATGCTGGGTTAGGAATCATCGGTTGTAACTCCTCCTGGATCTTCTTGTTTATCAATAAAAACTATTTCAGTTTTTCGTCCATGCTTTTGTATCATTGATGCTTGTTACATTTGTATGGTTAACTTAAATCTGATCCTAAGTTGTTTATGGATATAGATCCATGTCTTTGTATAGTGTTCTTCTTTTGTGATCTTACAGGTACTTGGTGAAGCTGGGCAAGTAAGGGAGCAGGTAGCTGGAAGCTGTCAAAGAAGAGAGGGATTGGATCAAAGGATTAGTGCAAGACACAGGTCAGTTCTTTCTACTCCTCTCTATCTATAGTTCATAAAGGAAATAAAAAAGTAGTTTTCTCTGTTTGTTTCTAAGGCAGCTGTCACACCTTAGTGGGATAGAGCAGTTCTAAATAGACACTTTTCCCGGTAACAAAATGGTGACTCCACTGGGGAGAATGTCTAATTAGTTTGTTTGTGTATCTGTTTGTTGTTTGTTTCATAAACTTATAAGTAGCATTCGAACTGCATTTGCCATAACAAATGCAAAGTAGACATCTGCTGCTTCAATCCATTCACTGGATTTGTTTATCATTTGAACAGCTGATTCACAAATGATCTGATTGCCCTTGTGATAGCTCTTAGACCCTCATTAGATCTACCCCTGATTGTGCATTACTGATTGCTTTTACTCGTCCAAAAACCAAAGACTAAACTGCAAACTGTGACCCAGAACCCGGATAGATTCTCGTTTCTGGCCCAGCACAGGTACTGTTAAGAGTTTCTGCATTTCAGCGCACTTCCCGAAAGGGCAACCTATGCTGCAATCCAGTTTCTCTGTGTTACAGGTGCGCTGATTAGACTAGCCCTGTGCCGCTGAGGTTCTTGTGCTTCATTCTTTCCAGTTCTATCTCTGAATTTTGCAGCCTGTGATCAGTATATGTCTGTTTAAAACCCCTTTTCCTTTCTGTTATTCCGCCTCCTTTGTACAAAATAACTGTAGATGTTTTTGTGTGTTTGTTGAGTCGTTTACAGTTTTCCATTGCAAAAGTAGAATAGTCGTACTGTCGTCCTTTGATTTAGATCTGTCGCAAGTGTCGATTTCGATCATAGGAGAAAGTTTGATTGTTGTTGATGGCCGATTATACTTTTACTATTGCCTTTGGTCTGAATTTGTGATTTTCTAGTGTCAAAAACGAGTATTCATTTCAAAATCGCAAGGTGTCGTAATCATCTCTATCTTTTGATTTCGAAAAGAAGCTTGTTTGTGTTAGTCGCTTGAAAGCAAATTCAGATTTGTACATCAACTTTCTTTTTAGCATCAATACTAAGAAAGTCAAAAACAAATACATGCATGTGCATTTGCATATAGACAGTCTGTTTGGCTTGATTTAGGAAAGTGCATTTACAGTGTGCTCTTTGCTCTTTGTGAAAAGATTGTGTCTTTCTTTTCCTCTAGTAGCTAGGATTTTCATTGCGCAAAAGAGATAAAAGTTTGTTTATCATCTTTAGATTGCATTTTAGGAATTACATCTACATCTCGTGGTGAACCCAAAAGGAAAACTTCATAAGCAAGATCAACTTAAAATAAATTCAATGAATCTAACAATGCTTTGGAACTTAACGCACAACATTTAGAGGTCTATGCTAGAGACGTATTCCGGCGTCGTAAAGCCTGGTAACTGTTGTCCTCACTGATGGTTGGGTGATTCCTCCACTTTGAGACGATAAGTGCCAGTACGGACTTATGCTCCCACGTACCATCGAGTATATTTTGGGAGACCCCTATAGGCTTAAATCCTTTATCCATAGGAAGCCGTGTCTGCCGCCCTATCGATCGCAATGCACTGAACACAGCATTCGAGAAGATTGACTGCCGTACCGTAAAAAGTATTCTGCAGTTTTGCGATTGGTTTGGTACTCCCTCTACCTAGACCTCCAGAGCAGTCCCTTTCGTTCCTTTTCAGACTCCTTAACGGAAAAGGTCCATCTGAGCACTTGTCATTTCAGGCTCATTAAAAATCGAAGGAGACTAGAGTCATCTTTTGTTTTTTCTCGACTCTTAAAAACTGAAAAAACAAGTTGTGTCAAAGCGTATAAAAATTTATTTTAAACGGAATATTCATTACCATTTCCTACGTTGATCATGGGTTAAGAAAATGGAGTCTACCAACCAAGGAATTCCCCTTGGAGGAAATCCTAGTCCCTTCTCCTCTTGGGGAGATGTTGGTGCGCCCCATATGGCCACATTGTCGCTTCCAGGGCTGACAATCGGTTTGCCTGTATGGCTCTTCTCAACCTCTGTCGTTCAGAACACCACTATTCCTAAACAATCGAATCAACAATTAGACGAGTCCAGAGTTGCCCACCAACCTTCTACTTCCTATAATTCTTCCTCTCCTCCTTCCTCTTCGCTTGATGGGGCTGGTAAAGCCAAAAGTCAAGTTCCTAAGGAGAAGAAGGAAAAGAAGAAGAAAGAGAAGAAGAAGAAGGAGCCAAAGGCAAATGGGGGAAAATGAGTGTCGTCTAACGAAAATCCACACACTGCACCAACCAGGCCTAAATCGCCATGTGTCATTTGCAAAGGAGACCACTTTCACAGAGATTGTCCTTGCATCCCTCAGATATTAAGGGACTGGTCTCCTCGTTTGCACAACCCGGTGTCGTCAATCTCTGATGATCATGTTGAAAGCACACCGTCGACTAGTGAAAGTGAAGCCCCAGGACAAAAAGGAAAATATAGATTTCCTTGTAAACTGTGTGAAGGCGATCATGCCGTTCACCGTTGTCCCTTCTTAGATGAAGCTAAAAGAGTTTTGGATGATCGTCCGGTTTCACCGTTACGACTTCCTCCTGGATATAAAAAACTCTTGCCGAGTCCGTCACTAGTTGAAAATCCGGCTAGCCCGCTCAGGTGGTCGGCTGAAGCACCTATCATTGAAGATAAACCATCTGGATCCATACCAGACGAAAGTCAAAAGGTCGAGGCGGAAGTTGACCCGGTCTTTCCTTCAGAGGTTTCATCTTCAGATGATACAATCACTGAAGAGAACAAGGATGACACCGTCCAAATTCTTTTCATAAGCACAGACTCCAACGAACATGGGGGAAATTTACCCGTTCCTTTACCGCAAGAAGGAAGTTCGTCAGAGTTGTACCCGACCGTCTATTCGGTCCCACCTCCAAGCAACCTAGTTGTCTCCTTCGACTGGAATCAACTAGGCAGACCCCGTTTACCAGCTAGCATACCATTCCGAATTATCGTTCAAATATATAGAATGGTTATGGCTGGTACCATCATAGATGAGGGGGCTTCTGTGAGTATCCTTTCCTCAACTGCTTGGAAAGCGCTTGGTTCACCATCGCTTTTGCCTGAGATGAGAAATCTGACAGGTTTTGATAAAGGAATCAATCGACCTTTAGGGATCCTTCCCGATGTGCCCATAACATTGAGAGGGAAAACTGTTCACATGAACGTAATGGTAGTTCAAGGACCCCTAGATTACAATCTACTCCTTGGACGAGACTATATTTATTGCATGAGAGCCATTGTCTCATCACTCTTTAGAGTGATGTGTTTTCCGCACGAAGGAAGAGTGGTCAAGCTCGTGGACCAGCTTTCATTTCCCGGATCACGCATAGCAAATAGTCATATACCATCCCTGAATGGTCTTTTCGTGCAAGAAATGTCTCAATCTCCAGTCCGTCCTCCCGATGAGCGCGAGTTATTCAGAGGGATATGACTGAAACCCAGGGGGCATGCATCCTGGTCTGCTTCGGCAGGGAAACTTCGGGTATAGAGTAGGTTTCCGCGGGAGAATATGACTAGTCTGTACCCCCGTCCGTGATTGGAAAAGGGGGTTATTCTAGAACAAGATTCTCTTGTCAAAGTTATGTGAGTTGGCGAGCGCCGCCACTCACCTTTGTTTATTTCGGTAGACATTGTCAAAGAAGTGTTTTGTTTGCGCCGCGAATAGAACAATCTTTGGGTAACCTGTAAGAGGTAGGCCTCTCTCGGAAAAACGAATGTTTTGGTGGAGAGAAGTAGAGGTAACCTTGAAACTCTGTTTTATACCTGGGGGGATGCAAGCCTTTTGGCATGCAAGCGAAGAGAGACTATTTATTTTTTAAAATTTTAGGACCTCTAACCCTTTAAACTCGTAGGATTGGTCGTTTCCTAACTTGCATAAAGAAAGGATGTGGGGCAAAACTCTAAAAGTTGCCGTTTTTATATGAGACATTCTTATCATACGACTGGATTAATCGAGCAGTGTTACCGCAAGGTTCAAGCTCGTTAAAAAATAAACCCGCACCGAGCAAATTTTTCCACCCACGTTTAAGCTCGTTAAAAAATGAACTATTCCCCGGTAAATAACCACCGTGAATGTAGTACTTCAGCCATTAAAGCCTTGGTCGTGTTTGCACCGTCACCTCCACTTTTTCATTGGCCGATCATTCACCTTCATTTGATTGTTTACCCATTTTGAGGAACAGCTGCGAAGAGTGATTTCACTAGCCATCCTTGTGACACTGCCGTGATTGGAAATTTCCAAACCTTACCTGGAATCAGCTGCTACCCATTTTATCACTCGTTCCTCAAAAGACGAGTCTTCTTTAAGCTCTTTTCAGCTAACTCGTAAAATATGAAAAGATTGCCGAGCCATTGGCCTCTCCAGCTCGTTAAAGGGATAGGAAGTGCTATCCCTCATCTAGATTTTAATCTTTTTGGACCTGAGGGATTATTGCACAAAAAGATCGAGCGCTTGTTTTGTTCGGCTCGTTAAAACTATCGAAAATTCATCCCTTCTGTATTGTTTTATACTTTTTCAGACTTAAGGGATTAGATGACGATAAAGGAATTTTGGAGTTACCTTTACGTACCTTTTCAGACTCTCTAAAAATGAAAAGGACCGAGTTATCTTTGTCATTAAACTCGTTAAAAAGATTAATAGCGACAAACTTGTCTTTAGACGAGAACGATTTTCACTATCGCTAGGCTCGTTAAAACATAGCGATGGGTTTGCCCGAAGGGAAAATTATAGAACAAGCATATGTTATCCTCCTCAAGCTTAACAAAAATAAAGAGGTACTGGTCAGCAATGACTGGGGAAAAATTGGGAAGAAAACTCAAAGAATCTTTATTGGTAGCAAGTCGCTCTTGAACATGACACTTCCACTCCGTGTCCGAGTCGGGTTGGGTTGTTTCATTCACCGGCCACATCGCCATGGTCACACCATACCATCCACATTTGGGGTTAATGCTACCGATCCATCACATCAGTGTCGCCGACATGTTCAAGAGAAGTCATCCAGAGAAGCCACCTGTGTCCCACCCACTACCATACATTATACTCCATTCTTTCATGACCGCCACCCTGAACCGTATATCATCAGATCGTTTTCACCTCCATCAAAATCATTTGCTCCGTTCCGTGTCATTGATGTGGGATTCATTAAGGCCCTCCTGTGACGGATCACATCTTGTCGACATCAACTCATTATCCAAGAAGTTGGTCTAGGAACACCCCATTCAGTACTTTGAAGCTTGCATGCCTCAATGGCAAGTTTCTCACTTCCGGCGACAGGTTTACATCAATGACCTTCGACCGAAAGATTTTGCGTGGTGTTCGACACCAAGTCATTTATTCACACCACGTGAATTGTACTGCAGTACCTTGAGGATCATTATCATTATCGGTGATTCCTCTCGCGCTTGTTAACAGTTTACATCATTGACTGGTAATCAAGCGATGTCTTTCCATGTTCGACTTCAGGACATTTCTCACATGGATTGACTTGTACTTCGAGTGAAGATCGGACGAGATTGAAGACCCCGGATCTAGTTTCATCCATCCGGGCTGCGATATATATTCAGGGAAATAAAGACATTAAATGTACAACATTGCAGCACAGATAATCATCCTACCAAAAGGATGATGGCTCTATCAGAATCATCAGTCTACACTCAGACGATTGTCTGTCCTATGTACATGAAAATGAATTTATAAAGCTGAGCATGGGAATGCCCGCCTCAGCTAGATCATGAAAAACAGTATGAAGATAATGTATTGTATTGTATCTTATTACAGGTCTCCTCCCAGCATTGAAAGAACTTCGGATCCTCATAATAAAGCATTTCACCTGATTAACGGCCTCATACTTTAGGGGGTAACTGTTATAGACATTTTTGTGCCTTGCAGCTCCAAGCATGAAATGTCCATAAACCAAGGGCTCCTAAGTCCCTAAAAGTGTTGTTCTAACCCCTAAAGGAACAAGGTCAACAAATTACAGCTTCTCCCAGAAGTTCTCCACCAGAAACTGCTCAGAATAAGTCAAAATAGGATCATTTCAGCTGCTCCACTGGCTAGGTGCGTTGCATAGCACCTAAACACACTGGCTAGGTGCGTTGCAACACACCTAAATGCACTATGAGGGTGCGTTGGGCGAGAAATGACAAATGGCAGTGCCATTCCGCGAGGTGGAGAGACAATGGAAGCTTCCAGAATCTTCTCCTATGACACTTGCCTCACTGAATTCGACCAAGGATGAGTAAGAGGCCTTCAGTCTCCAAGTGGAAGCAAGAACTGACAGAGAGAAGACACTAATCAAATCACAAGCTGACTCATCCTCCTTACATACATCTATATATGGATCCCTCATCCCAGAGATCCAGAGGCTGGAATTTTGCACATTGTAAGGAATTGCTGTTGGTTTTGAGACAAATATCAGAGTATTGGGTGATTTATGCTTTGCTAGAGGTGAAGAGGGGCTTCTTTGCTGGGAGGTTGATGCTGGGTCAGGAATCATCGGTTGTAACTCCTCCTGGATCTTCTTGTTTATCAATAAAAACTATTTCAGTTTTTCCTCCATGCTTTTGTATCATTGATGCTTGTTACATTTGTATGGTTAACTTAAATCTGATCCTAAGTTGTTTATGAATATATATCCATGTCTTTGTATAGTGTTCTTCTTCTGTGATCTTACAGGTACTTGGTGAAGCTGGGCAAGTAAGGGAGCAGGTAGTTGGAAGCTGTCAAAGAAGAGAGGGATTGGATCAAAGGATTAGCGCAAGACACAGGTCGGTTCTTTCTACTCCTCTCTATCTATAGTTCATAAAGGAAATACAAAAGTAGTTTTCTCTGTTTGTTTCTAAGGCAGCTGTCACACCTTAGTGGGATAGAGCAGTTCTAAATAGACACTTTTCCCGGTAACAGCTCCCCTTCCTCTAGATCTTCAAGCTCGATCTTTTGCACCTTGGTGGTGGCTACAGTTGAGTTTAGATCTACATCAATAATATGCTTCCCTTTGTCATTCCCCTTGTTGAGGTCTGACTTAGAGTTAGAACATCCATTTGATTCTGAAGCCTTAAGCTTGACCACCAGTGACTACTTGGTGCGACACTCGTGTTGTGAATGGGGCTCTTGTGGAACTCACACCACTTACTTATGTCCTTCTTCATCTTTGTGGTGATATTATTTTCTAGTGGCTTTGATGGGTTGCCATAGGTCACCCCGCCTTGGATTTGACCTTTTCTCTGTTGTTTGGGGGTGTCTTTTCCTTGCTTCAGATTCATAGATCCAAAGTCTCGCTTCTTCTGTTTAAATTTATGCTTGATCTTGATTGTGTATTGGTACGTGGCACCAATCAAGGAGATGTCCAAGAACTCCATATCGTCTTGGATGTATTTGTGAAGACAATTGTGTTACTTGATTACCATATGCCACTTAAAATACTTGATACCCAACTTCATGTGAAGGGTATGCAATATATTTGTAAACTCTGACACATCTTGGTTCCTTCCCTGCTGTAGTGTGGTCCATTTTATGTACTTATCTTCATATCTCTTGACAGGGTAATATTGTTCCTTGATGGCGTCCCCGAAATAATTCTAAGTGGGTGCGGCTAGAAACAGTGAGGGTTACCTCTTGTTCCTTTGCTCACAGTATGTTTCCCACCAGTCCTTGACATGGGGGGCGGCTTTGAGGAGTGCAAAAGTGATATTTTCCCTATTGGAAAAATCATGAACCGAAAAGTTTCCTTCCATAAAATTTAGCCATTTATATATGACATCTACATCTATCTAGCCTTTAAATATGGGAATGTTAATTTGACTTGTACTTTAAAGGCAGTGGCACCTCCAAGGTAGTTTTTGGATGAAGATGTGTCACCTATGGGCATCCGTCGAAGGATCTAGGCAAAGTTGTCCATCATCTTATTCCTTTGTCGCTCGAGGGCTTCTTCGAGCAACATTTTGAAAGGACCTCCTGCACCCTTTTCTTTCTTTTCTTCCACCATGTGAGGTCATTGGGGTCAATGAGGTTGGCCTTGCAAAGGTTCAACCAGTTCAAGCCCTAACTTCTTATACCCCAACCTTGTTAGAGACATGCACAGAAAAATAGAGAAAGAGCAAACCACTCTAATACCATTGATCCATATTTATGAAGGAACAAAATGAAATATAGATAAAAATAGAAACGGAAAGTTACAGTGAAAACAAAACTTCAATTCATTAATAAGAAAGTACTGAAAACTGTTTACATGTAGAATAGAAATAGACTAGCTCGGGTGATGGTAGCTTATCTCTAAGAAGAGATGTGCGACTACATGCCTTTTGAAGTATGTTACAATGAGGTTCAAAGGCCTATTTGTTATTGAAAAATAATATAAAACCCTAAACATCCAAAAACCTAACCCTAGGAGATGAAGCGCAAAAATTTTGTGGGTCCCATTGGGGTAAATTGGTACATCAACTTCCCAATGTCATAACTTTGACATACGATCATCATTTGACGTGTATGATACCTCATTAGAAAGATCTACCTGAGGACTACAACTTTCAACCATAAAACACTACTGTAGGTTGTAGATTTACCTATTTTCCAAACAAAAAGAATCCTTTAGGGCCTCAAAATGGCTCTGGAAGTTCAGGACCCAAAAAACTGCCAAAAATAGTAAATTGTGCTACAATTAAGGAAATTGAAAGAAACAGTGTTGGGAGTCCAAGTGGAATAGGTGGGTGGCCACCAATATCCACCTAGATCAGGGACCTCAAGCTTTCCCTGAAGTTCCAGGTGAGTATTTCCTTTGTCATGCAATGCTTACTTTTCAAAGGTAATCAACTTGACGATTCTCCCCTTCTTTTAGTTTATAATATTGGTAAAGTTTCCATTGTATTTTTGGTCCTTCATTTACAGGGGGGGGGGTGTTGGGGTAAAGCCTTCCCCCTCTTGGTATTTTTCTTATAAAGATGTTGTGCATGCACAACTCTCCCCAAAGGAAACTCAATCCCAAGTGGCTCGTAGGTCGTTTCTTATTGAAAAATATAAGGAAGTTCCCTTTGTAGAAAGCTTTCACCCTGCTCTTGAGAACTTTTATAAGGCCCATGCAGGGTCAACCCTAATAAGCCATTTTAATTATTTATGGCCCTGTTCGGGTGATATTTACAAATGGATCCATTCTTCATGGACCAAGAATTGCAAGGTTATTTTCTGCTCCAAAGGCTTCTTCATTGCGGAGTTTCTTGAATAGGAAGATTGCCAAAAAGTTTCATCTAAAGGGCCCTAGTTTTGGGGCAATGTTGAACTATTCCTGACCCCTTGATTTGTAGATTTTAACCCTTCTACAATAGTCATTACCAAGTTTCCAATATTGTGCTAGCTTCCTAATTTGCTTTCTCACTTGTGGCACTACTCAATCTTCCAGAGCACTTGAAAATCCTTCGGTCATTTCCTTGTAATTGATTCTTCTCTTGGGTAGCTGGGCGCCTACACCTATGGTAGAATCTGTGTTGAAATTGATATCAACAAAGAGTTGCTAGACCATATCAATTTAAGAATAAATGATTTTCATTAGACCTCGACTCTAGACTATGAGAATACTTCTTTTGTTGTTGCTTCTATCAATGAACAAGTCATTTACATAATTCTTTCCCTTTGTTCAAATCTCACAAAAAACAAAATATTCAAAATTCCAAAGCTAAAAGTTGGAAGCTCTATGGCTCAATTCTTATGGAGGACGAGGCTTCCTCCGTTTCAGACAAGGATGATGATGGATCTGATGATGAAATGCATTCGGTGGAAAAGGTCCAAACTTCAGATCCTCAAAGGTTTCCTGAGGATCCTACTATGAACGATGTTGCTTTGGAAAGCATAGAGATTGTGAATAACAATGCTTTTTTGGGCGCATTGAAGCAAGCTCATGAGTCAAATTCTTCAGACTTTGACAAGGATTCTCCTTCAATGCGCAATGACAATCTTCATATTGCCTTGATAAACCCACCTTTGGAAGGCTAAGTTAAGGTTTCAAAAAAGAAAGGGAAAAAAGGTCGCTCTAAGGACTCACCCTAATTTGGATGATTCAACTTTTTAATTGTTTCTTCAGTTCCTCTATGTCTCCTTTGACTTTTTTAATCTCATACACATCAATGATGTTCCTGTCAGTATATGGCACATTGTGCTAGAAAATGAGCCATGATTGAATATGATGTATTTCATTTTTGGTTGATCAATAGAATTCACCTTACAAAAAAGAAAAAAACTAATAATAAACTTGGAAAAATAAAGTTCCTAAATTTATCATTTTTCTTTTAAAATTCGTAGCAAATTTAAAATATTAAAAGGGTGGAAAATAGTTTGAAGATTACCTCGGTTTGAATATTAGCTAATCTTGTTTTATATGGTTTTCAACTTATCGTATTGAGTGGAGAAATTTTTCATGGCAATGCCTTGAAAAAATGATTAATACTCTATTAACTTATATTTTTAATCGAACATTCAATCTCAGTCGAGTGGTTTGGTGAACAATTCATTTCCCCAGTTGTGTAGATTCACTTCTTTGGAGGTATGTTGTAATTGGCCCATTTGTGGAGTCAAAGGAACTTAGCTCAAGTGGTATGGTTCACAATTGGTGTCCCAACTAGTGTGGGTTCAAGTCTCCAGAGACATGTTGACCCTTGTGGCATTTACGAAATATTGGTTCTACCAAGTGGAATAGTGACAATCGTTTCTACGAAGTTACCGATTGTGCCTAGTGGAATGTACTCATTACTATTAAAAAAGACCTAGTGGAATCTACTCGTTAATGGTAAAAAATAAAAAGAATATGTTTAATCAACTTTTAATGACGGAGATGGTGATTAATATCCACTAACACTGAACATGCTTTATAAGAGATCATTAGGAATTTTTTAAAGTTTTATTTCTATGCTCTAAAAACATCAAAAAAACACTCTAGCATTACTATATTTTTGTTAAGTTAAAAAGTATAGTGTGACAAATATTTTGAAATTTAGATATAATTTAAATATAAACTAAACAATTTAAGAGAGTGTTTTTCATCTTCCATCCTTTTTTTTTCCTTCTAAATATGACTAAATCTATTAATGAAACAAAAAATAGTACATGGAGGCACGGCCTTTGCAGAACTTGTCTCAGTTTTTACCATGTCTTAACAAACAATAATTGAAAAATGACTGCCCTGAAAGGGGAAACCAGTCCAAGATTCGAGGAGTATGCTGCCCGCGCAGGGGAACTAGCCTGTAATAACATTGTGGTATAGTTTTTTGAAAAAAAACATCAAAATTGACATCAATTGCAGCAAAAAACATTAAAAAGACCACTAAGTTGGTGACCGGGTGCTTAAAGAAACCTGAAATAAACCTTGGCCTGCTAGGTGTCATTAGATGGCAGAGGTTCCTCCACAATTAGACACATGTAGGCCTCCATATCATCTTCTTTGTGCTGTTTCCCACTTGTCGCGGCTTCCATATTCGTATTTTTGCATGGAGTGTTGTGAACCTAAGCTGCGTCCGTCCGGTTCAGAGCTTCACCATGAGTTCTACGAGTCCTCGAGCTGCCACTAGGAGTTTTCCTTCTACTGTTGTCTGTCCTTTCCTGAATGATGTGAGCCGGAACGATAGAGCTCTGTGGCTCTTCTCTGAAGGCAACAAAAATGGTAGCAATAATACACAGGCGCTCCAGCGTGCAAAGAAACTGGAACTGGGTAGAATGGCAGGATTGCATCGTTGGAACATAGGCATTAGGAGGTTGATGGGTGTCTGCAGCACGCCTAGAGTCGGCCGTTTGAGCAGGCCCCCTACCACTGCGGGTGGCGGGATATCGACCAGTGAAGTGAGTGTCTATCGACGGGGAGGAGGAATCCGAAGGAGAAGAGGCAGAGAGGGTCAGCGAGGGAGGGTGAGTTGCTATGCCTCCGCTGCTTCCCCGTCTACAATGCATCCTGTGCCGCAAACGAGGCATACTTGCTTGGTTGGAATTGTTTTAGCGGGTGCTAGGAGGAGTAGGATGAAGGATAGAATGGCCAAAGGAAGCAGGAGAATGGGGAATTCATTGATCAGGAGCAGAATTCAAGGCTGAAGCAACAGTTCTGAAACAACAAAACAAATTATGCGAGAAGTGGGCAAAGGATCTGGCACCTTCTCCCCGTAGCTGTGTGCGAGCTCGGCTTTGCTGCAGCGGGGAGGCGGTTACAGTCCAAAGGAGGCAGAACAGGGGGATAGCGTTCCAAATTCGTCATCTTATGGATCAGAGTGAGAGTTCCTCGGCTTTCACACATCGTTAAATTTTTTCGGCCTTCACACAACATTAAGTTTTTTCAGCCTCCACACATCCTTAATACACCATTAATTATGAAGGTGGGCTTTTGGGTGGAAGTGTGGGTGGCCATGTGGCCGTGCCACTTGCCAACCCAGATACAATGCACTGTACCAACGCAGTTAATCACCCGCATCCGGGAATCTTCCATCCTTTTAATGTCACATAAATAAAATAAAATAAACCATAACCACAAAATTTTCCTCCAATTAAATTATCAATTAATTTTTCTACTTAACTCTTCTTTCTCATATATATATATATATATATATATATATATATATATATATATATATATATATTAAAAATAAACTTTATCATTACTTTTAAATAAGTTTTCGAAAAACATCCCATTTTAATTTATTAATTATTTTTAACATATCCATGTAAACTTATTTTATCTATGGTGAGGTTTCAAGGGAGCCTAGGGGGCTTCCGATATACCCAGAGGGTACGTGGAAGACAATCCGTGCACGGTTCTGTCTAATGTGCTACTACTCGAAGGGGTACCCACAGGGGTTACAAGGGAGTCCAACAGACGTGACCACCTCTTGTATTTCCTGCGTGCATGCCTCCCCAAATCCGCAGGTTTATGCGCTCAACGACAGATCCCTTGGTTTAAAGACGCCGGAACACGTCTCTAGCGAAAAAAAAATTTGCTAAGAAATGGAGATCCCACCGGCCTTGGAAAGTGCTCTGATACCACTTGTTATGCTCTTAACCTGCAAAATGATACCCAAATACATAATATGCGAAGAAAAGATACCCATAACACATAATAGCAATGATTTTATTATTCAGAGAGTAATGTTCACTTGCCTCTTCGAGGGGGCAACCTCCAATAGAGCAGAGCTCAACTACAAAATAAGACACGATGCTCCTCGTAGGGAGTCTCTATTCTTTATATATGATTCATACATGCAATACCACGGGCCAATACCATGGGTTTTATTAATACCATCTATCTAATACTACGGCCCATTTGCAACTAACTGTGGTTCCGTTAATTGCGGATTAACCACTTACAATTATTAATATGGGCTTTATTGACTCTTGACTATGACGTGATCCCATTAGATAAATAAGGGGGTTAGGGTGGGACCCTAACACAATGCTTACTTTTCAAAGGTAAGCAAATTGACGATTCTCCCCTTCTTTCAGTTTATAATATTGGTAAAGTTGCCATTGTATTTTCAGTCCTTCATTTACGGGGGGGTTGGGGTAAAGCCTTTCCCCTCTTGGTATTTTTCTTATAAAGATGTTGTGCATGCATAACTCTCCCCAAAGGAAACTCAATCCCAAGTGGCTCGTAGGTCGTTTCTTATCGAAAAATCTAAGGAAGTTCCCTTTGTAGAAAGCTTTTAGCATACTCTTGGGAACTTTTATAAGGCCCATGCAGAGTCAACCCTAATAAGTCATTTTAATTGTTTATGGCCCTGTTCGGGTGATCTTTACAAATGGATCCATTCTTCATGGACCAAAAATTTCAAGGTTATTTTCTGCTCCAAAGGCTTCTTCATTGTGGATTTTGTTGAACAGGAACACTGCCAAAAAGTTTCATCTAAAGGGCCCTAGTTTTGGGGCCATGTTGAACTATTCCTGACCCCCCAGTTTGCAGATTTTAACCCTTCTACAATAGTCATTACCAAGTTTCCAATATTGTTCTAGCTTCCTAATCTGCTTGCTTACTTGTGGCACTACTCAATCTTCCAGGGCACTTGAAAATCCTTCGGTCATTTACTTGTAATTGATGCTTCTGTTGGGTAGTTGGGTGCCTACACCTATGGCAGAATTTGTATTGAAATTGATATCAACAAAGAGTTGCCAGACCATATCAATTGAAGAATAAATGATTTTCATTGGACCTCGACTCTAGACTATGAGAATACTTGTTTTTGTTGCTGCTTCCATCAACGAACAAGTCATTTACATAATTCTTTCCCTCTATTCAAATCTCACAAAAAACAAAATATTCAAAATTCCAAAGCTAAAAGTTGGAAGCCCTATGACTCACCTCTTATGGAGGACGATGCTTCCTCCGTTTCAGACAAGGATGATGAAGGATTTGATGATGAAATGCATTCGGTGGAAAAGGTCCAGACTTCAGATCCTCAAAGGTCTCCTGAGGATCCTACTATGAATGATGTTGCTTTGGAAAGCATAGAGACTGTGAATAACAATGCTTCTTTGGGCGCATTGAAGCAAGCTCATAAGTCAAATTCTTTAGACTCTGACAAGGATTCTCCTTCAATGCGCAATGACAATCTTCATATTGCCTTGATAAACCCACCTTTGGAAGGCTAAGTTAAGGTTCCAAAAAAAAAGGGGAAAAAAGGTCGCTCTAAGGACTCACCCTAATTTGGATGATTCAACTTTTTAACTGTTCTTTAGTTCCTCTATGTCTCCTTTGATTTTTTTAATCTCATACACATCAATGATGTTCTTGTCAGTATATGGCACATTGTGCTAGAAAATGAGCCATGATTGTATATGATGTATGTCATTTTTGGTTGATCAATAGAATTCACCTTACAAAAAAAGAAGAAAACTAATAATACACTTGGTAAAATAAAGTTCCTAAATTTATCAATTTTCTTTTAAAATTCGTAGCAAATTTAAAATATTAAAAGGGTGGAAAATAGTTTGAAGATTACCTCGGTTTGAATATTAGCTAATCTTGTTTTATAAGTTAATCGAACATTGAATCTCACTCGAGTGGTTTGGTGAACAATTCATTTCCCCAGTTGTGTAGATTCACTTCTTTGGAGATATGTTGTAATTGGCCCATTTGTGGAGTCAAAGGAACTTAGCTCAAGTGGTATGGTTCACAATTTGTGTCCCAACTAGTGTGGGTTCAAGTCTCCGGAGACATGTTGACCCTTGTGGCATTTATGAAATATTGGTTCTACCAAGTGGAATAGTGACAATCGTTTCTATGAAGTTACCGATTGTGCCTAGTGGAATGTACTCATTACTATTAAAAAAGACCTAGTGGAATCTACTCATCAATGGTAAAAAATAAAAAGAATATGTTTAATCAATTTTTAATGATGGAGATGGTGATTAATATCCATTAACACTGAACATGCCTTATAAGAGATCATTAGGAATTTTTTAAAGTTTTATTTCTATGCTCTAAAAACATTAAAAAAACACTCTAGCATTACTATATTTTTGTTAAGTTAAAATGTATAGTGTGATAAATATTTGAAATTTAGATATAATTTAAATATAAACTAAACAATTTAAGAGAGTGTTTTTCATCTTCCATCCTTTTTTTTTTTTTTTCTAAATATGACTAAATCTATTAATGAAACAAAAAATAGTACACGGAGGCACCGGCCTCTGCAGAACCTGTCTCAATTTTTACCATGTATTAACAAACAGTAACTAAAAAATGACTGCCCTCAAAGGGGAAACTAGTCCAAGATTCGAGGAGTATGCTGCCTGCGCAGGGGAACCAACCTGTAATAACATTGTGGTATAGTCTTTTGAACAAAACATCATTGACATCAATTGCAACAAAAAACATTAAAAAGACCCTAAGTTGGTGACTGGGTGCTTAAAGAAACCTGAAATAAACCTTGGCCTGCTAGGTGTCATTATGCAGCAGAGGTTCCTCCACAATTAGACACCTATAGGCCTCCATATCATCTTCTTTGTGTTGTTTCCCACTTGTCGTGGCTTCCATATTCGTATTTCCGCCTGGAGTGTTGTGAACCTGAGCTGCGTCCGTCCGGTTCAGAGCTTCACCATGAGTTCTACGAGTCCCTGAGCTGCTACCAGGAGTTTTCCTTCTGCTGTTGTCAGTCCTTTCCTGAATGATGCGAGCCGGAACGACAGAGCTCTGTGGCTCCTCTCTAAAGGCAACAGAAATGGTAGCAATAATACACTGGCGCTCCAGCGTGCAACGAAACTGGAACTGGGTAGAATGGTAGGATTACATCATCGGAATAGAGGCATTAGGAGGTTGATGGGTGTCTGCAGCACGCCTAGAGTCGGCCGTCCGAGCACGCCCCCACCACTGCGAGTGGCGGGATATCGACTCGTGAAGTGAGCGTCTGTCGACAAGGAGGAGGAATCCGAAGGAGAAGAGGCAGAGAGGGTCAGCGAGGGAGGGCGAGTTGCTCTGCCTCTGCTGCTTCCCCGTCTACAATGCATCATGTGCTGCAAACGAGGCATACTTGCTTGGTTGGAATTGGTTCGGCGGGTGCTAGGAGGAGCAGGATGAGGGATAGAATGGCCAGAGGAAGTAGGAGAATGGGGAATTCGTTGATAGAAGAGCAGAATTCAGGGCCGAAGCAGCAGTTCTGAAACAGCAAAACAGATTATGCGAGAAGTGGGCACCTTCAACCATTTCAATACAACAGAGGATCTGGCACCTTCTCCCCGTAGCCATGCACGAGCTTGGCTCTGCTGCAGCGGGGAGGCAGTTACAGTCCAAAGGAGGCAGAACAGGGGGATGGCGTTCCGAATTCGCCATCTTATGGATCAGAGTGAGATTTCCTCGGCTTTCACACAACATTAAATTTTTTCGGCCTTCACACAACATTAAGTTTTTTTCAGCCTCCACACATCATTAATACACCATTAATTATGGCGGTGGGCTTCTGGGTGGAAGTGTGGGTGGCCATGTAGCCGCGCCACTTGCCAGCCCAGATACGATGCGCTGTACCAACGCAGTTAATCACCCGCATCCAGGGATCTTCCATCCTTTTAATATGACATAAATAAAATAAAATAAACCATAATCACAAAATTTTCCTCAATTAAATTATCAATTAATTTTTCCACTTCTTTTTTTTCATATATATATATTAAAAATAAACTTTATCATTACTTTTAAATAAGTTTTCCAAAAACATTCTATTTTAATTTATTAATTATGTGTAACATATCCATGTAAACTTATTTTATTATTATATCTATTAATAAAACATTTTCACTAATTGATTCAAATTTTATTTTAATCAATAAATTTATTCGCTTAATTCATTTGATCATTTATTCGTTCCTTATTCTTTTAATAAGTATTAAAAAATTGTTTTATTATTCTTTTTAACTTATTTGCGTGGATTATGTAAATCCTTAGTCTTCATTCTTTCTCATTTAAGATTTTGATGCCATCATTTGCTGCGAATGGTTTCATGTTAATTGTTTTTATGTTATCTTTCTATGTGTGTCCTATTTAACAATGGTTTCGTGGGTTTCACATTAATGGTTTAGTATGTTTTTTACCATGGAAAATATTAATGGTTTAGTATGTTTTTGACCATGGAAAATAATATTAAGTTTAGTATATAAATATTATAAATAATTAAAATTTTATATTAATACATTAAAAAATAAACTATTTTATAAAAGAAATATTTGTAATTATTTTTTTAAATCGTAGTTGGTCTGAAGATATTTATATTAAAAAAAACTGTTTTACAAATAAGTTTAAAGACAACCATAAACAATGCTAACAAGTATTTTCTTTTTTGAGACTTCCCTCTAAATATGATTAAAGTACAGATACTCTTAGAGTGAGGACATTAATTGTTAGGGGAGATTTAAACATAATTATCGATTTTATTAACCATTTAGAAAACCTTGTATGATAATAAGTAGCCTCTCTTTTTCTAAGAATAAAAGGGAAAGTCAAATTTATATCAGTGTATTAAAAGCATCATAAATAGTTTTATTAAAATTGTTTTTAATGGTTTTTTAAAAGATGGTAGGTGTGAGGATAATTATTTATTTCACAAATAAACTAGAATTATTATATAAATAAGTTTATTATATAAATAAGTTTATTATATAAATAAGTTTAGGGATGATCGTAAACAACTAGGTTAAGATGCATATTTTTTTTGTTGAGACTTATCTTTATAAATGTGGCTTGAGTGAGGACATTAATGGTTATTGGTGATTCAAATGGAATTATCAATCTTATTAACAATAAGAAAATCTCATATGATCGCAAACTAATATGTCTCATTTCGAGAATACAAAAAGAGACTCTTTGGTTGAAAGATATCACTTTTTTCCAAGTTCCAAGGGCTGAAAATTGTTAAGTAAAACCCCTTGCAAATAAGGCCACGTGATTGAAAAAGGGAAAGTTAAAGAAAATTGTGGGCATTGTTTTCCAAGCTAACCCTCAGGGTCACCTCCAATGTCAATTATGCATGGTGTCAGGTATCAGGTTCATTAATCAACATATGTCAACACATTCAGACTGTCATAATATAACAAGAGGGAGGCGGGGTGTAATGTGCATCATGTTAAAGTTGTAACTAGAGTCAATCTTCATAATGTAAATTTATCATTGATGTATTTATTATATTTATTATATTTCTCAAATCATGTTCTTCATGCTTAGAGAGTAAAAAAGAGTCAAGAAAATTATTTGATTCATGTAACATTTGGACATTTGTAAGAAAAATAAATTTGAATTTTTATTGTGTCATAAGTCCATGAGTTGACCAAGGTGTCCTATTCCTCCAAAAGATACCTATTTGACCTCTTGGATAGTTATACATAAAGGAGAAGCTTGACTCATTTGGTACTTTGTAAAAACACAACAAGAAGTATATCTGAACCTAGAAAAGAAGGAGAAGAAGTTGAGTTATGGAGAGAGAGAACCAAGACAATAAAACAAAAAAAAACTCCCTTGTTGACCAAATATATTGACCTTGACAACTCACATGTATGGAGGACATAATTCTATGAAAAGAGGATGAATTTTCTGAGGTTACCACAGGTTTAATTTCAACGCTCTATTGTAGGCCCAAATTTTAGAAGTTTGACCAGATTTGGAGCAAAGTGATCAACATTGACTTTGACTTTGGAGGTGACTTGGAGGAGTGTCAGAGTTGGTGACTTGATGGCATTTTGGTCTTGGTCTTGGTCTTGGATATCTCACTTTGATCTGTTTCTATAAGAGAAGGATTGTTGGGTTTCCCCTTGTGGGTTATGCCCTTGCTAGCAGCCTAATTTTGGTGTCTCATGTCTCTTTATGATCTTTATATTATCATGGAAGATTGAAATTTTGTATAATTGCTTGATGAAGAAGACATAAAAAGTAATAAGACAAAATCTAACATTCACAAGTAATTATCAAGAAGAGGAATCAAGCTTAATCTACACAACACTTGGTTTCTCAACAAATCACCCTTATGACATCACCCACACATGCTTGTGTTTATGTTCTATCAACAATTTGAAACTTATGGAGATTATATGTAGGATAAAGGCGAGATTATGGTTCAGAATGCAAGTGCTTCATCCTGTGAGGAGACTTGGTGGTGGTCAACTCTAGTTCAATGATGATTTCAAGCAAACACCCCCTTTTATATTCTATTGGTGATTCTTATTGTTTGCTTAGTGGTTTTACCTTAGTCTCTAGTGGTTATTATATTACTTTGGTGCTCTACGTTGGTGTTTGTTTGGAGCTCTATTCTTCTTGTTTACAATGTTGATTTTTATTTAGATCCCTTGGTTTTTAGCTTTCTAAACATGGATATTAAATCCCTCCACTTGAATAAGGTTAGAATCTTATTTGGGGAGGTTTCCAATTTCATTATCTACATTTTGAATGACTTCAAAAAGGGAAACTTGGATTGTTCACCTACAAACATTCCATTCTTCTGTGTGTGGTGTATTTTCTCACATCTATTGTGTATTTTCCCTCTCGGGTTGGCATTTCAATCTATTGGGTGTTTAGTGTACTTTGGTTCAACATTTTCAAATTGTTCCTTTGAGCATTTACTATCTACTCTCTCTTTAAGAACCTATGTAAGATTTGGGACATAGATTATAAAGAAATATAGAAAATGCATTGTGTGTTGTGTAAGCATAAGGATTTTATCAACAATAGTAGGACATCTATATTTTCAAGGACAACTAAGTTGTATGAGAATGCACATCTATGCATATCCCAAAATGCAATGGTCATGGACACCCTTGTGTAGCAAAGAAGGAGAATCAAACTCATGGAAGCTGAATGTTCAATGTTAAAGAATCTCATTTGTAATATCAAGAAAGGTTCCCACTCTTCTACCTCAAATTACAAAATGTTAGAGAATTCCACTACTAATGACCTTAAGGAAGAGGAAATAGTTCATCTTATAATTGAAAACATAGACTTGGACAATTATAAATCTCATCCCACTAATATTGATCAAGATGAAATACTCAACAAACATGTTTTTCATTAATATTTCATGTTTGTTTGTTTGTTTTTTCCAAAGGGAAAAACACTGCAAATTTATTTTTTTTGAATAATATTACATGTGTATATGCCATGGCATTCCAATTGTTGATGGCCAAGTTTAGTATCTCAAAAATATTCTATTGTTGTTCCTATTTTGTTTTTTCAATTTAGTCAATTACATATTTATCAACGCAGAAGCTTTAATATATTTACCCCCATCAAAATGGAAAAATTGGGATTTTTAACATCCCCTCCACACACACAAACACACAACCCAAAAGATTTAATATATTTTCTCTCTCTCACACACACACAACACAAAAGCTTTAATATATTTTCTCTCTCACACACACACACTCACAATGCAAAAGCCTTAATATATTTCCCCCCATCAAAATGGCAAGAATTGGGAAATTTAACGTCCCCTCCATCCACACACACACACACATATGCATTTTTACAAATTCATATCGCTGAATTTTATCATATTATAACCATTTTGGAGCTCATCCTTCCAACCATGTAGACAAATCATAATAACATTATAAAAGATATAAAAGAGTTTTCAATCATGTCCATAAGCTAAAAATTGTGCTACTCGTGATGCAAAAAAACTAGATAAAACTATAAAAGTAGGTGGACCATTATTCATTCCTAAGGGTTGAGAATAAATTTTGTTCTTTTACCTTATGTTCTGTAAATTTCCATACAACTTGGTCCATTTCCAATCCATTTTTTGATAAAGTCTCTGCTTTTGTGTTTCTTGATCTATATATGTGAGAAAAGGAAAATGATGCAAGGATATTTATCCTCTTGAGAATTTTTTGATAATTTGGTAATGTGTAATTCCTATGTCTAGAAGCATTATTCATCCAATATTTAGAATCTCCATATATGTGGATAAATTTATGTTCTTAAATGTGGCTAGATGAAGGAAAAAAAATTAAGAAAAAAATTCAACATATTTCTGGAGGTTTGTCCCAAGTTACAAGAGAAGTGAAGAAATGAAATTACAATAAGTACAAGAGACCTCTAGCTTCACCTACGAATGGAGAGAGGTTGGTTGCCCCATAAAAAAACCCCAACGCACATATTTGAGGATTTTAGTTTCGTTAGAATTTGAGACCACTTTAGGATGAGTTTTTAAAGGAACACAAGCTTGCAATGCCATGCTATGAAGAGCAACCCAGAGGAAAGAGTGTCCTTGATTGTAAAATATTTCATGGTTCCATTCGATCCATATTACCTAGGCTACTACCAGGGGAGGGGATTTTAGATTCTTTTTTGTGCTTTGCTGGCAACCAATATTTTACGCAACCATCTATAGAATATCCTTTCCAGATACAATTTGTACCTTCATGAGATTGTATCTCCTTCCATAATGCTTGAGAAAAAGGGCAATTGATGGAGAGGTGTGGAATGGATTCAACATGTTTTAAGCAAAAAGGGCATCTACCAGGCCCACAAAAGGATCAATTTTTAAGAATATCTCAAGTTGGTGCTTTATTTTTTAGTAGTAACCACATAAACAACTTTGATTTTGGAGGACAATGGAGCTTCCATATTTCCCCACCCCACCATGGGGATTCTTAAGGTCTTAAGTGTTGTTTTAGGAATAGGTATCTAAAATTTTGGGGAGTATTCACCAAAAGGGCTTAGGGACCATATGGGAGGATTATCCAAGTCTATAAGAGTGACTAAATAGAATTTTAAGGAGTTTGTGTATGAATCCCAATTTTTTTCCGAGGCTCCTTCCAAAGTTAATTCTACAATAGATCTCCCTTCTTGAGTTCCTTTGATGTAATTCCTTAACAATTACTCATTCAAAGTATAGAATCCATCCTCATTTTATTTATGGACCAAAGGGATTAGTAAGAGATGATTTTTTTTGGCTTCAAATATAGGGGTCCTTTCCAACAAGGACTTTTGAGACATGCCCCAATTTCCATCTAATCCCACCGCCAATAAATTTAAAAGATTGGATTATTTCTTTGCAAATAATCAGTCCATTTTTTTTTCTCTTTATACGGGATCTAATTTAGTAAATAGTAAGAAAATGGATTTATTTTTGGTGCATTACTTAGGCCCACAACCCAGATACTTGGATGATTTTCCAAACTCCTTTGGGCGCCAGTGATTTTGAGAACCATTAGAAAAAAAAATTAGGCCTCATCCCCCAAGAGATTTTGGGAAAGTGATTGAAGACCAAGTTGTCAAGGAAAAATGCCTAGTTTATGACTTTCTAGCCCATAGGAATCAAAGAGATAGTTTCTTTATTCAACATAGTATTCCCAAGGGAATCCAAGATAGAGAGGCCTAGTAAATTGGTATCTCATATAGAACTAATTTGCATAGCACCAATTTGTCGGCTCTTAACAACCACATGTAATGTTGAATTCTGGTTTCGAGTTCAATTTTTTCCAAGGGCCAAGACCAATATGTCTTTCGGTAATTATTTGGCTTTAGGTAGGAACCTAGATATTTTAAGGTCCCCCTAGATTTTTCAAGGAGTTTGAATGAATTATTTGAACACCTTATTCAACTTCCTGAGATAAGTCATATATAAACATTTTTTCTTGATTTATGAGCACACCTGTTGAAGATGAGAAAAGATCCAAAATATCTTTGATAGCATGAAAACTTCTATCTCTTTGTTGGTGAAAATTAGGATGCCATCTATAAACAAAAGATGATATATATAGGAGTTTTGGAAGAACTGTACACTAGAAAGAACATTTCTCCTTTTTGCATCTAAAATGGCCCTGGTCAAAATTTCAACCCCCAATACGAAGAGGAGAGGGGAGAGATGACATCCCTGTCTAAGTCCTCTTTCCAGGGAGAAAAATGGGAAGCTGAGCCATTGATTAATAATTCCAAAGAGGATGTATTAATGTAAATGTGTATCTAAGAGACAAATTGATAATGGAAACAGAGGTAAAGGAGAAGAAGCCAAATGAATGGCCAATTTACTTGGTCAAATGCTTTTGATAAATCAACTTTGTAGGTGATGGATTTTTTCTTTTTTTTTTTCATGTGGATGGAATGAAGACCTTCTTAGGCAAGGCTTATAAATTCACGTATATGTCCTCCTTCAATGAAACCAAATTGTTCCAAATATTTATGGTTTAAAAAGTAGATTCTTAATCACCCTACAATAATTTTCGAGATGATCTTGAATATGGTATTGCAAAGAGAGATCAAACAAAAATGATTAATGGAGGTTGGATCTTCATATTTTTGGATGAGGGCAAGAAAGGTTGAGTTGAAGGGGGCCAATTTTTTTTCCATTTTGTCTTATGAACTCAAAAATTCCAAGAAATTCCTCTTAAATGAAGTCATAAAATTGGAGATATAATTCAATTGGTAGTCCATCAAGGCCTAAACATATTTTTTTTAAACTACACAATACATTTTCCAATTCCTCTTTTGTGACTTTCACTGTCAAGGCTTGATTTCCTTCATTAATGGATCTAGGAAATATATTTGCAATATTAAGATTGTCAATAGTGGCTCTTTACCCCTCTTTGAAGATTCCCTTAAAATGGTTGTGTCTCCTCTTCAATTTCCTTGAAGGAGTGGACTTTGGATCCATCTGAGTTTTCAATTTCCCATATAGAGTTTGATGCCTTTTTGTGGTTTTCTTTTCGATGAAAATATTTTTTATATTTGTTACCACCCTGTAGCTAGAGTGCCCACTTTTTAATATCCATTCCTTCTCTTTTTATAAGAGTAAATTCTTCCTCTTTCCTTCAAGAACCTGTTGTAGCCACTACAAAAACACCCAAAATTTTTAGCATGTGTATCTGAATTTTGCCCCCCCCCCCCCTTTTTACTTTCAAGGTTTTAACATGTATTCTTGTGTCTTGAATTTGTAAAGTCCTTAGATAACCTAAACCAACCCCCATGAATGTTATGGTTGTTCATACTTTCGTGAGGTGGATTGTCTTAACCAGTTGCCATACTTCATCATCTTGCCCAATTTATTGATGCATTTAATCAAAACCTCTTAGCTCTTTGCTTATAGAGATTTTGGGTTGCCAAAATAGGATCTCTGTAATGGAATAAATTTTAAGAAAGGCATAGGAAACCTAACCAATCTGTTTCCAACGTTGCTTTAAAATCCACACAAAACTATGCCTATTTTATTAATTGGTTCTACAAAAACCAAGATTGACAAGCTCGTGTTGACATTTGCTAGATAAGGGTTTTTGCTGATTTAAGTGTGTGTTCCTTGAAACTATAGCTTGACTCTTTCAAATACTTATTTATCATATTTCTTTAGCCTTGTTTCTAGACCTATGAGTGGTTCTTAAATTCCATGAAAGCACTTCCATTATTTAGGTTCCTTTCTCTTCTTTTGTATACTAACAAGGAAAATAGAACCGACAAAATATTTTGCCTATCATTGTGCATTACCCAAATTAAACCAAACAACCACCAAATTCATGTCGCTATTCAATATTTTATGATTGGTCCAATGAAATATTTGTAATAGAGTAATCTTGAAATGTAGGCTTATGTGTATGGTTTCAAGTTTTTCTAATATTTCTATATTATTGCAGGAATACCATTACTATCATGGCGTATGTAATGTTGGATGCTTTACTAAGAGATATCACGCCTTAATCAGAATTCAAACCTTAGGTAACAGTTGCGCCATATTCTCTAGATATAAGGGACTTGAACAAGACTAGTTTAATATCACGACCTACGATTAGAAATGGTTTTATCCTTCCCATGGTCACAAGTTGCACTTTCAGTTCCCAATCAAACTACAAATCCAAAATGCGACCGACCAACATTGTTAGGTAAGAATGCGAATTGTGCTGCAAATGCAATTTACGATGGCCTAGAACTAATTTTATCACATGGGACAAAGCCAAAGTCACACTTTGAAGTTGCGACTTCCCCTCTCATTGCATCATTATCTTTGTATTATTCCCTGGGAATTTAATTGACCCATTTTCCCTCATCATGAGTACTTATGCCTCTCAAATTCACCTCACCTCACTCCTCTTTGCACCCAACCTTGATATACACACTCTCTCTCGACTTTATCCCTTGCATACAACCTAAACCTCTCCTCAACATCTGCACCCACCATGTATTTTGTAGAAGTATTCGGCCCTAAAACACCCTATTCTCCATCACTTAAGTCTCTTTTGACCCACCTTTCATAAAAAAATACAAGAATGTATTCGTTGGGTATGATTATTTGTGCATATGGTTTGAATTCATGCAAGCTTGTTGGGTGGATCATACTAGACACTACATCAATTACTAATCCAAATTGTTATAGGTTATCAAATATTCATTGGCATGGTATCGTTCATGATCATGAATTTTATTTGCATCAATTTATTAATGAGATCACAAGATACCTTCACTTACAATCGTATATATCTATCTGGGTACAAGCATGGTCAAGTTCATTAGTTGAAGCCCCTGTCAAGTTGCACAGTTCATTATAATGGATTCCCTTCTCAAAAACCACGAATCACACTTACAAATCATTTCTTCAGTCACAAATTGTAATGGTATTTTCCAATGTATCTTGGGACTCAACCTACGACTACTCCAACACCTCCTCTCAACAAATCGCAAAGCGCACTTGTAGTAAGTAGTGAAAATATAACTTGCAATTGGGACTAGGCCTAAAGATGAAAACTACAACCTGTAATAATCTTGGTCTCCTTTCCCTTTAGGTCACAAGTCGCACATTTAGTCATCAATGACACTATATTTTTAAAATGCCACTGGAAATGTGAAAAGAAAGTGTGACTAGACTTGAGCTTCCCTCCAACAATTATAATCACAAACTACCTTTGGAAGGCCATTTTTAGGGTATTATTATCTTATCTCCAACATTCAATGGCATACTAGTAAGTTTCACTTTGATTGCAGAACATATCACATATTCACCTTTATGCAAAGACGTTGTGTAAATACCAGAGGTTCGAACTCAAACGAAAGGAAAATTTTCATTACCTTTGAGTCAATTTGAGTGCCTTGATGATCAATTTTAGAAGGGCTACAAGGCTAAGGACATAACATTAGTAAACTTAAGTCAAATCTAGTCATCCTGAGTCAGAGGTTTAGCCTCCAATTTATGTTGGTTCAAGCTTTGGTTAAAACTTTATTTGATACAATAGGTGAATCCTTGGTGAGAGAGGATCAAGCATTGGACCTAGAGTCTCATACACGATGGGATCATGTAACCTATTCAATATTTTTGTACCTTTAAAGATCGAAGGATGCTAAGATTTTGGTGTCCTTCCATAAAGGAGTTCCCTCTCTGAGAATTGGAATGTGGACCTGAAATATTACCACAACTTCCAAAATGGAAATACACATATTCCTAAGGCCTTGATAAATATTTCACACTATGTTAAGGCATTGGATGTGAATGAATCTTATGATGACACTATTCATGACATGGAAGAGATACTACTTGATTCAAGGGAAAGTGGCGGAGGTAGATTTGTTCAACTTCTCACTAAAGGAGGCTTATCGGGACATTCTTATGGGGATTTATAGGGATGGAGCTTTAGGTGCCTCTACATCTGGTATTGATAATTCCTATCCACACCTGTAGTATATCCAGAAGTTTGATTAGATTGAAGTGGTTGGAACAAAGAAAAAAAGGAGCTTCCCTTGGGGAAAGGTTGGTTGGTGTAAAGGAATATATTGTATACCAAATAAGAGTTCAACTAAAAAATACATTTTTTGCTCAAGGGAGGGGAAATATCCTTCTCCATAGGAACTTGTTGAAACGACTCTTATAAGATATTTGGAAATGATTTCCCTACTATTGTCAGTGAAAGTAGTGTGCTTATTCAAGAATGCTTACTCTCCCTTCTCCATGCGAGAAGTCCATTTAATCCAACACCACTATCGTTTTGGTTCTTGTTACTACAAATAAATTTTCTTTAGTCACCTGTCAATTTGGAAGGACATAGCTACAGGCCGCATTCCCCTATAGGATCACACTTTCTTATAGTTCTCGATAATAGGCAACAACCTTTTCAGGAATTGTCAAGTTTCACCCATTGGAGCTACTATCAAGGGACCAAATCTTTCCATCTTAGCAGGAAAATATATGTTAGATTGAGGTGCTTCTTATTTTCCTGGACACTCCTGGCCAAGTATTGTTCCAACCCTCAGAAAGCACAATTTTTTGCATCTTATGGTTTGAGAATATATGTGTGAAGTCCTCCCATCCCTCATCAAAATATCTACAGTGGAGTGAAATTGGGCCACTTATTCCTTTTGAAATTAATGCTTATGGGCTTACGAAAGAATGGCATCGATCATGGTTGAAGGTAATATTTGATGAAGGTGCTTCACTATGTGTAGTTGTTGGTAGTAAAGCAGTGTTCCATCCAAATCCTAATACTATCTACCAAACATAACTTCCCTCATGCTTCAAGTTATTGGGAGAGTAGTTACAAAATATTTTGTTTATTGGCCAACTTCTGAATGTTCACTTCACTCCTTCATTCGAGTCAAGGTTACTTATCATGATATCAAAGCTATTATCCCAAATTAACACAATAATTTGAAGTTAATGCTTGAAGGGATATGTCTGATCTTACATCTAGTTTGGATACAAGTGAAGAGATTGATATTGTATGAGAAGGAAAAGATGTGCATCTTTCATTGCATGATGAAGCTTGGTCAAGATTATTAAGATGTAAAGTGAAATTAAAAGAGAAGAAAGTGCATCCAAAGTACTTGAGCCTTCATGGGTAAGGGAAGCAACCATTTGCATAACAAGGAAAAATTTTGACCATCCAAGGAAGTAGCAGGAAAATAGACACGCAATATAGCAAATGAACATCACAACCCTGTTCATTAGCTCATGCAAGTCTCCATGAATTTGAAACAACATTGGCAACAAGTGCTCTAGGGTATCTGATAACCACCTTTATTTTGCTCATAACTTCTCTTCTATCACAGTGAAAATATCTATTATCAGAATAATAATAGTTATGTAGAGATCGATTTGAGCATGTAATAGGCATTAGAACTTCAAGAGTCATGAGGGTAGATGAGAGGTCACGGGAGAAGGTGAAAAGTCACCCCGCTTGTTTCTATAAATCAAACCTCATGCCTTATTCAAAGGGACTTTAACACTTGAGCCAAAGCTACCATTAGATAGTTGATTTGTGCTTAAGTAGATAGATGCACTCAACTCTTGGCAGATAGTAGGGTGAGTTGTGCTGATGCTATGATTTTTCTTTGGAAGATGGTATGATTAGCCCATGTTCCATTATTGGGCTTTGATGGACTTGCTGAATATGTACTTGAATTTTAAGCATGGATAATGAGAAGTTATTCACTTTTGACATTGATTCTTATGCATCTTTATTGGCTATTTTGTATTTCCATTGTGTTTGTATGCGTGCTTTCATGTGGGTGATCCTTTAATGAACTAACTCGTGGCTTATGGCTTGCATGTTTGCTTTGAATCTTTGCTTTCTTGTTTCACACTATGCCGGTAACTTATTGTGAACTGAATTTCAATTACTTCTAGCACTTTCTTGTTCATGTATGTCTAAGATGGTTTTGGCTCACTAACCCTTCTTGAGGAATGCTTCTTCTTGTTGTTTTGTCATTACATTCTTGTAAGTTTTTCTACAGGTTGTCAATTGTGGGTTGACCTCATCCCCATTCTTCAGGCATTTCATTCTTGCCCTCGCTCTAACATCTCCACATTTGAAAGCCAAGAGAAAAACTTTCACGGTGGTAGCCAATGCCACATATCGAATGGGTCCCCTATCCCAAACAGTGTGAGGTCTAATTGGGACTTCACATTGGGGAGACCCCCTAAATATTGAGGGACATTTTTCCCTATCAACAGAACCTTTATGAAGTTCTTGATCTGATTATTTATAAAACATGGATCAATATTTTGCAGAAGGTCTTGTAGTTGTTGCTTAACCTCCACCAAAGGTTTATTGCCTACTCCCTTTTCCTCGTAGCCCAGGAAGAACCTAACCTCCAAGATTTATTTATGAAAGTGGGGCCAACAAATGAGACTTAATGACCATAAATTAACATCCTACATGGATTATAGGACACTCAGGGGTCAAAGAACCACCCCAGGTGACCAACCCTGAGCTGGATAGCTTTTCCAATGACCTAGACTCCCAACCGCATGCAAAAGGAGACATGAGTACAGTTGTGACCCTCCAATCGCATGAAAAACACTGCCTCCATGTGGTTGTAACACAAATTCTCTAGTTCAAATTGTGCGGTCCCAAAATCTGAGCCACAATTCCATGCCAGCCTGTGGACCACTACCCAAAACTTCTGGAGACTTTCCAGAATTATAAATGACTTGAAGACAATGCTAAAAATACAAAACTTGAATAAGAAATTGACCTAACTAGGGCTAACCATGACAATCATTTCGTCAAACATATGGTGAACATGTAAGCTACAGTTCATGTATGCATATTTGATCAAAGGAGTCTGAAACTTATATGAGAATCACCAAGAAGGTTTAATGCCCTCTCATAATAGCTACAATAACACGTGTTATCCCATGCATTCATTAACCATCAAATACTTATCAAATCCTGAACAAAGCCATAGTTAGAGCACACTACAGATCCATGCTTATAACTGTTGTAGGGAAAAGTATCCGATTCGGATGACCCTATCCCACTCTAAGGGTGATAGTACCTCAGCAACAACTGTAAAGAAAACTACTTAAGGTTTACTTCTTTATGAAAGAAAAAGAGAGTGGAGAAATGCACTAACCGTTGCCTTGCGCTTAATGTCGAATCCAGACTCTTCTTCTTGCTGCTTGCTCCCAGCTCCTTGCTCTTTTGCTGACCCAGCTACAATGAGATCCTGCAAAATAACAAAGAAGGAAACTACAAGAAGCATGCAATCATAACTGATTCACGGATTAGCATAAATCAAATCTACAATTATCACAACACATCATTGAAACAAGTGCATATAGAAGAACCTCAATAGCTTTTATTAATGAAGAAGTAAAGGTTCTGAGAGTGTTACAACCATTGAAGGCCCCAATCCAGCAACACCTCCCAGCAGAAAGAATTTCTCCTCTTCACCTCCTTCAAGCAATCACCCAATAGCTCTATAGTGAAACCAACAGCATATCATTACTTTGCACAAAATTCCAGCCTCCTGAGCTCATAGGAGAGAGCTCAATATATAGATGAATTGAGAAAGGATGAGTCAGCTTGCAACTGATGTGTAGCTGCCTTGTGTCCTCTCTCTCTTCAGTTGATCTTCAGTTCTTGAGTCCACTTGGAGAACTTTGCTTCCACTTGGAGAAACAGAGCCTCTGACTCATCACAAGGCGAAATCCCTGATCCAAGTGTCATTTTTGGAGCAATGACTCAGTGTGCCACTTGTCCCATCTCGCTCAGCGCAGGTGGCCTTTGTTCCACTTGCTTTGCAACGCAGGTACACCATGGAGGAGTTGAGTTTCAGCGCAGAAGCCTAGTGGAGCACCTGCTTTGATTTCAGGATGGCTTGTTTTTGAGTGTTTTCAGGTGGAGAACTGATCTGAGAGCTGTTGGTTTGCTGACCTTGTTCCTCTAGGGGTAGGAACATCATGTTTAGGGACTTTGGATCCCTTGGATGATTGACAATTCATGCCTGATGCTGCAAGGCACAAAATTGTCTATAACAGATGCCCCCTAAAGTATGAGGTTGTTTATCAGGTGAAATGCTTTATTAGGAGGATCCGAAGTTCATTCAATCTACTGAGAAGTGTCCTGTAATAAGATACAATAAAATACATTATTTTTCATACTTTTTCATGATCTAGCTGAGGCGGGCATTCCCATGCTCAGCTTTTATAAATTCATTTTGGTACATAGCACAGACGATCGTCTGATGATAGACTGATAATTCTCTGCTGAAATTATCATCCTTTGAGAAGGATGATCATCTGCTGTAATGATGTACATATCAAATGTCTTTATATCCTGAATATATATCGCAGCCCGGATGGATGAAACTAGATCCGGGGTCTTCAATCTCTTCCGATCTTCACTCGATGTACAAGTCGATCCATGTGAGAATTTCTTGAAGTCGAACATGGAAAGACATCGCTTGATTACCGGTCAATGATGTAAACCGTTAACAAGCGCGAGAGGAATCACCGATAAGGATGATGACCCTCAAGGTACGGCAGTACAATTCACATGGTGGGAATAAAGGACTTGGCGTCGACCACCATGCAAAATCTTCTGGTCGAAGGTCATTGATGTATACCTGTCGCCGGAAGTGAGAAACTTGCCATTGAGGCATGCAAGCTTCAAAGTACTGAAGGGGTTGTTCCTAGATCAACTCCTTGGATAATGAGCTGATGTCGACAAGGAGCGATCCGTCAAAGGAGGGCCTTAATGAATCCCACATCAGTGACACGGAACGGAGCTAGTGATTGTGATGAGGTGAAAACAAACTGTGATGTATGATTCAGGGTGGCGGTCATGAAATGGATGAAGGACAATGTATGGCAGTGGATGGGACACGGTTGACTCTTTGCAGAACAACATCTCTCGAACATATAACGACACTGATGTGATGGATTGGTAGCATTACCCCAACTTTGGATGGTGTGGCGAGGACCATGGTGATGAGACCGGTGAATGAAACAACCCAACCCGATGTGATACGGAGGACAAAGTGTCATGTTCAAGAGCGACTTGCTACCCTTAAAGCTGTGAGGTTCTCCCAATTTTTCCCCAGTCATTGCTGACCAGTACCTCTTTATTTTTGTCAAGCTTGAGGAGGATAACATATGCTTGTTCTATAACCTGCCCTTCGGGCAAGCCCATCGCTATGTTTTAACGAGCCTAGCGATAGGGAAACTCGTTCTCGTCTAAAGACAAGTTTGTCGCTATTTAATGAATTTAACGAGTCTAACGACAAGGATAACTCGGTCCTTTTCATTTTTAGAGAGTCTGAAAAGGTACATAAAGTCAACTCCAGAATTCCTTTTTCGTCATCTAATCCCTTAAGTCCGAAAAAGTATAAAACAATACAGAAGGGATGAAATTTCGATTTCTTTAACGAGCCGAACAAAACAAGCGCTCGATCTTTTTGTGCAATAATCCCTCAGGTCCAAAAAGATTAAAATCTAGAGGAGGGATAGCTCTTCCGGTCCTTTTAACGAGCTGGAAGGCCAAAACTCGGCAAACTTTTCATATTTTACGAGTCAGTGAAAAGAGCTCAAAGAAGACTCGTCTTTTGAGGAACGAGTGATAAACATGGATAGCAGCAGATTCCAGGTACAGGTTGGAATTTTCCAATCACGGCAGTGTCACAAGGATGGCTAAGTGAAATCACTCTTCGCAGCTGTTCCTCAAAATGGGTAAACACACATATGGAGATGAACGATTGGCCAAATGAACGGATGGAGGTGAGACTGCAAGAACACGACCAAGGGCTTTAATATGGCAGTCAAAGGTTACATTTCTCAAGGTTATTTACCGGTTCATTTTTTCTGGGTGAGCTTGAACTCTAGGGGAAGATTGCTCACAACTTATGTTTATTTTTTAACGAGCATGAACTATGTGCAAAAACTGCTCGATGATGGATGCCCCCAGCATAATAATAATGCAGATGAGGCATATGCCCCCCTAAACTTTAAGGGGTAGTTCATTTTTTAACGAGCTTGAATGCGATCAAACCTTGCTCAATTATACCAGTCATAATACAAGGAACGCCTCAGGTGAGATAGCCATTTTTAAGGAGCTATACCTCACTAATTACTCCAATTTGGCAAGTTTTAACTTTTGCCCACATCCTTTCTTTATGCAAGCTGGAAACGGCTAATCCTACGAGTTTAACGGGTTAGACCTACAGGTTTAAAGGGAGGACCTAAAAATTTAAAAAATAAATAGTCGTCCCGTGCTTGCACTCCAAAAGGTTTGCATGCCCCCAGGTATAAAGTATAATTTCGAGATTCTGTCCTCTTACTTATTATCCGAAAAATGGCTTTGTTTGCTGCCGCAAACTAAACTCTCTTTTCGGCGATGTCTATCATTAGGTTGCTAAGGATGGTGACTACTTGTTACAGCAATTTCCTCTCTTTCTTTGAAGACTGCCCCTACTCTCTTTCAAAACATATTGTTTTAATGGGTGAGGCTTGACATTCAAAGATGGTGCCTTCTTGCTGCCACAAATAGACCCCCTCCTTAGGAGAGCCTACTTTTTTAGACAAAGGGAGCGATTCTTCCGCTTCAACATAACTTTGACAAAAGAATTTTATCCTAGATCAACCCTCTCTTCCTTTTTCGGACGGGGTACGAACTAGTCCATTCTTCTGCGGAAATTAACTTTATACCTAAGGTTTTCTCTGCCCGAGGCAGGCCAGGGTGCATGCCCCCTGGGTCCCAGTTCTTTTCTTCTCGAATTACTCGCATTCATCGGGAAGTAGAACCGGGGGCGGTGGCATTCCTTGAGTGAATAAACCGTTAAGGGATGGTATTTGACTATTTGCAATGCGTGATCCTGGAAATGAAAGTTGGTCTACGAGCTTGACCATTCTTCTTTCGTGCGGAAAACACATGACTCTAAAGAGCGAGGACACTATTGCCTCCATGCAATATATATAGTCTCGTCCAAGGAGTAAGTTATAAACCAAGGGTCCCTGGACGACCATGATGTTCATATGAACTGTCTTCCCTTTCAATGTAATTGGAACATTGGGGAGAATCCCTAACGGGTGACTGGTTCCTTTATCAAAACCTGATAGATTTCTCATCTCAGGTAAAAGCGCCGGGCAACCCAGTGCTTTCCAAGCAACAGAGGAAAGGATACTCACAGATGCCCCTTCATCAATGATAGTTCCAGCCATCACCATTCTGTAGATTTGGACTATGATTCTGAATGGGATGCTGGCTGGTAACCGGGGTCTGCCTAGTTGATTCCAATCAAAGGATACAACTAGGTTGCTTGGTGGTGGGACCGAATATACGGCCGGATACGACCCTGACGATGTTCCTTCCTGCGATAAAGGAATGGGCGCATTGCCCTGATGCTCATCAGAGTCTGTGTTGATGAAAAGGATATGGACGGTGTCATCTTTATCCTCTTCAGTGAGGGTGTCATTTGAAGATGGGTCTTCAATGACGGAGTCATTGGATGATGAAACCTCTGAAGGAAGAACCGGGTCAACTGCCGTTTCGACCTTTAGACTTTCGTCTGGTCTGGATTCAGTAGGTTCATTCTCAATGACCGACACTTCAGCCGACCACTTGAGCGGGTCAGCTGGATTTTCAACTATCGAGGGATTAGGCGTGAGTTTTTGATATCCAGGAGGAAGTCGTAACGGTGAAACCGGACGATCTTCTAAAACTCTCTTTGCCTCATCTAAGAATGGACATCGGTGGATGGCATGCTCGCCTTCACACAACATACAGGGTGATCTTGGTCTCCCTCTTCGTCCTTCACTCTCGCTAGTTGACGGACTGCAATCAACATGACTACCAGAGGTTGATGCTACCGGATTGTGCAACCTTGGGGACCAGTCCCTTAGTATCCGGGGAATACAAGGACAATCACGATGGAAGTGGCCCCCTTTGCAAATGACACATGGCGATTTAGGCCCGGTCGGTGCAGTGTGTGGGTTTTTGTCAGCTGTCTTTTGCTTGCCCCCAGTCGCCTTCGCCATAGGCCCCTTCTGCTTCTTTTCTCTTTTCTTCTTTTCCTTCTTCTCCATGGGAGGCTGACTTTTGCCGGCTCTACCTTGTGAAGATGAAGGATCAGAGGAAGAATTGTAAGAAGTGGAAGGCTGGTGGGTAGATCTAGACTGTTCTGACTGTTGATTCGACTGCTCAGGATTAGTGGCGATCTAGACTACATTAGTTGAAAAGAGCCATACAGGTAGGCCAATTGTCAATCCTGGAAGTGACAATGTTGCCATATGAGGCGCACCAACATCTCCCCAAGAGGAGAAGGGATTTGGACTTCCACCAAGGTTATTTCCTTGGTTGGTGGGCTCCATACTTTTCAACTGAAAGATCAACGTGGGAATAATAGGTGATTATGTTCCGTTTAAAATAAATTTTATTAACGACGCTTTTAGACACAAACTTGCTTTTTCATGTTTTAAGAGTCGAGAAAAAGCTAAAGATGACTCTAGTCGCCTTCGATGTTTTAACGAGCCCGAAGTGACAAATGCTCGGATGGACTTTTTCAGTTATAGAGTTTGAAAAAGGCCAAAAGAAACTGCTCTGGAGTTCTAGGCAGAGGGTGTGCCAAACTTTTCGCGAAACCACAGAATACGTTTTACGGTACGGGTGGTCGATCTTCGTGAATGCTGTGTTCACTGCATCGCGATCAGTAGGGCGGCCGACACGGCTTCCTATGGATAAAGGATAATTGCCTATAGGGGTCTCCCAATATATACGCGACGGTACGTGGGAGCACAAGTCCGTATTAGTGCCACCGACTCTCAGGAGGAATCACCCACCTTCGTAGAGATCGACAGTCACTATGTTTAACGACGCCGGAACACGTCTCTACCTAGACCTCTATGTGTTTGCGTTATGTTACAAAGCGTTGTTATGTAAATTGGATTTATTTTAATGTTGATCTTGCTTAGTAGTTTGCCTTTAAGGATCACCACGAGATGTATATAACAAATTCCTGAATGCAGTCTAAGATGAGAAGCAAATTTTTCAATCTTTCAACTTTGAAAACCTTAACTACTGAGGGAAAAGAAAGGCAAATCTTTTCACACAGATCATAGAGCACACACTAAATGCAAAATTTTTCCTAAATCGTCAAGCACACAGTCAAATGCAAAATGCACAATGCATGTATTTTCTTTTCCCTTTCTTAATGTGGGTGGATTACAAAAAGAAAGTGGTTATATAACTTTGATTTCGATTTAGAGCGAAAACAAACAAGTTTGTCCAAAATCAAAAGACACCTTAAGGTTCACTTGCTTAATCACTGGAAATACATGAAATCAAACCATACTAACGAAAGTAAAATGACTAATCAGCTATGGACAGCAAACAAGCTAACTCTTTAGACCAGCAAAATGCCTAACACAGGTTCAGATCTAAGAGGCCAAAAGCAAGACTAGTTTACACTTCGTTATGGGAAATTGTAAATGAGTAAGAAATACAAAGAACAAGTACAATTTCGTTATATAACAGAGGCAGAATGATGGCAAGTAATATTGGTTTCAGAACAGGTACAAGACTGACACTTAGCAGCAAAATCTAAGTGAAAACAGGCAAGAGAAAAGGAGGAAACCCCAACAGCACTAGGCAAATTTGGGCCAACGCAGGTGCTGCACAGCCAATCTGGCTCTCAGCGCAGGTAGCCCCTTCGGGACCTGCGTTGCAAAGCAGGTAGCCTGTGTACTACCTGCTTTGGAAAACGAGAATTGCGTTTTCACAGTTTCCGGGTCATAATTTTCTCAAAAATGCACGGTTTTTGCTCAAATCAGAAACAATCAGTCAAGCACACTCAAAGGGATGATTAGGAAGGTGCAAAGCTATCACTAAGAGCTTACAAGGATCCTTGTAGATCAGCTCTTCAAATCATGAACTTGCTCAGAAATGAGCTAGAGTAGCTGCCCTCTACTTCGCTTTTGATATAGTCAAAAGCTTTTCGATTTGGTACTCTTTTGTTCAGGAAATGAATAGCAAAATACTACAAACACAATCAAACGGATACGATCCCCAGTGGAGTCGCCAGTTTGTTGTAGGGAAAAGTATCCGATTCGGATGACCCTATCCCACTCTAAGGGTGATAGTACCTCAGCAACAACTGTAAAGAAAACTACTTAAGGTTTACTTCTTTATGAAAGCAAAAGAGAGTGGAGAAATGCACTAACCGTTGCCTTGCGCTTAATGTCGAATCCAGACTCTTCTTCTTGCTGCTTGCTCCCAGCTCCTTGCTCTTTTGCTGACCCAGCTACAATGAGATCCTGCAAAATAACAAAGAAGGAAACTACAAGAAGCATGCAATCATAACTGATTCACGGATTAGCATAAATCAAATCTACAATTATCACAACACATCATTGAAACAAGTGCATATAGAAGAACCTCAATAGCTTTTATTAATGAAGAAGTAAAGGTTCTGAGAGTGTTACAACCATTGAAGGCCCCAATCCAGCAACACCTCCCAGCAGAAAGAATTTCTCCTCTTCACCTCCTTCAAGCAATCACCCAATAGCTCTATAGTGAAACCAACAGCATATCATTACTTTGCACAAAATTCTAGCCTCCTGAGCTCATAGGAGAGAGCTCAATATATAGATGAATTGAGAAAGGATGAGTCAGCTTGCAACTGATGTGTAGCTGCCTTGTGTCCTCTCTCTCTTCAGTTGATCTTCAGTTCTTGAGTCCACTTGGAGAACTTTGCTTCCACTTGGAGAAACAGAGCCTCTGACTCATCACAAGGCGAAATCCCTGATCCAAGTGTCATTTTTGGAGCAATGACTCAGTGTGCCACTTGTCCCATCTCGCTCAGCGCAGGTGGACTTTGTTCCACTTGCTTTGCAACGCAGGTACACCATGGAGGAGTTGAGTTTCAGCGCAGAAGCCTAGTGGAGCACCTGCTTTGATTTCAGGATGGCTTGTTTTTGAGTGTTTTCAGGTGGAGAACTGATCTGAGAGCTGTTGGTTTGCTGACCTTGTTCCTCTAGGGGTAGGAACATCATGTTTAGGGACTTTGGATCCCTTGGATTATTGACAATTCATGCCTGATGCTGCAAGGCACAAAATTGTCTATAACAATAACCAACATATAACCACATTATTAACCATGACATAAAAGCCATCAAATCATCATGTAACAAGTACATGCACTTATCACGGTGCTCATAGAAAACAATAGGAAAATAGCTCTTATTAACTGATGCAAAATCCAAGCAAGTCAGGGACTTCCATGTACCACCTGACCATAGATTACGCTGAACCCAACATTTATTTCAACCAATCACCCACATGCCATATTCCAAGAATGAATGTGGGATCTCAAGACATAACAACTAGGAATTCTCGGAGATTAAACCACCTCCATCCTTAGGCTACCGTGATTCGGCCAAAATCGATCAAGAGATCACTAAGCCCAAAAACAAGCGTGGATGCCTCATAGTTTCTTCACCATTACCTTGAGTAATTTTCTTGTCTCCACCCACCTATTGAGGGTTTCTCGAAGATTAAACCATCTCCACCCCCAACCCTTGGGAATTTTCCTAAGACCACCTCACGCGGTTCCAAAACCATATGGAAATCCAAAGCTCAACCAAAAATAATCCCATCACACCATGGTTATCTGGAAATGGAAAGGAAAGGCCGCCCTGTCAACACCAGGGAAAACCCATGCCAATGAAAACAAATGAACCAAATAAAGAAATGTGTGTACCATGCATTCACACATCAGCTAGGAAATCACACATGCAACCAATTACCTGCAAAACCCTCCCGCTGAAGCTGCTTGATCCAAACTTCCTTTCTTGTCCTTTTCCTTCCTTTTCTTTCCCTGCCTTTCCTTTGCTCGCTTGCTTTCTCATCTTGGTTCTCTTCTTTCTCTCTCTAAAACTAATTCCAAAGAAAAACTGAAAAAAAATGCCCCAAACAGATCCTCTGATGCCTTTTTATTATTGATACCTCTAATTTCTTATTTTTTCTTATTTTTTCCTTCAGTTTCCCCCCTCATTCAAATATGTGACCCTTAATCTCCATTTTCTCCAATTTTTCTTTATTTTCATAAATAAATGCCAATTAATGCCTCTTTCCTTTTCCAGTGCCTTTGCTAATTTCCTTAGCCATAATAAACTAAAAGTGACACTCACTAGGATATTTTGCCCAACATTCAATTTGGAATGACCTTGGTCTTATTTTTCCTCTTGTATCCTTTATTACATGAAACTTTTAACCCGAGGCTGTCACAAACCTAATTTGATTTAGAATATTAGTTTGCAGTGCCAAGATCTTCCTCATATTGTAAACAAAATGCTTTCCTTGTGGTTAAGGATTCATGAATTTTTGCAAGTGAAATGAAGAGTTTTTTATTTTAAATTTATGAGCAATTTAACATAAATCAGAAACTGAACAACAACATAAACATATACAGAACACCATCAAAAACAAATTACAACAAGCACATGATAAAGGAGTTCACCCCTCTTGGGCTAAGTCTCCTTGGTCCAACTTCCAACGGTTTGGGCCTCTCTATTATGCTCAAAAGTGTAAAAATATGTGTTTACAGTGCTCAAATGCTTCTAAAACCTACTCCAATGAGTCCAGAATGTTCAAAAATGGCTATCTAGCCTCTTTTTTCAACCAATTTGGAAAAAAACTGAAGAATTTATGACTTCTCCTAGTTTTCCATCTATTTGTTCCAAAAATTGCTCCACATCTAACAAGAATCCACAATTTCCCTCCAAAATCCACTAAGTGAGCGTGAATTTTGCCGCGCAGCGGGTCATAATCCGTCGGCACCGATTGTCCATCGCAAATTGCTATCGGAAGAGTCCTGTGACCTTATGGACTGTGAACCAAGCGGGTGATATGCGATTGCGATTCAGCAGACCTGACAGATCTTTAAAATGGAGCTTATAAATGTATTGTGTCCAAGATCCTTCACTGTCGGCGGAGTACCAGGGTCTTGTGTATGCAGGAATTTACGTCGTGTTGTGATTTGTGATTGCGATATCGCATCGCAACCCATTATCTGCTGGGGGCTGATTCTGTAATGCTGACCCTTCACTGATATCTGATTGCGATCCATTGCATTGCACCTCCGACCAATTCTTGAAAGCCTTCCCTCCTGCATTATCGCATCGCAACCCTTCCCTGCTCAGGGCCGATTTTTAACGCCGAATTGCTTGCAATTGCGATTTTTGACATGTGGGGGCTAATGGATGCTTGCCACTTGGTGCCTCCTCATTCTCTGATGGAACCTACCAAGTCATCCAATCCTACCACGTGGGTAAGTCAAACTTGAACTTTTAATTGCTATAACTTCTGTATACGAGCTTGGATTTGAGTGTCATTCACACTGTTGGAATTAGAATGACAAGCTCTTCGATCTGAAGCTAACTTTTTCAAGATTCTGACACTTTGATTTTTGAGCCTAATTTTGAGCACCTGATCACTCCTCCACTAGAAGCCTTTTGGACCCCAAAAGGATCACTTTCAGTTGTTCAGTAGGTGAGGGTGCAATTCCCTCACCTTTCAAACCTCTATCCATTTAGCTTTTGAAGGAATTGTACCTTTGAGCCCCACTCAAAGATAATCAATACTTCTCCTTTTTGTTGTCCTTATTCTTCTGTCAAGTATATTGTCTTGCTGAAGCACATCAAGGAATTTTGGAGAAAATTATTCAATAGATGGAATTTGAACATTCTCTCCTTGATCTTCAATCAAAGTAGGCTCGTACAACCTTAAATTCTCAACATTATCAACAACATAAATTTTCATATATGAAGGCAAATCAAACCTAAAGGCATTGCTACCAATATTTTCCAAAATTCTAAATGGACCATATCTAATTAGTTTTAGCTTTTGACCTTCTCCTTGGAGCCTCTCTTTGTTAATGTGAAGCCAAAATTCATCACCAACTTGGAACTTGTGATCTTGACGATGCTTGTCATGCATTTCTTTGTACTTGCCTTGGCTTTTCTCAAGTTGTTCTTGAACCTTTTGGTGTACTAATTGTATTTGTTCAATGAACTTTCTTGCTTTGTCTATGTTGCTATCACCTTCAATAGCAACAAAATTGTAAAAAATAAAATCCAAAGGAGATTTAGGCAAGTATCCCAAACATGCCTCAATTGGCGAAGTTTGAGTGGAAGAGTGCTTGGATCGGTTGTAATCATGTTGAATATAGTGAAACTGTTCATCCCAAAACTTAGGATACTTGCTGCAATACCCACGCAGAAGATGTATCATTGTTCTATTTGACCATCTGTTTGTGGATGAAAGGTTGTACTCTTTTTCAATTTGGTGTCCATGAATCCCCACAAGTTTGACCAAAAATTCCCCACAAAGCGAGAATCTCGATCAGTAACAATGGATGTGGGAAATCCAAAATGCACCCAACCATTTTGAAAGAATATCTGAGCAGTTTTTTCAGCTGTAACTTGCTTTTTACATGGCATCAAAATACACATTTTTCTGAACCTATCCACAACTACATACAAATAATCAGGATCTCTTTTTGACAAAGGAAGACCTCCTACAAAATCCATAGAAACACTCTCCCATGGTCGTGAAGGAACCGAAAGTGTTGTGTACAATCCTAACTTCCTATTGCTAGGCTTATTTATTGCACATAATGAACATCCTTTAATAAGACGAGACACACTTTCAAGCATATGAGGCCAATAATAATACATCTATAGATGTGTCACCGTCTTAATTACATTGAAATGACTTGCAATAAGAGAAGTATGCGCCTCTCTTATGATGTTAACTCTTTCTCCCTGTGGAATACAGAGCTTTCCAAGATGGCACAACAAGTTATCATGCAAATGATAATCCAATTCCTCTACTTGGTTACCTTGACTCAAGCTTGCCTAAACATCTTGAAAGTCATTATTTGATGCATATTGCTCAATATAACTTTCATGTAAAACAAAATTATGCTTGAGTAATGTAGTTGCACTAACAATCAACCTAGAAAGTATATCAAAAACTTTATTGTAGATACCTTTATTATACCTGATTACCAAGTGGAATTGTTGAAGGAAACCCATCCCTCGGAGTGCCTTTATTTCTACAACTTTGATTGAGATTGCAAGTATTGCAATGGCTGATGATCAGTGTGAATGACTGTTTCTTTACCCATCAAGTAGTGCTTCCATTTTTTCACACTTTGCACCAATGCATAGAATTCCTTGTCATAAGTAGGATAGTTAATCACTGAACCATTAAAAGTTTCCTAATGAAAATAGATAGGCTTACAATGCTGCATGAGGACTGCACCCATAGCATAGTCACTAGCATCTGTCTGAATCTCAAATGATTGTCTCAAGTATGGAAGAATGAGTATGAGAGATGAACTGATATTTTCCTTCACCGCATCAAAGGCCTTTTGTTGTTTGCCTCCCCACTGAAATTTTTTTTTGACGGTGGCCAACACATGCAAAGGAGCTGCTATAAGAGAAAAATTAGCAATGAATTTCCTCCAATATTGGGCTGCTCCTAGAAAACTTCTTACCTCTGTAACTGTCTTGGGCCTTGGCCAATTCACAATGAAATAAACCTTGGAGGGATCTATTTTCAACTCACCTCCTCCAACAATATGACCCAAGTAAAATAAAGAAGTCTTTCCAAACTTGCACTTTCACATCTTCAGATACAACAGTTCTTTTTTTAAGACATCAAGTACTTTTCTTACATGCATGACATGTTCAACATGGGATTTACTGAAAATTAATATGTCATCTAAGTAGACTATGACAAATTCATCAATAAATGGCCTCAACACATCATTCATCACACACATGAATGTAGCAGAAGCATTACATAAACCAAACGACACAACTAGCCATTCAAAAAAACCTGTTTTGTTTTGAATGTTGTCTTCCAAATGTCTCCTTCGACTATTCTAATTTGATGGTAGCCACTTCTTAAGTCCAGCTTAGTAAAATATTTTTCATCTTTCAATTGATCGAGTAAATTATCTATTCGAGGTAGTGGGTAACAATTCTTTACTGTAATTTTTTTCAATGCACGAAATTCCACACACATGCACCATGTTCCATCCTTTTTGGGCACCAAGACAAAAGTTGAACCACATGGTGAGGAAGATGGTTTGATGATCCCTTGATTCAACAACTCTTGGATTTGCATCTTAATTTCTGCGCTTTCCATCACTGACATCTTGTACATGCCAATGTTAGGAAGAGGACAATATTGATGCAATTGTATCTTGTGTTGGATTCCTCTCTTGGGAGGTAATCCATTTGGTTCCTAAAACATCTCGTCATATTGGTTAACTACGTCAACCAATTCAAATTTCAAATTCGAATCACAACCTTTAAAAGATTCGTTATCAACATCATTTTTGGTTTTGATCATGAGAAGCAAAAAATTCATGCTTGAATTCACCAATATTTTCATGTGCCCTACATTAATGAGCGAAAGATTTGTTTTCTTGTTGTGAGCTCTCAAATTATATTCTAATCCATTTTTGAATAAATGATATTTGTTTTCCTGTTGATGGAAGATAAATTTTCTGTCTAAAGGTACAGGCTGCCCAAAATTATGCCACATATATCTAACGGCACAACATCATGCTCCACTTCATCTATGAATTTTGCAGTGATAGCGAATTTCAGTTTACACTTTCTCCTAACCTACAATTGTGTATTGTCACATACCCATCCAAGTGGATACAGTTTATGATGTGGAATAGTTTCCAGATTTAAACTCTTTACAATGTTTTATGGGATAAGATTGGATTGAGAGCCGCTGTCGAACAACGTATCAATCTTGTTATGTTTTGAGATCACCCTTATGTGAAATAGTTCTATTTTCCTCTTTTCATTTCGATTTTAATTTTGCGAGTCTGAAGAATTAGTGATGGAAATGGATTCCTTTTCTTTTAACCCCATGGTTGTGATTTTAGTTTCATCACCCAAATCAGATCCAAAATCCTGTTGAGAGGTTGCAATTGTCTTCTATTTCCCCTTGTTGTTGTTTCTCTTTGGTCTCATTTCAGGATGAAGCTTCCAACAATGAGCTTCATCGTGACCCTCTCAGGAATAATGTTTGCATGTAACTTTCTCTTATTCTTTTTTGATAGACGCATTTTTCTTTTCCTTTCCTTTGAAAGCCTTTTCTTTTCCTTTACTCTTAAATGTATTTTTACTACCTTCTTCTGAGATGTTTTTCCTTCTTGCCTCAAGATGAGTGGCTTGCACACACACATCATCAATATTATTGGGATAAACATTAAGATAGTATGCCTAAGATAACTGTGTAAATGCCCTATGTACTTCAACAATGTGTCCTGTGATTGCAAATATACACATAACATCAGAGACCTTTTTCTAAATTCTTGGGTGTAATATTTCACATTTTGACCTTTAAGTTGTCTAAAGTTTTGCCAATTCATGATGGCTTTTTGCATATAATCTAGAGGGTAGAATTGTCTTTTAATTGCAACAATGAAATCATTCCAAGAAATAGAGATCTTACTGTGTTTTTTAATCTCCTCTTGGGTCTTTGATTCCCACCATACTAGTGTTGTACCCTCCATTCTCAAGGAAGCTAACTGAATCTTTATGTCGTCCTCTTGAAGGTTTCGAATCTTGTAATATACCTCCAACTGACGAATCCAATTATCAAGATTCTTTGCATTCACTTCACCATTATACATGGGTAACTCGAATTTAACATCAATTTTTAAAAAAGGTGATTTAACAGTTCCTTTTGAAGAATGATGATGAGTATGAGTAAGGGTTGTGTTAGTGGAAGAGGGTGAAGATTCTTTTGAAGAAGAAGATGAAGAAGATGGTGGAGATGGTGGAGGTTTGTATCCATTCCCATTACCTTCTTTTCCATTACCTCCTCTTGAAGAGCCTTCTCCTTTGGGAGGTTTGGAACTTTCTCCTTGCAACTTGGTATTCCTCTCTTCATAGAGGACCTTCACCATCTCTGTCATATCAAAGAAAGCCTTTCTGAATGTCGTCTCATTTTTTGTCATGTTTGTAGGTTCTCCTTCATGAGACATGATTTTTGGAGTCTCAACTGCAACTTGAGGCTAAACTAGTGTTGGAGATTGTGGCAACCTTTCTCTTCTTCCCCTTGACCTAACTTCAGGGCTTCCAACCAATTTTCCTTCACCTCTTTTGAGTTTTAACCTTGTAAGCATGACATAAACTTGTAAACAATTAAATCCTTCTTTCAGAAATCAAAACTAGTGCTATGATACCAAATTTGATATGATTTAGAATATTAGCTTGTAGTGCTAAGATCTTCCTCAGATTACAAACAAAATTATTTCCTCGTTCTTAAGGATTCATGAATTTTTACAAGTGAAATGAAGAGTTTTTTATGTTAATTTTACGAGCAATTTAACATAAATCAGAAACTGAACAGTAGCATAAACATATACATAACATCATCAAAAACACATTACAATAAGCACATGATAAAGGAGTTCACCCCTCTTGGGCTACGTCTCCTTGTTCCAGCTTCTAATGGCTTGGGCCTCTCTATTATGCTCAAAAGTGTAAAAATATGTGTTTACAATGCTCAAATGCTTCTAAAACTTGCTCCAATGAGTCCAAAATGTTCAAAATTGGCTATCTAGCCTCTTTTTGTAACCAATTTGGTGGAAAATTGAAGTAGTTATGACTTCTCCTATTTTTCCACTATTTTTTCCACAAATTGCTCCACATCCGACAGGAACCCACAATTTCGCTCCAAAATCCGTTAACTAAGCATGAATTTTTCCACACGGCGGGTCATAATCTGTCAGCACCAACTATCCATCGCAAATTGCAATCGACAGAGTCCTGCGGTATTATGGACTGTGAACCGGGCAGGCGATATGCGATTTCGATTCAAAGGACATGATGGAACTCTTAACTAGAGCTTATAAATGTATCGCATCCGAGATCCTTTTGCTATCTGCGGAGTACTGGGGTCTTGTGTATGCGAGACTTTGCATTGTGTTGCGATTTGCGCTTGCAATATCGCATTGCAACCCGGTACCTTCTGGGGGACGATTCTGTAACGCCGACCCTTCACTGATCTCTGATTGCGATCCATCGCATCACGCCTCTGGCCGATTCTTGAAAGCCTTTCTGCTTGCCTTATCACATTGTAACCCTTCCCTGCTCGGGGATCCATTTTTAACATGACTTGCCTGCAATTGTGATTTGCGACATGCGGGGGCCAATGGCGGCTTGCCACTTGGCACCTCCTCATTCGCTGATGTAACCTGCCAGGTCATTCAATCCTGCTATGTGAGTAAGTCAAACTTGAACTTTGACTTGCTATAACTTTTGCATACAAGCTCGAATTTTAGTTTCATTCACACCGTTGGAATTAGAATGACGAGCTCTTCGATTTGAAGCTAAGTTTATCAAGATTCTGACACTGTGATTTTTGGGCCTAATTTTGAGCACCTGATCAAAACCCCTCCCCCTTGGGGAAACACCATCCTCGGTGTTCTATGACACTTATAAACCAACAACACACATGTTAACCATGGATATTTATAATCCATCTCGATATAGTATTTAGAATAAAATACACATATATACATATGCACATATGCTCTAAACAACAAATAAAAGGATACAATGCCTGCATATGCACAAAGGGAATCTAAAGGCTCACACCTCCACCCTCAAAGCAATACCAGGATTCACCTCCTTCCCAGGAAGTCCATAATCCACTACCAAAGTCAAACCCGCATCCAATGTCCAGTGCCACAATCCTTGTGCTACTTATTTTTGGAGTGAATAGTTACTGACTCATTGTTCGAGGGCACACTCCAAATGTGCTTCTAATTCCATCTGTCAATGCTAATGACAAAAAAATTCATTCCCTGGCATTCCCTTATCTGCTACACAATCCCTTGGGAAATTTGGTAACCCCCTTCCATGCAGTCACTCACCTTCCAAGTTGCTGGCATCCCCTTCTCTGCTACATAGCCCCTAGGGCAATCCATCTCTTGGCAAGGTTTCCTCGCATCGGAAGGTCAAAAAATCAAGGCATATCCCTACCTCAAAACCATCATATCGGTCATAACATGCTTATGGAAATCAATGGACATTATTGGGTATCAATGTCCCACAATGGCCTTACTCGTGAAGTGCTTTACCATCACATTGTTACATGCTTCGATTCCTTTTACTATTGTTCTTAACATCCTTGTAGCTAGTTCCTTGACCATTTCCTTTGCCAATTTCCTTAGTCGTAAATAACCAAATGAACACCCCCTAGGATGTCTTACCCAACATTCATCTAGGAATAAGTGTCCCATCGACTGTGGTTATTGTTTTTAACTTTGATTACATGGAATTTTCACCAAGGCTGTTACAGAACCCTCCCCCTTAGGGGACACTGTCCTCAGTGTTCAATCACACATATACCTTAGCAACCTGCTGAAAGAAGAAATACTGCTCATGGATATTTATAACACAACTTGATGCAGTATTTACAATGAAAGATTTACTTAAGAGAAAACATCATAACAGCATGACAACATACCGCATAGTGAAGCTTTATAACACAACTCATTACGATATTTACAATGATCATCTTGTTGAGTGCCAACTCATATAAGATCATAACATCATGATAACATAACCACATGATAGCATAATAACATCAGACCCATACGACATAGTGGAGTTTTATAACATAACTCATTACGGTATTTACTTCCATACACAAGTGTGCATTTAGCAACATCATCAAAATATAGATACCAAAACATATGCCAAATCATATACCAAAACATATATCAAAACATATACTAAAAACCATGTCTAAGCATATATCAAAACATCATATAGCATATATCAAACCATCATAAAGCATATATCAACCACCATAAAGCAAATACCGAACTATCATAAAGCATATACCAAACCACCATAAAGAAAATACCAAACCACCATAAGAAAATATCAAACCACCATAAGAAAATACCAACCACCATGTCAAGCTGCTTTGCCTCAACTGACAAACAAGGAAGGATACATGGCTTGCATTTGATCTGCCATCTCCCATGTAGCTTCATCGGGCCCAAAGTGCTTCCATTTCACTTTAACCTTCTCAATTGCTTGGTTCCAGAGCACAAGCACCTTTTTTTGCAATATACACTAAGGCTCCAATTGGAATTCTGCATCTGGTTCCACCTGTAGTACAGACCAGTCAATTACATGATCAACATATTTCATACTTCTTAAGCAATGAGACATGGAAAAAATCATGGAATTTCACTGTCGGAGGTAGTGTAAGCCGATAGGTCGCTAGCCTAATCCTCTCAATGATATTGAAGGGTCCACAAAACTGTGGTGCCAACTTGGCACATGACCTAATTTGCAAGGGGCTCTTCTTCGGTTTGATGTGCAAGTCCACATGTTCCCCAACCTGTAACTCCTTGAACAACCTGTTCCTATATGCATAACTTTTCTAGCTATCCTGTGCGGCCTTTAGATTATTCTTAATTACCTACATTTCCCATTCCATGTCTACCAACATATCTGGTCCAATCAATACCCTACTAACTGGATCACTCCAACTGATATGAGTGTTATAACTCCGCCCATACAATGCCTCAAAATGACTCATCCTCAATGACTCCTGATAACCGTTATTGTACATGAAATCTACCAAAGGGAGATAATCTTCCCACTTTTGTTGCTGATGCATCACATACATCCTCAATATGTCCTCTAATATCCTGTTGACCCTCTCTGTCTATCCATCTGTCTGCGGATGATAAGATGTGTTGAAGGCCAAATCTATGCCCAAACTTGGAAATAAATCCTTCCAAAACTTGGAAGTAAACTTCGCATCCATGTCTAACACAATCTTCTTTGGATTACCATGCAGTCTAACCACATCTCTGATGAACAACTGTCACATCACTAGATGAGAACGTAGACTTCACTAGAATGAAGTGTGCAACCTTTGTCAACCTGTCCACAATGACCATGATGGAATCATGCTGCTTTACTATCTTCGGAAACCATGTGATGAAGTTCATGGAAATGACCTCTCATTTGCATTCTAGAATCACAATTGGTTGTAGCAGTCCACCTAAATGTTTACACTTTGCTTTCACTCGCTGACAATCAAAGCATCTAGCCACAAAATCTACTACATCCCTCTTTAGATTCAACCAATAATAATACTTTTTCACCACTATCAATGTTTTTTGGTAACCTAGGTGACCTGAATATGGTTTTACATGAAACTCCCTCAAGATCACCTTCTTGAGATCATTGTCATCTGACACATATATCTTGTCTCGAAACTTGACCAATCCATCTGTTGTAAGGCAATAGTCCAAGTCTTATGCACCTACACCTGTACTTGTACCACTACCTGTACCTGTACTCTGTTTCAACTTGTTCACAATCTCCATATATCTGTCATCCTGCTATCCTAACCGCAAGATTTTGTCTTGTAAATTTGTCCCATAATAACCCATAGATGCTAAGTGATTCACCTGTATCCGTCTACTGAGAGCATCTGCCACCCTGTTCTCATTACCTTTGATGTCCCTGATCTTGAAATCAAACTTGCTAATCACGGCCAACCATCTAGGCTGCCTGACATTCAGATTTGGTTGGTCAAACAAATACCTCAACCCAATGTGATCACTCATAAGCACAAACCGCCTGCCAAGAAGATAGTGTCTCCACATCTTTAGTGCATGTATGATTGCTTCCAACTCAAGATCATGCGTGGGATAGTTTTGTCCGCAGTCATTCAGTTTTCATGACTCATAACATACTACTTGTCCATCCTGCATAAGGACTCCACCAATTCCTCTCTTGCACGCATTTGTACACACAACGAAATCTTTGTCTGGGACTACAATCTTCAACACTGGTGCATGTGTTAACAACTACATGAGATTCTCAAAACTAGCCTCACATTCCTCTGTCCATTCAAACTTTTTACCCTTTCTTTGCAAGATGTATTGGGATAAGCAATTTGCGATAAGTTCTTGATGAACCTCCTATAATATCCTGCTATACCCATGAAATATCTCACCTCGTCCACACTCTTAGGAGCTACCCACTCCATGATGGCCCTTATCTTCTCTGGATCTACTACAACGCCTTCCTTGGAGACAACATGTCCTAAGTAGTGCATAGTATGAAATAAACTACACTTGTTGAGCTTAGCATACAACTGATGCTCCCTCAATAAACTCAACACTGTTGCTAAGTGTTCGCACGTGATCTTCCTCATTTTTAAAATGTACTAGTATATCATCAATGAACACAATAAAAAACTTATCCAAATATGGATGCGACACACTATTCATCAAACACATGAATGTAGATGGAGCATTAGTTAAGCCAAATGAAACAACAACAAACTCATAATGCCCATACCTAGTCCTGAGCACAGTGTTGTAAATGTCCTCCTCTTTGATGTGTACCTGATGATATTTATATCTCAAATCAATCTTCAATCACACTATTGCTCCCTTCAATTGATCGAACAAGTCATCAATCCTCGGCAAAGGGGACCTGTTCTTGATAGTCACTTTGTTCAACTGCCTGTAATCAATGCATAATCTAAGAGTACCATCTTTCTTCTTCAAAAACAAGACTAGTGTGCCCCAAGGTGATACACTTGGCCTAATGTATCCCTTGTCCAACATTTCCTTCAACTGTAGCTTCAGTTCTACTAACTCAGGTGTGCTCATCCTGTAAGGTGCTTTTGATGCTGGAGCGCCCCTGACACTAACTCAATAGAAAAGTCTACCTCCCATTGAGGTGGCAACTTTTTAATGTCCTTAAGAAATACATACCTGAACTGCTCTAAAACCGGGTACTTATTCAACACATCTGCATTCTCAACCTCCTTACTCTTATCACTAGAAATGTGTACTGCAAATACCTTGCACCCCTTCCTACGGCTACGCTTTGCTTGCATAGTTGTCACCATCCTAACTGATGTCACTTTCTTCTTACCTTGCAATACTCTTGGTTCTCTATTTTCATTAACACATTCAATAGCTTTGTCATAACAATCAACCTTGGTTCTATGTAGATACAACCAATCTATGCCCAATAACATACTCTATGATCCCAACGATAAAAATTCAAATGTGCTGCGGTAGGCATACCATTCAAATCAAATGCACAAGCTCTTACCCAATGATGCACTCACTTCTTTGTACATGTAGCCAACTACACTAACCAAGACTCTGCATGCAAATCCTTATTCAAAGCACACTTATCCACCAAGTCAACACTAACTTAGATATAATTAGATCTAGGGTCAATCAAAATAGAAATAACTTGATCACAAAGCTTATCATCCATCTCAATGATAGATGCTTGGTGTTATACATGTATGTTGTCCACTGCCTCATAGATACACGGAATACTCTGACCAATGTCCCCAACAGTCTGCACCTCCTGTGCACTTTATATCTGAGGTCTACCACCCTGATTCCGCAGACAATCTCTCCTGCGATGATCTTTGCCACAAGTCCAACACTCTATAGGCCTCCATCGTTATTCTTTTCTTCAGATCAGTGTCCCTGTCCTCTATCTGATGCATTGAACCTCTTAGGTGCTACAACAATCTCCTTATTATTTGTACCATGAGGCCTTGCTCACTTTTTATCCCATTTTCCTTTGTTCTTTACATTACCTCTCCATCTTCGCTTAGTCTCAGTGTTGCACCTCGATTGTTCATATTATTTCTTTAGATTTCGAATGACCTCCCCCAATGATCTAGGCTCATCGAATTGAATCCTATATTTGAATGAAAGCAGTAGTCAAATAATGAATCTTTGAATCTTATCCTTCTCCTTCTTGAGGTAAGGCACGTACCTTAACAGTTCCAAGAACTTACTTGTGTACTCATCATCTGTCATGGAACCCATCTTTAGTTCATAAAATTCTTTTGCCCTGTCATCAAAGTACCTTTTTGACAAGTACTTCTTCTTAAATAGCCACTCAAACTCACTCCAATTCAGATCTTCCTCATTTATGTCCGTGACATTCTTCACATCTTCCCACCAGATGTCTGCTTACCTTTAAGATTGAAAGTAGCTACTCTAGCTTTCATGTTCTCTAAGTAGTCATGCAACTTGAAGAACTTCTTCATACCGAGTATGTTGGGTCCCTATAATACTAGTGATTACCCCATTACTATTGTAGTTATACCCCTTATTAATATTGTTGTGCCCCTATTGCCCCCATATTGTTATTACTGTGCCCATAGAATCCCTCTATTGTTATTTTTGTGGCTTTATATTATTATTGTTAGGTCGGCTGGATTATATTGTGACTCCTTAGACTCCTATATATAGAAAGGAGGTTTTGTCATTTGAATCATCCAAGAATTGTTCATTTGTGTAATGTAAAGGAGGTTTCTCCCTCGAAGAGGCTGAATTCTAAGGCGTTGATCTATCTTTTCTATCTTTTCTTGAGCTGGTTTCATAACATTTGGTATCAGAGCTTTGGATTCTAGGGTTTCGCTGCTCCAAATAGGTCATCGTGGCATTTTCGCTATAACTTTTTTCTGTGACATTTCAGAAGTCGCAAAAAAAACCCATTTGAGAAGAAATCGCGCTGAACATTGGGTCCGAATTTCAGAGCTTTTTGCGCGATATTTGCAGAGATATGATCTGAGGAAGTTGGTCTTTTCGCAGACTCCTGAATTACATTCAAAACAGGTGACCTGGGGAAAATCGTCATAACTTTCTCTCTGGGGATCGGATTGAAATTTCATAAGAAGGTACAGAAAGAGGACGGACTTTAGTTTCTTGTATGCATTTTTCAGATCCAAAGGTTGAAACAGTGACTTGTGGCACGTCGTACAAGTTCGCTCTACTGAACTAGTCTATAATCAAGTCACTGTGGGAGATTTCGCATAACTCTTCCTTGGAGAATCCAATTTGGGTCAGACTTGTGGCATTGGAAAGAGGACACAGAGGGCTACTGCAGGTCACAAATTCAGAACTAGATGATCAAAAAGTGCAGAGATACATCAGAGGCAATATCAAGCTCCTACAAAGTGAAAAAAGGTGTGTAGATTTTCTTAAATTTTTGCTTAAGCTTGGTTTGAAAATTTATTTTGAAGGAATTCAAAGGGCATAATAGAGCATTATTATCGGTAACTGATGCCCCGAGGAAAGAAAATTCAAACACCTAGTAAGGAACCTGAAAGCTCTAGCATGACTCATGAAGAAGAAGAAGAAATGCTATATGATATATCAAAATTACAAGAACAAGTGCAACAAGTGTCACTTGCACAAAAAGCAACAGAATCTAAGATGGATGGTTTAAGGAAAGATGTAGAAGCTAAGATGGATGGTTTAAAGAAAGGCGTAGAAGCTAAGATGGATGGCATGGAAGCTAAGGTGAATGGCATGGATGCTAAAATTGATGGCATGGATGATAAGATGGAAGAATTGAAGATAAATATGAATAAGTTGCTACAAGAAATGGTCACTAAGGGTGAAAGGGTACTAAAGGAAACTCATGATGAGAACAAAAGAAATGTTAATCATGATTCCATAGACTCTAATGTTGGATCGAAGACTCACCATGTTCCAAAAATCGATATGAGGAAGTTTGATGGCAAGGATCCCGCCACATGGATATTACAGATGGAGCAATTCTTCGATCTCAATAATGTGCAAAACACACAAAAGGTACGTATGGCAACTTTATATTTGGAACCAAATCAGTTTGTATGGTATCAATGGCTTTGCTCTCGTAAACAATTTATCACTTGGGCAATTTTTACGGAAGAATTGATAGCACATTATGAGGATACAAAAAGCAACACTTTTTTTAGCCAATTGATAAGTCTCAAACAAAAGGGTTCAATAATGGAGCACATTGAGGAGTTCCAAAAATTGAACATAAGGGTAAAAGATATTCCAGAGGAGCATAGGATTGATGTGTTCATAGGGTCTTTAAAGGATAATATCCAACATGATGTTCGCCTTTGGGAACCTGATTCATTAGAGAAGGCATTCAGGTTAGCAAGAAAAATGGAAAGCAAAATTATGGCAACCAGGAAGCATACCACTCACAACTATAAAGACGGAAGTGTTGTTGCCCCTAGTCTTCCACAACCTATAAGGTTGACACCACAACAATTGGAAGAAAAAAGAGCAAAAGGGCTTTGTTACAGTTGTGATAGCAAATACACTAAAGGTCATAAGTGTGCTGAGAAGAAATTATTCTACATAGATTGTGAAGAGGAAGAAGAAAAGGAGCAAGAAAGGTCAAAAGAAGAGGATATACTCCAGGAACAAAGCCTAGATGAAGAACAAATAAATCCGACCATATCTTGTAATGCATTGGCGGGAATTACCACTCCTCAAACCATCAAGATAGAAGGACAAATCAAGAAGAAAAAGGTAATAGTGTTGATTGATTCAGGAAGCACCCACAATTTTATTCATTGTAAGGTAGCAAAAGAATTGAATTGCTTCCTATATCCAGCACCAGAGTGTCAAGTGATGATTGCAAATGGAGGAACAATAAATTGCTCTGGAAAGTGCCATAATATCAAGCTATCCATGGGAGAATATGTATTGACTAGCCCAATGCTTTCCATTCCAATGGGAGGTGCTGATGTTGTACTAGGAGTCCAATGGCTACAATCCTTGGGTACAATAGCTTTTAATTTTCAAGAACTTTTCATCAAATTTTCTATGGAAGGAAAGGAAGTTGAATTAAGGGGTATTGCAGGGAAACCAGGAAAGATAATCAGCTCTAATGGTATGACAAAGCTTCTAAAAAAGGAGCAAAGAGGTGTAATTGCACAATTATGTTCGCTAGATGTTTCCACATCGGAATCATCTATTTCTCCAGATCTCCAAAAAGTCCTGGACAATCATTCCAAGGTATTTGAGACTCCCAAAGGTCTCCCACCTATGCGTGATCATGATCATGCTATTCATCTGATTCCAGGAAGTGTTCCTCCAAACATCAGGCCGTACAGATATCCCTATGTCCAAAAGAGTGAAATTGAACGTATGGTTGCAGAAATGCTAGAGGCTGGTATAATTCAACCGAGTCAAAGTTCTTTCTCTGCTCCAGTAGTATTGGTGCACAAGAAGGATGGATCATGGCGCATGTGTCCGGATTATAGGGAGCTCAACAAGCTCACTATTAAAGATAAGTTCCCCATTCCTGTCATTGATGAATTACTGGATGAATTGCATGGATCAATTTACTTCACCAAGTTGGATCTTCGTTCAGGATATCATCAAATCAGAATGAAGATTGAAGACATTCCGAAAACAACATTTAGAACTCATGAGGGTCATTATGAATTTTTGGTCATGCCTTTTGGCCTTACCAATGCACCTTCAACATTTCAAGGTTTGATGAATTCAATTTTCAAACCATTCCTTAGAAAATTTGTGTTAGTATTTTTTGATGATATACTAATCTACAACAAGTCTTGGAAGGATCATGTTGAACATGTTGACAGGGTGCTACAACTATTGGAGGAGAAACAATTATATGCAAAAAGATCCAAATGTTTCTTTGGAGTCCAGGAGGTGGAATATCTGGGTCATATTGTATCTCATGAAGGAGTTAAGGTAGACCCTAGCAAAATTAAAGCCATTAAGGAATGGAAAATCCCCACATCCATAAAGCATCTGCGAGGATTTCTTGGGTTGACAGGGTATTATCGCAAGTTTGTTAAGAATTATGGGAGAATAGCAGCACCTCTAACAACATTATTGAAGAAAGATGCATTTTCATGGACTCCGGAAGCAACAAAGGCCTTTGAACATCTTAAAGAGGCAATGTGCCAAGCACCGGTCTTAGCTACACCGGACTTCACAAAAACCTTTATTGTGGAATGTGATGCTTCAGGAAATGGAATTGGTGCTGTTCTAATGCAAGATGAAAGACCCATTGCTTTTGAAAGTCGTCCAATCAAGGGAAAGTTTTTAAGCAAAGCTATTTATGAGAAGGAAATGTTGGCAATACTCCATGCACTTAAGAAATGGCGACCCTACCTAATGGGAAGACACTTCAAGGTAAAAACGGATCATGATAGCCTTAAATACTTTTTAGAACAAAGATTATCCTCTGAAGAGCAACAAAAGTGGGTCACAAAGATGTTGGGTTATGACTTTGAAATCATCTACAAAAAAGGGAAGCAAAATGTGGTGGCAGATGCACTCTCAAGAAAGGATGAGGATGTGGAAGCATTGTTGTGCGCCATTTCTATTATCCAACCAGATTGGATAAACGAAGCAAGGGAGGAATGGAAGAATGACGAAGAAGTGTGGGCACTTATTCGAAAGTTACAACAAGATTCCAGTACGTCTGATACATTTAGCTGGCAAAATGATTCGTTATGGTACAAAGATCGCTTATACCTCTGTAAGAATTCCCAGCTAAAACAAAAGATTCTTATGGAATTGCACACTTCTCCCTTAGGAGGGCACTCAGGATTTTTAAAAACTTACCACAGGGTTAAGAAGGAATTTTTTTGGGATGGCCTTAAATCAGATATTCAAAAGTTTGTGGCGGAATGTTTGGTTTGCCAACAAAATAAAGTTGAAACAATTAAGACACCGGGTCTATTACAACCTTTATCCATTCCAAGCCAACGTTGGGAGGAGGTTTCAATGGATTTTATCACAGGTTTACCCAAGTCTGAGGGAAAGAGTGTCATCATGGTGGTAGTTGACAGACTTACCAAGTATGCACACTTTTGTGCATTATCACATCCATTTAAAGCCAGTACAGTTTCTACTGCATTTATGGAAACAATTCAAAAGCTACATGGAAACCCAAAGATTATTGTAAGTGACAGAGATCCCATTTTCACTGGAAATTTTTGGACAGAATTATTTTCTTGTCTTGGTACTCAGTTAGCTCATAGCTCATCTTATCATCCTCAATCTGATGGGCAAACTGAGATAGTAAACAAATGTTTGGAAGGATATCTTCGTTGCTTTGTATCTGATAAACAGACACAATGGGTCAAATGGTTGCCTCTGGCTGAATGGTGGTATAACACTTCCTTCCATACAGCAACAAAAATGACCCCATTTATGGCACTTTATGGGTATCAACCACCATCCATCACATCATATTTAAGAGAAAATTCTAAGGTTCAGGCAGTGGAACATCACATCGAACATCAACAACAAGTCCTCCAACTCTTAAAGGATAACCTCGTGTTGGCACAGAATAGAATGAAACAACAGGCAGATCAACATCGCAGTGAAAGAAGTTTTGATGTAGGTGATTGGGTATTCCTACGGCTACAACCATATAAGCAAATGTCCCTCAAGCAAGCTAAGAAGGATAATAAATTATCACCAAAGTATTATGGTCCGTACAAGGTGTTGCAAAAGATTGGTACTATGGCATACAAATTGGAGCTTCCTGCAGCTTCTCGATTGCACCCAGTTTTCCATGTTTCATGTTTAAAGAAGGTTATAGGCGACAAGCTCCCAATTCAAACAATATTGCCAGAACTTGACGAGGAAGGAAAAATTATATTGGAACCGGAAGCAGTCACAGAAACAAGAACTCGACAGCTACGAAATCGATCAATTTCAGAGTATCTTATCAAGTGGAAGAACTTATCCGCTGAAGATTCCACATGGGAGGATGAGAATTTTATGCAGAAGTATCCAGAACTACTCAAGCGTTGAGGACAACACTTTTTTGAAGGAGAGGGGCATGTTGGGTCCCTATAATACTAGTGATTACCCCATTACTATTGTAGTTATACCCCTTATTAATATTGTTGTGCCCCTATTGCCCCCATATTGTTATTACTGTGCCCATAGAATCCCTCTATTGTTATTTTTGTGGCTTTATATTATTATTGTTAGGTCGGCTGGATTATATTGTGACTCCTTAGACTCCTATATATAGAAAGGAGGTTTTGTCATTTGAATCATCCAAGAATTGTTCATTTATGTAATGTAAAGGAGGTTGCCCCCTCGAAGAGGCTGAATTCTAAGGCGTTGATCTATCTTTTCTATCTTTTCTTGAGCTGGTTTCATAACAGAGTAACCAAGCCTCTGAATCTTGTGATCTCTTTACCTATCCATCAAAAGTAGGTGACATTGCTTTCGTAAACTCATCCGGCAAGTATCCCCTATCACTTCTCCTATAAGGATGATAACAGTGACGATCATAGTGCCTATCTAAATATGAACTAGAATCATACCTGTGTATATCCCTTCTCTTCTCTGGAGTGTCAAACAATCTACAATCTCAGATTGTGTCCTCTCTATTTTATCGGTGACCGCCATGCAATCTACTACCATATGCCCCATTAGTTTTGTCCTCCTGCTCATGACTGATCCGAAGTGACCCTTGCCGCTGCAAATTTGACAAGCGCTAGAGTATCACTGCATTTACCTCTGCTAGCTTTTCCCGTGTCTATATGATTATGTCATTATCTACCTTACAAATCCTTATCTCTTCCTTTAAGCTTCTCAACATTACTGCCAAATCGGAAGAGTTCCCAACACCATATTGCTCTTCAGATTCGTAGGGAGAGTCTTTGTAGTGAACCATCTTGCTAGCCATTTGATATTTCTTCTTGCAAGGCATAATATGTCAGAAAACCAAATCAAAATAAATCAACGTACCTTAGTATGGCTTGGGGAGGATACCTTGTCTACAAGATCACCAAATTAGCATGATACATGTATAACATAATCATAACAACATATCGACATACACAAGTAAATGTATCAACTCATAATCATAATTCTAGCTAGGGTCTAGTCATCAATGCAATGCCATATCAACAATGCATGCTATGACCTCATACATGACAACAACCATTACTCCATTATACACATTGCTACATGAAACCGATGATATGCATAAGAAATTCCTAACCAACTACAAATATGCATAAACAAATGTAGTTGAACATAATCGATCAGTTCTTGCAGTCAACCTACAAGACGGATACATGCAATCCAAATACTCAAGAATGTAACCTAACATACAAGGATGTAAGTAGGTGATACAAAATCAACATATAAGTGACATATAGCCATATGTGACCAGTTAGATGCTAATGAAAAATATGATTCATGAAATCAATATCAAATTCTCCATGAAAACCATACTACAACCCTAATAAATCATCAAGAAAATGTAACAAGTATATAAGTGTAAGAGACACACATGAAACTGGCATGCATGCATGACACATTCAACCCATCTAGTTCGAGAGTTGAACCATGCTCTGATACCACTCTGTAACACCCTCCTCTCAGGCCTACCTAAAGTAGCCATGCCAATCGGGTAAACATGAGATGAGAGGCTACTATGATCGGATTCGACCTCCTATGTGACCTCAAGGAAGTGGAATCGACAAAAAATCGCACACAATCATCCAACATCATCAACAAAACCCTAAGGAGACAAGTCAACCACTTAGACAACTTGTCTCCGGGTCCCAGTGTTGTTTTAGGTCTCTTAGGCCATAGTCATTCTCATGCTATGGGAAAGGGAGCAAACAAAAACCTAAAGTCGCTCTCACAGGCATACCTGCCAGCAATTGTGGACCAAGCTTGCCAATTTTGTGCTAGCGACCTTAGGTTTTAAGCCACTTTTTCAGGCCCAGAGCCCAGGCCACTACCCAGAATGGAATGAAAGCTCAAAATAAAGTAAAGTATAGGGAAACAATGATGCAGAGGTAAATAGTTGATCAATACCTTAACCAGACCCCTACTAGCCATGAAAGGAATTTCGTCAAACATATTGTCAACATGTAAACTACAGGTGTAAGCAACAAAACTAAGTGTATGGATCTCATACTTACCTGAGAATCACTATGAACCATTGTTCCCTCATGCCATTTGCTACATATTCATCTATTAGGTCATAAACACATTATCCATTCATATACAAGTAAAAACATGCTGAGAGCCATACATAGTTGCTGTCATAAGATGTGCATATAACCAACACAATATGAACATAAATACAATAAACATATCATCCATCAAAATCCATATATATGTTAGTACCCTTACACATGAAAACCAAGGGAATGGATTTCTCATTAATGAATGAAATGAACCAATCGAAGTTGGGATTACCACATTCCACCCGACTGTAGAATGGCTGAGCCAAATCTCTCTTCAGCCATTCACCCTCGTGCCATATTCCAAGCATGAATGTGGGATCTCATAGAACACATTAATAAAAAATCATCTAGGGCTTCCAGAGGCCATCCAACTCAACCCATCAAACAATGATTCCACCACATGGTCGGACATCACAAAACCATCATCAGATTGGTTTCCATCTAAGCCTTCCGGGGCTTCTATAGTGTTTGTCCAACCAAGGCTTCCAGAACTAGTAACTCAACCCACAACTTATATAGGGCTTCAAAAGCATTTGTCCAACCAAGGTTTCTAGAACTAGTCCAAGTTGTTATAAGGCTTCCAGAGCATTTGTTCAACCAGGGCTTCCAGGACTAATAACTCAACCCAAGCTAAGGAAACATGAGAACCAACCAAAAACAAATAATGAAAGTAAATCCAAAATCACCATGGCTATCCAGCAAATGGCAAGGATAGGAAATCCATTGTCGATCCAGGCAATCCTCCATGCCAATGACAAATCACAACCAAGAAACCACATGCATATGCCATGCATGTAAAAACTAGTGAAGAAATCATACATCCAACTCGGTACCTGCAAGAAAATCTGATGTAGTTGCTGATGTCGATGCTTTCTTGTGCTTTCCTTCTCTTCCTTTGCCTTTTTTCTCCAAGAATCCAAGTATGCCACACCCTCGAAGAGTGCTCCAAGAAAACTCTAAGTATCTAAGAGTCTGAGAGAGAGAGAGAGAGAATAATGAGAGAGAGCTCTAACATTGAACTGACAAAAGGTTGCCAACTGATCCTCAGAAGCCTTTTTATGAATGAGGCCTCTATTTTCTTCATTTTCCATTATTTTCCTTCATTTTCCTCCTCACATGCAACCTGTGACCTTTCACCTCCTTTTTCTCCTAATTTCCATTATTTTCATAAATAAAGGTGCCAAAAATGCCATTTTTTCTTTCCAAAGCCTTAGCCATTGCCTTTGCAAATTTCCTTAGCCATAAACAACTAAATGAACACCCCCTAGGATGTCTTGCCAACATTAAGCTTGGAATAAGTGTCCCATGGACTGTGGTTATTGTTTTTAACTTTGATTACATGGAATTTTCACCAGGGCTGTTACAATTTGTGGCTAGAGGTTTCTCACAAAAGGAAGGTATCAATTATAAAGAAACATTTGCTCCTACAACTATATATACAACAATTAGATTACTTGTCTCTTTGGCTGCCATGATGGGGTGGAACACTCATCAAATGGATGTTAAAACAATTTTTTTGAATGGGACCATTGATGAGGAGGTTTACATAGAACAACCTCAAGGATTTGAATTCAACCAGATGGAGACACATGTTTGCAGATTTAAGAAGGCTCTATATGGATTAAAACAAGCACCTAGAGCATGGTATGCTTGAATGGATGCATACCTATCGAGGCTTGGATTTTCTGAGAGTACTACATATCCTAACCTCTATTTCAAAGTGGTCAAGGATGAACTGGTCATCATACTATTATATGTGGATGATCTACTTGTTATAGGTGTGGAAAATTGAATTCTGGAAGGAAAGAAGTAGTTAGTAGCCGAAATCGACATGAAGGATCTCGGGATAATGTATTACTATCTAGGACTAGAAGTTTGGTAGAAACCTGACAATGTATATATTGTTCAAGGAAACTATGTGATACTAAAGAAATTTGGTATGATGGAAAACAAGCCAATGTCAAATCCTATGATTACTAATCTAAAGAAGTTGAGGAGTTCATATTCTAGTTCAGTGGATCCTACTTGCTACAGACACTTGACTGGGTCCTTGATGTATATGGTAAATACTAGAACTAGAATTTGTTTTGCAGTAAATGTCCTCAGTCAATTTCAAATGGAGCCAAAACATGATCATTAGATAATAGCCAAACACATCGTAAGATATCTACATGGAACCATACATCACTACCTTAGATATGTCGGTAATGAAATTCAACTTGTGGGATATATAGATTTTGATTGTGGTAGCAGTGAGACAGATGGAAGAAGCACTACATGTGGATGCTTTAGTTTGGGATATTCCATGATCTCATGAATGATAAAAAAGTAGGATACTATTGCTTTGAGTAGTGTTGAAGCTAAATGCATTGTTATAAGTGAAGTTTGCAGAAAAGTTGTTTGGCTCAGGAAGTTGCTATTAGATTTATTTGAAGGGCCACTAAGCCCTACATGTATACAATGTGACAATGAAAGATGCATAAAGTTGACAGAGGGCCTTGTGTTTCATGGTAGAACGAAGGATATAAATAATAAGTACCACTACATCATAAGCATGGTACAAGATAGGGTTGTTGAGCTACACTATATTCCTATAGATGAATAGGTAGCTGATATTCTGACAAAAACATTACCAAATAAGAAGCTTGAGTGCTTGAGAAGCAATCTTGGTTTGGCAGACATCTCTTCCTTGATTGAGAGGGAGTGACGAAGGAAAATATATTCTTCTCTGTGATGTGTCATGCACTAGACCAGGACTAACAACCATAAGTCTTAGTGAAGGCCATAAGGAAAGAATGGGGTCCAAAGGATTGGATAAGCATATGAGATTGGGGCTTTTGAGGATTATAAAATCCAAGATAAAAGTGAATATATAGACCGATACTCTTTCAGGATGAGGTAGGGCATCCAAGATAAGAGTAGTCGAAGAGGGCCAATATTCTTTTAGGATTGGAAATCCAAGATAAGCATAGTCCTAAAAGGACATACCCTTGAAAATTTAGATGGGTTATGTGCCTTTAGAGGTAGTGTGGTATCTCACATAAAGCCTCCCAGCATGATGCTCTCATACAAGTGGAGTTTATAATGGCCCACTTAAATCTTATCCTGTAAATTTTGTTAATGTTTACATTATCTGAAAATATTGAGAAATATTGGTCTAATATAAAATTCATGATTTCTATTCAAATTCCCAACATACCTTCTCAAATTGAATCATAGGTAGGATATGGTCTCCTTCCATTATTTCAAATAATATAAGTATTCATCTCACATTCCCCAAGGTACCCTCACATTTACTAGGGAGAAGACATGGTTCTCTCCATGTAAGTACATCTCACATTCCCCAATGTACCCTCACATTTACTGGGGAGAAGATGTTAGGCCCCTATACTACTAGTGTAACCCCTTATTTTTATTAGTATAACCCACTTATTATATTGATGTACCCATGTAGTGCCCATATTGTTACTATTATGCCACATAGAAGCCCACCATTGTTACTGTTGTGCCCTACAATATTATTGTTATGTAGGCTTTGATTGTATTGGGACCACTTAGACTCCTATATATAGAAAGGAGGTATTTTCATTTGTATCATCCAAGAATTATTCATTTATGTAATGTAAAGGAGGTTGCCCCCTCGAAGAGGCTGAATTCTAAGGCGTGGATCTTTCTTTTCTATCTTTTTGTGAGCTGGTTTCATAACATTTGGTATCAGAGCTTTGGATTCTAGGGTTTCGCTGCTCCAAACAGGTCAACGTGGAATTTTCGGTATAAATTTTTTTCTGTGACGTTTCAGAAGTCGCAAAAAAAACCCATTTTAGAAGAAATCGCGCTGAACCTTGGTTCCAAATTTCAGATCTTTTTGCGCGATATTTGCGGAGATATGCTCTGAGGAAGTTGGTCTTTTTGCAGACTCCCGAATTACATTCAAAACAGGTGACCTGGGGAAAATCGTCATAACTTTATTTCTGAGCATCGGATTGAAATTTCGTAAGAAGGTGCAGAAAGAGGACGGACTGGAGTTTCGGTTTATATATTTTTCAGAGTCAAATGTTGAAACAGTGACACGTGGCACTTCATACAAGTTCGCTCTACTGAACTAGTCTATAATCAGGTCACTGCGGGAGATTGTGCATAACTTTTTCTTGGAGAATCCAATTTGGATCAGACTTGTGGCATTGGAAATAGGACACAGGGGGCTACTACAGGTCACAAGTTCAGAACTTAAAGATCCGAAAGTACAGAGTTACAGTTGTTTCAAGGTAGAGCTCCTAAAATCAAGAAAAAACAAGATGAGGAAGTTTAATGGCAAGGATCCGGTAAATTGGATACTTCAGATGGAGCAATATTTTGATATACATGGTGTAAAACTATTACAAAAGGTATGTATTGCATCTTCATATTTAGAACCAGATCAATTTTTATGGTACAAAGGGCTTTGTTCTCGTAAAAAACTTGTTACGTGGTCAATTTTCACGGAGGAAATGATAGCACATTATGAGGATACAAAGAGCAACACCTTTAGAGAAACACCACAACAATTGGAAAGAGTAAAACGGCTTTGTGACATAATGGAAAGCAAAATTATGGAAACCAGGAAGCATACCCCTCACAACTATAAAGATGGAAGTGTTGTTTCTCCCAGCCTTCCACAACCTACAAGGGTTACACCACAACAATTGGAAGAAAAAAGAGAAAAAGGGCTTTGTTACAATTGTGATAGCAAATGCACTAAAGGTCATAGGTGTGCTGAGAAGAAATTATTTTACATAGAATATGAAGAGGAGGGAGAAAAGGATCAAGAAACATCAAAAGAAGAGGATATACGTCAGGACACCACCCCAGAGAAAGAAGAAATGAATCAGACCATATATTGTAAAGCATTGGCAAGAATTACCACTCCTCAAACTCTCAAGATAGAAGGACATATCAAGAAGAAAAAGGTGCAAGAAGTGAAAGATCACATCGAGAAAGAAGAAATGAATCCAACCATATCTTGTAATTCAATGGATGAAATTACCACTCCTCAAACTATCAAGATAGAAGGACACATCAAGAAGAAAAATGTTCAAGAAGTGAAAGATCACATCGAGCATCAAGAAATGAATCTGACCATATCTTGTAAAGGAGTGGAAGAAATTACCACTCCTCAAAAGATAGAAGGACATATCAAGAAGAAAAAGGTTCAAGTAGAGAAAGATCATATCGAGCATCAACAACAAGTTCTCCAACTTTTAAAGGACAACGTCACTTCCGTGCAAAATCAAATGAAACAACAGGTATATCAACATCGTAGTGAAAAATGTTTTGATGTGAGTGATTGGGTATTTTTACTGCTACATCTCAAGCAAGCTATTTATGAGAAGGAAATGTTGGCAATACTACATGCACTTAAAAAATGGCGACCTTACCGAATGGGAAGACGCTTCAAGGATGAGGATGTGGAAGAATTGTTTTGTGCTATTTATATTATCCAACGAAATTGGATAAACGAAGCAACGGATGAATGGAAGAAGAACGAAGAAGTATGGCCACTTATTCAAAAGTTGCAAAAGATCCCAATTCAAGCAATATTGCCAGAAATTGAAGAGGAAGGAAAAATCATATTGGAACCTGGAGCAGTCACAGAAACAAGAACCCGACAGCTACGAAATCGATCAATTTTAGAGTATCTCATCAAGTGGAAGAACTTACCCGCTGAATATTCCACATGGGAGGACAAGAATTTTATATAGAAGCATCAAGAACTACTCAAGCGTTGAGGACAACGCTTTTTGAAGGAGAGGGGCATGTTAGGCCCCTATACTACTAGTGTAACCCCTTATTTTTATTAGTATAACCTACTTATTATATTGATGTACCCATGTAGTGCCCATATTGTTACTATTATGCCACATAGAAGCCCACCATTGTTACTGTTGTGCCCTACAATATTATTGTTATGTAGGCTTTGATTGTATTGGGACCACTTAGACTCCTATATATAGAAAGGAGGTATTTTCATTTGTATCATCCAAGAATTGTTCATTTATGTAATGTAAAGGAGGTTGCCCCCTCGAAGAGGCTGAATTCTAAGGCGTGGATCTCTCTTTTCTATCTTTTTGTGAGCTGGTTTCATAACAGAAGACATGGTCCTCTCCAACTCATTATTAATATATATATTCATTTCACATCCCCCAATGTACCCTCACATTTACTAGGGTGAAGACATGGTCCTCTCCATGTAATTACATCTCACATTCCCCAATGTACCTTCACATTTACTTGGGAGAAGACATAGTCCTCTCCATTTACTCATCAATATATATATATATATATATATATATGCATCTCACATTCCCAAATGTACTTTTCAGATTTACTTGGAAGAAGACATGGTCCTTTCCCATTAAATTCCCAATTTTATATTCATTTCATATTTCCAAATGTACTCCCAACTTTACTTGGGAGATCAAGAGAAGTCAACTGTAAGGATGGATGAGAAGTTAATGACATTAATGAGAGGTGGTTGAGGTGGAGAAGGGAAGGAGGGTATAAAAAGGGAATGGGGAAGGGAGAAAGGGGGAGGGGGTCTTGCTTATGATTGTGGGGTTGGTTGTGATTGTTTGGACTTGTTGCGTTTTTGGAGACCTTAGGAACTTGTGGAGGTTTCTTGGGTTGTTGAGAGAAGGGAAGTATTGTTATCTTGGTCTGGATCTTTCATCTTGGACACACACACTACATCTAGTTGGACTTGGGCTCGAAGGGCTAGGGAACCTGTGGAGGTTTCCTAGGCTAGGGATTATTTCCTAGTTGGCTGGGAGGTAAATCCGGTTGGGTCCGTCAAGAGGAGCGTTCAGCAGGAGCAGTAGGACAAAGGTATCTCCATCAGCCATTGGTACAAGTATTCCTCCATAGACTACCCTTGTAAAGTTTATTAGAATGAAATATTCACCTTAATTTATGTTGATTATAATGTAAATGAAAAAATTATATTTCTTTAAAAGCAGTGTAAGTAAGTAAGTTATTGCCTCTTATCGCATTTAATTTCAGAAAAAAATTAGATATGTTAGCAGACCCTAGGATAGGGATCTTACACATGGTATCAAAGCTTTAGTTCAAAATTGGGACCCAAAACCCACTAAACCCAAATTCCGCTATAAGAGCTTGTAACCCTCGTAAGGAGTCATAATCCTAATATATGGATTCTTCAAATTCGCCATCCAAAGCCCACCTTGAACTCACACTGAAATCGTGAGAGTGGAGTTAATCGGCATTGGGAAATCATAATGATCTAGCTCATTTTCCAGCAGTCTGTAAGCATCGTCAGGTCTTCCTGCTAAGCAGAACCCATCAACAAGCAAACCATAAGTTATTTCATTAGGCTCAAATCCTACTACCTTCATTTTCGTAAACAGGTCAGCAGCCAAATGTACATAACCAGACTTGCACAAAAGTTTACAAGCGTGTTTAATGAAACAGTATCAAGTCCAAAGCTGGCACTATGCATCTTCTCGAGTATCTTCTCTGCAGATTCCATATCCCGTGCCTTGCAACAGGACATTATATGTATAGAGGTTGGGAGCCACACCATTCTGGCACATCTCGTTATACAAGTTGCATGCATCTTCGAGTCTACCTGCTCTAAAAAGTCCATGAGTAATGGCAGTAAAAGCAACAACGTCAATCAGACAATTTGCTTTCAAAGCATTCCTGAATAATTTCATGGCCTTATGGACTGCTCCGGCCTTCATAAGATAACCACTGAGAGAGCATAGTTGGTTCAAACTTTAATCTGCTGTCAATAGATATAGACCTAGATAGTGTAGGTAGGTAGCCTCTGGCACGTAATACAACCATTCAGTTGTTGGTGAACGAAAGATGATGGGATCATGGGGGGGGTTTCCATGTTGGTTCTTCCAGATATCCCGTTATCTTCTCCATGTCGATGCTTGAAGAAGGAAGTCTTGTCAACTGAAAAATACCTTAAGATTGGCTATTGGTGGATGTCATTGCGACAGAGACTGGCAAGTAGAAGAAGAAGAAGTTACTGCCGCTGCTTCCGAGGACCATGTATATGATCCGCTTGATGCACTACTCTTAACATGAGTGTACTATTGAGGATTAGGATTAGCTATAGCCACAGTAGTGTCCATGAAATCCAAGAAAGCAGGCTTTGTTGGTGGAGGAAGAATTTCTGCTGCATCACCTGTCAGCATCCCCACCACCCAGGACATTGAAGGCCACAACGCTGCAGCTGCTTGTGTGCATAGAAGACCAATTGTAGTCACTCTAATCCCGTCCTCGCATGGATAATTCCCCTTCAATGCTTATAATATTATATTTACTTGACAAACTGCCAATCTCAATTTATTCTAGAGCATGATAATCCTAGCTAATCACTGAATTGAAATTGAGACTATAAATACTACAACAAATACTGGAAGAATGGTTCTACTATAACCTGCCTGATAAAGAATTCTCAGAATAGTAGTGGCAAAAAGTTGCTTCAATTTCCTGAACTGATAAATACCAAACTGAAAGTAGGTCGTATCATCGTATCCGGTATTGTAGTTTTAGCTAGCCCTGAATGATGAGAACAGAAGAAAGCATACCTTTTTATGCATTAGTGTAACTACGGGCAATCAAAATTAGTAATTTGCTCACTTGTATTCTAAATCAGAAAACGTACCGCCGAAACTGATAGAAGATGGAAAAGGTAAAAATAAAATAAAAATAAATAAATAAAATACTTTGTTATGCATTCCGAAGGGGCACAGTATCATTGAGAATCATTTCATAAAATCATTTTCAACAGGAATATTACGAGCTGACACCAACAACAATGCTACTTAAATTAAATTTGCCATTCCTAGGCCGTATAAGTTGCCGGGACTTTCACCTGGTCTTGGAAGCCATATTTTGTTGGAGCTTGCATGTCAGGAATCCAATTGGCAGCTCGACCACAACCCAACAGACTAAGGATTGCATTATTAAGACCGTGCAATATGGTTCTAAATCAGAATTAGGCCTTGCCAAGATAAAAATTAAAAAGAAGGTTTTCCATGGTCAGGATAATTCTACATCAAATTCATGAATTGAAATGAAAAAAAAAAGTGTGAGAAGCACTCAACAATATAAAAAAAATGGTTTCGGAAAAAAAAGAGAAGATTCTTCCTAACAATCTACAAGGAGATAAAATTACATAGAAAGAATGGTTTGAGGGAAAAAATCTAGGATACATGTCACTTGTATATGGCTTTAATATAGGGCTGCAACTAGACTCATACTATTTAACAGGAAAAGAGGTGGCCAACTATAAAAAATTTTGTCAGAAAGAAGCTATGGAATTAGAGTATCCATTTTACTGGTAATAAATAATTGAATAGAGAATTTGGATGGGGCCAACAACGAATAAAAAAATAAAAAATTAAAACTTGAAATATAAATATGAAAAAAGCATATAGCTGCTAACATGGCATGAATAGTTTAATATGCTTCTGAGCGCCTATAACAAATCTACCCAAAAGTTAAATAGAATCTACAAAACAAAATAGCTACAACATTATCATAATTGGTCATACTTTTTCCAAACATTATGTCATGATTTTGAATATATGGCTTTCAGATCATTTCAAGAACAAACCCAGAGCTAGAGGACAAGTAGACTTCAAGAATGGCTACTAGACTGTTGACCACATATTTACACTTCAGGCTATTGTTGAGAAGTCTAAACAACAATATTCCAAAGCCTTATGTTGTTTTTGTAGACTTCCAGAAGGCTTTTGATTCAGTCCCGAAAGAATCTTTGTTTGAAAGAATGTTGGACACTAGTACCTCCAAGTCTCTAAAGAAAGTTATAGGAGAGTGGCATACATCTAAGGGACTTTCTGATTTCATCAAGAGTACCACTGGGATCAAACACTGCTACCCCCTATCACCAACTAAACATTGGTATCTCCAAGTCTCTCATTGTTGTCATCATGAGGGACCATAAGACAGTAGTAGGACAACTTCCATACATCCAAGGCACTTTCTGACTTCATCAAGAAGGGTTGCCAGCTATCGTTGACTATCTGGAATTTACATTGATGCACTAGAAACAAACCTCAAAGGAGAATACTCATGCCGATGACAGCTGGCTTCTTGTTCAACTCCTGATTGTAGACGATGTGGTCCTCTTGATCTCCTTACTTGAGGGCCTTCAAAGTGAGTTAGAAGCCCTCACTAGTTTTTGCGACCATAATGGTAGTGAACCTTAACAAGATTAAAGTTATTGTTAGACCTCAGCTATCAGTTTATTTTGTTCCTAAGGTACTCTCCAATTTAATCATCAACTAGGATTGCTTTTCTCTATTGAGTGACTCACACTATCTGTATTGTCTGTTGGAATGACACTAGTCCCAACTCCCAATCCAGTACTACCTACTGTAATCAATCAGGACTAAAATAAGATGCAAAACATGAAAGTAGTGTGGTCCTATGTTATGAGATCAGAAGTCTGCTCTCCTTGGATCCTAACATGCAATATTAAGAAGAACATGTGCAAATCCAGCTCTGGAACTGAGCTCAAAACTGCTTGTATGAAAGGAAGAAATACTACTACTGTAATCTTACTAATACTGCCACAATTATCAATCAAACTAAAGAATACAAAACATAGCACTGTCACACCACAAGAATCAAATAGTCATGACATCAATTCTATAGCATCCATCTACATAGAAAAAACAACAATACGATAATCATTTACATTATGACAACCAAAAAAAAAATGGGAACAAACGAAATGTAACATACATATGTATATATATCTGGCAGTGTAACTCCGTGGAGTGGACCCTGCTCCAGGCTTGCACTGCCTCAACTGTAGCTCACTCTACTTTGAATTTGCAAACTCAAAATGGAAGCATACAAAACCAGTCTGTATAGATATAAAAGAATTGTTCAAAAGTTACATATGCAGAGAGTTTTCCATCCTCTGTCTACTGACAGGATTTACAATATATAGCTCGGGTTCGAGCCCCATTTTGGAAAACAAAACAACAACCAGTAAATACCAAGACAAGTTGTCTTACATATTATCCACAGTTGGTTGAAGGCACACTGTAATCCACTATCCATCTCCATCATATGCATCGAGTGGGCAGCAATCTAGTTACTTGAACCGGTGGTCCAGTACTATTAACAACTGCAAAACTTGCCCTAGAATACATATGAGCCCAAAAAGTATGAATGAGGAGTAAGATCATTGCTAACCTGCTTTCTCAATAATAGGAAAATGGAGTTGGATTCCAACCAGTCCCGACGGCTATCGCTAAGTTGGTGAATGATTTCCAAAAATAGGGTATCGATTCCACCACAGATTCTATTGTAAAATTGAGCAAGATTTTCCCTTTTCTTATCAACTATATTGGAAACCATGTATGTGACCCTAGTTGAAGCTGGAATGAAAAAATTCCTCTGATGTAAAGAACTCTAAGGTTCTCTCCATATTTTCCCAATGATCAAACTTTGAAAATTCATCCCACTCTATAACAACTGTATAAGCTTTCATTGGACACCATATTAGTGGGAAGAGGAAATGCAAACCTATCCATTGTATGCCAATCTTTTGAGTGAGTTGGCATAAAGCTCTGCTCAAGAAATTTCCAAATTAAGCAATGGATAAGCTATAGGGTCCTTTTCCCTTGAGTAGCCAGGCATCTCAATTTGTCCATAAGTGTACGCATAACGTACTGCCAAAGAGTGTCCTCATAATCTGCCAATGCTAGCCTTTGATTTTGCTTGATGATGGTTACGTTCCTATGATCAACAATAAATCTAAAGTAATCTTCTTGAATCACTATGGGTATAGGATACTTGTCTCTAACAAAGAGACTGGAATTAAACTCCACATTTGCATAAAATTTCTTTCCATAGAATTTGATTGTATACAAGAGAAGAGAAAGCTCTCAACTGGATGTCTCCTGCATAAGGATTTGGATTCCATCTTGCATTCTTTGATATAATAAAATTGAATTGATACAATTCACATAAGAGATCTTGATCATGTTGATAAGAAGTAGAGAAGGTGTCCAAAAACTGATGTTGTGAGTATCTTGCAGTCTTTCCCAACTACAATCTATTCAATCTTAACCTTGACCCATCTTTCTTGTAGAAATACCTCATATATCCTAGATGGTGGCCTGCACATAAGTCCTCATAACGCAAATTCACAAGCTTGTTGAAGTTGTTGTTGACTTTCCATTACCTTTTATTTATAATACTTGATCCGATCCTTCCATTTGTTTTCCTGAATAAGATACATTTGGAACCATCTCTCTTCAAATTTTGAATGACCTATTGATGACTCTTTTTATCAATACTACCAAGATCGAAAAGTTCGTCCTTATTTCTCCAATTATGCAAGTCAAGCTTGAGTTGTAGAAAGGCATAAGAATTCATTACATCATCTACAATTACATTAATGAATTTTTCAGTGAAGGTGATGATGATGTTATCAGTTTTAGCCTTTAGGGGTATGGAAATCCACTGTTTCTGAGTTTTTCTCTAGTCCTATGTAATGTCCTCTTCTAATTAATTGACCATGGGAGGATGAATTAGCTTATCTAACCCCATAAGTTGTAGTCTTTTGTAAAGGGGGAACCCATTACTTGATTTTATTGGGATAAAATTGGGTCATTTGGGCAAACTGGAGGAAAACTTGTGATAAAAGCCAAAATTTGGGGTAAAATGGAGGGAAACTTGTTAGCTCATCAATTTAAAATTAGGAGGGAAGACCACAAAGGGAATCTATGAAAAGGAGAGAGGAGAACCATTTTTGTCATAATGGATTGTTGATTTTCCTAAATTCTGATCTGAGGCTTAGTTCTGACTCCATGAAATACTTGACATGCTGTCTAGAAATAGTAACATTTCTCCTTACTAGTTGCTTTCTAATCCTCCTCCAGATACTCATCATGCATATGGATAAGCAACTTAGCATCATTCCAGATGGAGCAACCACATTTTCCTTGAATAGCACTACCATTGACCATGAGCTACATGGGTTTGAAACTGCTGAAATAGGTATATTGAAATTAAGTCTAATTTGAAACATTCTCAGAATATCTATCCTCATATGTTGTTCACTCACCTTGTGATCCATCTTATCCTCGTTTGCTGGGATAACTCCTTTGCATGTTTTGACTCACAGAGATAAGAGTTAGGCTAATCTGTGACCTTCTTGTCCTGTCTAGAAGCCTGCTATAACTCAATGCTAACTATGGTTTAAACTTACAGAACATCATACTTAGAAAATATTTAAAATAGAACTTAAACTTCCCTTCTGCATGCTTCGTTTAATGGATAAGGTATAAAGTTATTCGGTGTTGTGCCCTCCACCTATGCAATGCAACTGAAAGTTTCACTAGATAAGACTTAAGTTTACAACCCAAATGTATGTCAATCACTTTCTCTAATGCACCTACTTCAAATAGCAGACAACTTTAACTAGCACTAGGAGTGTATGCACACCTCCACTCAAGCTTGTATAAACCTTTGATGTGCAAAGAACAGATCAGACAAAGGTGCCACTTCTCCATCACCATATATATATCACATGTTGTCATGCAAAGTCTTGATGATGCATGAGACAACAAATGCAACATTGACTTCAAAGTATAAGGCGGAAGCAATGAAGAAGCTGTGGGAAAAGTGGCTCACTGTAGGTGATGACCTCTTGCTTATAAGTTTCTTGGTAGCTACCCGAAAGTGCCAAAGGAAAACTCTCTTCTCCTACTATTACATATATCTCTCGAAAAGATCTACAGGAGTAGCCCCTAACATGTGCCTTTCCGCTGGGTCTAAGCTACAAGAGGGTACCTAAAGTAAGTTCCTTCAATACACAAGGATTTTGACATTCGAATTGAAGGCACTGATGAAAAGCTTACCCTCTTCCTACTGCCATGATGATGAAGACCATTCTAGAGAGCACATTTGGCGGCATCCTTGTGCTGGTTTGCATCAATCTTCACAAATCAAATCCTCCCTGACAAATAAGTGTGCCTTCTCTGTGTTCTGGTATACCTATTTGAATTGTTCTTCCAAGTTCCCCTCATCTATGGGCATAGGGTAAGACAAAATTTTTAGCATGGCAGTTTATATGAAGCTTAGATATACCAGTCCCGTACCATTCCTCCTCGTTGAAAATGTGTCCCAATCTAAAAAAAAAGAAGTAGTCAGTTCTATTTTACATACGAGGGTGGCTTTTAATTCTGTTGATAGTAGATTATCATTATTCTTATTAAAAATAAAGTAGATTTTCCATATGGATAGTAGGATTATCCTTCAGATAGTATATTTGTCATTCTTCATAGAGGAAGTCATAATAACAAATCTCGAGTTTAAGAAGTAAGCAACTATGAAGCATGGGAATTCATATTAGGATGTGTTGAAATACCCTATATGTCACATTAATGCTTATTCTATGGGTGGTAGAATTTTCTAGTGAAAACATAGATTGAATACTATGGACTTGTGTAAGGCTTACTGTGATAGTTGTTTTTAATGATCTTAAATTAAATGAGAAGATCAATTCGTATAGAATTTGGGATTTTAGAATGGAAGCTTATTTAGTCAATAAAAGACCAATGAAAATATTAGTATACACTTTTACCCTTATTCTAGTGTGGAATAAAAATGTCGTGAAAAATAATGTGTCTCTAGTTTTGGATAAAAGGACCCTCAAATTTCTTCGCAACTTTTGTGGTACTGGCCACTTATGAAAGGAGTAGGCATATTTAGAAATGCAGTGCCATTTAGAGGGGAAATGCTAATAGCAGCAGGGCAAATGAAATTATTCCATTCGTTTAATTATTTCTCATTTGTCTGGTCATATTGAGAGTTGCAGTATATATCATGAAATTGTTTTAGTACTAGTAAACAATGATTAAATATATAATAAATTTGAACCTTTTGACATTTAGAGGACATTTCTCTCAATTTACAAAAAAAAATAAAGTATGAAAATCATGTTGGAAACAATTTCTGAAGTTTTGAGTCTTTTATTTTCAAGATTAACTAAATGGGTTTGGAAGATGAAAAACCATCAAATTGGAAGAGTGGGACTTTTATATTCACTAAGGTTTAAAAGAAATTATATGCATAAAACTTATACTAGCACCTTCTAGTGGAATTGATAGTGCACTAATCTGTTGCTTGTTATTATTTTGGTTTTGGTACCACCTTATAGCATATCCGGGTTCAAATTCTATTTCCCATGATGGATAGTTGAATCTGTTTCAACTCTAATTGTTATTGAGGGGTTCCACAAGGATGTCACATGAGCGTTTATGATGCCCATTTTAACATAGATAGCCACCTATGTTAAGGTTCTATTTTGCAGTTCCATGTTGTTATTTATGAACATTATATACATTTGGTTGGACACGTGAAAATCAATTGATGGACTTGGTATTAATGATGGAAATGTTGGATGTATGACCAAATGTATGACTTACTTGGTTACAATTTATCTAGTGCATGACTTGTCAGAGTTATTGTTGCATCGTATAGGCTTATATAGATATGATTTATCTAATCAATGACTTAGTGAAATTATGATTTATTTGATGTAAGATTTATTTCCGGTATGAACAACAAAAATTGACACGTGGACACTGGCCTTAATAAACATGATGTTTAATATCATGTATCTATATCTATTTTGTGGTTATATATATACATGGATGAGAACTAAACTACAGATTGGAAAGAACCGTATGATAACCAAGATCTACTATTCCATTGGGGAAGGTCGAGATGACCAATGAGGAAAGGTACGATGTACACTGTTCTATTACATTTGGTATCTACGTGATATGCACTCTTATGACACGAGTAAAATGCAAATGACAGGTGGCAAGACAACCTGACTAGATTATTCGATGACAAGTCCAACCAGCTCTGTAGTGTGGTCCGTGTTAGGGCGTTGACCCTAGTTCTGAAGGAGGGGTGGAGGTATTTCCCATTGTGTATCCTTCAAAACCTAGAATTATGGGAGAGCAGTGGTGGACATGCTCCCCTAGACGTGTGATGACGATTGCTAGTTGCCTGCTGGGGAAGTTAGGTCGATATATTCGAAACTTCCACCATGTCGGTTTTATCAGTGGTTAGTATGGCCGTTGCCACTGATAAAGCAGCAGAGGACGGATAGGGTGGGGACGGAACTAGGTCAGGATGGATAGGAGGATATAGATTAGTTGGAGAATCTTGATGGGAAGTAATGTCATTGTTTGACTTATCAAATTTTATTGCTATAACTCTCTTTGATTTGCTATGCTTTCAAACTCCTAGTATATTTTCATTCTAACTTCGGGACGAAGTTTTCTGAAGGAGGGGTGTATGTAATGCCCCACTTAAACCTTATCCTGCAAATTTTGTTAATGTTTACATTATCTGAAAATATTGAGAAATATTGGTCTAATAGAAAATTCATGATTTCTATTATTCAAATTCCCAACATACTTCTCAAATTGAATCTTAGGTAGGATATGGTCTCCTTCCATTATTTCAAATAATATATGTATTCATCTAACATTCCCCAATGTACCCTCACATTTACTAAGGAGAAGACATGGTTCTCTCCATGTAAGTACATCTCACATTCCCCAATGTACCTTCACATTTACTGGGGAGAAGACATGGTCCTCTCCAACTCATTATTATATATATATATTCATTTCACATCCCCCAATGTACCCTCACATTTACTAGGGTGAAGACATGGTCCTCTCCATGTAATTACATCTCACATTCCCCAATGTACCCTCACATTTACTTGGGAGAATACACAGTCCTCTCCATTTACTCATCAATATATATATTCATCTCACATTCCCAAATGTACTTTTCAGATTTACTTGGGAGAAGACATGGTCCTTTCCCATTAAATTCCCAATTCTATATTCATGTCACTTTTCCAAATGTACTCCCAGCTTTACTTGGGAGAAGAGAAGTCAACTATAAGGATGGATGAGAAGTTAATGACATTAATGAGAGGTGGTTGAGGTGGAGAAGGGAAGGAGGGTATAAAAAGGGAAGGGGAAAGGGAGAAAGGGGGAGGGGGTCTTGCTTATGATTGTGGGGTTGGTTGTGATTGTTTGGACTTGTTGTGTTTTTGGAGACCTTAGGAACCTGTGGAGGTTTCTTGGGTTTGTTGAGCTAATTTGTTTACCGAAATTAACACAAATATTTCTTATCAATCTGGGTTGGTTATACTTTGAGGCAAGTTCACTATGTGTGAATATCAGATGTAATCAAACCTTGAAAGATAATTTATTCAAAAACTTAAAGCAATACATACTACAACTCCAATTCAATTAGTTTGAAAAGAGGAAAATATTGAAATGGTTCTTAACTCAAGAAGTCCACTTCTGCCTCAATTACTACTTAATGAATCAGAGATTGAAACTAAGAACTTAAGATGGATAAATTATCAATGAAAGAATGCTCCTAACTTAAGAGACACATAATGTGTTTCATCATAATTCATTCACCTTAATGCCAAAATCACATAAAGAAACTACTTGCATGCAATCAAAGGAAACTAGTTACAATTCACCATATTAGTAGAAGGGGTGCTCAACTTGAACACTTTGTTTTTCCAACTCAATAAAATGATGAATAAGCTAAGATCTAATGAAATCAATCAACATACATTAACCATAAGTCAATCTGAAATAAAGCATGAAAAACCAGTTCTACAATAACCAGATTACAAGAAATAAAACTAGTTAACAAGGAAGTGTACTTAGCTTGGAATGGGGGCCCTCCACCCTTGCTTTGCACACTTGAAGAGTGATATCAGAAGCTCAAATTCAGTCACACATCCATAGCATTGAACAAAAAAATAATAATAGAACAAGTCTTCAAATTAACTCTCCAATCCAAAAGTGTCTCAGCATAAAAGTATAATAAGTCAATACATAAGCCATCAAAGTCTTGGCTTTTAAATAGAAGTCTCATGAAACAAACTGATATATATTCACTCAAACAAACCCATCTACTCTTATCCATCTATCTAAGTTGAATTCATCACTCCCATCCCAAGAGATATGATCAATCCCATAGAATCTCAAAACTACCCTATTTCTATGGGATTTCTGAATGACTAGTCATGATTGACTAGCACTAAATGGGCCTAATAAAGCTTGTTCTGTTCGAGCTAAGCATAGCTGGCTTAGTCCTAGTTCCCAAGCTGTCCATCCATGCATTCAATTCGTGCCCAAGTGTCCTGAAACCATATCAACCATAGAGCTATAACGAGAATTTCTGAATCTGCCAATTTTTGCACTTAAAACCAAATTTTCATAAAAACTTTAGAAATTGAAAAATTAAAATTAAATACCTGAATGGATATAAAATATATCAAAATGGAATGAATAAAGGGGAAAATGGATGGCAAATAAATGGATTAGTAAGTTTCTTAGAGCAAAAACAAGACCAAAACTGAGGCCCAACAGGGTTGTTGAGAGAAGGGAAGTATTGTTATCTTGGTCTAGATCTTTCATCTTGGACACACACACTACATCTGGTTGGACTTGGGCTCGGAGGGCTAGGGAACCTGTGGAGGTTTCTTGGGCTAGGGATTATTTCCTATTTGGTTGGGAGGTAAATCCGGTTGGGTTCGTCAAGAGGAGCGTTTAGCAGGAGCAGCGGGACAAAGGTATCTCCATCAGCCACTGGTATAGGTATTCCTCCATAGACTACCCTTGTAAAGTTTATTAGAATGAAATATTCACCTTAATTTATGTTGATTATAATGTAAATGATAAAATTTTATTTGTTTAAAAGCAGTGTAAGTAAGTAAGTTATCGCCTCTTATCACATTTAATTTCAAAAAAAAATTATATATGTTAGTAGACCCTAGGATAGGGCTCTTACATTTATCAAGTTAAGGCCTTATTGAAAATGCTGGTTGAGATATAGATGCTTAACATATGGATTATCGATCTGACTCTTCGTGAGAATACTTCAAGTTTGATAGTGCTTGTACTTCATGATGGGATTATGAACACCTCCCTAACTAAGAGGGAGTGTTGGAGAATGTAACTAGTTTTGATCTTCATAATGACCTTGTAAACATGACATTGTCTATTATATATATATATATATATATAAATAAAAAATATTTGTAAATGCATGGGTTTCATGCTCAAGTCTAGGTCAAACCATGTTATTCATGCTTCTAGGACTTTCTAGGTCAAAGAAGAATTTTTGTCATGTATTATAGTCCCATTTGGACTCATTGTAACAAAAGAAAATATTTATTTTTGAGTCAAGAAAGAAAAATAATCCTCCAAAACCGAGTCAGCCCAAACAAGGACAAGTCGGGCCAAAAGAAGGGTGTTTGACCTCACAAGTGTAGAGATTTGTAGCTTGTGAGGTACTCCAAGCCCTAGGACTTGGAATTTGGAGGTTGGAGCACCATAAAAGCACTTGTGGGCATGAAACCCAGGCCTATGGGCTTTGCACCCGAGAATATGGGTGTGATTCCATGGGGATATTTCTACATGTGATGATTTGAGTTGAAAAAGGACTCTAAGAGTAACTGGACGCAACGAAAATGACTCAAATTCGAGTTGTAGAAGTGAAAATATTATTTTTTAAGTTATGGTGTGGGCTTGTGGCACAAAGTTAAGGTCAACCTAGCTGTTAGGACGCCTTATGATAGGTTGTCAAGCCCTCAAAGGGCAGTACGTTGGAGCCCTTAGAAAATGTATAAAAGGGAGTGATGTTGGAGGTTATTCCTCACATCAAAGGAGCATTCTACATCAAGATACCTCTGCGATTTGGGGGAGGATATGAGGCAAGGAAGTCTATAGTAGGAAACCAAGTTGGGAGAAGTTTTATCTCTATTTTGAGTGTAATGTACTTGGCGGACACAATTCTGTGGCAACCAGTGAGGAGTTTGAGGGAAAATTCTTGGGTATATTTGAGGTGGATTACCTTCCAGACCAAACCGCAGGTTTGAGGTTAGTTTTGGTTGATTTTTTGCTTGATTTTGTGTTGTATATCTCTATTCAGAGGGGCTGCAGAGAGGGTTTGTTACAATGAATTGTTTGGAGGGTTGTTAGGAGGATCATATCTCTAGGCCACAGTCATATATAGGAGAAGCAAGGGAAAAAAAGGATATTCTCCATGTGTTCTAGGTTGACTTACAATGTTGACGTGGGTAGAATTCTTGTACTATGGTCTGAGTGTTGTAGGGAGCCGTGTGGAGGTGCCCAAGGCCCTAGGAATCTACAATTGAAGTAAGCGATCTGTTTGGAGAATATTGGGGCACTGATGCAGGGATGTTGGTGTGCCCTAACTAGATTGGTACATGCACAAATCCCAAGGCAAGAGGCAACAACAATGAGTTGTAGATGTCTTCTTGTTGATGGTTGGATGTTAGTGGATGAGGAGGTACTAATTAGGATAGTTGGTATTGGACATCTTGTGGTTGGTGGAGGGCAACAAGTAGGTGTCCAAAGTAGCCCTAGAATAGTTGAAAAGAAGGAATTTGGAAAACTATGAGTTGGGTGATGTTTTGGGAGCCTAAGTAGCTCCTTGATGGATTAAGGAGGCTAATAGAGGAGGCAGATTGGAGCTCAAGGTTTGGCCAGCCAGAGGAGTAGATTATTGGAGCCCATGTTTATCATTGAAGAAGAAACATTTTATGACGATAGGTGGTAGCCTTCCTGCCCAATGTTAGTCTTCATTGAAGTAGTGCAGGAAGACTATAATGGGTTGGAGCAACAGTGGGATGATGATAGTTGCTCACAAACAGAGTTATGAACTCGACAGGAGCCTTGATGTGTTGATGCGTTGAAGGAATAACGATAAAGGAGAGAGCATATTGGATAGTCTATATTTAGTGTCCAAATGGACTTGGATCATTGATAGAGGTAGTGTTGCATATCAGGATCTTAAGGACTAAGCAGGTTCAAGGTATGACCGAGAGGAGATGTGATTGCATGCTACATCAACTAGATGGTCAAAGTATCTTGTAAAGGGTAGATTGGTTATTGATGGACCGACACCAAGCCCCGGTTTTGTATCTTGTATCATTAGATGTATGAGGGTCATTATCCCTGGTATGGGAGTCCTAGACTATTGTATTATTCAGTGTGATTAATATAACAAAGTTGGGTTAAATTTTTATAAAAAATTGTCTATATTTGTGCACATGTGATTTACTGTTGTTTATATTCCATTGTAATATGTTGTGATACTTGGTTTTGTAGTGTCAATGATTTAAGATTCTATCCTAGACACCAGTATCATGGAAAAACAACATGGTATCTGAGCTACTTTGAAGGTCTAGTGAATCTGAGTGTGCACAACGAAGCAACCAGAGGGAGCTGGGATTGTCCATATCATGGAGCAGAGGGTTCAACTGAAGACATGGATATGTGGTCTTGACTGACTTGGTAGTGAGATTGGATGGGAGTTCTGGTGGATTGGTGGAGAGCCTGGTGAACAATAGTTTGATGTAGGGAAATTTACTTATCATGGACTTCCTATGATTTTCCATGGATCATTGGGACAACTCGATGATTTCTTTGGCATGGATGAGATTAGTTTGATCGAGAGTGCTTCATGTGATGGAATATAGATTGGTAGGATAATTTCTTCATTGGATCGTGATGTTGCATGTCCAATATTGGAGGAATTTGCATGAGTTGTGTTTGATCCAGGAGGATGAGTGCTTGCAGTATTGGGTTGCAGGGATGATGACCCATGTTCAACCACTACTCATACTAACCTTGTAGGACACAAGATCAATGACAGGTTGAGCCAGTGGACATCGTGCAAACTCAAAGGGAGTCTTGCTTCAGAGGGAGCAACCCTATGGAAGTACTGAGCTCTTTAGGTTGAAATGTGAGGAGGTAGAGGCACTACCAAGATTGTAGGGTTCATTCTACAAAGTATGCTGCAGTAATGGATGCCAGATGGTTTAATGTTGCTGAATGATGTTGATGGAGACTTCCTAGTGTTGGAATTACCTTCCTCAATAAGAGGTAGTGTTGAGATTTGTAGCTTGGAAGGTACTCCAAGCCCTAGGATTTGGGGTTTGGAGGTTGGAGCACCACAAATTCACTTGTGGATGTGATTCCATGGGTAAATTTCTACATGTTATGATTTGAGTTGATAGAGGACTCCGAGAGTAACTAGATGCAACGAAAATGACTCAAATCCTAGTTGTAGAAGTGCATATATTATTTTTTGAAGTTATGGTGTGGGCTTGTTGCACAAATTTAAGGTCAACCTAGCTATTAGGATGCCTTATGATAGGTTTTCAAGCCCCCAAAAGGTAGTATGTTGGAGCCCTTAGGCAATTTATAAAAGGGAGTGATGTTGGAGGTCATTCCTCACATAAAAAGAGCATTCTACATCAAGATACCTCTGCGATTTGGGGAGGATCTCAGGCAAGGAAGTATATAGTAGGAAACCAAGTTGGGAGAAGTTTTATCTATATTTTGAGTGCAATCTCCTTGGCATATTGGGCCACAACTATGAGGCAAGCAGTGAGGAGGTTGAGGGAACATTCCTAGGCAGATTTGAGGTGGATTACCTTGCAGACCAAACCACAAGTTTAAGGCTAGTTCTGGGTGATTTTGTGCATGATTTTGTGTTGTATATCTCTATTCACAGGGGACGTAGAGAGGGGATGTTACAAAAACTTTTTTCGAGGACTGTTAGGAGGGTCAAGAGGGCTAGGAAGGCTCCTTTCTCTAGGTTGCAGTCATCTCTAACAATAGTGAGGGAAAATAGGGATATTCTCCATGTGTTCTGGGATGATTTACAGTGCTGATGTGGGTAGAATTCTTGTAGTTTGATATGAGTGTTGTAGGGAGCCTTGTAGAGGTTCCCAAGGCCTACAACATCACCTTAGATGCTTAGGAATCTACAGGTGAAGTAAGCGACATTTTTGGAGAATATTGAGGCTCTAGTGTAGGGATGTTTGTGTGCCTTAATCAGACTGGTGCATGCACAAATCCAAAGGCAAGGGGTTGTAACAATGAGTTTTCTTCTTGATGGTTAGATGCTAGTGCATGAGGAGGTCCTAGTTAGGATAGTTGGTATTGAACATCTTGTGGTTGGTGGAGGAGAACAAGTAGGTGTCCAAAGTAACCATTGAACATTTTACAAGGACTTTGGACAACTGTGAGTTGGGTGAAGTTTTGGGAGCCTAAGTAGCTCCTTGATGGACTAAGGAGGCTACTAGAGGAGTCAGATTGGAGCTCAAGGTTTGGCTAGCCATATGAGCAGATTATTGGAGCCCATGTTCATCATTGGAGAAGCGAAATGTGATGGTGATAGGTGGTAGACCTCCTACCCTATGTTAGTCTTCATTAAAGTAGCACGTGAAGACTATAGTGGGATGAAGTCCCTAAGTAGTTGAGGAGAAATAATGGGTAGATGAGAGTTTTTCACAAACGAGGTTGCGAAAAACACAACAAGAGTCTAAATGTGTTGATGAGTTGAAGGAATTGTGATCAGTAAGAGAACTTATTGGATAACCGAGATTTAATGGCTAGATGGACTTGGATCATTGATAGAGGCAGTGATGTATATCAGGAGCCGAAGGACCAGGTAGGTACAGGGTAAAATCAAGAGGAGTTGTGATTGCATGCTACAATATCCATAGGGACAGAGTATCTTATTGAGGATAGATTGGTTGTCAATGGAATGACACTAAGCCCTAGTTTTGTGTATTGTATCAGTGGATGTATGAGGGCCATTATCCTTGGTATGGGAGCCCTAGACTGTTGTATGATTCAGTTTGATTAATATAACGAAGTTGGGTTAAAAATTTGTCAATATTTGTGCACATGTGATTTACTATTGTTTATATTTTGTTGTAATATGTTGTGATACTTGGTTTGGTAGCATCAATGACTTAAGATTCTATCCTAGACACTAGTATTGTGGAAAAACAACAACAATAAGGCTATAAATAAGAGGGACTATAAATAAGTATAATTGATTAATGATATATTTTAACAATTTAAAATGAAGATATAAATCAAAAGTAGCTATCAGAATTTCAGAAAAATTGTGCTAACTGTAATTGCACTAGAAAATCCACACTCTAGAGTGGTTGTTTGACTAGGTAGGCATCAATTTTAGGGGTAATAGATTAGTCAATCCCACCAAGTCCATATTTTTGATAAAGAAGTCAACTAAGAGATCAAGGAGGGTTTGAGCCCCCCTTATTTCTCATTCTCCAAAAGTAAAATTTAAATCTCCTCCCAGCAAGACTAATCCCATGGAGAAACAAGAATGAGAGAGTAGGAACTACAAAAATCTGAATAAGGTCCATATATGTTCAAACATATAAAGGAGAGATTAAAGCTCTAGAGTTGAAGGCTAATGGAAAGAATTGAGAATATAAACCATGCAGAGGATCAATAGAGAACATGTTCATCCAAACCAGTATGTAGACCTCTGACTTCCTAATTGTGTCTATGCAATGGAAGGTTTAATTCAAAAAGAGAGGCTCCACAAGGAGCACCGTTTTTTCTCCTTTGAGCATGGTTTCCTAAAGGAGAGTAATATGATGGGAATGAAGATATGATGATTTCTTAATTTCGAGTCACTTTGAAGGGGTGGCTAGTCCCCTACAATTGAGGGAAAAAATTCTCATTTAGAAGGCTTATATGGATCAACCATTCTAAAAAATTTGACAATAGACCTTTTTATTCCCTTACGGACATCTAAAAATGCTTATTTTTTTTCCATCAAAAGGGAGGATTTTCTACCTCTAACATGCACTTGTTTCAAGTCCTCCTCATAGTGGCTTATACCTCCACCTTCATCCAATAATAAGGTATTACTATTTATATGGATGTGGTTTTGAGCGTAAATTGTATCAGGTGGGGGAGAGGGAGGAAGATCAAGAAAATGGGTGTTCGGGAGGAAATTCAAGGAAGGGAGAGGAACTAAGGAGGGAATTTTGGGTGGGGTGAGGGAGGAAATCCCTTAGAGAGTAGTAGGGAGGAGCTTGATAAAGACAATCCCGAAAGGAACACAAGAAAATTTTGTACAAGAAAGGTGTCCATAGGAAAATGAGGAGAAACATTTGTAGAGAGAGAACAAAAATGTAAAGAAAATATGTGTGGAGGGAGGTCCAACATACCTTTTTATGGTTTTCCTTCCTCAAAAAATATGGGAGGATGCTTTTGTTCATAAATATATGAAGGAGATGACTAAGAAGTTTTTGGAGCTAATGACACATTCTCCATAATCTTGCGTGATGGAGCTTCCTCCATCAAAGTCACTGACTAACCCTTTTTACCCATTTCTTGTTTGACTTCCCCCATCAGATAGTCATTACTCAGGTGGCCATATGTGTGACGCCTTGCAAATTTGAATTGAACAAGATCATAGTCAAGGGCCTTCTTATGAGATATTTTCCCAACCTTGATAGAAATAGTATTAGATAAGTCACACATATTCTTTTGATGTGCATATATCTATTTTGTAAGGAAGAGAGATCTACCTCATAGAAAAAAATAAAGGATACTTCCAATTTCCATAAACACCTCTTATGACCATAAAATAAGGGGGAGACCAAGTAAATATACCCAAATTGGAATGATATTTAGCTTATCCAAGTGGGTGTCAAAGTCCACTCTCCAATTTTTTTTGAAACAACACCTAGGAGTCTCATTGCCAACATTATTGTAGTAGATTTTGTACATCATCTCGATATTCCTGAATCAACCCCATCTAGTATTAGCTAAAATCAAGCATTTGGGTGAGTAATCGATCAATGCTTTGAAGTGAGAGTCTATCCATGAACACATAGCTCCCATTTTATTCTACAACTAGCAAACCTCCACTCTACAACCAAGTCTTCTTTCCTTGAAATTTCATTTAGGTGAATGTCCTTTCCTTTTGCAAGGCTAGGCTCTTATACAAAGGATACCCTCCTCAAAGGGTGGACAAATATATGGAGTCCCATCCACCAATGACATGGACAAAAGGGAGCCAAGTACATTAGGAGGTGGAACTCTCACTGTTCATATCAGAGTGCAGGGGGATGTTAGAGTGGGTGAGATAGTTGGGATCATGGAGGCTAGTGGAGATGTGGATAGTGGTAGGGGCTTGATTTCGTAACCCCCCCTCAAAGGGGTCTTCAGAGAAGTATACCAACTCCTTGTCCATACATAAAACAAAAATTCATCCATGACTGAGATGTGGAGTGGAGAGAGGTCGTAGAAGTAACATGTAAGCTTCCCTAGAGATTAAAACCCACACCATTCACAAAAACCACCACTAACTATGAAAGCCCCTGTTTTGCTTAAATTAATACTTCATGTTGTATAAATACTATTAATATTAAACCTTTTTATAAAATTTGTAAAACCATAATATCTTTAAAATTAATTGGGAAAAGTAACTCAAATATTTATTATATTCTTTTTGTATTACTGTATTATAAAATTTAATTGCAACCTATTTCAAATATTATTTATTTATATCGAAGGAAAACCAAATATAATTTAACAATTAAAATTAAAATGATGCTCAATGTACTCTTCAATTAGCTTTATGTAAAAATCCAAAAACTACATCTTTCATAAATGTGGCCCATCTAAAATATAAGTTAGTGATGGGCACTCTCATAAATGTGACCCATCTAAAAGATAAGTTAGTGATGGGCACTCGAAATATTAGTTAAGAGAATCTCATAGATTCCAAACATTTATTGGTTTTAGATCGGTTGAGCAAACTTGTGCCTACAAGTAGAATAGAAAGTGAAGTTAAAAGGAAGAGGATGATGGTAAAAAGTAGAAAATGGGGTTAAAAGGAAGAGGAGGAAAATGAAAAGATAAGTGCAACTAACCAATAATATCAGGCCATGATATTTGGCGTTAAAAAGAGATTGATTATGAATATGTGATAAAAAAAATTTCCTATCCAAACTTGGAGATAATTGGTTTAAAGTTGGTAATGAAATAAAGTTTTTTTATTTTTTTTTCCAAAACTAAAACAACATATATATATAAATTAAATAATGAGAAAATTTATCATAATTTAGTTGTCAAATTAGTAGTGGGAAAACTACTAGTTGATAACTAAGTTATAATAAGTTTTCTCACTCTTTAATAAATAAATAAGATATATATATATATATATATTATAATAATATTTATAAATTTCATGTATTAAATAATAAATTTGGTTTAACACAAGTGGTTGGGAGAAATGTTGTTCAATCCTCTCCACTTAAATTCAATTCATGCATCTAACATGTTGAGCTCATAGTGAGTACTCTTGTAACGGTTTTGAGCTTTGTTGTTTGAGTAATCCCAAAAAGACCAAATCATGTATATACCTCATATGAAATATAAAGTTATATCTCATGGGAAAAAAATTAAATTATTTTTGAAAGTTTTTTAGTATACTCATTACCTAAAATGATTATCCAACTTCATTTGAAATTGATTAAAAAATCCCCCAAATTTATGCTAAACTGAACTCAAGTGGCATGGTATCACTCTTGAGATAATCCTCTCAAATGGGGTGTTGATAAATGAAATGTTTTGTTAAATATTTGACTTTTTATACAATTGTGTGTCAAATTCCAATTTTTATAGGTTGAATACACTTAGTGTTTCTTTGAAGGTATGTATGTAAGGTAAGGTAAACATCAAGAAATATCATTTATTCCACATTTTCTCTTTTCTTGTTGCATATCTATGTAATTTTGGACCTGTATAGATAATACATGTAACCAAATTCTTTAAAAAAAATAAAAAGGATACAATGACAATCACACAAAATATACACAATTAATTTTCTCTTGGAACCCAAAACTAAGAAAACCAAATTTACTTTTCATTATATTCCTTTCAATGTTACAATACATTATATACATGTTGTAGCATTCATAAACCCCCAACACATTAACCCTGAATTACAATATAACTATAGTTCCTGTGACTAGATCTAGAAAACCATGGGCAAAATCACCATGTGCCCTAAAACCGCGAACGCACAACCTGCCCATTTTTTTTAAGGGGGCACTACCCTGAACCCCTATGTAGGGGGACTATCAGCCCCCCACACCCTACACAATGTATCATGTGTTGGGATAATCATGCAAAGAATATAACACATGCCCAATGCTCTAAGTATAAGCTAAGTTAAAGTTTAGTGGAGGTTAAACAAAACAAAAGGAAAAAACATTAGCAAAGTTGGGTTTGAGGTATCATATCTAGCCCCATATTATTTAAAGCTTTAAGGACTTGGCTCAGCTAATATGTATTAGATGAGTTCATAAAGTATTCAAAGGGAGAGTTACCTCCACTCTCCACTCTTCACTCTAAGGGAAGGTGCTTAAGGTAAATAAAGGCAAGTTGGGGGCATGAAGTATAATGAAGGAAGGAGTTACTTCCATTACTCACCCTCTAGACTACTAAAGTAAGGTATGACCATACCCAATGTGGGGAAGAGAAAAGGAAAAGAGAGGTTTAATCATTCCACTCTCCACACCAAATGAAAATGAGAAAAGCTACCATAGGGGAGAGTGTTGGAAATACTCAGAGGGGGATGAATCCGTATTTCAATTAATTTTAATTACTTTCAGAGAATTAAGTATCATTACTACAAATAAAATAATATAATCAACAACACATCACATCACATGAACAATACATAAGAAATTTTTAGGTGGAAACACTTCCGGGAGAAAAACTACATAACACTTTCTAATATAAATGATGAGTACAATAATTTATCAGTGTCAACTGAAGGGAAGATCATACTCCCTATTACTAAATTAGAAAAGCATTCATTTTTATCAAGAAGCCCCAATTCCTTGAAATGATCTACTCCAACACCTTGGTTTTACTAGCTCCAACTGGAAGGATGCTCCAACACCTTACTAGCATCAATCTGCTACCATAACACCACCCTGCCACCCTGAAGTGTTCTCAGGCTCTAACTTGAAGGAGACTTAAATATCCATCTTGCACCACCCTAATATAAAAAATATAAGAATAAAAAATGTGGGCTCTTGTACTAGGGACAATGACCCACTTTCAAAGATATACAAATAAAACTTTACCGTTATCTATGCTGATATATGTCCAATGGTCATTGCTCAGATCTAGATTCAAACTCAACAAACTTGAGATTTGATCCTTAAATACAACTATAGATTAGACTATAGGTTAGCCTTTATATCCTATTACCCTTATATCCAAATTATTATCACAACGTTCAACTAAATATTTCAAATATAGGTTGATCAATTTACAAGTATAAATGCTTTGGTTCATACCTCATTTTTCATGAGAAGATCAACTTAATTGTATTGTTAAAGGTACGCCTTCTTTTCCACAATTTGCATCATATATATCCCTTAATTTGAAGTCAAACAAACCACAAGTTTCTTTTTAAAATTGTAACCTAACTAGACCTTGAACCAACTCTAATTTTGTGGCCTAAACAAGCCTTAATCAACTTCAATTTAGCCAACCCTTAAACAATCCTATACTACATCAAAGTTAGTACTAAACAATAATTTTATGGCCTAAACAAGCCTTAATAAACTTCAATTTAGCCAACCCTTAAACAATCCTATACTACATCAAAGTTAGTACTAAACAACATCATGAATAAGTCTTGGAGTTGACCTTTTGATAGGATATTTCCCTTGAAAATGGCTTATGGATTCAACCCTGAAAACTGCCCTAGCCAGGCCATACTGTGACCCTTTTTCCGCGGTTTGGAAAAATTAAAGTTGTTCCTTGTATTTGGCTCTTATAGGCTTAAATTCAAATCTTGATTTGCTAGTTTATCTTCCAATCATACCCTTAAAAAAAATCAGTATTATTGCTTAGATGCGACCTCAGACTAACTATAGAACAAACCTATGATTTTACTAATCCATGATCCTTCCACAAAAACAAAATCCCCTCAGAAATAGAGCTCAGACAGACTGAAAAAGTGCCACAGAAGGGGGGTAAAATATTGCCTTAGATTGTCCTCAAAACATGTTGAAGAAGTGCCTCAGAAGTGGGCTTGAAAACTGCCTCAAAATGTCCATTTTAGCCCAACATAATGCCACCCAAAAATAAATAAAAAAAATCAATGAAAACCTCGTCCTTCTACTATTGATCTACGTGCTTCCTTGACATTAGAGATATATCAGAGTGAATACACAAGATAATTCTTGATAAATGATTACTTTTGGAGGACACCCGAGTGCACTATATATACACAAGGAGGGGGATATGGGGGGGGGGGGGGGGTTGACTTTCCCTTAAACACATGGAGATGACTTGATTTCATATAAAAATATCTCTATAAATTCTATTTTTGTAGGGCCAACTTTAATCATTCTTTGGAAGTGGATTTCAAATTGAATATTTATATTTTTGAGGCTGATTGTGTTATAGGCCATTTTGTGACATCTGGTCAATAGGCCTTCAACTCGATTAATCAACATCCTTTGACCCCTTTTCATCATCCTTGTACAAATACCTAAGCATGACTCTTTCTAATCCCTGAGTTTATGCCTGAAAGCACCTTGTTTCAGTAATTTGAAGGACCAAGGCACCTGATCTAAAAATGGGGCACTAAGGTTTCTTTTCAAGCTTACAAGAACCTCTCCCACTCCAAAGCTTATATATTTCCAAGACCTTATGATTAACCAATTGCAGAATTAAAAAGTTCTTGAAAATAGGTGTATGCTTGTGTTTGTTTTTAAAATGTTTATGTGCTTTAAGTTGATTTGCTTAAATTGATATAAAAACATATAACAGTGAAACAATGCAGCAAATAAGCATCACACATAACAACAATATAATATGGAGTTCACCCAAACCTCTTGGGCTATGTCTCCTTGAGCTTTAGTCAACTCAACTGGGCTCTCTGGGATTATGGAATAAATTCTTTTACAAGCTCCACGCTCAACTCCATTGGTTTAAAACTAAACCTATGGGTTTAGGATACCATCTTTTCCCACTGGCTGTCCTCACTCTGCAGACAGATCTAAGCTTCTCTGGACTCGACTCCTTCAGTCAGTGCTCTGAGCTTCTTGAGCTTCTGGCTTCTCTGACTCCCTCAGAATTCTGTATTGTCTCTGGAACTCCTTCTTCTGTCTTCAGCACACTCTGGACACCAGCAACAACTTGATCATTTGATCTCTTTGCTTTTTTGCAGCTTCATTAAAGCTCCATGTCTCTTAGAAGTTTGATGTGAGCTCTCTGGCTCTGGCTCTCACGAGCTTCTAGGTTCACTCGACCTCCAAGCGACCCTCTGTCAATTCCGCTCTCTGTGTTATCTCTCAGCCTCTACGCGCATTCTCAGCAACCTTCAACATTTGTTCTCTCTGTGTATTTGTAACTCATCAGTTACAACCCTCCATCATGGAAAACCCGATTGTTTCACCACAAGAACCGTTTACAATGTAAAGGAACCGTCGACATGGGAAACCTGATTGTTTTGCCTTCCTTTGGACGAAATAGCCAAATAACGGAAATACACAGGAAAACTGGCGAAAACACATCATTGGAGCGTTTAATCGGAAGTCAAATGCATTCAATCACATTGATAAACCTATCAGGTCCGTCCTAATATCGCTTATCGCAAGTCGCATAGTGAAACGGTAAAAAACCCAATACACGGGAAATACACAAAAATCCCGTAAATCTAGACTTCAAAAGTTATGAAATCGCGCTTATAATCCCCATCGGGTCCACCTTTGGTCGCCATATCGCAATCGCATTTTCGCATGCTCAAAACTCAAATACACGAGAAATACAAAGAAACCCGAAATTCCGGATTTCAAATATTATGAAATAGCATCCATAATTCTTATCAGGTCCACATTTTATCGGCATATCACAAGTCACAATTGCAATGTGCATTGGCCCTGGTATTGGGGGTTCACCGATCGCCAATCGACGAATCGGAACATCGACATATCGCAATATCGCTTATCAGCGGTCGCATGGTCACGGGTCTTGGTCTTTCAACCTTCCCGATTAGCGATCACCAATTCAATCACAACTGTTGATCTGTATTTTAATTCGATGGTTCACACTAAACCCAAAACGACAAACAGTCCGCTCAATCTCCGCCGTTGATCTGCGATCTCTAATCCAACGACTAACAGTCATTTTGGGTGCACAACTTGCACAGGGATTAACCACCCGAAAAAGTGGTTTCCTCTCTCCTCCCGCATGCTATGTGTCGGCCAATGTATGGAATCAGGTGGAGCCTGTCCAATACCACTTACTGCTTGAAGCCCGCCCGAAATACCGCTTACTGCCCTCCTCCCTGAACTCAAAAGTTTTAGTTTATTTTCTATAAATTTTTTGGGTCCGTTTGGTCACTACTGGTCACGTGCTTCATCCGAATTTCAATGTAAAACACGCTTTTATGAAGGTTTAGTGCTTAACAAAGGTTTTTAGCACATAAGGATAACATTAAACCTTTAGGTCACATTTAATAAGAAATGCCTCCTTTTCTAAGGACAATGGGCAAATCTTCTTTTTACAATAACTCCTTCGTCCGGAGTCCGTTTTGGCCCATTCAAATTGCATTGGATTCAGAATGAAACAATCTACAAGATGAGATTATTTTAAAAATCATCCAACGACTTTCATTTTTCCTCTATGAGGAAAATTCATAGACTTAGAAGTCTATGTTAGATCCATTTTGGATCACACCTTCCCACTAAAAAGAACTTTTGGTCTCCAAAACACTAACATACTGATCCAAACAGTAAATGAGACTAACAACACCCTCTTCTTTCAGCCTCCATACACTTGCCTTGCATAGTGCCTCTGGATCAAAGCATTTGACCACTTTCCTTCCTAGATGTGCTGATCCTCCCGGGAAGAATTGTTTTCCTCCTTGACTTCATGCAGAACTCCTGCTGAGATGGTCACAAAAGGTAGTTTGAACTTATCTTCCTTGATCATTGATCCAAGGTGGCCCAAACTGATGTGAAGTTACGTCTGCTTCACAAAAAATTTCATTTGTACCTGTTTGACATGCTATCAACAACAACTGTTAACAACAACAGAAATACAGACAACAACTTGATGGCCTAAACTCCTGCTTCAACAAAAGAAACAAATTTTCACATCTTGTGAACACCTCCATGTCTTACATTTGCATACAAATGATGGACTAGATAACAAGCCCATAAAACATGCCTTTAAAACAATTGACCCTTCAAGTCAAGCATGTAGAAAAAGACCTCTAGGACTCTTTTTCAAAGATGAAGCACTTCATCATTATCTCCATCTTAGAGACCACATCAACTTTTATCAAGTCAATATTACATGCATGTTTAAAAACAAAGCAATCAACCCTTCAAGTTAATTACAAATACATGTTCAAATACAAGGAAACATCAACATCCTTGTGTTCATGCACATCCTGCTTATGCATGCATTTCATCCTTCAACTTTTGCTTAAGCACACTGTACTTTTGAAGCTGAAATGAACATAATGTTGCAGCAACAAAGTGAGTCTCCTACTCAACTTTTTCCATTCACCTTCTTGGTAAAACCCTGCAACTTGCATCTCATTAACAAAGAAATGCAAATAGATGCAACTTGATATAATGCATTTTCAAAAAGACATGCAGCCTTAATTTGATAGAACTCTAACCATTTCTTACCAATCCATTTCAAAGGTAGGACCTTTGTTTGCACATCAACATCAACATGTGAATCATCTTGAAACACATCATTCATGGAAAATTCCTTTCCATTTATGCCATTCTCTCTTTCCACCTTCTTCAAGTTTTGTGGAAGCGTTGTTGGATTTAGAGTCCAACACTTTTCAACAATATGTCCTTGCTTATGGTAGTAAGTGCAACACATGTGCATCCTATTGACAACATGATTTGCCTTGTCCAATGGACCTTTGGCTTTTTTGCTTTCTTTCCTTCGAAAGTTTCCTGTATGTGGCCATTCTATTCCAACATTCAGAAACATTATGGTTATCCAAACCACAAAAGGAACATGCAATTCTTTTCCAATGCTTATATGGAAATTTACCATGCTGAACATAATCAAAAGGAATATGATTAGAACTAGATTTATACCTTTCTCTTTCACCTTTATTGCCTTCTTGAGGAGGTGAACTGAATGAAGAAGTGTCTCCCTTTGGATCACCATCAATCTCTTCAAGGCTTTCAGAGTTTCCACAACTCTCTGGTTCAAGTGTAAGCTTATGAACACCTGCATCTTGCAAATGATGTCTCAAGCTATTGCATTCTCCATGAATACGATCTTCACAATCTTGAGGTAGAAGACCTGCAATGAAACTCCTTCTTAGAACTGTTTCAATGGCCTTCATGGCAGCTTTGGAACTTTCTCCATAAGACTGTCCATAGCCAAGACCCAAATACTTAGGCCTTTCCTCAACTATTATTGGCTCAACAATACCTTGTGCATGTTTTCCCAAGCCTTTTCCTTCATAGCCCATCTTGGACATTAACTTGGAACCTATGCCTCTGGTATGTTTTTCAAAAGAACCAATATAAGAATTCTTAGAAGAATTTGAAGACAAACAGGAATTTTTTACCTCTTCTTCAAGCTGATACTTGATTAAGGCTTCTTTGGAAACAAAGAGTTGTGTCTCCAACTCATGCATCTTTTTCAGGTTCATATTTGCAATATGAAGTTGCCTCTCCATTTCCTGCAATTTGTTAGAAAGCAACTGCTTCTTTTCCTCCATGGAATTCAACTACTCTCTAAGTATGTTGCTCTTCCTTACATCCTCATACATTTACCTCACCTTGTCCATCATGATGAACAAGTCTTGCTTCATGTCTCCATCAAACAATCTTGTGATGAAAGAGGAATTTGAGGACTCACTTGTAGAAGTTGTCATTATCAAAATGAACAAAAGAACTTCGAACAAGATTAACAAAGAGCTTATTCAAACAACCTTTTGTAACAAACTTCTTGTGCTTCAAGGATTGCCTTGAGGTCCTTTGGGATAAGAAGAATGCCTTCAACCCTTCTTCCTTTTTGTCCTCTCGTGGACCGAGCTATCAATAGCTTTCCCTTCACCTCTGCAAACTCAAACAATAGCCAGTCTGCAAACAAGCATACAATCAACCTTTGACTGTTTAAACACGTTTTAGACAAGCAATCTTTGCTCTGTTAATCAAGCATTCTGATCTGATACTGCTTGCTCTAGTATAACCAGATTTGATATCACCTTCTTTGAAGGTGGGGTTAATCAAACTTAAGCTCTTATACCACCTGATCTGAAAATGGGGCACTAAGGTTTCTTTTCAAGCTTACAAGAACCTCTCCCACTCCAAAGCTTATATATTTCCAAGACCTTATGATTAATCAATTGTGGAATTAAAAAGTGCTTGAAAATAGGTGTATTCTTGTGTTTGTTTTTAAAATGTTTATTTGCTTTAAGTTGATTTTCTTGAACTGATATAAAAACATATAACAGTGAAACAGTGCAGCAAATAAGCATCACACATAATAGCAATATAATATGGAGTTCACTCAAACCTCTTGGGATACGTTTCCTTGAGCTCTAGTCAACTCAACTAGGCTCTCTGGGATTATGGCATAAGTTCTTTTACAAGCTCCATGCTCAACTCCATTGGTTTACAACTGAACCTATGGGTTTAGAATACCATCTTATCCCGCTAGCTGTCCTCACTCTACAGACAGATCTAGGCTTCTCTGGACTCGACTCCTTCAGTCAGTGCTCTGAGCTTCTTGAGCTTGTGGCTTCTCTGACTCCCTCAGAATTCTGTATTGTCTTTTCTTCTGTCTTTAGCACACTTTGGACACCAGCAACAACTTGATCATTTGTTCTCTTTGTTGTTCTGCAGCTTTATTACAGCTCCATGGCTCTTAGAAGTTTGCTGTGAGCTCTTTGGCTCTGACTCTTGGCTTTGGCTCTCATGAGCTTCTGGGTTCGCTCGACCTCCAAGCGACCCTCTGTCAATTTTGCTCTCTGTGTTATCTCTCGGCCTCTACGCATATTCTCAGCAACCTTCAACATTTGTGCTCTTTGTGTATTTGTAACACACCGTTTATGATCCTCCATCATGGAAAACCCGACTGTTTCACCACAAGAATCCGTTTACAATGGAAAGGAACCGTCGGCGTGGGAAACCTGATCATTTTGCCTTCCTCTGGCTGAAATAGACAAATAACAGAAATACACAGGAAAACTGGTGAAAACACATCATTGGAGCATTTAATTAGAACTCAAAATGCATTCAATCGCATTGATAAACCTATCGGGTCTGTCCTAATATTGCTTATCGCAAGGCGCACGACGAAATGGTAAAAAAATCCAATACACGGGAAATACACAGAAATCCTGTAAATCCAAACTTCACAAGTTATGAAATCGCTCTTATATTCCCCATCGGGTCCGCCTTTGGTCGCCATATCGCAATCGCATTGTCGCATGGTCAAAACCCAAATACAAGGGAAATACAAAGAAAACCTGAAATTATAGATTTCAAATATTATGCAATCGCGTCCATAATTCTTATCGGGTCTGCCTTTTGTCAGCATATCACAAGTCACAATCGCAATGTGCATTGGCCCTGGTATCGGGGGTTCGCCGATCGCCGATCGCCCCATCAGAACATCGGCATATCACATATTGGCAGTCGCATGGTCACGGGTCTTGGTCTTTCAACCCTCCCAATTAGCGATCGTCGATTCAATCACAACCACTGATCTGTCTTTTAATCCGACGGTTCAAACTGAACCTGAAATGAAAAACAGTCCGCTCAATCTCGCCGTTGATCCACGATCTCTAATCCGACGGCTGGCAGTCATTTCGGGTGCACAACTTGCACGGGGATTAACCGCTTGAAAAAATGGTTTCCTCTCTCCTCCCGTGTGCTACGTGTCAGCCAATGTATGGAATTGGGTGGAGCCCGTCCAATACTGCCTACTACTTGAAGCCCGCTCGAATTACCACTTACTGCCCTCCTTCTGGAACTCAAAAGGTTTAGTCTATTTTCTATAAATTCTTCGGGTCCGCCTGGCCGCTACTGCCCACGTGCTTTATCCAAATTTCAATGTAAAACACGCTTTTATGAAGGTTTAGCGCTTAACAAAGGTTTTTAGCGCATAAGGCTAATATTAACCCTTTAGGCCACATTTAATAAGAAATGCCTCCTTTTCTAAGGACATTGGGCAAATCTTCTTTTTACAATAACTCCTTCGTCCAGAGTTCGTTTTGGCCCGTTTAAATTACGTTGGATTCAGAATGAAACAATCTACAAGATGAGACTATTTTCAAAATCATCCAATGAATTTCATTTTTCCTCTGTGAGGAAAATTCATAGACTTAGAAGTCTATATTAGATCCATTTTGGATCAGGGCCCTGGCAGCTTACTGGCCAGTGTTGACTACCAGGTTACCCTAGCTTGCACTTGTGCCGATCACCAATATGTTACTTAGTGTTAGGGGTGTACTGATTCTAGAAATTTGGGAAAACAAAAAATAATCCTAAAGCTTCCTCTTCCATAAGCTTCCAGGATCTGTTGTAACCATTTACCTTAGAAAAAAGTCTCGAATCCTATCCTATCCTACCTTAGAGTTTTCATCCCTTATCCCTTGAGCACATCCTCCCATCAAGATTGGATCTCAAGCCCATATTGGTAAAAGGATAATAATTCATGAACTACGTCCTTCACCTATATATTTACTACCATCCATAGGTAAGGGGTTGGATTTTGGAGAGAGATTCTACCCTTATGTTGTTGATGTGAAAAATATCATTCCATGCATTTGGGTGATTAGAGGTGCATTTTGTGACAAGGAAATGATAAGTCAACTTGGAGGATCTCTTCAACAAGATCAACACCTATTTTTGGTTGTAACTCATTCCATTTATATTAATGGAAAGAGTTCTTTGTTTTCCTATATATGATGTTATGGTTTCATGTATTTCAATACCATGTTGATCTATTGAATAAAGTGATTAGATGTTGCTACATAGATTCCTTGGATCCTTGGCTTGTGTTATTTGATTGTGTAGTATCTAATTATAGCGATCAGAGCTAGGATTGGAGAATTCAAGCCAAAGAAGGAGTGAAGCATATTACAAGTAGGCTTAATATCGTTATCTATTTACTTTAAGGAAAAATCGAGTCCCTTTGAATTTCTGTTGTTCTAGGTCAGTCCACCAGGCCTAGGGAAGATGCTTTTTTCCATAGTCGTAGATTCCTCATAACAAATTGGAAACCATACTAGGGAATGGTGTATTCCCTTGATGGTTTCTTTGTCCATTGTGCTTGTCTTACCTCTTCTTTAGATCTTTATTATCTTATTCAGTCAAGAAAAGACCTAGGAAGACCTTTCATTGAGTCTCAATTGCAATCCTTGTGTCAGAACTTTGCATCCCTAGACCAATACACCCTCTGGTCTTGTGACAGAGCATTGCACCCCAGCTGAGCCTTCTTTGTGCCTGCGTTGCATAGCACTAGTGCCTCCTTTGCACCTATGTTGGCCTCTATTCATGCACAAATGTTCTTTTCTCTATTTTCTCTCTGATTAGCCTTTTTCCAACTACTCTTGAGTATTTGAGTTCCTCGTGGTCTCTCTAAAGCCTCCATTTGGTTTGTTTTCATTTTTAGTGCCTTTGGTAAGAATTTGTTTAGATTTTTCTTTGTTCTTATCATTAGGTCATTTTCAAACTAATTTTGTTTGATCATTGAGTGCTTAGATGAATTTGTGCTCTAGTCATTGTTCTGAAAAGCTTGTTTGAATTAGTTATTAGACTTTGCATCTTGGTTTTCTTCATTTTTAAAAATTAAGTGACTTGAAGAGAAAAATATTTGCATTGGCATTTAGGGTTTTATGTGTGCATCTAAATTGGAACAATTGCATTTAAAAGGGCATTGCACTTTGCACATTGTTTGTTGCATACTCTTTGTCTCTTCCCTTAGATATATTTTCAGTGAATTAGAAAAATTTCATTTCCTCATGCTAGTTTTCATTTTAGGATATTCAGGTGACATTCGCGGTGAGCCCCAAAATTGAAACTTAATTGAAGATAAACATTAAAATTTACTGAATCAACCTAAGGATCATTTGTAACATTAACGCAAACATTTATAGGTCTATGCTAGAGACATGTCCCGACATTGTTAAATGTAGGAGTTTCCGTTGTTTTCTAGCATTGTATATGCGGGGATGAAATCGTGTTCTATGTACGTGAGTGTATAAGATCATTCTCCACGTACCTTTTGGTATATTGGATTGCGCTCCACACATGTAAATTATATGGGAATGCTCTCATCGAACAATTACACATTAGAAAACACTAATACAGACTGCACTTCCATGTATTGTCAAGTATATATTGGAAGTCCCCTATAGGTTTCTATCCTCACCATAGGTAACCGAGTTGACCACCTTGTGTACCGTGATACACCAAACACAACATTTGGGGATATTTCCTGCACGTACATTAAGTCCTTGGCTTGCCAAGGTGTATATTGCAATTCACAGTTGCTTGGTAATCCTTTATACCTAGATTACCCTCTTTTTGATTTATTTTGTGTTAATTTCTAAAATTTATTATGCAACATGGAAGAAAAAAATGCCCCACTCCTTCGTTCATGTAGAATGAAAAATAATCCTCCTCTTCCACCAGAGGCCACTTCGATCCATCGTTAGAAGCATAAGAAGACACAAACTACCAAATTGAGAAATTCAGGAACTACTTTTGGTCCTCCTCCTGAATATGATCAACAAAATTGTCTTTCCCTTTGAGTAATGAGCTCGAGATCACCTCTACTCTTATTGGTGAATTTGACACAATTGAAACATAAGTCCCTGAAACCTTATTGCTTGAAGTTATTGAGCCTGACCTTCTTGAGTCAGAAAATTTATTTCCTGAGGCTTTTGAACATGAGGAACCTCAACCATCTTCACCTGTTACTTCATGAACTTCCCCTTCTCTTCCTTTGTCTCAAATAAAACCTCCAACCGTATATCTTGGACCCAATGATAAATCTCTTCCATATGGTCTTGTGAGTATTGAAGAGATACTACAAGAAGAGCCTCATCCCTCTACTCATATTCATTGTAGTGGAGTTCACCTTTATCATACTGATCCTCTTCCTCCTCTTCAGACTCCAGCACAAACTCCTTTATCTAATTCTTTTGACTCACCCGCATATTTCTCGCAGAAATCTTCATTGGGATTGTTAACCATGACTGGATCCAATTTTATTTCCCAACACGTGTCCACCATTATGGTTGAGACATCGAATGCTTCTTCCTCATCCATGTTCGCAACATCACTAGAGTCACATCTGTATGGTGGCCCGTCCGTCCTACCTGGCTATCAATATTTATTTGGTATCTTCTTTGGTGCAACTTCCAGTCCTTAGACCTCTCCCATGTCATCCATTTTTGGAATTCCATCTGACACATCCCTTATGAACGCCATCCTGCTGTTTGTCCTCCGCCTACACCTATAGTTGAAAAAAAGGCTTCCACTTATGTTAGTGGGAAAGGTTATCTTCAAAAAACTAACTCTCCTTATATTGGGTGCCCTCCATCTGGGTTGTAGTTGCCTCAATAATCCCCTCCTCCTATGGCGGGGAGCAACCTGTTGTTGGTATACCTAAAATTGGTAATCAACATTATTATAATCCTCCTTATCTTGGGATGGATTCCAGTGTTTGGAAACCTCCTTTTCCTATCCAACCTGGTTTGTATTAGGACCGATTGTTGAATCCTCAACCTGTGCCACATTCATCTCAAATTCCTACCCTTGAATTTGTAACTCAACAAGCTCAAATACATGTAAGTCAACCTTTATAGGATGTTTTTTCATCTCAACCTATTCTGTCTATATCTAGTACACCTCAGGTTCCACTTACCTAACCTTTAACAGGTACCTTTCAGTTTCAACCGCTTGGGAAAGGTACTCCTCAAATTCCAGTAGGACAAAATGTGTATAACATGGCACAACCTCAATCAAATCCACCTTATGTTGGAATGATGCAAAATCCCACGGGGAAACAATATAGACCTTATCGGGGTGTTCCTAAAGTTCCTTTTCAAGGCCAACATATCCAAACCAAACCATTCCAACCTTTACAGGGTTATCCTGGAGTTGGTCAACAATGTTACACATAGGTTGGTTACCAGAATCCTCCTTATTCTGGTGCCCCAGTTCCTTTTTATCAGAACCCTCCTTATTCGGGAACATAAGTACCTATATCTCAGGCTATTCCTTCTTATCTATGCCATCCTCCATTAGGTTTTAACTGATAGTTACCTTTTGTGGGAAATCTCGAATTTCCATACTTGACTCGACTCACCAACAATCCCATCAATCATTCACCTTGGTGGCCAATAATTCCTACCAAATTGCCTTATGATATCCCAAAATTCAATGGGAATATTTGAGAATACTCATCGACCCATATCATGACGTATCATCTGTGGTGTTCTTCGAACTCCCTTAAGGATGATTCCATACGTTTATGTCTTTTCCAGCGTACTCTTATAGGTACCACAACTAAATGGTACATTGGGTTACCTAGGGATTCATTTCACGATTTCAGTTCCTTATCTACCACCTTCCTCACACATTTCCAATTTCCCATCAGGTATGAACTGGAACGAAACTTTTGACCAACTTTAAACAAAATAAAGCCACTCACATCTCAGATCACATTCATGCGTGGCAACGTCGTCACCAGTTGGTTAAACATATGTTCTAGATCAATTGTTAGCGGAATGGTTCATTAAATCCTTATTTCCATATATCACAGAGGATGTAGCTAAAAGTGGGGTCGTGAATAAAGAGCAAGTGATTTATCATGTTCAGTATTTGGACCTCATCTATACCCAATCTAGCATGCTTTATGAAAATATACCAGATGCTTAGAGACCTTCGAACGATGTTCCTCCAACTTTTGGTAAATAATCTCATGCTGTTGATGGCATTATTGGTTCTTCTAGTTCGAAGACAATGAGTAAACCATTTGGCGTTATTCTCACTAGTTTGGCCCAAAACTCTTCATCCAATCCTAATGTGTCTTCTTCTTTTGAGATAAATGTCGTTTCATCATATAAATGCAAATTTCAACAACAACCAGGAATCAAGAAGAAAGGAAAAGGAAAAAATAGGAAAAATTCTTCACCGCAGGATAAACAAACAAATCAATCCTCTGATGAGAAACGAAAGCCTCACTACCCATGCTTTATTTTCAATGAGGAGCACTTTACTCATGACTGTCTTCACCATGCAGAAGTGAACCAGTTTATGAAATCCTCCACGTCTCCTGTTGTGTTGACTGACCCGTTTCCCAATCAAGAGACTCACATGGTTGCTCGGGACCCTTCTTCCTTTAACATGACTTTAATGCTTTCATCCATGAAGCCTAAATATGATGTTATGGTGGCTACTAAGAATAAGGACTATGGTAATGTGAATCCTCTGAATGATCAGGCTACTAATCAACCTACCAGTTCGACATCACCTTGTTATGAAGATAATTCATAACAATTAGATAAATAAAATAAAATATAAATATTAAATAATTAAATATTATTTAGGGTAATAGTCATTCAATTAAGTGAAAGGGCATGTCTAAAGGACATGCCCATTCACGAAAGGTCAACTGATGAGGTATAAAAGCAGGGTCTTCATTGTAATCTTATATCATCTTATACAATTTTATATATTAATAAACTATTATTATTAAATACCTGTGTGTATTTTTCCAATTAAATCTACAAGCTATCCTTTGTGCTTCAGCCATGGTTTTTATGCTATAGTGGTATTAGATCCATGGCACACAATATAATCATGCCAACCTTTGAACATATTTCGCCGCACAATGTTCCATTACGTTCATATCTTGATTACGTTGAACAATTTAGTATTCAAGAAAAATTTCAGCGATTAGAAAAATCATGTGCTGAAGTTTCAACATGTTTAAAGAAAAGTCTTGTAGAAAAAGACAACGAAACTCTGAATATAAATGATATGGACATTGATAGTGAAAGTGAGGATTATCTAGACCAAGATAATGATTCTCATGACAATAATATAGATCAAGAAGATTTTGTTTAGAATAATGATAATGAACACAAAGATGTAATAGATCCATATGAACAATATCATAACAAAGCAAAATTTTTATACAGCACTGAAGGCAGTCTCGACTATCATCCTTTTGTTAAGGACTTATATAAAGCACCAACGTTTATTGAGCTACATCCTGACAAGATGTCATAAGCTATACAACAAGTATTAGCTGGCAAAATACATGATAGACCGATGAAGAAAGGAGATGTCGGTTACAACAATGTCGAAAGATGGAGCAATGAATGGTCACCTGTAATGACTTATGGTTGCAATCTGGTTATATATCAGAAGCTAAGAGCAATCCATAAACTTGTTCAACTTCAGACTGAAAGGTTCATAACGAAGGTAAATGTGACAGGAGATCTTGAGATCCCAATCCCATACGCCTTTAGCATACAACAACTTGGTCATGTGAGAATAACAGATCTCGCAACAAAGATGCTTATTGTACCAACTTACCCATACGGCATAGTCAACTTCGACGCGGATATCACAATCCAGTGGAGTCACGCCAGACGCAATCGAGTTGTTCGATGCTTAAAAGAGATCGGTATCACCTGTGGGGTGGTAGACGTAAAGAAAGTAAAGGGTTCAACCTGGTGGTTGTACCGACAAGTAAGGACAGGCAATTCAATTAGCCTCACTTGCCCTCTTCCAGAAGTAAAATTTCATGAAGACAGAGTCATCTTATATTCCTTGTATTTGAGGGGTGAAGATACGGTGGTCATCAACGAGATTGCTGACATTAGTCTGGCACTTGGAACCAAGACCTACGGACTAATGTTACAAAATCCTGTAGCTGAGATTCAGTATTGTAGTTTTCGTGCTCTATTATCAGAGGATGAAGCCAAGTATACTCTTGGTTTTAACTACTACATCACGCAATTTTGTATTAACAATCCTATTCAACCAAATTCTCTGTTACACACTGACTACATTCTTGATGCCCGCGCCAACATAACCTATGAAGTAAACAGAGTTTTCAATGGATCAACGGAAGGTGATAACGATTTCAGATCTTACCCCGCTGGACTGAGCAAATTACTAAATTATACAAAGAACCGCTATAACAACCCTACCGTATACATTACTGACACTGAATATGACGATTTCGACAATGGCACAACCTCGATTGCCTGAGCAGTGAACGATCCTGGGCGAGTGAAGTACCATTGTCAACGTTTATCACATCTACGCGAAGTGATAAGATCTGGATCAGATGTTCAAGGTTATCTGGTTTGGTCGCTAATGGATGATTTTGAAATGGTCATTTGGATTTACATATCGCTTTGGTTTGTATTATGTGGATCTGAACAACCATTTAAAGCGATATGCTAGGGAATTCGTGCTCTGGTTTAAACGCATCCTTCGAACGTAAAGAATGTACGATGGGCTTAACAAATGTGCGTGACTTTGACATTTTATGCTACAGTGTCAAACGACGTAAATGGCCTGTTCTGTCGTATAGGTGTGATCGATCCATATAGTGATTAGTTCACAACAATAACAAAAAAAATGATATTATATAGGTACATGTTGTATAATATATATATCCTTTATATAATTTATAATTATATAATATATATAATTATTATATAGAAAAAACAACATTATTATTTAAGAAAAAAATATTATTATTAAAAAAAAAATTTAGACTTGTTAAAAAAATAAAATAAAAAAAGAAGGAAATAATTTTGATAAGCTACATGATGAATCGATGACCAAATTGTAGACCTCGAGATGACAGACACTAAGTGGGGAAAATTGCCGGTAATATAGCTTTGAGGACAAAGCTTCCAAAGGAAGAGGCTATGTTATGAATATAATTCATAACAATTAGTTAAATAAAATAAAATATAAAATATAAATATTAAATAATTAAATATTATTTAGGGTAAATAGCCATTAAATTAAGTGAAAAGGCATGTCTAAAAGACATGCCCATTCAGGAAAGGTCACTTGTTGAAGTATAAAAGCAGGGTCCTCATTGTAATCTTATATCATCTTATACAATTTTATATATTAATATCTTATTATTATTAAATACATGTGTGTATTTTTACAATTAAATCTACAAGCTATCAGTTTTCATGCTTCAGCCATAGTTTTTATGCTACAGTGGTATTAGAGCCATGGCACACGATATAATCATGCGGGCCTTTGAACGTAGTTCGCCGCGCAATGTGACATTACGTTCATATCCTGATTACATTGAACAACTTAGTATTCAAGAAACATTTCAGCGATTAGAAAAATCATGTGCTGAAGTTTCAACATGTCTAAAGAAAAGTCTTGTAGAAAAAGACAACGAAACTCTGAATTTAAATCATATGGACATTGATAGTGAAAATGAGGATTATCTAGACCAAGATAATGATTCTGATGACGTTGATATAGATCAAGAAGATTTTGTTCAGAATAAAGATAATGAACACAAAGATGTAATAGATCCAGATGAACAATATCATAACAAAGAAAAATTTTATACAGCACTGAAGGCAGTCTCGACTATCATCCTTTTGTTAAGGACTTATATAAAGCGCCAACGTTTATCGAGCTACATCCTGACAAGATGTCGCAAGCTATACAACAAGTATTAGCTAGCGAAATACGTGATAGACTGATGAAGAAAGGAGATGTCGGTTACAATGATGTCGAAAGATGGAGCAATGAATGGTCACTTGTAATGACTTACAGTTGCAATCTGGTTATATATCAGAAGCTAAGAGAAATCCATAAACTTGTTCAACTTCAGACTGAAAAGTTCATAACGAAGGTAAATGTGATGGGAGATCTTGAGATCCCAATCCCATACGCCTTTAGCATACAACAACTTGGTCATGTGAGAATAGCAGATCTCGCAACAGAGATGTTTATTCTACCAACTTACCCAGACGGTACAGTCAACTTCGACACGGATATCACAATCTAGTGGAGTCACGCCAAACACAATCAAGTTGTTCGATGCTTAAAAGAGATCGGTATCACCTGCGGGGCAGTAGACGTAAAGAAAGTAAAGGGTTCAACCTGGTGGTTGTATCGCCAAGTAAGGACAGGCAATTCAATCAGCCTCACTTGCCCTCTTCCAGAAGTAAACTTTCATGAAGACAGAGTCATCTTACATTCCTTGTATTTGAGGGGTGAAGATACGGTGGTCGTCAACGAGATTGCTGACATCAGTCCACTTGGAACCAAGACCTACAGACTAATGTTATAGAATCCTGTAGCTAGGATTCGGTATTGTAGTTTTCGTGCTCTATTATTAGAGGATGAAGGCAAGTATACTCTTGGTTTTAACTACTACATCATGCAATTTTGTATTAACAATCATATTCAACCAAATTCTCTATTACACACTGACTACATTCTCGATGCCCGCGCCAACATAACCTATGAAGTAAACGGAGTTTTCATTGGATCAACGGAAGGTGATAACAATTTCAAATCTTATCCCGCTGGACTGAGCGAATTACTAAATTATACAAAGAACTGCTATAACAACCCTACCGTATACATTACTGAGATTGAATATGCCGATTTCGACAATGGCAAAACCTCGATTGCCCGAGCAGTGAACGATCCTAGGCGAGTGAAGTACCATTGTCAACGTTTATCACATCTAGGTGAAGCGATAAGAGTTGGATCAGATGTTCGAGGTTATTTGGTTTGGTCACTAGTGGATGATTTTGAAATGGTCATTTGGATTTACATATCACTTTGGTTTGTATTATGTGGATCTGAACAACCATTTAAAGTGATATGCCAGGGAATCTGCTCTCTGGTTTAAACTCATCCTTCGGACGTAAAGAATGTATGATGGGCTTAACAAATGTGCGTGACTTTGACATTTTATGCTACAATGTCAAACGACGTGAATGGCCCGTTCCATCGTATATATTAGTGTCGGTCTTGAAAGCCCTCCATAAGTGATCAAAGCTCTTTGCATTTGCATTGGTAGGTGTCTCATCAGTGTCAAAATTTGCATCCCGTTAGGCATGCCATAACCCTGATGGAGGAGCTGGTCTGTTCATATCCCTTTTGGCTTAGCTGGATCAGGTCATATCAGGTCATTGAGTTTGTCAAAATGCTCTTGTTTGGTCTTAATGTCAAAATTTTAGTTCTAGGGTTTTGGTCAGTTGTCTTAGCAAGGTTAGCAAGGTCATGTTTCTGAGAGTCCTTGAGTGACTAGCAAGCCAAAGGGAAGATGGTAAACATGTTCCTTTCAGATTTTCATCATGTATAGCTCATTTTTAACCTTGGATTTAAAAACCCTGTTTTTAAAGCCAAGGTCATGATAATTTTTGTAAAAAGAATAAGTGTCCAAGAAATCTTCAGAAAGGCAGCAAAAAACCTGGTCCCTTTACCACAGTCCTTCAGATGATCTCCTTGCAAAAAGAATCAGGTGAAAGCACTCAAAAAGTCAACTTCAGAATAAAGGTAACCAAGAAAATCAGTGTTTTTAAAAAGTGACAAAATAGACTTTATAAAGTGGGTTTTGGATGAAATTTTTTCAAAAGTGAGATTATAAAAGGTAATTCTCCCTCCTTTAACTTTCATTGTGCATTTCGAGCTTCTAAGAGTGATTGTGAGAGAGTGCAAGTCGAAGAAGGTGAAGATACAAGTGTTTCGGGCAGTGTCCAGGTGCGCGACCTGTTGGGCGGTGCGCGACCCATCCAGCAGCTTCCGGCAGTGCGAAAACACAACGGGCGCGACCCGTCGAGCTGTGCGCGACCCGTCCAGGGGTGTGCGCGACCCATTCGTCTGCCAGCTTCCAAAACTGCAAATAAATTTCCTCCTTCCTCTTCAAACTTGCTAAATTGATCGAGGTAGGCACTCAATTCATGAATCATATCCATCTTTGATTTTAGTTCAGAACTGTTGTAGCCATGTACATAATTTTATTGAAAGCCTTGAGAAGTTTTATGAAGATGATAATTTCATGGTGACCAAGCATACCTTGTGCCGAATCCTGAAAAGGAGAGTTTTGTTGTTGAGATCATAGACAAAGTTCTTGATCCAAATGTCCTTATGCCATCAGAACAGAGCCTGCATGAGGAGGTAATTCACCCAGCTCATGAACAACAAGATGAGATCTTTGTTCAAGTAAGTGAAAACTCTTCTTTCAATCATAATTTGGATAGTTTGATTGCCATGTCATATGAAGATGATCAACAATGTTTCCAAGTTTCAGAAGATCAGGACTGTCATTCAGATTTTTCATTTTTCATGTTATTTCAAGAAAACAAGACTTGTTTGAGCAAAGGGAAACATAAAGTCTTATCTCCTTTGTCTGAAGAGGAGATAGATCAGCTTTTGAAAGGTCATGCTACAACCCAAGCTAAAGCAAATGGGCAGTGTGCACATGGTCACGAAAGTGTTGGTGAAACTTCTTCCTCTTTTGAAAATGATGACAGTCTTGTAATTAGTTTTATAGATCAACAAACAGATAATATTTTCTTTCATGAAGATGATGAGGCTGTCATGTTTGATGATCTTGAATATTGTTTTCTGTTTAAGGATGACCTAGACCATAAAATTGAGGAATATAAGCTTGAGAGACACAATATGTCAAAATTTCTCACGGTCAAGGAATTTACAGCCAACACTCATATGGCAGAAGCTTATACTTCTTTGTGCCTTCCTATCAATCAGCAACCCACTGTTCTTTCAGATCAGAATGAAGCAAGTACTTATATTTTTGCAGTTGGATCTCCAAACAAGGTAGTGCTTCAGGATTATCAAGATCCCTTTGGCATTCTTCTGCAAGCATTAGAAAAGATAAATGTTGCCTGGTTCATTATCATAAGCTTTGGTTTCAGTGGTTATTTTGAGTTGCCTAACGGTTCATCGTTTCGCCTGCTCGAGATAAGCGAGAGTAGAAATTTGGTATGTAGCCATCTGCTGGATTGGTTACATTGGAAATCTCATTATACATGATTGTACATATTTCATTAGTATGAAGGTGGTTGTCATCATGATTCCAAATCTTGATGGATTGCTGCCATTTTTTCCAAAAGCTTTGTAAAGTTTTGTTTTAAGTCAGTCATGAGTCATTTGTGTTTGGTCTGTTGAGTGAGTTTTTTCAAGTTATTTCAGTTTTCCATCGAGTTAGTTTGTGTCAAAGTTAGTTAAATTTTCAGTCAATTGTCAAAGTCCAGTCAATTTTCAAAGTCAATAAAATTGTCCAAATTTGGGTCACATGTGTAAATAATGACTCCATCGCCCAATGGTTGCAAGCACTGATCTGCTCCCCCAGAGGTCTGAGGTTCTTGGTACCTCCAAGGAGCTACCATCCCCATTGGAGCCAATGTTAGTGTCGGTCTTGAAAGCCCTCCATCAGTGATCAAAGCTCTTTGCATTTGCATTGGTAGGTGTCTCATCAGTGTCAAAATTTGCATCCCGTTAGGCATGCCATAACCCTGATGGAGGAGATGGTCTGTTCATATCCCTTTTGGCTTAGCTGGATCAGGTCATATCAGGTCATTGAGTTTGTCAAAATGCTCTTGTTTGGTCTTAATGTCAAAATTTTAGGTCTAGGGTTTTGGTCAGTTGTCTTAGCAAGGTTAGCAAGGTCATGTTTCTGAGAGTCCTTGAGTGACCAGCAAGCCAAAGGGAAGATGGTAAACATGTTCCTTTCAGATTTTCATCATGTATAGCTCATTTTTAACCTTGGATTTAAAAACCCTGTTTTTAAAGCCAAGGTCATGATAATTTTTGTAAAAAGAATAAGTGTCCAAGAAATCTTCAGAAAGGCAGCAAAAACCCTGGTCCCTTTACCACAGTCCTTCAGATGATCTCCCTGCAAAAAGAATCAGGTGAAAGCACTCAAAAAGTCAACTTCAGAATAAAGGAAACCAAGAAAATCAGTGTTTTTAAAAAGTGACAAAATAGACTTTATAAAGTGGGTTTTGGATGAAATTTTTTCAAAAGTGAGATTATAAAAGGTAATTTTCCCTCCTTTAACATTCATTGTGCATTTCGAGCTTCTAAGAGTGATTGTGAGAGAGTGCAAGTCGAAGAAGGCGAAGATACAAGTGTTTCGGGCAGTTTCCAGGTGCGCGACCCGTCCAGGCTCGTGTGCGACCTGTTGGGCGGTGCGCGACCCGTCCAACAGCTTCCGGCAGTGCGAAAACACAACGGGCGCGACCCGTCGAGCTGTGCGCGACCCGTTCGTCTGCCAGCTTCCAAAACTGCAAATAAATTTCCTCCTTCCTCTTAAACTTGCTAAATTGATCGAGGTAGGCACTCAATTCATGAAAGTTGATATGGATGGTGAAAATAATGATGTGTGTCATGGTTTTATCATTTAAATTTGCAAGTGAATGGATTAATATGGCTGTTGATAATGTTTGTAAAATGCTAGGGTTTTATGACTGTTTCAAGTGTTTATTGTCCCATTGATCCCTTCCTTTTTCCCCTCTTTCATTAATAATCACGTTTGCATCTCTGTCCTATTTCATTTGCACATAAAATGTTGCCCTACCCCCATCCCTAAGTTATAAACCCTACCCCTCTCACAAGCACTCAAACCCTAATTCCCTCTACCATACACATGCAGCAACTAAAACAAGAAAGAAAAGATACTTTGTAAAGACAGAAGGGAGTCATGTAAATTTAATATGCTGTATATCTAAAAGCATGTGCAAACCCCTATATATCTTTGACATCTCCTTATGCATGAACACTTTCTCTTTATGTGCAAATGATGAGTATGTACTCCTTAATGTGCATGTAACCCTTAAAGAACAAAAAGAGCAGAATCTGCCTTATAACACACATGAACTCCTAAGTGAATTTGGTGTATGGTATCCCTATGCCCCTATTGATATCTGTAATCCCCCTTACATGTTCATTATTATACATGTTTTGTCCCATATGACATGTTCTTTGCAAATGATTTCCCAATGTTAAAACTGTTCCTATATGCATGACAATGTGTAAAGTTTCGCTTGAAAATTCCCTGTTATTATCATATATTTCCATTCCTTGTCCAGAAATTCCCTCCCCTAACATTCCCATCATGTTTTTCCCCTTGAAACAACATAGAGTTCAATACTTTTGCAGGCAGAGGCAGCAGTTCATTTACTCCTTCAGTTTGCCCACCTTGCTCCAAAACCATGTCAGATACCGAGACTCATGAGCAAGGTGATGACCATTCATCATCTACAGAGATTGAGGAATAGAGGAGGCCTCGTAGAGGGGGTAAAGGAGGTCACCATAGGAGGGAGGAGCCCACTTCATTGGCAGAGTTACAGGCTTGTCCTTTGGCACTGAGTTGTTTCCAGTATATGTCATGCTATCAGTTTTGTGAGAGGCTCACTCAGATTCAGCATCATAGAGAGTTGGCCCGCTTGTTTGTCTTACACCTCCATGATGGACATGTCACTCTTGTAGGGGTGAATTTCATATTGACACCCGAGGTGATCTCAGAGGCTACAGGTATACCGAATGTGGGGGAGGTGTGGTCTAAGCGCAGACTTCTTGATTTTGTTCACTTTGAGCCCTATATCCAGCCATCATTTGTGAAACTGTTGACATGTGTTTTCCCATTCAGATTTCTTCGGAGTGAGTATGCTCCCCTCATGAGACTCATCATGCATTATTTCACATGTGAGGGCAGATTTTCACAGGTGTATTCATATCACATTCGCCTGTTGATGCATTTCACCCGGGTGAGGATGATGAACCTTCCAGATTTCCTGTTTCAGAACATTTAGAGGATGGTGCCTATGTTGCAGAGGAAGACCCCAACCCAACAGTACAGGAGTCTTTGTCACTATGGTTTGATTCAGCTCATTGTTTTGCATCAGTTGACACAGCAGGGCATCTCGTGGGAGGAGTTCATCTCCCGTGAGTTTTTCACAGTGCCACCTCAGCCACATCAGGAGGCTATTCATGAGGAGGGAGGACCATCACAGCAGCCCGATGCTCCCATCACCCGACATGTCAGCTCTACTCCCATGGTCACTTATCAGAAAGGCCCAAGGGCCTTATTTGCAGCAGCCAGGCGAGTACTATCTCCACAGCAGGTGGAAGGGGTCTCACCTTCATCTTCTGAGCAGCGAGTGTTATCTCCACAACAGGTGGAAGGGGCCTCGCTTTCTTCACCAGCAGAGGTATTGCAGAGGGGCAAAGAGCCCATGGTTCATGAGGATCCAGTGATCGATCTTGAGGTCAGTTCTCCTAGCCAAGAGGCCAAGGAGATCATTCAGCAGCTTAGGGCTGAGAATGATACTTTGCAGCGGAGACTTGAGGGTGCTCAGTGGACCATCACATATTTGGAGCAGCGGAACACTCAGTTGGAGGAGGAGAAGGCCCTTGATGAGATTTGGAGGATTCGAAGTGATCGAGTCCTAAACCGTAGGAGGCCCGGTGGCCTATTGCCTGCTGAGAGAGAATCCATGCTCATCCGGGTCAATGCACACTTGGAGAGGCTGTTGGCTAAGGCCAACCAAGACAAAAGGCTGCTAAGGAACATGAAAAACCACTATTGGGCTAGGATGCACGTTTATAAAGCAAAGATGAAAGTGTTTCAAAGAAGATTGACCGAGGCTCTTGGGAGGAAGAAGAAGGCCAACCCACTCCGCATCTTGGCCGAGGCTTCTCTCACTCATCATGGCACTCACTAGCCTCTCCACAGCACCAAGCACAAAATTTTTTGGAATTTTTGGCTCATTTTTGGCATTTTTGGGCAATTTACAGGTTTTGGCTTCTCAACGGGTCTCACCCCCGGTGAGACCCTTTGTCCTCGTAGCTCCGTTTTGCGGAAAATTTGCATTGATGGATTTTTCATGCAAAGTTACATATGCCCATCCATTACCTTGAGTTTTCATGGAGTTTTGGGTCTCCAAAAGGTCAAAATACAGTCAAATTTTGACTTTCTGCCCCTTTTTTGAGCTGCAGAAGTAGTCTTGGGAGAATTGACTTTTGACTGGGCAAATGACCTCCAAATCCAACAATTCTGGTTGGGTTGGAAAGTAGACTCAGATTTCTTTCCAACGAGCTATCCTGCATTTGATTCTGATACCAGGAAGGCCTCCAAACAGGCCTCCAAAGTGCGCAACCCGTTGAGGAGCATGTGCGCGACCCGTTGAGCAGATTTGGCCAGATTTGACCAGTTCAGCCCAGAATTTGCAGATTAACACCAGTTTGACTTGCTGAGGTCGATGATGATCCTTTTGACTGTACTTGTGGCACTTTTTGGGTACTTTTACTCTTGTTTTAATCTTCTAGAAGTTTCTCTCATGTAAAAGAGTAAAATTGACTGTATGAACTGGTTTTCAAGTTTTTAGAGGCAAGTTGTTTTGACTGCCTATTTTGTAGTGCTTAGTTTAGGAGTTGTTCAAACAGCTCCTAGGATGGTGAGCTCGACCCCTAGAGGTGAGGAAGAGGTTATATCACCTATATTATGTACTTTCATGCTCATTTTCATGGTTGGACTCTTGAGGGAGGAACTATCATTGTATATTTCACTTGTATCTCTGCAATTTTTGGCTAAGGAAGACCAGGGTTTTGCAGTCATCTTTGGGATTCATGTGGACTCAGGTGTTGATGGTGTGTTTCTTCATGTTATTGTAAGCTTTTTTATGTGATTGCAGCTGCATATTAAACAAATGAAGTGATAAAGTTAGAATTCATGCTAGCCATGCTCTGCTTTTAAATTTGTTTAATTTCTATGTTTTCTGCTGTCTAAAGAGAATTCAAATCCATTGTTTGCTCTCTTTAGCCTTCTTTTCTTTCCTCCTAATCATCCACTTCAGCTAAAGACATCAATACAGGTTCCTACCTTGCCCCAAAGACCCCCCTGCAGAAACTGTGTCCAATCCCCGCACCCTAAATTGCAGCTCCTCAATTTGCCACCAAAAACCCCAAAAACCCCCAAATCAACCTTCAAATCAGTTTACTAGCCTAATATCAGTGTTACCTTGATTGGTCATCTCTTCCTATTGAAAATTTACCGAGATTGACCGGAGAGAGCCTTCTCCTGCCCCGTAGGGCTAGCTACGAGGCTGAATGGTTTGATGTAGCTTTGAGATTTGCCTTTTCAGCCTGAGGTGAAATTTCAAACGCTAACATTATAGATGTGATCGATCCATATAGTGATTAGTTCACAACAATAACAAAAAAAATTATATTATATAGGTACAAGTTATATAATATATATATCCTTTATACAATTTATAATTATATAATATATATAATTATTATATCAAAAAAAAAATTAAAAGAAGAAGAAGAAGGAAATAACACTGATAAGCTACATGACGAATCGATGACCAAATTGTATACCTCGAGACGAAAGACACTAAGTGGGGAAACTTGCCAGCAATATAGCTTTGAGGACAAAGCTTCCAAAGGAAGAGGCTATGTTATGAATATAATTCATAACAATTAGATAAATAAAATAAAATAAAAATATTAAATAATTAAATATTATTTAGGGTAAATATGTTGGAAATAATACTGAGAGGGGGGGTGAATCAGTATTATCAAGTCAAATATTTTCTTTTTCAAACCCAGACCACATACGTTACTTCAGTTAGATAAAACTGCGTATATACACAACTACAGAGAAGGAAACCCGCGTATGCAATGCAAACTTATAATTTAGTTTATCTTACTGATGTTGATCATTAATCTGTGTATTAGGATCAAATAAACAGTAACCAAAAACAGTAAAATAGATTTGAAGACAATCACACACACAAGAACACAAGATATAAGGTGGAAACCCAATGTGGGTGAAAACCACCTGCTGCAATTCGTCTCTATCTTCTTTTAATTAGAAACTTCTTTTTACAATGTACTGGAGCAGTCCTTTACCAGTACGCAGGTTGCAACCTGCAGAGAGCTACAACCCTCTCTTGTTCTCCTTCTTCTCCTGGAAGGGAGCTACAACCCCCTTAGCTCTTGCACTAGCCAAGATGCTAGTACGTAGGTGCTGGCCTACAGAAGGTTACAACCTTCTCTTTCTTCCAGGGACCATGTTTCATAAATTTTCAGACTGGATCCATGAACATCAATCAATCATCAAGAATTTCTGCATCAACCAATCACCTTTTCACCAATCAAAACTGAATAAAAAATAAACACTTCTCTGACAGTTGTACCCAGAACACAGTAACTATAACCACACACCAATTCTGAACCCAGAACACTGTAGCAATCAACAGAAGCAGCTAGAACATAAATCAAAAGATGTACACTACTTCATTGATCAGAAACCTGCGTGTATACGCTTATGTGTCAAAGCCAACCTGCGTATACGCCCCTTTCCCTTACCAAAACAACGTGTATACGTGCCTTCGCTTTACTGAACCTGCGTACAGATCTATAAAGGATAATTCATTTTTTCAAATATTCAGACAATAATTAACCTAGATTATCAGATTTATAGATCAAGCCTGCGCCACATATAACAGATCAAAATCATACAAACATACTATCATTCAAGCCTTAAGATTATGACCCATCAATAGAACTTATCCTTCTTTTTGCGCTAAGGTTCCTCCTTCATTCAGATCCAGATCTGCACCATAACCCCAATCAAAAATATTTCAGATCTACCACTTATTAGATATTCAATTAATTCAGATGATCCTTTGCCAAATGATCTCCTTCCTCTTTTATAGTCTTAGGCCTTTCACAATACCACGGTCCAAAACCATAATAAACAATGCCAAGGACCCAATACTTGGGATCAACACTTCTGACGAGATACCATGGTCCAAAACTATAGGTTCAAATACCAAGGACTAACTACCACGGACCAAAAGTAAATTCTCCAACATATATGCGCTTTTACTTGCGTGAAAGTGCGTGTATACGCATACGCGCCTTTGTAACTTATAACCCGCGTGTATACGCGACTTCGTCTAGGTGAACCTGCGTATATGTATTTTTCTTCATTCTGAAAGCCTGTACTGAGATCCAGTCACCAAAGAGAGCTTCCATCAAGGAAAACACTTGTGCCGTAGCCCCAAACTTGTGCCATAATCCAACAATCTCCCCCTTTGGACTTGATGGCAACCCCAAGATCCTCAAAGTCATTCTCCCCCTTTGTCATCAAGGGCAAAGGGTTGTGCTCCCCCTGAGTACATGCTGAAATCTCTGCCCTGTTGTGATGACCATGCTCCCCCTGACTGTAGGCAAGATCTGCAAAAAGATGTTCTTCAAGAAGAACCATGACTTATACATCATAAAAGACCTTCCTATCACCAAAAGACTTAATACATACATCCATCACCCAACCAAGTGGGGATACATCAGAAATTTACATATGTCAACCAAATACATTACATATTCATCCCAGGCATAGTGGGGAAACCAAAATAGGCCGTTACATGACCTTGACACCATAAAAGAGATACATTACATAGAGACAAAATATCTAGAGCAAGACTTGTGAAAGTCACCAATAACTGATAGCAGCAACATCTGTCAATCACCATTCAGATCAGCAACCAAGATTTCCTTCTGTTCTCCCTCTGCCTCTATTCCACCTGAAACCAACAACAGTTGTGAACTAGAACCAAAAGCTTCTAAGATAATGCCAACAATGCATTATTAGAAGATTATCTACTCTCCCTGAACTTGTGCCGGATGGTCTTTTCCATACCCATATCATAATATCTTCAACCAGAGCCTGTCCCTACTGATATCCATCAAACCTCCATATATGCGACTGTCTCTACACAAACTGGCGTATGTACGCGGATCCTCCTCAGGAAACTCATGTACACCCATTTTCTCTGAAACAGACAAGATTTAACAACAAGATGATGCATCAACTACTCATAGCTTCTGCCTGAGGTATTCAAAAGTTTCCCTGGGCAGTGGTTTAGTGAGAATATCAACAACTTGTTCCTTAGAAGGAACAAACTCCAATTTGACCTTTTGTTCCAACACTTGTTCCCGGAGAAAGTGATACTTGATCAATATGTGCTTGGTTTTTGAATGCATGACTGGGTTCTTTGAAATGTTGATTGCACTTGTATTATCACATAAGATGGAGATAGGTGGTGTACAAGTGATTTGAAAATCCTGCAAGGTCTGCATCATCCAAAGGCGTTGAGTGCAGCAAGATGCAATAGCCACATATTCCGCTTCAGCTGTAGATAAAGCAATCGAACTATGTTTCTTGCTAAACCAAGATACTAATCTGGAACCCATAAAGAATGCACCACCACTTGTGCTCTTCCTGTCATCCACGCTTTTGGCCCAATCTGCATCTGTATAAGCATGAAGAGTGAGATTTGTATCTCTACGATACCATAAACTATAGTTTTGAGTTCCTTGAAGATACTTGAAAATTCTCTTCATTGCCTGAAGATGGGTTTCCTTAGGATTTGCCTGAAATCTTCCAACTATTCCATCTGCATGCATGATGTCTGGTCGGGTACCTGTCAAATAAAGTAGACTTCCAATCATGGATCTATAGGTTGGTTGATGCACTGCTGCTAATTCATCATTTGCACTGAGGCTGCATCTTGTAACCATAGGGGTACATACTGGTTTTGAATCTTCCATGCCATACTTCTTCAAAATATGCTTGAGGTACTTGGTTTGAGACAAAAAGATACCGCCTTCATTTTGTTGGATTTATAGACCAAGAAAATATGTTAGCTCTCCAAGTAATGACATTTCGAATTCTTTCTGCATCACCAAGGCAAAGTTTTGACTCATAGTTTCTTCATTGCTGCCAAAGATAATATCATCTACATACACAAAAAGTATTAGAAATTTGTCATTTTCAATTTTTATATAAAGATTGCTATCTGCTGATCCCTTTGAAAAGCCTTGTTGATGAAGATATTTGTCCAAACGATAGTACCAAGCCCTTGGAGCCTGTTTAAGACCATAAAGAGCCTTTTTTACTCTGCATACAAGATTTGGATCATTCCCAAGGCTGAAACCATTTGGTTGCTCAATGTACACCTCTTCTTCTAAATCTCCATTCAGAAAGGCTGATTTCACTTCCATTTGAAATACTTTGAACTTCTGAAAGCTTGAGAGAGCAAGAAACATTCGAATGGCCTCAAGTCGAGCAACGGGAGAAAAAGTTTCTTTAAAGTCTATTCCTTCTTGTTGAGCATACCCTTTATAAACAAGTCTGGCCTTGTTTCTAATCACTTCCCCATTTTCACTCATCTTGTTTTTAAAGATCCATTTTGTCCCTACGACATTCTTATCTTTTGGTCTAGGAACCAGCTCCCAAGTGTTATTCTTTTTGATCTGCTCAAGTTCTTCATCCATTGCCTTGACCCAGCATTCATCTTTGCATGCCTCTTTTACATTTTGTGGTTCACTGGAGGAGAGCAATGCCAAATAGCTTGAGGCTTGTGCAATTGTTCTTCTTGTTTGTATACCTGCCTCTTTCTGCCCCAAAATTTGAGATTCTGGATGATTCTTCTGAACATACCTGGATGGAGTCTTCTCTTATATCCTTATCTATTCCTCTGGTGCCTCTTGAGGTTCTTCTTCATCATCAGTCTGATTTGAAGGATGGTCTTCATCCTCTTCGATATTTTCATAATTTACTTGCCTAGGAATGTTTCCTTCTTCATCAACCACTACTTCAATGCTGTCAACTATTCTTCCAAGTCTTTTATTGTAACACTTATATGCTTTGCTGTGAGGAGAATAACCAAGGAGAATGCCTTCATCTACTCTAGGTTCAAAATTGCCAAGATGTTCATCATTATTCTTAATATAGCATTTGCTTCCAAAGATTTTTAAATGTTTTACCGAAGGAGTCGCACCATACCAGAGCTCATGAGGAGTTTGAGTGCTGTTCACCCAAACATTTGTTTTGTTGAGAATAACAACTGCAGCAAATGCACCTTCACCCCAGAAGGTTGTGGGAGTTCCAGACTCATCAAGCATAGCACGAGCCATTTTTTGAACCGTTCTGTTCATCCTTTCCACTACTCCATTTTGCTGAGGAGTCCTAGCTGTAGAGAATTCCCTTCTTATTCCATGTTCTTCACAAAAATTGAAAAATTCATTTGAGGTAAACTCCCCACCTCTATCAGACTTGAGGCACTTAATTTTGTGATCTGCTTCGTTTTCAACCAAGGCTTTGAAGGATTTGAATTTTTCGAAGGCTTCGTCTTTGTGCTTCATAAGTCCCATCCAAACCATCCTGGAGAAGTCGTCAATGAATAATATAAAGTATTCTTCTCCTTGAGGTGACCTTTTCCTAGAAGGACCACATACATCTGTATGGACTAGTTCAAGAGGCTTGCTAGTTGATCCTTCCTTCTCAAGGAAGTTAGTTTTGGTTTGCTTACCAAACTGACATGATTTTCATATTGTATTATCTGGAATTCTGATGTCTGGAAGACCATGAACTGCTTGGTATTTGCATGCTTTCCTTATATGTGAAAAGCTTATATGCCCCAACCTCCGATGCCATAATCAATGTTCATCATTCTTGCTCAAATAGCATTGTTGTTGTCCTTCTTCAAATATGTATAAATTATTTGGAGTTCTTATGCCTTTGATCACTGTTTTCCCTGTATCAAGATCACGAACACTACATCCATTTGATCGAAATATTACCTCAGTTCCTTGATCGCACATATAACAGACACTCAGTAGATTATGCTTCAAGCCATCAACATACAAAACATTTCCAGCCTTGACTTTTTCTTTCAACTGAACAATGCCTTTTCCTTTTATGACAGCAGGGGTATCATTTCCAAAAGAAACTTTCTTTCCCTTTTCTAAAGAACTATATGATTGAAGTTTTTCTTTATCACCTGTCATATGCTTCGAACATCCACTGTCGATGTACCATTGATTTTCCTGTCCTTCTGCATATAAAGCTATCCCACATCTTTCTAGTTGCGGTTCCTTCATTTTCCATGTTCTGGTATTTGAGGTTTGTTCCTTTTGAGTTGTCTTCCGAAACCTACTCCTGCATTCAGAATCTTCATGACTAAAGTTATTACAAATAGAACATTCAATTTCACTTTCAAGGGTGGAAAAGTTGTTATAGGTCCTTTTCATGATTCCATTCATACTTCTTTGTTTTTGAGTTTCTCTAGTCATGATTGTCTTATAGGCAACACATTGAGCTGCTTTGTGCCCAAATTTATGGCAAGAGAAACATTGGCCATTGAAGAAACTCCTTCGATTATCAAATCTATCAACCAACCGATTGTAGTTTCTATTGACATCCATTCTTGAGGCAAATTGGGAAGATTTTACCTGTGGCTGGTTGTGGCTTCTGTTTGTCCTTAAGGTAGATTGCCCCCGATTTTCTTGATAGTCTTTGTTCATTCTTGAGGTATACTGTCCCTGATTTACCTGATGATTTCTATTAGGCCTTTGCTCGCTCCTTCTTGCCGCATCAAGATAACTTTTGGAGGTGGATGCTTGAGATGCTTCTCCATTATATCCTAGACTTGTCTTGATTAGTGGAGAACGCTGCACATTGATAATCTCATCCAGAGTTTCAGATCCTTTAACAAATTTAAGATTAAGAGCTTTTGTTTTCTCAATCTCTTTTCTAAGACCAACAATTTCACATTCCAATTTTTCATGATGTTTTTCCCTTTCAGCCAGTTGACATTGCAGAGAATCAATAATCACATTTTTCTCTTCTAAACAAATTTTGAGATTAGAAATCTCTTCATAAAGACCTTCTTCATCTATAGCATCCATGTAATCATCATCTTCAAAATCCATTAAAAGTTTATAATTATTACCTCGTTCATCTTCGTCACTATTTGAAAGTCCATCACTATCTTCATGAGTGTAATAGCTTTTCTTATTTGCATTCTGTTTCTTGTTCCATCTAACAGGTTCCTTCCCCTTGTCAATCTTATCCTTATGAGGACATTTGGCAGCATAGTGACCGATTCTTCCACAAGCAAAGCATTTGAAAGGTAACTTACCTCGGAATCGTCCAGCACCCCGTTGAAGGTTTTTGACAAAATTTGATTCTTTTTCTTGTTCTGACATGTGTCCTGACTCATAGTAATCTCCTTTTCCTGAGGCCTTGAAAGCAGCTTCTCTCCTGTCTGATCGTCCTCCTTTCCTCATTTCATAAGCAGTCAGAATTCCGTGCAGTTGTGACATGGTAAGGTTTCGTAGATTCTCCTTTTCTTCTATTGCAAAAACTTTAGATTCAAACCTAGGGGACAAAGATCTTAGAACCTTTTCAACCACAACAACCTCTTTTATTTCTTCACCCAAATTTTTCATACAATTAACAATCTCTTCTACACGAAGGAAATAGTTAGCCACACTTTCATCGTTGTACATTCTGAGATTTTCATACTGAATTATGAGGGTTTGAAGTTTTGCTTGTTTTACCTGATCATCTCCTTCATAGCTCAGAACAATCTTGTCCCATATTTCTTTTGCGGATTTATACTGCATAGCCTTCACGAATTCTGATTGAGATAGACATCCTAATAGAGTATTGACAGCCTTTGCATTTGTTTCATATTTCTTCTTCTCAGCTGGATCTGTAGGAGTTGCTGATGGAAAAGTGTACCCTGTATCTATGATATCCCAGACTTCTGTACCAAGAGATTGCAGATAGGTTGTGACTCTTAGCTTCCAATAGACGAAGTTGGTCCCATCAAAAATTGGTGGCCTGATTGATGCTTCTCTCTCGTAGTTGCTCATGATGATGGATCTTCCTTCAAGCGATCAAGATTCTTCAGAAGGACCTGCTCTGATACCAATTGTTGGAAATAATACTGAGAGGGGGGTTGAATCAGTATTATCAAGTCAAATATTTTCTTTTTCAAACCCAGATCATATATGCTACTTCAGTTAGATAAAATTGCGTATATACGCAACTACAGAGAAGGAAACCCGCGTATGCAATGCAAACTTATAATTTAGTTTATCTTATTGATGTTGATCATTAATCTATGTATTAGGATCAAATAAACAGTAACTAGAAACAGTAAAACAGATCTGAAGACAATCACACACACAAGAACACAAGATATAAGGTGGAAACCCAATGTGGGTGAAAACCACCTGCTGCAATTCGTCTCTATCTTGTTTTAAGTAGAAACTTCTTTTTGCAATGTATTGGAGCAGTCCTTTACCAGTATGCAGGCTGCAACCTGTAGAGAGATACAACCCTCTCTCGTTCTCCAGCTTCTCCTGGAAGGGAGCTACAACCCCCTTAGCTCTTGCACTAGCCAAGATGCTAGTACGTAGGTGCTGGCCTACAGAAGGCTACAACCTTCTCTTTCTTCCAGGGACCACGTTTCATAAATTTTCAAACTGGATCCATGAACATCAATCAATGAATTTCTGCATCAACCAATCACCTTTTCACCAATCAAAATTGAATAAAAAATAAACACTTCTCTGACAGCTGTACCCAGAACATAGTAACTGTAACCACACACCAATTCTGAACCCAGAACACTACAGTAATCAACAGAAGCAACTAGAACATAAATAAAAAGATGTACGCTACTTCATTGATCAGAAACCTGTGTGTATATGCTTCTGTGTCAAAGCCAACCTGCGTATACGCCCCTTTCCCTTACCAAAACAGCGTGTATACGCACCTTCGCTTTACTGAACCTGCGTACAGATCACTTTTTCAAATATTCAGACAGTAATTAACCCAGATTATCAGATTTATAGATCAAGCTTGCGCCACATATAACAGATCAAAATCATACAAAGATACTATCATTCAAGCCTTAAGATTATGACCCATCAATAGAACTTATCCTTCTCCGTTCCAAAACCATAATAAACAATACCAATGACCCAATACTTGGGATCAACACTTCTGATGAGATACCATGATCCAAAACCATAGGTTCAAATACCAAGGACTAACTACCATGGACCAAAAGTAAATTCTCCAACATATACGTGCTTTTACTTGCGTGAAAGTGCATGTATACGCATACGCGTCTTTGTAACTTATAACCCCACGTGTATACGCGACTTCGTCTAGGTGAACCTGCGTATATGTCTTTTCCTTCATTCTGAAAGCCTGTACTGAGATCTAGTCACCAAAGAGAGTTGCCATCAAGGACAACACCTGTGCCATAGCTCCAAACCTGTGCCATAATGCCAACAAAATAGTCATTAAATTAAGTGAAAAGGCATGTCTGAAAGACATGCCCATTCACGAAAGGTCACCTGTTGAGGTATAAAAGCAGGTTCCTCATTGTAATCTTATATCATCTTATACAATTTTATATATTAATAAATTATTATTATTAAATACCTGTGTGTATTTTTACAATTAAATCTACAAGCTATCAGTCTTCGTGCTTCAGCCATAGTTTTTATGCTAGCACTTTACTCATAAATGCCTTCACCGTGTAGAAGTGAACCATTTTATGAAATCCTCCACTTCTCCCATTGTGTTGACCGACCCGTTTCCCAATTAGGAGACCCACATGGTTGCTCAAGACCTTTCTTCCTTTAACATGATTTTAATGCTTTGCTCCATGAAGCCTAAATATGATGTTATGGTGGCTACTCGGAATAAGGACTATGGTAATGTGAATGCTTTGAATGATCAGGCTACTAATCAACCTACCAGTTCGGCATCACCTCCATCCAATCCTTCTCCACCCATGATTCCTATAGAGTTAACTATTAAGTCTATGAAGGGCATTATTCATAAATCTACTTTCAATCCTCGTGCCAGGACTACTCAAAATTATAAAGTAGTTGAAGGCTTGGCTCAGTCTCCATTAGCTATGTCAACCCTTGAGATGTTGCAAAAATGCCCCACCCAAAAAAGGCTTTTCTTTCGGCTATCGGGTGTGTTGATCCTTAAAATTCCAACTCAGTTGTTTTCAGTCATGAAAAATATACCCCTCGCCTTTCAGCTCAATTGGCATTTATCATCCAGTTGTCTTCCGCGGTAAGAACATTCATAGTTCCATTCTGGATGAGGGAGCCTCGACCTATATCATGTCCATGTCTTGCTGTAAAGTGATTAGTTTTCCTCAAATGAGTCAGTCACCTACCACATTGAAAGATTTTGATGGGAGAACGTATAAACCTCGTGGTATTCTAAACTCCTTACAAGTTGAATTAGTGGGAAGCATGTATCCATAGAAGTGGAAGTTATCAATGAAAATCTTGATTATAATCGTCTATTAGGTCATGTTAGACTCCGTCTTGTCAAGTCAAATTTGTCTTGACAATAGGAACATTCATGAATGGAAAAATCTGGGTTGGTAGAGTATGTATGTCAGCTGGAAGAGCAGGTGAATCAGCATCTCAAGGGCTTACTGAAAATTTACAAGGTCTTGGTTTTGAAACTGATAGGTTAAAGACAGGAACACCTTTTCGTGTTGATTGTCGTACTGTTGACTTTGCAAGTTTGGAACGCCAACAAGGGGATGAACAGGTTAGCTGGTTCAGTTTTGATCCTAATGTTCATATAGAAAGAGAGAAAATGTGTTGCTACCTGATGCGCACAACTGCATCCACTCACCAGCTTATCAAAGAAAACTTACATGAGACACCTACATATGGAGGTTGGGTTGAATCAAAGGGACCCCGATATTGCCCATCTATTGAAGACAAGATAGTAAAATTTAATGACAAGGAGTCTCATCAAATTTCCCTAGAGCCAGAGATTCTAGGTTCGATCCCCAGTATGGTCGCCAATATGTTAGCGCTTGAATTTGGCCTCAGACTGAAAAAGACAAAATCCAAGGCAACATCAAACCACTTAGCCTCGTAGCTAGCCCTACGGGGACATGAGAGGGCTTTCTCCGGGTCTATCTCGGCAAAAGGCCTTCAAAGGGCTGAGATGACCAATAAAGAACACTGATTTTAGGCTAGTAAACTGATAGGGAAAGTTTGATTTTAGATTTTTAGGGTTTTGTTGGAAAACTGAGCACGGTAATTTTGGGTGCGGGGATGAGACACAGTTTTTGCAGAGGTCTTTTTGGGGCAAGGTAGGATATTGTCTTGATGCCTTTGAAATAAGTGAATGGATAGATATGACCGGTGAGGAGTCAAGGAGAGCAAGAAACCATTGAGAGTTCTCCTTAAACAGATGAAAACATAGATATTAAGCAAACTTAAAGGCATAGCATAGAAACCATGAATTCTACCTTAACACTTCATTTACTTAATTTGCAGAAGAGAAGAGTAGGAAAATGATACACATAACAAACTTACAAGTACATGAGAGAAACACACCATCAACACAAATCACCACAGTGTTACACTAAAAAATGTCACCATGACTATTTGCAGTTAGTATGGCTCCATCCACTGTCATACTATCCTCCTTGGCAAGTCTCATGCCTCTGCTCTTCATGTCAAACTCCAAGAAAGAGAGAAAAGTCATTTAAAGTTAATTATCTCTGGTACGCAGTTTCTCTTAGCCTTACCTGCGTGTACGCAACCCAAGTTCACAATACCTGCGTACTTGTACGCTCTGTATGTAAAGGGGTGGGTGCGTACTCCTGTAAAGGTCAAAAGGCGCAAGTTTCACTCCAAAAAAGTTACTTGTGGTCATTTCTAGAGTCTTCTAGAAGCTTGTTTGACGTGTATGAAGCGCCTCCAGGTGGTTCATGTATTCCTACCAAAGAGGAACTTATCCCATCAAGAGGGGAGCTATCCCATCCAAAGAGGGGCTTATCCCATTGATGGTGGACCTGAATAACTTCCTCTAGAGCACTATAAATACAGGCATTGGGCCAAAGGGAGGGGAGGTTGAAAGCTGAATATTCCTAAGGGTAGATGCTGCTGGAATTAGGACTTCCTTGTAGAAGCTTGTGAGGAGAGATTACCATCTTTGCTTGTTCTATTTGGAAGTGGGTGAGCTGATCAGAGTAAAGGAGAACTCTTGTGGACCCTGGGAGGGACTTGCACAACACCAAGGCTCAGGTTGTAATGGTTCCTTTTGTTACCTTTTAATACAAATTAGTCCATTCTTCTCAACAATTTGTTATTTATGAGTTGTTTCATATACTCCTTGGTATATATGTTAAATATGTTTTATTTTATGTGATATTCAGGTGCTATTTAATCGTTTGATTGTTAGTGAATGCAGGTTTCGAAGGGAAGGAGGAGCTCATCCGGATCAACGAAGCTGGACTACTACAACAGCGTTGGGTTACAGGTAGGATCTAAACACTTGATTTCTCATATTGTAAAAGCATATTTAGAGAAGGATTGCTCTTATTTGTCTTGTTTGTCACTAGAAAGTCTTAGGCTTCTAGGGAGGTCGGTTGTGTCCGCACTAACGACTCATTCTGTGTGACAAATTGGCGACTCCGCTGGGGACTCCATGAATGTGTTTGAGTTCTTTTTGATTTGATATTTTGGTCTGAGAAAAATCACTTGTTTTCTGATTTTTGGCTATCTAGCTGTGTATTTGGGTGGGTTAGCTTAGAGTCAAATTAGATTTTTATTTTTCTTAGCTTTGCCAGCCGTACGCAGTCTCTGAGTTTGACACAGTGCGTACTTGTACGCACTGAGTCTTTGTGCACAGGGCGTACCCGCACCTGTGTCAACAGATCACCTGCGTACCCTTGTCAAATTTGAGAAAATCTCATTTTTCCTCTTTTTGCTCTTTAGATTTTGTTTTTACTTTGTTTTTACTGCCCAGATCCATCAGTTTTCTGTCAGAGATCTTCACCTGAACTTGTCCCGTTAGTGTCGAGGGTTTTGGTGGAATTCATAGGGATTTTGCCTTAGGGATTGATTTTTTAACCGGTCCTGTAGTGACTTTGGCGTTAGAGGTTGTCAAACTTTGGATCTCCTTGGTTTTGGTCAGTCCTTTTAGGAGTCGGGCCTGTCATAGAAGTCACCCTTGTGAGAGACCTACCTTTGTGTCTTCTCTTTGCGAATCTCGAAAAGTTGTTTGTTAAAACCTTGAATTCCATTCTTGAGAAAAAAGAACAAAAATATTTCGATTTTGTTTTTTGATTTGTTTATGGTTCTGCATGAACTGATCCTTAGTTGCATTTTGACTGAGTAAAACATCCGGGAATTATCCTTGTAGGCTTTTGTCCTCATTTTTTTCTTTTAGGTAGATTTCCTTTTAATTTACTTTTGAGTGAATTTGATTTGATTGTTTTAGATTTGTTAAATTTTATTTGATAAATAGTTTTTATATGCTTTATTAATATAGAAAAAACACAAAAATTCTTTTGGAAAAAGTTTGATTTGGTAGCGTTTGTAGACTTTTGGGAGAAAAAGGAAATTTCGTAGAGTAATTAGTGGTCATGAGTTGTGTGTTTTGAAAAGATAAAGAGATTGTTTCTTTGATTGTCTTTACTAAGAAAGTTGTTTTCTATAAAATTTGCATTTTCCAACTCTCTTAGTTAGGAGATTCATTGAAAAAAGAAAAGTAGTGTAAATCATCTTATGTGCATCTTTGTAGTGGTTGTGAGTCGAGTCTACACACCACCAGTTTCATCTCCACTACCTTTTGCCTTTAAGAAAAACCATAAAATTAACGCTTAAAGTAAAATCAACTTAGTAACTTTTATTTACTAGGGCTCTGAAACACCAATTTAGATCAGGCTAGTGTCTTGGAGTAGGACAGTAATTAACTCTCCAAGACAACAAAACCAAACAAGTAGCTTATCTTGTGATAGAATAAATCCAATTGTTTCATTTGTACTCTGGGAATGCTCCTCTTAAAGGAGAAGCACGAGCTCGTGTCCGAACCAGTGAGGGGATCAATCCTCCCTCGTTGGGAACGACGCCAGACACGCACGTATTACAAACGGTAAACCTCGGATTAACCATTGTCGAGGAGCCAGGGGTCACTTGTCGGTAAACCTTGGATTATTGTCAAGGAGCCGGCAAGGGGATTGAGCTTGATACTCTGCCCTTGCGTGCTGTCAGAGTGTAGAATGTTCCCCCAGGTGCATTTGTTGCTGTTGGTAACCTTAGTGACCATTATCTTTAGGATTCTACCAAGGTGACGGTGGAGGGAAGATCCCACTGTACCTGGAGCAGACGTCGGCTATACTCACTTGGATTTTCCGGGGGGTTCACTTCACTCGAGACGGTTAAAGTGGAGGAACTTGTGCCGGTCTATTCATTAAGTAGGTTGCCGGGGTAACTGTTCCACCTGCCACTTCTGTACTGAATCTGACGATGTTGGGTTTCATCTCCAACTAGCGTTTTTGGTCCGGAAGGCCACTGTTTGTGCTTGGTTTGACGCCCTAGATTCTTTAGGCGTGTGATTCAAATTTGTTTGGTTCTTTAGAGACTTTAGGTGGTTTGCTTTGAGATTTTACTTTGTTTGCGTGTGCAGTAGTTAAAAGTTTTTAACTATGGCGGAATTACCGAGACAGTCCCATCGACTTCGGGGCAAGTCTCCTGAGGTTGTTTCTGTGGCCGAATTGTTGAGGAAATCCCGTAGACTTCGGGGTGAACCTCCTCAAGACGTCCCGAGTCATTACGAATGTTTGAAGGTCCTTGTAACTCCTCCTAGTGGCAGTAGAGTAGGTTCACCTGAAGAAGGAGAGTCGTCTTTGGTAGTCCATCCAGATTACCAAGGTCTAGAAACAGGTTATAATCCTGAAGCAGTTGCAGTTTCCAAGCTTGCTGGTAGTTTTTCATCTACTAGTGATATAGGCGAAGAACCTGAAGTATCTGAACCTGTTACTCCAACTTCTAGTGCACCAGATTCACCTAGGGTAGAAAGAGTCATCACCGAAAATCTTCCTATTGGTTTGATAGCTATTGAAGAACTTGCTCCAGAGGAAGAAATAGGCGTGTCTATCCTTGAAGATCAACCTACCATTGATCTAAGGGAGCGTGAATCTATCTTTTACAGTCCTCTTAGAAGTACTACTTGGTACCTTTCGTTAACCAATTATTTAGACAACTCAGGGATAGGTTTTTCTCCACCTCGTACTCCTTTTCCACTTGGAGGTATTTATACTCCTGTAAATATGTCTAGTCAGTCGTCCGTGTTCACTCAATCTCCTGAATCTTTCTTGCACGGCGGTCCTTCTGTTCCCGCCGGGTATCAGTCACTTTCTGGTACCTTTGCGGGGGCATCTCCTCAACCCATTGATCATGGGTTATTAGCTGGAAACAATGGTAATAAACCGTTGGGTGTAGGGGACATTTACATGATGTTAGGTTCAGTTCTCGTTTCTCAACCTCAAGGTGGCCAATTACCGCTTGGGGGGCAGCCTCAATTAACGCCTGGGGGGCAACCTCAAGGTACACAAATCATGTCTGGGGGGCAACCTCAAGGACAGTATGTACCCATAGTACAATACATGCCTCAAGGTCAACCCCAGCCTCAATATGTACCCCAAGGTCAACCTCAGTATCAATATTTACCTCAAGGGTATCAACCTCAAGGTCAAGGTCAACCCCAGTATCAGTATTTACCCCAAGGTTATCAACCTCAAGGTCAATACTCGAGTCAAGGTTTTCAACCACCTCAAGGTCAGTCATATGTTCAAGGTATGGGAACTATGCCTTTTAGTTATCAATCCTATCCTCAATCCGGTTATGGATCTCAGTATGCTCAACCTGTTACGGGTCAATACCCCGGAATGATAGTGTGGGATCCATCACAAGGTCAACAGGTGTTGCAGCCAAGTATACAGTTGTTACCTCAAACTGGACAACCCGTAGTTTTTGGTTCACCCCAGCAACCGCAACCTGTCCAGTCAAATGTTCAAACTTCTGTAACTTCGGTAGTTACTCAGTCGCCAATTGCACCTAGTACTCCATCTCAAACGACTGCTGCAACTACCGCAACATCTACCGCACTTACTTCTGGAGTATCGACAACTCCGGTTTCTACTGTCTCTGCAACCACTCCTCAGACATCTTTACCGTTGTCCGGATCTACGATTCAAACCACGGTCCAGATGCCTGTGGGGCAGCCTGGTTTAAGTACTGTTGTAACAAGTCAACCTCAGTTTACTTATCAACAGTACCAGGGACAGTACCAATTCGGTCCTGCTGTCCAACAGCCGGTTTACCAGTATCAACCGTATCCTGGGTACACTTATCAACAACCTCAGCAACCCCAGTACGGTCCGGTTAATCCTGGTTTTCCAGGAGGATATAATATCCGAATGCAATTCCTATTCCTAGTTATCCTGGATATCCTCCTCCTGGAAATGGTATTGTGACCTAGAGTTTTAGAGATCCTAACCGGCAATTACCGTTTATCGCAACTTTGGATTTGCCAGACTTGACGCGCCTAACGAACGATCCAATTCAATATCTTCCGTTCTGGCCGCCAATGCCAAATAAGTTTCCCAGTGATATACCCAAGTTCGAAGGTAAGTCTGGAGAGGATCCGTCAAATCACGTGATGACTTACCACCTCTGGTGTGCTTCAAATTCTATCTCGGATGATTCGATCCGCTTACGTCTTTTCCAGCGTACGCTCATTGGTCTCGCGGCCAAGTGGTACATTGAGTTACCACGGGCCTCTTTTTACAATTTCAGCCAGTTAGCTACCTCGTTCCTAACTCATTTTCAGTTTCCGGTCAGATACGATAATGGTACTGAGTTATTAACTTCATTAAAACAATCGACGTCCACTTATATTTCCGATCATATCCATGAATGGAGACGTCGAAGACGTTTAGTGAAAGTTTTTATCCCGGACCAAATATTAGCTGAATGGTTTGTAAAATCATTATTACCGAAGATTACTGAAGATGTAGCTAAGGCCGGAGTAGTTACTGAGGAGCAAGTCATTGCTCAAGCCCAGTACCTTGACTTAGTTTATACTCAGTCGGGTACGTTGCACGAGAAGATCCCAGATCTTCCTAAATCGAATCAAATCGCTACTGCTCCTTCGGGGTCTCATGCTGTTGATGGCATGATTGGTACGGTAAATACTAAAAGTAAGAAGAAATCCTCAAAGAACTCTTCTCCAATAATAACCTTACCAGACTCCCCGACAGGAGAATCTTCTCCTGAAATTACCGCCGACATTCACGCTGTAGAGTCATCTACGGCTAAATAAAAAAACGGTGGTAAGAAGAAAGGCAAGAAGAAGGACAAAGCAGACAAGGCTCCAAAGGAGAAAAAAGAGAAGTCGGAATCTAACGACGAAAAGCGCAAACCTCGCTATCCTTGTTTAATTTGTGAAGAAGATCATTTCACAAGAGATTGCCCTCATCGGGCAGAGGTTGTGAAAATCGTTAAAGGTTCCCCAACTCCTGCTGTTTTGAAAGATCCATTTCCAAAGCAGGAGAGTAAAATGATAGGTTCTTCCTCGAGTGCCAGTGAAGAACCCATATTAATGATGTCTCATGTACGGATTGCGACTCGATCACAAGATTATGGTAGTAAAAGTCCTGTTGATGGATCGAAAGAAGCAGAATCTTCTCGTTCAAATCCATCAACCTCAGCTCCCAGTTCCGATCCACTACAGATCGAGAAACCTAACCCTGACTTAGTAATAAAACTGCCCGCCAAGGGTGTACTTCGAAGGTCTGCTTTCAATCCACATGCGAGAGCGGCCTAGAATTACAACATTGTTGAGGATTTAGCTGTTTCACCCTCAGCAATGTCGGCTTTGGAAGTGCTACAATCATGCCCAGCACAGAGAAAATTACTTTTGTCGGCTATAGGAGCTGTTGATGTTCAGGACCCGAACCTGATAATCTTTGATCTAGAAAATAGTACACCGCGTCTCCCTCATTAGATGGCTTTCCAGATTCCAGTGATTGTAAAAAACAGGCCTATTCATCGGACTGTAATTGATGAAGGAGCTTCTACGTGTATTATGTCGATTCAGTGTTGGAGATCGCTTGGCTCTCCTTCACTGAACCAATCCCCGACGATTCTTAAGGCCTTTGATGGCCGTGGGTTCCATCCGTTTGGCATTCTACAGGATTTGCCTATAGGGGTTGAAGGAAAAACCGTTAGTCTGGATGTGGAGGTGGTTGATGCCCCTCTAGACTACAACCTTCTTTTGGGTCGCAGTTGGTCTTACGCTATGACAGCGGTCGTGTCATCGGTCTTCAGAGTAATAAAGTTTCCACACAATGGTAAGATCGTGATGATAGACCAGCTGGCTTACTTTTCATCCACCCAGCCTCTTCAGAAAGTATCCAGAATGTCGGTAAAACGACTATCCCTTACAAGGATGTTGGTGTAGGATTAGTTAAAGATTTCGGTTTATTGGGAACTTTTCCTTTCCCTCCAATCAATGAAGACCCTTCATTCGCAACCATTCATATGATTACTTCAGACACTATTATCTATGATGATCCTTGGATTGTCCCATCTGAATCTGAGATAGACTCATTCGGTAATGCAATGCCTTTGAGTCCATATGAAATTGCTTATGAGGCCGTGCAGTCTTTTTCCGACTTAAGTTCAACCCAAATAGACCAAATGAATGTGGTCCGTGAGGAATCACTTTTCACATCGACCTCAAAACGGATAACGTTTCCTGAAGTTGTGTCATCTGACGAACAACTTCGCGAAATCCTAAGTGTAGATGATCTACCATGGGAAGATCTTCATCATCGATCTTCGTTTTTACCTGAGGGTGATGACTTTGAAAATGATTTTTCATCAATTTTTACAGCTGAATATGTCAAGGACGCTCAGAATCCCATGAAACATCCTGATTCAGAGTTGAATTTGGGAAACATTTCCCAAACTATTGCCATTGACATTTCAGTTAAAACCGGAGTTATTGAAAACATTCATATAGGTGCCTCGTGTACAGATGACGAAATTCAAACATACAAGGTCCTATTTCAAGAATTCCGCGACGTGTTTGCCTGGTCCTATGAGGAAATGCCAGGAATTGATCCCTCCATTGTTGTTCATGAAATCAAGACTTACCCGGACGCTAAACCCGTTTGGCAACGTCTGCGTCAGATACACCTTAGGAAAGCGGCGGCAATTAAAGCAGAAGTTGAGAAGCTGTTGAAAGCAGGTTTCATTTATACAATCCTGTTAACAGATTGGGTATCGAATATTGTTCCGGTTAACAAGAAACAAGGAACAATAAGAATATGTATCGACTATAGGGATATAAATCGTGCTTGTCCAAAAGACAACTATCCCACACCCTATATCGATCAAATAATTGATGATTGTGCCTGCAGCGAAATATTTTCCTTTATGGACGGTTTTTCCGGTTACAACCAAATCAATATTCTACCTGCCGATCAACCAAAAACGACTTTCATTTGTCCTTGGAGGACATTTTCTTACTGCAAATTACCTTTTGGACTTAAGAACGTCGGAGCCACTTTCCAACGGGCAATGTCTTACGCGTTTCACGACATCAAGCACATTGTGCAACCGTATCTCGATGATTTGCCTGCTCATTCTTTACATCGAGCTGATCACCTTGACCACTTACGCGCTATTTTTATGAAGTGTCAGCATTATCGAATTCGGTTGAACCCACACAAATGTGTCTTCTGCATAGAAGTGGGACGATTGCTAGGATTTGTCGTTTGAAAAGCCGGTATCCGCGTCGATCCCTCGAAGGTCGAAGCTATCATCAAATTGCCTCCTCCTTCGAGTTTGCGCCAACTCCAAAGTTTGCAGGGGAAAGCAAACTTTTTACGTCGATTCATTCCTAACTACGCCGAGGTTACAAAGGGTTTCACCCGGTTTTTGAAACAAAACGCTCAATTTTCTTGGGATGAGATAGCTCAGAAATCTTTTGATGCACTTAAGCACGCGTTGACCCATGCACCGTTGCTGCATCCTCCCAACTACAACCAGGAATACTTTTTGTATCTCGCTGCCTCCCACTCCACCATTGGAATGGTCTTAGTTCAGGAAGACGAATTTGGAATGGAACATGTGATATATTATCTTAGTAGAGCTAAAATATTCGCATGTGGAGAAATTGGCCCTGGCAGCTGTTCAGGCTGTCCAGTGTTTTCGTCATTACATTCTTCTCCGTAAAACTACAGTGATCTCGGATTGCAACCCTATGATCTATATTTTGACTAAACAATTTCTAGGGGGCAAGTACTCCAAATGGATTGTTATCCTGCAGGAGTTCGATTTGGAGTTCGAGAAGTCCAAGTCTAAGAAATCCTTAATTTTTGCGGAATTGATGTGTGACTTCCCGCGTGCTGACACGGAAACTGTGGCAGAGGAACCCATTGCGGACGAATCTCTGTTTCTCATCAGCACTTTAGATCCGTGGTATGGAGATATAATCGTCTATCTCCAAACCCAATCCTTTCGGCCCGAAGCTTTAAAGTCAGAACGTCGGAAAATTCGTTTCCAGTCCGAACAATACAAGATTATTGGAGATACTCTTTATCGTCGTGGGGTGGATTTAGTTTTTCGTCATTGTTTAACTCATGAAGAGGCAGAAAGGGTTATGAATGACTGCCATTCTGGAGCATGTGGCGGTCATATGTCTGGGTATGCCACAGCTCAGAAGGTGTTGCGTGCTGGCTATTTCTGGCCGTCCATGTTTAAAGACTGTATCATTGCGGTCCGGAAATGCCACAACTGTCAAGTGTTTGATCGCAAGATGCGCGCACCACCTGCTCCTCTCCACCCTATAATTGCCGTTGGTTCTTTTGCTAAATGGGGTATCGATTTTATTACATGCAACCCTCACTCGGCCGGGGGGCATACGTATATCATCCTTGCGGTTGATTATTTTACTAAGTGGGCCGAGGCGATGCCTACATTCGAGGCAGATGGCAAGACAGCTGCGATTTTCGTATTCAATCATATTATTGCTAGGTTTGGTGTCCCACAAGCGATAATCACTGACCATGGGCGCCATTTTTGAAACATTATGATGACAGAACTTACAAGCCAGCTTGGTTTACGTCATGATAGTTCTACTCCTTATTATCCTCAAGCAAACGGTTTGGTTGAATCCATCAACAAAGTTCTAGTTATCATGATTCGACGAATCATTGGTATTCATCGGTCGAATTGGCATAACATGTTATTTTCAGCGCTTTGGGCGTACCGAACCTCAGTAAAAACATCAACAGGGTTCACTCCTTTCCAACTAGTTTATGGTTTGGAAGCAGTGTTGCCCATTGAATGCGAAATCCCATCACTTCAAATGGCTATCGAATTACTCCCAGCTACTTCCAAAGAGGAGAAGCGTCTATTATACTTAGCTAAATTAGATGAGACTCGACGTGAAGCTGCTTTAGCAATCGAGACTCACGCAAAAAGGATGAAAGCTCAGTATGATCGTAACGTAACCCCTCGTAATTTTTCGGAAGGAGACCTAGTGCTATTATATGATCAAGCTAACGATAAATTAGGTGCTGGAAAATTTGTTCCGATGTGGCATGGGCCCTACATTGTCAAACGAAAGCTAGCAAAAGGGGCCTATGAGCTGGTAGATTTTGATGGGGACTCTTTGGGTAAGCCCAGAAATGGGCTTTACCTAAAGAGGTATTATGCTTAAATGGTGGGTATGGAGATTCAGTTAGTTTAGTTAGGTTAATTTTTCTTTCTAGCTGTTATGTTTGCTTAGTTTAGACAGTGTGCTTAGCTTAGAGAGTGTGTTTTTCATCGTTATTCTGGCTTATCTTGGTTTTACTCTTGATATTGCAGATGTCGATGCCTCTCCAAATGTACATTGGATTTGCTGATGGTGCTTGTCGTAGTACACAGAATATCTCTTCCGCAGCTTGGGTTATCTATTCGCCCTCTGACGAGTTAGTTTCTATGCATGGGGTGAGCCTCGGTCAAACAACAAACAACATTGCAGAATATAGTGCAGTGATTGAACTATTATCTGAATCTATTTCATTTGGGATTCGGAGTTTGATAGTGAGGTTAGATTCTAAACTCGTTGTATTACAGCTTAATAGAGTCTATGCCATTAAATATCCAGTGTTATTAAGATTGTTTTTGAGGGTGCGTCTCTTGGAACGTGAATTTGATTATATTGAATATCAACATATTCCAAGGTCTTTAAATACATTAGCAGATGCAATGGCATCTCGAATGTTAAATAGACATTTGTAACAATCATAAATGTAAATTTATAAACATTTCATCACACATGTTTAACAAACTAAGCCATTAATAATGATATATATAGATAGGAGTGTGTCAAATAATATACATCATCTTCGATCATAGGTTGAAAAACACCTTATGATCGGCAAAAATGATAAGTACAAAAACCAAAAATGTCATATGTGTCTACAAAAGTGACTAGCCAATCACTGGTGGTGCTCTCTATACGAGACCACTGCCCGCGCTACCCTACACAGGAACCTCCTGAAAGGTCCCGGGACTACGACCACATAGCGCTGAAGTCGGATAGGAATGTCGTCTATAGTCGTCTCTGGTATGCCTGCCGTGAGACGCTCTAAGTCCTGTTCCAGCTCGGCTAAAGTCTCTGCGGCCGCATCTTGTGGGGCCGGTGCTGGTACAGCTGGTACTCTTCTCTCAAAAGCCCGGAGATTGGCCGGACGCCGTGGGCCTACATCTGCATTTTGAAAATTTGTGCTGTCAGTTTTGAGACGATATATAAAAAAAAAAAAAATAGATAATTTAAAAAACTTGTGAAAAATGAAGTACCTCTGTCGTCCCATTGTTCTCCCTGTGGAAGAACCATATCCGGATCATTGCAAAAATCCATTCCGGCATAAGGAAAATCCTGAATCGCAAAGACCTGGCTCTCCAGCCAGTGAAAGTAACCATCAGGAAATCGAACAACTGCTGCTCCCTCATCAGGATGCCGAGCCATTACCGCAACCCATCTCGTCAACTTAGGCTCCCGAGGAGGCCCAACTGGAACTGTAAGATGCTGGGGGATCAGCATTGGAACTCTCTCTAGGGCAAAGCTCACAACTAAAGGCCCATATCCAAAAGTCTTCAGTTGTCCGTTCTTTGCCCTAGTTAGTTGGCCCTTCATATTGGCCAACACAGCATCGCACAAGTTGAAAATGGTGCCTCGGAAGCAATCTATAGCCATCCGCATTTGGGAACCAGTGGCTATGTGCAAAGCGGCAGCGCCGCAAAGTCTGGTAACTGTAAAGGCAATTACCATAAGTTCAGGTCGGGATATGTATTTGATTTCTATCCCCTTATCCTGGTTTTGATTGTTGCACCACTCTAGCCGGAGACTAGCAAGGGATTGGCCACCCGGCCTAGTCCCGAATAGAGAGAGTTGCTCGCCCCTGTTAGGCAAGCCAGTGAGAAAATATATGTCGGAGGACTCTATCTTGAGCTGGTGTTCTCCGATGTAAAAACATTGATCCTGAATGTTCCACCTTTCAACCAGCCACTCTAAGAATGGCACCTGGGCCCTCATGCCAGGTATGGCCCAGTACTTGTAGAGGCCGCATGCTTTTAAAGCATCAATGGAAGTTTGATGACCTATTGCGGCCAAATCGACATCTTCGTGTTCTCTTTCACGCCAATCTAGCATGGTGGGCAGTCTACACACCAAAAAACATTGATTAGAATTCATAAAATAAAAATTTGATGGTTGATTTTTGTGTTTGGTGTTTGAAAATCCGCTTTGCGCGAAGTACGCACCCCGCGTTCAGAAAACAGAGCGGCGGTACGCAGCTGTTCTGAAGGTGGGCTGTGTACTCCGACCTTTTTCCCATATAAGAAAAAGTCGGGGTACGCAGGTCGCCGATGGGGCACCTGCGTCCCCCGAAAAGCGGACTCTAAAACCCTAAACCCTCCAAAAAATCAAACTAAAACTTAAAATGAAATTCTAAACGGATGAAATTGAAGAGGAGGATGTTGTGAAATACCTGAAAGAGACGGTGCTCGATTCTGACGGTCGGATTCTCCGCAAAGACCACGGGAAGTTTCTTGTCAAAAGCCCTTTTCTCAACCTCAACAGTAAAATGGTAAAAAGTCTTTTTATAGGTTTTTTGGATGAATGAATGCTAAATTTGTTTATTTTTCACCATGAAAGGATGTTTTTCAATGTATTTTTGCCCATCTTAAACAGGTATGAGTAATGTGTTGTTTTTGTGCAGGACAAAAGGACTTTAGGGTAAAATCATCATTTTTTACGAACCAAGAAATCAGAGTCATCTTTTAAGCCCTTTTCTGACTCCTAAAACATGAAAAGATTGCCGAGCGTTTCTTTTACACTCGTTAAAGTGGAATTAAAAGACGGTCCTCTTACAGCCCTTTTCTGACCGTGAAAACACGAAAAGATTGCCGGATTTTTGTCGTTTCAAATTCGATACTGGAAATAAAACGACATACCTCTGATCGCTTTTTACTTTTCAGGTCAAAGGCATTAATCATGAAAGTACTCCTTGGTCGCAAGATCAAGCGGTTCTCTCAGGTATTATTTTATACTTTTTCGGGCTTGGGAGACACAAATTTACGAAAAAGTTCACCTTGGAGTCTTCTTTAGTTTTTTCAGACTCTCTAAAAATGAAAAACGCCGAGTTTTTCCTATACTGGACTCGTTAAAATTTCACAGTAAAGGACCTGTTCGATTACAAACAGGAACGGACCACTCCTTCTTAGGGTCCGAATCTAAACTAAGTTGGACTCATCCGAAGGATGAGCTTATAATCAAACATATGTTATCCTCCTCAAGCTTGTAAAAAATAAAGAGGTACTTGCCAGAAATGGTGGGGGAAAAGAGAGAAGAATGAACCTATTTGTTATCCTTTGTTACAGAAGAACCTTATCACCGCTCTTGAACACGACACGTTTTATTCACCTGGGTTGGGAAATCCTTTGCCTTAAAGCTGATAAAACCACTTTGAAAGTCTTCAACCGTTTCTGGGTATTAACTTTGGGTCAATCGCCACCAAGCCATCTGTCGTGTCGTTATGTGTTCAAGAGGTCTCTGCAAATAAACCATTCATATGCAAAATACTTGTCATCCATTTGACCATCCCTGAGTCAGTCCTTACAGCAAAATTTCTTCAACTTGAACAATGATTTCGTGTTGTGGGCTTGCCTGCGACGGGTCGCTTTCTATCGACATCAACACATTATCTAGAAAGATGACTTAGAAATCGTCAGTACCTTGAAGTCTACATGCATCAATGGCAGGTTTCTCGCCTTTGACGACAGTTTACATCATTGACTTTCGATCAAAGGGTTCCGTGACGTGTTCGACATCAACTCATTCATTCACATTTCATGGATTGTACTGGGTACTTTGAGAACCATTGACATTACTGGTGGTCTCTCTCACACTTGTTAACAGTTTACATCATCGACTGGTAATCAAGTGGTTTCTACCATGTTCGACATAAACTCATTTATTCACATGGATAGAATCGTACCAATTCGGGAAGTAGAAATGAAGACCCTGGATCTAGTTTCCACCATCCAAACTGCGAGGAGTTTTGTATTCATTATATAGTAGACTAATCATAAACAGATGGCTGCGTCCATACTGTGTCTACAAAAGTCTATGATTGTGATGTACTGCAAAATCATTCTTGTATTAGAGCAGTAGTTAGATTGTTAGTTAAAGTTTTCAATCTGAGTATGGGAATGCCTACCTCAGCGATGATAGCATCTTATATATGTATTTTGTGTTGAATATTTGCAGGTTCTGACCAGGCTCTCCGCAAGATACTCCTTGAAATGATAAAGTACTTCACCCTTCCTAGATCATGTAAAACCCTAATCTACTGCAGGCTTCGCACTTTAGGGGGCAATCTGTTACACTAAAAAATGTCACCATGACTATTTGCAGTTAGTATGGCTCCATCCACTATCATACTATCCTCCTTGGCAAGTCTCATGCCTCTGCTCTTCATGTCAAACTCCAAGAAAGAGAGAAAAGTCATTTAAAGTTAATTATCTCTGGTACGCAGTTTCTCTTAGCCTTACCTGCGTGTACGCAACCCAAGTTCACAATACCTGCGTACTTGTACGCTCTGTATGTAAAGGGGTGGGTGCGTACTCCTGTAAAGGTCAAAAGGCGCAAGTTTCACTCCAAAAAAGTTACTTGTGGTCATTTCTAGAGTCTTCTAGAAGCTTGTTTGACGTGTATGAAGCGCCTCCAGATGGTTCATGTATTCCTACCAAAGAGGAACTTATCCCATCAAGAGGGGAGCTATCCCATCCAAAGAGGGGCTTATCCCATTGATGGTGGACCTGAATAAATTCCTCTAGAGCACTATAAATACAGGCATTGGGCCAAAGGGAGGGGAGGTTGAAAGCTGAATATTCCTAAGGGTAGATGCTGCTGGAATTAGGACTTCCTTGTAGAAGCTTGTGAGGAGAGATTACCATCTTTGCTTGTTCTATTTGGAAGTGAGTGAGCTGATCAGAGTAAAGGAGAACTCTTGTGGACCCTGGGAGGGACTTGCACAACACCAAGGCTCAGGTTGTAATGGTTCCTTTTGTTACCTTTTAATACAAATTAGTCCATTCTTCTCAACAATTTGTTATTTATGAGTTGTTTCATATACTCCTTGGTCTATATGTTAAATATGTTTTATTTTATGTGATATTCAGGTGCTATTTAATCGTTTGATTGTTAGTGAATGCAGGTTTCGAAGGGAAGGAGGAGCTCATCCGGATCAACGAAGCTGGACTACTACAACAACGTTGGGTTACAGGTAGGATCTAAAAACTTGATTTCTCATATTGTAAAAGCATATTTAGAGAAGGATTGCTCTTATTTGTCTTGTTTGTCACTAGAAAGTCTTAGGCTTCTAGGGAGGTCGGTTGTGTCCGCACTAACGACTCATTCCGTGTGACACACAGGAATCCCAAATAGTGCTGCAAAACCCTGGTCTTTCCTTTGCCAAAATTGCAGAGATACAAAGAGTAATACAGTCTAAGCTTATCCCTCAAGAGTCCAACCATGAAAATGACTAAGAAAGTACATAATATAGGAAAGCTAACACATTTCCCTGCCTCTAGGGGTCGAGCTCATCATCCTAGGAGCTGTTTCAACCAATTCTAAACTGAGCACTACAATCTAGGCAATCAAAACAACTTGCCTCTATAAGCTAGGAAACCAATTCATTCATTAATTTTTTGCCATTTTATGAATGAATCTTCTAGAATAGGTAAAAAAGTGTCATGTCAACATGAAATTACATCAATTACATCAAAGAGGATGAAAAATCCCACCAAAAAGTCAAAACTAGTCAATGCTGCATTTTCCTGAGCTGAAGGTGCAAAACTGGCAAATTTTCCCAACGCGTAGCGTGCCATTTCTCAACGTGTAGCGCGCCTTTCAGGCCACTTTTGAGGCACTTCCCGGCATCCAAATGAGGCACAAGTGGACTTGTTGGAAAGGTCTGGATGTCTACTCTCCAGCCCAAGTGGAATTTCTCAATTTGGTGGCCATTTGCCCCTCCAAAATTGCAATCTCCCAAGACTACTTCATGTGTGTCCAAAAAGTGGCAGAAGGTCATCGTTTGCTTGTTTTTTGACCTTTTGGGGGCTCAAATCTCCATGAAACTTCTTGGTAGTGGCTGAGCAAGTGTATTTTGTCATGAAAAATCCAAAAATGCTGAGTTTTCGTGAAATGGACCTCCCCAAATTAAGGGTAGCGCGCGGCGCGCTACGCGTTGAGGGCAAAAACCTGTTTTTGGTACAAAAAATTCAAAATTGACCAAAATTGCTCCAAATTTCCTGAATTTTGAGCTGGAGGTGTATCATTGAGCACCATTCTCCCTCAAGGTGGCTTCAGCCAAAATTTGAAGTGGATCGAGCCTTTTCCTCCGTTTTAGTGCCTTGGCCAAGCGTGCTTTGAGTACCTTCATTTTTGCTTTGCACACATGCATGCGGGCCCAATAATGGTTCTTCATGTGGCGGAGCATGTCTTTGTCCCTGTTTGCCTTGGCTATCAACCTCTCTAAATGAGTGTTCACCTGAATGAGCATAGAGCTTTGCTCCTTAGGTGTCAAATCACCGGGTCTCTTGCGAGCCAAGTTCCGGTCTTCTCGGATCCTCCGCAACTCATCAAGAGTGTGTTCATCCTCTAATTGCTTGTTGCGCTGCTCTAAGTATGTGATTGTCCAATTTTCCATTTCCAACTTTTGCTGCAACAAGTCATTTTCAGCCCTTAGTTGCTGGATGATCTCCTTTGGCTCTAAGCTAGGAGAACTGATATCAAGGTCAACAATATCTATGTCTGGATCACCTGATGGCCCCTCATCAATCTTGGGCTGCTTGCCTCTCTCTTGTACCTGTGCTGCTGTCAAAAGCGAGGCCCATTCCACCTGATGTGGAGATAACACTCGATGTGCTGATGAAGAAGGCGAGACCCCTTCCACCTGATGTGGAGATAATACTCGCCGTGCAGATGCAAATAAGGCCCTGTGGCCTCTCTGATATGTAACACATGCTGGAGAAGCGCTGAAATGCTCTGGCTCAGGAATGTCAAACTGCTGTGAAGGCCCTCCCTCATCATGGACAATCTCAGGAGGTGGCTGTGGAACTATGAAGAAGTCGCGAGAAATGAAATCCTCCCAAGCAATACCCTGCTGTGCCAACTGATGCATCACTATGATCTCGATCAGTACATAATGATATATACTTTTGAGTTGTTGTGCGGGGTTCTTTCTTTGCACTACGGGCACCATCTTCTCTATATTTCAGCACATGAAAAATGGAATGTTCATCATTCGTACCCGGGTGAAATGCATCAACAAACGGATATGGTACGAATATAAACGTGAAAATCTGCCCTCACAAGTGAAATATCGCATAATGAGCCTCATCAAGGGTGCATACTCATCCCTTAGGAATCTGAAAGGAAAAACAGCAGTAAGGTGCCTCATGCATCCGAGTTTGATGTATGGTTGATAATGAAATTTGTCTAGTAGCTTGCGCTTGGTCCACTCTTCCCCAACATTTGGTATCCCGGTGGCTTGAGCAACAATTTCAGGTGATAGGGTGAAGTCCACTCTTGCAAGGTTCACATGGCCATTGTGCAAATGTAGGACAAACAAGCGGACCAATTCTCTATGGTGTTGAATTTGTGAGATCCTCTCACAATATCCAAAGCATGATTGATACTGATAACATGACATTGCAAATGGACAGGCTTGCAATTGAGCCAAAGAAGTGGGCTCTTCCCTGACATGCCGACCACCCTTACCACCCTTTTGATGCCTCCTTGGCACTTCTACCTCTGGTGTTGAATCACTGTCATAACTCTGCTCGTAATATGATTCGGTTTCTGACATGGTTTTGAAGGCAAGATGGCTGAAATGTATTGCTGACTTTGCACCCAATTAACTGCTGTTTGACTTTTTCAAATGCTGTCACCAAGGGGACATAAATACAAGGGGATTGTTAGGGAAAGGGGAACATGAGGGAATTAGGGACAATACACATAAAGAAGGAATTTAGGGAAGGCAAGCATGGGAAATCACAAAATTATGGGATTTTAAAGTGAAGTAGGGTTTGGGAAGTTAAGTATGTTTTAGGAATTTTAGAGAGGAGAATTATGAAATTTCATGGGAAAATTTGAGGGAGAAAGGTGATGAAAATGAGGGAAAAAGGGATTTACAAATGGGCAACCTTGGACAACAAGAGAAATTTGAAACCCTAGTACCATTGAGACTTTAAATTTTCCACAACAAGGTAGGGTTTTGATTTATCATTTACATAGCATTTGAACATATTAAGTTTCTCTTTCATCTTGCAAAAACAAATCTAGCCATGGAGGAGAGGCCTACCTGCAATGTGTTTGAGAGAAAAATCGATTTGATGGCTTGCTGGAAATTTGTTGAGCAGAAAACCCAACGCGCTGCCCAACGCGTAGCGCCCCTCTGACGCGTAGCGCACATGCAAAATAACACTGAGAAAAGCTCTCTGACGCGTAGCGCGCCTCTGAAACTGCCCACTTTGCTCAAGAACTCCTAAAATCGCCTTTGCAAGGTTTCACTTAGCTTGTGAGAGGCAAATGAGTTGCTAATGAAGAGTGATGTGCTTTTATAGGCTTCCTTTTGATTTTTACTTGCCCAAAACCCACTTTGTAATGTTTTGAGTGTTGACACTTTTTGAATTAATTGGCTCTGACTTTTGGTTTCTTTTCTTTGAAAAATTGGTTGAAATGATGATTTCTTCTGAAAATTTTTGCAGGGATAGCTTCTAGGATGCTTTGGCAAAGGAGACCAAGGCTGCACTTTGACATTTGAAGAATTTTAAATTTTGAGAATTTTTACAAAAATGAGATAACGACCTTTGTTTTCAAAAACAGAGTTTTTGAGAACAAGGTGAAAATTTAGCTGTAAAATGATGAGAATTTTTGAAATAATGTTCAATGAAGGACATCCCTCTGGCCTGCTGGTCCTTTATGACCTCTCAAGACAAAAATGGACTCAACCCTAGACCTAAGACCTTAAAACTTAAAGCAAGATGAATGACCCTTTGAGGATTTTATTTACTTGAACAAACCTGAACCAGCAGTGCCAAACAAGAGGGGAATAAAGACACAAACTCCCTCCACCAGGATTATGGCATGCCTAACGGAATGCAACATGATCACACTGATGGGACACCTAATCATGAAATGCAAAGAGCTTTGATCTCTAGTGGAGGGCTACTAGACCGACTCTAACAGGTCACACATGGGTTTACACCATGTCTGAGGTCGTTTCGACTTATTTCTGTATGATCGCATTTCCTCATATGGGAGGGATTGTGGCCATTGACCAACTCATCTTTTTTTCCTTTGATTCTCATGTTATTAGAAGTGACCCACTTGTAGGGTAAACTCTACGTTCATATGAGCATGTCGAGGTTGGAGTGTTGAAGGATTCCTCACTCATGGGAACCTTTTCGCTTCCTCCTGCTCCACTTCTTGACAACTCATCATGAGTTTCTTATATCAATATGATATCATATTCTACTATCTCAAATAATCCATGGATTGTACCAAATGAAACTAACATACATAGTTTTGGCAACCGAATGCCGCTTAACCCCATTGAGCTTGATTACAAAGCCATCTATTCAGCTTTCATAGCTCAAACCTTCTCTTTGATTAATTGGGTCGATCGATCATTGGATTATGAAACGTGTTATGATCCGTTCTCTTGTATATTCTCTATCAATGACAACATCAAGTAGATCATGATGCCAGAAGATGTGCCGTGGGAAAATCATCACCATAGTTCCTTCTTACTATATTCCACTGAGGATAGTCTCAGTGATGTATATCTGCCCAATATCATCAAATCTTTTACAAATTCTATTTCTATTCACGAAGTCAATTTCGAAAATAATCTCTCAAATATTGAAGAGACGATACCTCTTGATATCTATGTTAAACTGGGTATTGTCGAAAATCTACACATTGTGCATCTTTCTCTCCATCCGAGATTGAGATCTATAAAGCCCTATTTCAGGAGTTTTGTGATGTATTTACCTGGACCTATGAGGAAATTCTAGGTATCAACCCAAATATAATGGTGCATGAGATTAAAATGTATCATGATGCTAAACCAGTCCAACAACACCTCCATCTGGTCCATCCAAAGAAGGTGAATGCGATAAAGAGTGAAGTTGAAAAACTCCTTCGCACTGGTTTCATATACCCCATTCCTTTGATCGATTGGGACAATATGTGTATGCGTTGATTATTGAGATGTGAATCAAACTTGTCCAAAGGACAATTACTTGACCCCGTTCATCAACTAGATTGTTGATGATTGCATTGTTCGTGAAATCTATTTGTTCATGGATGATTTCTCCAGATATAATCAAATCAACATTCTCCCAACAGATCAACTTAAAAATGCATTTATCTATCCCTGGGATACAATTTCCTATTGGAAACTCCCATTTGGTCTAAAGAACACTGGGGACATGTTTCAATGGGTAATGGATTATGCTTTTCACGACATTGAACACATCGTGCAACCTTAATTGGACGATATCCTTGCGATCCAGGTGGATTTTGGTGGCCACCCGCCTATCCCACTTAGACCCCCACAACTGTCTCTTTCAGTTTTTCTGTTTCCTTAATTGTAACACAATTAAGTCTATTTTTAGCAGTTTTTCGGGTCGTGAACTTCCGGAGCTGTTTTGAGGCCCTAAACGACGTTTTCTGGGAAATCTGGGAGCAACATGGGGCTGTGGAACAATGTTTTTGTTCCCAAAGTTGTATTCCTCAGATATATCTTTCTAACAAGCTATTATGCGCGTCAAACGAAGATCGTATGCCAAAGTTACGACCCCGGGAAGTTGATGTACCAATTTACCCAAATGGGGCCCACAGTTTGGTGTTTTATCTCCTAGGGTTAGGTTTTTGGATGTTTATGGTTTTCCATTATTTCTAAACAATAAATAGGCATTTGATCTTCATTGTAACATAGTTCAGAGGCATGTAGCCGCCACATCTCTTCTCAGAGATAAGCTACCATTACTTTCGCTGGTTTATTTCCATTTATGTTCGTAAGCATATTTCAATATTTTACATTAATGAAATGAAGTATTATTTCCGATGCATCTCTATATTTATGGTTATATTTGTAATCTCTTACATTCCTGCTTAAATTTAGATCAGTGGTATTAGAGGGGTTTGATTTTTCTCTGTTTTTCTTTACATGTCCCCAATGAGGTCGGGATATAAGGAGTTAGGGCTTGACTTGGTCGAACCTTTGCAAGACCAGCCTCGTAAATCTGATGGTCTCCCATGGTGAATGAAAGGAAATATGAGGGGGCAAGATCTCCTATCAAAATCTTGCTCGAAGAAGCCCTCGAGCGACAAACGAATGCGATGATGGAAAACTTTGCCCAGATCTTTTAGCGGCTACCCAGGGGTGACACATCGACTTCCAACAGCTACTCTGGAAATGCCACACCCTTTAAGGTACAAGTTAATTTTGAAATCCCATATTCGAGGGTTAGATAGATGCAGATGCCATAGATAAATGGTTAAATATGCTAGAAGGGTATTTTTCTGTTCATGACTTTTCTAGTCAGGAACAAATTATTTTCACTCTTCTCAAAGTAACCCCCCATGTCAAAGACTGGTGGGAAACCTACTGCGAGCAGAAGGATGAAAGCATGGGCTCATTATTTTCAGCCGCACCCACTTGGAATTCATTCTGGGATTCCATCAAGGAGCAGTACTACCCTATCAAAGCTACGAGGACAAATACATAAAGTGGACCACGTTGCGGCAGGAAAGGGACCAAGATGTGCCGGAGTTCACAAACATTTTCCATACCCTTCGCACACAGTTGGGTATCAAGGATTCTGAGCTACATTTGGTACTCAAATACTGCGGCTACCTACACAGGTACATCCAGAACGAGATGGAGTTCCTCAACATCTCCTCGCTCGGCACGACGTACCGATATGCTGTCAAAATCGAGTAGAAGTTTAAACAAAAGAAGCGAGACTTTGGATCCGCAAATCCAAAGAACAAAGGACAAAGCCAAGGCGGGGTGAACCAAAACAATCCATAAAAGCTGCAAGAAAAGAAAAACACCACGAAGTCAAAGAAGGATGTAGGAAAGTGGTGTGAGTTCCATAAGAGCCCCACTCATAACACAAGTGAGTGTCGGACCAAGCAGTCGATGGTCGTCGAGTTGAAGGCTTCTGAATTAGATGCATGTTCCGACCCTAGATTAGAACTCGACAAGGGGAATGACAAAGGTAATCAGATCATTGACACAGAGCCCAACGCGACTGTTGCCATTGTCAAGATCTAGAAGAATGAGCCCGAAGATCCAGAGGAGGGGGATTGTCTTTTCCACTCAAAGATGTGGGTGAAGGGTTCGCCGTTGCAATTCATTATTGATAGTGGGAGCCAAAAGAACCTCATTTCAGCAGAGGTTGTGAAGTAGCTGGGACTACCGACCATACCACACCTGCAACCATACAGCATCAAGTGGCTTCACCAAGGACGAGATATTCGATTCCGCAAGCAGTGCCACCTTCCCTACAGCATCAAGCCCTTCACAGATTAGGTATTGTGTGATGTTGCACCTCTTGATGTTTGTGATGTACTATTAGGCCAACCATACTTATGGAGGTGACATGCTATGTATGAGTCAAGGCCTCGCGTTATTATTATTTCTATGGGTAATTCATTATACGGGATACCAAGGTAGCCCTACCTACTGCCACCTCTTTGATCACTACTACGAAATGCAGGAAGCTCATCTCTCAGACTAGGAAATTCATTTTCTATCTGGTTCACTCCCAAAGTAAGGGGAATATTGTCGCCACATCCATGACCCCCACGAAGGGTTCCTCCACACAGCAGCAACAACAGATGGATACGGTCATGAAAGCAGACAAGAACATCTTCTCCTCACCCACAGGGACACCATTGCACTATTAGGTCAAGCATTCATTCATTCTGACTCCTATAGCACCTCTACCCAACGGGTCGATATATCGCCGTTCCATTCTAGAAAATTCCAAGTAAAATTAGTGACATGACCAACTTCAGGTACCACACAAGTTTCAAGTGGGCGACAAAGTCTGGTTGCATTTGCAGAAAGAATGCCTTACAAGAGCCCATACTAAGGTTGTGGGAAAAAATGCTTTGGAGCACAACATTTCCCCATTCCTTTGCTTGCACTGAGTGTTCAATGTGGACCACCCTTGACCATGCTTCCCACCATTATTGGACACATCAGAGGTTGCAGAACAGCTCACCAGTGACCCAGCTTAGTAGAAGTTTCCTCATCTCAGGGAGGAAGTCAATGCAATGGGGACCATTGCTTCCTAAGGGGGGAGGAATGATCCAGGTGGATGTTGGTGGCCACCCACCTATCCCACTTGGACCCCCACAACTGTCATTTTCAGTTTTTTAGTTTCCTTAATTGTAGCACAATTTACTATTTTTAGCAGTTTTTTGGGTCCTGAACTTCTGGAGCCGTTTTGAGGCCCTAAACGACATTTTTTGGGAAATTTGGGAGCAACATGGGTCCGTCCACCAATTTGTTTCTTCCCAAAGTTGTATTCCTCGGATATATCTTTCTAACGAGCTATTGTGTGAGTCAAATAAAGATCGTATGCCAAAGTTACGACCCCGGGAAGTTGATGTACCAATTTAACCAAACAAGGCCCACAATTTGGCGTTTCATATCCTAGGGTTAGGTTTTTGGATGTTTAGTGTTTTCAGTGGTTTCTGAACAATAAATAGGCCTTCAAGCCTCATTGTAACACATTTTAGAGGCATGTAGCCGCCACATCTCTTCTGAGAGATAAGCTACCACCGCCCAGCTGGTTTATTTCCATTTTTGTTCGTAAGCATATTTCAGTATTTTACATTAATGATACGAGGTATTATTTCCACTGCATCTCTATATTTATGGTTATATCTATAATATGTTGCGTTCTCTATTTTTCTTTGCATGTCTCCAACGAGGTCGGGATATAAGGAGTTAGGGCTTGAATTGGTCGAACATTTGCAAGACCAGCCTCGCAAATCCCAGCGGTCTCCCATGGCGGATAAAAATGAAGACAAGGGGGTAGGAGATCCTATCAAAATCTTGCTTGAAGAAGCCCTCAAGCAACAAAGGAATACAATGATGGAAAACTTTGCCCAAATCCTTCAGTGGCTACCCAGGGGCGACGCATCGGCTTCCAACAGCTACTCTGGAAACGCCACAACCTTTAAGGTACAAGTTAATTTTGAAATCCCCATATTCAAGGGTCAGATAGACGCAGATGCCGTAGATAAATGGTTAAATATGCTAGAAGGGTATTTTTCTGTTCTTGATTTTTCCAGTCAGGAAAAGATTATTTTTGCTCTTCTCAAAGCAACCCCCCACGTCAAGGACTGGTGGGAAACCTACTGCGGAAAGAAGGATGAAAGTACCGGCTCATTATTTTCAGCCGCACCCACTTGGAATTCATTCTGGGATTCCATCAAGGAGCAGTACTCCCCTGTCAAAAACTACGAGGACAAATACATAAAGTGGACCACGCTGTGGTAGGGAAGGGACCAAGATGTGTCAGAGTTCACAAACATTTTTCATACCCTTCGCACACAGTTGGGTATCAAGGATTCTCAGCTGCATTTGGTACTCAAATACCGCAGTTGCCTACACAGGTACATCCAAGATGAGATGGATTTCTTGAACATCTCCTCGCTCGGCATGGCGTACCAATACGCTGTCAAAATCGAGTATAAATTTAAACAAAAGAAGCGAGACTTTAGATCTGCAAATCCGAAGAACAAAGGACAAAGCCAAGGCGGGGTGACCCAAGACAACCCGTCGAAGCCGCAAGAAAAGACAACACCAAGAAGTCAAAGAAGGACGCATGAAAGTGGTGTGATTTCCATAAGAGCCCCACTCATAACACAAGTGAGTGTCAGACCAAGCAGTCGCTGGTGGCCGAGTTGAAGGCTTTTGAATCAGATGCATGTTTCGACCCTGAGTCAGAACCCAATAAAGGGAATGAAAAATAGAAGTAGATCATTGACACGAAGCCCAGTGCCATTGTTTCCACCGCCAAGATCCAGAAGAATGAGCCTGAAGATCCAAAGGAGGGGGAGCGTCTTTTCCACTCACTGATGTGTGTGAAGGGTTTGCCGCTGCAATTCATTGTTGACAGTAGGAGCCAAAAGAACCTGATTTCACCAGAGGTCATGAAGCGGCTGGAACTACTGACCATACCACACCCGCAACCGTACAACATCGGGTGGGTTCACCAAGGACGAGATCTCCAAGTCTGCCAGCAGTGTCGCCTTCCCCACAACATCAAGTCCTTCACAGATGAGGTATTGTGTGATGTTGCACCTCTTGATGTTTGTGATGTACTATTAGGCCAACCATACTTATGGAGGCGACATGCTATGTATGAGTCAAGGCCTCACGCTGTTATTATTTCTCTGGGTAATTCATTATATAGGATACCGAGGTAGCCACACCTACCACCACCTCTTTGATCACTGCTAAGAAATGCAGCAAGCTCTTCTCCCAGACTAGGAAATTCATTTTCTATCTAGTTTGATCCCAAAGTAAGGGGAATATTGTCGCCACATCCATGACCCCCACGAAGGGTTCCTCCATGCAGCAGTGGCAACAGATGGATATGGTCATGAAAGCATACAGGAATGTCTTCTCCTCACCCACAGGGACATCGTTGCACTATCAGGTCAAGCATTCATTCAATCTGACTCCTAGAGCACCTCCACCCAACAAGTCGATATATTGCTGCTCCATTCTGGAAAATGCCAAGTACAAGCAGCGACATGATCCACATCAGGTACCACACAAGTTTCAAGTGGGTGACAACGTCTGGTTGCATCTGTAGAAAGAACGCCCTACAAGAGCCCATACCAAGGCTGTGGGAAACAATGATTTTGAGCACAAAATTTCCCCATTCCTTCACTTGCACCAAGTGTTCAATGTGGACCGCTCTCGACCATGCTTCCCACCATTACTTGACACATCAGAGGTTGCAGAACATCTCACCAGGGACCCAGCTCAGCAGAAGTTTCCTCATCTCAGGGAGGAAGTCAATGCAATGGGGGACCATTGCTTCCTAAGGGGGGAGGAATGATCTAGGTGGGTGTTGGTGGCCACCTGCCTATCGCACTTGGACTCCCACAACTGTCTCTTTCAGTTTTCATTTTCCTTAATTGTAGCACAATTTACTATTTTTAGCAGTTTTTTCGGGTCCTGAGCTTTTGGAGCCATTTTGAGGCCGTAAATGACATTTTTGGGAAATTTGAGAGCAACATGGGTGCATGGACCAATTTTTACCTTCCCAAATTTGTAGTCCTTGGATAGATCTTTCTAATGAACTATTCTGTGCGTCAAACAAAGATCGTATGCCAAAGTTACGACCCCGGGAAGTTGATGTACCAATTTAACCAAACGAGGCCCACAGTTTGGCGTTTCATCTCCTAGGGTTAGGTTTTTGGATGTTTAGGGTTTTCCATTGTTTCTAAACAATAAACATGCCTTCGAGCCTCACTGTAACATAGTTCAGAGGCATGTAGCCGCCACATCTCTTCTCAGAGATAAGCTACCATCGCCCTAGCCGGTCTATTTCCATTTTTGTTCATAAGCATATTTCAGTATTTTACATTAATGAAATGAAGTATTATTTCCGTTGCATCTTTGTATTTATGGTTATATCTGTAATATGTTGCATTCTTACTTAAATCCGGATCAGTGGTATCAGAGGGGTCTGCTTTTTCTTTGTTTTTATTTGCATGTCCCCAACGAGGTCGAGATATAAGGAGTTAGGGATTGAACTGGTCAAACCTTTGCAAGGCCAGCCTCGCAAATCCCGATGGTCTCCCATGGATGAAAATAAAGATAAGGGGGTAGGAGATCCTATCAAAATCTTAGTCGAAGAAGCCCTCGAGCGACAAAGGAACGTGAGGATGGGAAACTTTGCTCGGATCCTTTAGCGGCTACCCAGGGGCGACGCATCAACTTCCAACAGCTACTATGGAAATGCCACACCCTTTAACGTACAAGTTAATTTTGAAATCCCCATATTCGAGGGTTAGATAGACGTAGATGCCATAGATAAATGGTAAATCTGCTAGAAGGGTATTTTTCTGTTCATGATTTTTCCAGTCAGGAAAAGATTATTTTCACTCTTCTCAAAGTAGCCCCCCACATCAAGGACTGGTGGGAAACCTACTGTGAGCAGAAGGATGAAAGTACGGGCTCACTATTTTCAACTGCACCCACTTGGAATCCATTTTGGGATGCCATAAAGGAGCAGTACATAATATGTTGAGGCTATAGTAATGGAATTCGCTCTAGGGAAAAAGAGACCAAGATGGAACTGTAGCCATTTTTTTTAGCTTTCCCTCTCTTCCTTGACACCTAATATGAAAGAACAATCATCTAAAGGAAGGGAGGGAAAGTTAAAAAAATTGGCTACAGTTCCATCTTGGTCTCTTTTTCTCTAGAGCGGGTTCCATTACTATAGCCTCAACATATTATGTTGGAGACCATTGATATGAGGGTTCCACGGATGAGGAGGTGGATAGATCATATGTCCCAACATGCAGGTCCATCAGCGATCAATTTCTCACTAGCTTTGTTTGGATGGTTGCGTAGAAATTTCATTATGATTAATGATTATCCGTATGCAGGGATGTATTTTTGTGATGACCTTGAGCTCATGCTTCCTGAGAGTGAGTGATGGGGTGTTACAGGTAAGATGTTTCGACCATTTGAATTTTGAAAGTTTTACAATTTTTTTTTTGTTTTTTATGTTTCCGAGACTAAATTATTGATTTGTTCATGCATATATTGGTCATGTTCGACTGATAGGTGCTTCATATATCTGTCCTACAGGAGAATAGCTGCGGGCGGAAGTAGAACCAGTACAAGTTGTTTCAATAGGACATGATGCACTATGAGATCTTGATGTAGTCGAGATCCTTACAAAGGTGGAGCGCCACATGTGATAGATAACACTATGATCGAACAGATTTTGATGCGACTTTAGCAACACACTATCGGAGTGCCTAGCCGTATTGATCAGCTACTGTGCAAGACAACTCATGTTATGGCATGTTATCATGAGCACTTTGATTAGTCTACTTAGATATTTGCATGTAGTTTTTTATATGGGTCGTGTGGCCATATGTGTCTTAGGCACAAATTTTGTAAAACCAAACTATATATATATATATATATATATATATATAATCAATGTTTCCATGTTCCTATTATGCTTTAAATAGATGCGATGTGTATTAAAACTTATTTACATTCGTTGCAAATGTCCATCTAAAACATGATTAGCAAGCACATATATCAATGTGTTTAGATTTCTAGAAATGTGTTCATATTTTATGAAATCAAAATTTATTTCTGGAAGGCGAACCCTTAAGAACATGTGAAGGATGGTAGGACTTATAACCAAATAAACATTAGCAAGTTGTAGTACCACAAGCTGTGAGTCAAGTCTGATGACTAAATGAAAAATATCATGTGAAATAGCATTAAACAATAGCTCGTCCACTGCGCAATACTCAACGATGTTGTTGGTAGAGAGACCAATACAAATCCCTTGCAGACTCACTAACTCACCATTTGGAGCAAAGATAGCCCACATTGTGGAGGATAGGTTCCAAGTACTATGACTAGCACCATCAACATAACCAAAATATAGTTCAAGGTATGCCAACATCTGCAAACAAAACATAAAGGGAATCAACATAAACCATAAGAAAATATAAAGGGACACACTGAAAACACAGTCAACATACCTATACATAGTATGTACATAGTGTTACTATGCATAAGATCAAGCATAGTATTTTTTTAGGTACAACCCATTTCTAGGTTGTGCTAGTGGAATTCCATCAAAATCGACTAACTCATAGGCCCCTTTTGCGAGAACACACTTGACAATATATGGACTTAACCACGTAGGTTAGAACTTTATTGATCCATATTCTTGGTCATTTAAAAGAACAAGGTCTCCTTCCGAGAAGACACGAGGCTTGACAATTTTACCGTATTGCGCCTTGATACGTCTTTTATGAGCTTCTTTCGCTATAGCAACATCGCACCATGTCTCATCTAATCGGGTTAGATGTAAAAGATGTTCCTCTTATACATAAGTGGTAGGAATAATTTATATAGCTAGTTTTAGTGACAGAATCTCACATTCGTTTGGAAGGATTGCTTCCAGACCATAAACCAATTGAAAGGGTGTAAATATGGTAGTGGTCCTTACTGAGGTTCGGTATGCCCACAAGGAAACATAAAGAAGCATGGACCCCTACCATATATTGAAGCATATTTTTGAGAACTTTATTGATAGCCTCAACATGTCCATTAGCTTGAGGATAGTAGGGAGTGGAAATTTCATGGGAAAGTCCTAGCCTAGTAGTTAGTTTGGAAATCATATGATTCCAAAAATTCTTTCCATGATCCATAACTATGGCTTGTGGAACACCAAACTGTGCAATAATGTGATTGAAAAATAAATATGCAGTCATTTCACCAGTGTTGTTAAATGTAGGCATTTCCTCGACCCATTAGTAAAATAATCTATTGCAACAATGATATAACCATGCCCCCCTATCGAGTGAGTATTACATGTCATGAAGTTGATAACCCATTTTGAAAATGGTCCAAGAGTGATAACGGGATGCAATGGAGCTGGCGGAGCATGGGTCTTATGACCATAAATCTGGCATTCATGACACTTCTGGATAGCGAGAATGAAATCTCGAAAAATGGTAGGCCAGAAGTAACTAGTGCGTTGGATCTTCTGCATTGTAGCATAACCAGACAAATGACTGCCACATTCCCCCGAGTGGCATTCATTAAGGACTTTCTCATCCTCCTCATGTGTGAGGCACCTTCGTAAAATAATATCAATACCGCATCGATAAAGGGTGTCACATATAATGATGTAATTATTGGCTTGGTATCGAATACTCGGAGCGAGAGGTATTAGACCAGAAAGTTTACGTATGGATATATATCAGAATGTATCCATACCACGGGTCAGATGACGAAATTAGAAACAACAACTTGCCAGGAATAGAATCGTCATATGTCGATTCAGAATCAAGGGAATGAAGGTCGCACATAAACTCAGCAAAAACAAAGGGATTTATTTGGCTTGGATTTGATGAATTCTAGGTCAAAATCTTGTAGGATGACAATCCATTTAGAGTATTCTCCCCCTAGCAATTGACGTGACAAAATATATGCCATAGGGTTTCAATCTAAAAAAACTGTAGTTTTCCGGAGAAAGGTGTAATGGCGAAACCTTTGAACAGATTAAACGACCATCAAAACCAACTTTTCTACATGGGTATACCTAATTTCGGTATCATTGAGATTTAGAATTTCATAATATATCAGATGTTTAGTCCCTGCATCATCTTATTAGACCAATACCATTGTGTTGTAGTGAAAACAAAACAACCCCATTTTATTCTATCATAATAGACATGGGTACCCTTTTGGTATTGCATGTAGAGTTTGAGTGTGGTTGCTTCATTTCAAGTCTAATTTGATTTTTATTTACACTTGTTTTATTTTTATAGTTTTCCTAAGTTTGATTAAGTTTGTTTGTTAATAAACTTTGTACATAAGTTTTGTTTTAAACATCTTATATTTTGCCTAGGTTTGATTAAGTTTTTTTGTTAATAAACTTTGTAAATAAGGTTTTGTTTTAAACATATTAATTAATTAGATTAATGAATAAAATATCCCTCAAGACCAAGATGTGTGCATAGGATTTAAGCCTTAATCATTAAACAATTTGGCATGTTTATTAAATATATATAAGAGCTTTTGGGCATTGAGACTTTGATATCAGAAGAGTTCTTTTGGAAACCTCTGATATCCAAAGTCCGATCCATCATATTAATGTGACTCTTTTCAATAAACATATATTATAAAGTGGCTAGGCCATAAAACATATGATAATCAACTGTCAGAGTAAAGGATCCACATTCCACGTCATTCCCGATGACTCTCCATTTTTCCTATTATTTATTTACATTATTTACAGTTGTTCACACAATCCCTATGATTAGGTGTCGAGGATGATTCATATTGGAAGAGTGCTGGAAGATGATTTTTTTTTACCGAGAACTGCATTCTTGATCAAAATTTCACTTTTTTTCTTAAAGATATTGCCATTACAGTGTAGAAGTGAAAATATTTTATATATTGGCAGCAGAAGTATATTCTTTTTACAATTCACATTTTTTTAAAATGCACTCATTAATATCTATTGTGGGGGTGGTCCTCAATGGGAAGGAAAATTATCCTGAATGGTCTCGGAAAATCAAACACACTCTCATTTTTAATGAGTTGTGGAAAGGAGTGTGTGTTGGAGATGGAGACAAAGAGCCAAAACAGCCTACCTCAGACAAGGAATTCGCCATTTGGGAAAATAAGAACAACAAGGCTTATGCATTAATTGCAGCATCAGTAAATGAAGAGGTGAGTCACCATATTTTTCCATTTTCAAATGCTTTCGAAGCCTTACAAAAACTAAAGGAACTCTATGACTCACACTCTGCACTTGAAGTTGTTCAACTCATGATTAAATTGTTCACCCTTGAATTACAAAATGATGATCCCCTTGCTTTTGCATCAGAAGTAAATTCTATTATGCATGATATCAAAGTCACTAATGTTGAACTGGACATTCCTCTGATAGCTTTTCTCAAGGCACTTTATCCCACTTACTCAAATTATCTTGAGTCATTGCAAGCAAATGGAAACCTCAAAGATATTACCTTTGACTCCCTTGTGAAAAAAATTGTTGAAAGAGAGAAATCTTTTGGGAAGAAGACTGCTCCTCAGTCTTCAGAAGAGGTTGTGTGTATTTCACATAGAGAGAAGAATCTTGCTCAAGATTCTTCGAGAGGAATAGGTGGTCGAAGAGGAAGAGGAAGAAATTTCAGAGGCATAGGGGGTAGACACTCTCAAGGAGAAAGTCTGATTTGCATTGCATACGCCACAAAAGAGATGGATCACATGATGCATCCACATGCAAGTTGCCTTAGGATAGAATTGAGCAGGAAAGAACCAACCCAAAGGTAAAACTAATGACAATGAGAAAGGTAAAGCACCTGAATCCACTCACTATGTTGTGACACATTGTAATATTGAAGTAAATGAAGACTTATTTAATGCTTCACTTGCTTCTTGGAAAAATGATTGGTTGCTTGATTCAGGAGAAACTTGCCACATGACTTTTAGAAGAGATATTTTTGAAGAATTTACTGACAATGTTGATGGAGCAGTATACTTTGCAGACAAATCAAAACTCAAGCCATTAGGGCTTGGCACATTCAGGCTTAAATTGCCTGGTCTTCCAGACTTTCTTCTGCATCATGTTTTATATCTCCCACAACTGAGGAGAAACTTGTTGTCCTTGGTCGACATCTGCCAGTAAGGACACTCCATTCATATGTTTGATGGCAAGGTTGAGGTGATAAAAGCATCATACCGCTCACTTGTCATGACATGGATAGAAGAAGAAAGGCTTCTCAAGCTGCAGGGTACCTCTGCTCGTGCACAAAATTTCTCATACAATTCTCATTACGAAGAAGGTACATTTCCATCAAGTTTATTATGGCAAGCTAGATTTGGACACTTGAACTATGATAACCTCTGCTTGTTGAAGAAAAATGGTGTTACTGGTTTGCCTATAATTCCTAGGAAACTTAAGCGATGTGATGCTTGCATTCTAGGAAAGCATAACAAACAGTCTTTTCATGATTCACATTCCAGAGACATAGAAAACTTGAACTCATTCATTCAAATTTATGTGGTCCAATGTCTATTCCTTCTACAAATGGAAATAAATATATGATGAAATTTATTGATGACTAAACCAGAATGTGTTGGGTTTATTTATTGAAGAACAAATATGATGCTTTTCAAACATTCAAGAACTTTCTTACATGGATTGAAAATGATGCACAATCTCATATTGGATCTATTCGCACTGATAATGGAAAAGAATACACTTCAAATCAATTTGAAAACTATCTTCGCCAACATGGGATCAAACATCAAACAACTGTGCCTTATAATCCCCAACAAAACGAAGTAGCTGAAAGAATGATGAGGATAATCTTAAATATGGTGCGCTCCATGATGTTTTTCAAAAATGTAAAATTGATGTTTTGGGATGATGCAATTCTATGTGTTGTATATGTAAAGAATAGATGTCCATCTAATGTTATTAGAAACACGACTCCTTATGAAATGTGGTATGGGCACATTCCTTGAGTAAACAGGGTCTTTGGTTCCACATGCTATGCCTTGATACCAAAGGTACATAGAAACAAAATTGGTGCAAGAAGTCGTAAGTGTATCTTCCAGGGGTATTCAAACACCTCCAAAGCATACTGTCTCTACGATGAAGTCAATACAAAGTTTGCTGTATCTAGAGATGTAATCTTTCTTGAATGTTGTTGAGAGGCAACTTGATCACTTGGATAGATTTTCAAATGCAAAATCATTTCAAGAATTTGATAATCGGATTCCACATCTTGAAGGGGGGAATTCCTATACTAGATCAACCTGTGGAATCTTCTTTTGAAGCACTCTCTCCCCCGCATGAAACTCCAACAACGGATGATACTTTGAGTGATGTGATTGACAGAATTGGGAGACTCAATCTTGATTCACTCCCAACTCAATCAATGGAGTAGCCTGGACCATCTCAGAAAGGTCCCCCAAAGTGGTTGACAAAGACACTTGAAAGTGTTCATCCTGATGAGGTTGGAAAGACAGGAACTAGAAATTCAACTTGGCAAAATGGAGGTGATGTAGATGACTCTAGTTCACCAATTGATATGGATGTTTCTTTTGAGTGTGAATTGAATTTGTCTACAGATTTTGAAACAACTTCATTCAAAGAAGCTGCTTCTCATGATGAATGGAAAGAAGCAATGCAAAAGGAGTATGATTCCTTGACAAAGAATGGCACTTGGAAGTTGGTTGATCCTCCATTGGGAACCAAACCAATTGGCTACAGGGTATACAAGAACAAGTATAAAGCTGATGGCTCACTTGACAAGCACAAAGCCAGGCTTGTGGAAAAAGTTTTTGCTAGAAGGAAGGGGTCGATTATGAGGAGACTTTTCCCCCACAACAAAATGGGCTACCATCCGGACACTCTTTGCCCTAACAGCTCAGAACGGTTGCAAAGTCCATCAAATGGATGTAAAAACTACTTTCTTGAATGGATATCTAAAAGAAAATGTTTTTATGTCCTAGCCTGAAGGATTTTCTGTGAAAGGACATGAACATAAAGTATGCAAAATTGTGAAATCCTTGTATGGCCTTAACCAAGCACCATGAGCTTGGTATGGAAAACTAACTGAGCATCTTCTGAAACTCAATTTCAAACATTATGATCTTGATGATGCAACTTTGTTTGGAAAGAAAGTTGGCAAAATAGTTGTATATCTTGTGGTATATGTAGATGATATTTTGATGACAGGGAACAATGAGAGCTACATTGCATCCATAAAGAAGGAATTGAGGAAAGGTTTTGAAATGACTGATTTGGGCTATGTTCATTACTATCTTGGTATTGAAGTAAATCAACATCCGAAGTTCATATTCCTTTCTCAAAATAAGTACATTGGAGATCTGTTGAACAGGTTTGGCATGGTTGAATGCAATCCTCTGACTACTCCAATGGAACAAAACTTAAAGCTCACATCCATTGAAGGAAAATAATTTGAGAATCCAACAAAGTATAGACAACTTGTAGGAAGACTCAACTACCTGACTACTACCAAACCGAGCATTTCGTTTGCTGTTGGAATCCTCTCCAGATTTATGCAAAAGCCTTGTGAGGGACATTGGTCTGCGGAAAAAAGAGTTCTAAAGTACTTGAAGGGAACTCAAGACTTTGGACTCAAGTATACACAGGTGGGCGACTTCATCTTGATTGGATACTCTGATTCAGACTTCGATGGAGACAAAGAAACTGGGGTATCTACTTTGGGTTATGCTATGAGTCTTGGATCAGGAGTTATCTCCTGGAGATCACACAGACAATCAGTTCCAACAGATTCCACAACAGAGGCAGAATATGTGGCAACAGCTAAGGCAACAAAAGAAATTGTGTGGCTCAAGAAAATTCTGGAAGATTTGTAGGTAAAACAAGTACATTCGACTCCACTCATGATTAACAATACCTAGGCAATAAATTTGGCCAAGAACCCAAAGTTCCATGACCGAACAAAGCACATCAATACAAAATATCATATGATTCGACATCATGTTGAGGCCAAAGCATTCCATCTTCACAATTGTTCCACTAATGAGTAGATTGCAGACATTTTCACCAAAGCGCTTGGAAGAGAAAAGCTTGAAATATTTCGAACGATGCTTGGACTCACCAACATCCCTTCAAATTAAGGGGGGGAATGTTGACACCTAAACATAGGGATTGGGTGAACAACTGTACATAATGTAAATAAATAATAGAGAAAATGGAGAGTCATCAGAAGACGAAATTAAACAATCACTCCCTCATGTATATAATAATGAAAAGCTTAAATGAATATACAATGTCATTTTTGAGGAGTTACCTCTTGGCCTGACATGACCGAGGACCACATTTTTATCACTTTTTTGGGCCCTATAAACTAACGAAAAAGGAACCCCTTGGAGTCCTATTTCAACTCTTTCCAGACTCCCAAAATATGAAAATATTTCTGAGCACTTGTCTTTTCAAACTCATTAAAGTCAATGAAAAGACGTCTACTCAGTATAAGTTTAACCCTTTTCTAGAATGAGATATACTACTTATGAAAAAGGAATACGTTAGTTGAACATGGCTAAGAGGTTCTCTTGGGTATTATTTTCTTCCTTTTCGGACCTAAGGGACTACATACAAAAATGAACATTTGGAGTTTTCTTTTCCACCTCTTTTTCAAACTCTCTAAACATAAAAAAGATGTTGAGTTATACCTTCGCTGGACTCATTAAAGCATAAAACAATGATGGACTCATCATTCATGACGAGACCAAACCACTCCTTATGTGGTTTTGTTAAATATTCTCATAGGGATTCATCCGACGGATGAACTTACAGGTTAAGAATATGTTATCCTCCTCAAGCTTGTTAAAAAATAAAGAGGTACTGACCATTATGGTTGGGGAAACTTGGAAAATAGGGTACTCCATTTGTTAATGACATTGAGCTGCTCTTGAATACAATAATCTTCCACTTCATCTCTATGGCTGTTGGGTTGGTAAATATGCTTGTTTTTTGGTTCATCATATCACTTCAAAGACTTTGTCTTTGGACTTGGGTCAATGCTACCAAATCCATTCAATGTCGTCGCTTTGTTCAAGAGAAATCACTGAGTCAATATTTGCTAAAATACTCTTAAGACTTCATTCCATGTCTACCTTTCCTAATCCAGTTCTGTATCAACATCATTCTGATCATTCTATCTGAAATCATGATACCCATTTCGTTTCATTGATGGGGGATACATCAAGTCCCCTCTTGCGACGGGTCACTTCAGGTCGACATCATCTCATCATCGAGGAAGTTGACCTAGATACATCCCTTGGTACCTTGGTGCTTGCATACATCAATGGAAAATTTCCTTGCTTGTGGCGACAAGTTTACATCATTGGCCTTCGACCAAAAGATTCTGTGTGGTGTTCAACCTCAACTTATTTATTCAAACCATACAGATTGTACTAGAGTACCTTGAGAGATATTAACATCATCGGTGGTTTCTCTAGCGACTGTTAATGACTTACATAATTTTTCGGTAATCATATGGTGTCTACCATGTTTGAATCTAGCTCATTGATTCACATGGTTAGACTTGTACATAGGTTGGTCGTGTGAACGAGATAGAAGGCCCCAGATCTGGTTTCCATCTAGGCTATGATTTCAGGAGTAAAATAAGATCACAATGTATGATGGCTATGATCATATTAATAGTCATCCATTCATTGGTCCACCATCAGTCATATGTGGACGTGTCTTTTGACCATTATACATGTAATGTTAGCTTATGCGATATGTATGGGTATGCCTCCCTTAGTAAATATGTCATGATGTAAATGTATTATAACATATGATGATCTCGCCAGTTGTTCTTGATCCTGACTTGTCACCAAGGTAAAGCACATTAGTCATCAGCTATCATTTCTAACTTTGCGCTTTAGGGGGCGATCTGTTATAGGCCATTTTGTCACATCTAGTCAATAGACCTTCAATTGGATCAATCAACATCTTTTGAACCCTTTTCATCATCCTTGCACAAATCTCTAAGAATTTCTCTTTCTAATCCATGAGTTTTTACTTGAAAGCACCCTTTTTCAGTATTTTTAAGGACCAACATAGACTGGCCCCTCACTGGCCATCGTTTACTATTGGGTTTCCCTACTCTGCACCTACACTAATAACCAATAGGTTTCTCAATGTTGGGGGTGCGCTGATTCTAGAAATTTAGGAAAACAAAAAAGAATCCTGAGGCTTCCTCTTCCAGAAGCTTCCAAGATCCGTTGTAACCATTTACCTCATATAAAATTCTCAAATCATATCCTATCCTACCTTGGAGTTTTCTTCCCTTATCCCTTGAGCTCGTCCTCCCATCAAGAGTGGATCTCAAGTTCAAATTGGTAAAATGATAAGAATTCATGAACTACTTCCTTCACCTATATATTTACTACCATCCATAGGCAAGGGGTTGGATTTTGGAGAGTGATTCTACCCTTATGATGTTGATGTGAGAGATATCATTCCATGCATTAGGGTGATTAGAGTTGCACTTTGTGACAAGGAAAGTAGAAGTCAACTTGGAGGAGCTCTTCTACAAGATCAACACCTATTTTTGGTTGTAACTCACTTCATTTCTACTAATGCAAAGAGTTCTTTATTTTCCTACATATGATGTTATGAATTCATGTATTTAAATACCATGTTGATCTATTGAAAAAAGTGATTAGATGATGCTACATAGCTTGCTCGGATCCTTGGCTTGTGTTATCTGACTGTACAGGTTCTAATTATAGTGATTAGAGCTAGGATTGGGGCATTCAAGCTAAAGGAGTGAAGCATACGATAGATTCTAGGTAGGCTTCATCCCGTTATCTATTTACTTTAAGGAAAACACTAGTCCCTTTATCTTTATGTTATTCTAGTTTAGTCCACCAATCCTAGGGAAGATACTTCCATCTGCAGTCGTAGATTCCGCATAACATATTGGTCAACTCAAGATCCACATAATTTATTCAAGGTTTTCTTCAATATTAGTGCCAAATTTTGACTAGTCATAAAACTACCTTTTATCATTTATTTAGGGCATCGTAACCACACTTTCGAGGCTTCATGTTTGAGAAGGCATATCTCCTCAACCGCAAGAGTTACATGGTAGACTTGACATTAAGAGAACAATCAACTTGTGACCATATTCCTTGCAAACTCATGATGATATGCCATAACAAGAGCGAGAAAAGCAAGGCTTCTTCTAGCTATTTTTTGGGTTGACATCAATAACAACCAATATTCAACAATCTCCCCCATTGGCATTGATGGAAACACACATACTCCACTTGCGATTGGTGCTTCCCCTATCTCCATGCTTTCTCTCACTGTTTCAAACCCCGCTTTGACATCAATGGAAAAAGGTAAGTACTCCTAACAAAATATCTTCCTCTGGATTCCTTTCTCCATCTCTCTTCTTGACTTGATGGAATGCAGATCAATGTGAACTTAGAAGTACTTCGAGTTTCTGTTGAAGATGCTCAAATGTCTCTCGTGGGAGAGGCTTAGTGAAGATGTTAGCAATATGTTCCTTTGTCCCAATATACTATACTTTGATGTTGTTTTTTGCAACCTATTCCCAAAGAAAATGGTATTTGATAGGAATGTGTTTGATCTTTGAGTGCATCATAGGATTCTTGGAGAGACTTATGGCATTGGTGTTTTCACATAATATCAGAATGAACTCATCGTACTTTACTTGGAGATCCTGCAAAGTTTTCTTCATCTAGAGGACCTAAGTACAACATGCTACTGCTGTTATATATTCTGCTTCTATTATAGATAAGGATACTAAATATTTCTTCTTGCTTAACCAAGATAAAATATAATCACCTATGTAGAAGGCTTCTCCACAGGTGTTTTTTCGGTCATTAACACTACCTCCCCAATCTACATTTGTATAAGTTGTCATAGTTAACTTATTCCATTTTGGATACCACAATTCAAATTTTGTTTCTCCTTTGAGATATCTAAAGATCATTTTCACTGCTACAACATGGGATTCTTTTGGTGCTTCTTGGAATCTTTCCACCTATCCAACTGTTTACATCACATATGGTCTTAAAGTTGTCACATACAATAGGCTACAAATCATAAATCTATAGAGTCTCTAATCTTCTTCCTTGGATGCATCATCCTTTCTTAACTTGCAACTAGTTGATGAGCTTCATCATTGGGTAACTATATGGACATTCATTCACCTCATAGATTAGTCAAATCAACTCTCCTCGCAACTTATTACATGTTTTTATTATACTTTGCTTAATGAGATGAGTCAAAGTGAGATATTATGCCTAGTGGAATAATGTGCATTAAATGAAGGTTTGTGAGAGAAAATCAGGGAATTTTGGCAAGATTAAAGGCTGAAACTAGAATTGGACAAGGAAGAGAGATCGTAGGATGTAAATCCTCCTCATTTACTCCTCCCTCATTCAAATACTCCTCCATTAATCACACTAGCTCAGAGTACAAGAAACCAAGTCATGAAGATCAAAAGGAAGTCGAGCAAGTGATAGTCAAAGAGTTAGTTCATCTTGAGTTTGGGAGCCAAGCATCCATATATTTAAGGAAGTTTTTGGAGACTTCAGTTTTATAAATAAAGAGGCCTAGAGCCTCATTAAGATTAAAATTTTTGTTGTAAAAACACTAGTTATTTTGGAACTCCAGACTTGTGGAAGACATTGATATGTAATTTTCTGTTTTGATAATGAGAATGAGTTTTTTCATGATCCAGTACTGAGTTAACTCAGAGGGCTGAAGCTCTTGGCTTAGGGCCCAACCCTATTAGAAAAGGCTCCTCTTCTTGTATTTGTATGTTTATATTAGTTTCATAGAATCATGGTTAAATTGTCCTTAGAAGTATTCCATTGCAAGTAGTGTAGATTTGATTAGTTTGTTGATTAGTTTGCTTCCATTTGTGCTTTACTTAAGCAGTAGGTTAGAAGGGATAAAATGAACACAAAAAATATATCAAGAGGTGTCTTGGTATCACTTCCTCCTTCAGGGATCATGATTTGAGGAAAGGACCCCTATGCAGCCCCAAAAAGATAGATTTCTGCTTTCTCATAGAATTTAGGGTTTACTGTACTTGAACCAACATTTGATTAGTTTTCAAGTGTAGGATTTAATTACTATTTCTTCCATTTTCAGTCTTACAGTAAATCTCATCAATGACTTCATCTTATTCTACAAATTTTCATCATGCGTGAAGTAGACAACTAGCTCATTAAACTCTGTTTTTCTAGCTCATTGAAATTATTCTTGCTTTCATGATTTTTGGGCAAATATCATTGTTTGATGCAGTGCGGGTGTTTCAAAAGTAGAGAAATATTTAATAGCAAGCAACCTCCTTCCAACTTCATCCATCCATAATCATTCCTTGCTTTCACTAAGACCTTCACCAATTTCATCATTTTACATGGAAACTTCTCCAAGCATGTTGAGCAAATCCAACCATCTCCCAACCTTGGTTTTGAGTTCTAAGTGATCCTAGGCATTTTCTCACTCCATTCCATCCACCAACCACCTTCCCTAATCCTTCCATCACCTCCAACACCCATCGTTTTTCTCTCGGCTGTATCCTGTAGAAATACAGGGAATCCTATAGGTTTTTAGGACATCCTGTAGCTTTCCTTGTAGTGGCCTGTTTTGAGGCCGAATTGAGGGAAAACCTCCAGGAAGCCACACAAGGTCACCTAAGGGTCTCCCAAACCTTCCAACCATCCACCAGCATCCCTAAGCCACCTTCCACATCACCAAAAGAGATTAGCTTTCACACTTGTTTTTCCATAAAAGGAATAAAAAGAAAAAAACAAATTTATTTCAGTCCTTTGCATGCACAGTAGTGATGTTTGATGTTTTGAACTTTCATGCTTAGGATAGTATCATTTCATACATGCTAGCTTGGCATTCTTTAAAGCATAGTTTCTCAACAGTTAGTTAGGAAATGGTGTGTTTTTAGCAATGGATTTCAGTCCTTTTCCTTATTGCAATAGGCACGCTTTCTCCTAGAGTAGATTTCTCTTTCTTTCATCAGTAATCAAGCTTCTTCTGAATCCATAGAAGTCTAGCTTGAAAACCCTAGTGGTCTTTCGCTAGCTAAACAATGAAAAAAGGTAGAACCATCACTTTTACTTGTGTACACAACACTATCACCTCCAAGTTTTTACGAACCCCGAGTTGATAGAGTAAAGGTGGTAGCCCCAGGAGTTACAGAATTCTTGCTGCAATACTGGTGCTCTTTACTAGTCACTATGGGAGTGCTTACAAGTTTACAATATTCCATTCATAACCTTTTCAACATTTCCTTGATGTACTTAGTTTGGGAAATGAATATGTGTTCATCTTCCTGAGATATCTGGAGACCCAACATGGGACTAGATTCCTCTTTTTGAGAGGACCAATTTTGACTATTGAAGTGCTCAATGTAGACAAGGGAAAGTGTACTTATGAAGAAAAGCCCACATATACACATTTGGATAGGTTGACCCTAACAAGAAATTGGTCATCCTTGGAAGCCTATAAATACAAGTAACCTCAAACTCATTTGGTAGAACCTAGCATCATATTCTTCTCTTCTTCATTAATTGTTTCATACAAGTTTGAGGCAGGGTTGAGGAAAGTGATTCGTACAGGTTTGAAGCTTGCACATGTTTTATGGTTTTGGTTTCCAACCACAGGTTATACACACAATTTTTGACTATAATCGCAAGCTAACAGGTTCAAGGGTGTAGTTGGAAGGTCTCAACTGAACGCATCCTTCTTCCTCCATGCGATTGGGATCTAGGGCTAAATTTTGACATTTGACCGTAGATAGGAAAAGTTGTCTCTGATATATATTGATGCTGGGAACATATTTCTGAATGTTGATGGGTTAATTTTGCTGGATGATTTTGTATTAGGCTCATTGTACTCTGTTGAAAATTTTATGACAATCTAATAGAAGAAAATATTTCGAAGGGTTTTTCCCTGGTCTTTGACCAAATTTTGTGTCTCTTGTTGATGTGTTGATTGTTTCCTTTGTCATTGCATTTACTTTTCTATCTTAAATTACTATTGATGATTAGAAATATTAATTGTTCTTGAAAATATTGCTAATTGAATAATTGAATTGGGATAAAAGTAATCCAAACAACATAGAGCAGTTCAAAATTTAACATGGTATAAGACCTAAGGTGAAGGACAAACCCAAAAGGAGACAATAATTGAAGCAATCATCTTTCTAAAGTTAAAGGAGCCGATATAATTAATTCAAGGTGTCTTCCTTTTTCTTCAAGGAACACGAGAAGTTGGGTGACTCATCTAACATTGTTGCATGGAAAATCAGGTTGGAGATCATAGCTGATAACAATGATGTTTTGGAATACATTCAAGGAAAAGTACCCAAGCCTTTGGAGAATGATTCCGTTGTTGTGAGGAACAAGCACAAGAAAGGTGACTTAAGATCAACACAAATTACAGTTGATGGTTTACAAGATAGTCTACTCACATATGTTGGAAATTTGATAAAGTCTAAGGACATGTATGATAAGATTGTTGGCATGTATGAAGTCAACAATTTGAATGAAATCATATCCTTGAAATATCAACTCAAAGACATGAATATGGACAAAGGGGAGTTTGTTCAATCCTACATTATGAGGATATCTAATCTTAGAGATCAATTGCAAAGAGAATTGGTGATTTTAACTCTTAGAGGTCTCCCTCCCATTTTGGAAATGTTCATTACCATTATAAGAAACAAGAATACCTTCCCATCATTTGATGAGATTATTAGAAAGCTCACTCAAGAAGAATCAAGAATGACATCAAGGGGAAGGATTCAAAAGCATGAAGAATGAGAGCCCACTTCATATGTCACTGAAAATAAGAAGAATAAAGGGAAAGGGGTCCATCAAATTCAAGAAATTATCTTCCTTGAAATACAAAGAGAAGGAATGATAGAACATCATATCACATTGAATGTTACAATTGTCACAACAAAGGTCAATGTTCCACAAGAAGAGCAATGTTCCACAATACAACACTAGAAGCGACAACAACAGGTTTGCTGATCAAAGAAGAAGAGATGGCCGGAGGAATGATCATAATGGAAGAGATGAAAGAAGAATAAGATATGCTCCAAGTGACCATGAAGAAGATCATTGTCCTCAAAAGAAGTCAAGATACTCTAGGTATGGAATTAATGTTTGCAATCAATCTGAATATATTCTTATTCCCACCCGTACTAGTTCCTTTCCTCCAGATTCATGGGATAGTTGGTTGGTTGATAGTGGAGACACCCATCATTTTGCTGGGTATAAGGAAGTTATCTCTAATTTAGTAGAGAGGGATTCAAATTTGAAAATTGTTCTTGTAGACAACTCCACTCATCCTATGAAAGGATTTGGGTGCGTCGAATTTCATTTGGATTCTGGGGAATCTGTTTTTCTCCAAGATGTGATGTATGTGCTAGGTTTGAAGAAAAAATTGGTATTAATATCTACTTTGGAAGAGAAATGGATGAGGGTTTAATTCATTAGGGGGAAGATTCTTACTTGTCCCATTGGAACACCTATGAGAGATGCATTCACATTGGGATCAAGATTTGAAGGACTCTATAGAGTTACTGGAATACCTCTTCTAGCATTTTTCCATGATAATAATCATCTAAGAGAGTGTAATGTCCCTTCCTAAATTATTTTGGAACATGATTAATTTCTACATTTTGGGGCCGATTTTGGAGGTGATGGGGCCCATTCGATTTTATTAGTAGGCTAGACTTAGTAGAAGTTATTTCAATGTGGTTAATTTGTACGTGGGGGTCACCCACACGAGGAGAATACACATTCCCTAGTTCAATTTGCATGGAGGGGAAATCGATGGTTAAGTGAGGGACCCATGATGGAGGGAAAATGGAGGGAAAAGTTCTCCACGAGATCTATATAAGGAAGGAAACTCTCCTCATTTCAACATCTTATCTTTTGACATATTGAACTCAAACTGCAAGTCGAGTACCAACATCGGGGGAAGTAACAACAATGCAGGGATTACGAAGTCACAGCATGAGGCACTCCAGGAAGTTGGGGAGATAGGAGCATCATTCATTATTTTCAAGAGTATAGAGGGAAGCTGCAGAAAAGAGGGCCATCCTACACACAACTCCCATTTCATAACACACAGGATTGCGTCATCTCCTCCATGATTGCGCGGTCATTGGAGTGAGACTCTTTGTCGTAGCACCATCTGGGGCAGTTTGGAGTTGGGAGGCTGGGAGATCATTTGGAGGGCCATTTGAGGAGGATTTTTGGATTTGGGAGAGAAAATATTGACAAGTTTAGTCACAACAACATAATTTGAAATTGGAGGAGGGCCAAGCTATGAAGGGTCAATTTTTGAAGGTTGGAACCAAGGGAAACCCTTTCTGGGTTTTTTTGGGTTTGGGCAAGGATCACACTCCTAATTTTATAGAATTTTCTGGGTAGATCTTAGGGGTCAAATAGGGGTCCCAACTCAGCCAGCAGCTGGAGGAGCTAAGGGGAATTTGGGTCAAATTCCGAGGTCAACATTTGGCCAATTCCTTCGTGGGTTATTCTGGGTATTTGGGGTTTCCGACAACATCCTTGCAGTAGACAACACAATTTCACAAGGGTAGCACATGGCATCATTGAACCAGTTATTTGTGCCATCTCAGCTTGACATATTACCACCTGGGCTTGATCATGCTTGCCATTGAGGCAAGCCCAGGTTCACCACTTCCAAATTATTGTAATTTTCTCCCAGATTATAATAAAATGGCTTATCTATTGTTTATTCCTAGACTTTTTTATGGGTGTGCACTGAATGTTTCAATTTTATGGCGTTGTTTATATTGTTTGCTTTGCATAACACTATTTTTCCTAGTTTGGAACATTAAAGTGGTATCAAAGCATAATCTTGGCCCAGTTGTGGGAAATTAGCCAGAAGATCATGGAAGCTGTCATGAAACCAGCTCACAAAAAGATAGAAAAGATAGATGAACTCCTTAGAAATAAGCCTCTTCGAGGGGGCAACCTCCTTTACATTACACAAATGCACAATTCTTGGATGATACAATTGAAAAGTCCCCCTTTCTATATATAGGAGTCTAAGGGGTCATAATATAATCAGAGCTGACATAACAATAATAATGTAAGGGCACAATAATAACAAAAGGGGACTACATGGGTACAACAATATAATAAGGGGGTTGTACTAATAACAATAAAGGGTTACACTAGTAGTATAGGGGCCTAACATGCCCCTCTCCTTCAAAAAGTGTTGTCCTCAATGCTTGAGTAGTTCTTGATGCTTCTGTATAAAATTCTTGTCCTCCCATGAGGAGTCTTCAGCAGGTAAGTTCTTCCACTTTATGAGATACTCTGAAATTGATTGATTTCGTAGCTGCCGGGTTCTTGTTTCTGCGACTACTCTAGGTTCCAATATGATTTTTCCTTCCTCTTCAAGTTCTGGCAATGTTGTTTGAATTGGGATCTTTTGCAAATTTTGAATGAGTGGCCACACTTCTTCGTCCTTCTTCCATTCATCCCTTACTTCGTTTATCCAATCTGGTTGGATAATAGAAATAACATGAAACAATGATTTCACATCCTCATCCTTTCTTGAGAGTGCATCTGCAACAAAATTTTACTTCCCTTTTCTATAGATGATGTCAAAGTCATAACCCAACATATTTGTGACCCATTTTTTCTGAGACTACCATGATCCATTTTTACCTTGAAATGTCTTCCCATTGGGTAACATTGCCATTTCTTAAGTGCATGTAGTATTGCCAACATTTCCTTCTCATAAATAGCTTGCTTGAGATGTAGCTGTAAAAATACCCAATCACCTACATCAAAACATTTTTCACTGTGATGTTGATCTACCTATTTTTTCATTTGATTTTGCACGAAAGTGGTGTTATCCTTTAAATTTGGAGAACATGTTGTTGCTGCTCGATGTGATATTTCACTGCTTGAACCTTTTTCTTCTTGATATGTCCTTCTATCTTTAGAGTTTGAAGAGTGGTAATTTCTTCCAATGCTTTACAAGATATGGTCGGATTCATTTCTTGATGCTCGATGTGATCTTTCACTTCTTGAGCATTTTTCTTCTTGATATGTCCTTCTATCTTGATAGTTTGAGGAGTGGTAATTCCAGCCAATGCATTACAAGATATGGTTGGATTCATTTCTTCTTTTTCGATGTGATCTTTCACCTCTTGAACCTTTTTCTTCTTGATATGTCCTTCTATCTTGAGAGTTTGAGTAGTGGTAATTCTTGTCAATGCTTTACAAGATATGTTCGGATTCATTTCTTCTTTCTCTAGGGTTGGTTCCTGGTGTATATCCTCTTCTTTTGATGTTTCTTGATCCTTTTCTTCCTCCTCTTCATAATCTATGTAAAATAATTTCTTCTCAGCACACTTATGACCTTTAGTGCATTTGCTATCACAATTGTAACAAAGCCCTTTTTCTCTTTTTTCTTCCAATTGTCGTGGTGTCACCCTTGTAGGTTGTGGAAGGCTAGGAGAAACAACACTTCCATGTTTATAGTTGTGAGGGGTAGAATTCATTGTTTCCATAATTTTGCTTTCCACTTTTCTTGCCAACCTGAATGCCTTCTCCAATGAATCAGGTTCCCAAAGACGAACCTCATGTTGAATGTTATCCTTTAAAGACCCTATGGAGATCAATCCTCTGCTTCTTTGGAATATCATTTTCCCTTATATTCAATTTTTTAAATTCCTCAATGTGCTCTTCCATTGAACACTTTTGTTTGAGATTTATCAATTGGCTAATGAAAGTGTTTCTCTTTGTATCCTCATAATGTTCTATCATTTCCTCCATGAAATTGACCACGTGACAAGTGGTTTATGAGAACAAAGCCCTTTATACCATAAAAATTGATTCGGTTCTAAATAATTAGATGCAATACATACCAGTGGTACACCATGTAGATCAAAATATTTCTCCATCTGTAGTATTCAATCTACCGGATCCATGCCATCAAACTTCCTCATCTCGCTTTTTCTTGATTTTAGGAGCTCGATCTTGAAACGATTGTAACTCTGTAATTTCAGATCTTCCAGTTTTGAAATCACAACCTGTAGTAGCCCTCTGCATCCTCTTTCTAATGCCACTAGGTTGATCAAATTTAGATTCTCCAAGAAAGAGCTATGCACAATCTCCCAAGATGACCTGATTATATACCTTTTCAGAAGAGAGAACTTGTATGAAGTTCCACGTGTCACTATTTTGACCTTAGGATCTGAAACATATACACAGGAAACTAAAGTCCATCCTCTTTCTGTAATTTCTTACGAAATTGCAATTTGATGCTTAAAACAAAAGTTATGACTATTTTTCCCAGGTCACCTATTTGGAATGTAATTCAGGAGTCTGCAAAAAGGCCAACTTCCTCAGATCATATCTCCGCAAATATACCACAAAAATATCTAAATTTCAGACCCGAGGTTTAGAACAATTTCAGTCCAAATGGGGTTTTTTTTTAGCATCTGAAATGTCACGAAAAAAAAGTTATAGCACAAATGCCACGATGACCTTTTTGGAGCAGTGAAATGCTAGAATCAAAGCTCTGATACCAAATGTTATGAAACCAGCTCACAAAAGATAGAAAAGATAGATCAACGCCTTAGAATTCAGCCTATTCGAGGGGGAAACCTCCTTTACATTACATAAATGAACAATTCTTGGATGATACAAATGAAAAGTCATCCTTTCTATATATAGGAGTCTAAAGGGTCATAATATAATTAGAGCCGACATAACAATAATAATGTAAGGGCACAATAATAACAATAGGGGACTACATGGGTACAACAATATAATAAGGGGGTTGTACTAATAACAATAAGGGGTTACACTAGTAGTATAAGGGCCTAACAGAAGCTTTAGATATGAGTGCAAAATGATGGGTGAAACCAAAGACAAACCCATGGCTCAAGGGAAATCCAGTATGAGAATTCTGGGGTAGAATTCATTGGGACGATGAGAGGTTGGCCCATTTGAGGAGAGTGACATAAAAAACCCATCCTCAACCTTACAATAGAGACGTTAGAGGTGAAAAAGCCGTGGGGGTGCAACCATATACATCATGTGGGGAAAGCCGACCAGACCAGGGCACTAGATCTCCTAAAAAGGAGCAAGCAGGCCAGGGACAGTTAGAGCGTGAGTCAAGGAGATGATTTTGAAGGTGGAGACATAATTTTAGACATTAGGGGCCTGAGGAGGAGGCCGAGGGTACACAATGTCAAGGGGAGCACATCGATATACCTAGTGTAGCACAGGAGTCACCATTATTGGAACCTCTTTGATCGCACCCGTTGACACCTTGATGGAGAAATTGGAGCATACACCCATAGAGCCATCTAATGATGTGGTGTGTGTCATTGATGAGATGCCAACAATTTCAGAGGTATCTAGAGATGTGACTATGTTTACAGGTGATAGATGCCCACGACAGTTCACCAGTTTTAGGTCGACCTTCTAGCATTACAAAGGAAGGTCGTGTTAGTGTGTGAGGCTATTCTGTAGTAGAACGAGGAGCTAGAGGGCATGAGAGTGGTTTGTGTCAAGACGATGGCCAAATTGACTCACGTTGGGGGGCGGTTGGATTCCCTACTGTGCATCTAGAGTGCATGTTGGGGTGTGAGAGCAGCTCTCTTTGGGCATACATAAATGGGGTTGGCAACACTATTAGGTTACCTTGGCCCATTGGAAAGAGAGAGACAAAGCTACCTAGTCAGATTTTATGTATTGACCAGGATAGCGAGATGAGATGACCTGAGTTGCACAAAGTGCAACACCTGCATGTTGGGCTTGTTCAATGTGTGAGAGTTATTGCATTCGATCCCTCTCTTGGGGTTGGGTGGCGAGAGATCCTGAGGTACCCAGTGGAGTGGGCAATGGAGATGGTAGTGGACCCAAGTGGAGCTCAGTGGGAGTTTCCAAGCACTGGGGATGATGGAAGCCCCGACTGGAATTAGGATTTGGGAGGGACCACCTATCATTTCCTAGGTATACCAGTTGACTAGGACCTAGAGGGTATAATTGACCTAATAGTCGAGCATGCACCTTCGCTAGGAAATTTTCGGTCAGTGTCAGTGGCCAACCAATTTATGGACATGCTTCTTTGGTTGACTTGGAACGAAATTTGTACACTGGATCAAGGGGTGATCAATACACTTTGGCAGGATTTTGTTAGAGGAGGTGGCATTGGCAGGCCACTATATTGCACATTGTATGGAGTTGGGGATCCTTCACTTTTTTGTAGGTCACAGAGGACGAAGAGGAGCAGTGGAGGGGTAGCATCACTGCTGACACATAGGGAGATTCACTTCTCGGATCCCTCAGAGAGGATTTGGAGTGAAGATCCATTCATTGAAGGGTATGCTTATGTGACGATGGAGGTGATGATACCGGTTGGGTGTGGGACGACACATAAGGACACACATTTAGGCCATCTCATTTGGGGTTGGGTAGGAGAATCTAGCGTGGAGAATTGGTCTGTAGATGTGCATGGAAATGCATGGGTGAGTGCCTCACATCACATGGAGTACATGCTAGGAGTGACTGGTGCAGTGACACAGGTGGGACACAAGACGGTACAGGATGGCATAGCCGTAGTCAGGGGTATCCAGTGGTGTACAGGGACAGGATGCAACATACAATGGCATGTCAAGGAATGTAGTGTTGCTTGGTGGTGTGCAGTGACACATGGTGCGACGCAGTGGGCTCTTGGATCATTTCCTCCAAGGAGGCATATGGATAGGGGAATTAGGTGTACCCTTGGATGCATCTCACCAAGGATCAATGAGAACATTGTTGAGCATCTAGGGACGCCATGCTTAGCAGAGACATGGCTTTGAGGGAGTTATTAGCAGATCCGAGGCAGGGAGAGTGTCATGTGTACGATTATTCTTGGGCATTCCAACAGAATTTTGATCATACCATTTGGGACATACCCGCCCATCATCCTCTAGTGTCGCTTACAGTCAAAGAGTGTTTGGTTGTTTCCCCTTGACACTCTCCATTCAGGTAGCAGGGTATGGGAGGCTCATCCTAGACAGTTGGATGAGACACCGCGTGCCATGAGCCAGGAGGAGACTCTTCATTTGAGAACCTTGGTAGGTGCACAATCTGTCGGATACAGGCTTAGGGATGACGTGGTTGATAGCCGAGGTAGCATATATTCCATCCTTGAGCTCACACTTGAGGGACGTTGGATGGTAGTATTCGTCTACAAGATGGCACCCAAACTCCGAGCAGTGTCGAGGTGTATCAACAGGAGTTGGGATAACGAATTTCACTACGTGGTTTGGAAGGAGCAGGGTAGGTTCATAGGCATGAGACCTACCCCTTATACTTGGGGTCCACCTAGGGAATACATACAGGGATCAAAGATGAGGGCCAGCTGGGTTCTAGTTGGTAACGACGTTACACAATGAAATCCTGTGAGGAGTGGGAGTTATGAGGTTCCCGTATGTTTGGGGAATCTGGGGATCCGATTGGTGGGCAAATCACTCCACTTTGTGATGAGCAAGGTCATGGCAGAGGATGATCCAGTTCAATTTGAGTTTGAAACATGAGGATCATTGAAACCTCTAATGCATGGCGAGGCAGAATTTTCCTGTTATGGTTCAGAGTTGAGATTGGCAGTGGAGGGGTAGATATTGGCATCATGGAGATGCCCAGGCAAGATGAGCTTGAATCTCACAAATAGTTTTCCACTAGGCCTCAGGAGGGGAGGATACTACCTGCACATGATGGGGAGTATGTCATAGTCATAGTCACTGATGGAGTAGGGGACTTATGGTACTTGCACCAGGAAGGATAATGAGTGGAATGAGGGGAGCTTCATGTTAGACAGAATGGCCTGAGATCCTGGTATTGAATGATTCTTTCATATCAGAACAATGTAGAGGTCAGGCATGATCCAGTGGCACATTTGGGACGCTGTCACATTTTGCAGTGACAGTGGGGAGCAACAGTTAGAGAGGATTCTTGCTCAGGCATTTCTTGAGGACAAGCTATTTTTGGTGCATTAGAGGAGCTTTCCGGATGAGAATGCTACTTGGGAGGGCGAGCACATACTTGAATCCAACAATAAAGTTTCTTGGGGACAAACAACATTTGGGAGGGGAGGACTATAATGTCCCTTCCTAAATTATTTTGGAGCAGGATTAGTTTCTACATTTCGGGGTCGATTTTGGATGTGATGGGGCCCATTTGATTTATTAGGGGGCTAGACTTAGTAGAATTTATTTCGATGTGGTTAATTTGTACGTAGGGGCCACCCACACTAGGAGGATACACATTGCCTAGTTCAATTTTCATGGAGGGGAATTGATGGTTAAGTGAGGGACACATGATGGAGGGAAAATGGAGGGAAAAGTGCTCCACGAGATCTATATAAGGAAGGCAACTCTCCTTATTTCAACATCTTATCTTTTGACATATTGAACTCAAACTATAAGCCGTGTACTAGCAATAGGGGATGTAACAACAACACAGGGATTGCGCAGTCACAGTGTGAGGCACTCTAGGAATTTGGGGAGACAGGAGCATCCTTCATTATTTTCAGGAGTATAGAAGGCAACTACAGACAAGAGGGCCATCCTACACGCAACTCTTGTTGTCTTGTTGGGGCCTGACCCAGGTTCAGAGTTGATTTAGCCAAAAAAATCCTGGTACTATTGGCCCTTTCAGAAACAATCCGTGGAGCATGGACTAAGGTCTCACCCGAAGTAGTATGGGAGAGTGCTAGAACTAGGTTTCCACACCCTGGAGATGTCTGATGAGTTCAAGTGGTTCGCAGTTCAACCTTGCACGCAAGTCGCTTCGCGCACTTTCCCATACCTCGCAGCCCGAGATATTGCCTTCGCACAGGCCCTAACTATGGAGGATGTTCCAGAAGGTGCCGGGGTTGTGGTAGAGATCCCCAAATCACCACATATGCCAAGACCTAAGAAGGATAAACAAGCAGTGGCTCCCGTACGCGTGTCCCCGCGGAACCTGCTGTGTAGAAAATTGTCGATGGAAGAGAAGGGGAAAGCTGTCACGATAGAAACATATGAGGAAGAAGAAGATTTGCAGGCCCTTATTATCGCAGAGGAAGAAGACGAAGGTATGGAGGTGGATACTCAACCTACACTCTCTGTGACAAAACTGCTCGCCTATGTTCCCCCATGAAAAGGGAAGGCCAAAGTACCCAAGGACCTGGACGAGACCAAGAGTTCGCTCTAGACCCTGCTCCTCCCAAATGGCATTACATTTTAAGGCACGCACTTGGACTGCGTGCCGACTATGAAATTTGAAGATTGGGACCTCGTTGACTACAAGAAGTTCCCTCACCTAGAGACTAGAAAACTCATGAAGCAGAACACCGTGGGGGTGGTGACAACATTGGAGTTGTGGAAATGATTGCGTGGTGTGGAAAAGGCGAGGCTGCTGAAGTTGCTTTGGGTGTCACATTTCCACCACCCCCCAATAACCATTTTCGTCATCTGGCAGCTGCTCTACCTGGTGCATGATGGGTGTTTATGGCTGGAGGAGCCCATCCCCATCATGACAGACCTGATTCATCGCATTTCCCGACTTCCATACAAAGGAAAGGACCTTGTAACCATATCAGAAGGAAAGGGTAGTGATTTGGCCCTCGCGGAGGCCGTGAAGACAAAGTACAAGCTGGAAAAGAAGAAGAGGGATTACGCCATCTCCAGCTTCAAGGAAAAAGTGGTACATGTGGCAACCCAAATCCTAACAGGAAAAGTTATGTGGAAGTGCTGCACAGAAGAGGTGCCTGCGCCGGTGGTCGCAATGGCTGAGCAGTGCGCGGAGGGGGTCCAATTTAACTGGTCTGAATTCCTTTGCACGAAATTCTTAGAGAATTTTCATGAAGCCTAGGAGCAGGGTAAAACCTTCCACAATGCATGGCTATTGCTATCCATAGTGATCGTCATTGGGGAATTGCCTTGAGGACAGGCAATTCCCCATAATTGACAGAGATTTATCGGAGGCTGCGAAGTACACTTTGCTCTGGGCCACGAAGGATGCTACAAGGATACGTGACTGCAAGACCTTCTAGGTGCTCATGGAGATGACCATCTGAATGTGGATCAACTACAAGCCATGGTTGTCACCCACGGTTTACAACAGTCTGTAGATTTTTGCAGAATTTAAGGCAGACATGCACAACATATTTATCAAGGCGCACAAGGATCCGACAAAGCAATGGATGAAGCTACCTTTTGTAGCCACTGACGACGCCATTTTCATTTTCTTGGAGGCATGGCCTCCAGAATGGTATGCCCCCTGACATTGCAGAACTTGAGAGGTCGGCAATGCAAAAGAAGAAAGATGATGCCAAGCTACGCATCGCATAGTTGACCAAGAAAAGGTGGAAGGAAATAGTAGCAGCTAAGGTGTGGGCAGTGTGGGAGGCGGCACAGAAAGCCACCGAGGAGAAAACGTTCATAGAAGCAGCCGCAACAGCACAGGAAGCAACTGCGAAGGCGGGCGAGGGCCAAGCAATGCCCTTGTAGGGGCAGGAGGTAGAGGAAGCAGAAACAACAGAAGGAAGTGCGGACCCACGGACTGCGTCCACACAGTTGAAGTTCCAACACCTGACAGAGCGAGCAGGATCGAGGAAGCAGGTCAAGGCCTTGAAATTTTCCATTAAACCGATCACCCTAACCGAGGGTGATCTGCATGACAATGGCGAGATGGTGTGCGATGTCACAAATGAGGCTCTTTAGTATTTCATGCAGGAGCACCAGACTGTGTTGGGGGCCCTCAGAGCGCAGTTGCAGGACTTACAGGTGCGCCCCCCTTAGGTTGGTACCCTTTCAACCAACCTCCCAGTAAGATCCATGGCAGTAGAGAAGATGTTGCGCGCCAGGATGATGAACACAATCGTGTTGTCGGAAGGGGCTCTAGTGACATCGAATGAGGATGATAGGCTTTTGGTTAGCACGATGAAAGGCCTCGGGGTTAATCTAGCTGCCCTTCCACGCAAGACATTATATCTATTGTAGGATGGGATAATGGCATAGTTGTGCGCTAGGGAGAGCTGCACGCTCCAAGTCCTTAATGAGCAAAAGATAAACATAGAACAACTCAACTTGCAATGTGACGAAGTGGTGTCACAAAATCAATAGTTGGTGCTGGTGATAGGCGATGCTTGCCAAAGTGTCCCGGAGCTGGCCATCCCAGTAGATCTACCAACAGTGGTTCGGATCCACAGGTTAGCAGTAGGAGTCCTCGAGGCTAGGGAAGAAATGAAAAAGGTTCAGCTAGAGCTGAATCTTCAGATCGCCGAGCTGCGATTACAGGCACAACCATCCATTCCCCCGGAAGTCAGAGAACAACATGCTAGCGCTATCACAGTGGGATTGGAAGAGATCGGAGGTGCAGTGCAAGACTGCACCAGCATGTTGGAAGAATCATTTGAGGTCCTCACAAATTTGCAGGAGGACCCCAATTCCAGCACTTAGAGATAGAGGCGCAAGAACTCTAACAACAATATGACAGTGTCAGAGGAATTGCGCAGACAGTGGTCCTCACCCAGCTGCTTGCAAGGATGCAACAAGTTAAAGCACTAAAGGAGCAGGTGGACGCGACACGACACAAGGAGGAAGTTCTCAAAGCACGCGTCCAACCTTGGATCGATGAGGCCTTCACCATCACGGTAGACATCGAAGGCAAGCTCGCGAACATACAGGGGATGCACACATTGATGCAGAGAAGCACCCCAGACATAGAGGTCTCGGAACATCACATGCAACAGATCTAGCAAGAAGCATCTTAGTGCACTGTTGACCTCTACGTAGTTCGAGAACAGTTGGAGGGACTCTGCGCCAAGATCGCCGCGCCGGAAAAGTGACTCGAGGGCGAGTCATGATGTTTGTGTTGGGGACCTGTTGGGCATGAAATCCCCCCAAGGCATGTTTTGGGGCTCAAAGCCCAAGTTTTGACCTAATCTTGTTGTAAGTCTTCGTGAATTGCAGGCACATGGTGCGGAAGTATGTTAGAGTCACAGGGTTGTCTGCCCTAGTTTTGTAATGTAATGTCGGCCTACCCATGGTCCGCGGACCATGGGATTGTATAAATAGAGCGAGGCTCTAAGTGTAAGAGATAAGAGTAGTAGAGAAGCAAGAGTCTAAGTGAGTAAGTGAAGTGTGTCTTTGGGTCGTAGAGTAGGAGAAGGCTCTGCAGCTTTGGGGCCTGACCCAGGTTTAGAGTTGATTTAGCCAAAAAAATCCGATAATATTGGCCCTTTCGGCAATAATTCGTGGAGCGTGGACCGAGGTATCACCCGAAGTAGTATGGAAGCGTGCTAGAACCAGGTTTCCGCACCCTGGAGATGTCTGATGAGTTCAAGTGGTCCGTGGTTCGATCCTGCACGCAAGTTGCTTCGTGCACTTTCCCATACCTCGCAGCCCGAGATACTACCTTCATGCAGCCCTACTCAAGGGTTGAATGCTGCACTTCTTTGTTATTACCCAATAATTTACTGATATTCCAATGTTAGTTGATTATCTTAGCCTGCTTGCATGCTTTAGCTTCTCTTAACAATATAAACCATTCATACAGGTGCACGCAGTAAATAAACAACTTATGTACAAATTATATCAAACATGCATTAACCCAAGAACAGATACACAGAATTATGATAAAACTTCTCTTTATTAATTCCTTCCTCGGTTACAGACTCGTCTTTGCCCTACGCACTCAGCTGCAAGGGTCCGTGCACTCAGCTGTAGAGCCTTCTCCTACTCTATGACCCAAAGACACACTTCACTTGCTCAATTAGACTCTTGTTTCTCTACTACTTATAATCTCTTACATTTAGAGCCTCGCTCTATTTATACAATCCCATGGTCCGTGGACCATGGGTAGGCCGACATTACATTACAAAACTAGGGCGAACAACCCTGTGACTCTATCATACTTTCACGCCCCGCGCCCGAAATTTGCGGAGATTTACAAAAAAATTCGGTCAAAACTTGGGCTTTGAGCCCCAAAACATGCCTTGGGGGGATTCCATGCCCAACAACTCTCCTTTCATCACACACAACACTACGCCATCTCCTCCATGACTACGTAGTCATTGGAGTGAGACTCTTTGGGGTAGCACCATTTGGGGGAGTCTAGAGCTGGGAGGCTAGGAGATAATTTGGATGACCATTTGAGGAGGATTTTGTAGTTGGGAGAGCAGAGATTGACAGGATCAGTCACAACAACAAAATTTGAAATTGGAGGAGGGCCAAGCTATGAAGGGTCAATTTTTGAAGGTTGGAACCAAGGGAAACCCTTTCTGGGTTTTTATGGGTTTGGGAAAGGATCACACTCCTAATTTTATAGATTTTTATGGGCAGATCTAAAGGGTCAAATAGGGGTCCCAACTCAACCAACAACTAGAGGAGCTAAGGGGAATTTGGGCCAAATTTCTGAAGTCAACATTTAGCCAATTCTTTCGTGGGTTATTCTGGGTATTTGGTGGAGAGGCTGGGGTTAATTTCCCATAATTTTTGAGCACCAGAGGTGGGGTTTCTAGCAACATCCTTGTAGCAGACATCACAGTTTCACAAGGGCAACGTAGGGCATCATTGGAGTAGTTATTTGTGCCATTTGGGCTTGACATATTACCATCTAGTCTTGTTCACGCTTGCCATTGAGGCAAGCCTAGGTGCACCACTTCCACATTATTTTACTTTTCTCCCAGATTATAATAAAATGGCTCAGTTGTTGGTTATTCCTATACTTTTTATGGGTGTGCACTAAATGTTTCAATTTTATCGCGTTGTTTATATTGCTTGCTTTGCATAACACTATTTTTCATAGTTTGGAACATTACAGTGGTATCAGATCATGATCTTGGCCTAGTTGTGGGAAATTAGCCAGAAGATCATGGAAACTTTGGATATGAGTGCATAGTGATGGTTGAAACTGAAGACAAACCCATGGCTCAAGGGAAATCTAGTATGCATAAATTTTGGGTTAGAATTCATTGGGACGATGAGAAGTTGGCCTAGTTGAGGATGGTGACATACCAAACCCATCCTCACCCTTACAACAAGGATGTTAGAGGTGAGCAGACCATGGGGGTGCAACCATCTACATCACGTGGGGAAGCTGACCAGATTAGGGCACCAGATCTCCTGAAAAGGACCAAGCAGGCCAGGAACAGTTAGAGGGTGAGTCAAGGAGATTATTTTTTGGGTGGAGACATGGTTTTAGACATTAGGGGCCTAAGGAGGAGGCCTAGGGTACGTAAGGTCATGAGGAGCACATTGGTATACCTAGTGTAGCACAAGAGTCACCATTATTGGAGACCTCTTTGATCGCATTAGTTGACACCTTGACAAAGAAACTAGAGCATACACCCATAGAGACATTTGATGATGTGGTGTTTGCCATTAATGAGATGCCAACAGTTGCTGAGATATCTAAAGTTATGACCGTGTTTACAGGTGATAGATGCCCATGACATTTTCACTTGTTTTAGGCTAACCTTCTAGCATTACAAAGGAAGGTCACATTATTGCGTGTGGATACTCTATAATAGAATGAGGAGCCAGAGGGAATGAGAGTGATTTGTGTCGAGACCATGGCCAAATTGAATCACGTTGGGGAGCGGTTGGATTCCCTACTGGTGCAGCTAGAGTGCACGTTGGGGCATGAGAGAAACCCTCTTTGGGCATACATAAATGAGGTTGGCAACATTGTTAGATTACCTTGGCCCATTGGATAGAGAGAGATAGAGCTACCTAGTCAAATTTTATGTATTGACCAGGATAACGAGATGAGATGACTTGAGTTGCACAAGGTGCAACACCTACATGATGGGGTTGTTCTATGTGCAGGAGTTCATGCATTCAATCCCTCTCTTGGGGTTGGGTGGTGAGATATTCTGAGTTGGTATCCGGTGGAGTGGGCTATGGAGATGGTAGTGGACCCAGGTGGAGCTCATCAGGATTTTCTAGGCAATAGGGATGCTGGAAGCCCCGACTGGCATTGGGATCCGAGAGGGACCACCTATCATTTCTCAGGTATACCGGTTGACTAGGATGTAGAGGGTATAGTTGACCTACCAGTCGAGCGTGCACCTCCAGTAGGAGAGTTTTGGTCAGCACCAATGGCCAACCAGTTTATGAACATGCTTCTTGGGTTGACTTGGTACGACGTTTTTACACACGATCACAAGGTGATCAACACACTCTGGTAGGAGTTTGTAAGAGGAGGTGGCATTGGTAAGCCACCAGATTGTGCCTTGTATGGAGTTGGGGATTCTTCACTTTTGTGCGGGGCACAAAGGACGTAGAGGAGCATCGCAGGGGTAGCATGACTGCTGACACATAGGGAGATTCACTTCTCGGATCCCTCAGGGAGGATTTGGAGTGAAGATCCATTCACCGAAGGGTATGATGATGTGACGATGGAGGTGATGACACAGGTCGGGTGTGGGCCGACGCATAGGGACACAAATTTAGTCCATCACATTTGGGGTTGGGTAGGAGCATCTAGCATGGAGCATTGGTCTACAAATGGGCATGGAGACGTATGGGGGAGTGCCTCACATCACATGGAGTACATGCGGGGAGTGACCAGTGCAGTGACACATGCGGGACACCGGACGGTACATGATGGCATAATCATAGCCGAGGTTATCCAGTGGTGTACAGGGATAGGTTGCAGCATATAGTGGCATGTCGAGGAATGCAATGTTGCTTGGTGTTGTGAAGTGGCACATGATGCGACATATCAGGCTCTTGGAGAGTTACCTCCAAGGAGGCATATGGACAGGGGCATTAGGTGTACTGTTGGATGCATCTCACCTAGGATCGATGAGGACTTATTGAGGATTTAGGGACACCATGCATAGCAGAGACATGGCTTCGAGAGATTTATCAACAAATCCAAGGTGAAGAGAGTTTTGTCTGCAGGATTACTCTTGGGCATTCCGACATAATTTTGATCATACCATGTGGGACATACCCGCCCATCATTCTCTAGTGTTTCTTATAGTCACAAAATGTTTGGTTGTTTCCCCTTGACACTCTCCATTCAGGCAGCATGGTATGGGAGGTTCACCCTAGACAGTTGGATGAGACACCGCATGCCATGAGCTAGGAGGAGATTCTTTAGTTGAGACCCTTGCTAGGTGAAAAATCTATCAGATACTGGATTAGGTATGGCATGGTTAATAATCGAAGTAGAATATATTCCACCCCTGAGCTCACACTTGAGGGATGGTGGCTGGTAGACTTCGTCTACAAGAGGGTACCCAAACTTCAAGTAGTGTCGAGGTGTATCATCAGGAGTTGGGATAGCAGATTTCACTATGTGGTCTGGTAGGAGCAGGGTGGGTTCACATGCATGAGACCTACTCCTTATACTTGGGGTCCACCTAGGGAATACATACATGGATCGAAGATGAGGGCCATATGGGTTCTAGTTGGTAACGACGTTATGCAACGACATTCTGTGTGAGGAGTGGGAGTTATGAACTCCTTGTATGTTTGGGGAATCTGGGGATTTGGTTGGTGAGAAGATCACTCCACTTTGTGAAAAGTAGGGTCATGGTAGAGGATGAACTAGTTCACTTTGGGTTTGACACATGGGGAATCACTGAAACCTGCACTGCATGGTGAGGCAGACTTGTCCTGTTATGGCTCAGAGTTGAGATTGGCAGTGGAGGGGTAGATATTAGCATCATGGAGATGCTCGAGTAGGATGAGCTTGAATCTCACAAATTTTTCACCACTAGGACTCAGGAGGGGAGGATACTGTCTGCGCACGATGGGGAATAGGTCATAGTCAGAGTAGCACAATGTCGACATGTTGGCACCACTCTGGTACTAGTAAGGAACTAGGGCATCACAACTCTTCACATCTCAATATACTTTAGGCATGCACTAGCTACTATAGGGGGAGATCATAAAAATCTTCCATTGGGCTTTAGCGAGTCACTGGTGGAGTAGGGGACTTTTGGTACGTGCACGAGGAAGGATAATGAGTGGAGCGAGGGGAGCTTCATGTTGGACAGGATGGCCTAGGATCCTGGTATTGAAGGATTCTTTCATATCAGGAAAGCGTAGAGGTCATGTGTTACACTAAAAAATTTCACCATGGCTATTTACAGTTAGTATGGCTCCATCAACAGTCATGCTATCCTCCTGGGCAAGTCTCATGCCTCTGCTCTCCATGTCAAACTTCAAGAAAGAGAGAAAGTCTTTGTAAATGTGTTTATCTCTGGGTACACAGGTTCTCTCAACCTTACCTGCGGATACGCACCTAATGTTCACAAAAGCTGCGTACTTGTACGCTCTGTATGTAAAGGGGCAGGTGCGTACCCTTGTGAAGGTCAAAATGCGCAAGTTTCATCTTTAAAAAGTTACTTGTGGTCATTTCTAGAGCATTCTAGAAGGTTGTTCGACGTGTATTGAGCGCCTCCAGATGGTTCATGTACCCCTACCAAAGAGGAACTTATCCCATCAATAAGGGAGCTATCCCATCCAAAGAGGGGATTATCCCATTGATGGTGGACCTGAATAACTTCCTCTAGAACACTATAAATACAGTCATTGGGCCAGAAGGAGGAGAGGTTGGAAGCTAAACATTTCTAAGGGTAGATGCTGCTGGAATTAGGACTCCCATTTAGAAGCTTGTGAGGAGAGATTGTCATCTTTGCTTGTTCTATTTGGAAGTGGGTGAGCTTTGTCAAAGTAAAGGAGAACTCTTGATGGACCCTGGGAGGGACTTGCACAACACCAAGGCTCAGGTTGTAATTGTTCCTTTTGTTTCCTATTAATGCAAATGAGTCCATTCTTCTCAATAACTTGTTATTTATGAGTTGTTTCATGTACTCCTTGGTCTATGTGTTAAACATGTTTTATTTTATGAGATTATCAAGTTCTATTTAATCGTTTGATTGTTAGTGAATGCAGGTTTCGAAGTGAAGGAGGAGCTCATCCGGATCAACGAGGCTGGACTACTACAACAGCGTTGGGTTACAGGTAGGATCTAAACACTTGATTTCTTATATAGTAAATGCATGTTTAGAAAAGGATTGCTCTTGTTTGTCTTGTTTGTCACTAGAGAGTCTTAGGCTCCTAGGGAGGTTGGTTGTGTCCGCACTATTGACTCTTTCCGCCTGACAAAATGGCGACTCCGCTGGGGAATCTTGATGTGAAAGTCTTTTCCTTTGTATGCAACTTTGATCTGAGAAAAGTCATTTATTTTCTGGTTTTTGGCTCTATGACTTTGTATTTGGGTGGGTTAGCTTAAGGTCAGATTGAATTTAGTTTTTCTTGGTTTTTTTCAGTAGTACGCACCCTCTGAGTATTGCACAGTGCGTACTTGTACGCACTGTTGCTGTGTGCACAGAGCGGGCCCGCACCTGTCTTAACAGGTTGCCTGCGTACCCTGCTAAAAATTAAGGAATTTCCATTTTTTACATTTTTCCTCTTAGATTTTGCTTTTTCTTAGCTTTTACTGCCCAGATCCATTAGTCTCTTGTCAAAAATCTTCACCTGAACTTGTTTCGATAGCATTGAGTGTTTTAGTGGATTTCATAGAAGTTTAAGCCCTAGGGTTTGATTTTTGAGTAGGTCCTGTAGTGACTTTGGCGGTAGAAGTTGTCAAGCCTTAGATCTCTCTGGTTTTGTCAGCCTTCTTAGAAGTCGGACCTGTCATAAAGTCTACCTGTGAGAGCAACTTACCTTTGAGTGGTCTCTTTGGCAAATTTCGAAGTACTTGTTGATTGAGTATTGAATTCCATTTTACAAAAAGAACAAAAAGATTTGAGTTTTGTTTTGACTGGTCTTTTGATTCTGCATTAGCTGGTCCTTGGCTTGATTGAGGTCAAGTAAAACAACCTAGAATCATCCTTGTAGGCTTTTGCCTCGTTAGGTTTGCTTAGAGTAAATTTCTTTTTGATTTGCTTGTGAGTCAATTTTTCATAGATTTTATAGCTTTTGAGATTGATTTTCGTTAAAATAGATTTATATGCTTTATTAAATAAGAGAAAATACAAAAACATCTCCTTTGAAAAGTTTTGTTTCAAGTAGCTTTGAGGGATTTTGAAAGAAAAAGAATTTTTCGTGCACGTAAGGAGTGGTCATGTTTGTATGCTTGGAAAGATAAAGAGAATTGTTTCTTTGATTGTCTTTACTAAGAAAGTTGTTTTCTATAAAATTTGCATTTTCCAACTCTCTTAGTTAGGGATTTCATTGAAAGAGAAAAGCAACGTAAATCATCTTAGGTGCATCTTTGTAGTGGTTTGAGTCGAGTCTACACACCATTGGTTTCATTTCCGCTACCTTTTGTCTTTAAGAAAAACCATAAAATTAACGCTTAAAGTAAAATCAACTTAGTAACTTTTATTTACTAGGGCTCTGAAACACCAATTTAGATCAGGCTAGTGTCTTGGAGTAGGAGAGTAATTAACTCTCCAAGACAACAAAACCAAACAAGTAGCTTATCTTGTGATAGAATAAATCCAATTGTCTCATTTGTACTCTGGGAAAGCTCCTCTTAAAGGAGAAGCACGAGCTCGTGTCCGAACCAGTGAGGGGATCAATCCTCCCTCGTTGGGAACGACGCCAGACACGCACGTATTACAAACGGTAAACCTCGGATTAACCATTGTCAAGGAGCCAGGGGTCACTTGTCGGTAAACCTTGGATTATTGTCAAGGAACCGGCAAGGGGATTGAGCTTGATACTCTGCCCTTGCGTGCTGTCAGAGTGTAGACTGTTCCCCCAGGTGCATTTGTTGCGGTTGGTAGCCTTAGTGACCATTATCTTTAGGATTCTACCGAGGTGACGGTGGAGGGAAGATCCCACTGTACTTGGAGCAGACGTCGGCTAGACTCACTTGGATTTTCCGGGGGGTTCACTTCACTCGAGACGGTTAAAGTGGAGGAACTTGTGCCAGTCTATTCATTAAGCAGGTTGCCGGGGTAACTGTTCCACCCGCCACTTCTGTACTGAATCTGGCGATGTTGGGTTTCATCTCCAACTAGCGTTTTCGGTCTGGAAGGCTACTGTTTGTGCTTGGTTTGACGCCCTAGATTCTTTAGGCGTGTGCTTCAAATTTGTTTGGTTATTTAGAGACTTTAGGTGGTTTGATTTGAGATTTTACTTTGTTTTTGTGTGTAGTAGTTAAGAGTTTTTAGCTGTGGCAGAATTACCGAGACAGTCCCGTAGACTTCGGGGCCAGTCTCCTGAAGTTGTAACTCCTCCTAGTGGCAGTAGAGTAGGTTCACCTGAAGAAGGAGAATCTTCCTTGGTAGTCCATCCAGATTACCAAAATCTAGAGACAGGTTATAATCCTGAATCTGTTACAGTTTCTGAGCTTGCTGGTAGTTTTTCGTCTACTAGTGATACAGGCGAAGAACCTGAAATATCTGAACCTGTTACTCCAACTTCTAGTGTTCCAGATTCACCAAGAGTAGAACGAGTTATCACCGAAAATCTTCCTACTGGTCTGATTGCTATTGAAGAACTTGCTCCAGAGGAAGAAATAGGCGTCTCTAACCTTGAAGATCAGCTTACTATTGAGCTTAGAGAGCGTGAATCTATCTTTTACAGTCCTCCTAGAAGTACTACTTGGTACCTTTTGTTAACCAATTATTTAGACAACTCAGGGGTAGGTTTTTCTACACCTCGTACTCCTTTTCCACCTGGAGGTATTTATACTCCTGTAAATATGTCTGGTCAGTCATCTGTGTTTACTCAAACTCCTGAATCTTTCTTACACGGCGGTCCTTCTGTTCCCACCGGGTATCAATCACTTTCTGGTACCTTTGCGGGGACATCTCCTCAACCCATTGATCATGGGTTATTAGCTGGAAACAATGGTAATATACCATTGGGTGTAGGAGACATTTACATGATGTCAGGTTCAGTTCCCGTTTCCCAACCTCAAGGTGGCCAATTACCGCTTGGGGGGCAGCCTCAGTTAACGCCTGGGGGGCAACCTCAAGGTACACAAATCGTGTCTGGGGGGCAACCTCAAGGTCAGTATGTACCTATGGTGCAATACATGCCTCAAGGTCAACCCCAGCCTCAATATGTACCCCAGGGTCAACCTCAGTATCAATATTTACCTCAAGGGTATCAACCCCAAGGGTATCAGCCCCAAGGGTATCAACCTCAAGGGTATCAACCTCAAGGTCAAGGTCAACCCCAGTATCCGTATTTACCTCAAGGTTATCAACCTCAAGATCAATACTCGAGTCAAGGTTATCAACCACCTCAAGGTCAGTCATATGTTCAAGGTATGGGAACTGTACCTTTCAATTATCAATCCTATCCTCAATCTGGTTATGGATCTCAGTATCCTCAACCTGTTACGGGTCAATACCCCGGAATGATAGTGTGGGATCCATCACAGGGTCAACAGGTGTTGCAGCCAAGTATACAGTTGGTACCTCAAGCTGGACAACCCGTAGTTTCTGGTCCACCCCAGCAACCGCAACCCGTCCAGTCAAATGTTCAAACTTCTGTGACTTCGGTAGTTACTCAACCGCCAATTGCACCTAGTACTCCATCTCAAACGGCTGCTGCAACTACCGCTACATCTGCCGCGCTTACTTCTGGAGTATCGACAGCTCCGGTTTCTACTGTCTCTGCAACCACTCCTCAGACATCTTTACCGTTGTCTGGATCTACAATTCAAACCACAGTCTAGATGCCTATAGGTAAGCCTGGTATAAGTATGATTGTCACTACTCAACCTCAATTTGTTCATCAACCGTACCAAGGACACTACCAACATGGCCAAGCTGTCCAACAGCCGGTTTACCAGTATCAACCGTATCCTGGGTACACTTATCAACAACCTCAACAACCCCAGTACGGTCCGGTTAATCCTGGTTTTCCAGGAGGCTATAATATCCCTAATGCGACTCCTGTTCCTAGTTATCCTAGATATCCTCCTCTTGGGACTGGTCTTGTGACCCAGAGTTTTAGAGATCCTAACCGGCAATTACCGTTTATCGCAACTTTGGATTTACCAGACTTGACGCGCCTAACGAACGATCCAATTCAATATCTTCCGTTCTGGCCGCCAATGCCAAATAAGTTTCCCAGTGATATACCCAAGTTCGAAGGTAAGTCTGGAGAGGATCCGTCCAATCATGTGATGACTTACCATCTCTGGTGTGCTTCAAATTCTATCTCGGATGATTCGATCCGCTTACGTCTTTTCCAGCGTACACTCATTGGTCTCGCGGCCAAGTGGTACATTGAGTTACCACGGGCCTCTTTTTACAATTTTAGCCAGTTAGCTACCTCGTTCTTAACTCACTTTCAGTTGCCGGTCAGATACGATAACGGCACGGAGTTATTAACTTCACTAAAACAATCGACGTCCACGTATATTTCTGATCACATTCATGAGTGGAGACGTCGAAGAAGGTTAATGAAAGTTTTTATTCCGGACCAAATCTTAGCTGAATGGTTTGTTAAATCATTATTACCGAAGATTACTGAAGATGTAGCTAAGGCCGGAGTAGTTACTGAGGAGCAAGTCATTGCTCAGGCGCAGTACCTTGACTTAGTTTATACTCAGTCGGGTACGTTACACGAGAAGATTCCAGATCTTCCAAAATCGAATCAAATCGCTGCTGCTCCTTCGGGATCTCATGCCGCTGATGGTATGATTGGTATCGTGAATACAAAGAGTAAGAAGAAGTCTTCCAAGGCTTCAACTACTCCTATAATCACTTTGCCCGATTCCCCGACAGGAGAGTCTTCTCCTGAACTTTCCGCCGATATTCACGCTGTAGAGTCATCTACGGCCAAATCAAAAAACGGTGGAAAGAAGAAAGGAAAGAAGAAGGCTAAAGTAGACAAGGCTCCGAAGGAGAAAACAGAAAAGTCGGAAACCAATGACGAAAAGCGCAAACCTCGATATCCTTGTCTTATTTGTGAAGAGGATCATTTTACAAGAGATTGCCCTCATCGGGCCGTGGTTGTGAAAATAGTCAAAGGTTCTCCCACTCCTGCTGTGTTAAAAGATCCATTTCCAAAGCAGGAGAGTAAGATGATAGGTTCTTCCTCGACTGCCAGTGAAGAACCCATTTTGATGATGTATCATGTGAGGATTGCGACTCGATCGCAAGATTATGGTAGTAAGAATCCTGTTGATGGTAAGGAAGCAGAATCTTCTCATTCTAATCCATCAACCTCAGCTCCTGGTTCCGATCCACTACAGATTGAAAAACCTAACCCGGACTTAGTAATCAAACCGCCCGCCAAGGGTGTACTTCGAAGGTCTGCTTTCAATCCACATGCGAGAGCAGCCCAGAATTACAACATTGTTGAGGACTTAGCTGTTTCACCCTCAGCAATGTCGGCTTTAGAAGTGCTGCAATCATGCCCAGCACAACGAAAATTACTTTTGTCGGCTATCGGAGCTGTTGATGTTCAGGACCCGAATCTGATAATCTTCGATCTAGAAAATAGTACACCGCGTCTACCCCATCAAATGGCTTTCCAAATTCCAGTGATAGTCAAAAATAGGCCTATTCATCGGACTGTGATTGATGAGGGAGCTTCTACGTGTATTATGTCGGTTCAATGTTGGAGATCGCTTGGTTCTCCTTCGTTGAACCAATCCCCGACCATCCTTAAGGCCTTTGATGGCCGTGGGTTCCGTCCGTTTGGTATTCTACAGGAATTGCCTATAGGGGTAGAAGGTAAAACCGTTAGTCTGGATGCGGAAGTGGTTGATGCCCCTCTAGACTACAACCTTCTTTTGGGTCGAAGTTGGTCATATGCTATGACAGCAGTCGTTTCATCGGTCTTCAGAGTAATAAAGTTTCCACATAACGGTAAGATCGTGACAATTGATCAGCTGACATACTTTTCATCCGACCCAGCCTCTTCAGAGAGTATCCAGCATGTCGGTAAGACGACAATCCCTTATAGGGACGTTGACGTAGGTTTAGTTAAAGATTCCGGTTTACTGGGAACTTTTCCTTTCCCTCCAATCAACGCGGACCCTTCATTTGCATCAATTCATATGATTACATCAGACAACATTATTTATGATGATCCTTGGATTGTCCCATCTGAATCTGAGATAGACTCATTAGGTGATGCTATGCCTTTGAGTCCATATGAAATTGCTTATGAAGCCGTCATGTCTTTTACCGACTCGCGTTCAACCCAAATCGACCAAATGAATGTGGTCAGTGAAGAATCACTTTTCACATCAACCTTAGAACGGATAGCGTTTCCCGAAGTCGTGTCATCTGACGAGCAACTTCGCGAAATCCTAAGTGTAGACGATCTACCATGGGAAGATCTCCATCACAGATCTTCGTTTTTACCTAAGGATGATGCTTTTGAAAATGATTTTTCATCTATCTTTACCGCTGAATATGTAAAAAACGCTCAGAATCCCACGAAACATTCTGATTCAGAGCTAAATTTAGGGAATATTTCTCGCACTATTCCCATTGATATTTCAGTGAAGCCCGGAATTGAGGAAAACATTCATATAGGTGCCTCATGTACAGAAGATGAAATCCAAACTTACAAGGCCCTATTCCAAGAATTCCGCGATGTGTTTGCCTGGTCTTACGAGGAAATGCCGGGAATCGATCCTGCCATTGTTGTTCATGAAATAAAGACCTACCCGGACGCTAAACCCGTCCGGCAACGGTTGCGTCAGATTCACCCTCGGAAAGCGGCTGCGATTAAAGCAGAAGTCGAGAAGCTATTGAAAGCAGGTTTCATTTATCCTATCCCGTTAACGGATTGGGTATCGAATATTGTTCCGGTCAACAAGAAACAAGGAACAATAAGAATCTGTATCGACTATAGGGATATAAATCGAGCTTGTCCAAAAGACAACTATCCTACGCCTTATATCGATCAAATTATTGATGATTGTGCTGGAAGTGAAATGTTTTCCTTCATGGATGGTTTTTCGGGCTATAATCAAATCAATATTCTACCTGCCGACCAACCAAAAACAGCATTCATTTTTCCATGGGGGACATTTGCTTATTGCAAATTACCTTTTGGGCTTAAGAATGCCGGGGCCACTTTTCAACGGGCAATGTCTTACGCAGTTCATGACATCAAGCACATTGTGCAACCGTACCTCGATGATTTGCTTGCTCATTCTTTACATCGAGCTGATCACCTTGTCCACTTACGAGCAATCTTTATGAGGTGTCGGCATTATCGAATTTGGTTGAATCCCCACAAGTGTGTGTTCTGTATAGAGACAGGTCGATTGTTGGGATTTGTTGTTTCAAAAGCCGGCATTCGCGTCGATCCCTCGAAGGTCGAAGCTATCATCAAATTGCCTCCTCCCTCGAGTTTGCGCCAACTCCAAAGTTTGCAAGGGAAAGCGAACTTTTTACGCCGATTCATTCCAAATTACGCCGAGGTCACTAAAGGTTTTACACGGTTGTTGAAACAGAACACTCAATTCCTTTGGGACGAGATTGCCCAACAATCTTTTGATGCACTTAAGCACGCGTTGACCCATGCACCGTTGTTGCATCCTCCCAACTACAACCAGGACTACTTCTTATACCTCGCAGCTTCGCATTCCACCATTGGAATGGTGTTAGTTCAAGAAGATGAATTCGGAGCGGAACATGTGATATATTATCTTAGTAGGACATTAAACCCCACTGAGCTAAAATATTCGCATGTGGAGAAATTGGCCCTGGCAGCCGTTCAAGCTGTCCAGCGTTTTCGTCACTACATTCTTCTCCGTAAAACTACAGTCATTTCGGATTGCAACCCTATGATTTATATTTTGACAAAACAACTGCTAGGGGGCAAGTATTCTAAATGGATCGTTATCCTGCAAGAGTTCGACTTGGAGTTTGAGAAGTCCAAGTCTAAGAAATCCTTAGTTTTTGCGGAATTGATGTGTGATTTCCCGCGTGCTGACACAGAAACTGTGGCAGAGGAGTCCATTGCGGACGAACCTTTGTTTCTTATCAGTACTTTAGATCCGTGGTACGGGGATATAATCATCTATCTCCAAACCCAAACCTTTCGGCCTGAAGCTTCAAAAGCAGAACGTCGAAAAATTCGGTTTCAATCCCAGCAATACAAGATTATTGGAGATACACTTTATCGCTGGGGGGCAGACTTAGTTTTTCGACGTTGCTTAACTCACGAAGAGGCTGAGAGGGTTTTGAATGATTGTCACTCTGGAGCATGTGGTGGTCATATGTCTGGGTATGCCACAGCTCAGAAGGTGTTGCGCGCTGGCTATTTCTGGCCGTCCATGTTTAAAGATTGTATCATTGCGGTCCGAAAGTGCCACAACTGTCAAGTGTTTGATCGCAAGATGCGTGCACCACCTGCTCCTCTCCATCCTATAATTGCCGTTGGTCCTTTCGCCAAATGGGGTATCGATTTTATTACTTGTAACCCTCACTCGGCCGGGGGGCATGTGTATATCATCCTCGCGGTTGATTATTTTACTAAATGGGCCGAGGCGATGCCTACATTCGACGCAAGTGGCAAAACAGCTGCAGTTTTCGTATTCAATCACATTATAACTAGGTTTGGTGTCCCACAAGCAATCATCACTGACCATGGGAGCCATTTTCGAAACATCATGATGACTGAGCTTACAAGCCAGCTTGGTTTGCGCCACGATAGCTCTACTCCTTATTATCCGCAAGCCAACGGTTTGGTTGAGTCTATCAACAAAGTTCTGGTTATCATGATCCGATGAATCATTGGTATTCATCGGTCGAATTGGCACAACATGTTATTTTCAGCGCTATGGGCATACCGAACTTCAGTAAAAACTTCAACAGGGTTCACTCCTTTCCAGCTAGTTTATGGCTTGGAAGCTGTGTTACCCATTGAATGCGAGATCCCATCACTTCAAATGGCTGTCGAATTACTCCCAGCCACTTCCGAAGAGGAGAAACGTTTATTATACTTAGCTCAATTAGATGAGACTCGACGTGACGCTGCATTGGCAATCGAGACTCACGCGAAGCGAATGAAAGCTCAGTATGATAGAAATGTGACCCCTCGGAGTTTTTCGGAGGGAGACCTAGTGCTGTTATATGATCAAGCTAACGATAAGCTAGGTGCTGGAAAATTCGTTCCTATGTGGCATGGACCCTACATTGTAAAGAAAAAACTAGCAAAAGGGGCCTATGAGCTGGTAGATTTTGATGGGGACTCTTTGGGTAAACCCAGAAATGGACTTTACCTAAAGAGGTATTATGCTTAAATGGTGGGTATGGAGAATTTTTAGTTAGGTTAGGTTTTCTTTCTAGCTAGTATGTTTGTTAGTTTAGTTAGTGTGCTTAGCTTAGAAAGTGTGTTTTTCGTCGTTATTCTGGCTTATCTTGGTTTTACTCTTGATATTGCAGATGTCGACGCCTCTCCAAACGTACATTGGATTTGCCGATGGTGCTTGTCATAGTACATGGAATATATCTTCCGCAGCTTGGGTTATCTATTCGCCCTCTGACGAGTTAGTTTCTATGCATGGGGTGAGCCTCGGTCAAACGACGAACAACATTGCAGAATACAGTGCAGTGGTTGAATTATTGTCTGAATCTATTTCATTTGGAATTCGACGTTTGATAGTGAGGTTAGATTCTGAACTCGTTGTATTACAGCTTAATAGAGTATATGCCATTAGAAATCCTGTGTTATTAAGGTTGTTTTTGAGAGTGCGTCTCTTGGAACGTGAATTTGATTACATTGAATATCAGCATATTCCAAGGTCTTTAAATACATTAGCAGATGCAATTGCTTCTCGAATGTTGGACAGACATTTGCGATAATCATACAAGTAAATTTAAAAACATTTCATCACATATGTTAAACAAGAAAAGCCGGTAATAATGATATATATATATAGATAGGAGTGTGTCAAAAATATACATCGTCTTCGATCATAGGTTGAAAAACACCTTATGATCGGCAAAAATGATAAGTACAAAAAGCCAAAATGTCATATGTGTCTACAAAAGTGACTAGTCAATCACTGGTGGTGCTCTCTATATGAGACCACTGCCCGCGCTACTCTACACAAGAACCTCCTAAAAGGTCCTGGGACTGCAACCACATAGCGCTGAAGTCGAATGGGAATATCATCTATGGTGGTCTCTGGTATATCCGCCGTCAGACGCTCTAGATCCTGTTCCAGCTCGGCTAAGGTCTCTGCGGCCGCATCCTGTGGGGCTGGTGCTGGTACAGCTGGTACTCTCCTCTCAAAAGCCCGGAGGTTGGCTGGACGCCGCGGACCTACATCTGCATTTGGAAAATTTGTGCTGTCAGTTTTGAGGCGATATATAAAACAAAAAAAATACATAATTTGAAAACTCGTGGAAAATGAAATACCTCTGTCGTCCCACTGTTCTCCCTGTGGAAGAACCATGTCCGGATCATTTCGAAAATCCATTCCGGCATAAGGAAAGTCCTGAATAGCAAAGACCTGGCTCTCTAGCCAGTGAAAGTAACCATCAGGAAATCGAACAACTGCTGCGCCCTCATCAGGATGCCGGGCCATTACCGCAACCCATCTCGTCAACTTAGGCTCCCGAGGAGCCCCAACTGGAACTGTAAGATGCTGGGGGACCAGCATTGGAACTCTCTCTAGGGCAAAGCTTACAACTAAAGGCCCATATCCAAAGGTCTTCAGTTGTCCTCTCTTTGCCCTGGTTAGTTGGCCCTTCAAATTAGCCAACACAGCATCGCACCAGTTGAAAATGGTGCCTCGGAAGCAGTCTATAGCCATCCGCATTTGGGACCCGGTGGCTTGGTGCAAAGCGGCCGCACCGCAAAGTCTGGTAACAGTAAAGGCTATCACCATAAGTTCAGGTCGGGATATGTACTTGATTTCTATCCCCTTCTCATGGTTTTGGTTGTTGCACCACTCTAGTCGGAGACTAGCAAGGGATTGGCCACCCGGCCTAGTCCCGAATAGAGAAAGTTGCTCGCCCCTGTTAGGCAAGCCAGTGAGAAAATATATGTCGGAGGGCTCTATCTCGAGCTGGTGCTCTCTGATGTAGAAACATTGCTCCTGAATGTTCCACCTTTCAACCAGCCACTCAAGGAACGACACTTGGCCCCTCATGCCAGGTATGGCCTAGTATTTGTACAGTCCGTATGCTTTTAATGCATCAATGGAAGGTTGATGACCTATCGCGACCAAATCAACATCCTCGTGCTCTCTTTCACGCCAATCAAGCATGGTGTGCTCCCTGCACATCTTAAAACATCAGTTAGAATCCATAAAATTTAAAAATTTTGGTCTATTTTGGAGGTATGAGGGTTTCAATTTATGCTTTGCGGGGTACGCACCCCGGCCTTTAGGGACAGAGCGCCCGGACGCAGCTTCCCTTAAGGCCAGGTGCGTACACCCCGTAATTTTCCCATTGGGAAAATATCGGGGTACGCAGGTCAGTAGTGCATAACCTGCGTACCCCGAAGGGCGCATCTTGAAACCCCAATGCCCCCAAAAAATCAAATAAAAGCTTAAAAATGAATTCTAAACGGATGGAAAACAAGAGAGGGGTGTTGTAGAATACCTGGTGAAACGGCGTTCGATTCTGACGGTCGGATTCTCCGCAATCTCCACGGGAAGTTTCTTGTCAAAAGCCCTTTTCTCAACCTCAACAGTAAAATGGTAAAAATGACATGGTAAGAAGTCTTTTTATAGGTTTTTTGGATAAATAAATGCTAGATTTGTTTATTTTTCACCATGAAAGGACATTTTCGATGAATTTTTGCCCATCTTAAACAGGTATGAGTAATGTGTTGTTTCTGTGCAGGACAAAGGGACTTTAGGGTAAATTATCATTTTTCACGTCAGAGTCATCTTTTAAGCTCTTTTCTGACTCCTAAAATATGAAAAGATCGCCGAGCATTTCTTTTACACTCGTTAAAATGGAATTAAAAGACGGTCCCCTTATAGCTCTTTTCTGACCGTAAAATCAGGAAAAGATTGCCGGGTTTTTGTCGTTTCAAACTCGATACAGAAATAAAACGATGTGTCCTTGATCGCTTTTTACTTTTCAGGTCAGAGACACTAATCATGAAAGTACTCCTTGGTCGCAAGATCAAGCGGTTCTCCCAGGTATTATTTTATACTTTTTCGGGCTTGGGGGACACAAATTTACGAAAAAGTTCAACCTGGAGTCTTCTTAAGTTTTTCAGACTCTCTAAAATTGAAAAACGCCGAGTTTCTCCTATACTGGGCTCGTTAAAATTTCACAGTAAAGGACCTGTTCAATTACAAACAGGAACGAACCACTCCTTCCTAGGGTTCGAATCAAAACTAGGTTGGACTCATCCGAAGGATGAGCTTATAATCAAGCATATGTTATCCTCCTCAAGCTTGTCAAAAATAAAGAGGTACTTGCCAGAAATGGTGGGGGAAAAGAGAGAAGAATGAGCCTATTTGTTATCTTTTGTCTCAGAAGAAACTTTATTGCCACTCTTGGACACGACACTTTTCATTCACCTGGGTTGGGAAATCCTTTACCTCACAGTTGATCAAACCACTTTGAAAGTCTTCAGCCGGGTTCCGGGGATTAACTTTGAGTCGTTCATCACCAAGCCATCTGTCGTGTCGTTATGTGTTCAAGAGGTCTGCAAGCAAAACTTTCATCTGCAAAATACTTGTCATCCATTTGACCATCCCTGAGTCAGTCTTTACAGCAATATTTCTTCAACTTGATCAATGATTTCGTGTTGTGGGCTTGCCTGCAACGGGTCACTTTCTATCGACATCAGCACATTATCTAGAGAGATGACTTAGAAATCGTCAGTACCTTGAAGTCTGCATGCATCAATGGCAGGTTTCTCGCCTTTGACGTCAGTTTACATCATTGACTCTCGATCGAAGGATTCCGTGAAATGTTCGACATCAACTCATTCATTCACATCTCATGGATTGTACTGGGTACTTTGAGAACCATTGACATTACTGGTGGTCTCTCTCACACTTGTTAACAGTTTACATCATCGACTGGTAATCAAGTGGTTTCTACCATGTTCGACATCAACTCATTTATTCGCATGGCTAGAATCGTACCAATTCGGGAAGTAGAAATGAAGACCCTAGATCTAGTTTCCACCATCCAGGCTGCGAGGAGTTTTGTATTCATTATCTAGTAGATTAATCATAAACAGATGGTTGCGCCCATACTGTGTCTACAAAAGTCTATGATTATGATGTACTGCAAGATCATTCCTGTATCAGAGTAGTTAGTCTGTTAGTTAAAGTTTTGATCTGAGTATGGGAATGCCTACCTCAGCGATGATATAATCTTATACATGTATTTTGTGTTGAAAATTGCAGGTTCTGACCAGGCTCTCCACGAGATAATCCTTGAAATGATAAAGCGCTTCACCCTTCCTAGATAATACAAAACCCTAATCTACTACAGGCTTCGCACTTTAGGGGGCAATCTGTTACACTAAAAAATGTCACCATGGCTATTTACAGTTAGTATGGCTCCATCAACAGTCATGCTATCCTCCTGGGCAAGTCTCATGCCTCTGCTCTCCATGTCAAACTTCAAGAAAGAGAGAAAGTCTTTGTAAATGTGTTTATCTCTGGGTACGCAGGTTCTCTCAACCTTACCTGCGGATACGCACCTAATGTTCACAAAAGCTGCGTACTTGTACGCTCTGTATGTAAAGGGGCAGGTGCGTACCCCTGTAAAGGTCAAAATGCGCAAGTTTCATCTTTAAAAAGTTACTTGTGGTCATTTCTAGAGCATTCTAGAAGGTTGTTCGACGTGTATTGAGCGCCTCCAGATGGTTCATGTACCCCTACCAAAGAGGAACTTATCCCATCAATAAGGGAGCTATCCCATCCAAAGAGGGGATTATCCCATTGATGGTGGACCTGAATAACTTCCTCTAGAACACTATAAATACAGGCATTGGGCCAGAAGGAGGAGAGGTTGGAAGCTAAACATTTCTAAGGGTAGATGCTGCTGGAATTAGGACTCCCATTTAGAAGCTTGTGAGGAGAGATTGTCATCTTTGCTTGTTCTATTTGGAAGTGGGTGAGCTTTGTCAAAGTAAAGGAGAACTCTTGATGGACCCTGGGAGGGACTTGCACAACACCAAGGCTCAGGTTGTAATTGTTCCTTTTGTTTCCTATTAATGCAAATGAGTCCATTCTTCTCAATAACTTGTTATTTATGAGTTGTTTCATGTACTCCTTGGTCTATGTGTTAAACATGTTTTATTTTATGAGATTATCAAGTGCTATTTAATCGTTTGATTGTTAGTGAATGCAGGTTTCGAAGTGAAGGAGGAGCTCATCCCGATCAACGAGGCTGGACTACTACAACAACGTTGGATTACAGGTAGGATCTAAACACTTGATTTCTTATATAGTAAATGCATGTTTAGAAAAGGATTGCTCTTGTTTGTCTTGTTTGTCACTAGAGAGTCTTAGGCTCCTAGGGAGGTTGGTTGTGTCCGCACTATCGACTCTTTCCGCCTGACATCATGCACGATCCAAGGGCAAATTTGGGACCCTGACACATTTTGCAGTGATAGTGGAGAGAAACAGTTAGAGAGGATTCTTTCTCAAGAATTGCTTGAGGAGAAGTGACTTTTGGTGCATTAGAGGAGCTTGTCAGATGAGGATGCTACTTGGGAGGGTGAGCCCATACTTGAGCATCCAACACTGAAGTTTCTTGGGGACAAGCAACATTTGGGAGGGGAGGACTGTAATGTCCCTTCCTAAATTATTTTGGAACATGATTAATTTCTACATTTTGGGGCTGATTTTGGAGGTGATGGGGCCCATTCGATTTTATTAGGAGGCTAGAATTAGTAGAATTTATTTTGATGTGGTTAATTTATACATGGAGGCCACCCACGCTAGGAGAATACACATTCCCTAGTTTGATTTGCATGGAGAATAAATCAATGTTTAAGTGAGGGACCCACGATGGAGGGAAAATGGAGGGAAAAGTGCTCCATGAGATCTATATAAGGAAGGAAACTCTCCTCATTTCAACATCTTATTGTTTGGTCAATTTAGTGAAGTCTAAATTGCAACTTTTAAATGTCAACCCGGGGCTCGTAAGCTGATGAAGTGATGGGTACTGTATGTACTTAGGCAACTATTTCTTAAGTTTTTGTCGTTTTTAACTTTTTAAGTTCGTTTTCAAGTTTATTTCTCCTATAGTGATGTGATGGAAATGAAAATAAAGTGAGTGAGGTGTGTGTGATTGTGATGAGTTCTAAATGATTTCTTAAAGCTCAAAAAGTAATCTACGAGAAAGCTTTGAACAACAGCTGAAATGAAATTACTCTTAAAGGAAAAATGAAAGCATCAAATGAAAGACTAATGATCTTGGCCCAGTGTCTATGTTGCTGCAAGAAAATGAAATTGAAAATGACATCTACATTAACTTAAAAACAAGAGCAACTACTTTAGTTCTTCAATGAAATCTCAAGCAATGTACAATCTAAGTGACAAATCACACTACTTAATTTTCCCTTAACCTTTCTTCCTTCAGATGGATTGATCATATAAGAAAGAGTTATGAGTTAGTTAGCAATGTGAGTCTTAAACAAAATAACCAAGCTGTGTTAGTGATATTTTGGTCCTCGATAAAGATATTGAATTATAAAGAAGAGACCATCAACAAGTAAACAACTTGATTAGTAAACAATTATGCAACTTAAAGAAATGTTAACAAAGAAATAAAGGCTGCAAACAAAGAAGGTCAGCACCATTAGACAAGATGATCACAAGTATCACTAGCTGTGAAAAAGAAAGAAAAGAAACTGTCCCGGGCACCTAAGCAATCTGCAAAAAACACACTAATCAGTCATGGAAAAATGCAGAAATATAAATGGACAGAATTCAAAGTTATATACAGCTATTGTACATGATCAAAACGTAGTAAGCAAAAGCATTCTGTACAACTATTATACAAAAGATGATAAGAAGAAATGAATGAAATGAAAAAAACACTGTACAGGCCTTAAGTAAACAGGGGTCCTCTGCCTACTCCAGCCAGCTCAAAAGATCACTTAAACGCTCAAATGGAGAACAGTCTTCTCATATATTACGTTGCAAAATGGAAAATAAAGTGAGGTTCAATTTTACATAACATCAGCTAGATAATCAACGTTCAAATACGCTTTATTTAAAGCAGAAAAACCAAACTAACTTAATCACAAACTACGCTATTCTAACAGTTGTGTGAAGAACACGTAATCTAGCACAGTCCACGGATTTAGGCAACGGTCGAGGTGGGTATTAAATCTCTGGTTGGATTCGTGTTCCCCATCATCTGCGTGGTTGAGGAATAGGCCAGTTGTGCTTCACGTGCTCTAAACTAAACACGCAGAGCCGTGCCACCGTCAATCACCTTCGTTTGACCGAAGTTGCCCCCTCGTTGACCATGGGTGTTTACGACTGTTATGGCTGAGCTGGAAGGACACACACCATGTCCTTAGTGCCACGTACTTGCCCATGTGGCCCTTCTGACCGGAGGACACCTGGATCATGCCGTTTAAGAAAACAGCTGCGGAAACTGGGATCAGCTGCGGAAACTGCAGGTTTTGAACCAAAATTCTAATCCAACAACACAGTCATTAGCATAATTAATAAACCATGTAAAAGTCCTATAATACAATGATTTAAGAAAATTGATGAAGGAAATGAGTGATAAAGGAGGGAAATGAATGGAAAAGGAGGCTGAGAGGATGTGAAAAGGAGTGCAGGTCTGAGGCTCAACATACCCCCACTGTGAGGATGATGCATGTCCTCATGCAACCAAAACTTTGTCAGTGTTTTTCAGTCCATGTGCTCGGATGCTTCTGCCAAAACATCCAGCCTTCTCCTTTTTCTCCTTGTTGCCAAAATTGTCCTTGGTTTTCTGACTAAACACTTGAATTTCAAATTGATCAAGGCCCTGCTCAATTTCTTGCATTTTCTCTTTAGTTTCCTGTTCTTCTTCTGCCAGAGCCCAAGGTGAAGCATGGTGTTGTCATGGACAATCTTGTCCACCTTGCTTTGTTCTTTCAATGCTTCATTCTCTTGTCTAATATGCCGGTTCAGGACTTCCAGCTCAAATACCTCTTGTTTTAGAGAGTGGACTTGTTCCTCAAGAGGCAATGTTGTGCTTGGACCGGCAACAGATTGCTCCAAGGTCTCCAAATAATTATATGCCTCCTGCTGGTCAGGGTCAATGTCAGGTGTTTGTCTTGGCCTAAATTCAAATTCTTGAAGACTGCTTTCTCTTTCTTGCTGGAAGGGACTTTCTTCTCGTGGAGGACTTGGCTCAATATCTAGCTGGATTGGAGTCTTTTCAGGTGTGCCCAAATCAATGAAATGTGACTGCTTTTCTTTAGTCACACTCTTCTTTTCTATAAGTCTACTGCTTCTTCTCACTTGTACACTAGTACTCTTTTGCTGACTGCTTTGTTTTTCTTTTTGTTTCTTCTTTGAGAGGGCAATAGCTTGGAGTTCTACTAGTCTATCAGCCAAGGTTTGATAGTGCTCTTCTATTGAAGGTTCAGGGGATGAATATGATTCTTGGACAACTGCTTTCCCTTTTTCCTTTTTCTGTTTCTTAGTTTTCTCTCTCTCCACTTCTTCTTCTTGAGTAGTCTCCTGAGTTTCTATAATGGTCGGATCTTGGGCTACAACATCCTTTTTCATTCTTCTACTTCTTTTTGGGACTCTAGGAGAGCTGCTAGCGGAAGCTTCAGTTATCTCTTGAAAATGATTCCTGACTAAAAACTTTTCCCATGTATCATTGTTGTTTTTCAATTGGTCCTCTACAAGAATTTTAATGAACCCATGATGATACAAGTGAGGTTCTATTAAACACACATGGACAACAAACAATGTGAAAGATAAATCAGTGAGTACATTTTTTATTAACAATAGATATACATTTATAGTACAAATATGTGACTCTTGGGTTTCAGATCCCAAGGTCTCTTGGACTGCTTTTGTCCATTCAACTTCCACACTAACCCATTAGGATTAGGTGTCCAACATTCCCCCCCTTAATCCGAAGGGTTATGTATGAGTCCAAGAAAAGAGCTGTAATACAAAATGTGCAAAAAATACATGGCAGCACTAGGCTGAATGTGCTCTATGAAATGTTGGTATAAAGGGCGGTGGTTTAAGGATGACCACCAACACTCGAACGCTTAGTGCAGTTCCCGGAACTCTTCCAAAACTGGCAAGAAACTGAAGTTTTCTGCTAGAGGAAGTGTTCTCAATCTGTGATGGTTTAAGGATGACCAACAACTCTGGAATGCTTAATGCAATTCCTGGAACTCTTCCAAAACTGGCAAGAAGCTGGTGTCTTCTGCTAGAGGAAGTGTTCTTAATCTGTGATGGTTTAAGGATGACCAACAACTCTGCGATTCCTGGAACTCTTCCAAAACTAGCAAGAAGCTAGAGTCTTCTGCTAGAGGAAGTGTCCCAGATTGCCAACTGAAGGCATGTTCAGGCATCTTTGTCTCTGGCTACAACTCTGAAACTGGTGTGGCAGGTTGTGGCTCAGGCTCGCTTGATGTGACTTTGGAGCTTGTAGATGACCATCATTTCCCCCCTGTCAGGTACAAGGTGAGAAGATGGAGAAAACTCAACTGCAAGACTGTTCAATACTCTAGAACAAGTTTTGACATGCGTTTGGAATATCTTCTTGGCTGTTGATTCCCATTGCCAAGAAGCAATCCATCCAAGATGAATCTTTGTTCTTGCAGGACGTTTGTTTCTGAAGCATCTGTTTGAAGAATGACTGGTTTTATGACAGTGCTTACATGGATGAAGATCAAAACAGTGATCTTTCAAATGGCCAACTCGGTCACAGTGTTGGAATTTCACGATCTGTTGTTGTTGTTGTTGTTGAAGAGGGGCAGATTCTGGAACAGCTGAAGCTGAACTGTCATGAAGAGCAGGTGAACTGTCATAAATGAATCCAGCACTTTGAAACTGAATGGGCTTTGAGTAGTCTGGAATATGAAAGGACAAGTCCTTGTCATATCCAAGACCAGTTTTGTGCTTGTTGTGGACAAGCTGTTCCCAAGGTCTGATGATGGGCTTGGGAAGTGCAGACTGAGTTTCTGCATCTGCATATACAACTGCTACTTTATTTGAATGAACTGTAACATTATTATCATGCTGCTGATGGGTGGTTGTCTCAATGTTCTGAACAAAAACAGGTTCAGAATGGTGTCTATTTTGATGTAGCTCTTCTTGCTGTAGCTGTGATTCAAGCTGCAAAAAATTGATCTTTTCTTGTACATTTTGCAAACAACTATGAATATCGGTGAGAAAATCCTTGCTGATTTTGACTGTATTATTCATACTAGAGAGTATTAGATTGTCCACTAACTCTAATATTGCACCGATTGGAGCCATTTCTAACCTCAAAAGATAGTAAAACAATGAGGAAAAGATGGACACCAAATAAACTTATGGCAACAACTTCAAATCAATCAGCTTGCAATACTGTGTACAAGAATACTCTCCAGCAAGGTACCTTACCAACGTACATATGAATAAGACTTAACTCTTTGACCATATACAAAATTCCAACTCTATTATATTCTTGTTGACAACACAAGCATCATACATTATTCCCACTCAGCACCTAATACATGACTCGGGTTTGTACATGATATAAGGCTCACAATCATTGTACTATTGTAAACAAATTTCTTCAAATCATTTGACAACAGGATTGATAAGAATTTCGAAGACAGAATTAGAAGGAAGAATATGCAGGAACCTGAGATTGCTTCTCTATTGCCTTCCTCTGCAACAATATTCAACTCCGAAAATGAAGGTAGCCTACCAACAACACGGTTTCTTCAATAAGCTGCCAGCCTTGCAGTAATGAGCAGCCTGTTGTGCTTTGTATACGTCGGATTCTTAATTTGTTAAGAAAAGCATGTACTGTATCGTAGGCGTGATGATTTAAAGTCCAGGAGAATCTGCTCTCTGAGATTTTCCTGACGTGGATGGACAATAAGACGGTGCACTGTGAGCGGCGGCCGGAGGGGCTTTTTCTATGAAAGTGGGCCTCAGAAATCAGTGTCGCTTCGCGTTTCAATCTCTGGACAGATTTGGAATGGATAAAAGAAGAGATTCCCCTCCGTATCTTGAAAATCAAATGCTTTACTATTTTTTTTTTTAATCTTTCTCTGTCGTTCTTTTGAATTTGAGCGTGCAGAACAGGAAAACAGAGCTCTCGCAATCCAGCGCCATGGATCTCCGTATTCCTATCTTCGTCGTTTGAGTTGTATGAATGCAAACTGATCAAAACGTTGAATAATGTCTCAGCTGGGAAGATTTATGTCGAAATAGAAAGGGCCCGGTTGGTTAGGAAGCTTGCAAAAATCAAGGAAGAGCAGGGTCTTATTGCCGAGGCTGCTGACTTAATGCAAGAAGTTGCAGTGGAGAGAGATCACAACCTTGGAGCTGACGACGATATATATATATATATATATGGATGGGATAATAAACATGCTGGCATTAATGTCCTGCTCTCCAAGGACTATTTGGCTCGCAATATAAGCTTCTTAATGTAATACAAGAGAAATGCCGACAATTTCATTTGCTATCTCTTACCTGAGCAATTTGTCTCAGTCGGTGCACTGCGGAAGTCTTGAGGCAACTCCCACAAGCATTCAGGCCTTTGCAAAACGATGGATTGAATCCTCTGAGTTTATAATACATGGTGGGGTATGGCTCCCGCTTTCCCCAAAGGATTCATCATAGAGCCTCATCTCTGCCTTCTATTCAGAATCATCCAGGCTTCATTGGTTGCAAAGATGGGTTTTATTATTACAAAAGCGATGATCCCAACCCTAATCTTCTGATCAGAGCAGTTGACTTCTTAGTAGCCACGAAGTAATAGAAGGTGGAAAAGCACACTTTTACAGGGTTGTTCGTTGAGCATGAGATTCAGTTTGGTCGGCAGGCACATCCAAACCACGATCGCACTGTTTATTCATATTCAGTTCATATTCTTCTTGTATGGAGCTGAGTTTGTCTGAAGCCTGTAAAAAAAGCATACGAGCAACAAAAGAGGAGGTGGCCACGAAATACTGAAATCCACCATAACCCTAAGTCACTGACGTCAAGTGTGAAGACAAGCCACCAAAGAAAAGTCGAGCAATAGAGTGGGTTATGCCAACTGGTAAATTCTAGAAAATCTTGGGCTTATAGCCGAACAGAACAAAGCTTTGCACCAGCGGGAGTTTCATATTTTAAACATCGGTCTATACAATTCGCCAAGTTACAACGGTGGATACCAACGTGTAGCAAGCGACAGACTTAATGCAACAGAGGAGCTACAAGGCATAGAAATGCCCCAAAATCCCACATACCAAACCAACACTGCACTATACGGAATTAACTTACCTGAATATATGAAAAGCTATAATTTATCAATTGTGCATACAGCCCGCGGTTTTACTGCTCAGGATCAATATCTGTCTCAAGAATCCGATAAATCTGTACAAGCAATCACTCGATTGGAATATCAGCTGGCTCGGCTGACTCTCCAATACCACGCACTTGCCGAGAGTTTCAACAATTCCATTCTCCGTTATTCAGACACCATCGACATCACTGTCAGCGTTCAGCTATAACGACAGTCCGGTCAATTCTTCAGAATAATGGCAGAAGTGTTTTTGCATTTTTGCATGGGAGAATACATAAAACGCATAGCTGACAAGCGCAGAGATACCGTATCAGGCCCAGAGCGCAGGTACAAGGACAGTGCAAACGTTTCAAATCAAGTCAGGATGACAGCGCAACAGAAGAGCAAGGCGCAGGCAGGTGTGGCAGATTGACATAGCCGTTTGAGGACAGAGCGCTGACAGAGGCAGAGAGGGACGTTTCATACGTTTAAGTGAATATGGTAGACAATGCACAGGTCTGTATAAAGGAATATGGCAGAAATACACTGCACAGAAATGCCATAAACAAATGGCTCAAATTAATTATACAGGGCAGGAATACGCCTGCTCTGATACCATGTTAAACACACATGGACAACAAACAATGTGAAAGATAAATCAGTGAGTACATTTTTTATTAACAATAGATATACATTTATAGTACAAATATGTGACTCTTGGGTTTCATATCCCAAGGTCTCTTGGACTGCTTTTGTCCATTCGACTTCCACACTAACCCATTAGGATTAGGTGTCCAACAGGTTCAATATTGCATATATTCTTTTGGACAGCAAAGCTCATTTTTGTTAGGCTTCTTAACAAAAAATAGGGAAAATTAATGGCATGGCCCTCCATGAAGTTCATCATAATTCTAGCATGGTACATATACATAGTGCCAAAGCGGCCTTCACATGTTATAAACTTTTGAACTAATTGTAGAGCCTCTACTTTACACCTTATCATCCATCATTACCTACTGTTTTCATCACTTTCCTCTCTCTTTTGCCTCATTTTCCACCCAGATCATTACATTAGTTGTCATTAAACATGATCAAGTGAGCTTTGCTAATGGGTGACTGTTTTGTTTAGATTTTGACATACTTACAGGCATTCCGCAACCATCTGCTGATTCCACAGCCATCTGCTGATTCCGCAGCTATCTGATGATCCCGCAGCCATTTTGTTGATCTCAAGGTTCCACGTGCTATTTTACAGAATGAGCCACATGGGCATGTTGGAATATATGTGCTCGAGGTTCCTGTGCCATCAGTTCAGCCAGCCACGTCATCTGTACCTCCGGTCAAAGGGGGTCAAGTTACGGTCAAATAAAGGCAGCTTAACGTTGATGCGTAAGCTGTTTGGTCACGTCGGTGGAAAAGATGACTTGTCCGTGTTTTGTAAGCCGTGGGGAACATGATCTAATGCTGGATTCATTGCCCATAACGACCAGGACCTCCAGCTCGACCATGAAGCATATGACGTGTTCACTGCACCTTTAATACGCATGATATTCAGTTTATTTTCTGTTTTATGCTTTACGCATTAGGCCATCTTGCAGATGCCTATAAATACTTGCGTCTGCGTACGCTTATGTTAACTTTTTAGCTGCTGTAGTTTATGAACTTGTGAGAATTTTAGCACTTTTCTGAACTCTGTTTTTATAGAGCTGTTCCAGCACTTTTGACTATGTATTTCTGCATATAAAGTAATGGAAACAATGCTGTTTTGAGGTTTTAAAGCATCTGAGTTTTCTGTGGGTTGTATGGATGGAGGGCCCCCGTTCATGACTGCCCTTGTATAAGTATTTCATGTTTATACTTCTGCAATTTCTTTATTTCACATACAACATTTCCTTTTCTTGAGTTATGTACAACTTGATTTCTTTTCATTGCTGCAGCCTTTATTTTCACTGATCAGATTTGCTTCTTTGCAGGTTTTCACCCGGGATTGAGTGTGTTGTATTTGCTTTAATATCTAATGGTAGTTGCAGTTGTCTTATTCGTAATGCTGCCCTTTTTACTCTGCTTTCTAGATTAGTTTTTAGCTTAGTTTTACAAGTTGGATGCTAACTAATTTATGCTCTCTTTATCATGAATGGTTTATCTTTCAAGAGAACAGAACACTAATTAATTGCAGCTTGTTTTTAAGTAGTCTTGGCTTGTGGCACTAATACTTTTTCCACTTGTTACACATAATCACATATGTAGGAAGCAGTATGATGGAAAAGGCTTAGTAGTGTCATAATTTGTCACTTAGAGTTTTTATCAGCTCTTGGATTTGTTTTCAGCTACTTCCTAATCGTGTTTTACACAGTACTATGTGGTAGAAGCAGGGAGTTAGGAAGAGATAACCATTATCATCAGTCCTTGAAGTGATTTTCTTGTTTCTTTTATTTGCAGCAATATGGGTAGAGACTAATGCCATTAGAACGTGGTCATTTGCTTTCAAGTCATTTCAAGTTATTCATTTCTTTCAAGTTATTTTTCTTTACAAATTCAGCAAGTAATTAGAAATCACCAATCACACACTTTCACTCATCTAGAACTCACTTTTCACACACTTGCACTCATCTGTCTATAATCATCACTCCATTCTAGGAAGATAAATCAACCACAAACAACACCCCCAAACGACAAAAACTCTAAGAGGTTGCTTAAGTACATATAGTACACCTTCACTTCATCAGCTTACGAGCCCCGGGTTGACAATTAATGACATCAATTTAGGAACACTAAAATGACTAAACATTTTGGCGCCGTTGCCGGGGAAGTGAAATTAAGTAGCCATACTTAGAAAAAAAACATAAAAATTTCAAGGAAAGAGGTTAATAACCTATCCAAGTATGCTCTCCTCTTGCACTTCAAAGTGATCTGGAGGATCAGAAAGGAGAAAGTTATTGATTTAGTAGTTTCTTGAGTATGCTCTCTTCTTGCACCTAGAGTGATCTGGAAGATCAGAAAAAGAACTATTAACTTGACTTGAAGAAAAATAAAAAATGACATGCATAGAGCTAGAGATTCTAGAGGACGGTTTTTAGCTAGAGCTCGAAGTTCAATTTTTACAAGTCCATCTGCTTCAAGGGATAGACAAGAGACACCCCCCTTATCTCCAACCGAAACTCCTAGTCCTAGAATTCCTGGAATTCAAGAGCCAAGAGTTGACTCTCCTACACCTTCTATTGAGTTTGAACTAGGAAGAGACTCTTCTCTTTCTCCTACAGGAAGACCAATTGTAATTGAGGAATTGGAATCATCTGAAGAAGAAGGAGAAATCTCTTCTCATTCACCTTTTGTAGAGGAACCAGAAGATTTTGAAATCCCTAGGAGAATCATCATGGCAGAGGAAGAAGGAGGAGGTAGAGGTAGAGGTAGAGGAGGAGGAGGAAATAACAAATAATGGAGGTAGAGGTCCCATTGGAGGAGGAAATAGAAATGGGGATAATTCATTTGGGTTTCCCATTGTTAATGAGGATTCCCGAGCCACCATGAAAAACATATCACCATCTGTCCTCCCTAACTTCCATGGGTTAAGGACTGAGGACCCTGAAACATTCTTATTTGAGTTTGAAGTGGTGTGTCGAACTTATGACTACCTAGATGACTCTCAGAAACTCAAGTTGTTCCCTTCAACACTGAAGGATCAAGCCTTGAAATGGTTCATGGGGTTACTCACTCAATCCATTAGGACTTGGGATGAGATGAAACATACATTTTTGGATAGGTATTTAGACTATTGCATGCCTACTAATCACAAGGACGAGGTTTTTAAAATGATACAAAAAGAAGATGAGAGTCTAGAAGATTTACTTGAAAGGTTTCAATATAACTTGAAAAGAGCAAAAATGAATACCTTGGATGAAGAGACCTTAAAAGCCTTCTTATTGAAAGCCATTAGGGATGAATGGATAGACATCTTAAACATGATGGGGAAAGGGGATATTTCTCAACTTTCTCTCAATGACATAGCAGAACTTTGTATCCATCTCTCAAGGGGCAAATCAAAAACTCAAAAAGGGCCTAGAGATCCTTCTCTCCTTAGGGCGAATAAATCTGCAACAGGATCAGTGAGTAGGGCTGAAATCGGCAATATGCTTGATGAATTTAAAACTGACATCTTAGGGAGTCTTAGTGAACAACTTGATACCCTTAAGATTCACAATAAACAAAAAGCAGAAGCTGAGGCTTTGGCTATCTTTTGCCCGAAATGTAGAAAGAAACATGCTTTAAGGGAATGTCCCTTAGATGCACACGTTGTAGAAACATGTGTAATTTGCTCAGAAACTCATGAGACCAAGGATTGTCCCTCAATTCCTGGCCTCAAAGCAGTCTTTCAAGAGGATCCAGATACACTTGAATCTCTCTGTTTTATTGCAAGGAGACCTTGGCAAGGACAACAGAATCAAGGGTTTAACAACTCTATGAATTCTCAATCCCAACCAAGTTGGAATCCTTGGCAACAACCTTGGCCTCAACCTCAAAATGCTTTCCAAGCATGGATGCAAAATCCTTATGGGAGATTTGCACAATTCTATCAATATCCTCCATCATTTCAGAATCAGCAAGCTCCACAACTTCCAAACCAAGGTCAACAATTATCATTGCCATACCCTCAACAACAACAACCTCCTCCACAAAATCAAAATTCTCAATTAGCACTTCAATCCCAACAGAAATCCAATCAACTTCCCTCTCAGCCATTACCAAATCCAAATAATAGGAACCCTCAAAATGCTTACATGATGGAAGGTCAACCATTCCCTACCTATATGGTTGTTCCTCTTAATGAAGTACAACTTAGATCAGGTAGAATCCTAGATCAACCTTCCACAAGTGTTCAACAACCAAGCATTTCTGAGGAAGAATCTCTCAAAGTCAATAAAGGTTCTGAAGTATCACTTCAAAACCAAAATATCCAAAAAGAAAAAGAAAAAGAATCAACCTCTACAACTCCCATAGTTGAGCAACCTACACCTTTAGCTACACCTCCCTTTCCTGAAAGATTGCAAATTGACAAAGGGGTGGAAAAGCAGATATGGGTGCCTGACTATAACTTCCTAGATGAATTGAAGAATGTATGTATCAAGATCCCCTTGTTACAAGCCATTAAGGAAATTCCCATTCTAGCGAAGACAATAAAGGAGTTGAGTTTGAAGAAAACAGTAAAAAGAACCAGAGATACCAAAAGGATACACCTAGTTGGAAAAATTGCAGACATAATGATGGGTAAGATTACCATGCAAAAATATGTAGATCCAGGTAGCCCTATTGTCAAAACTCATATTAATGGGGTTGAAATCCCAAATACTTTAATTGACTTAGGAGCCGCTATCAACATCATGAGTAGACAGACCATGGATCAGTTAAAGCTTCCTAACCTTCTCTTTACACCTACTTTGCTGCAGCTTGCAGATAGATCAATCATTAAACCTGATGGTGTATTGGAAGATATTCCAGTCTCTCTAGATTCTTGGGAGTATCCAGTTGATTTTATGATTTTAACTCCCAAGAACAATCTAGGAGGACATCCTCTTATATTAGGGAGACCTTGGCTGGCCACAGCTGATGCTTTCATAAGTTGTAGGTCTGGAGACATGTATATATCAGATGGTAATTCCACCAAGAAATTCAACTTGTATCCCCTAGCAAAAGCTATAACAGAAATAGGAGAAGATGAATGGGTAGAGGATGAAGATACTATACAACCAGTTCTAACCATCTCTGAGATCAGTGAGGATAGTCAAATTCTAAATACATTAGAAAATTTTGAAGTATCTTTAGAATATGACTCTGAACATTTTCAGATAGATGCAGACATTGAATATCTCTCCTCTAGACAAATTTCTCTCTTCTCAATGGAAGAGTTTGGTAGTTCTACAGTTGAAATCCTCCCAGGAAAAACATTAAACATTAACAAAAACTTGGGAAGACCACAACAAGAAGAATTAACTAAACTGTTGCAAAAACATTCCACTGCCTTTGCATGGGAATACACTGACATGAAAGGAATCGATCCTAAGACTTGTATTCATCACATCTACATTGAAGAGAATAGCAGACCTATTAGGCAACCACAAAGAAGGATGAATCCAAACCTTAGGGAAATCGTGAAAGAAGAAATTCAGAAATTGCTCAAGGTAAACTTCATTTACCCCATTTCAGATAGCCAATGGGTTTCTCCCTTGGTTATAGTGCCCAAAAAGAACGGTAAATGGAGAGTTTGCATTGATTATCGAGAATTGAACAAGGCAACCTTAAAGGATCATTTTCCTCTACCTTTTATTGATCAGGTACTAGACACTTTAGCAGGTAAAAAGTATTTCTCATTCTTGGATGGTTTTAGTGGGTACAATCAAATTCAGGTAGCACCTGAAGATCAAGACAAAACCACATTTACTTGTCCTTGGGGAACTTTTGCCTACCGAGTACTCCCTTTTGGATTGTGCAATGCACCTGCTACATTTCAAAGGGCTGTATTAGGAATCTTTTCAGATCTGATTCATGATTGTGTAGAGGTATACATGGACGATTTCACAGTTTATGGTAATACATTTGAAGAAGCTTTGGAAAATTTGGAAAAAGTACTGGTAAGATGTAAGGAAACAAATCTTTCTTTAAGTCATGAAAAGTGTTTTATGATGTTTACTGAAGGGATTGTTTTAGGACATCATATTTCAGGAGATGGGATCAAAGTTGATAAATCCAAAGTTGAAGTCATCTCTAAGTTACCTGTTCCAAATTGCCAGAAGGATGTTAGAAGTTTTCTTGGGTTTACTGGGTATTACAGAAGATTTATTGAAAACTTCACTAGGATAGCATCTCCTCTTTTCAAATTGCTTACCAAAGACTGTGAGTTTAAATGGGATCCTGAGTGTCAATCTGCCTTTGAAGCTTTAAAGTCTAGAATATCTGAAGCACCCATCTTAAGGGGGCCAAATTGGAAACTCCCTTTCCACATCTCTACTGATGCTTCAGATACAACTCTAGGAGCTGTTTTGGGACAAAAGGATTTGATCCCTTATGCCATTTATTACACAAGTAAGAATTTGACTCCTACTGAGTTAAATTATACTGTTACAGAAAAAGAGTTCTTAGCTGTGGTACATGCGATCAAAAAGTTTAGACACTACATAACCAGCTATGAAACCTTTGTCCATACTGATCACTCTGCCATAAGATACTTAATGAACAAACCTGTTACTAATGGTAGAGTTACAAGATGGCTTTTACTCTTACAAGAATTCAACATTACTGTGTTAGATAGACCTGAAAAGCAAAACACAGTAGCTGATTTCTTGTCTAGAATCCAAAACACTAATGAAGATTCTCCAGTAGAAGATAAGTTTCCAGATGAATACTTGTTTGCAGTTACTACCAAGACTCCTTGGTATGCAGATATGGCTAATTATCTTGTTACAGGGAAGCTTCCTCTACACTTATTTCCTAATGAGAAAAGGAAAATCATTCGGGAGAGTTCACATTATTCTTGGATTTCTAATGAATTGTTCAAAACAGGGCCAGATTGTATAATCAGAAGGTGTGTTCGGGAAGATGAAATGCCTGACATCCTTAAGGCATGTCATGATGAACCATGCGGCGGGCACTTTGCGGACAAGAGGACAGCCTATAAAATCCTTTCTCTAGGATATTATTGGCCTTCTCTCTTTAAAGATGCAAAGCAGTATGTTAGAAGGTGTGACAGCTGCCAAAGAGTTGGGAAACCAACTCCTTCAAATGAAATGCCTCTACAGCCTCAGGTATGCATCGAACCCTTTGAGAAATGGGCTCTAGATTTTGTTGGACCAATTAATCCACCATCAAAGCAAAAGAAGTATATACTGGTTTGTACTGATTATGTTACTAAGTGGGTAGAAGCAAAAGCATTGCCTTCTGCCACTGAAAATTCAGTTGTTCAATTTCTTTTTGAGGATATTTTCACTCGTTTTGATGTCCCAAGGGAAATTGTGACAGATCAAGGCAGCCAGTTTACATCTAATTTGATGGAGAAGTTGATGGAGGAATATAAGATCAAGCACAGAACATCTACTCCCTACCATCCGCAATCCAATGGTCAAGTGGAATCTACCAATAAAGTTCTTGAAGGCATTATCACCAAGACTGTTCATCTTCATAGAAGAGATTGGGCGGAAAGGCTCCCTGAAGCCTTATGGGCCTATAGAACCACATGGAAGAACACAACAGGACATTCTCCCTATGAACTTGTTTATGGGAAGGAAGTCCTGCTTCCTATTGAGTTCCAAATCAAGACCTTCAAGATGGCAGTCCAATTGGGAATGAGCCTCTCAGAAGCTCAAAGACACAGAATGGACCAGCTAAATGAGCTAGATGAAATAAGACAAGATGCAATTCTAAGGACCGATCTAGTTCAACACCAAAGATCTAAATGGCATGATCGTCATATCAAGGAAAGAAAGTTTCAGAAAGGAGATTGGGCTCTATTGTTTGATTCAAAATTCAAAGACTTCAAAGGAAAGTTTCAAACTCATTGGCTTGGGCCATATGAGATTGATGAAGTCTTTAGCAATGGAGCAGTTCGAGTAAAAACTATTGATGAATTTCATACTCCTCTTATTGTGAATGGCCACCGCTTGAAAATCTACCAGAAGCCATTCTCAAAAGAAGAGTTTGTCAAATTGTTCAAAGAAGATTCTGCAATCAGGTTGGTGGAGAAGGATTCTTCTCCTCCATCAGCCTAATCTTTGGTTTTTGAAAAAAAAAAAAAAAAAAAAAAAAAGAAAAGAAAAAAAAAAGAATAAATGTATGAGCCTGAAAACCAATCTCCGATTGGCAGTCTCATACAGAAAACCTGAGGTGAAAATCAGGGTCACATGACACCTCATGTTTTCCAAAAAAAAAAAATCTCTTTCTCTCCTTATTTCATCTCATTTCATCATCACCACCATTTCACCCACCATTTCATTCATTTTCACTCCACCTCATTTTTTTTTCATTCATCCATCCACTCACTACACTCCATTCCATCAATAAAGTCATTTTTATAGACAACTAAAGTTATTTGTGCAGCCGGAGGGTACTACTGCAGATTCCGCAACCATCTGAAGATTCTGCAGCCATCTAACGATTCCGCAACTCTCTGCACCTGCATAAAAAAACACAGTCTGTTTGAAATTTCTTTACAGCTCAGTAGTCATCAATAATAAATGAAAAATAGTCATGCAACAGCCATAAATCAGCGAAGGGTTAGTGGCAAGTCATCAAAGGCAAATCTAAACGGGAATCTGAGGTATGGTTTAAATCCTAAACTTACAGTTATTTCATTATGCAAAGTTTTCTAGGTTATGTTTCTTGCCACTAAATGTAATGATTACCAGTCATGCGACCATATACCCACATATCTCCCAAGTCTATCAGTCCTTGATTACCACGATTTTGAATTTCACTTGCGGCTGCTTCTTCCATTAAGATCTCGTACCTAAGTGACGTAGCCTAATGTACTACGTCTCTAATGACATTAACTCACGCAGCCAAGTGTAAACTCTGAAACCGAAATCTAAGGACATAGCCGTTTCCATTCATTATTCCATAACCCTTCTACCCTCTTACGCTCATTTCACTTCCGCTGTTTCATTTCCACTCACACTGTTTCATTTCATTTACGCTGTGCTCACTACGCTGCTACCATTCACCATACTCTGTTCTTCCTCTCCGCTAATTCTAATCACCAGTGGAGGTCTGTTACGGCCGTATCCAGAGCTAAAATCATAATCCACTGTGTTGAGGCCGTAAATTCACTAAGTCAAGGCCATTTTAAAGCCGTGTCCCAAAACAGAGCCGTGAATTTACTGTGTAAGACCCCTGTTGAATCCGTGTTTCAAAACAGAGCCGTGAATTTACTGTGTAAGACCCTTGTTGAAGCCGTGTTCTAGAACAAAGCCGTGAATTTACTGTGTAAGACCCTTGTTGAAGCCGTGTTCTAGAACAAAGCCGTGAATTGACTGTGTAAGGCCGTCTTGAAGCCGTGTCTTAAATAAGAACAGAGCCATAAGAGCCAATGGGGAAGCTCTTAAGGGCAGAACCGGAGGGTTCAAAGTTTCTGGAGGGTTATCCTCAGGTTAAAGAGGCATTGCAAAAGGCAAACTGGTTACAATGCATCCAGAAGTTCAGAGGCTACCATAAGGAGGTTATGAAGGCCTTTGCAAGGTCCTTCAGAGAAAAAGATAATCACGTGGAGATAGGGGATTTACAATTCACAGTCACTGAGAGCAGCATAGCACAAGCTACCTCACTTCCACAGACTGGAGAAAGGTGGTTTAAGAACCGGTCAGTTCAAGATCAGCAGTGGAAACAAATCTTAAAAAACCCAGGTATGGATACTAGCATCTTTACCAAAGGGATTCCTGTTTCTTATGTTAAGGAGGAATGGACAATTTTACTCTTACTAGTGCAAAAATTTTTCACTTGTGAGGGAAGATTTGGGGTCTTATATGTTTACCATGCAAAGGTTATGATGCATTTTCTAGGAGATGATATTAACCTCCCATACTTTCTACTTTCAAGTCTTAAGAAAATGTGTGCAATTGTCCAAAGGAACCCCAGAAATATTGAAGCACATTTATATCATCACGGTCTTGTGAAACTGCCAGTTGAGGAACAACTGAAATAAAAAAGAGACACATGGGAGAGGTTTCTCATAAGAAATCATTTTCAAGAATTAGGAGAAACTTCTGGAGGGTCCCCTCAAGTACCAAAAAGAAGTAGAAGAAAAAGAGGAGAGGGGGTTAACCAAGAAACTACTGCCCAAACAGAAACTATTGTTCCTGATACCACTATTCTTGAAACAACTGCCCAAGAGGAAACTGTTCAAGAACAGTTTGATGAGGAAACTGATATACAATGTCCTGAACAAGAAATTGATCCTGGATTTACTGAAGATGATAACCAAGCAGCCCAAGGAATTATCACTGAAACTCTTTCAGAACTTGCTCAAGAAATTGCTCAGAAAAGAAAAGAAGGGAAGAAGAAACAAAAGCAAGATAAAGGTAAATCTGTAGTCCAAGAAACTTACCTCACTCCTGAGAATTCTAGTGAGGAAGACACTCAGCCCTTAGCTCAAAGAATGGCCAAACTTCATGAAACTGCCCTTTCCAAAAAGGAGGAAAAACAAAAGCAAAAAGTACCAAAAGAAAAACAGAGTACCACCTCTGTAAGAAGGAGCAACAGATTACAAAACAGAAAAGTAGGGGCCACAAAGGGTAAACAGTCATTCTTCATTGACTTAAGCTCACCTCAAAAAGGTGCTACAAGTCCTGACTTGGAGAAAAGTCCTCCACACGCTGAGCATATTGAGACTAGTCCTCCACGTGAGGAAAGTCCTTTTGAACATGAACTTGAGCATGGACACGGATCTGAATTTGATTATGAACCAAGTCCCAAAAAGTCACCTGAGGTTGACCCGGAACAGCAGAAAGTGTATAATTATCTGGAGACATTGGAGCAAGCAGCTGCTGGCCCAAGAAATGTTCAACCTTTAGAACAACAAGTCCACTCCTTAAAACAGGAAATTTTTGAGATTGAGGTTCTAAATCGACATATCATGCAAGAAAATGAAAAGTTGAAAGAGCAAGCCAAATTGGATAAGATGATTCATGATAACACCATGTTACATTTGGGCCTGTGGCAAAGAAGTAACAAAAAGTTAAGGAAGAAATGCAAAAGGCTAAACAGAGCCTTGATCAACCTAAAGTTCAGATGCTTAGTAAAGAAGCCAAGGGTCAATGTGTCTACACAGAGAAAGAAGAGGAGGTTGGATGTCTTGGAAGAGTCATCACAGCAGGTTGATTAATCAGTGTTTTTGCATGAGGACATGTAATGCCCTCGTAGTGGGGATATGTAGAGCCTCTACTTTACACCTTATCATCCATCATTACCTATTGTTTTCATCACTTTCCTCTCTCTTTTGCCTCATTTTCCACCCAGATCATTACATTAGTTGTCATTAAACATGATCAAGTGAGCTTTGCTAATGGGTGACTGTTTTGTTTAGATTTTGACATACTTACAGGCATTCCGCAGCCATCTGCTGATTCCGCAGCCATCTGCTGATTCCGCAGCTATCTGATGATCCCACAGCCATTTTGTTGATCTCAAGGTTCCACGTGCTATTTTATAGAACGAGCCACATGGGCATGTTGGAATATATGTGCTCGAGGTTCCTGTGCCATCAGTTCAGCCAGCCACGTCATCTTTACTTCCGGTCAAAGGGGGTCAAGTTACGGTCAAATAAAGGCAGCTTAACGTTGATGCGTAAGCTGTTTGGTCACGTCGGTGGAAAAGATGACTTGTCCGTGTTTTGTAAGCTGTGGGGAACATGATCTAATGCTGGATTCATTGCCCATAACGACCAGGACCTCCAGCTCGACCATGAAGCATATGACGTGTTCATTGCACCTTTAATACGCATGATATTCAGTTTATTTTCTGTTTTATGCTTTACGCATTAGGCCATCTTGCAGATGCCTATAAATACTTGCGTCTGCGTACGCTTATGTTAACTTTTTAGCTGCTGTAGTTTATGAACTTGTGAGAATTTTAGCACTTTTCTGAACTCTGTTTTTATAGAGCTGTTCCAGCACTTTTGACTATGTATTTCTACATATAAAGTAATGGAAACAGTGTTGTTTTGAGGTTTTAAAGCATCTGAGTTTTCTGTGGGTTGTATGGATGGAGGGCCCCCGTTCATGACTGCCCTTGTATAAGTATTTCATGTTTATACTTATGCAATTTCTTTATTTCACATACAACATTTCCTTTTCTTGAGTTATGTACAACTTGATTTCTTTTCATTGCTGCAGCCTTTATTTTCACTGATCAGATTTGCTTCTTTGCAGGTTTTCACCCGGGATTGAGTGTGTTGTATTTGCTTTAATATCTAATGGTAGTTGCAGTTGTCTTATTCGTAATGCTGCCATTTTTACTCTGCTTTCTAGATTAGTTTTTAGCTTAGTTTTACAAGTTGGATGCTAACTAATTTATGCTCTCTTTATCATGAATGGTTTATCTTTCAAGAGAACAGAACACTAATTAATTGCAGCTTGTTTTTAAGTAGTCTTGGCTTGTGGCACTAATACTTTTTCCACTTGTTACAGATAATCACATATGTAGGAAGCAGTATGATGGAAAAGGCTTAGTAGTGTCATAATTTGTCACTTAGAGTTTTTATCAGCTCTTGGATTTGTTTTCAGCTACTTCCTAATCGTGTTTTACACAGTACTATGTGGTAGAAGCAGGGAGTTAGGAAGAGATAACCATTATCATCAGTCCTTGAAGTGATTTTCTTGTTTCTTTTATTTGCAGCAATATGGGTAGAGACTAATGCCATTAGAACGTGGTCATTTGCTTTCAAGTCATTTCAAGTTATTCATTTCTTTCAAGTTCTTTTTCTTTACAAATTCAACAAGTAATTAGAAATCACCAATCACACACTTTCACTCATCTAGAACTCACTTTTCACACACTTGCACTCATCTGTCTATAATCATCACTCCATTCTAGGAAGATAAATCAACCACAAACAACACCCCCAAACGACAAAAACTCTAAGAGGTTGCTTAAGTACATATAGTACACCTTCACTTCATCAGCTTACGAGCCTCGGGTTAACAATTAATGACATCAATTTAGGAACACTAAATTGACTAAACACTAATAACAACAGTGCAGTCCATTCTTCTTTTATAACATGTACAGGAATCCCTTTGGTGAAAACTGAAGTGTCCATACCTGGATTTTTAAGCATATTTTTCCATTCTTGATCTTCAACCCCTCTGTTCTTGAACCATCGGTCTCCCACCACAGGTAGATTAGTTGTTGTTGCTATAGAGTTTTCTGTGACTGTGAATTTCAGATCTCCTATTTCCACAGTATTTCCATTGAATGAACGAGCAAACGTTTTTGTTACCTCCTTATCATATCCTTTGAATTTCTGAATGAACTTCAACCATTTTGCCTTTTTTAACGCTTCCTTTGTCTGTGGGTATCCTTCTAGATACTTTGAACCTTCAGGCTCAGCTCGAAGCAATTTCCCCATCTCAACTTCGGCTGAAGCTTTGACTGTATATGGATACTCAAGGAGGATGCTCACGGGAAAGACAGATAGACTACGGCTGTAAGTGAAATAGCCGCACTGTAATGCGAGGTAATACAGTTTGAAAACGGAACTGTGGAGCTTGAAACAGAGCTGCGGGGTTTAAAACGAAGCCGTGGAGTTTACAGCAAAAACGAGAGCGGAAATGGTGTGAAGGTAAAGGAGTGGAAGACAAGCACGGGAATGAGTTCAAATGCGTGCGAAAATGGAGTGATAAGGGAATGAAATAACGACCAGATCCCTTGGAGTCGGACGACTTTCATACACGTTTCAGTTTTTGGCTGCGGAGATCGTAGTGGAGAAGAGACGTAGTACGATAGGTCTCTTCTTCTCTGTACGGCTAATTAATGAAAGCGCAGTCTCGATTTGAGTTTAAACTAAGGGTGATTATGAGACCGTTATGAGGATCTGAGGTGGATGAAGGATGATTATGACGGAGAAATGGGATGATCTTTGCTTAATCATTGCATTTAGTGACTCTGTCCACGATTAATAATTATGCACAACATGACATTCAAATGGTTGTTTGGAGAAAAATTTTGATCATACCTTTATGGGTTTATCATCTGTTGATTAAGGTTGTTGATCCATGATTGCCTTTTGATCCTTCAGGTGCCTTCCATCCTTGTTGCCCTCTGACTGTGATTTTTTTGAGAACAGAGTACTGCTGATGTGAAGACAGAGTGTGCTGGCTGCGGAATCTGGTGCGAGCTGTGGAAACTGGTGCGAGTTGCGGAAACAGTTCTCAGTTGCAGAAACTGAAACAACACCCTTCTGTCTATACAAAAAGTAGTTAGAGAAGACTTAACTAAATGAAATAGTCCCGAGAGGGACTTTTATTTATGAAATGGAGTGAGATGAATGAAATGAAATGAAAATGAAGTGGAATGAAAATGAAATGGAATGGAGATGAAGTGGAATGAAATGGCAAATGAGATGGAAAGAGGGAAAGAGAGATCTATTTTTTTTTATTTGGAAAATATAAAGTGTCAGGTACCCCTGATTTTCACCTTATATTTTCTGCATAAGACCGCCAATCCAAGATTGGTTTTCAGGCTTATACAAGAGACCTTTTTTTTTTTTTTTTTTTTCTTTTTTTTTTCAACTGAAAGAAACAAAGACTACGCTGATGGAGGAGAAGAATTCTTCTCCACCAGCCTCATTGCAGAATCTTCTTGGAACATTTTAACAAATTCCTCCTTTGAGAGTGGCTTGTGGTAGACTTTCAATCGGTGGCCATTCACAATGAGAGGAGTCTGAAGCTCATCAATGGTCTTTACGCGAACTGCTCCATTGTTAAAGACTTCATCAATCTCATATGGTCCAAGCCAATGAGTTTGAAATTTTCCCTTGAAGTCCTTAAACTTGGAATCAAATAATAGTGCCCAATCTCCCTTCTGAAACTTTCTTTCTTTGATGTGTCGATCATGCCATTTAGTTCTTTGGTGTTGAACTAGATCAGTCCTTAAAATTGCATCTTGTCTTATTTCATCTAGCTCATTTAGCTGGTCCATTCTGTGCTTTTGGGCTTCTGATAGGTTCATCCCCAATTGAACTGCCATCTTGAAGGTCTTGACTTGGAACTCAATGGGGAGCAGGACTTCTTTCCCATAAACAAGTTCATAGGGAGAATGTCCTGTTGTGTTCCTCCATGTAGTTCTATAGGCCCATAAGGCTTCAGGAAGCCTTTCTGCCCAATCTCTTCTATGGAGATGAACAGTCTTGGTGATGATGCTTTCAAGAACTTTATTTGTAGATTCCACTTGACCATTTGCTTGCGGATGGTATGGAGTAGATGTTCTATGCTTGATTTTGTATTCCTCCATCAGCTTTTCCATCAATTTAGATGTAAATTGACTTCCCTGATTTGTCACAATTTCTCTTGGGACACCAAAACGAGTAAAAATATCCTCAAAAAGAAATTGAACAACTGAATTTTCAGTGGCAGAAGGCAATGCCTTGGCTTCTACCCACTTAGTAACATAATCAGTGCAAACCAATATATACTTCTTTTGCTTAGATGGTGGATTAATAGGTCCAACGAAATCTAGAGCCCATTTCTCAAAGGGTTCGATGCATACCTGTGGCTGTAGTGGCATTTCATTTGAAGGAGTTGGTCTCCCAACTCTTTGGCAGCTGTCACACCTTCTAACATATTGCTTTGCATCTTTGAAGAGAGAAGGCCAATAATATCCTAAAGAAAGGATTTTATAGGCCGTCCTCTTGTCAGCAAAGTGTCCGCCGCACGGTTCATCATGACATGCCTTAAGGATGTCAGGCATTTCATCTTCCCGAACACATCTTCTGATCATACAATCTGGCCCTGTTTTGAACAATTCATTAGAAATCCATGAATAATGTGAACTCTCTTGAATGATTTTCCTTTTCTCATTAGGAAATAAGTGTGGAGGAAGCTTCCCTGTAACTAAATAATTAGCAATATCTGCATACCAAGGGGTTTTAGTAGTTACTGCAAACAAGTATTCATCTGGAAACTTATCCTCTACAGGAGAATCTTCGTTAGTGTTTTGGATTCTAGACAAGAAATCAGCTACCGTGTTTTGTTTCCCTAGTCTATCTAACACAGTAATATTGAATTCTTGTAAAAGTAAAAGCCATCTTGTAACTCTGCCATTAGTAACAGGTTTGTTCATAAGATATCTAATTGCAGAATGATCAGTATGGACAAAAGTTTCATAGCCGGTTATATAATGTCTAAACTTGTTGATTGCATGAACAACGGCTAAGAATTCTTTTTCAATCACAGTATAATTTAACTCAGTGGGAGTCAAATTTTTACTGGTGTAATAAATGGCATAAGGAACTAAATCCTCTTGACCCAACACAGCTCCTAGAGTTGTATTTGAAGCATCTGTAGAAATGTGGAAAGAGAGTTTCCAATTTGGCCCTCTCAAAATGGGTGCTTCAGATATTCTAGTCTTTAAAGTTTCAAATGCAGATTGACAGTCGGGATCCCACTTGAATTCACAGTCTTTGGTAAGTAATTTGAAGAGTGGAGATGCTATCTTGGTGAAGTTTTCAATAAATCTTCTATAATACCCAGTAAACCCAAGAAAACTTCTAACATATTTATGACAATTTGGAATAGGTAACTTGGAGATGACTTCGACTTTTGATCTATCAACTTTGATTCCATCTCCTGAAATATGATGTCCTAAAACAATCCCTTCAGTAAACATCATAAAACATTTTTCATGACTTAATGAAAGATTTGTTTCTTTACATCTAATAAGGACTTTTTCCAAATTTTCTAATGCTTCTTCAAATGAGTTACCATAAACTGTAAAATCATCCATGTAGACCTCTACGCAATCATGAATTAGATCGGAAAAGATTCCTAATACTGCCCTTTGAAATGTTGCGGGTGCATTACATAATCCAAAAGGAAGTACTCAGTAAGCAAAAGTCCCCCATGGACAGGTAAATGTGGTTTTATCCTGATCTTCAGGTGCTACCTGAATTTGATTGTAACCACTAAAACCATCCAAAAATGAGAAATACTTTTTGCCTGCTAAAGTATCTAATACTTGATCAATAAAAGGCAAAGGAAAGTGATCCTTCAAGGTTGCTTTGTTCAATTCTCTGTAATCAATGCAAACCCTCCATTTACCATTCTTTTTAGGTACTATAACCAAAAGGGAAACCCACCGGCTATCTGAAATAGGGTAAATGAAGTTTACATTGAGTAACTTTTGGAGCTCTTCTTTCACTATCTCCCTAAGATTTGGATTCATCCTTCTTTGAGTTTGTCAGATTGGTCTACTGTTTTCCTCAATGTAGATGTGATGAATGCAAGTCTTAGGATCAATACCTTTCATATCGGTATACTCCCATGCAAATGCAGTAGAATGTCTTTGCAAGACTTTGGTTAGCTCTTCCTGTTGGGATTTTTCCAAGTTTTTGTTAATGTTTAATGTTTTTCCTGGAAAGATCTCAATGGCAGAACTACCAAATTCTTCCATAGAGAAAAGAGACATTTGTCTAGATGATAGACACTCTATGTCAGAATCCAACTGAAATTGTGTGGAGTCATATTCTGAAGATGGTTCAAAATTTTCTAATGTGTTCAGAATTTGACTATCTTCACTAATCTCAGAAATGGTAAAGACAGGTTGTATAGTATCTTCATCATCAACCCACTCATTATCTCCTATTTCTGTGATTGCTTTTGCTGGAGGATACAGATTGAACTTCTTTGTTGAATTAGCATCAGAAATGTACATGTCCCCAGATCTACAACTTATGAAAGCATCAGCTGTGGCTAGCCAAGGTCTTCCTAAAATAAGAGGATGTCCTCCTAGATTACTCTTGGGAGTTAAAATCATAAAATCCACTAGATATTCCCAAGAATCTAAGGAGACTGGAATGTCTTCTAATACACCATCTGGTTTGATAATGGATCGATCTGCAAGTTGTAACAAGGTGGGTGTAAAAAGAAGATTAGGAAGTTTTAGCTGTTCCATAGTCTGTCTACTCATAATGTTAATAGCATCCCCTAAATCAATCAAAGTATTTGGTATTTCTACCCCATTGATATGTGTTTTGACAATTGGACTACTGGGGTCTGCATATTTCTGCATAGTAATCTTTCCCATCATGATGTCTACAATTTTTCCTACCAGGTGGATCCTTCTGTTATCTCTTGGTTTCCTTCCTGGTCTTTTAAGGCTCAACTCCTTTATTGTTTTTGCTACGATAGGAATTTCCTTAATGGCTTGTAACAAGGGAATCTTGATACAGACATTTTTCAATTCATCTAGAAAATTATAGTCAGGCAACCAAATTTGTTTTTCCACTCCTTTATCAATTTGTAATCTTTCAGGAAAAGGAGGTGTGGATAGAGATGTAGGTTTCTCAACTATGGGAGTTGTGGGGGTTGACTCTTTTTCTTTTTCTTTTTGAGTGTTTGGGTTTTGAAGAGATACTTCAGAACCCTTATTGGCTTTAAGAGACTCTTCCTCAGAAATTCTTGGCTGTTGAAAATTTATAGAAGGTTGATCTAGGATTCTACCTGATCTGAGTTGTACTTCATTGAGAGGAACAATCATATAGGTAGGGAATGGTTGACCTTCCATCATGTAAGCATTTTGAGGGTTTTTATTATTGGGGTTTGGCAATGGCTGAGAAGGAAGTTGGTTTGACTTAAGCAAGAGTTGAGAAATTTGATTCTGTTGAGAAGGTTGTTGTTGAGGAAATGGCAATGATAGTTGTGGACTTTGATTTGGAAGTTGTGGAACTTGCTGGTTTTGAAAAGATGGAGGATATTGATATAATTGAGCAAATCTCCCATAAGGATTTTGCATACCTTGTATCCATGATTGAAAAGGATTTTGAGGTTGGGACCAAGGTTGTTGCCAAGGATTCCAATTTGGTTGGGGTTGAAAATTCATAGAGTTGTTAAACCCTTGATTTTGTTGCCCTTGCCAAGGTCTCCTTGCAACAAAACAGAGAGATTCGAGTGTATTTGGATCTTCTTGAAAGACAGCTTTGAGCCCAGGAATTGAAGGACAATCCTTGGTCTCATGGTTTTCTGAGCAAATTACACATGTTTCTACAACTTTTGCATCCAAGGGACATTCCCTTAGAGCATGTTTCTTCCTACATTTCGGGCAAAAAATGGCCGAAGCCTCAGCTTCTGCTTTCTGTTTATTGTGAATCTTAAGGGTGTCTAATTGTTCACTAAGACTCCCTAAGATGTCAGTTTTAAATTCATCAAGCATACTGCCAATTTCAGCCCTACTTACCGATCCAGTTGCAGATTTGTTTGCTTTGAGGAGAGAAGGATCTCTAGGCCCTTTTTGAGTTTTAGATTTCCCCCTTGAGAGATGGACACATAGTTCCGCTATTTCATTGAGTGAAAGTTGAGATATATCTCCCTTCCCCATCATGTTCAAAATGTCTATCCATTCATCTCTAATGGATTTTAACAAAAGGGCTTTCAAGGTCTCCTCATCTAAGTTGTTCATTTTTGCTCTTTTCAAATTGTATTGAAATCTTTCAAGCAAATCTTCCAAATTTTCATCTTCTTTTTGTACCATTTTGAATACCTCATCCTTGTGATTGGTGGGCATACAATAGTCCAGGTACCTATCCAAAAATGTTTGTTTCATATCATTCCAAGACCTAATGGATTGAGTGAGTAATCCCATGAACCATTTCAAAGCTTGTCCTTTCAATGTTGAAGGAAACAATTTGAGTTTTTGAGAGTCATCCAGATAATCATAAGTTCGACATACGACTTCAAACTCAAATAGAAATGTTTCAGGGTCCTCATTCCTTAACCCATGGAAGTTTGGGAGGACAGATGGTGATATGTTTTTCATAGTGGCTCGGGAGTCCTCATCGACGATAGGGAACCCAAATGAGTTATCCCCATCCCTATTTCCTCCAATGTTACCTCTACCTCGTCCATTGTTTCCTCCTCCTCCTCCTCTACCTCTACCTCTACCACCTCCTTCCTCTGTCATAGTAGTTTCCCTAGAGACTTCAGAGTCTTCTAGTTCTTCTACAAAGGGTGAATGAGAAGGAATTTCTCCCTCTTCTTCAGATGATTATACTTCTTCAATTACAATTGGTCTTTCTGTAGAAGAAAGGAAAGGATCTCTTTCTGATTCAAATTCAATAGAAGGTGCAGGAGAGTCAATTCTTGCCTCTTGAATTCCAGGAATCCTAGGGCTAGGAGTGTCAGTTGGAGATGAGGGAGGTGTCTCTTGTCTATTCCTTGAAGTAGATGGACTTGTAGAAATTGAACTCTTGGCTCTAGCTAAAAACCTTCCCCTAGAATCTCTAGCTCTATGCATGTCATTTTTTATTTTTTCTTCAAGTTAGGCTAATAATTCTCTTTCTGATCTTCCAGGTCACTCTAGGTGCAAGAAGAGAGCATACTTAAGAAAATATTAAACCAATAACTTTCCCTTTTCTGATCCTCCAGATCACTTTAGGTGCAAGAGGAGAGCATACTTTGAGAGGTTATCAATTTCCCTTTCTTGAAATTTTCTTGTTTTTTTTTTTTTAAACCTTGGAGTTTTGTAACTCCTTAAAAATTGAAATTCTTTGAAAAGTGCCGAAGTTGCGGAGAAGGGGAAATACAAAGGAAACCATTGCAAAACCAAGGACCCCAAGGACCCTTTCTCTCTCCTCCAAGAGGACACATGGCATCAGGAGGTTGGCATTGAGGAGTAGACGTGGTAGATCACATTAGCATGATGTGGCTGCATAGTGGACACATGGCAGTGAGTTTCAACATTGTGGGGTGGCTTTGTGGGGAAAATCCGTGTGACATGTTTTACCACAAAGGAGACGCCACGTGGAGATGATGACATCATTTCAGAGGTTAGTTTTCCAGAGGTTGGAGTTTTCGTAAATCTTGTCAAATTGTTTGATGGTAAAGTTCTAATGGGATGGGTTCTGATGCAGACTGACACATGGCCATGAGAGATCCAAATAACCCATAACGGAGAGAATATTTAGCACCTAGGTGCTATGGAGAGTATCATAGGTCCGATATTTCGGAACCTCTTTTTAATTAGATTTTAGAAAAGTTACGACGAGAGGAGCTCCCTAAAAACCGAAGGCAGAGAGAAAATACACTAAGGGATATGCCCTCGACATGATATAAAAGGCCTTAGCTTCAGTCACGACATCCGGTCCCGTGGGAAAAATGTGATAAGAGGTTAAGTATAAAGGGGCTAGGGGCATCAGAATGTTATGATTTCATAATGTTTCTTTTAATAAGAGTTACAATATATCAAGCTCTGATATTGAAATACAAGGAGTATAGAGGATGAATGGGTTGAAAAATATAAACTTTGTTTAGTCATTAGTCAGTACAAATCTCCACTCGACCACACCAAATCACGACACACTCCACAAAGATGGAATTTAAGCAGTTAGAGGAAGAAAGAGACAGGAGAAGCAACTGGTAACCGTGGGAGGCATACCATGATAGAGGCATGGCCAGATCATCAGCCCACCACTAGATAATGGAGCCCAGGTCGCCCTCAGAAGATCAGAGGAATCAACATCATAGATATTTTGCTGTGAAAATTATGACACCTTTTGTTTTTCATGTTTTGTTAATTTTTGCATTTTCAAGAAAAGAATCAAGTCTGTCATGTAATCACTAGCCTCAATTAGGCTAGTCACACGCTCAGGCAACTGCAGAATTCTAATATATTTTGTAACTATTGTTCGAGCTCTCCCTCTCCCTATAAAAGGGAAGAAGAAACTTATTAGAAGGGTTCCAAAATTCTACTTTCAGAGGTTTTGAATTCTATGTTCAAGATGTCCAAAATTTGTTTTCATAGGAGGTTCCAAGTTTGGTTCTAATTTCTTGTTCCTAAGGCTGTTATTCTTTCACACATTTTCAACAGTTTGGGCTTGTGAAATATATTTCATTCCTGAATATTAATGAAGAAGTCGCTGGTGATTCCAAGCATTGGGATATATAATATGTATTCTTCCTCTATATGTCATTTCATATGTGTATTTTCTTCTTCAGAAATTATGTAATTGTAGCTATTGTATTTTCGCTTAAGTTACATATTTACTAATTTTATGTGATAGCAAAAGGTATCTGTGAGATTGTAGATTTATATATGTTATGTAATAGGATATGGTCCCTATGAAATCAGAGATTTATCTATGTTATTAAATAGTAGACAGTACCTGTGAGATATAGAGTTGAAAGACTTAAAATGCGCTCTATAATTTCTGCACTTCATTCCTTTTATATTTTCATGATTCTACTGGGATTTGTAGCATGTGATTTTGTGTTTATCCAACGCTCTCCACCACGTTCATGTATCATATTTCTCCTTTCCATGTTTGTTGTAATAACAAATTTAAGCTCCATTCTCTCTGTGTTGGCCACCTGACCTGAAACATTTATTCTTGGGAATGGTACATTGTTTATGTGCATCCGAGATCTACATCTAAGAAAGGTAATTGAACCAATATCTAAATCATTTTACATTCATCTATTGAGATGCACTGACCTATCATCAAGAGAGACTAATATTTCCTAGGAATTGACCTCTCCTCAACTCGAGGGTTGCCTCTAGGAGCTACAACAATACCCACAAGCTGGGCTTACTGGAATTATCATTCTCCATTTGGCCAACAAGTTGAGAGTGTACTTGGGGATGTACAAACTAAGATTAGTATGATGCAGGTATAAAAAATTCCAACCATGGGACTAGATTCATCTTTTTGAGAGGACCAATTTCGACTATTGAAGCGCTCAATTTAGACAAGGGAAAGTGTACTTATGAAAAAAATCCCACATATGCTCATTTGGAAAGGTTGACCCTAACAGGAAATTGGTCACCCTTGGAAGCCTATAAACACAAGTGACCTCAAGCTCATTTGGACATCACCAAGCATCATCTTCTTATCTTCTTCATTGATTGGTTTGCATAGGTCTAACGTAGGGTCGAGGAAAGTGGCTCGTACAGGTTCGAAATTACAAGGTCCGAAGATCGCACGTGTTTTAGGGTTTTCATTTCCAACCATAGGCTTAACAGAGGAAATTTTCGGATGTAATTATAGGCTAGTAGGATCAAGGGTGCGGTTGGAAGGTCTTAAGTGCACACATCCTTCTTCCTCCGTACGGTTGGGATCTAAGGCTAAATTTTGACATTTGACTGCAATTGATAGCAAATAGGAAAAATTGTCTCTGATCTATATTAATGTTGGAAACATATTTCTAAATGTTGTTGGGTTAATTTTGCTAGATGATTTTGTATTGGGCTCATTGTAACCTCTACTAAACATTTTATGAAAATCTAATAAACGAATAATTTTCAAAGGGTTTCCCCCTTGTGCGTTTTTCCCCTGGGCTTTGACCAAATCTGGTGTCTCTTGTTGATGTGTTGATTGACTCCCCTTCCGTACTTCATATGGATTCTTGTCATTGTTACTTTTGAGAATTCCCCTGTTAAGAACATGAACAATTGTTTCTACTAGTTGTATCTAAAGGATATTACTTCATTTGGAGTCATGCAACATATTTCTAGTCATTTTCTTTGCTATTCTATTCTTTGTTTCAACAACTCCATTTTGACGAGATGTTTGGGATGCAGAGAATTGTAATTTTATTCCTTGTTCTTCACAAAAAGTGTTGGAATTTTTTAAACACAAATTCACTTCCATTATCTGATCTTAAGCACTTGCTTTTCAAATTAATATTGTTTTCAACCATCTCTTTGTAAATCCTAAAACATTAAAATGCTTCTGAAATTTTGGGGAGTCAAATCCTGAAGCAATCAATTGCATTGATAAGCAACAAGAAGTATTGTTCACCATACAGTCCTTTAGTTCTCATCAGCCTCCATAGATAAGTGTGTATCAATTCCAATGGCTATGAAGTGGAATCGTCCTTAGTTTTGAATTCAACCCTTGTTTGTTTTCCATGCCGACAATGCTTACACATGGTGCTTGCTGGTTTCAAGTTTTCTGGCATATCTCTTACTGCTTCATTTTTGTTGATTTTGACCATATTTTCAAAGTGCATGTGGCCCATTCTCTTATGCCAAAGCTAAATTTCATCTTCCTTCACCACAAAACAAATTTCATTTCTAAATTCATCCAAGAGGTATATATTATTTGGATTCCTTGATGTCGTTGCCAATATTCTACCTTGTTTCTTATTCTTTATTTCACATTTCTTTGAGTCGAATAAAAACGTGTGCCCTTGGTCACACATTTGACTCACACTTAACAGGATATGGTTCATATTTTCAACGAGAATTTTTTTTTTTTCCATGGTATCCTTTCTTCCAAGTTTAATTGTACCTTTTCCAAAAAACTTGGAGGAGCCATCATTTCCATGCGAAACTGTTCCATCCCTTTCCTTTTGTAAGGTTACAAATTTGTATCCATTCCTCATCATGTGTGTTGACCAACCACTATCAATATACCATTCACCTTTCTTGCTTTGGGCTCATAAATAAATTACACAATTGTCAACCTTCTTCTTCCATATTCTTGAAGGTTCTTTTGGATGATTGTTTAATTTGTGCTTTAATTCCTTTGGATGAATGTTCAACCTGTAATTTTTTGTTATGTGTCCAAATTTTTGCACTTGTGGCATTCTACTTCATTACTTAATGAGCCAAAGTGGTTATACGTTTGGCTATAACCTTTGTGAGGCTTTCTAGGATAGTCATTCCTAGATTAGCTTCCATTTTTGCTTCTGTTCCTAGCATAAGCTTTACAATTGACAACTTTGTGCCCAAAATTGTTACAAGAGATAACATAAACCAAGAAATATAGTTTGGTAATTGAGAGTGGAGGATATTCTAGGTGGTGAAACTCTCCAAAAATATTGAGTCCTTTCCACTGCTAGGTCTTGATTCCACATTCTCTTGAATGAATAATGTTGACATTTTCTTGGTTGAGTGTTCTCTTCTGAGGTTTTTCCTTCCTCCTTCTTGCTTAAGCCCTTAATTACAGTTGTATAACTCTTATGTTCTGTTTCTTTTCCTGTTATCGTGGAGCATGAGCCCTTCTAAACATAGGTTGAATTGTATCCTAATCCAAATTTGTTATTAATGATGATCTTCTCTAATTCATCAGACTTCTTGATGATACTTTTATATTTTTCATTTATTTCACTTAACTACTTTTCCAATGCATTTATGTTCTTCCTTTCTACTTTTAGATCTTTTAGGGCACTGACCATTTCTCTCTAAAGATATAATTCTCCTTTGAATTCATCATCTTCATGGGTTTCCTTTTTATTTTCCATTGCCATGAATAACGATCTTTCTGATTGACTATCATTGTTGCTTTCATCATTAGATGAAGATATGTCTTCTTTTGAATAGAGACATTTCTTGGAGTTTTTTCTTTTACTTGGTTTCTTGTCTCCTTTTTTATTTTTCTTTTCTTAGGAGCTTCATCTTCTTGATCATTGCCTAAAAAATTTTCATAAGGGAATTTCGAGGAAAAATGACCGATCCTATCACAATTCAAACACTTCTAGGGGAGCTTACATTTGTACTTGTCGGTTCCTTTCTTCAACCTCTTCATAGAGTTAGCTATTTATTCATCTGAATCCTCACTACAACTACAACTAGATTTTGGATTTGAGTATTTCCTTTTTTACTTCTTAGATGCCTTGAAAGTTACTTCTCTTTTAGATGGGTTCTCTTGTTTGGTTTTCATTTTGTAAGTTGTAAGTATTCCATGTAGCTCATCCATGCTGATGGTTTCTAAATCTGATCTTTCTTCTAGAACTCAGACTTTAGAATAAAATCTCATGGGAAGAGATCTTAGTACCTTTCAAACAATTACTTTTTTCTCTATTGGTTTTCCAAATCCTTTCATGGCATTTACTATTTATTCAACACAAAGAAAATAATCTGCAATGTTTTCGTCTTCCTTCATTTTCAACTGCTTAAATTGTCCTCTGATGGTCTGAAGCTTAGCCTATTTGAATTTCTTATCCCCTACATATATTCCTTGAAGCTTATCCCAAACTTATTTTTTAGATTTTCAATGCATCACTTTACCATAAACTGAACATGTTAGGCCACTTAAAGTAACATTTATGGATTTTGCATTACTTTCATAAAGCTTCTTACCAACATCATCTATTGGAGGAGAAAAAGTTTTAGTGTATCCAATTTCTGCAGAGCACTAGACATAAAAAACTAGTGCTTGCACATATACATTCATCCTTCAACTCCAAAATGCATAGTTCTTTCCATCAAATAGTTGAATTCCATTTTTGGTGCAATCCACGATTTACCTTCTAATGGTTAGACTGTTGTGAAGGAACCTAGCTCTAATACCAATTATTGGAAATATTGAGGGGGGGGGGGGGTGAATCAAGATTTCACTTAATTTTAATTAATATTATAGAATTAAATATCATTACCACAAATCAAATTAGATAATTAGTAACACATCACATCACATGAACAATACATAAGAAATTGTTAGGTGGAAACCCTTTCAGGAGAAAAACTGCCGAATTCTTTCTAATATAAATGATGTACAATAGTTTATCAACTCCAATTGAAGGGAAGCTTCAACTCCCTAGTACTCAATTAGAAAAGCATTCAATTTTATCAGGAGGCCCCAACTCCTTGAAAGGATGCTCCAACACCCTGTTATCCTAAATTTTCCACCCTAGCACCATCTTGCCACCTTGTAGTGTTCTTAGGCTCTAACCTAACGGAGACTTCAATCTTCACCTTTCACAACCTAACCACCCTAAAATAAAATATAGAATAATAAAATGTGGGCTCTTGTACTATGGATAATGACCCACTTACAATGATATAAAAATAAAACTTTATTGTCGTTTCTGTTGATATATACCTAGTGGTCACTGCTCAGGTCTAGATTCAAACTCGAAAACTCTAGATATGATCCTTAAATATAGTTTTAGGTCAAACTTTATAATATACTACCCTTATGTCAAAATTCTTGTCACAACATTCAACTAAATTTCAAATACAGGTTGAGAAATTTACAAGTGTAAATGATTTGGTTCATACCTAATTTTTCTTGAAAATATCAACTGAAGTCTAATGTCAAAGGTATGCCTTCTCTGTCATGGATCACATTATATATAACCATTATATTGAAGTTAGAACAAACCACAAGTTTATTTTTAAAACTATAACCTAATCAGACCATGAACTAGCTCTAACTCTGTGGCCTAAACAAGCCTTAATTCAACTTTAGTTCAACCAACCCTTCAACATTCCTCTTGATGCAGGTGGAAAAGTTTGACAACAATCCTCATGTCTTGAAAAAAATATAGGAACTTCCTCAACCCAACTATGGGAAGTAATAAATTTCCCTTTATACCAATTCTGCCATTTTCGAGCTTAGCTTTAATCATGACTATGGAATGGATATGTGTAATAGTATAACCAAGGGGAATGATAATTTCAAAGCCAAATGGGAGGATTTTCAAGGATATAGGTATAATCACATAACAAAAAACCACTAGATTCAAGCTTGTATTATATATAGCATGTGTTCGGCTAACCAACTCTTAGACCCAACAAGGATCCATCTAACCACTATATATATGAATGTGCACGGGAGTAATTATTACTTTTAATTATATGTGACCTAGTCTTATTTCAAAACTCCTTTCTCCTTGGAAAATCTCCCTTTCAAAAGAGGGATATCACTTTGTGGCCACAGGGCATAACCACCATATTTAATCGTGGGACTTAGAAATTTTGTATCGAATGCACTTAAATCTGCCTTTAAAACTCCCAAGAACAAAGACTCTCGCATGTAAATTTTCTTTCAATAATTTCCACTTACCATCAGTATTTTTCAATTTTAAGATCCCTCGTTTAGCCACTTAAGCACTTGGGCTATGAAGCCTATGGGTTACATGACCACTCACACGACCACCTCATATTTTCCCTAGACCTCAACATTTGTTTTCATGCATACTTTTGAAACTCCCGAGGAGACAGATTTTGGGATGTATATTCTTGCACATTTTTTAAATTCCAAACTCTCCATCACTTTCTTACCTTAGACCCCAGTGATTTGGAATGCAAATCCTTTTTCCTCCATTCAAAACTTTCAAGGAGACAAATTCCGAGAACTCTCCATCCAATTATTATTCTAGTTTCCCATCAAGTGTTGATCTCAAACCAAAAAAATTTGGGAGAAAATCACACATGGAAACTTCTGGGTTGAAAAAATCCAAGATGGGAATTTATCCATTAATTATTGACCCTAACCTCTATTAAGTGATTACCCTAGTTCTTTGACATTCTCCACTCATTTGACCTTCTAGAGTAACTTCTATTTCGAGACGACGATTCTTCCTTTTTGTCACTGTGATATATGCTATGTGACAAGCTCTAGCAAGCTCAATTAGAATTAAGTCTCATCCTTCTCCCACTTATGCTCTGTTTTGAAGGAAATTTCCACCATTTGCGAGACTTTAGCAGAAGGAATCAATGTGCATTCAACCACTTCTGTAACAACTATGCAACAATCTCAAACTCTTCTTAGCATAGTTTCTAGATCCCATCGCTTCCACTGTGGCATTTTTCAAAATGAATTATATCGTTGATCCATCACCCACAACTAACAACTGAACTTACTGACTATAAAAGAAAAGTTTCTGACCCTATTTCAAAGGGTTCTCAACTCCTACAATTACTCTCTTTCTTGAGATTTTCCGTAACAACCCTGCAATGCATCTATATCATATTCAATTAATTATGATTACAGAGATTCTATCACATAACAATGAACAAATGTTTCCACACAAATCAACTCAAAACACTCGAAACCAAGTGTCTCTTCCTTTTATTAATAAATATACATGTAATTTACAAAGACTTATCTCAACCTAATTTACATTGATTGGCCTTGGCCTCACTTGGCCTACACACTCAATTCTCTTGACACTCCTCCACACACTAGTGTCGTGTTGTGGCCACCAACAACCCCCCTCCTTATTTAGTATTAATAATAACACTAGGTAAGTGGGGACCCTTAGTAAAAATTAAAAAAATTCAATTAAAACTCATGTATTTTACTCCTTAAGAAAACATCGCATCGCGTGAAGAAGATAGGATATTTCCTTATGAGTAAAATGATAAACTGTGAAAGTGTGACGCGAATTCCATCGCATCGCATACATTAAGAAACACTCATATTGGAATAACCTTAAAAAATCGCCGATGGCCGATATGCGATATCGCATATCGCAATATCGCATAAAAAACACATAACCATTTAACGATTGTAACAATCTGCGATCTTGCGATAACGCAATAGTGCAACCTGCGATCTTGCGATCGCACGATACAATGATATGCGATCTTTCGATAAGCGCGATCGGGCAACCCTGCGATAACACATCTTAATGAAAAATGCGATAATGCGATACGCGACATTGCGATGCTGCGATGCGAATCGCAGAAATTGTCCATCGCAAATTTTCCCCGGCTCAACATTCAAGAAAAGTTGTTCGTAAACTAAAAATTGAATATGCGCTTTAATGAAAATTAATGAATGATATTCCAAGTGTTAATGAAAGGAAATTTTGTGTTTTTTGAAGAGTTAGTTCACGTCAGGTGGCATGTTTTTGTACATCCGTAGAGCTCAGAGCTTTCTTGTCAATTTTTATTATCATTACTCTCTCCTCATGTGTGAACTGAAGGAACGAAAAACAGAAACAATATGAAGCAATGTGCAGGAAGTGTTAAAGAAAAGGGTAAAGCTCCAAATGCCTAGAAATAGAGAAGAGATGCCCTCATAAAATGGATACCGCATGCAACAGAGCCGCAAATTCCAGAGCGCTGCTGAGCTATCCATTACAGATCTTTCAGTCAGAGCCATGGTTGAATGAGTAGTTGAACAATGCCAATATCAACAGGCGATTTAGCGCTCAAGGTCAGAAGCTCACGAAAGCAGTATGTTTACAAAATTTTGGAGCTTATACCCGATGAAGGAAAAGGCGCTAAAGGCGAAAAACGCACCAGAAAGGCCCGGATCAAAGAACGAAGGCAGTTTCCGATGCGCGATTAGCTCCTAGTGCTAATCGCGCATCGCTAAGAAAAATTCTCAAAAAGCAAAGGCAAAGGCGATTTGAGGATTAACTAAGTGGAATTTGGATTATTACTGAGCATACACAGTAAATCCAAATAGCCAGAGGATGATTCTCAAGTATATCTTCTATTTTGCTGAAAAGATGGTGCCAACTCTTACCATTTCTGTTTGCTTAGTTCAACCAAAGGCAGAAGACAGTCAGCCGACTCTACCCAGGCAAATATTGAATGCTCGCAACATTAAGGAGAAAATGCAGAAATAGTTAGATATTAGATTTAATTTTTAGAAATAGTTTTGCTTAGAAAAAGGGCAGTCATTTAAACCATATCCTGAATCTGTGTAATTAAGTTATTTAGTTAGTAGTATTTAAACCCTTCTCATGCATTTAGAGAAAGGTCCAGAAATTTATCAAAAACTTGTCCTCAGAACATGCACTTTTGCACCCTCAGAGGACGTTTTGGTGAATGAATGGATCAAGATTTGTTGATGTTTGCATTTGATATCTGCTACTGATGTTGCAATTTTGTACTCTTAGTAGATGTTAGAGCAAGGAGAGATAAATCATTGTTGCTTGAAGCTTATGAGTAGGACCAGTCATAAATGGTACTTTTATCTCTTGACCATTTCTGCATATATGTTAAAGTGATATACAGTTTTTAGTTGTTTATATGTTATTGCATGAATGCTTGAGTTATCATTTGGAACTTTTGTACGGTGGTAGCTATTTATTTATGTTTAATGTATGAATAGCTCATTATGCGATATGCTGTTCACAACTGTTTTGCCTAAATTTTTATGTGAAGTGGTTCATCTTAATTGATTTCCTTTCTTATAATCCCTGAATGATCTTTATTACCAGTTGTTATTTGAAATCTCTTTAGATTGCATAATAGTAGAATTACATCTCGGGTTAGCATAGATTAGATGTGTTGTTTATTAGATTACAATAGCATAGAATTAGATTAAAGTTTGAATTAGAATAGCTTAGATAGGAATTGTTAGATCAGCAACATCCAATTCTACACACACACACCCATAGATTAGGAAACTGGTCCCATTATCCCTAGTCGGACCCGCTATACCAAACGGATAAGGAGCTGCCAACCAAGGTCCAGACCGGGCGGGTATCCCCCTTGTTGTCGACCCGATTTTCGGGGCTTCAACATATTTGGCGCTAGGAGGGCAAGAACTATGAATGGCAAGTAAATCTAAATCTGAATACCATTCTGAGAGTAAATCGTCCTCATCATCTCCCTCGACTTCCCCATTACATTTAAATCCAGAGTCAGAAGTCGCTCGAGTATCAACCGCTGCTACACACCCTGATATTTCAGAACAATCTACCATTGAACTTCCTGAAGTCAAATCCCTGATTCACAAACTTCAGCAATTTTCCATTTCTCCTCAGAGGTCTGATAAATCTCAAGGCAGCGTGACTTCGCAGTACAACCCTGCTCATCCCCTGACCAGGCTAAAGAGTGAAAAGTTTGGCGTCCACCGAACCGAATTACCTCTTCCCACCAGGAAAAGAGCGAGGAAATCACCGCAAGATTCTGACAGTGAGACTCTTTCGTCTGCATCATCCATCTCAACTACTTCACCGCGAAGTCAACCATCCACACCTCCACTCTAGATCATCGTCCATCCGTCCACTGGAACCCCCACAACCCCTCTTCAATCATCTATGATCGTAGTATCCTCATCCTCCCAGCCACAGGGATCATCTTCTGCACTCTCCTCTGTTAGCAGTTCAACAATGGCCCAGTCTCCATGGAATAACCCTGGGGCAGTCTTAATGCCTGCACCCTTGAGTCAAATACCGGCCCATCCTGAGAAATGGTTACCTAAATTCAATCCGAGGCAGGCATGCTAGCAGAAGAGCACATAAACAACTTCATGCTTTCCATTAATCTCAATGGAGTTACTAATGAATATGCTGTTGTTCGGCTTTTTCCCTATACACTGCAAGGAACAGCCGGGTCATGGTACTTTTCATTACCCTCCGGATCCATCACAAGTTGGGACATCTTCCGGGACAAATTCCTAACCAAGTTTGGTGATGACAGGCCGCCGAGAACGTTAATCAATGACCTATCCAATCTTAAAGCCGAAGCTAGAGAGCCTATTAAGGATTTCAATTTACGGTTCAACAAAATTTTCAACAAAATTCCTACTGGTTCCCAGCCCAACGAAGAAGTACGATGTGAATGGTATATTACTGCTCTGCCATCGAACATAGCAACCTTCGTGGACAGGGAAAATAAAATAACCTTAGCTGATAACATGAAAGAGGCGATAGCAGTAGAGAAACGAATAATAGCCCTGGAAAAGAGATCCACGATAGAGGAACGTAAGTCCAAAAAAGTCACCTTCAAGGAAGACTCCAAGAAGAAACAAGCAAAATATCCTTTTGATTTGGAAGGATTGTAGAAAGTTCTAAAGACCATGTCCAATGAGATGGTCGACATAAAAAAGCAAGTAACAGAAACTTCTTCGAAAAATCCCTACAGAGCTTTTAAAAGAGGTCCTTCAACGGATGCAAAGCCACCCAATGCCATTTCAAATGCTGAATCCGAGGAAGAGGAAGAGGAAATTGCCATTGAAGGGCAGATCGATGATGAAGAAGTTGTGGAATTGCAAGGAATGTGGGATTTCATCCTCCCACAAGAAGAAGATCAAGAAGTATTTCCAGTTAGCACACGAAGCAAAAATCAGCTTGATCCTCCCCAAACTACCCCTAAGCCGAAGAGCGCAAGCTCTGCAACAAAGGATAAAGTCGCAACAAAGAAAACGACATCTAAAGCGACTCAAACTAGCCCAGTCCGAGCAGATGAAATGACTCCATCGAAAACACTAATAGTGTCGGATGAAATGGAGTACAATATTATTGATGACATGAAGAATACTAGGGCTAATATCACCCTTTACGAACTGAGCAAGTTGAAACATCAACAAAAGATAATGATGAAAGAATTACATGTCGTGTCAGTTTCACCTTTGCCTGCCGCTGTACTTTCTCAAGCTTCCCACAACATGGGAAGACCTCCAACTAACGCGATCAATAAGATTGATCCAAATGACATCGCCTTAATTGGAGGAAGATCAAGATCTCACACTCCCCCGTTTCTCCTTACTTATGAAATCTTCAATAAAAATGTGCACAATTGTTTGGTAGATTCCAGTGCTTCATCGAATATTTTACCCAAATCTATATGTGCCAAGTTAAATGTTCAACCACAGAAATCTGTAGTGCGCATAGTTCAGCTAGATCGATCTCAAGTCGAAGTGATTGGCGAACTAAATCAAGTAACCATAAGATTGTCATCCAACCCGAAGGTATGTCAGGTTATTGACATTCTAGTTGCCGATATCCCAGAATTCTACGGCTTAATTCTTAGCAGGGATTGGTCAGAAAAACTCCATGGATACTTCACAACCGACTGGTCGCACATGTGGCTCCCTACAATGGTAAACCGAATCAAATAAAAGTTGAACGAGAACTACACCAGAAGTACATAGTAACAGAGTTAGAGGGAGAAAATGAACCAGTAGCATATAACATCAACATCATTGGCAATTACTCGGTAGATTCTTTCCTCGGCAATTTCAATGCTCATGCGTCACCCTATTTAGAACACTCTATTTTGTCCCAAGTCGAAAGTTTTTCTTGAACTGATAGTTCGAAATGTATCAATTTTTTAGATAAACCTGTAAATAAATCTTTGTTTTGGAAATTATTTTTTGATGGCTCTAGATCTAATGAAGGAGCAGGAGCAGGATGCGTCCTGATTAGTCCAAAAGGAGATAAAATCATGCTCACATGCAGACTCGAGTTTGATTGCACAAACAATACAGCAGAATACGAGGCTTTGGTTCAAGGCATGTACAAAGCAATCGGGTTAGATGTCAAGTATCTTCAAGTTTTTGGAGACTCTTAGATTGTGGTTAAACAAGTACGTAACACTATACATTGATTATTAGGTCACTTAAAACACTATCAATCTTTAGTATAAGAACTGACTGAGCATTTCATAGCGTTTAATATTTCTTCAATCCCCAGACTCCAAAACGCAAGTGCAGACCTTTTGGCTAACGTAGCTTCTAAGCTTATTCCCTCCGAAGATTTTAGTCCAGATAGATTCTCAATAGAATTAATCTTTAGACTGTCCATTCCTGACAACATCACAAATTGGAGAGTATTCAATGACGATCCTGATATCTTAAATTTCCTCACGTCTAAAGGGTCCTACTCCAATCAAATAATTGACGAAGACTAGCACGATCGACAATTGCAACAAAATAGCACTAATAATGCTACACCTAAGTCGGCGGTCAAATTAGAAGACTTATACGATTTGAAAGATTGGTTTAAGAGGTCTACCAATTCAAAACTCTATAGTTCAACCTTGAACTACGAATTAGTAAACCTAGGGACCGATGCTAAACCACAAAACATTAATATAGGCCTCGGCCTAGCCCCTGAAGAGAAACTAGCATATATTCGTCTTTTGAGACAATATAAAAATGTTTTTGCCTGGAATTATGATGAGCTGAAAACATACGACACTTCTATCATCCAGCATACTATTCCCATGATCGATAACGAAAAACCTATCCAACAAAACCTAAGAAAGATCCACCCCAATTTAGAAAATCAGATAAAAACTGAGCTCAATAAGTTACTGAAAGCCAGGATAATCTTTCCCGTTAGACATTCAAAATGGGTCTCCAATATGGTACCCGTTAGAAAGAAAAATGGAGATATTAGGATTTGCATTGAATTTCAGAACCTTAACAAAGCCTGTCAAAAAGACAATTTTCCTCTTCCACCTATGGAGCAGATACTGCAGGCAGTGGCAGGCTCAGAATTAATGTCTTTCTTGGATGGATTTTCAGGATACAATCAAGTGTTGGTACATCCTGATGATCAGTTGAAAACCACATTCAGAACTAAATGGGGCACATACACATATCGGAAGATGCCATTTGGTTTGATTAATGCTGGTGCCACATTTCAGAGAGCCATGGACATCGCGTTTAAAGGTTTAGTCAATAAATCTGTAGTAATTTATTTGGATGATATAACAGTGTACTCAAAGAAGCAAAGCGACCATCTCAAAGACTTGAAACAAATCTTTCAACGGTGTTTAAGGTATGGAATTTCACTTAACCCAAAGAAATATTTTTTCGCACTAAGTGAAGGGAAACTTCTAGGATTCATAGTGTCAAAATCTGATATTCACATTGAGCCTGACAGAATCAAAGAAATTTCTGAAATATCCCTATCTCATAACAAAAAAAGCCATGCAATCTTTCCTTGGTCAAATCAATTTTGTAAAGAGATTCGTTCCAGATTTTTCACGAATCGTGTCTCCTTTGCAAACCATGATTAAAAAGAATTCAAATTTTAAATGGGGTCAAGATGAACATGAAGCATTCAACCTGATCAAGCAAGCTATTATTAATGCTCCATCTTTAGAAACCCCGAATTTTTCAAAACCTTTTATTTTATACACATTTGCCTCAGATAAGTCATATGCTGCGATTCTAACTCAAGCAAATCAAGAAAAGCAGAAGCTCCAATTGCGTTTTTTAGCTCAAATTTACAGGGTGCTGAACTAAATTATTCAGACGTGGAGAAATAGGCTTATGCTGTTTTCAAAGCGGTCAAATACTTCAAACCTTTTTTACTTAAAACCCATACTAAGATCATAGTACCGTTTTCGGCGGTAAGGAATCTTCTAGTACAGAAGGATGTGGGTGAGAAAAGGGCCAATTGAGTCACTGCCTTACAGGAATATGACCTTGAGATCAAACCAGCAAACATTGTAAGAGGTCAAGGCTTCTGCAAAATGTTGGCCGGAGCATCGCAAATTTCTGAAATTCCATCTGAAGAGGTACAAATGTGTGAGGTAAGCCTATACGATGCAGAATCATTATATGATGATATCATTTATTATCTTAAGAACGGGTATACTCCTTCACACCTTGATCATACTAAGAAAAGAGCCCTAAGGTTGAAAGCTAAGCAATATCAGCTCATAAATGATATTCTTTTTAGAAAAAAATATGATTTTGTTCTTCTTAGGTGTCTTGAGAACGCTGAAGCTGAAAAAGTTTTGCAGGAACTCCACGATGGGCCAGCAGGCGGACACTATGCAAGAGATGCTACTGCACATAAAATCTTACGGGCAGGATATTACTAGTCCATGCTGTTCAAAGGCTCGCACAGTTACGTGAGAAGATGTCAAGTCTGCCAAACTACTGCTGGAAGACAAAAGAAGCTGTCCCTGCCACTACAGCCGGTAAACATTGAGCAACCTTTCAGTCAGTGGGGCTTGGACATAATAGGTGAGATCGTTCCTCACTCTTCTAAGCAGCATAGATACATCCTCACAACAACAAATTATTTTACTAAATGGGTAGAAGCAGTTCCGCTCAAGACGGCTAATTCTGAAAATATCATTGAGTTCATAGATCAATTTATAATCACCAGGTTTGGATTGCCATCCGCTTTAATGTTTGATACTGCATCATAATTTTCTGGAAATGCAATGACTGAATTTGCACTTAAAAGAGGATTCAAACTTAAATATTCAGCCAATTACTATCCGTAAGGTAATGGGTTAGCTGAGTCAACAAATAAAAACCTAATCAGGATTATTAAAAGAACAGTTGACCAGAATCAAAAGAATTGGCACAAGGCTTTGATATATGCTTTATGGGCAGATAGGATAACGCAAAAAGCTTCTATTGGCACTTATCCCTTTAATTTAGTCTATGGGAAAGAAGTGGTTCTTCCAACTCACTTATCCATTCCCTCTTTGTCTTTAGTACAATACATTGATGAAGTACCCGCTTCCTCCTTACAGCTAAGACAAATGGAAATAATTAAATTAGCAGAACAACGAGAACAAGCTAAGAAAATGCATGCTCATCATCAAGCACTAGTAAAATCCTCTTTTGATTCAAACATAATGACCAGAAAATATTTTCAGATGGGAGATTTAGTTTTAAAGTGGGACAAGGCTCATGAAGAAAAGGGAAAACATTCAAAATTTCAAAGGATGTGGCTTGGTCCTTTTCAGATTGTTGAAGTCATTGGTCCATCAACATTTGTGTTACAGGATTTAGCAGGCAAGAGGGATCCTTTGCCTGTTAATGGACAAATTCTCAAGAAATATTTTCCATAGAAGATTATTCTTCTATTTTTGTAGAATAGTTTTCCTTTTCATAATAAAACGAGTTGTGAGTGGTTACATTAGGTATTTACGAAAAAGACACCAATTCTCTTTCATATTTTGAACTTTTTGCTTGTATAAATAGCAAATCTTTTGGAAAACTGATCTTTATTATTGACAGATACAGTTAAAAAGCTTTAGCCTAGATATGATACTAGTTTCAACTTCAAAATTTTTTGATGAAAGCAACCTTTAGTGAAGAAATTGTTTTATATCAGTACAATGAAAGGTATCAATAACAAAATAAAGATTCTCTGTAGAACAAAGGTTTCCAAAAACTCTATTATTGTTGTCCAGAGCTATCTTAAGGAAACAATGACTTCCTCCCTGCTAAGGAAATCGCAACTTTCAGAGGGATAATCCAAGGATACACTATATCTTGAAGAATGAGAGGTCTCATCACGAGCCGACTTATCATGATAACAAATATTATAACTTGTTGACTTTGCCAATACTGTCCACCACAACAGGGCAATGACTCAAGATTGTTGCAATCAAAAGACAAGGGGTCTCATCACGAGCCAGCTTGTTCAACAAAGTTATAAATCAAGTGAGTGACTGTGTCATAATTTGACTACCAAACCAAGACATTGTTCTTTAAGAATAAAAAAGAAAATCAAAGCAATAAGTGTGGATATGGATTTTTCTTTGAAAGTTGTAGGTCACCATAAGTAGGATCCAGGATCATTGCTGGGTAACAGGTAACCCTGTCGAGGCTATAAATGCCTGCTGGCAGCAGAGGCTCTACCTACAACAAATGAGCATATGTAAAATTGGTTTACAGAGGAAACTTTATTTTATATTTACTAGACCAAGTAATGGCTGATGTAAATACAAGGACTAGCTTGAGGAAGCAAATAATTAGAGTAGAAAGAGTTTGAAATAAAATATCATTGACAGTTTAAAGCATAATGTACTCTATCTTTCCATAACAAAGTTTAATTTTCTGAAAAATTTTCTGTTTGGAAGTTTGAAAAATTCAATAGAAAAACAAAGATAACTGGTTCTTCCAAGTGAATCGCCAATTGTTGTGGCCACCAACAACCCCCCTCCTTATTTAGTATTAGTAATAACACTAGGTAAGTGGGGACCCTTAGTAAAAATTAAAAAAATTCAATTAAAACTCATGTATTTTACACCTTAAGAAAACATCGCATCGCGTGAAGAAGATAGGATATTTCCTTATGAGTAAAATGATAAACTGTGAAAGTGCGACGCGAATTCACATCGCATCGCATACGTTAAGAAACACTCATATTGGAATAACCTTAAAAAATCGTCGATGGCCGATATGCGATATCGCATATCGCAATATCGCATAAAAAACACATAACCATTTAACGATTGTAACAATCTGCGATCTTGCGATAATGCAACAGTGCAACCTGCGATCTTGCGATCGCGCGATACAACGATCTGTGATCTTTCGATAAGCACGATTGGGCAACCCTGCGATAACACATCTTAATGAAAAATGCGATAAATGCGATGCGAATGGCAGAAATTGTCCATCGCAAATTTTCCCCGGCTCAACATTCAAGAAAATCTATCCGTAAACTAAAAATTGAATATGCGCTTTAATGAAAATTAATGAATGATACGCCAAGTGTTAATGAAAGATAATTTTGTGTTTTTTGAAGAGTTAGTTCACGTCAGTGGCATGTTTTTGTACATCCGTAGAGCTCAGAGCTTTCTTGTCAATTTTTATTATCATTACTCTCTCCTCATGTGTGAACTGCAGGAACGAAAAACAGAAACAATATGAAGCAATGTGCAGGAAGTGTTAAAGGAAAAGGGTAAAGCTCCAAATGCCCAGAAACAGAGAAGAGATGCCCTCATAAAACGGATACCGCATGCAATAGAGCCGCAAATTCCAGAGCGCTGCTGAGCTATCCATTACAGATCTTTCAGTCAGAGCCATGGTTGAATGAGTAGTTGAACAATGCCAATATCAATAGGCGATTTAGCGCTCAAGGTCAGAAGCTCACGAAAGCAATATGTTTACAAAATTTTGAAGCTTATACCCGATGAAGGAAAAGGCGCTAAAGGCGAAAAACGCACCGGAAAGGCCCGGATCAAAGAACGGAGGTAGTTTCCGATGCGTGATTAGCGCCTAGCACTAGCGCATCGCTGAGAAAATTGCTCAAAAAGCAAAGTCCCCAACTGCTTAGTCACTCATAAACCCGGAAAACACAAGAAAGCAAAGGCAGAGGCAATTTGAGGATTAACCAAGGGGAATTTGGATTATTACTGAGCATACACAGTAAATCCACATAGCCAGAGGATGATTCTCAAGTATATCTTCTATTTTGCTGAAAAGATGGTGCCAGCTCTTACCATTTCTGTTTTCTTAGTTCAACCAAAGGCGGAAGACGGTCAGTCGAATCTACCCAGACAAATATTGAATGCTCGCAACATTAAGGAGCAAATGCAGAAATAGTTAGATATTAGATTTAATTTTTAGAAATAGTTTTGCTTAGAAAAAGGGCGGTCATTTAAACCGTATCTTGAATCTGTGTAATTAAGTTATTTAGTTAGTAGTATTTAAACCCTTCTCATGCATTTAGAGAAAGGTCCAGAAATTTATCAAAAACTTGTCCTCAGAACATGCACTTTTGCACCCTCAGAGGACGTTTTGGTGAATTAATGGATCAAGATTTGTTGATGTTTGCATTTGATATCTGCTACTGATGTTGCACTTTTGTACTCTTAGTAGATGTTAGAGCAAGGAGAGATAAATCATTGTTGCTTGAAGCTTATGAGTAGGACCAGTCATAAATGGTACTTTTATCTCTTGACCATTTCTGCTTATATGTTAAAGTGATATACAATTTTTAGTTGTTTATATGTTATTGCATGAATGCTTGAGTTATCATTTGGCACTTTTGTACGGTGGTAGCTATTTATTTATGTTTAATGTATGAATAGCTCATTATGCGATATGCTGTTCACAACTGTTTTGCCTAACTTTTTATGCAAAGTGGTTCATCTTAATTGATTTCCTTTCTTATAATCGTTGAATGATCTTTATTACCAGTTGTTATTTGAAATCTCTTTAAATCACATAATAGTAGAATTACATCCCGGGTTAGCATAGATTAGATGTGTTGTCTATTAGATTACAATAGCATAAAATTAGATTAAATTTTGAATTAGAATAGCTTAGATAGGAACTGTTAGATCAGCAACATCCAATTCTACACATACACACCCATAGATTGGGAAACTGGTCCCATTATCCCCAGTCGGACCCGCTATAGCAAACGGATAAGGAGCTGCCAACCAAGGTCCGGACCGGGCGGGTATCCCCCTTGTTGTCGACCTGATTTTCGGGGCTTCAACATGTCGGTATCTTCATCCCTCCATCAGTGATCAAAATTCTCTTTCTGCATGCATTTTAGGTGTCTCATCCGATCAGCTGCATTCCATTCGATCATGGATCATTTGATGGCAGTGGCATATTATCATATTTTCCTCATGGTCTCTACTTGCTGGCCTATTTTCAAAAATTTATGTCATTTACAGTCATCTTTTGTCTTTACATTTGTAAAAGCCATTTTTAGGGTTTTAGGTCTCATTAGGTCTAGGGTTTGTCACCATAGTCTTGCAAAAGTTCAATAATGGTTAGCAGGCACATGAGGAGGTCTAATAAGGTCTCAGCATCAAAAATTTCAATAATGACATACTCAGTGATTGATTTTTCAAAAACAGAGTTTTTATGTTTTATGTATAAAATTTCATATAATTTAAATTTTCCTATATGTAATAAGTTCAGAAATGCAGCCCTGGGTCACCTTGCCAAACTCATACACTCCAGCTCCTGCAAAAGAATCAAGAAAATCCAAGCATAAGTCCATCCAATGTCAAAAAGAGGGACAAACTGCAAAATAGAGTTTTTAAAGAACAAAGTGAAAAAGCAAACTTTAGAAAGTGGGTTTTCTAAATGAAATAATTAAAGTCAAAAGGTATATAAAGTCATCATTTGTATTATAGACTTCATTTGTGCCAAAAGAGAGAGAGAACAAGTGAAAATCACGATTTGAGGCGAAGAAAGGAGAAATCATAGCAAAGTTTTCAAGTTCTTCTTGGCGCGGCACACCTGGGTTTAGGCACGGTGCACCTGCTCGGCACGGCGCACCGGGCACAAAAATTGCACATAAACTTGAACTGGCGCGATGCACCTAAGTGTTGGCGTGACGTACCAGTCTGCCAAGCCTAAACTTCACTCAACCGACCTCCTCAAGCTCCAAAACTTTGCCAATATCATTCCACAAGTAAGTAAAACATCCAAAATTGCTGTTGCAAGAGATTTAGTCCTCCTTCATGATGTTTTGATAGGTGAAAATTCAAACCCTAGTTTTCTGCACAATGCATTACAAAAACTGTCTAGGGTTTTGCAATTTTGATATTCTTGCTGTTTTTTCTCCCCTACATAATTCTCCCATATCCCATCCCTCTTCACTACATTTCCTAAATTTCATTTCCCTTTCCCTCTCTCACTTACAATCATCCTACCCCCTATCCCCAAAACCCTAAAACCCTAACAAATTCCCACTATTCCCAAACCCTAATTTGCATTCCTAAGCCCTTTCACTCCCTAATAACCTTACAGTCAGTATCAAATCCTCCATTCATTAGTCCCACTCATGAATGGGACTAATCTCTTCATACTCATCATTTTACACCATATAATGGCAAATATGGAAACAGATTCAGCTTATGAAAGGGATGAGGAAACTGTGAGTGATTCCTCCCAAGAGATTCATGCACCAAGAAAACCACGTAAGGGAGTAAAACACATCTGGGAGGAGCCCACTACACTCACAGAATTATTGGCTTGTCCTCTTGCAGTAGCATGTTTCAAACATCAGTCTTGCTACCAGTTTTGTGAGATGGTGGAAAGGGTGAAATATCACCATGAGCTTGCTAGTCTATTTTTTCTCCATCTTCACAATGGCCAGGTCAATTTAGCAGGTGTTACCTTCACTTTAACACCTAAAACTATAACTGAAGCAATAGGTATTCCTAATGTGGGTGAACAGTGGAACAAAGGACAGCTTGTGGACAAAGAGCATTATGAGCCTTATATCAAGGATAGTTATCCAAAGCAAATCAGTAGGGTCTTTCCTTTCAGATACCTACATGACACTTATGCTCCACTCATGAAGCTCATTATCAAATACTTCAGCTATGAAGGGAGATTTTCTCGCTTGTACACCTATCATGTTAGACTATTGATGCATTTCACTAGAGTGAGGATAATGAACCTCCCTTATTTCATATGCAGAAATATTGAGAAAATGACCACATTGGTGCAAAGAAAACCTCCTCATCAATAGTACAAAATTTATCACTTTGCATTGATAAATATTGTTGTTTTGCATCAGCTGAGCTTGCTGAATGTTTCATGAGATGATTTCATTTCACCTGAGGTTTTCAAAAGCCCTCAAGTGACCCCATCAGTATTTCAAGAGGCGGGAGGGCCTTCAAATCAGCAAGAAGTTCATGAGACTCAAACTATAGGTGTGCCAGTATTTATCACTTATCAAAAAGGCACAAGGAGATTATTTGCACCTGCCAAACGAGTACTATCTCCACTTGGGGTGGAAGGGGTCTCGTTTCCTTCATCAGACCTTAGGCAAATGCTATCTTCACCCAGGGTGAAAGGGGCTTTGCCTTGTTCTTTAGCAAAGCAGGTACAAGATCAAGGGAAACAACCATTGCATGATGAAGGGCCTTCTGAAGGTCAGGAGAAAGATTTGATTTTGATTCAGGATGAGGATGCTGATTTGGGCTCCCAAAGCTCAAAACTCAAGGAGATCATCAAAGAATAAGAAGCTGACATTCATGACTTATCTCTTAACCTTGAAAGAGCTAAGTGGATCATAAATTACCTTGATCAATGGAACAAGCAGTTGGAGGATAAGCAGACAATCATGGAGCTGCAAAACATAAGGGAAAACAAGCAAGCAGCAAAAATGAGGAAAGTCAAATTGTCACCGCTAGAGCAAGAGATTGATGCTGACCGGGAATCTTGGCTAGAGAGGGAAAATATGCACTTGGAGAAGCTTCTTGAGAAATCTAATAAGGAGAAAAATATGTTGAGGCACATGGCTTATCACTATTTGGCACGAAATAAAATTTGCAAAGCGAGGATAAGGAGCCTAAAAGCCAAGTTGAGGAAGACTTTGAGGAGCAAGAAAGAGAAAGATAAGCTCAAGATATTGGCTGAAGCTTCCTTTTCCCAACATAGTACCTGATGCAGATAACTCATGCCAAATTTCAAGAAATTTGGCACACTTTTTGACAATTTTGAATTTTTCAAGGGAAAAACAGGTTTTTTCTGACAAGTGCGTAGTGCCACCCAGCGCTCGCTTTTGATAGGGACCTCCTCTGGAGGAAAACTTTACATTTTTGGATTCCTCATGAAAAATTATGCATGCCCAAAAATTACTAGGACGTTTTGACAAGTTTTGAGCCTCCAAAAGGGTCAAAAACACCTAAAAAATGCCCTCTCTGCCACTTTTTGGCCACACAAGAAGCAATGTTGGGAGAACTGATGTTTGGAGGGGAAAATGGACACCAAATTCAAAGCTTACACTTTTTCTAGAAAGTATACAGATATACCTTTCCAACAAGCCCACTTGGATCAAATTTGGTGAAGGGGAAGGCCTCCAAAATCAGTTGGGAAAAAACGCTACACACAGAAAAAGTGGCGCTACGCACAGGATGAAAAAGTGCCAATTTTGCTCAAAAACTCTGTTTTTTGCTTAGTTTTTTCTCAGTTTGAATTTTTCTCTCTCATGGTCAAACTCATGGTGTAAATTAATTTAAATGGATGTACTTTGATGTAAAAATGATGAAAATTGACTTATGGAGGTAGATACATCATGTATAGGTGGTTTTGAACTGAATGAATCAGTTTCCTAGCTTTTAGAGGGAAGTTGTTCCACTGCCTATTTTTCAGTTCTTAGTTTAGATTTTGTTGAAACAGCTCCTAAACTCATGAATTCGACCCCTAAAGGCTAGCATTGGTGGTTTGTTTCCTATATATAGTACTTTTTCAGTGATTTGTAAAGGTTGGACTCTTGTGAATGCTTTGAGCATTATTGTACATTCATCTCTGCAGTTTGGCAAGGAAATAGACCAGGGTTTGCAACATTTTGTGGGATTCTTGTGGCAAGGTGATTTAGTATTGTTTTTCCTTCTGTGATTCAAGTTTACATGTGTTTATGTGTGCCATCATCTCTCTATTTTCAGCTTAACTAAATGAATCAAGGATAAAGGTAGAAATCATTGATGTGCAGTGCTCTACCTTAGGGTTTATTTGGTTGTACATGTTTTCAATTGTTTGAAGAGGATTCCTAATACTTTCATGCCCTCTCCAACTCCTCACCAGTCTTAATACTCTCCATTTCACTTAATTCAAAGTACTAAAGAATTTTCCTACCTCGCCCCACAGAAACCTCTGCAAGACTGAGTTCATTCCTCGGACCCAAAACTACCTTTCACTTTTGATCCAACAAACCAATATAAAACTCAATCAAACTCCTCTAAGCATATACCTAGCCTAAAATTAGTCTTTGCATCAGTCATCTCAAGCTTTATTGGCCATATTTTCCCAAGATTGACAAGGAGAGAGCCCTCTCCCGACCTGGTAGGGCTAGCTACTAGGTTAAGTGTGGTTTGATGTTACCCTAGACCTGCCTTTCTTAGCCTGAGGTAGATTTAGGCAATAACAATCCCCTTAGGCTTACAATTATAAAAAAGGATTATGAACTACAATTAGTTCATATCCACTAATCACTCTACAACCCCTATCTCTAGGATCCTCTAGATCCACATTTTTCTCAAGAGATATAACTAATCCTAAGATATATCTAACCTCATTCAAACATTCTCAAGATATCCTCAAAGACAATATTCCTCAGTTTCAATCCTATTTATACAATTTCTCTAGATTTCCTTAAAAATATATGAAATACAAATAATTTAAACAATTTTAGTCAATTAGGGAACCAACTCCCTTGGTAAATGAAAGACCCCTAAGTCTATTCAAAATGTGTTTTGACTTGGAGGTAATATGCTCATGCATCATATTCCCAACGAACAAAATATTCATGATCTCTTGATCATGTGCTTCTTTTGTTGAAATTCTCTTGGATCCCAAAATTTATGCTGTAGTTGATCTTCTGCTCTACTATGTTGATGTTTTTATGTTGTCTTGAATTATCCAGGTTTCCACACTTTATGTTGTTATTGCCCATTTTATTTGCTAATTCAAATTTCTTCGGTCAACTGCACTTCCTTGCTAGCTTTCCTTCTCTGTCTGCTATATATTCTCCTGCATGTATCCCTCATTGACATCCACAATCCATAAATCTCCTCATTGAGATATACCCTTAGCCGAACTTCACTATTGTTACTGTCCACATGCTACTGCATATCCTCCTCTGTCATCAAATTTATAAGGATCTCATCAATTTATTGATCACACTTTGTAGTATTCTCCTTATTTCCTTTGAACACAATTTCCTCTTCTTCCAATTATAATTTCACATGCTGAAGGATATGTGTTTGGATTATTATAATTTCCTCCAAGAAATTCAACTCCTCATACCATTCAATAAAATCATTTTGAATTATACTTATATCCTCCATATAATATTTACCATTTGGATCTTCTTCCAACCACTCTTGCAATAGCTCCATCTCGTTTTCACCTGTTCTTTCTTGCTCTAGAATGATTCTTTCAATTAGCATTGGAATCTCCTCGAAAATGTCTTCATGAAGTATTCCTTCATCTTGTAAAATAATCTCCATGAGATGATGTTGTTTCATCCTTATTTAGAACAAATTTTAAAGTCTATCCTTCTTCACCATCCTTCATTAGGACAACTTCCCTACCAAATCCATTATCTTCAAGGTCAACAAACACACACTTATTTAAAAATATCTCCATCTCATCCATCTCTTATAGAAGTCTCATTTCTTCATCAACTTGTACACAGACATCATATAATTGTTGTTCATCACCTACCAAACTGATAATCATACATAAAGTGTCAGATTTAAAAACTTAAGGCTCCTCATTCGATGCCTCCGTTACCACATCTCCATGTTGATATTGTTAGATGCCTAATCCACTAAGGGTTTTTGGTGTGGAATATGAAGAGTCATTGGAGTCCAAGATACCTTGGAAGTTGAATCCAATGGTCATGGAAAATGTATAAATGTACATCATTGTGAATAGTAAAGGAAAATCAATGATTTATCTTTCATATCTTGTCTATTCCATGCGTGTGTTTAACATGGTATTAGAGTAGGCTTATTTTGGCCTAGCTCCAATTTGAGCCATCGGTTTTTTGGTCTCTCTATGTATGAAAGTTCTGCTAACAGTCCTGCATTTGATGAATGTCCCATTAACTAAATTCTAGTTTCATTCTCCGCCATCTCAGTCATAATAACTCCTCTATCCTCTGTTTGTATGTGAGAATTTGGAGCATTGATTTTTGCGTGTGTTGGATCATACTCATCCCTATGCAATGAACCTTCTCTTGTGCATTAATTTCTGAATGTTGATCTATAATCTACGTTGAAACAAATGTTGTGAGACTATTCATTTGGCGTTATAGTGATGGACAAAGTTTGCTAAATGGTGTGTTTTAACTAGTATGGGCATGGTACATTTGAAAGCATATTTTATGGTATTTTGTGTGTTGCACTAAGTTCCTTTTTTTTTAAAGATCGTACACTGGATTCATAACTGCATAATGGGCAGAAGATTTATGCATTGAAGACCAATCCCTGTGCACATATTTTTTCATATGGTATGCTACATTGTTGGGAATGGGATCCCCTAAGGATAGTTTTGGGGAAGCCCATGTTTTGGGTCAAGTTTTGTAATAAAGTGTAAAGTCTCTGCATTTTGTGGTCACAGAGCGGAAGGTGTCATGAGTCATAAAGGGTGGTCCGCCCTTATTTTGTAAAGTGTAAAGTCGGCTGTAAAGATCTAGCCATGGTCCATGGACCATGGGATTGTATAAAGAGAGCTAAGTAAGTAAGCTCTAAGTAATTTTAGAATAAGTTTGGTAGAAGTAAGAAGTATTGAGTGATAAGGAGAGAAGTATAAGTTTCGGGTCTTAGTGTAGGTAGAGGCTCTGTAGCTGAGTGCGTGGACCCCTGTAGCTATGTGCGCAGGGCGGATAGAGTTTGTAATCATCTGAATATATCAATAAAGAGAAGCATTTTGAAAATTCTGTGTCTTTGTTTCTTGTTAATGCATCTTGTCATATTATGTATGAATTTCATTTATAATTCTTATGTGATGCATGAATGTATGTAATTACATTGGATAATTGAACGCAAATAAGGATATCTGTTTACGTGGTGCTAACTGTGATTGTTTAATAAGATAAGTAAGACACTTAAGATAGTCTGGGAATTTGCATGATACACTGCCCTAGCAGCACGGAAGTACCTGAATCGTAGGTTAGGGTTGTGTGAAGGCCAATCATACCGCTTCACGAAGGTACCGAAGGGCAGAGTAAAGGGCTAGACAGAAAGAGCCCTAGAACTCAATGATCTGCACGAAAGCAGGAATAGAAGGAATAATCCGACATCATGACCATCTTAGGGTGCAAAAACTTGAATCCAACATCCCCCCATACTGCTTTGGGTGAGACTTTGGTCCGTGCTCCGCGGGCTGATGCTGAAAGTGCTAGTAGTGTAGGTATTTTTTTGGCTAACTAACAATGAACCTGGGTTAGGCCCCACCAAGCCAACAAATGGTTCCATTGCTGGGAACGGAATCTGCATAAGAGATGTGTGATGTCGTATTAATGGAATCCTACTAAGAAAGAGATTAGAGACTAGCTGGATAGGAAGATCCATGAATTCGCGGCACAGGAGAACAAAAATCGTGGCTGACAAAGGAACAATTGCTGGACAGGTACCTATATACAGAAATCCACAAGATATTTTTATATTCCTTTCCGGTTGAGCTATATGAGTGGATCGCGAAGCTAACAGATAGCCAAGGAAGGTGGAGACTTGATGGTCCCATTTCCTGGACCCCGGAGTTAGTACAGAGATTGGAAGCATCTAAGGATAAGATCACCCGCGCTGTCGATCATTGACTCGATTGCATCATAGGAGGATTTGTGACTGAATTCGCTGTCAATGCCTCAGTCAGCTACAGTAAGGTGGAGCGACGCTTTTTCAAAGGTCCACGAGGTAAGTACTTGAAGTCTTTGAATACCTAGATTAAGATGTTATTGTGTGAAAAACGGGTTATGCAACTACCTTGATGTTTGGAGATACGCGAAGCAGAGAAACTTGCAGCAACGAAGGAAGAAAGGGTCATGAATATAGTCCATTGAATTCACCTCCATTGGGTGACGAAGAGGGAGTAGCACAGGATTCTCCGCGAAGTGCTATTTAGTTAATGAGATAGGGATTCCCTGTGACTACCACCTCCACCCACACCACCTTCAACTTCACCACCATCACCTGCGACTTCACCCGTACCACCTCCGCCTCCATCATAGTTCAACATGGAAAATTCAGTGAAGCTGACTTTGTCTAAGGGCTTGGGAAATGAGGACCCAGACCAGTTCTGGTTCGTCATAAAAGTTGTGTGGGAAGCTCAGGGTGTTACAGATGATCACATGAAGAAGGAAACATTGGTTAGTTCTTTCCAGGATTGTGCACTAATCTGGTATATCAAGTACACTAATGATAACCCAAACGCTGGGGTGGCAGACATCCAGACTGTGCTGAATAAATAATTCAGTAGGCCTAAATACAAGGCGCAGTCGATTGTGAAGTTCAAAGAAATCGCGATGAAATCGGGCGAGACACCTTAGAAATTAGATCAGAGGTTGAAGTGTAAAATCTGCAAAGCTAATATGAACTTAACATATGGACAACACCGCGAATGGTTCGTGGCTTCGCTCCTACCACACCTAAGGGTTATGCTAACACAACAGAAGATAACGACTTAGGAATAATCCTTGGAGATTGCAATGAGACTGCATGAAACATCGATGCAAGATCCCAATCTGGGGGTTCAGTAGATCCATGCATAGTTGCAAAATCTTTTCCTTGAGATGCAAAGTTTGAAGCAGGACAGAATAGTTCGGCTAGAGGTGCATGAAGAAGTATGGTGCCTGAAATGCAAGGGTGAAGGGCATGACAAAGACCATTGTCCGGTCTTTGCGAACTACATTGCAAGAGGAGGACCGATGCCCTTAAGGCCGGAAGCTCAAGAAGGTCCAAGCACGGGGCTTGCATTGTGGTGCGCTATATGTCAAGTAGCAGGAAAACATACGACGGATAACTGTCATTTGCTACAAAAGTTTGTACAAACACCACAACAATTGTTCTACAACTTCTATAGGTCGGTAGGACATGATAAGTGCAACTGCAAAAGCTATGAATTGATGATGGATAGAACACCCACCTATAGGGTTTAGGCAGAAATGATCCCCCCTGACCAAAGCCCGAGGATGACGCAAACAGGCTTTTAGGGGTGCGGACGAGGCCGAGGCAAAGGAGGACCTAGCAGAGGTCGGGGACAGCTAATCTACTACAATTATGGAGGACCAGGACACTATGCCCATGATTTCACTAACCCAATGCATCTATCATGCAAATATTGCACTCTGTTTGATCATGAGATGGAGGACTGTCCAACGCTGATAGCGAGGATACGCAACAAGGGGGCACTACCACCTCAGTCGACTTAGAACCTACAGATGATGAGGTCTGAGCCTCGTGAAGAGGATCTGAATGTGAATATAGTGCTCTGAAGTGGAATTGCAACAGGAGATGATAAGGGGAAACAACTCGAAGACAGCGCACGGGTTCACAAAGCTCCAACGAAGGGGGCTAAATTTGACTTGGAACACGCACATGAAACATTCATGGAAGCAAAGAAGAGCTTCGCTGAGGCCTCCACCTCAGGGAGCAAGGATAAGCCTGATTACGAAATGTACCCTTCTATACTTACAACTTTCCTAGAGACCTGCATGAAGTTGCTGCATGATAGCAAGGCTGTGAAGGGATTACAGGAGCTTATAAATAGATGCGCCAGAAACAATCCGGGTGAACCGCGCGTGGTACGAAATATTGGTCAGCATAAAACAAGGATAGGATGAGAGATGAGGCTAACTGCCTAGATAGGAGAATACGAAATGGATTAGGTTATTTTGGATCTGGGGTCAGACGCGAATGTCCTACCAAAGAAAACTTGGGAACGGATGGGAAGACCTACACTATAGTGGTCTCCAATTCAGTTAAGGATGCCAAATCAGCAGAAGATCATCCCCATGGGCAGCTGCAAGGGGTGACTATAGATATTGAAGGCGCGAGCATGCTGGCTGACTTTGAGGTAATAGAAATTGTAGATGATAGCAACCCCTACCCTGTGCTCCTTGGCATTGATTGGGCTACTGATATGAACGGGGTAATCAACCTAAAGAAGTGAAAGATGATATTTGAGAAGAAATCGCTCCACGTAATAGTACCCCTAGATCCTGCTGAAGGATCGCGCTATACAGAACCAGTATGCAATTATGAGAGCGATGATGACCTAGATTGTATATATAAGATAACAACACGAGACCAATATTGGGTGAATCCAACAATGGATGGACGAATTACATGGGATCACGAGAGTTCTTGCTCCTCGGACTCCGATGAAGAATTAGAGCACTGGCATAACCGATTACATGAAGTAACCACACTGAGTTGTAACATGATGATCTAGTGCTATGCTGTGTGTTCTTAGAGGTAAGAAATCTTCCCACTTATGATGGCTTGAATGGTGTAGATGTATTTTAGGATGCATTTGAGAGGGAGGTAACAGAAAAGTAGTGCTTCTAGGCTTTGGATTGGGCACTGCGTGCTACACACACAAGGTGGTGGGGTGCGCACAAGGGTAGCTTTGATGATTGGCATGAATGTAGGAGGATGATGAGAACATGCTTTGGGGATCCGAAGGTACGAATCAAGGACAAATATGACGGAAAAGATGATCTACTCATGCACTTGGCCAAATGGGCTGATGCTTATGGAGCGAGGCCCCAACCTGAATGGGTGCACTTATTCTGTCACACCTTGGATGTCATCCCGATGAACTGGCACTTAGAAATAGAGCTTCGCCATGGTACAGGTGAATGGGATATTATGTGCGAAGGATTCATAATGACATTCAACTTTGAAAAGGACTTTGACTGTATTGACAAATCACTACAAGAAGTGAAAACAACAATCTTTAGGATACTGCAAGATCCTTTTGACCTGATTCAACCCGATTGGACTACTCAGTTGAGTCACACACTGGAATGCTATAACATAACCATTGAAGAAGAAGATGAGGATCCACAAAAGATTAACATCCCTAAAATAGAAGGTCACCGCGAGGTTGAAGGACCATAGGGTGAGAATCCCGATATAAACGGTCGACTGAAAATGAAACAGGTAAATATTGGTACGGAGGCAAAGCCCAAATTCGCAAATATTGGAGATTACTGGGATGACGCGACGTGGATAAAGTTGTTGAATTGCTCTGTGAATACCAGAATTTATTCCCTACCAAGTTTACAGATATAAAAGGGATAATCAGAGACTTGGGTGTTATGAAGATCATGTTGAAACCCAACGCGAAGTTGGTTAAGCAAAGACCTTATCATCTCAATCTGAAGCATAAGGAGAAGGTCCACCTAGAGCTAGACAAGATGCTCGTGGTAGGCATCATTGAGCCCGTAGAAGAATCTGATTGGGTAAGCCCAATGGCGGTACAGGAAAAGAAGCAGAAGGATGAAATAAGGATATGTGTAGATCTCAGGAGGTTGAATGATGCCTGTGTACATGATCCTTTCCCGATTCTATTTACTGATGAAGTGTTGGAGAATGTAGGTGGCCAGGAAGCATATTCCTTCATTGATGGGTTCTCTGGTTACCATTAGATCAAAATCATGCTGGAGGATAGGAGCAAGATGACCTTCACGACTGAGTGGGGGTGTTTTCAGTACACTTTAATGCCTTTCGGATTGAATAATGCGCCTACGACTTTCTAGCGCGTGGTTGTTGCAACATTCAAGGAATTTATTCATAAGTTCCTAGAAGTGTACTTTGATGAATGGACTATGTTTGGGTTGGTGAAATGCCATGTGGCAAGTTTGCGCCTGATGCTAGATACTTGTCGGAGATACCAGATCGTGCTCAATCTGAAGAAATGTCTGTTTTGTGTTCCTTTTGTGACCTTGCTGGGTCATGTGGTTTGTAGACAGGGACTGATGGTAGATCCCGTGAAGATCACGGTGATACTTAACTTAGAAGCGATGAGGAGTGTGAAACAACTCCGTGCTACCTTAGGACATACTAGATATTACAGAAAGTTTAACAGAGTCTATGTCCAGATCACCGCACCTATTTAGAAATTTTGAATAATTTAACACATATTTAATGGAGATTATCTGATCATGTACTATTGCGGAATACATACACAATACATAAGCTCCTCCACATTGATCATCAATTTAGCAGCATCAATAACAATAAAACATCAAGAGCATTCACACATTAACACAGTATGTAACCCGGTGAAAGCTTACAGCTGAAAACCCCACACTATCTGTATATTAATGATTGAGAACATGTAACATTACAAAGTAAAATTCTTATCACAAGCAATCCAGGACCAGCTCCACCTGTTACACACAATACAGCTAAGATCTGATCTCCAAATCTATTCCACTGCTTGCCTGCCTCCACTGCTCAATACCTGCTCAAGAATGAATGAGAATGGATTAACCAAACTCGTATTTACCTCCAAAGAATCACTAACACTGTGAAAGACATGAGCAGAGGCTATAATACTGGGCAATCACTGGGCAATACTCATTGGCATACTCAATCCCTTGATTGTGCAAATCCTCATGCACAACTATAGTCACAACTGATAGCAATCTGATCCTCTAACACCTGTCCCCGCTGAACTGAACATGCAATAACATGCAACTGAGTTAACTGATGTATTCTATAGTTGCATTATGAGTTAATAATTAGTTTAACAACTCATCATTAGTCTATTTGTAGTTAGACTAATTACAACTAGTTTAACCAAGTCAAACTGAACACAACTCCATCAACTCCACAATCAACTCCACCAAACTCAACTGATAGAGTTCTAACTGAAGTCATGCATGCAAAAGCTCAACTGACCCACAAAGAAAGTGTAATTCCTTCTAACAGCTGCATGTGCCACATCTGTAGCTCAAACTGAAGTGCTCCAAGAGAATAAGATCAAGCTTATAGTCCAAATATTATTATGAGACAATAATATTTGACTTTTCTATTTTTGACAACCAATCTAAAAATAGACTTTGATCACTCTTGCTGTGATCAATCCTACTGTGATCATCCCTACTGTGGTCACTCCTGCTGTGATCATCCCTTGTGTGATCCAAAAATAGAACTTGCGCCATAATTTGCCTGCGGGCCCACTTAGTGAAGGTGACTCTTTTCACTAAGCTCCATCATCTTGTTGCAATCTCAACACTCCCTCTCGACAAGATATGGATTATCAGCAACCCCTATCCTGCCTCGGTGGTATTCGAATTTGCTCCTGGTGAGGGCCTTCATCAGAATATCAACATCCCGACCCTCCGTTGGAATGTATGAAAGCAACATGATCCTCCGCTGCACACAATCTTTGATATGATGGTACCTGATGTCAATATGCTTAGATCTATCATGAAATACATGATTAATTGAGAGTTTAATGCAACTCTGTTTATCACAATAAATCACAGTAGGATCCAAATGAGAACCGAACAAACCAACCAGGATCTTCCTCATCCATATAGCCTCGCATGCAGCCAAACTTGCTGCCATATACTCGGCCTCCACTGAACTGAGTGCCACGGATCTCTGCTTCCTGCTGTACAAAGAAACTGCTGTCGATCCAATACTGAAGACCCCTCCTGATGTGCTCTTTCTGTCTGTTGGGCTTCCTGCCCAATCTGCATCCATGAAGCCACATAGCTTCACCTCATCCTCCTGTCTGTACCACAAACCATATCCAGATTTGCCTCTCAAATAATGCAATACATGCTTTCCTGCCTTCCAGAAGAGCTTGGTAGGCTTAACCATAGCTTGTGAAAGTTGGTTAACTGCATAGCATATATCGGGTCGTGTATTGACCAAATACATCAGCGACCCCACAAATTGTCGATAAATAGTGGCATCCACTTCTTCTCCCGAAGTGGCATCCTCCTTCATCCAACCTCCAGGAAGAGGAGTATCAACAGGCTTGCAGCCATGCATGTTGAACTTCTCCAGTATCTCCCGAGCATACTTGCCCTGAGAAAGAAACAATCCACCACTGCGCTGCCATATTTCCAATCCTAGGAAATAGTTAAGGAGGCCCAAATCCTTCATCTCAAACTCATTAGCAAGATCATCCTTGCATGAATGTATCAACAGCTCATCACCCATTAGAATCAAGTCATTAACATACAGTACAATGATAAGCAACTTACCCTCCACCACAATCTAGTATAGGTTAGGATCCAGCTCGCTCTTGGAGAATCCAAGTCTTGTGAAATAGCTGTCTATCTATGTGTACCAAGCACGTGGTGCTTGCTTCAACCCATACAACACTATCTTGAGCCTGCACACATGCGACTTGTTGCTGAAGACCTCAAAGCCTTCAGGCTGCTCAGTGTACACCTCCTCCTCAATGACTCCATTGAGGAATGCAGTCTTCACATCCATCTGATGAATGTGCCATCCCATCTGCGCTGAGAGAGAAAGAATCGTCCGTATGGAAGAATACCTTGCGACAGGTGCAAAGGTCTCCTTATAATCGATCCCCTCTATCTGTGAAAAGCCTCGGGCAACAAATCTTGCCTTGTACTTCTCCACACTCCCGTCAGCTGCCTGCTTAACTTTGTAGATCCATCTCGAACCCACCACTGATTTCCCTTCCGGTCTAGGAACAATCTCTCATGCACTGTTTCTGACAATAGAATCATACTCTTCCACCATGGCGTCTACCCATGCGGGATCCTCCACAGCTTCCTCGAAAGAGGATGGCTTAGTCACAACACAATTGCTCATAAGAGCCATGTATCCAGTGTACCAATCAGGTGACTGTCTCTGCCTGCATTGGGATGTAGGTGGTCCTACAACTTTCTCTGCATCTTGAGCCAGTCGTTCAACTTCTGTCAAGTGCTTTCGCCCTCTGATGGTTGGCGCTGCATGAGTGGTCTCTTCCACTCCATGGACCTCGTCCTATTGCCGATCCACGTCTTGAAGCTCATCCTTAGGAACTAATAGCTACTCATCTGCATGCAAGTGCAGCTCCCTCTCAAACGAACACTTCATGGCTTTCTCCTCCTGAAATTTTATATCCCGTCGCACAACAGTTTTACCACTGTCTGGAAACTACACACGATAGTTGTGGGGCGTATCAGTGTACCCCACAAATATCCCAACCTCTACGGTCAGCTCCAACTTCTTCCTGGCATCCTTCGTCACATGCATGTAAATGTTAGCACCAAAAATCCTCAAATAAGAAAGATCAGGCTTCTTACCAGAATAAGCCTCCTCGGGTGTACTCATGCCAAGTATCCTATGAGGACAACGATTCTGCACATAAATTGTTGTATTGCATGCTTCTGCCCACAAGTGAAGGGGTATGCCCTGATCATGCAACATTGCCCATGCAGCACCCACAATCGTTCTGTTCTTCCGCTCAGCTACCCCGTTCTGCTATGGGTTATGGGGAGCTATGAGCTCTCTTCGAATCCCTTCTTCCTTGTAGAAATCCTTGAACTCGTCCGAGATGTATTCACCACCATTATCGCTCCTAAGAGCCTTCACCTTCTTCCCCGACTCCTTCTCGACTAGTGCTTTGAATTCACAGAACTTTGAATACGTCTCGCTCTTCTTCTGCATGAAGAAGATCTAGCACTTACGAGAGAAATCATCAACAAAAATCACATAATACCTGTGTTTTGCTGTCGAAGCAACTGAGAAAGGTCCACACACGTATGTGTGAATTCTCTCAAGGATCATCCTTGCTCAACTATCCTTCTCGTGAAAGGTGGCTTTCACAAACTTCCCCAAAGTACACCCCTTGCACTGATCTGACTGCGCAAGAGTGCCTTTAGGAAGCCCTGTAGTGATCTGCTGCAGTATCTTCAAGGCTCCATGGTGAAGGTGACACAATCTCCTGTTCCACAACTCGCCATCATCCCGGCTCACCAATCCTTCTGCCTTGCCTGCCATTGCTGCACATCTATCTACATGCAATTGATAAAGGTTCCTCACTCGAACCCCTATCTTCTGGGTCTCACCAGTTGTTTTGCTACACAGGAAAGATTTTCCCTCACTAAAAACAACATCATACCCTTTGTCTTCTAACATCGCCACTGAGATAAGATTCTTCTTCAATCCTGAAACATGCATGACTTCCTTCAATACGAAGGGTTTACCAGACTCCCTCTCAAAGGAAATGGTACCGATACTGGTCGCACTGTATCTACCATCATCGCCCATCTCGATGTGCACTCCAAGATCTTTGTCTTCCAGATCAAAAAACAAATCTCTATCTCCCGTCATGTGAAAAGACGCACCACTGTCAAAGAACCACACCGATCCCATCACACTTGAAACCAAGCATGCGATCAATGAAAAATCAAGCTCAAACTACGAGGCTAGAGCCTCTCCTACTGCAGATCCAACAACCTGCTTGTTCTTCTTCTTCTGCGGACAATTATTGGCATAGTGTCCGTGCTGGTGACAGTGAAAACACTTCACCTTGGACATATCCTGCTTCTTGCCTTTCGCACCAGACTGAGAAGCTTTCTTGCTCTTCCCTTTCTTTGCTTTGGTAGCCAAAGCGCAATTTTCTTCATCAACTCCCTTTGACGAAGATCCATCCCTGGTACTCCACCTGATCTCCTCCTGCACAAGATCTGACCACAGTCTTTCCCATCCTGGCAATTTCTCTCGACCATTGACAGAGTCCTGATAGGAATGCCAACTCTTCGGAAGACCAAGGAGAGCCAAGCTCACCAAGTCCTCATCATCGACAGTAACCCCCACACTTCCCAGCTCATCTCGACACTGAGTGAACTTCGTGAGATACTTGGGCATACTGTCACCCTTCTCGCATTTGATGTTTCTGATTTTATCTTTGAGCTCCAGCTTCCTCTGGTCACTCTTGCTTTGGAATAGATCTGTTAAAGCCTTCCACATCAGATTATGGGGAAGTATTTCCATGCAGGCTAGACACAATGTGATCCTTCACGCCCTCCAACAAAATCCTTCGACATTTTGCGGTCTTCTTTTGCCAAACTTCCGCTTCAGCAGCATCAGTGGGCCTTGGAACATCCATCTCTATGAACTCCTTCAGCTTGTTATCATCCAATACTGCCTCCATTCTGTCCTTCCATGCAATATAGTTTGATTTGCCCTCAAGAGCATACTCCAATCGCAATCCGTTGAAAGACATTGCCTCGTTGACACCAAGAAAACACTGCTGCAAATTCGAATTCCACCAGCTCCAACTCAACCGCCTCAGATCTAAGATTCGTGAGAACATAATATTTCTCGTACAGAGATTGACTGTATGGGCATTCACCAGATATCTCACCTTCCAAAGGAAGGATGAATCCAGAGGTTACCTGGCCCGATTACAGACTCTACCTGAAACAATATAATGTAAACACTTCCTGAATAGTAGATCTGATGATCAACAGCTTTGATACCATGTAGAAATTTTGAATAATTTAACACATATTCAATGGAGATTATCCTGATCATGTACTATTGCGGAATACATACACAATACATAAGCTCCTCTACATTGATCATCAATTTAGCAGCATCAATAACAATAAAACATCATGATAATTCACACATTAACACAGTATGTAAGCTCCTCTACATTGATCATCAATTTAGCAGCATCAATAACAATAAAACATCAAGAGCATTCACACATTAACATAGTATGTAACCCAGGGAAAGCTTATAGCTGAAAACCCCACACTATCTGTATATTAATGATTGAGAACATGTAACATTACAAAGTACAATGCTTATCACAAGCAATCCAGTACCAGCTCCACCTGTTACACACAATACAACTCATATCTGATCTCCAAATCTATTCCACTGCTTGCCTGCCTCCACTGCTCAATACCTGCTCAAGAATGAATGAGAATGGATTAACCAAACTCATATTTACCTCCAAAGAATCACTCACACTGTGAAAGACATGAGCAAAGGCTGTAATACTGGGCAATCACTGGGCAATACTCATTGGCATACTCAATCCCTTGATTGTGCAAATCCTCATGCACAACTATAGTCACAACTGATAACAATCTGATCCTCTAACACCTGTCCCTGCTGAACTGAACATGCACTGACATGCAACTGAGTTAACTGATGTATTCTATAGTTTCATTATGAGTTAATAATTAGTTTAACAACTCATCATTAGTCTATTTGCAGTTAGAATAATTACAACTAGTTTAACCAAGTCAAACTGAACACAACTCCATCAACTCCTCGATCAACTCCACCAAACTCAACTGATTGAGTTCTAACTGAAGTCATGCATGCAACAACTCAACTGACCCACAAAGAAAGCGTACTTCCTTCTGACAGCTGCATGTGCCACATCTGTAGCTCAAACTGAAGTGCTCCAAGAGAATAAGATCAAGTTTATAGTCCAAATATTATTATGAGACAATAATATTTGACTTTTCTATTTTTGACAGCCAGTCTAAAAATAGACTTTGATCACTCCTGCTGTGATCACTCCTGCTGTGATCATCCCTGCTGTGGTCACTCATGTTGTGATCATCCCTGCTGTGATCCAAAAATAGAACTTGAACCATAATTTGCCTGTGGGCCCAATTATTGAAGGCGACTCTTTTCACTAAGCTCCATCATCTTGTTGCAATATCAACAACCTATGGAGAAGTTGTTGAAAAAGGACGTCACATTCTGCTGGAACAAGGACTGTAAGAAAATCTTGGATGTATTGAAAGAATAGATGGTCACCGTGCCGATTTTTGTCTTCCCGAATTGGAAGAAGGAGTTTCATGTACATGTCGATGCGTCATGTATAGCGCTGGGAGCAGTACTGACATAGGCTGGGGGAGGAGACTTGGACCATCCTATAGCATTCACAAGTAGAAGGTTATCCAAGGTGGAGAAGAACTATTCCACCACTGAGCGCGAAGGGTTAGCCATTGTATACGCGCTCTAGAATTTTAGACACTATTTATTGGGTGGCCATTTTAAGATGTATACAGATCATTCCGCGTTGAAATACTTGGTCAATAAGCCTGTGTTAGGGGGGAGAATCTGCAGGTGGTTTTTATTGTTCCAGGAATATGATTTTGAAGTTATTGTGAAACCTAGATGACTAAAGACGGGACCAGACCATCTATCGCGAACCAAAACAAGGGAAGAGCCCACTAATTTGAAGGAGGGATTGCCTGACGCACAACTATTTGTAGTGCATGTCGCGGATGGTCACTTTGAATATATTATACACTTCCTAACGACAGGAACTGCCCCGGCAGGATACACCGTCCAACAGAAGGAGTTAGTGGTGCGCATGAAAGATTTTTCTATCATTGCCGGGCATTTGTAACAAATGGGGTCTGATGAAATATTGTGACGATATGTACCAGAGTTTGAAAGGAGCAGTATCCTTGCAGACGCTCATGGGGGTGTCGCAGGAGGACATTATGCAGGAAGAGAAACCACGTAGAAGATTCTACGCGCAGGGTTGTGGTGGCCAACCCTCCATCAGGATTCAAAAGCTTACTGCAAAGCATGTGATGTATGTCAAAGGACTGGCAGGCCATCATGGAGGGTTGAGCTGCCTCTGAATCTACATATGACGTTACAACCCTTTGAAAAATGGGCGATAGATTTTGTGGGACCCATTCAGCCCCAAGGGAAGAAGACATGAGCGAGGTACATTATCACCGCGATAGATGGAGGCACAACCTGTAAAGGATTTCCAAGGCACGTCTACTACTAAGTTCCTCTTTGAGTATGCATTGATGTGATTTGGGTGTCCAAACATTTTGATGAGTGATTGCGATACTCACTTTCTGAATGAGACGATCAATGCATTGACGGAGGAATTTCAGGTATATCACCAGAAGAGCACGCCTTATCACTCACAGGCTAATGGGACAGTGGAAGCATTCAATAAAGTGCTGGAGAACACGCTAACCAAGGTTTGCAATGCTCAGCGAAGTGATTCGGACCTACGCATGCCTGTAGTACTATGGGCCTATTGGAAGACATGCAAAAAGTTGATTGGACAAACACCCTTTAGGCTTGTATATGGTGTTGAAGCAGTGATGCCCATGGAATACATTATGCCTAGTTTGTGCATAGCGACACTCATGGGTATGACGGATTGCGGAGCCCTGAAAGAGAGGCTCGCACAGCTGGTTGAACTTGAGGAAGAGATATTTCTAGTTGGATTTCACCAACAGGTCCAGAAGCAGCGCGAAAAATCATGGCATGTTCAACACATTAAGCTGAGAACCTTTAAGGTAAATGCCCTGGTTTTATTATATGACAACAAGTTTGATAAATTTCCAGGGAAATTCAGAATGAACTGGTTAGGGCCCTATGTCATTAAGGAGATTACCGATGGAGGAGTAGTTCAGTTGGTCAAATTGAATGGAGATCTCTTCCCAGGAAAGGTGAATGGCAGTCACTTGAAGCCATACATCGGTGGTATGACCATGTGGCTAAATGAAGGTAGCATAGTCTTAACACTCCATGCAGCTGAAAGGAGGCACAAGACTATAAACTACATTGCCTGGTTGGGGAGCTGTGTGATTAGAGGATTGTGCGAAGCAAGAAAGTGTCACAGGGTTCGCAGCAACACGAAGGGAGCTGTGCTACCCAGGGAGAAATCATGCAGGTCGACCGGAGTGACCGTTAATGCCACTGTTCATGATTTGATGGTAGAAATGCGGCCAAATGGAGCACGCAACCGGCATTTAAGACAAAATTTATGGGTCAGATTCTTGAAAATATGCCACCAATCCAGCATTAATGAACAAATTTGGGGGGAACGGTCGGATTTGAATTCAAAATTCCCTATAAATTATAGGTGGCTGCCCAATGAAAAACACTTGGCATTTTGAGGATCGAGCTGTTGAGCTATCAGGCACACATAAACCAAGAATTCTTCGAGGCTCTGCTAGCGAGTTCATCGTTTGAGAACTTACCAGGGATGTCATGAGCATTGCTAATTAGCGTTATGTCGACACCTGCCATAGCTATGGACACCGAAGCAGTGACAACTGAGGAGGATACGCTGGAAATTGTTATGGAGGCCGAAGAAGCTGCTAAAGAGGTTGCCGAAGTATTAGCGGAAGTCCCCAAATCACCAAGGATCCCAAGACCAAAGCCCACCCCAACCAAGGAGAGCACGAAGGATAAGAAGGGCAAGCAGCCTGCAATACCGGTGTGCGCATCGCCAAGAAGAAACCCACCGAAGGATAGGCCCATCGCACAGGAGAAGGACAACGCCATCAATCTGGAGCCGGAGGAGGAAGAAATCAAAGACATCCCGATGGATTATGAGGATGTGGGAATAGACGTGGAGGAAGTTGAAGCTAAGGGTGCTGACCCTATCACTCGGTTTCCTGAGTACATCCCTCCGTGCAAAGGCAAGACCAAAGTCCCGAAGGATATCGATGAAAGCAAGGTCCCCTTACAAACCCCTCTACTACCGGATGAAATTGTTTTTGAAGGACCGCGCTTGGGGTAGGTTCCTCTGTTAAAACTTGAAGATTGGGACTTGGATGACCACGAGAAGTTCCCACACTTGGTGATTGAGCAACTGATGTGACGCATTATCAATACAACCACTGGAATGACCGCATTGGAGCCGCGAAGGTGGCTCAGAGGAGTAGACAAGGCAGGTCTGCTCAACTTGCTACGGGTGCCACACTACAACCGCACCCTGATTAAAATATTGGTCATCAAGCAGCTACTATGCTTGGTGCATGATGGGTGTCTGTGGGTGGAGGAGCCAATACCCATCACAAACATATTGATCCATAGGATCACGCAGTTGCCCTACATAGGGGAAAATCCGGCCATGATGTTTGGTAGAAAAGGTGGTGAGCAGGTCCTTACGGAGGCCATGAAAGAGAAGTTTAACCTGGTAAAGAAGCCACGTGGATATGCCATATCCAGCATTTGTGACCTTGCTGTAAAGGTGGCTACACAGATTTTAGTAGGGAAGGTGATGAGGAAGTGTCGTGCCAATGAGGTGCCGGCACCTGTCGTCGCGCTAGTAGCCCAGTGCGCCAAAGGAGTCCAGTTGCGAGGCACAAGAGCTCAGCAAGACATTCCACTACACGTGGCTCTTGCTGTCTATTCTACTGGTAGCATGGGAGTTTCCAGAGGATAGCCAATTCCCTTCGGTCACGCCAGACCTACTAGAAGCAGCGAAGTACGCTTCATTGTGGGAAGCCAAGGATGTGTAGCGCATCAAGGACAACAAGATCTTCTGGATCTTGATGGAGATGAAAATTCGCATGGCCATCAATCACAAATCATGGTTTTCGCCTATAGTGTTCGCAAAATTGTAGGGTTATGCAGAGTTTAAAATATATTTTCACCATGTGTCCATTAGGGCATGGAAGGACCCTGCACAGACATGGTATGACTTGGCTTACCTGGAAACATATGACACCATTGATGCAATACTTGATCATTGGCTAACAGAATGGCGCACTACAGTAGACTTGGCGATGGGAGGGAGCAAGTCTTCCGTGCAACGCATGAAGGATGAGGCCAAGCTCAAGATGATGTAGCTAGCCAAAAACAGAAATAAGGAGGCCACTGATAAGGCCCAGGCGGAGCATGATGCCGCTTAACAGACGGAGAAGCAAACAGGTGGGACAGAGCGGAGCTTTGAGAAAGGTGCAAGGTCGCCTTAACTCGAGACAGTGGAAGAGATAGACGAGTAGACAAAACAGCACAACGCAGACCCACATTGGACATCCACCCACATTAAATGTCCAAGGGACCAAGAGAAAGGAGGGTCTAGGAAGAAATCCCAGGCCACTAAAACATCGCTAGACCAAATCACCCTCACAAAGGGCGATTTGGATGACATCGGTGACACGGTGCGGGATGTCACCGTGAAGGCCCTACAACAGTTTGAGCAACATTAGCAATTACTATTGGGGGCTATCCAGATAGGTTTGCAGGAGCTACAAACCTGCACGTCACAGGCTAGCATAGTGTCCACCAACCTTGCTATCGGTACTTCAAAAGTTGTTGAGATGTTGCGCGCGAAGGCCTCCAGCGCGATAGTGCTACCTGATGGAGCACTAACCACGAAGAATGAAGTTGACAGGCCCACTGTCAATGCCCTCAAGGGAGTAGGATTGAATCTAGTAGCGCTCCCTGGTGAAGTGCTCCGCCTCTTGCAGGATGGAGTGATTGCGGAGCTGAGGGCCCATGAGCACCATGCCCTCCAGGTGATTAGTGAGCAACGAATTAACATTGAGCAGATGGCAGTACATCGAGACTCTGCCATCGCTGCTATGATTGAGGTGACCAACTAGAACAAGTGTATATTTTAGGTCATGGAGGAGGCATGCCGAATGGTCCTAGAGTTGACCATTCTTGAGGAAGAAGCAGTCGAGGTGCGCGTCCGCAAGTTGGCTACAGGGGTGCGTGACGCTCGTACAGAAATGACGAGGGTTCAGTTGGAGTTGAACCTGCAGATCACTGAATTACAGTTGAAGGCCCAACCTTCAACCTTGCCAGAAGTAAAGGAGCAACGTGCAACCACTGTCACAGAAGAAATAGTGGCGATTGACAGTGCAGTAGCAAACTACACAACTTTTTGAGCAATTGTTCGAGGTCCTGATGAGATTGCAGGGGGACCCTATTGTACAATGACTGGAGACAGAAGCACGTGAGATGTAGCAGCGCTATGATGAATTCAAAGGCACAACATGAACCATCATGCTCACATAGAGATTGGCAAAGCTATAGGAGGCCAAGCAGCTGAAAGAACAGGTGGATGCAGCACTGCACAAGGAAGCAGTGCTGAAGACGCGATTGAAGCCCTGGCTGGATGAGGCTTACATGATCACAAACTCTATTGAAGGAAAGCTTGCGACTCTGCAAGCAACTCAACAAAAGATTTAGGCCAACAGTTTAGGAGCAGTGACCGAGCAGATGGTTGAAGATGCGAAGCAGGTGGCCGCACAGTGCACTGCCAAGGTTGTGGTCATACAGGTCAAGCTGGGAGATCTTCACACCTACAGAGTGACTCGAGGGCGAGTCATGATGTTTGTGTTGGGGACATGTTGGGAATGGGATCCCCCAAGAACAATTTTTCATGAGTCATAAAGGGTTGTTCGTCCTTATTTTGTAAAGTGTAAAGTCAGCTGTAAAGATCCACCCATGGTCTGCAGACCATGGGATTGTATAAAATTAGCTAATTAAGTAAGCTCTAAGTAGTTTTATAATAAGTTTGGTAGAAGTAAAAAGTCTTGAGAAATAAGGATAGAAGTCTAAGTTTCAGGTCTTAGTGTAGGTGGAGGCTCTGCAGTTGAGTGCACAAAGGCCTAGGGTGGAGGTCCGCAGTTGAGTGCGCGGACCCCTACAGTTGTGTGTGTGGGGCGGATAGAGTTTGTAATCATTTGAAGATATCAATAAAGAGAAGCATTCTGCAAATTCTGTGTCTTTGTGTCCTGTTAATGTTTCTTGTCATATTGTGTATGAATTTCATTTATAATGCTTATGTGATGCACGAATGTATGTAATTATGTTGGATAATTGAACACAAATAAGGATACATGTTTACGCAGCGCTAATTGTGATTGTTTAACAAGATAAGTAAGACACTTAAGCTAGTTTAGGAATCTGCACGATACGCTGCCCTAGCAGCACGAAAGTACCTGAACCATAGATTAGGGCTTTTCGAAGGCCAATCGTATCCCTTCGCGGAGGTACCAGAGGGAGGAGTAAAGGGATAGACAGATGAAACCCTAGAACTCAACGACCTATGGGAAAGCAGGAATAGAAGGAATAAACCGACATTGCGACCATCTGAGGGTGCAGAAACTTGGTTCCAGCATCCCCCTATACTGCTTCGGGTGAGACTTCGGTCCGTGCTCTGTGGGCTGATGCCGAAAGGGCCAGTAGTGTAGGGATTTGTTTGGCTAACTAACACTGAACCTGGGTCAGACCCCACCAAGCCAACATGCATTCTTTTGCTCTTTGCAAAGGCCGTGAAATACATGAGTAATGATTTGTTAGTGACCTGCTGGTCAAACTTTCATGTGCGCTTGTTTGAAGAATAAATACTCCTTATTTGTGCATTGTGGAAATATCATATTAATATGAGATATGTGCATCAAACTATATCAAATAATATGCATGCTATTCTCCATAAAATTCATTGATATTGGATGGTACAATCTTTGTTGTTATATGGGATGGGAGCATATGTGATAACATGCATTATGGTGGGCATACAGTTGAAGTTTTTGATGGTCATATGTGATGGTAAGGTGCTTTGAATAGTTTTTTGAAGACCATGCTAGTGCATACATATATTATATATTTGTTTGTGAGTTGAAGTTTTATGACCATATATCATATTTTTTTTTTGCTAAGTAAGTTTAATCTATTATATACAAAAAAGAGAACAATTACATCCTTGGAGAACAGAGAGCCATCAAGCCTGTGTGTTAGGCCATTTGTTCATGACAGATTCAGAAACAGAGAGATTGAACCTTACTTCCCGCGCAGGGGAGATAGAGTGATGCACATATCCGACACTAAACATTCCCTGTGAAGGGTATACAGACACAAATAGCATCGCCACATCAGACACTAGACAATAGAAACGGTACAGAAAACATGAAGAAAGATTGATAGATAGAACCATAGATAACCTTTCCTCCTTTTCACTGGGCATCCAAAAATGGTGAGAGTTGGAACCTGGATTACTCATTGGGCTTCTCCTCTACGATCCTACACCAACCCATTTCCAATTCCTGCATGTCCAGCTAAGCATGGGCCTCCGGCATGAAGCTGATGGTGCTGGCTGGTTGGGGCTGCTCCTGATGCATTTCCGAGGTGGGATTTGGAGAACTGGGATTATGGACTTCCTCATAATGTGGAATTGGAGCACTGGAATCTCCCTCGTTCTGAGCTTCCTCGATGAAGAGAATAGAGACATGAGCCGTTATTCAAGGGCGCGTGAGAGAGCAATTGAACGAGAAAGTGGCTGAACCAAATGAAGAAGAGTTGGCAGAGTCTGGAGAATTTGGGTCCAGGTAGTGGCTAGGGGTCAGAATGCGCTCTGTTCCCCGATGATGAGAAGAAGTCCCTAAGGAACCCGACTCAGCAGGGGGCCGTGAAAGGGTGCCTCTTCCAGATCCTCTGTGACTCAGCATACGCTGGCAGGGTCTCGGCATCGCGTAATGACAAACTCTAACAGCAGTAAAAAAGTCTTCAACAATGGAGCTACCTTGACCTGTATTGACACCACAGGGGCTGTTGCTTGTCTCTGTGAGGGAATTACACCGCCAGAGCGTAGTCTCAGGCTCAATTCGAGACCAGCCTCCGACATAGTCTCACAGCTCCGGATCTTTCCGAACAAAATGAAGCATAGACTTAGATTACTAGCAGTGAGGTCATTTAAAACGCAGGTGCCATTCCCTCGATCCTCACCCGCCATTACTATGGCAATCAAGTTCGCTGCAGGCCGAAATCCTTCTGAGCAGGCGTAAGTGGACAATGTTTTAATGCTAAGACCAAACAGATGAGCTCCCATGGTGTTAATCACCTTTGCATTAATGTATTCCCACCTGAAGTTCTGTCCGGCGAGCATGCTGGACAGGTGCCAGCCATGCTCTGCCTTCCTCCGTCCCATCGTGGTTATTGCTCTACAGATCACCCGCATCCGGGGGTGTAGCTTCTTCTTGAACCAACTGATTGCATTCCTGTATTTTATCATTGTTTGGAATTATGTTTAATGATCCTGTGAGAAAGGCGTGATTGCTTTCTACCCCCACATTGGCTAGGATGTCGGCGACTTTGTTGCCATCCCTCTTAACGTGACTGAAGATTATTGCTCTGTTGTTAAGAAGCTCAAGTTCTATAGCTTCTAATCTGGCCTCCAGTCTCCAACTCGTTGCTATCTTGCTTGCATGAGAGCCATTGAGGAGTTGTTTGACCATATTGATAAGGAGCAGAGAGTCTCCCTCTACCTCCAGAGGATAGTAGTTGTGTGTTCTTGCTAAGAGGAGACCTTGCCATAAGCCTTCCATTTCCGCCGAGTTGTTGGTGTCCCAACTAATATTTCCAAAGTAAATCCGTTGAGACTTTCCTGCATGATTCCTGAATATTCCACCATAGCCTGCCTTCCAAGGGTTGCCCTTTGAGGCACCATCAAAATTGAGCTTGAATGTGTGCTTTGGAGGAGCTGTCCAAGAATCTTTGTGTGAATTGAAGGTTCTAGGGGCATTGTTAAGAGAAACATTAGGGATTTGCATATTCCAATTTTCCCAAATGGCTCTCTCATTTTCGAGTGAGGGAAGGTCCTCCTTTGTCCAGGTATGTATCAGCAGTGTTTCTTTGAGGTTTGCGCAGAGTCTGCTCCATATATTCTCTAAAGAAGAGCTTTGATCTTTAAATATACGTTTGTTCCTTTCTTTCCAAATTCCCCAAACTAGCAAACCTGGAGTTATTTTCCACATATGGTTAAGAATTCCACTCTTGAATGGTTTCTTTTGCCATAGATGCAGAGTATTTATGATGTCCTCTACCACTCTACATCTTTTCTGATATCTGAAGCTTACCTTCTCCCATAACTGATTGGCTATAGCGCAGGAGTCAAACAAATGCTGAAGGGTTTCCTCCTGGGCTCTACAATTGAAACACATCGAGGGACCATGATAATTCCTTTTCCTTAGCCTATCCCATGTTAGGATTTTTTGATGTCCCACCAGCCAAAGAAAAAGAGATACTTTCGGCCAGATGCCAGAATCCCAAATTTTTCCCCAAAGGAGATCGAGGGGAGACGAATTGGAGTTGATTAATTTGTAAGCTTCGGAGGTTGTGAAGGTTCCTTTTGCCCTATATCCCCATCTTAGAATGTCTTTGTCTGCTGAATGTCGTATGCGTCGATTTTGGAGCTCCCTTTCCAGAATCTCCCTGAAGGGGCGATCCGTATTCCTTATTATCCTATCACTTTGAATCCATTGCCTGTATCCTTGCTCATTCTCCTGGGTCCAAAGTTGCCTAACTGTTTGCTGCTGTTGCTCCTCCCTAATGTAAGATGGAAGAGGGTGGAGAGTGCTACTGAGCTTTGGCATTTGGTTCCAGGCGTCAGTCCAGAAGCATGCTGTTTCACCATTTCTTACTTCCCAAAAGCTGTGGTGTTGTATCAACATGTAATGTTGCTTGGCCGCATTCCATATGAGGGAGCCTTTTGCATTGGGAATAAGTCTTATAAGTTCCTTTTGTGGTTTGTGATTTGCGTATTTGGCTATCCAGATTGAGGCCCAAGGTTTATCAGTGTTGGAGAGTCACTGCCACCAGAGTTTGGCACACATTATTGCATTACTTTGATTGGGATCTCCAATCCAATGCCTCCCTTTTCTTTTGGCATACACATAGTTGTCCAGTTAACCAGGGCCCATTTACGATTGGTAGCTGTGCTCCCACATAGGAAGTTGCGTTGAAGATCCTTTATTCTTTTTATAACCCATTTGGGCGCTGCAAGAATTGAAAATTGATAGAGCGGCATAGCCTGAAGCACAACCTTTATGAGCACCACCCGGCTAGCAATGTTAAGAGTTCGATGCGTCCACAAATTTAGACGAGAATCCAGCTTCTCAATTAAGGTGCGCCAGGTGGAATGTTTGATGGCTGAGTCTATGAGGGGGGCTCCAAGATATTTTGAGGGGAGAGAGTCAATGGGGAAACCCAGAATGCGAGCTATTGCCCGCTGCACTACAGGAGTTGTGTGAAAGAAGTAGATATGAGATTTGGCATTGTTAACATTGGTGCCCGAGGCTTAAGTGAAGTCATTGAGAAGAGATTTGAAGAGGGAGGCTTCCTGAACCGAAGGGTATCCAAATAGCATATTATCATCAACAAATTGCTGATGGGTTATGGCTGGGGTACCATGGATGGAAAGGCCTTTGAGCTGATGGGAGGCAAGAGCAGATTTAATATGCCTTCCTAGTCCTTCGGCCATTAAAACAAAGAGGAATGGGGAAAGAGGATCGCCTTGCCGAATTCCTCTGGAGGGACTGAAGGGTTTTGAGGGAATGCCATTTACAAGTATGGAGAAGAAGGAGGAAGATATGAGACTCATAATCCACCGCACCCACATGGGTGAGAAACCATAAGCATTTAACATTTTTTTCATATAAGTCCAACTTAGTTTATCAAATGCTTTTGAGAGATCGAGCTTCAGTAGCATACCTGCCTGTTTGTGATGCTTGAGGGTATGGATAACTTCATGCGTGAGGATGATTCCATCGAGGATCTGCTGCCCTTCTACATAGCCGGACTGTTCCGGTGATATTAATAAAGGCAGAAGAGGTTTTAGCCTGTTTGCAACGACTTTGGATATAACTTTATAAATAACGTTGCATAGTGCTATTGGGCGAAATTTGTTCGGTGTGTTAGATATCTCCTCCTTTGGGATGAGCGCGATGAAGGTTGTGTTGAGGGCAGGTAAGAGCCAATGCAGTGCTCTGGATTCCTCCGCAACTTGCCATACCTCATCTTTTAACATCTCCTAGAACTTGTGATAGAAGGTGGTTGAAAAACCATCAGGTCCCGGGGCTTTGCCCTCTTTGAGCTGGTGCATGGCTATGTCCACCTCCTGAGGGAGAATGGGGTGAAGGAGGAGCTCATTATGTTCCTCAGTGATAATTTTTGGAATATTTCGAATGATTTTTTCGATGGCTAGATTTTTGTTTGCCATAGGCTCACTGAGCACCTATTGGAAATGTTGAAGAAATTCCTCCTCAATTTCTTCATGCTTTTCCACTCTTGTCCCTTCCTGATTCTGAATGAAGGAAATGTTGTTGTGCATTCGTCTTTGGACAGTAGTTCTATGGAAGAATTTAGTGTTCCTTTCCCCCTCTTTTAACCATCTTATCCTGGATTTTTGCCTCCATAGAATTTCCTCCTGCTTTCTCCTCTCCTCCAATTGAGTATTTATGTGTTGCTCCTGTTCTAAGGTCCAGTTGGTGTGTCCCTTGTTTATGATTTTTTGCTGAAGATCTGCCATTTCCTTGTTTAGAATTTTTTGTTCCTTGAAGATGTTTCCAAATGTCTCTTGGTTCCATTTCTTAATTTGGATTTTTAGATATTTGAGTTTCTGTTGAAATTGGAACATTTTAGATCCTTCCGGTGGGCAGAAGTTACTCCACGCTGTTTTGACGAAGTCCTTGAAAGCAGGATGTGTGAGCCAACACTCTTCGAAGTGAAAGGGTCGCTTGATAGTGTTGCCTGGCCTTTGCCATTGGAGAGATATGGGCCAATGGTCAGATCCTGAGTAAGGGAGAATGGCGGTTGCTATATCCCCGCCTAGATGAACCGAATTATCGGAAATGAGGAATCTATCGTGATTTGATACTTTCCAGCTCTGCGATTGCTCCACGTATGTATGCCGTTTCAGAATTGCAAGTCGATGAGTGAGTTGTTTTGTATAAAGTTTTTGAAGTAGACATTTTCCTGATCCAGCCTGATTCGCCCACCCTGTTTTTCCTCCAGCTTGGTGATCATATTAAAATCCCCTCCGATGATCCAAAGAGGATGCGCTCTACTCAAGCTAAGTGCTTCTATTGTATTGAGTAAAGCTATTTTGTTTCCAGCTTCCTGTGGGAAGTAGACATTAGTAAGGTTGCCGTGAATATTAGTACCTATGATGTGGAAGGTAGCTTGTATTATATTGTGGGAGGCATGAAAGTCCTGGAGAGCGATCATCTGTGGGTTCCATACTATAGCTAATCCTCCTGATGCTCCTTCTGCGTCTACTGCTACTGATTGGCATCCTGGCCAAGCTCTGGAGAGGATGCTTCCTAGCGTATTGCTATTGCATTTAGTTTCTTGAAGAAAACACATTTGCGGTTTCTCCATCTTTATCATGTTTTTTAGAGTTCTGAGTTTCCCTGGGCTATTGAGCCCCCTTAAATTCCATGATGTGAGTTTCATGATTCACTATTGATGAAGGGTTTGTAGTACTTCGTCAATTTTTCATACCTGCCTGAATCCACCAAGATCTTTCCTACTTCAATTGTTCGCTGGAGATCTGTTCTTCTTCCTCTCTTTTTGAAATCTCTTGGGGGGAGGCTTCCATCCCAGGTACTGCTTGGTTGGATGCCTAGTTGCTTCTGCTGATATACCTTCGATAGAACTATTTCCAGCTTGTTGAGTTGCAATTCTGGGATTTGATCATAGCTTTTCTTTTTGCATGCTTGCTCGAGCTCTAGTAAGTCCAGCCCTTCCATGTCGAAATTTTCAGGATCTTCGTCCATGATTTCCGATTGACTTTTCTCTCTAGTTGTTTCTGCGAGGGAAATTAGATGGTTCAAGGTTCCATCTACTTCCATTTCAATCTCTTTTCCTGTACTGTCATTTTGGTTACCCATGAGGGGGGCCTTTTTTTCCTTTCGGTTACTAGAAACAAGGGTAGAGCTGGAAGGATTGTTGATGTCGGGGGTGGATAGCAGTGTCGCATTTGGCTTTGAGCTTGAGGGTTGTTCTTCTGAGGTATGAGATAGAATCTAAAAACTGTTACTCGTGGAAGGAGTGGATGCAGAGTTTTGATGCAGTTTCTTCCCAAGTGCAGGGTTTTTGTGAGCTCGTTTTCGGTTATAAACTTTGGTAAAGCCTTCTTGGTCTGACTTATTAGAGGGGTCAGAGGGGCTGGATGTAGGGGCTATGACATTTAGCGGACAATCCCTAAAAGATGCCCATGAGCATGGCACTTGCGACATCTAAACGAAACATGTTCATAATCTAGAGGTTGGATCCATTCATAGTCGTCATGAGATAAACTTACTGTATCAGGTAGCGCCTTGTCTAGTCGCATGAAGACGTAGATGCGGGCATATGAAGTGTATCTTCGTAGCTTTGTTTCTTCTGCTGCTTTTATGTATTCCCCCAATTTGCTTCCAATTTTCTTGAGTATTCCTTCATTCCAATATTCTTCGGGAAGTGAGTACATTCTGATCTAGACAGGGGCCCAGGTGAGGTCTTCCTTGTCTGGATTGAATCTTGCTATCCATTCTCTCAGGTACAAGCCTGCTGAGTTAAAGATGTATGGGCCTTGAGTTAGGATTCTGTACTTGTCTTCTAAGAAAAAAAAGATAACAGTAAAAAGACCCTTCGGTCCCAGCTGCAGAGTGATATCGCCTTTGGGTTTCCATTTTGCCGAGATCCAGCCGTGCAAAGCTTTTTCAGTTGGCCACATTCCTATGAACTTTCCTATGAGTGCATGATCTGTCATGTACTGTATTCTCTCATTGATTATCTGACTGGGCAGTTCTATCCTGGGTCTTTCCTCTGCTATTGGCTTGCAGGTTTTTGAAGTAACCTTGATTTGTTCCTCTGGCTTGTCTTTTCCTTCTGGGTTTGCATCCTTCTTGTCAGTCGGTATTGCTTTATCTTTCAACTTGTTCTGTTGCAGTGACGTCTCGGTATTCCTGTCTGCGCGGATCGACCCAAATATTAGGGATCCCGTGTGCTCTGGCGGCGCATCGTTTGACTGAGGGGAGGGCTTCGAGGCCCCCCCCTGTGGAGGTTCCATGTGCGTCGTCTTTATTCCCGAGGCTCGTTGCCAGGTGCTGGAGGTCAGACCCTCTCAGGCTGCAGAGCCGTCCTTGTGTGATATGGTGCAGGTTGTCTATCGGAAACCCTAGTTGCAGAGCTGCGCGACCTCCTTTGACTTGACCATATATCATATTCCATATGTGCATTGAGCCCTTTTTCTTTATGAAGGCCATGAGTGGTATGTGGTGTATTATGGTATGCCATATGGTATATCTATATCTATATCTATATATATATATATATATATATATATATATATATATATATATATATATATATATATATATATATATATGATATATATGGATATATGATTGGTGATATGAATGTAGTGCTTAAAGTTCAAAGCATAAAGTTAATTGGTTATACTATGAACATGTATTATATGCTTTGAAAACCCATAAATGAATGTTGAAGATTGTGCAATAGTTGGTTGTTGATTGGTTGCACATTGATTATTGATTGCAATATTGGTGCACTTATTATGGATCTAATTGGTGAAGTATTAGAGTCCCTCAATACTTTGATACACTCTAATATTGAAAACACAATCCAAATCAACAAAGACATGCTCTCTGACATTCAGATATTTCTACAAAATGCACGTGACAAAATTGATTTTTTTCAGCTTGAATCTCAACTACAACAAGAGGAGCTACAACAACATATACATCATTATGAACTTGTTTTTTTTTCTAGAATAATGCTCTCTTTTAGATTGAGATAGACTCCCATCAACTGCTAGAAAGTAATGAAATCAATGAGACCGAGGTTGATTCATATGCAATACCCATTTCAGGAGAATATGTGCACAAAGATGCATAAGTTCAGGTTGCACTTCCAATGCTAATCATCAGACCTTGGGAAGAAGTTGTCAATAAGAGAAACATAACTAGTCTTGAATATGACAAGGATGTGTCCTTTCATATTCTGGACTATTCCAAGCCCATCAAATTTCAGAGTGTTGGATTTATTCAAGACAAATCTTCACCTGCTCCTATTCCACTACAGTTGATTGTCAAATGGAAACATTGTCAATGATTTATCATTGTTTTGATCCTCATCTATGTGAGAACTGTAGCCAACACACTCATCATTCAAACAAATGCTTCATAAACCCTCCTGCAAGAACGAAGATTCAACTTGGATGGATCGATTCTTAGAAATGGGCTTCAACAACCAAGAAGATATTTCACTCATATCATTGAATTTTTTCTCGAGTATTAAAAAGTATTGCAGTTGATACCTCTTCATAGTTTCACCTTGTATATGACAAGGGAGGAATTGATGATCATCTATAATATTCAAAGATACATTAAAAGAGCCCGAGCCACAATCTAAACCTACTACATGACATTACAACGAGATACAACCATACCCAGATTCAGAGTTATAGAAAGAGGCAGAGAAGCCCATGAGCATGCTTTTTGGTTGGTGTTCTTACTTAAACCACCATAGGTTGAGACCGCCCTTTTCAAGATGAGGTTCTCCCTTTTTCTGTAGGTTGAGGCCTCCCTTTTCTAGGTTGATGGCCACCATTTTCAAAGCATTAGGGAGCACTTCTTCTAGTAGAAGACTTCAACTTCTAGCTAGATTTGGAAGAGTTCTGGGAACTGCACTAAGCGTTCCAGGGTTATACCCCAATGGTTGCCCTTTTCAAAACAATAGGATCACTTCTTCTAACATAATACTTCAACTTCTAGCCAGATTTGGAAGAGTTCCAGGAATTGCACTAAGCGTTCTAGTGTTGGTGGTCATCCTTAAACCATCACCAATTGAGATCTCGAGTTCTCCCACCTTATACCATATCCTTAGAGAGCACATTCAACCTATTGTTGTCATGCATTGTTGTGATTTCTTATTATAGCTCTCTTCTTGGAATCTATATACCCCTTCAGATTAAGGGGGGTAATGTTAGACACCTAATCTACTAAGGGTTTTGGGCATGGAATATGAAGAGTCATTGTAGTCCAAGAGACTTTGGAATATGAATCCAATGGTCATGGAAACTGTACAAATGTACATCATTGTGAATAGTAAAGGCAATTCAATGATTTACCTTTCATATCTTGTCTATTCCATGTGCATTTTTAATAGATATGAACTAATCCCATAGTTCATCAGACTGTCAATAAATTGCTCCTCAACGTCTCTGGCTTCCTCTTCATCAAGGAATAAACATTGTTTAAAGAAACTAAAATATACTCAACTGTTATGAGTTATTCCTTCAACTAGTCATACGTCCTCAACCTCAACCTCCTTTGCAATGAATTCCATCTCACCTTTTTATTCTGCATTGTCCAGCCATATCATTGGTCTTGTAGCAACTCTTTCACGTGATTTAGTTCTACTTTTAGCTCAACCATATCCTTCTCAAATTCCTCATTTATTATCCGCTTTATGCCAACTACTTTGGCACTCTTTTTCCTCTAATTGTGACTTCTCCTCTATGAAACCTTGACATGGCTATCAATATCCATTCTTCCTCTCTTCTTTGAACTCTTCTTGTCCACTTGTGAGCTGCAATAAGCCTTTTCCATCTCTGTAATAATTCAACCACTCATCACTAGTACCAAGTCATCCCCTTGGTATCCTGTCTTCTTTTGGTTCTCTGCAATATAACCTCTTCTTGAGCACCTCTACTCTTTAGTTTTCAAATTTGTTGGCTTCCACATCTTCATCTACTCACCTCTCTCTTCTCTCTTGAGAACTCCCATTTCCTCTCTTCAACAATTTCATTTTTTTGTTGGGTTCTATCACAGTTTCTTCAATTGATAGCTCTACATGCTTCCTCTTCTTCTGTCATAGCTTTGTTTCTATAATGGTTGCTACCAATCTTCCCTCTCTACTACCTGCAACACAATTCTTCACAACTAGAGTTAACTTAAAAACATCATATATATTTTTATAAGATATGTACCAAGATATTATGTTCATAAATCTTCCTTGTGGTCCAACTTTACTAAACCAATTCTCTTCCTAAAGCACATCTGCTCCATACTTCTTCAAAAAAACCACTCTCAAGAGTGTATCAAATCTTCTAAATCTTCTGCGGAAATAACATTCAATTCTCTAATCCTCTGTTGGATCTTCCTTTGCTTTTGAAGTCCTTGTTGGGTGTAGTATAAGGTAAATTAATCAACCAACATTAATTATCAATTCGAGGTCCGTGGACTTCGAGATGCAGCACTGGAAATTCTAAAGAAAGACTCCGAGGACTTGCAAAATCCAACCTTTAATAAAACCTTCGAGAATTCATTCAAGATCAAATATAGAACATAGAAATACCAAAAGATGTTTGTCATTCAATACTTTTTTAGATATCTATACATGGAAAGAAAACATGAATTGAAAGGGATTGCAACCCGTGTTTGACCAAAAACCTTTTAGTTCACAATAAAATTCGGGTTAGTTCAAATGCTATTTTGTTTACAAAATGTGTCTAATGCACTTTATATTTCTAATTTACATATTGCTAATTTACATAAGCAACATTCACCACCGACTTACGATGATAGGGATCTACTTTGCCATTTCTAGATCCTCACATATAAAATAAATTCAAAAGAAAATATTTTGTTAAAAGAGCAGAGTACACAATTTATATTGCTATTGACACAAGAGTTTTCCAAATTTGAAAATAAAAATACAAGTTAGTAGATCATATTTAAAATGTACATCTAAAACCTATTCACGTAGATGAGCAAGGAGACAAGGGGAATGAGAGAGGACAACGTGCTAGGTTTGGGGGCCCTCCAAACTAGCTCGTTGCCTCTTAAAAGAAATCAAATTATAGAGTCATAGGTTGCATAGAAACTAGAATATAAAACCTGGTAAAAACTTCCATGTTAAATCAATTTCCAGTATTTATATCATGTAGAGAGAGAGTAGATTCTAGTGCCTAGAAGGAAGTTGTCTCCAAATCTCAACCAGCGATAGAAAGTTATATCAATATCACCCCCTAGCTAGGCTCAAGGCCATAGCCTAGTTTTTATAAGTTTTATAATACATATTGGCTATAACAAGTCAATTAGATATGAAACAAAATAGATAGAAATCCTAACAACTTGTAACCAATAAAAGATTTGATACGTTTTCAATCTAAACAAGCACTTGCATATATGATGTGTAAGAGACTTGGAAAGTGATTCCATTTCCTTTAGTTTGGAGCTAAATATAGTGATAACATGTACACTTTAACTCCAAACTAACTCCTCAAAGGTCTCTGACAAGTGTGTACCAACTAATTTACCACTGGTCCTCATGGCATATCTCATTGACCGATGCAATCTGCACATCCCTCCTTTGGTGCTAGATCTCTATACGCAATGTAGGAAATGCATAACTCGTATTAGTGATTTGTAAAACTCATAAGCATTGGAAAACATACATAAGCGAAGGAAATTTGATTAAAATAAGAGTTTACATTCTAAATTTTAAACAAAATACACATTAAACCCAATTCTTCATTGTAGCATCAAAAAGACGAGGAAGTGTGTGGTAAAGGGTCAAAATTAGTGAAAAAAGGGGGTGAAATAAGGTATCATGGGAAAAAAGATGTATTAAATATGGAAATTCTGGGACTTGGAAGTCCTTCAATGTTCTTTCAATTTATAACATTCTTTACTCCTTTCCTCCCAAGATATCCAATGTTTTTCTTAAGCTTCAACCTTTAATCATCAATCTTCATTTGTTAATATAAATTGTAGATTTTTTTTTCCTCATTTGGACTCCTCCAAATCTAATCTTGTTATAATATTTTACTCCACCATTTATCTATCTAGAACAACTCCTCTGCTAATATCTCCTTTACCGGTTTGCTTCCAATACTATCACTATCAACAAATTTTATCAATCATTCAAATAATCAATTTTTTAGACTGCTCTGATACCACAAATGACATAGGTGGCAAGGTCTAACAAAAATCCCCATTTCTTCAAAAACAAGATAGGCACTTCCCTCAACCTAACTATGGGAAGTCATAAATTCCCCTTTATACCAATTCTACCATTTTCAAGCTCAGTATTAATAATGAATGTGGAAAGGGAATGGGTAATAGTATAACTAAAGGGAATGATAATTTCAAATCCAAATGGGAGGAGCTATAAGGGTGGAGGGATAATCACATAAAAAAAACCATCGGATTCATGCTTATATTATATATAACACATGAATAACCAACCAACTCTTAACCCCAACGTGGACCCATCGAAGCACTATATGTATGTATGCACATGAGAAGAAATATTACCTTTAATTATATGCAACCTAATATTATTTCACAACACCTTTCTCCTTGGCAAAGCTCCCTTTCAACAACGGGATAGAACTTCGTGACCACAGGGCATAACCACCATACTTAATCTCAAACCCTGGAACTTTTTTATCAAGTGCACTTAGGTCTTCCTTTGAAACTCCTAAGGAGACAAACTCTGGGATGTAAATTCTCTTTCATCAATTGCCACTTATCCTTCATCTTTTTCAATTGTCATAGCCGCTCCTTTAGCCACTTAAGCACTTGAGCTATGAAGCCTATGGGTTATGTGACCACTCGGACGACCACTTCATACTTTCCCCGGACCCCGACATTTCTTTTCATGCATACTTTTGAAACCCTCAGGAAAACATAATATGGGATGTAGATTCCTCTACATTTTTAAACACCAAGCTCTCCATCACTTTTTGATCCCGAACCACGATGATTTGGAATGTAAATCCTTTTTCCTACCTTCAAAAGTTTTGGGGAGACAGACTCAATTTTTTTTCGTCAATTACCGTTCTAGTTTCCCATCAAGTGTTGATACCATACTGTAGTGATTTTGGGGTGACAACCTCCGGGACATAAATTTTTGTATTAATTTTTTACCCTAGCCTCTGTTATGAGACAACCCTGATGCTTTGACATTCTCTACTCCTTTGACCTTCCAGTGTAACTTTTGTTTCGAGATGGTGATTCTTCCTTTTTATCACTGTAATCTCCATTACACAATGAACTCTCACAAGCTCAATTAGAAATAAGTCTTGACCTATTCCATCTTATGCTTTATTTTGAAGGAAATGACTTCCATTCACAAGATTTTAACATAGGGACTCAATGCACATTGAGCCACTTTTGCAAAAACTGTAAAATGATCTCACACTTTTCTTAGCATAGTTTCTAGATCCCCTCGCTTCCATTATGCTCTTTGTATAAATGAACTAGATTATTTATCATACTCATTGACTCGTGATCAACAACTAAATTTACTGATTGTAAAAGAAAAGATTTTTACCCTATTTGAAAGGCTTCTCACCTCCTATAATTGCTCTCTTTCCTGAGCTTTGCCACAATAACCATGCAATGCATCTGTGTCATATTCAATTAATTATCTTTACAAAGGTTTTATCACATAACAATGAACATATGTTTCCACAAAAATCAATTTAGAAAACTTGAAACTGAGTGTATCTTCCTTCTATTAATAAATATACATGTAATTTACAAAGGCTTATCTTGGATTGATTTACATTGAATGGCCTCTTCCCATACTTGGCCCCACTTGGCTTCCACACTCAATTCTCTTAAAACTCCTCCTACACACACCATTCTTCCATTAGGATTAGAATTCTACAAAAGGATTCTAAACTACAATTAGTTCAGATCCATTAATCACTCAACAACCCCTATCTCTAGGATCCTCTAGATCCACATTTTTCTCATGATATCTAACTAATCCTAAGATCTCTCTAACCTCACGCAAAAGTTCTTGAGATCTCCTCAAAGAGAAGACCCAATTACAATATTCCTTATTCTCAACCCTATTTACATAATTTCTCTAGATTTCCTTAAAAATATAGGAAATACAAATAATTTAAACAATTACAGTCAATTAGGGAACCAACTCCCTTGGTAGATGAAAGACCCCTAACTCTAGTCAAAATGTGTTTTGACTTGGAGTTAAGATTCTCTTGCATCACCTATACTGCATCAAAGTTAGTCCTTAAACAACATCATGAATAAGTCTTGGAGCTCATCCTTCTCACAAGAAATTTCCCTTGAAAATGGATTATGAATTCAACCCTCAAAACTACCCTAGTTAGTTCCTATTGTGCCCCTTTTTCTGTAGCCTAGATAGACTAAAATTTCTCCTTGTTTGTGGCCCTTACAAGCCTAAACTCAACTCATGATATGCTATTTCAACCTGCAATCATACCCTTAAAATAACTCAGTCTTATTGCTCATATGTGCCCTCAGAATACCATAGAATAGACCTTTGATTTACCTTAGACATGACGATGCCACAAGAGTAAATTCCCCTCAGAAATGGGCCCCAGACAGGCTGAAAAGGTGCCTCATAGGCGGGACCAAAAACTACCTCAAAATATCGAATTTAGCCTAACATAATGGCACCCAAAAATAAAACAATATGAAAACCTTGAAATTCTACTACTGATTTGCATCCTTCCCTAGCCTTAGATATATATCAGAGTGAATACAAAAGATAATCCTTGAGAAATGCTTACTTTTGGAGGGAAACCAAGTGTTAGGGGTCTAGTGGGGGGGTCGACTTCCCCTTGAACACATGGAGTTGACCTAATTTCACATAAAAATATAACTCTATAAATTCTATTTTTGTAGGGCCAACTTTAATCCTTCTTTGGAAGTCGATTTCATAATGAATATTTCTCTTTTTGAGGTCAATTTGGTCAAATCAAGACCCACATAATTTATTCAAGATTTTATTAAATATTAATGCCAAATTTTCACCAGTAACAAAGCTGCCCTTTTTTTCATTTATTTTGGGCACCATGACCACACTTTCTAGGATTCATATATGAGAAGGCATATATCCTCAACTATGAGGAGTTACATGGCACACCACCTATCGTTAGAAACGACATGATGAGAACAATCATCGTATGATGTTCTTCCTTGCAAACTCATGGTCATAATACATAATAAGAGTGAGAAAAGCGGGGCTTCTTCTGATTGCTGCTTGGGTTGACATCAGTGACAACCAATATTCAACAAAGAGAACCTCCACATAAATAATCTTGTGCTATATGGTGGATGGGAGGAACATACCACATCAACAAGATTTCATATGTTAACATAATAAATCTAAAAGAGTATATATATCTACACACACACACACACACACATGTATGAATTGAAAAATAGATCTATGGTTCAGAACTAAGGAAATTCTTGGGGTTTTTTAGGCAAGTGTTACCACATGATAGCGAGGTTTGAGGTTTTAGGAAAAAAAAAAGGATGACAACAGGGTCGAATCCTTAAGATGCAACAATTGAAGAATTTCATAGGGTAATTGCAAGTAGCCAAGGAAATTCGAAACTAGGGCCTATAAAGTTTGTCAAATGACTAGAAGAGGTCCCAGAGGTAGCAATCCCTCCAGCCACTTCCACCATAAAAGCCTTAGCATTCATATATTGGGTATTAATAGGGCAGTTTATAGGTTTCTGACTGCCACCCAAAACGGTTGAGCTCCAAGTTCAACAAAACTGGGCACCACTATGTAAAGATAAGATTGATACTTATTTATATGGAAACGGATTTTCATGTTCCTTTTTGAACTTTAAGAAAAACAATATTTGTTTTTTAGAAATGACCCTTACTTTATGGGGCCAAGGGGTTTATTTATGAACCTGTGGAGCTTAGGTTTTGACCCGAACTTGGATATTTTGAAAGAAATCATTGTTTGGGTTAAATTTCCACATCTACCCATGTACTTGTGGAACAAGGATGCCATGGAAGCTATTGGAAAATCTTTGGGAAAATTCATAGATATGGTTGATCCGAAGGAAAAATTTTCATATGCTTGAATTTGTGTTGAAGTAGAACTTGAAAAAGTATTACCAATAGAAATCAAAGTTTCCCTAAAAGGTTGGTCCCATTTAGACTACAACCAATTTCCCTTCAAATGTCAAATCTGTTAGAAATATGGTCACTTTGAGAGAAATTTCAAACAAGCATAGCCAAAACAAGAGGATTCAATTAAACAGGATAGTTAGACACAAGTGAAGTGAAAAAACCCCATTAAACAAGGGGCCCTAAGCCAAAACAAAAATCCATGGTTTTAGAACAAATGAATCATATTGAGGCATTAACCAAACAAGGGGAAGTAATAGGGAAGGAGGTGGATCCTTTTAGGAAAGGATAAGAAGAAACAAAAACAACCATGGAAAATTAAATGGAGATAGAAGTCCCCAGGGAGGAACCAGTCTTGTATGAAATCTAAAATACTAGGTCTATAGTCACATAAAACTCTAGATTTCAAGAAATTGATGGCATGTGCACTCATGTGTGCAAAAAATAGGGAGGTAAATGATGCATAAATCCAAGAAATGGAGCTCAAATAGAGAAGGCAAGGGGTATCTAAAGTATAGTCAACAATACTATGGAAAGGATTTGGCTTCCAAAATCCAAGAGCCCTTCCAGAGCAGGTAAGGAGATCCAAAAAAGGGGAAAATAATATATAACACATGCAACAAATGAAAGTGGTCTCGTGGAAAAGTAGAGGCTTGAACCAAAAGGAGGAAGCTATTGAAGATATGAAGAAACAAAACAAACAACTCTACTTTTAATCCAAGAAATAAATATGGAAGATGAGGAGGAAAAAAATATTGGGAAGAAATGCTAGAGGAACAACAATGGGCTGGAAAGTAATGCACAAAGGCCTCAGGAAGATTGCTAACCCTTTGAGATACTATCAAGGTAGAAAAAGACATGCCAACACTAGATTCTCATTGAGGTAAGGATTAGAGAAGTAAATAATGTTTTGTATTTTTTTAACCTCTATTTTCCTATTGAATTAGATGGGAAGAAAGATTGCTAGAAATCCCTGTCAGACTATTTTGAAGAAAACAACCCCTGAACACAATGATATGGTGAGATATAAATATGACTCTGAACCTTTGAGAAAAGAAGGGAGATAAAATAAGGCAAAACCCTCTCCAATTGTATATAGAAGGTTTGATGGATTGCTGGAATAGTTGGATGTAAAACCAAAATACAACGAATTTTCCTGGCATCACAAAAGAATTTGTATAGGCCCACATAGCAACAATATTAGATAGATTCCTAGTACAAAGTACAACATGTCTAATAGATTAGGAGGTGAAGTTAGAGATCCTACCCTACTCCCTCTCAGATCATTGACCAATTCCTTTTATAATAGAGTAAATAAGAAAGGGGGACTAATTCCCTTTAGATTTAACCCACATGGATCCAACAAAAAGGTTTCCTTACCATTGTTGAAAAATCATGGGAGGAGCTGTGAAGGGGTTTCCATCCTTTTTTTAGGAGGAAAAAGTCAAGAGAATTAAGAGGAAGCTAAAGGTTTGGAGTAAGAGTTATTATAAGGAGCGAACCCAGGAGAAGAGTAATGTTTTGAAGAAAATGGAAGATGTCAAGTTGGATCTAGAACAAAGATAGGTAAATAGTGAAGGATAGACCTTGGAAGAAAAACTCTTAGCAAATATCTTCAACATATGCTAAAAATAAGAAGAGCAGTGGAGATTGAAATATCAAAGTTTATGGCTCCAAGTAAGAGATCAAAACACTTCCTATTTCTAAAACCAAGTGATGGCAAGAGAAATTATCAACAAAGTAATGAAGATCAAAGGGTAAGATGGGTTTGTAAAAGTAGTACACAACATTTTACACGCGTAAACCTCTGAACACTTCTGCAAACTCTACATGGAAGTAGATGAAGACACAAAAAGGGCCAAGGAAGAAATGTTTGTAGAAATCCTGAACTTGATTTTGGAATAGGAAAATAGGGATTTCAAAAAGAAAATTGGGGACAAGGAGATCTGATAGGTAGTGATTCTAGAGTTGGAACAAGATAAATCTCTAGGCCCAGATGAATTCACCTTTAATTTCTACTTGGCCCATAGGGGGATTATTAAAATTAATTTATGGAGAATGGTTAATGAAACTTTGTGGAAAGGTAAAATAAGGGGGACAATAAACTCATCCCTTTTTGCCCCTATTTTGAAAGAAAGAAACCCAACGTCCTTTGCAAGATTTAGACATATCCCATTCTAGAATAATTCTTGTAAATTTGTCATGAAATAATAACGAAAAGGCTAAAGAATATCATGAGCATGATAATCTTAGAAAATCAATGGGTATTTATCTAGGGAAGATAAATCCTAGATAATATAATTCTAGTTCAGGAGGCCATCCACTCTAGCAATATAAGAAATGAAAAAGGAATGGTAATAAAGATAGACATGGAAAATTCCTTTAATATGGTTAATCATTCCTTTTTTTTTCAAGGAACTAGGCAATTTTTTTTTTTGTAGACTTTGTAAACTGGATAACAACTTATATTGGAATTATGTGGGTAGCCCCATTACTAAATGGAAGATCAGTTTTCTTTTTTTCTCTCTCTAGAAGACCGCAACAAGGTTGTCCCCTTTCTCCTTTATTATACATGGTAGTGGAAAATAAAATAATTTAAATGATGGAAAATAAGTGATGAGAAGGAAGTGTTCTAGGGGTCATGATAGTAAGAGGAGTTAAGTAAATTAACCATGCACACATTGATTATAGGAGGAGCATCCACTATAATTATAGAGTGATTCAAGAAAGCATTGTAAATGTTTTTCCAGTCCACATGTAGCTTGGAAAAAAAGAAGAAAATCCAGAGCTTTGGATGGAATTTCATCGGTGGGAAGCTTTCTCGAATAAATAGAACCTCCAATCCATTATTAGGATTCCTTTACTTATCTTGGCAATCCAATTTACCTAAAATATGCAAGATTGGAGAGTTGGGCAAAGTCATTGCAGACAATGGGGGAAAACTCCATGGGGGGCATGTTGGTTAAATCTCGCAGGAAAAAAGAGTTCTTATACAATCAATCTTATTATCTCTTCCAATTTATCAGAGCTCAGCCATCCTAGCTCCAACTAGGGCTCTCAAGGTGTTCGATTGTAGAATATGAAATTTACTATAGCAAGGAGGAAAGAACAATTAGGGAAAGTTTCATCTAGTTTAGTGGAAGAAAATCAAAATTACAGTTTCACATGGGGGCTTAAATATTAAGGACCTAAAATTGATGAACCAGGCCCTAGGGGCCAAAATCTTATGGAGGATGATCACGTGACTAAACTCCTAGTGGAAGTCAGTAATACAAAGGAAGTATTTATAAGGGGATTGAATTTGATACCTGTACAAAGCACTTCATTCCAATTGTTCGAAGGGAACAACCATCTGGATGAATTTTGAAAGAGCAACAAATCTAGTAAGGTCAAACCTTTTTGGATTCCAGGGAATGGAAGTAGCATAAAGCTTTGGGAGGAAAAAATAATGGATCTCCCTTTGGCCAAAGACAACCTAAACTTAGATCCTCTAGCATCTTACATGATATAAAAAGGATTTAGAAGGTAAAAAGACATAATATGTGAATGGTAGGAAAATGAGGACAAAAGCTAGAAAGGTTTGGAAGAAGATCAAGGTACCCTTACCTCTTAGACAAAGGCTAGCTAGATTCCTAGAACTCGTCAATCCTTGGTCCCCGATAGGGAAGAAAGTGGTAGATGCTAGGTGATGGGGCTCGATGGGCAACTATTCTGTCACGCAGGGGTATAGCCATCTCTTTGCCTCATTGGATTCATCATTGAAGGCCTAAATATGGAAAATTATTTGGCATAAAGATGATGTTCCTAAGGTAAGTTTCTTTAGTTGTTTAATGCAACTTAAGAAAATTCTAACAAGAGATAATCTGAATAAAATTGAGGAAACCTTAAGAAAAAACCCCATCTTAAAATAATTTGGGTGCCTTTACCCAAATACATAATTTTGAAAATATGGCTAGCAAGAAATGCATTGATTGTTAAACAACAAGAATTGTCCTCCTCAAAGGTGATAACCAAGGCATGTGAGTTGCTCATGGAAGCTTTGCAGACAAAGTTGTGGAGGCAGGAGGTAGATGAGGGTCTCAACAAAAAGGAAAGGGAATGGATACAATCATATTTTCCACTTCGTGAAGATAGGAAAACGAAAATTAAAACCGATAGGGCCAAATTGGAGTTGAGGATAACAAAGGATATTTTGTTTAGATTGGTTCAAAGAATCACATGTTTTTTGTCTTTTATTCAATGGGGCTTCAAAATGAAACCCACGAGAGGTCGGACCAGGAGGGATAATTTGGGCCCCCAGAAGACAACGTCTTAGAATATTCTCCTTAGGGTTAGGAAGAAAATATAACAACGAGGTGGAGGCAATTTCCTTGGAGATTGGCCTTCACCTTTTATCAGGTTTAACTAGGGGATAGGTACAAGTAATCAATGACTCAAAAATTATTATATATCAGATTAATTCAAATAAATATTCTATCAACAATAAAATTGGGTTTCATATGCAAAAGGAAATCAACTTGTAAAACCATTTCACCAAAGTTACCTTCTTCCATGTTTGAAGAAGCTTGAATGAGATGGAAGATGATTGCATGAAGCATGCAGTAGGGATACCCAAAGCACAACTACTTGTATCCATGACAGGAGTAGCCCCACCCATGGATGGAGAAGTGGAAAGATGATGATGGGGGTCATAATCATTCGAACAAGCTCCTTGGAATGAAAATGTTTGTGCCGTGGAAGCAAGAGCACTAGAATTATAAAGGTAATGCCTTGGGGACAACTAGAATGCAAGGTTTATCTTACCAAAAGAATTGAGCCTTATCTCCATGACAAAAGAAGTGCCATGTTGAGATGTGTAGCTTGGAAGGTACTCACACAACCTTTGGTGTATTGGGTTTGTGTGGAGTTGACCCAAAAAATGTGGTTTTGTGGGCAATGTACCCAAGTGGTGGGCTTTGTACCCAAAGATGTGAGAAAAAGACCCAAGAGGAAAATCATAGTTTATTCATTGGATGCATGAGAGGCACCTTTCAAGGGCTAAAGGGAACCTATGGCTACAATGGAATGGGCAAAAAAAAAATGAGAATAATTTAATATGTTATTGGTGTTTGAGCATGATCAGCTTAAGTCGACTTAGGCAAAAATTGGTGACCCTTGGTGGAAAATTTACTCCACCAATAACACTATAAGTAGAACTGGGATTGAGCTCATTTGTCACCACACAAGTGAAATCATCTCAAGTGAAGACAAGCCCAAGAAGAAGATTGTAGATCCCTAAAGGAGTTGATCTAGAGTTGGAGGAATGATGAATACTTTCTTTGTTGTGTTCTAGTACAGGTCGAGTTTAGGAGATTTGGTCAAGTTGGTTTTTGCCATGGTTATGGGAATATAAAAATATTTTATCTCTGTGCATGAGGCTAAGTGATTCTTTGGGCTGTTAAGGAGGGATGAGACCCTTGAATCTATTGCATAGGAAGGTTGCGAAGCTAATAAAAGTGTTGTAGTGAGGGCGGAGTTCCTCAAGATTATGCACAAAATATTTAAGAGGTCTGAACTGGCAACAGTTATGGCACCTCCTAAGGTAGTTTCAGGAGCACTAAAGAGGGCCATACAACCTTTGAGTTTTGAGTGCTTAGGGCTAAGTTTCTTCATGGTCGAGTAGAGACTTTGAAGAAGGTATGTAGTTGTGTTTTCAAGGTTGATGATTGCTATGGTGTATGTATGTCCTTGCACGAGCTAGAGGATAATAATGTTTTGTGGGCTGATATATAATTTTGTAAGGGATATCATCCATTGTGAGAAGCCTAGCTAGGGATGCATTGAATGTTGAATTCAAGGGTGAATTTAAGGAGTGTTGCAAACCTATTTTGTGGACCCCTAAGTACAATGATTTAAGTGGTAAATCATTGTTATAAAGGATATTGTTGAAGACCTTATGAAATATGAGTTTGATGAATCAAGAGCACTATTAGAAGGAAATTTTGTGAAGCCTATGTTTAGTCATCTTGGAGCAACAAGGGGACTGTTAGAAGGCAAAGTTTTGAAGTCCTGTGTTCAGTGACATTGGAGGAGCATTGTTAGTGATAGAAGATAGAGTGTTGGAGCTAGTATGTCAAGAAAATACGAAACATCAAAGGACCTTGTGAGTAGTAGAGGTGGATGTTTTGAAGTAGCATATTCTCTTCATGTAATGGTGGCAAAGAACCTATCAGGTGTTAGAGAAAATTTGATTGATAGGGATGGTATAAGTGCTTCTTCAACAAGTAAGTCAAGTTTGTTATTGTTCTTGGGAAGATTGAGTATCAAGTGTTGTTGACATCAAGTCCTATCTTTTCTTGTATCAAGGCTAATTGTAAGGGCCATGAACCCTGGTACGAGATCCCCATGTTTGTTGTATTAAAGTTGTAATACAAGCAAGTTCTAGGTTTGTAAATATATTATGTACTTCATTGATTCATTGATGTACATTTTCCATTATGCAAAGTGATTGAAATTGTGGTATTTCAATGTAATTGTGATTGTGCTTTAGAATTTGACTTGATTATGAAGTGCCAGGGAAAAATCAACATGGACTAATAACTACTTTGAAAGGACAATTAAATCATAGTGTGCACAACGAACAACTCAAGAGGGAGTTTGTTGCCTTGTTGTTGAAATATTAGCAACATGGAAAGTTTGGTCACTAGTTTGAGGTGCAAACATAGATTAGATGGATTATCCAACTATAGTCCTTACAAGGAAAGGATCAAGCTAGTCTTGTTGGTGAACAAGATATGGGAGTTTTCCGACAAGGAGATTCAAAAACAAACTGACCGCAAGGAGTTGGAAGTTTATGAGGAGTTGGATGTGAAGGCTAAGCTAATCATCCTAGATGGTATCGAAGATCACTTGATACCTCATATAAATGGGAATTACACTACACAAGAGATGTGGAAGACTCCTTAGGATTTTTTCTAGAATAAGAATGATAATCAGTTGTTGGTATTGAGAGAGAAGTTGAAGAACACCAAGATTTTAGATGGCGAATGTGTGGCTCTGTATCTGACGAGACTTACTTAAGTTTGTGATGAGCTAGCTGCAATTGGAGATAATGTTCCAGAGTTTGAGATGATGAGATTTATTTGAAGGGATTTTCCAAGGAATGGAAGCCATTTATCAAAGGGATTGTCGCTTGAGATACGCAGCCAGATTGGAACATGTTATGGTATGACTTCATCCAAGAAGGACTACGAGATGACGATCTTCATAAGAAGAAGTCTATTGAAGATAATGTGGCTATTGTAGGAAAGATGAAGGGAAATGTAAAGAAGGACATGAGCAAGCTAGGGTGTTATACATGTGGTGAATATTGTCATTATGCGAGCAGGAAAGAGATGTGATGAGTGGATCCTTCTCGAGGATCATTTTAAATGCATGAAAGATTGCGAGAGATGGAAAAGGTTAAGAGGAACTATATGAAAATATGAAAAAGTGCTACAAGCTGCCTATGTCTAATATAAGGGTGCACAGGTAATACCACAAGGTATGCATGGTATGTTGTATTTCAACAGTAACATTGATAGCTAGATAAGCCCCAAGGTCTGATGAGAATGCCTCTATATTTAATGGCTCATATATGCATATGAAAGAAAATTGTATCTATGTTTCCTATGATGAAATGGTGCACCTGGTGTTGAACATTTTGATCTTCTTGAATTCTATAAATATATCTAATGTTGATACATTTAATACTTGATGTTTGGATAACATATATCTGTTGGATATCGTGATCCTATAAAGAAGGCTAGCACCTTGATTCTAGTAGATGTACTCTTGATACTTGTCGTGTATAAGACATGATGGATTTCACATAGAAGGTTAGCCCATTAATTATTATACATGATATTATTGATAATGCTTGTGATAAGCATGATGAAAGCTAATGGAAAGAGAGATTAACACTCTTGTTGTTTTTGTTGGGTTGTGTTATATTCTTTCCATGACTATCCCACGTAGTTAATTGGGGGGTTAGAAGGGGGGTGGAGCCCCCCCTTCGTTGCGCTGATTGTGCAGGGGGGGGGGGGTTCATAGGGGGTGGGTATCCCCCTTCTACAGGGACCCTATATTAGGTTGGTTGGACCTACCTATGGTTTTGGACGCGATGGTTTTCGGTCCATGGTATTGGATGCTTTGGCATGTGGTTGAAGGGAAAGGACCAATATAACTGATGTGATGATAGACATGATACTGACAACCAGGGATGGCCGACTGAAAATGAGTCAAGAGACACCGCAGAAAGGCCGACTCAGGCTAACTTCCCTTGAACAAAAGCACGACTCAATGTGACTATGTGGCAGCATATAATGAATCTGTATAAGTTCGTCATGCAGGAGGCACGAACGAACCCTCCATATGATTGGAAGAGATAACCAATCGGGGGAGAACCGACTCGATAACAAGGTTATGGCGTACCTAAGTCAAACTAAATCCCACCCATGCAGAGGAGACTTTGTTTTGAGTGCTTTGTTCAAGGGCGACACGACTGACTCTAGCTGCCAACAATAAATGGAAATAATGTCCCTGTTCCCGCTCTTTTTTGGAATATTTAATTTTTTTGTCTTTTTCTGATAAGCTGGAAAAAGAATAAAAGAATGCTATGGTACAGTGGAAAGAACGAGTGTCGGTGAAACAGATGATCTAGTTCCTGGGAAAGGAACATTCCTATGCTCAATGCAGGGAGGTGAAAACTGGTCAGTGGCACTCAGAGGTATGTTCCTTCCACGAATCAAGGTATGTCAAGTTGCAGAACTCAAAGGTATGCAAGGTTGATTTTGCAGACATCAAGGTCAAAAGTTGGCTTAAACACGAGTCCAAGTGAAGCCGGATCTAGGCCAAAAGGTGCAAATGGTCAACATGCAATGCAGAAGTACAACTCAACACACATAGGAGCCTCTAGGGTATAAGGCCAGAACGAAGCGAAGAAGCAAAGAGGAATGAGTCTTCAATGCATAAGTCATGGCGGGACTACAGAGGACTCCCGAGCCTACTCAAAACGAAGCAGCATGGGCAACAAATGTCAGTGAGGTGCTAACTACGAAGCCCATGTAAAGGTATGGCTCTACCATCGTGTCATGATTTAAAGAATCGGCGAGTGAAAATGGCTTACTAACCATAACACGATGGGGTGGACCCTCCGGCAGATGGATCGGTCAGATGGAGGCTAGTATGCATAATGCAACGGAAAAAATGGTGTCCCTAACCTATATGCCAGTGAAAACACGATACCTGCCATGACGGGTCAGCGGTCATGGAACCGTCTCGAAAAATGTCCAAAATGTCCTGACAACAAACCAAACTCGGCATTCCAAGCTCCCAAGTTAAAAGTGACATGAAGCCAAACAAAATAAAATTTTGAAAAAATTTTGCATTTTCAAAACTTATAAAAGGCATTTTTGACTTACCATTTTCACCGTTTGACTTGGAGAGCAAAAATTGTGGAGCAGAAGGAGAAAACTTCCCTGTGACTTTTCCAACCGTTCAAACTTGCCGAAAACTTCCAGGTAAGCACTAAACTTGTCTTGCAACTAATTGTGATAGTTTTTAGGAATTTTAGTTGATGTTTTACCGTTGGATTTTTGCAAAAAATTCTTTCGCGGCGTACACGCGGGTTGGCAATATTGAACTCGCGTATACGACGGCCCTACACGCGATTGTGTATATATGAACCCGCGTGTGCGCCGCGAACTAATTTTATAAACAAAACTAACGGATGAAAATGATTTTTTCTTCCAGGATGACTATCACATGGCGTGAAAGAGAGCACTCAGCCGTGGATAATGAAGTTATGAACAATGATGAGGCATTAGATGCCTTACGGGGATGCGGGTTGCTAAAAATTTTCAAATTGCCAAATATGAAAGCAAACACGCGTTTGCTCGAGAGACTCATTGATTATTGGAATGTCGATGAGGAAGCATTTTTGATTGATCAGATGCCACTCAGGGTAGAAGTGGAAGACATATATTTTATCACGGGCCTTTCCCGAAGGGGAGAGGTAGTACATTCACGGGGCAGGACACGGAATAGCCTCAGTATAGATGACTATGTACAGCTTTACTGCCCGGGTCATCGGAAGGTCAGGAGCCAGATCTCTATCCCACATGTAGAAAGTTTGTCACTCAGGATAATCTTGTTCACCATAGCTCGAGTGAACGGATCATCCTCACTACATCAGGCGTCACAGGTAAACATGAGCGTGGCAGTGGACTGTCTCACTACTGTGTTTGACTGGTGTACTCCTCTCCTTGCCAACATGAAGGAACAACTCACTTCTATCAGGAGGGGACAGACCAAGAACTTTGGGTTCGGAACCATCTTGTGCACTTTTTTCTTCGAGAAGGTTCCCGCATTCCGTCCCAGGGTAGCAGTTGTCATCAGTAGTCCACGTGATCCACGCATGGGTCGGTGGGCTGACTTGATGAAACGTCTGGGGGGTGGGGAAGTCCCAAGGAATGCATTTGACGATGACTTCTTTGCTTGGTGGGAGCAACAGATCATCGCCGTGGATGACTATCCCTATGCTGGGCTGGATTTCCGAGGAGATCCTGATCTAGTGTTACCACCAAATGCAGCATGGGGCGAGATCGATAAGAATTTTTTTTATGATTTTATGATTTTTTTGGATTTTTCAAATATAATGATGAATTTTGAAAAATATTTTTTGATGAGATTCAAATGACTAATATGATGATCATGTTCCAGACATTGGGCCTATACGACCAGATGGATTCCTGCGGCATGGACGGCGTGGCCGAGGAGCCGAAGAGGCGGCTGCGGATACGGAACGGACCCTGAACAACGTCCAACGACACTTGGCGAGACTGAGCTGCCAAGTACCGATGGCCGAGATAGAGGACCTTCCTTCGGATATGCAGCGTCATGTGGTTGGCATGCCACGTGACTGGGTTCGCATCTTTCGGCGTGTGGCCCACCCTATAGTGACATACTTAGATGCTCATCCTGAGCCGAGGCGCTAGATATGCCTGACATGATTATGGGCATTTGAGTCCCAATTTTTTATATTTTTGGACACACATATGTACACTCGAGGCATTTTATGATATATATATATATATATATATATATATATATATATATATATATATATATATATATATATATATATATATATATATATACAGTTTGACTTTTTGATGCATGATTTTATGATGATGAATGATTGATATGCCAGTCTAATGCTTGATTAGCGATAGAATCAGCTAACCAATTTTGAGATCTTGGAATGTGCAAATAATTAATGTAAATAAATGATCTTTGCAACAACCTCACCCTTAAATATTGGCGATATAATAATGGATCTCTAACCCGATAAATGTTATTTAACTGAGACACTATCAATTGAGAATCAAGATATACTACCAACGAGTCGATCCCATAAGAGATTGCCTCGGATAATAAATTGATAACAGCTGTATACTCGGCCATATTGTTTGAAGCAGGACCGATACACACGCCTCTCGATATCATCAACTGACCAGTTGGGTAATAAAGTACCCAAGCTGCGGAAGCAAGATTCCGAGTGTGCCGACTAGCACCATCGGCGAACCCAAAATAAACCAAATCATCCATCAACACCTGCCAAAGCAGACCAAAAGTGCTGATCTCAGAAAACGCTCGATAATATATGTACAAATATACATAAAATACAAAGAAGCCATTGCCTGGTAAAACTAAGCAAAATACTTCTTTAGGTAGAGCCCATTTCTGGGCTCCGCCAGCTTGTTTCCTTCGAAGTCAATTAACTCATACGATCCTTTTTCTAAAACTCGTTTGATAATGAAAGGACCGTACCACATAGGCTTAAATTTGCCTGCCCCCAAGGCATCCTTATCTTGGTCATAGACCAAGACAAGGTCACCTTCAGAAAAGACACGAGGACGGACAGACTTATCATACTGTGTTTTGACCCTTTTCTTATGGGCCTCATTCATCGTGGCGGCATCTCGACGCTGCTCATCGAGATGTTCCAAGTGAACTAGGCGCTCCTCGAGACTTGAAGTCTCAGGAAGAAGCTCAACAACCAACTTTAGAGATGGGATTTCACATTCAACCGGAAAGATAGATTCCATCCCGTAAACCAACTGAAAAGGAGTAAAACCAGTAGCCGTTTTGACGGAGGTTCGGTATGCCCAAAGAGCCGAATACAACATAATGTGCCAATTGGACCGATTTTTATCGATTGTCCGTTGGAGTATCGTCTTAAGAGTTTTATTGACCGCCTCGACCTGTCCATTGGCCTGAGGATAGTAAGGGGACGAATGCTCCTGACAAAAACCTAATTTAAGAGCCAATTCGGACATTAGCTGATTTTGGAAATGACTGCCATGGTCAGTGACAATCTACCTTGGGATATCGAATCTTGAGATAACTTGATTGAAAAGAAACAAAGCTGCCGTGTCACTGTCGTTCTTATAAGTAGGCATGGCCTCAGCCCACTTCGTGAAGTAGTCTACAACCACGATAATGTACTTGTGATTCGCCGCTGAAGGCGGATTACAAGTCGTAAAATCAATACCCCACTTAGTGAAGGGACCGATGGTGACAACGGGAAAAAGGGGAGCTGGATGCGCGCGCATCTTGCGAGTAAAAATTTGACACGGGTGACAGCGTTTGACCGCTTCCACACAGTCCTTAAAGAGTGAAGGCCAAAAGTAGCCGGCACGTAAGATACGCTGGGCTGTAGCAAGCCCTGATAGATGACCACCACAAGCTCCACTGTGGCAGTCATTAAGAACAGACTCTGCTTCCTCTAAGGTTAAACAACGCCGAAGAATTGAATCAACCCCTCGACGATATAATGTGTCACCAATGATAACATAGTTTTTAGCCAGGTGACGTAATTTGCGACGTTCATCCTTGGATAAAGTAGAGGGAAACTTCGAAGTCTGGAGATAAACAATGATATCTCCATACCAAGGGTCTTGTGAAGAGATGAGGAATATATGTTCGTCGGATAAACTTTCCTCATAAACAACATTCTCTCCACAAGGAAGCTCAGAAATTAGCTCCGCGAAGACCATAGATTTCTTAGACTTGGCGAACAAGAATTCGAGATCGAATTCTTGTAAAATGACTATCCATATATTATATTTGCCCCCAATCACTCGCCTACTGAGGACAAATTGAAATGGATTGACCGCCGCTAAGACAAAAGTTTTGTGCAGCAAAATATAATGACGGAGCCTCTGGACAGCATGGACAGCTGCCAAGGCGAATTTCTCAACCGGAGAATAGCGGAGTTCGGGACCTATTAAGCCTCGGCTTAAATAATAAATCACGTGCTCGACAAGATCATCGTCCTCCTGAACTAGAACCATACCAATGGTAGATTCTGCTGCGGCGAGATATAAAAGGAAGTCTCTACCATAATCCGGTGGACTCAAAAGCGGGGCAGAGACTAATGCCTTTTTCAAAGCATCAAACGACCGCTGCGCAAAGTCGTCCCACACAAATGGAACTCCTTTTCGTAGCAAACGCATGAACCCTTTAGTGATCTCGGCATAGTTTGCTATAAACCGTCTTAAGAAATTAGCCTTCCCTTGAAGACTTTGAAGTTGACGAATTGAGGACGGGGGAGGCAACTGAACTATTGCCTCAACCTTGAAGGGATCAACCCGAATCCCTTCATTGGACACAATAAACCCTAACAGCCGACCAGGTGTAACCGCGAAAACGCATTTATTGGGATTCAACCGGATTTTATAGAAACGACATCGCTCAAAGACTAATCGAAGATGACTAGGATGATCAGTTCTCTTTCGAGAGCGAGCAGCGAGATCATCTAAGTATGCCTCAATGACGTGTTTGATGTCATGGAAAGCGTATGACATGGCCCGCTGAAAAGTGGCTCTAGCATTTTTAAGACCAAAAGGCATCTTTCGATATGAAAAAGTACCCCAGGGACATATGAAGGCTATCTTATGCTGGTCTTCAGGACAGATAGAGATTTGATTATAACCTGAAAAACCATCCATGAAGGAAAAAATTTCATTACCCGCACACTCGTCGATAATCTGATCAATGAATGGCGTGGGGTAATTGTCTTTCAGACAAGCCTTGTTTAGATCCCTAAAATCGATGCATACTCGGATTGTTCCTTGCTTTTTGTCCACAGGGACTGGGTTAGAAACCCAATCCGTAAGAGGAACAGGGTATATAAAACCCGCCCTTAGCAGCTTCTCAACCTCAGCTTTGATAGCCGCTGCTTTCCTAGGGTTAACCGGCCGAAGCCTTTGACGAATCGATTTTGCGTTTTCATACGTCTTGATCTCATGTTGGACTATAGAAGGATCAATGCCGGGCATTTCCTCATAAGACCAAGCAAACACATCGCGATATTCCTTGAATAGGTCGGTGTAAATTTGAATTTCTTCAGGGGAACACTCAATTCCGATGAAGATATTCTCTATGATGTTAGGGTCCCTAGAGATGTTGATGGGTATCGTTTTTGAAATTACCGACATATTACCTTCGGCGTGAATGTGTGCTGGAGCCAAAGGGTTCGACACCATATCAACATCACTAGTACAGAGCTCGGAAAACCTAGATTCCACTTCCTGCAAAGGAGGAAGAAAGTACGAACGATGGTGTAAGTCTTCCCACGGTTGATCTATACCCATCATTGCTTCAAGGATTGCTTCTTCAGAAGGTAAAATTGAATCCAAGCAATCCAAGGTAGAGATAGAATCTAAGCTCCAAGCTGGAGCCACATGACCATCCAACTCTTCTTCAGAGAAAGGAGTGGAATGGTTATCTGCAGAGTCTATGATAGACTGATATCTAAGATCAGCTGCAGATATAGGAAACGCCATTCCATTAACTTTTCCTTCAACTAATGTGGTTGTAGGTGAAGGCAAGGTCCAAGGGTCGGAAAAATAATGAGTTCGGAAGAACTCTTCTCGAGGAGATTCCTTGGATGATGAAATAGCATTGATTTTTGCAAAAGGAGAGGGAAGGTCAAACGTACCCATCAATGAGGAATACATCCCTACTCCTAAATTCTCAGTCGGCGGGCGAGGGTTATCCACCAAAGGAACAGTAGAGTCAGAGCTTGCTTGAGGATCGATTGGAGAATAGTCCAATTGATCAACCTTAACGATTTTCCCCTCATGAGGAAAGAAAATGACACGAAACAGAGTCGATACGACGGCTTCCATTTCGTATACCCAGTTCCTTCCTAATAGGAGATTATAGTCTAGGTTAGCATCTACGACTTCAACTTCGATATTAACGACCTTCCCTCCAACACATATAGGAAAGGCCGGGATAATCCCATGTGGCTTGTGAGAATGACCATCAAATGCAGTTAAGACGGTTGGTGAAGGAACAACCGAAGGTGAGCCAATAGCCTTCCAACATGACATCGACATGACACATGTGGAAGCTCCTTCATCTATAACGGTGCAGAAGATATTGATTTTCCGATATGTAGACTTTATCTGAAAAGCCATATGATGAGGGAGTCTCTTTTTGACATTTGACATGTCAAAAGAGAGCACTAAAGAGTTAGCCAGATCGACTACTCCAATTGCGGAGAGTAAAGCACTTCTTTGAGACGGACACGACTGGACAACCTCTAAAGCGGACATAGCACATGGGCTTTGAGCAAGATCCTCCACAATGGAGTAATTCTGGGCAGCCCTAGCATTAGGGTTAATCGTCGCGCATTTGGCGGAACCTTTCGGTATCCTAGGTATAGTCTCAACAGGGGGCCGCTCAATATGAAGGTCATTACCTCCGGGAACAGTTTTATCCTTAGATGTTTCGGCTTCACCATAATCACGTGACCGAGTAGTCACATGGACATTTGAACCCATCATAAAAACATTTGATGCTTTTTCCCCTTCCTGGTTGCCCCCTGAGGAGGTACGAGGATTCGAATTCGCGCCAGCAAGAAGTTGCTGCCCTTCAATTCTAGGTCAGAGATGAGTTAGATGGTCCCCACTGCATAACTTGCAAGGAAACTTAACTTTCTTTCTCGACTCACCTTTACCACCACCAGCGTTGTTGCCGGATTTATTTGCATCGGGCTTCCCATCCGAGTTCTTTTTCTTACCACGTCCTTTCTTTTTCCCATTGGAATTTTGATTTCCTTTGGGGTTATCGGATTGGACGGCATTAATTGAAGTAGTTTGGGAAGCGGGAGGATTAGACAATGTGACTTGGTTGTTAGAAGCAGTTTGCAAAGACAACTGCTGCAATTGATTCAACAAGTTCACTGTAGATGTGTCTATTGACCCAATGATACCGTCCGCGTGCGGACCTGGCTTCGGCTTAGCTAAATCAACCTTAGATCCAGGAGCATCTGGCAAGTACTTTTGGAGGATCCCAGACTGAGAGTAAATCAGTTCTAACTGCTGGGCCCTGAAAATGGCTTGCTCCTCAGAATAGACCCCAGACATGGAGACATCCTTGGAGATCTCGGGTTGCAAAGACTTCAAAAAGCACTCTAGACGGTACTCCAGAGGGATTTCGGCTTTAATGAGCCTCTTTCTCCGTCTCCATTCCTGAATGTGATCAGAAATGTGGGTTGCCTTATCCTGACGAAAGGTGTCCAGAAGTTCGGTTCCGGCGTCATAGCGGACAAGCAACTGGAAGTGATTTAAGAAAATATTGGCTAAGTCGGCGAACGATGTAAAGCTGCCCCCTGGCAACTCTATATACCACTTGGCCGCATTACCAGTCAAGGTGCGCTGAAAGAGTCTCAACCTAATCGAATCCTCGATGAGGGAGTTGGATGAGCACCACAGATGGAATGTGGTTACGTGGTCGCCCGGGTCTTCACCACTCTTCCCTTCGAATTTTGGAATGTCCGAAGGGAGTTTAGTTGGGACCAGAGGCCAGGCCGGATTATACCTGATTGGGTCGTTTGTTAACTTTGTGAGATCTGGCAAGTTTAACGTTGCCAGAAACGGAAGCCTAGGAGGACCTAGGGGATTCCACCCAGACTGGGCAGAACTCCCAAAGTTCTGAAAAGATTGTCCTGGGATTTGGGAGGCACCAGGCTGCCCGAAGTGACCAGTAGAACCGGCTGAACCAAAAGGCAAGCCTTGTGGTCTAGCAAAATTCGGAGTTTGACCAACTCCTGCCGTATAACCTCCATAGCTCGCAAAGTTTCCTCCTAAAGAATGGTAAGGAGTTGATAACCCCTGATATGGATTCCAAGCCGAAGCAAGGGGAGGAATACTTTGAAACGAACTAACCGTGGTGTACGACCTATTCCCTTGTTGGCTGATAAATGGATTCCCAGTTCCTGCACTACTAACCCCAGGGTTATTCCAACCTTGGAAAGGATTGCTGCTTTTTCCTATAGAAGAAAAAGGCATGGATCCTACCGTCGGGTTGGAATGTGGTATATGACCACTTCCAAAAGGAAAACCCTGGAATGAAGCCGATCCGCCCATCATGGACGTAGCGGCACTAAACGGAACCGATGGAATACCCTGTGATTGGGTGCCAAAAGAGAAGAGTCCAGTACTAAAAGCATTGGTTTGGGCATTTCCACTCGTGGACGGAATGGAGGTAGACCCAAGTAGAGATGTGCTCGCAAAAGAACAAACAAGGAAGTGGAGGGGATGGAAATGGTTCCTCCCCCTTGCACCGATGTAGGGGTTTGCATAGTCGCAGCACTCGTAGAAGCCATGCTTCCAGTAGTGGTCATGAATGGTAAGCGCGTAGCGTAACCTGGACTTGCTGGTCTATGTGATGGAGTCCCAACGTATTGCAATACGTCTGGATGACTAAATGGTAGAGGAGAATTTGGAACCACTAATGATTCTGAAAGTTCTTCTACCTCTACGTTATTCTCCGCTTGAAAGCGAACTCGAGAAAGGACTGGAGTATCCCTCTCTTGCTCAGAAGTGCCAGGTCTTGCTTGGCCGCTAATGTCCCTGAGAGGAGGATCAATCCCTGATGCGTCAACCGGCGTGGGACGGACCCCACCGGTAGTATTGCCTCTGCGCCTTCTAGGAGAAGGCTCTAAACTAGGTGGCGAGAGAACACGAAGTCTTCGAGACCGTCTTGGAGATCGGTTAGCCACTTTGAATTTTTTGTGATGATCTAACTAAAGACTCAAAAAATTAAAAGCTAGGCCAACTAGGAGCATAGAGCACACACTATAAAGTCCCTAAAGATACAGCCAGTCAAACAACTTCCACGTATTTCCGCTCCGGGTGATTAGGACCGGACACCAAAATACGAGAAAGTGAATCAAAGGGCCTTCCGAAGATAGTCTGGGATGATGAGGGCCCAGTCCTATCAGCAAAGGTATCAGAGGAAGTTACACTGACCTCCTAACAACAGCCTGCGCCGGTGCAAGCCCCCAAGCTTCGCAAGGGTGCCCTCCAGTAGTACTGTCGAGAGTGATGCAACGTCGACCTCAGGTGCCACGGGATTCCCCTCCGCAGCCACCTATGCAGATCCCTAGGAGAGGCAACTATGGATACCAACTCATTGCAGAAGCCAGGCGGAACAGTCGTGAGGTAAGCTCGGACAAGTAGGAGAGGGGGTATCTCTCTTCCCTGTCTTCACAGACCCTCGTGCTTAACTCCCAGATCCGGAGCTTTCCTGGTCTTCCTAACGCTATTGGATTTTCTCTTGTTAATCAGACTCTTATGTTTGACGTTTTATGTGGCCTTGGAGAGTTAACTCTCCACTCGCCTAATCCAAGGCCCTAAAATCCTAAACTTGTTGGTGTAACTGACTAAAACAAAAAAGTTCTAGTGGATTTTAATTTAGCGCTTGATTTTATTAGGTTGTTCTTTAAGTCACAGGGTAATGGAGATGAAACTTGTGGTGTTTTTATGGACGCAAAAGAAATTAATAAAACTTAGCTACATGCACATGCACTTTTTGTTTTCGATGAAGAGCAATTTCTATGAGGTTCATAGGTACTTCTAATATAAACAAATTTTTCTTTTCTTTTCAGACTCCACACTCACAAAAACTAACAAAACTATATATGCCTAAAAAGAGATGCAAATCTATCCTAATGCAAGAACTATATGTGGATGCAAGATTTAAGGACTACTCTAAAAACAAAGAAGGAAAGTTTATGCTTTACCAAATTGTGTCTTGCCACTAAAATGCCTAGATAGAAGATGATGTGTTACCAATCATTTCGTCCAAACAATAAAGACAAGTTCTAAGATAAAAAACAAAGCACTTTCACTTCGCAAAAAAGGAAATCAAATGAAAAGCAAGTTTAAGAAAGCGAAACTCAAAACTTTCAAAAGATTTTCTTTCAATCAAACCAAAAAGTCTTTTTCAAAGGAAAGCTCTCAAAAATACTGACACCAATGATTGATAAATAGGCAACTAAACACTTTTGTGAATTGACACCTTTTAAATGATGAAAAATCAACAAAAATAAATGTGTTTGAAATCGCTTTTTTGACAATCAAAAGCAGCAATGAAAGTCCACAAGATCAAAAGGCAAGTTTCAAGAAAATTGTAACAAACAACTTTCCCGAAACGAAGGAGAAAATGGTCACAAAAATGGTTTCGTTAAGCAAACAAAAGGGTCATCAAAACAAAAGCAGTCAAGATTCTTAACCAGAAATCTTGAGTGTCAAAAATCAATGACGCTTGCAATCAACGGAAACAAGACTAATACTCCTTATAACTAGAGAGAGTTCAGAACAAGATGCCCCCTGTTAAACAGAGGACTGTTACTGGAAAATGACTGCTTGAAACTGACCCAAACCACCAGACAAACATTCAGCAAAAAGAAAATTTATAAATCTTGAAAATTATATAGTATACGCGCCTGCAGTGATGTGCAGAGTGCGTGTACACGCTACTGTAACTGAGGAAACCTGTGTATACGCGGGTTCACTTAGTACAACTTGCGTATATACGCTTCTGTAATCCAGCAAAACAGCGTATATGAAGACTTTCAAGAAAAATAAAAACCACAGACTGAAAAAACTGGAAAAGCTTAGAGTTCAAGAACAGATCAGACAGTCAGAACCAACAAACAGAGAGGCTGAGCTTTGATTGGCTTGAAGGCCACCCAAACTAGGAACAACAAGAATGTTGTTCCCCAGTGGAGTCACCAATTCTGGTTGAAGGGAAAGTACCCCTAGGGTCCTTTGGGTTAAGACTCTACCAGACTGAAAATTGCTTATTCAAAGAAACACACACACAACCATTATCTTCGCTTTAAGCAAATTCTAATGTTTAGGGTACGTACCTAAGGTCCTACGTTCGAGAAGGCCTTTAGGGTCCAAACCCTTCTTGGAGTTCCCTTCTCCTTCTTTGACCTGTAAAACAAACAAATCAAAGAACACAACAGTACATGGACAAATACTTATATGAAAACCATCTTCATGCTATAAAGTTAGTTATAAAAATCTTTAAGTAACTACTTGCATAAGAATTCAAGACAAGAATCTCATAAGCATAAAGAAAGATTGTTTCGGGAACCAAGACATGTTTCTTTATATAAAGGCAAGTAAAGTACATATAACGGAAAGATTTCACCTGAAACACCTTCAGCAGGCTCCAAGCAAAGCTTCCTCCCAGATTCGTTCCAGCCTCAAGCCTCCAACAAGAGCTCCTTCCAAGTCTTACTTAATGGTGATATAAAGTGTTAGTGTCGGTCTTGAGCCCTCCATTAGTGATTAATAGCTCTTTGCATATGCATAGGTAGGTGTCTCATTAGTGTCAGTTTTGCATCCCGCTAGGCATGCCATAAAACTGAATGGAGGGCTGGTCTTTGTTCCCTTCTTGGCTTTGCTGGATCAGGTCATACCACAATGAAATTGAGTCATGTTTGTTTTTATTTTTGTCTTGAGGTCCCAGGTCTTAGGTCTAGGGTTTTGAGTCAAAATCACTGCAAGGTCATGAGTTCAAGTTCAGTGAGTGCCCAGCAAGCCAGAAGGAGGTATGTACATATGTTTCATTGTTATTTTCATCAGCTACAGGTCATTTAATGCCTTGGATTTAAAAACCCTGTTTTTAAGTCCAAGGTCATGAGAAATTTGTAAAAATAAAGAATTTTTCGAAAGTTTTCAAAAGTGTCGGCAACAACCCTGGTTCATTCGCCACAGTCCATCAGATGGTCAACCTGCAAAAAGAACGGAGTCAAATGCCTCAAAAAGCTAATTTCAGGACAAAATCAACTCAAAAACAGTGTTAAAAAGAATGCAAAAGTGAAAACATTATAAAGTGGGTTTTTCAAGTTAATTTTTTCAAATGTGAGCATATAAAGGCCAATTCCCTCTCAAAAGAGACTCATTGTGCATTTGAAGGCAAGAAAACACAAGGAGAGAGGCAAGAGGGCGAATTTGATAAGTTTTAGCAGTTTTCAGGCTTTTTGAGGGTGCGCGACCACTCCACCAGGGTGCGCGACCACCTGGGAGGTGCGCGACCACTCCAGCAACATTTCCCTGTGTTAATTTGGTCGGGCGCGACCACTCGAGGGGGGCGCGACCACTCGAGGCTGGTGCGCGACCACTCGGCCAGCTTGCTCCGGAACGCATCAAAACTTCAAAAAATTTTGTGATTGCTCGTGAACTCTCTGAGGTAGGCCTCCCTTGCATTGTTAATGATTGTGCCATGGATTCAATGGATGATTATGGTCATTTTTATCATGAGAAATTAATGAAGAAATAGGTTAAATGATTTTTTGCCTTTGCAAGCATTATGCTAGGTTATTGTTTGTTCTTCAAGGTTTATTATCCCTTTGTTATTTCCCTCCATGTTTTCCCATCATTATGCACAAATGTCAGAGTGTTAATTTATTCAATCACATTTGCAACTTAATGCTAAACCCTATCCCAATTTCATGAAACCCTAATCCCTCCCTAAAACCCTATATAAACCCTAAATTCTCCCATGCCTTTTACCCAAACCCTAGTACTATGTCACACAGCAAATATATATGTAAAAAACACAGCAAAAAATGAAAAGAAACATTGTGAAAAGAAAGAATATGATGGCAAGAGGCATGCACATGAATATCATAAAAAACAGAGTAATGTAATTATGCATAGCCTAGTAAAAGGCATGAGCAAAAAAAAAAAAAAGACATGTTGCTGTATAAATTTCAGAGGTTAGATAGCTGTGGGAGTGTCCATGACAAAGTTTATCATTGTGCAGCTGTGCTAGTTATTAAAATAGGCAGTTTGCTGTGCCAGGGTTTGCACAAGGGCATGATTCATCTCCCTAATCCCAAAACTCTGTTTTCCTACCCTTCCCTTCACTAAAACCCTAATTCAATTGCTTATCCATTCCCTAAAATCCTTGTGCAATTGATATATCCCTTCCTTTTTGTCAAGCATGTAACAAAGCCTCATTTCTCCTATGACAAAAACATTCATGAAGCTGCAAGTATTGTCTAAGGACCTGCTGTCATAAAGTATAGTTGGCAGAGATTGTTAATGTGTTCCCTAGTCCCAAAACCCTAATTTCCTTTCTCCCTCCATCTCCCTAATTCTCTTGATACAAAGTATCCCATTTCCCTTTCAAAACTGTCATAAAAACCCTTCCCTTCCCCTATGATCAAATAAGTAAAAATCCATGTTTCCCATTAGCATCAAATGTTGAAAAACAGAGTATGCTCATGAAAGACATTCAAATACAAAATAAAAAGGAGCAGCCTGTTAATTGTTCATAATTGATGCTACCCTATTCCCCTATGCTCATGCCCTCATTCTCTCCATGATGAAAATTTATATTGTCCTTTCCCTTGGTGATCATAACACCTATTTTCCCTAATAAAGTATTTATTTGCAAATGATGAGAGATAGAATGGCATATTTGACATTATGTGATTATTTCTTTCAAAGTTCCCTGTTGTTTATATATATTTTCCCTTTCCTTATGTAAATTCCCTCCCCTAACATTTCCCTCATGATTTTTCCCCTTGAAAACAGCATACTTCTCAGCATTTTTGCAGGCAGGGCAGCAGTCATCTTGGCTTATTTGTTCCACCTTGCTCAATAACATCATGTCAACCACTGAGACTAATGAGCAAGGTGATGACCGATCTTCATCCACGGAGGTTGAGACACAGCGGAGGCCTCGTAAGGGTGGCAAGGGTGGTCACCACAAGAGATAAGAGCCCACATCCTTGGCAGAGTTGCAGGCTTGCCCATTGGCAGTGACTTGCTTTCAGTACATGTCATGCTATCAGTTTTGCGAGAGGCTTGCACAGATTCAGCATCATAGGGAGCTGGCCCGGTTATTTGTTCTACACCTTCATGACGGGCAGGTCACCCTTGCAGGGATGAATTTTGTGTTTTCTCCAGAGGCTATTTCACAGGCTACCGAGATACCCAATGTGGGTGAGGTGTGGCCAAAGCGCAAGTGGCTGGATTTTGTTTACTTTGAGCCATATGTCAGACCAACATACATACACAACTTGTCAAGGAACTTTCCTATCAGGTTCCTCCGAGGGGAATATGCATCTATCATGAGGCTTATTATGCGCTATTTCACATGCGAGGGGAGGTTCTCACGAGTATTTGCTTGCCACATTCGCATGATGATGCACTTTACCAGGGTGAGGATGATGAACATCCCGATTTACCTTTTTCATGACATTCAGAGAATGGTTTCTATATTCCAGAAGCAGACCCCGGCTCAGCAACTTAGGAGCTTGTGTCATCATGGTCTCATCCAGCTGGTTGTTTCCCATCAGCTGAGCCAGCAGGGCATTTCTTGGGCAGATTTTATCTCCCGTGAGTTCTTCACACAGCCACAGCCAGAGCCAGAGGCAATTCACGAGGAGGGAGGGCTGTCACATCAGCCTGAGGCTAGTATTCTGAGACATATGGCTTCTTCTCCTCAGATCACTTATCAGAGAGGTCATAGGACCTTATTTGCAGCAGCTCGACGAGTACTTTCTCCACAGCAGGTGGAAGGGGTCTTGTCATCCTCTTCAGATCAGCGAGTGTTATCTCCACACCAGGTGGAAGGGGCCTTGAATCCTTCAGCAGTAGAGGCAGTACGAGAGGGCAAGCAGCCCATGGTTGAGGATGAGGCAGTTGGCGAGGCACATCCTGATTTCATTGATCTTGATGCTCATTCTCCTTCCTCTTCAAATTTCTATGAGCTCATTAGGCAGAGAGAGGAGGAGAACCTTGTGTTGCAGCGGAAGCTTGAAATGGCTCAGTGGACCATCACTTATTTAGGGCAGCGGAACAAACAGCTAGAGACGGAGAAAGAGCTGGATGAACTATGGAGAATCCGCGGTAACAGAGGCTTGAACCGCAGGAGGCCCGGGGACCCATTGCCCGCTGATAGGGAGTCATTGCTCATCCAAGCAAATCTTCGCTTGGAGAGATTGTTGGAGAAGGAAAATCATGACAAAGAGCTGCTACGCAACATGAAAACACACTATTGGGCAAGATTGCATGTTTGCAAGGCTAAAATGAAAATTCTCCAAAGGAAGCTGTCAGAGGCCCAGAAGAAGAAGAAAAGGACAAACCCACTCCGTATCTTGGCTGAGGCATCCCTCACTCACCATGGTACTCATTAGCCTTCATCCAGCAGCAAAATAAAAAAAATTTGAGAGTTTTGGAGCATTTTGGAAATTTTTTGGAAATTTATAGGTTTTTGCCTGTGGAGTGGTCTCACCCCCCGCGCGACCACTCGGGAGGACTGCTCAGAATCACAAAAAGTTGACATTTTTGGAAAGGGCATGCAAAAACTAGAATTACCTATACTTGGGGTCAACTTGATTTTGAGATTTGGGCCTCCAAAAGCTCAAAATACATCAAAATTTTGACTTTCTGCCCACTTTTTGAGTTGCAGAAAGTGACCTTGGGATAATTGACTTTTGAGGGGTCAAATCAACTCCAAATCCAGAAATTCCACTTGGGATGGAAAGTAGACACACAGAAATTTCCAATGCGCCATCTTGCACTTGATTTGGACAACTGGAACCCACTCAAAAAGTGCTGCAAAGGGGCGCGACCACTCGAGCTAAAATTGCCAGTTTTGACTTTTCAGGCCTGCAAACTCTGTTTTTTACCTTGGTTGATCATTTGTACTTGTAAATGATGGATGTATGGATAATTTTCATGGCACATTGATAGATTTAATCTCTCTTAACCCTTCTAGAAGCTTCCTTGATGTAAATAGTGAATATTTAATGCATGGATGAGTTAGCTAAGTTTTAGAGGCAAGTTGTTTTGACTGCCTATTATCTAGTGCTAAGTTTAGAATTAGTTCAAACTGCTCCTAGGAAGCTGAGCTCGACCCCTAGAGGTGGGGAAAGGAGTTAGATGGTCTATATTATGCCTTCTCTTGCTCATTTTCATGGTTGGAATCTTGTGGGAGAAGCATTATTGTATATTGTACATCTATTACTGCAATTTAAGGAAAAGGAAGGCCAGGGTTTTGCAGACATCATTGTGGATTCTTGTGGATTTTTGTGTTGATGGTGTGTTCTCTACATGTTATTGTAAGTGTGTTTATGTGTTCCATCTCTTTCTTTGCTGCTAATTGAACAGATGAAGTGATAAAGTTTGAATTCATGCATGCCATGCTCATCTTTTAATTTTGTTCAATATCTATGTTTTCCACTGTCTAAAGAGGATTCAAAGTTGTTGTTTGCCCTCTTTAGCTCCTCTTCTATCATTCCTGATCATCCATCTCAGATTAAGGCATCAGCACTCACTCCTACCTTGCCCCAAAGATCCCCTGCAAAAACTGAGCCCAATCCCCGCACCCTGAATTGCACTCCCTCCAATTGCCACCAAAAACCCCAAAAATCTTTAAATCAACCTTCCTTATCAATTTACTAGCCTAAAATCTTTATTCCTAATTGGTCAGCTTATCATATTGAAAGATCTACCGAATCTGACCCGAGAGAGCCTTCTCATACCTCGTAGGGCTAGCTACGAGGTGAAATGGTTTGATGTAGCCTTGAGAGTTTGTCTATCTCAGCCTAGGTGAGTTCCAAGCGCTAACATAAAGGATGGATGATCACCAATACACATGGAAACAAGGGTTTCCTATGCAAAATGGGGGAAGTGCAGAAGGCACCAAGGACTTCAGACTTGGTCTATGGGGAAAATCTCAGCATAATAATCTTGCTCTTCTTTTCTCTCTCTTAGGCCTTCCCTTCGATGTCTTTTTATACCATCTCCAAAGTAGTTTTTTGGTTAGGAGTTGGTTGGGAACAGTTGGGCCACGGGCACTAACAGGTGATCAGCAGGTAAAACCCGCGATCTCTGCCTGAAAATGAGGAATTATTTATTTTTTTAAGTGTTTTAATACATACACGCGGGTTGGGTATACACAGACCCGCATGTACACGCGTTTAACTCAGGGCAATGTCGCGTATAGGGAATAAAACACTGTTTTTAAATTTTTGGACCAGGTCTGGAAGGAGGGGTTGCCCTAGGCCATGAGTGCAGCATCACAAACCATAAGAGTGAGATTTGGAGCTATAATAGCATGTATAAATATGTATTGTAACATTGAAAGGAACATAACAAAAAATCAAGCTGGTAGTCCCAGTTTTGGGATCCAGGGGAAAATCTCTGTGTATATGTGTTTTATGTGTTATGCTCTCGCATTGTTTATTTTCTATGTTTAAGAATTCATATGTAGGTAATTTTTGTATGGGTTTAAAACCTACATTTGGTATCAGAGCTGTTTTGGCTTCAAGGGGACGCCTTTGTTGCTGAGGGGTTTTGCTAGGGCCTGTGCTAGACCCTGTTCAATGGGAGATCTGCGAGATCGATTCTGGTGGTGAAAGAAGATGGCGAGTAATGGAAAGATAGAGATCGAGAAATTTAATGGTCAGAGTTTTGAGTTGTGGAAACTCAAGATGGAGGATCTGTTGGTCGACAAAGATTAGTGGATCGCAGTAGATCCGGGTACTAAACCAACAGGAGTGTCTGATGAAGAATGGATGAAGTTGGATCGGAAGGCAAAGAGCATAATACAATGATGTGTCCCAGATTCAGTATTGCTGAATGTATCAGGGGAACCTATGACTAAGGATTTGTGGGACAATCTAGGGACTTTGTACCAATCTAAGTCTCTGGTGAAAAAACTGTTCCTACAGAAAAAGTTGTATAACTTGAGGATGAAAGATGGAGACTCAGTGATAGAGCATCTGAATGCATTTAATACTATGGTAAGTCGGTTATTATCTGTTGATATTAAAATTTCAGATGAAGATAAGTGCATCAGTTTGTTGTGTTCTCTACCAGATTCGTGGATAGTCTAGTTATTGCAATAGGTAGCAATGAAACTGCCTTGCAATTTGATGAAATAGTCTCATCCTTGCTGACAGAGGAGATGAGACGGAAAAATATGGAGAGCCAGAATGGTGATGCCTTTTCTATACGAGGATGGTCCCAGAACATAAACAAAAATAAGTCATCGAGTGGGAGATCTAAATCTAGAGGGAGATCTAAATCTCCAGGAAAACCTGTAAAGGTGGTGTGCTGGAAATGAGAAAAGGAAGGGCACTACAAAAGGGATTGTAAATTGTAGAGCCTCTAACTTGCACCTAATTACCTATCATTACCTACAACTTTTCCTCACTTATCCCTCTCTTTTTCCCTATTTTCCTCATAAACCTATCCAGATCATTACATTTGATGTCTTTAAGCATGATTGGTTAACTTTGCTAATGTTTGACTGTTTGTTTAGATTTTTGACATATGCACAGAGATTCCGCAGCTGTCTGGCAATTCTGTAGCCATTCAGCAATTCCGCAGTTATCTAGTCATTCCACAGCCTTTTCATTGATCTTTATGTTCCACGTGTCATTTTGAAAAACGAATCACATGGGCACGTGGGAATGAAGGTGTTAAAGGTTCCTATGCTATTGGTTCGGTCAGCAACGCCACGCACACCTCCGGTCAACGTGGATCAAACTTCGGTCAACAAAGCCAGCTCAAACGGTGCTGCGTGAACTGAAAGGTCACGTCACTCCAGATGGCGATTCCTCCACGCTATGCAGGTTATGGGAGATAGGATCCAACCTTGGATTCAACCTCCATGACGACCGTACCCTCCAGATAACACACGGACCTGTTTACGTGTTGTTGTACCTTTAATTAGCATGACTATCAGTTAATTTCTAGTTTCATGTTTTACGCAGTAGGCAGTTGTTCATACGCCTATAAAATCCAGCGTCTGCATACGCTTAAGGATTAGTTTTTAGTTGCTTTGTTTATGTAATTGCTGCAATTTTAGTGTATACAGAAACTCTGTTTTGAAGCTGCTGTTTCAACACTTTTTACTGTAATTTCTGCATATGAGTTAATAGAAGACTGTGCTGTTTTGACTTATTCAAGTAGCTGATCTTTCCTTGGGTTTTGTGGATGGAGGGCCCCCATTCATAACAGCCTTTGTACAGTAAATTTACCTTTATGTTCTTGCCATTTCCTTCTTTTCAATTCAACAATTTTCCTTTTCTTTAAAACATGTACAGTTTTGATTTACTTTCACTGTCATTTCATTTCCAGCATTTACTTTAACTGATCAGGATTGTTTTCTGCAGGTGTTAGCCCGAGATTGTGTGTCTTTGTTGTATTTTCTTTATCTCTAATGGTATTTTCAGTTGTCATATTCATAGTTGCTGCCTTTACTCTGTTTTTCTAGCTTGATTTCTAGTTTAGTTTCTCAAGTTGTATGCTAACATATTGATGGTCTCCTTATCATAAGTTGTTCATCTTTAAGAGATCATAATACTAATAAATTACAGCTTGCTTTGAGTAGTTTTTGACTTATATCACTAACTCTTTCTTCACTTGTTACACATTACAATGTATGTTGGAAGCAGAATGTTGGAGAGAGGCACAATGGTGTTATAATTTGTCATCTTAGAGCTTGACTACTTTTTAGACTTATATCTAACTACTTCTTAATCGTGTTTCACATAGTACTATATGTTGGAAGCAGAGTGTTAGGAAGAGATGAACATTATAATTGGTCTTTAAAGTGGCTTTTCTTACCTTTTTATTGCAGCAGCATGAGTAGTGACTAGTGCCATTAGAAAGTGGTTTTTTTTTATGCTTTTCTTTCAGTTTCATTTCAAGTTATTTCTTTCAATCTCTTTCTTTGCAAGTTTAGAAGGTAGTTAGAAACCACCAGTAACACACACTCACTCATTTAGAAACCACCTTACACACACTATCACTCATCTGTTTATAAAACCTCCATTCCATCTTAGGAAGATAAATTGACCACAAACAACACCCCCAAATGACAAAAAGATCTAAGAGGTTGCTTAAGTACATATAGTACACCTTCACTTCATCAGCTTACGAGCCCCGGGTTGACAATTTATGATAGCAATTTAGATAACACTAAATTGACTAAACATTTTAGCGCCGTTGCCAGGGAAGTGAAATTAAGTAGCCATATTCTTAGAAAAAAAAACATAAAATTTCAAGGAAAGAAGTTGATAACCTATCAAAGTATGCTCTCCTCTTGCACTTCAAAGTGATCCGGAGGATCAGAAAAGAGAAAGTTATTGATTTAGTAGTTTCTTGAGTATGCTCTCTTCTTGCACCTAGAGTGACCTGGAAGATCAGAAAAAGGACTATTAACTTGACTTGAAGAAAAATAATAAAAAAAATAAAAAATGACATGCATAGAGCTAGAGATTCTAGGGGAAGGTTTTTAGCTAGAGCTCGAAGTTCAATTTTTACAAGTCCATCTGCTTCAAGGGATAGACAAGAGACACCTCCCTCATCTCCAACCGACACTCCTAGCCCTAGAATTCCTGGAATTCAAGAGCCAAGAATTGACTCTCCCACACCTTCTATTGAATTTGAACCAGGAAGAGACCCTTCTCTTTCTCCTACAGAAAGACCAATTGTAATTGAGGAAGTAGAATCATCTGAAGAAGAAGGAGAAATCTCTTCTCATTCACCCTTTGTAGAGGAACTAGAAGATTTTGAAATCCCTAGGGGAACCATCATGGCAGAGGAAGAAGGAGGTGGTAGAGGTAGAGGTAGAGGAGGAGGAGGAAACAACAACAACAATGGAGGAGGTAGAGGCCCCCTTGGAGGAGGAAATAGAGATGGGGATGACTCATTTGGGTTTCCTATTGTTAATGAGGATTCCCGAGCTACTATGAAAAACATATCGCCATATGTCCTCCCAAATTTCCATGGGTTAAGAACTGAGGACCCTGAAACATTTTTGTTTGAGTTTGAAGTTGTGTGTCGAACTTATGACTATCTGGATGACTCTCAGAAACTCAAATTGTTCCCTTCAACACTGAAAGATCAAGCTTTGAAATGGTTCATGGGGTTACTCACTCAATCCATTAGGTCTTGGGATGAGATGAAACAAACATTTTTGGATAGGTATCTGGATTATTGTATGCCTACTAATCACAAGGACGAGGTATTTAAAATGATACAAAGAGAAGATGAGAGCTTAGAAGATTTACTTGAAAGATTTCAATATAACCTGAAAAGAGCAAAAATGAGTAACTTGGATGAAGAGACCTTAAAAGCCCTCCTATTAAAAGCCATTAGAGATGAATGGATAGATATCTTGAACATGATGGGGAAAGGGGATATATCTCAACTTTCACTCAATGATATAGCAGAACTATGTATCCATCTCTCAAGGGGCAAATCAAAAACTCAAAAAGGGCCTAGAGATCCTTCTCTCCTTAGAGCAAATAAATCTGCAACAGGATCAGTAAGTAGGGCTGAAATCGGCAATATGTTTGATGAATTCAAAACTGACATCTTAGGGAGTCTTAGTGAACAATTAGATACCCTTAAGATTCACAATAAACAAAAAGCAGAAGCTGAGGCTTTGGCCATTTTTTTCCCGAAATGTAGAAAGAAACATGCTTTAAGGGAATGTCCCTTGGATGCACATGTTGTAGAAACATGCGTAATTTGCTCAGAAACTCATGAGACCAAGGATTGTCCTTCAATTCCTGGCCTCAAAGCAGTCTTTCAAGAAGATCCAAATACACTTGAATCTCTCTGTTTTGTTGCAAGGAGACCTTGGCAAGGGCAACAGAATCAAGGGTTTAACAACTCTATGAATTTTCAACCCCAACCAAATTGGAATCCTTGGCAACAACCTTGGCCTCAACCTCAAAATCCTTTTCAATCATGGATGCAAAGCATGCAAAATCCTTATGGGAGATTTGCTCAATTCTATCAATATCCTCCATCTTTTCAGAACCAGCAAGCTCCACAACTTCCAAATCAAGGTCAACAACTATCATTGCCATACCCTCAACAACAACAACCTCCTCCACAAAATCAAAATTCTCAACTCTTGCTTCAATCCCAACAGAAGTCAAATCAACTTCCCTCTCAGCCATTACCAAATCCCAATAATAGGAACCCTCAAAATGCTTACATGATGGAAGGTCAACCATTCCCTACCTATATGGTTGTTCCTCTCAATGAAGTACAACTCAGATCAGGTAGAATCCTAGATCAACCTTCTACAAATGTTCAACAGCCAAGCATTTCTGAGGAAGAATCTCTTAAAGTCAATAAGGGTTCTGAAGTATCACTTCAAAACCAAAATATCCAAAAAGAAAAAGAAAAAGAATCAACCCCCACAACTCCCATAGTTGAGCAACCGACATCTTTAGCTACACCTCCTTTTCCTGAAAGATTACAAATTGACAAAGGAGTGGAAAAGCAAATTTGGTTGCCTGACTATAGTTTTCTAGATGAATTGAAGAATGTCTGTATCAAGATCCCCTTGTTACAAGCCATTAAGGAAATTCCCATTCTAGCAAAGACAATAAAGGAGTTGAGTTTGAAGAAAACAGGAAAGAGAACCAGAGATACCAAAAGGATACATCTGGTTGGAAAAATTGCAGACATTATGATGGGTAAGATTACCATGCAAAAGTATGTGGATCCCAGTAGCCCTATTGTCAAAACTCATATTAATGGGGTTAAAATCCCAAATACTTTGATTGAATTAGGAGCCGCTATCAACATCATGAGTAGACAGACCATGGATCAGTTAAAGCTTCCTAACCTTCTCTTTACACCTACTTTACTGCAACTTGCAGATCGATCAATCATTAAACCTGATGGTGTATTGGAAGAAATTCCAGTCTCCCTAGACTCTTGGGAATATCCAGTTGATTTTATGATTTTAACTCCCAAGAACAATCTAGGAGGACATCCTCTTATCCTAGGAAGACCTTGGCTAGCAATAGCTGATGCTTTTATCAGTTGTAGGTCTGGGGACATGTATATATCAGATGGTAATTCTACCAAGAAATTCAACTTGTATCCTCCAGCAAAGGCAATAACAGAAATAGGAGAAGATGAGTGGGTCGATGATGAGGATACTATACAACCTGTTCTAACCATCTCTGAGATCAGTGAAGACAGTCAAATCCTAAATACATTAGAAAATTTTGAAATATCTTTAGAATATGACTCTACACAGTTTCAGTTAGATGCAGACATTGAATATCTCTCCTCTAGACAGATGTCTCTCTTCTCAATGGAAGAGTTTGGTAGTTCTACAGTTGAAATCCTTCCAGGAAAAACATTGAACATTAACAGAAACTTGGAAAGACCACAACAAGAAAAATTAACCAAACTTTTGCAAAAACAATCTACTGCATTTGCATGGGAATACACTGACATGAAAGGAATCGATCCTAAGACTTGTATTCATCACATCTATATTGAAGAAAAAAACAGACCTATTAGGCAACCGCAGAGAAGGATGAATCCAAACCTTAGGGAAATCGTGAAAGAAGAACTCTAGAAATTACTCAAGGTAAACTTCATTTACCCCATTTCAGATAGCCAATGGGTGTCTCCCTTGGTTATAGTGCCCAAAAAGAATGGTAAATGGAGAGTTTGCATTGATTATCGAGAATTGAACAAGGCAACCTTAAAGGATCATTTCCCTCTACCTTTTATTGATCAGGTACTAGACACTTTAGCAGGTAAAAAGTATTTCTCATTCTTGGATGGTTTTAGTGGGTATAATCAAATTCAGGTAGCACCTGAAGATCAAGATAAGACCACATTCACCTGTCCATGGGGAACTTTTGCCTACCAAGTACTCCCTTTTGGATTATGCAATGCACCTGCTACTTTTCAAAGGGCTGTATTAGGTATCTTTTCAGATCTAATCCATGATTGTGTAGAGGTCTATATGGATGATTTTACAGTTTACGGTAATACATTTGAAGAAGCTTTGGAAAATTTGGAAAAAGTACTGATAAGATGTAAGGAAAAAAATCTTTCTTTAAGTCATGAAAAGTGTTTTATGATGTTTACTGAAGGGATTATTTTAGGAAATCATATTTCAGGAGATGGGATTAAGGTTGATAGATCCAAAGTGGAAGTCATCTCCAAGTTACCTGTTCCAAATTGCCAGAAAGATGTTAGAAGTTTTCTTGGGTTTACTGGATATTACAGAAGATTTATTGAAAACTTCACTAAGATAGCATCTCCTCTTTTCAAATTGCTTACCAAAGACTGTGAGTTCAAATGGGATCCTGAGTGTCAGTCTGCCTTTGAAACTTTAAAGACTAGAATATCTGAAGCACCCATCTTAAGGGGGCCAAATTGGAAACTCCCTTTCCACATTTCTACTGATGCTTCAGATACGGCTCTAGGAGCTGTCTTGGGACAAAAGGATTTGATCCCTTATGCCATTTATTACACTAGTAAAAATTTGACTCCCACTGAGTTAAATTACACTGTGACTGAAAAAGAATTTCTAGCCGTTGTTCATGCAATTAACAAGTTTAGACATTATATAACCGGCTATGAAACTTTTGTCCATACTGATCACTTTGCAATTAGATATCTCATGAACAAACCTGTTACTAATGGCAGAGTTACAAGATGGCTTTTACTTTTACAAGAATTCAACATTACTGTGTTAGATAGACCTGGGAAACAAAACACAGTAGCTGATTTCTTGTCTAGAATCCAAAACACTAATGAAGATTCTCCAGTAGAAGATAAGTTTCCAGATGAATACTTATTTGCAGTAACTACCAAGACTCCTTGGTATGCAGATATTGCTAATTATCTAGTTACAGGGAAGCTACCTCTACACTTATTTCCTAATGAGAAAAGGAAAATCATTCAGGAGAGTTCACATTATTCTTGGATTTCTAATGAATTGTTCAAAACAGGGCCAGATTGTATAATCAGAAGATGTGTTCGGGAAGATGAAATGCCTGACATCCTTAAGGCATGTCATGATGAACCATGCGGCGGACACTTTGCTGACAAGAGGACAGCCTATAAAAGCCTTTCTCTAGGATATTATTGGCCTTCTCTCTTTAAAGATGCAAAGCAGTATGTTAGAAGATGCGACAGCTGCCAAAGAGTTGGGAGACCAACTCCTTCAAATGAAATGCCACTACAGCCACAGGTATGCATCGAACCCTTTGAGAAATGGGCTCTAGATTTCGTTGGACCTATTAATCCACCATCAAAGCAAAAGAAGTATATATTGGTTTGTACTGATTATGTTACTAAGTGGGTAGAAGCCAAGGCATTGCCTTCTGCCACTGAAAATTCAGTTGTTCAATTTCTTTTTGAGGATATTTTTACTCGTTTTGGTGTCCCAAGAGAAATTGTGACAGATCAGGGAAGCCAATTTACATCTAAATTGATGGAGAAGCTGATGGAGGAATATAAGATCAAGCACAGAACATCTACTCCATACCATCCGCAATCAAATGGCCAAGTGGAATCTACCAATAAAGTTCTTGAAGGCATTATCACCAAGACTGTTCATCTTTATAGAAGAGATTGGGCGGAAAGGCTTCCTGAAGCCTTATGGGCCTATAGAACTACATGGAGGAACACAACAGGACATTCTCCCTATGAACTTGTTTATGGGAAGGAAGTCCTGCTCCCCATTGAGTTCCAAATCAAGACCTTCAAGATGGCAGTCCAATTGGGGATGAGCCTCTCAGAAGCCCAAAAACACAGAATGGACCAGCTAAATGAGCTAGATGAAATAAGACAAGATGCAATTCTAAGGACCGATCTAGTTCAGCACCAAAGAACTAAATGGCATGATCGACACATCAAAGAAAGAAAGTTCCAGAAAAGAGATTGGGCTCTATTGTTTGATTCAAAGTTTAAAGACTTCAAAGGAAAATTTCAAACTCATTGGCTTGGGCCATATGAGATTGATGAAGTCTTTAGCAATGGAGCAGTTCGAGTGAAAACTATTGATGAATTTCATACTCCTCTCATTGTGAATGGCCATCGCTTGAAGATCTACCAGAAGCCACTCTCAAAAGAGAAATTTGTCAAGTTGTTTAAAGAAGATTCTGCAATCAGGTTGGTGGAGAAGGATTCTTCTCCTCCATCAGCCTAATCTTTGGTTTTTGATATATATATATATATATATATATATATATATATATATATATATATATATATATACAAATGTATAGGCCTGAAAACCAGTCTCTGATTGGCAGTCCTATGCAGAAAATCTGAGGTGAAAATCAGGGTCACCTGACACCTCACATTTTCCAAAAAAAAATCTCTCTCTCCTCCTTATTCCATCTCATTTCGCCATTTCATCCACTTCATTCACCATCTCATTCATCCAATCACTCTCACTCCACCTCATTTCTTTCCATCCATCCATCCATCACATTCCATCTCACCAATAAAGTCATTGTCAGATTTATTTCACACAGCTAAAGTTGTTATGTGCAGACAGAGGGTATCACTGCAGTTTCCGCAGCTGAGGAGCAATTCCGTAGCCAACATCCCAATTCCGCAGCCGATACACTTTCTGCACCTGCATAAAAAACACAGTTTGTTTTAAGAAGGAATCTGCAGTCCAAAAGTCATCAGCAATAATTGAAAAAGGTCATGTAGCAGCAATAAACAATGAAAGGTTAGTGTCAGATGAGCAAAAGGAATCAAAGCACGGATACATAAGGTATGATCTAATTTCTAAACCTACGATTATAACATTTTGCATGGTTTCCGGATTGTGTTTTTAGCCATTTAATGTAATGATTGCCAATCCTTTCCATTACTCGACCGGAAATCCACGTATCTCTCAGCCTTAACGGTCCCTATTCATCACGATTTTAAAACTCAAACACGGCTGCTCTTCCATTAAAACTCTTGTACCTGAGTGACGTAGACAATTGTACTACGGCTCTCTGCGTTATGATTCCGCAGCCAAATGTACACTCATGACCGATGTCTAAGGGACTTAACCGTTTCTTCCCATTATTCATAACCCTCCTACGCATGTATAATCTCATTCACGCTGTTGATTCACTTCCGCATTTCCCTTGTTTTCCACTGCTCTGCCTTATTCACTACTCTGCCACCGTAACCATACTCTGTTTCATTTTTTTCTCCTCTGCTAAACTTTGACCACTGTTGTGAGTGTATTATGGCTGTTATGTTGAAGCCGTAAATCTATTGTGTTGAAGCCACTGTTGAAGCTGTATAACCCTTTCTCCAAAGTATTAAAACAGAGCCGTAAGACAAGCCAGAGAGCTGATGGGTAAACTTTTGAGGGCAGAGCCAGAGGGCTCCAAATTTCTGGAAGGATATCCCCAAATCAAAGACGCTTTGCAGAAGGAAAATTGGCTCCAGTGCATCCAAAAATTCAAGGGTTACCATAGAGAGGTCACAAAGGCTTTTGCACGTTATTTCAAAGACAAAGACAACCAAGTGGAGATAGGAGATCTGAAATTTACAATCACCGAAAGTAGTTTAGCACAGGCCACTTCACTACCACAAACTGGGGAGAGATGGTTCAAAAACCGATCAGTAAAAGACCAGCAATGGAAGCAAATTATGAAGAATCCAGGTATGGACACTAGCATTTTTACAAAGGGAATCCCTGTTAATCTTGTCAAAGAAGAATGGACAGCTTTGCTTCTACTAGTACAAAAATTCTTTACATGTGAGGGAAGGTTTGGAACTCTATATGTTTACCATGCCAAAATTATGATGCATTTCTTAGGAGAGCATGAAATTAACCTTCCATATTTTTTACTCTCAAGCCTTAGAAAAATGTGCTCAATAGTCCAAAGAAACCCAAGAAACATTGAGCCACATTTGTATCATCATGGGCTTGTCAAGATACTAGTTGAAGAACAGTTGAAAGCAAAAAGAGATACATGGGAAAGATTTCTTGTAAGGAATCATTTCCAAGAGATAGGGGAAGCCTCTGGTGGTTCACCTCAAGTGCCTAAAAAGAGTAGAAGGAAAAGAAGAGAGGAAATTACCCCAGAAATTGTTGTCCAATTAGAAACTGTTGTCCCTGAAATTGTTGTCCAAGAAGAAACTGTCCAAGACCTTGTTGAAGAAGAAATTGCTGCACATCATTCTGAAGAAGAAAATGACCCTGAGCCTGCTATAGACATTGACCAAACAGCCCAAGAAATCATTACAAAAACCCTGCAAGAAATTGTCCAAGAGGCTGCTCAAAAGAAAAAGGAGAGTAGGAAGAGACAAAAGAAAGATAAAGGAAAAGCTATAGCCCAAGAAACCTACCTTACTCCTGAAAATTCCAGTGAAGAGGACACTCAGCCATTGGCACATAGATTGGCCCAACTTCATGAGGCTGCCCTTTCCAAGAAGATGCAAAAACAAAAGCAAAAGCAACAAAAGGAAAAACAGAGCATCACCACCGTGAGGAGGAGCAGCAGGCTACAAGACAAAGTGGGGGCCACAAAGGATAAAGAGTCACTCATTATTGACTTGAGCACACCTGAAAAGGTTGCTACAAGACTTGACTTTGAGAAAAGCCCTCCACATGTTGAGCATGTTGAGACTAGTCCTCCACGTGAGGAAAGTCCTTTTGAGCATGAACCCAAATTTGAGCATGAGCCTAGTCCAAAGAGGTCACCAGAGATTGACCCAGATCAGCAAAAAGTTTATAACTACCTAGAGATGTTAGAACAAGCTGCTGATGGTCCAAGCACTGTTCTACCTCTTGAGTAGCAAGTTCACTCACTCAAACACGAAATTTTTGAGCTTGAAGTTTTAAATCGCCACATCATACAAGAAATGACAAATTGAAGGAGCAAGCTAAAGTGGACAAGATGATCCACGATAATACCATGCTTCATCTGGGCCATTGGCAAAGGAAAAACAGGAAGCTAAAGAAGAAATGCAGGAAGTTAAGCAGAGCTTTGGTCAATATAAAATTCAGATGCTTGGTGAGGAAACCAAGAGTCAATGTGGCTACACAGAGGAAGAGGAGAAGACTAGATGTCTTAGCAGAGGCATCTCAGCAGGTGGATTAAACAATGTTTTCGTTGCATGAGGACATGCAACACCCTTGTAGTGGGGGTATGTAGAGCCTCTAACTTGCACCTAATTACCTATCATTACCTACAGCTTTTCCTCACTTATCCCTCTCTTTTGCCCTATTTTCCTCATAAACCTATCCAGATCATTACATTTGATGTCTTTAAGCATGATTGGTTAACTTTGCTAATGTTTGACTGTTTGTTTAGATTTTTGACATATGCACAGAGATTCCGCAGCTGTCTGACAATTCCGCAGCCATTCAGCAATTCCGCAGCTATCTAGTCATTCCGCAGCCTTTTCATTGATCTCTATGTTCCACGTGTCATTTTGAAAAACGAATCACATGGGCACGTGGGAATGAAGGTGTTAAAGGTTCCTATGCTATTGGTTCGCTCAGCAACGCCACGCACACCTCCGGTCAACGTGGATCAAACTTCGGTCAACAAAGCCAGCTCAAACGGTGTTGCGTGAACTGAAAGGTCACGTCACTCCAGATGGCGATTCCTCCACGCTACGCAGGTTATGGGAGACAGGGTCCAACCTTGGATTCAACCTCCATGACGACCGTACCCTCCAGATAACACATGGACCTGTTTACGTGTTGCTGTACCTTTAATTAGCATGACTGTCAGTTAATTTCTAGTTTCATGTTTTACGCAGTAGGCAGTTGTTCATACGCCTATAAAATCCAGCGTCTGTGTACGCTTAAGGATTAGTTTTTAGTTGCTTTGTTTATGTAATTTCTGTAATTTTAGTGTATACAGAAACTCTGTTTTGAAGCTGCTGTTTCAGCACTTTTTACTGTAATTTCTGCATATGAGTTAATAGAAGACTGTGCTGTTTTGACTTCTTCAAGTAGCTGATATTTCCTTGGGTTTTGTGGATGGAGGGCCCCCATTCATAACAGCCTTTGTACAGTAAATTTACCTTTATGTTCTTGCCATTTCCTTCTTTTCAATTCAGCAATTTTCCTTTTCTTTAAAACATGTACAGTTTTGATTTACTTTCACTGTCATTTCATTTCCAGCATTTACTTTAACTGATCAAGATTGTTTTCTGCAGGTGTTAGCCCGGGATTGTGTGTCTTTGTTGTATTTGCTTTATCTCTAATGGTATTTTCAGTTGTCATATTCATAGTTGCTGCCTTTACTCTGTTTTTCTAGCTTGATTTCTAGTTTAGTTTCTCAAGTTGTATGCTAACATATTGATGGTCTCCTTATCATAAGTTGTTCATCTTTAAGAGATCAGAATACTAATAAATTACAGCTTGATTTGAGTATTTTTTGACTTATATCACTAACTCTTTCTTCACTTGTTACACATTACAGTGTATGTTGGAAGCAGAATGTTGGAGAGAGGCACAGTGGTGTTATAATTTGTCATCTTAGAGCTTGACTACTTTTTAGACTTATATCTAACTACTTCTTAATCGTGTTTCACATAGTACTATATGTTGGAAGCAGATTGTTAGGAAGAGATGAACATTATAATTGGTCTTTAAAGTGGTTTTTCTTACCTTTTTATTGCAGCAGCATGAGTAGTGACTAGTGCCATTAGAAAGTGGTTTTTTTTATGCTTTGCTTTCAGTTTCATTTCAAGTTATTTCTTTCAATCTCTTTCTTTGCAAGTTTAGAAGGTAGTTAGAAACCACCAGTAACACACACTCACTCATTTAGAAACCACCTTACACACACTATCACTCATCTGTTTATAAAACCTCCATTCCATCTTAGGAAGATAAATTGACCACAAACAACACCCCCAAACGACAAAAAGATCTAAGAGGTTGCTTAAGTACATATAGTACACCTTCACTTCATCAGCTTACGAGCCCCGGGTTGACAATTTATGATAGCAATTTAGATAACATTAAATTGACTAAACATAAATCTAAAGCTCCTCACAAAGGAAATGGATTTGATGATGCTCCTTCTGTAGAGGCGAAAACCACCTCAGATGAAGGTGGCGATGTGTACTTGGCTTCTTCAAGTACACATGTAGATCATGAGGCATGGTTGATTGACTCAGGTGCATCCTTTCACTTCACTCCCCATAGAGAGTGGTTCTGTGTGTATGAGAAATATAATGGTGGTGATGTCTTCTTGGGGGAAGGCTAGAATCGTTGGTAGTGGAAAAGTAAAGTTGAAGTTGCAAGGTGGAAGGGTTAGAACACTTGGGTGTTCTGCATATTCCTTCATTAGCCAGAAATCTAATTTCTATAAGAAAGCTAGATGATACAGGTGTAAAAATAATGTTCGATAAGGATACCTGCAAGATGGTTCAGGGAGCACTGGTATTGATGCGGGGAGTTCAAATTGGAACTTTGTACAAGTTGCAAGGTAGCATTGTTTTTGATGGGTGCAACAGTTCTGTGGTTCCTGAAAGTTGAGCAGAAACTCTAGTGGTCTCTGGAGAGAAGACCATGCTGTGGCATCCAAGGCTTGGACATATTGGAGAGAAGGGCCTTCGAATACTTCATGGTAAAGGTATGGTAGAAGGTATGAGTAATAGCTCTCTGGATTTTGATTTCTGTGAAAATTTTGTTTATGGGAAGCAGAATCAGGTGAGTTTCCCCTTTGGTGGTAAGAGGGCAAAACAAATATTAGAGCTTGTGCACAGTGATGTGTTTGGACCTGTGAAGTTTCCATCACTGGGTAAGTCTATGTAATATGTATCATTTATGGATGACTTCTTAAGGAATACATGGATATATTTCCTAAAGAAGAAATTTTAAGTCTTTGACAGGTTTAAAGAATTTAAGGTTCTGGTGGAAAACCAGACAGAGAAGAAGATAAAGGTGTTGAGGACAGATAACGGTGCAGAGTTTTGTAACAAGTAATTTGAAGAATTCTATAAGAAGTGTGGTATAGCATGACAGAAGACTACTCCATACACACCTAAGCAAAATGGAGTTTCAGAAAGAATGAACAAGACGTTGATGGAAAGGTCAAGAAGCATGCTCAGTGGTGTCAGGTTAGGATAGGAATTCTGGGCAGAGACAGTGGAGACAACATGTTACCTGGTCAACAGATCACCTTCATCAACATTAGAGGATAAGACTCCACAAGAGGTATGGACTGGTAAGAAATACTCTCTTTCACATCTGAGGGTATTTGGATGTGATGCATATGTACATGTTCCAAAGGAGAAAAGAACCAAGTTGGATAGTAAATCTGAAAAGTGCATCTTTATTGGGTATAAGGATGGTTTAAAGGGTTATAAGATTTGGAACCTAGTAACAAGGAAGGTTGTGTACAACCGAGATGTGGTGTTCAGAGAGGTGAAATATGTTATTGAACATGAATTCCAACCAAAGGAACCTAAGAAGATAGAGTTTGAGCTTAAGGAGGAAGAATCAGACTCTATAGGAGAAGAGGAATTAGAAGATGAAGAGCCACAAACTCCAGGTGTGAGAAGATCAGTTCGAGAAAGAAGGTAGCCAGAAATGTATAGTCCATCTGATTTCTGTTCAAATTTTTCCTTATCTATTACTGCTGATGATCCCAGAACTTTGAAGGAAGCAGTAGATTCAGAGGATGGCAAACTTTGGAAAGAGGCCATGGTTGATGAAATTGCATCTTTGCACAAAAATGAGGCTTGGGATGTAGTGGAGTTTTCGGATGGAAGGAAACCCATTGGTAGCAAATCGGTGTTCAAGAAGAAGACAAATGCAAAAGGAAAGGTGGAGAAATACAAAGCTCGGTTGGTAGCAAAAGGCTATTCCCAAGTGCCTCGAATATATTTTGGTGATATTTTTTCTCCTGTTCCCAAGGTAGTTTCTATTAGATTACTTTTATCCGTCGTTGTTGCTTTTGATTTTGAGATAGAATAGATGGATGTGAAGACAACATTTCTTCACGGGGATCTAGAAGAGGAGATCCACATGAAGCAACCTGAAGGCTTTGCGGTGAAGGGTAAGAAAGAACTAGTATGCAAGTTAAAGAAGTCTCTGTATGGGTTAAAACAGTCACCAAGGATGTGGTATTAGAAATTTGATACATTTATACGAGGACTTGGCATCACTAGAAGCAAAGCAGATCATTGTGTGTATTTTAAATTAATTGGTGACCATGCTATTTATCTGGTCTTGTATGTGGATGACATTTTGCTAGTTGGAAATGACAAAGAAATTATCTAGGATTTGAAGACCCAATTTTCCTCCAAATTCAACGTGAAAGATCTTGGTGCTACAAACTATATTTTGGGCATGGAAATGAAAAGAGATAGGGCAAAGAGGAAGCTCTGGTTAAACCAGAGGAAGTATGTCAAGACAATACTGTAGAAGTTTAATATGCAGGACAGTAAACTGGTGAAGGTTCCTATTCATGTAGGTGTAAATTTATCTGTCGAACAATGTCCTGAGGCATAAGAAGAGGAAGAGGACATGTCCCATGTTCCATATGCAAGTGCAGTCAGTAGTCTGATGTATGCGATGGTCTGTACTAGACCAGACATTGCACATGCAGTGGGACTATTGAGCAGGTTTATGTCAAAACCAGGGAAGGAGCATTGGAAAGTACTGAAGCGGGTTTTCAGGTTTTTGCGTGCTACTAATGATTATGGTTTGTGCTACCAAGGAAGACCAGGATTGGACAGAGTTTTGGATATTCGTGGCTTTGTTGATGCAAACTGGGCTGGATATTTGGATCAAAGAAGATCTACAAGTGGGTATGTGTTTAACCTATTTGGAGGTGCAGTCAGTTGGATGAGTAAGAAAAAATTTGTAGTGGCACTATCAACTACAGAGGCAGAATACATGGCAGCCACTCATGCAAGCAAGGAAGCAGTTTGGTTGTAGAGATTGTGTTCAAGTATGGGGTTAGTATAGGGAACTATAAGGATATACTGTGATAGCTAAAGTGCAATTTTTTTGGCAAAGAACCCTGCTTATCATTCAAACAAAAAACACATTGATGTTCAGTATCACTTTGTGAGGGATATGATAGAAGACAAAAAGGTGTTGCTAGTAAAGGTGGACACTTTGAAGAATATTGTAGATGCATTGAAAAAATCTATGAGCTTTGAGAAGTTATCTTGATGTAGAGAAATAATGGGCGTTGCAGGGTTGGATAAATGACTAAGCTCTCCTATGGCCCCATATGGAAAGAAAACAACAAGTGGGAGAATGTTGGGTTGTGTTATATTCTTTCCATGACTATCCCACGTAGTTAATCGGGGGGTTAGAGGGGGGGTGGAGCCCCCCTTCGTTGCGTCGATTGTGCAGCGAGGGGATTTGAGGGGGCTGGGTAGCCCCCCTCTACAGGGTCCAGGGCAGTGCCCCGGGAATTTTTTTTTTGGACCCTATATATGGTTGGGTGCACCTACCTATGGTTTTGGACGCGATGGTTTTCAGTCCATGGTATTGGATGCTTCGGCATGTATAAATATGTATTGTAACATTGAAAGGAACATAATGAAAAATCAAGCTGGTAGTCCCGGTTTTGGGATCTAGGGGAAAATCTTTGTGCATATGTGTTATTCTCTCACACTATTTATTTTCTTTGTTTTAGAATTCGTATGTAGGTAAATTCTGTATAGGGTTAAAACCTACAGTTTTGGTAAAGTTTTATTGAATGACCTAACTTGATCCTATTGATCATGATAAGCATTGTAACCTTGATGTCAAAGGTATAACTATGAGATTGATATTCTAGATCTCTTACTACCTATGGTCATGTCTTGATGGCATATGGTAAAAATGAATTCCCTAACTTGATGGATTGTCTTGATAGAAAGTTTTATTGTGTTCATAATCTTTGAGATATGATGTCACACCTGTCTGCTGCCCTAATTTTTCTAGTCTAACCTTTGATGAAAGATTGATGACATGATGTTGATGACCATGATAGATATATGGTTATGATCTAACAGATCTGCTGTTGCATGATTCTAGTAGAGACATATTGATGACATGAAGGAAGATGAATAAAGTAGATTCCAAGTTAGAGGAAGAATCTCTTCTCAAGATTCTTACTCACATTACTATTTGCATTATGTACTGATGAAGTATGATTTATGTGCATTTGACATCTATAGCAAGTCACAGATTTGAATATCACACAAAATTAATGTTTATGTTCCAGACACAAGCACATAACTAGGAAATTTCGTCTCGAGACCCGCACATGCTAAGGCCAAGGTAGCATCTAGGAAGCTAAAGACACACTCATGCTAACCTGAAGGGATAACATAGGGGTTTGACTATAGTTGACCATCATTTAAATTTTTCTGAAGCTATCTGAACTCTAAATCTAGGTGTCTCTGAGATATTCAGCCACTGAAAACAGATTTCCGAAGTTGTTGGGTTAAATTGCTGATCACAATGAAGTATTTTGCATGAAATCATATGTTCACCTAGAAAATGTCAAAACCACAGCTGTGTTGCAGATAACAGTAAGAGATGAAAGTTGTAAAATCTTGAATGTTTTCCATAATATGAACATGAAGACTGAACTTGTGTTTACAGGTGACTGGGACATACATATAGATATGCCATTATGTTTGAGGTTTGTGCTACAAGAGTTTGGCATGATTTTTCTGATTGATATAGATGAGATGTGTTTGGAGCTTTGACATGATAGTTGAAAATGACTTAGAACTATGACTTGATATTGAGATATGTTTTGGACTATATATCTCTTTACAATAGTAAATTTGGTTTTGACCTAATGTCAATTGATTTGATTTGACGATCATTGATTTGCCCTGATATCAATGCTATGTAGGAATAGTGTCCTTCAATGATTTGTGTGAGTATTCAGAAAGAAAGAAAAAAATGTTTTGTATTGGCCTCCTTGTTCCTATCACAAGGGTTGAAGTATTGATAATTGTGATTCAGTATGAAGATAGAACTTGCGTGACTTATCCTTGGTGTATGAATTTGCATATAGAGATAGAAATGACTTGCATTATAAGGATGAATTGATGAAGTTTTGGATTGATATTGCATGATAGATGATAAACTTGTTGGCATGATAATAAATTAAGTCAAGACTTGATATGAGCTCTACTTGTCACCTGGTTGAAATAATTGATACTGTGATATTCATGACTTTGATAATATTTTTGACTTCTGGACTTTGATAATAGTTTTGACTATGATGAGTTGACTTTGTTGATACAACATTAATTTACGTAAGGATGATTATGTTGGATTAATAAGGAATTATGCTTGCAGAGAGCATTGCATGAAGAAAGCTCCCCAATCTAGTATGTCCATAATTAATAGTTATCTAATGGAGTCAAGATGATGAGTTCCAAGGTATGGCCTTGATTTTGATTATGGTTTTGGTTTTACATATTGATGGCCTACTCTTGACACGTGATGAGCCTCTAATGATCTAATAAGAGGGAGATGACTTTTGAAGCTCGAAATGATGTATCATGGCATGATGATTCAATTTCTGAAATTTGGGAAAGAAATTCTGTATTGGAAGGTTGTGGAGAAATGTTTTCTGAATAATGGAAATGCAAATCCTTGGATACTTTGATTTGAAGTTCAAGATGTTGTTGAACTTCACATGGCATCCTACAGTTGATTGAAGCATTGATGTTCCACTTTGAATACCTACCTATATGTGTGTGTGTGTGTGTGTGTGTGTGTGTATACTTGATGTGCATAAAACCTGAATAAATTCGTGATTGAGGCACTTCATTCACATAGAGTTGCCACTAAACATCCTTTGAAATGTTTGCATGAGATGTTATATTTTTAGGCCGACTCATATTTCTCCTATGATATGTGACTACAAGGATGTATTGTTGTTAATAGAGATTATTGTTTATGAACACATATGAGTGCTACCTTAATGTGATATATGCCATGATATTATTAAAAGATCCATAGTTTTACACTCAACCAAGATTGAGCATGATGTTGCTAGCATGGCTAGCTTAGAGGAAGGATGTAGAAGCTCTTAGAGATACGTCTGAGCAAGATTTGAATATGACATGGATACATTGCAAAGACAAAGAATCCCATATATATAATTGGGACTGAGATACTTCCATATATTGAGATAATGCAACTGTTCGAGACAAGCTTAGGCTTGTGATTGACACCTCCTTGAAAGGGAAAATGATTATGGTATCTTTTTGTGAATATATGATTATTTATGATCTAACATGATATTTGATTTGATGTGTTTTATGAACATGAAACAAATTCTATTGAGACAAGAAGATACCAGATTTGAGTATGATGAAAGTAGAGCTGATCGAGGACACTGAGCCAACTCTTCCTCCCTATCTGAGCTCCCAGGGTGAGGAATTGAGATAGAGGGTTCTTGGGGTTGAGGGAACTCTAGAAGATAGGGTACGACCCCTATCTGTTACCCATAGTGTTGTATATGTTTCTCCCCTATCTTCATAGGGTTGGAGAATGCTGCTCCCCTATTTGGTCTTTGCAGAGTATACTCCAGTCGACATCATACCCATAAGTAGGGCTTGTCAGAATACCACTCCTCATTTCTCCAAGGTGTTGAGGGTGTACCTGGGGTGTACAACTGAACTTTATTATGATGTAGGTGTTCTACCACATGACTATTTAGGGTCATCGATGGGAAGATCAGTAGGAAATACGAAGGGTTGAGATAACCTTTTGCAGTTACGAGTTGAGATTGAGCTCCTTGATGTGATCCCATGATAGAGATGTGCTCCCCTGTGTGTTTGTATATCCTATTAATCGATATGGGGTTGGAGATGTATAGCTCCCCCATGAGACTCTGGGTCGAGATGTGCTCCCCCGATGTGGTTACAAATTGAGATGTGCTCCTTGATGATATGCTCCCTGATGATGATTGATGATGATATTCCGAGTAGTGACTTGTTGGAAGATATTCCAGGTAGTATCCTAATGGATAGACGGTGGTAGCTCAAGCTCCCCTCTGGTAACAAATTATTCTTCTTTTAGATTCGAGAATGTTCAAGATACGAGCAAAAACATTCAAGAGACGAGAAAGAATAAGCAAGGGATAGATCGAGATGTACATTAATGATTTGTGATGATGAGATTATTGATATGGTCATGGCATGACGACTAAATGATAGAGATGATCAATGATGATACGTGATGACACTTGAAGATACCAGAATGGCATGGACAGATATTGGCAGGTGGAATTCTCCCTAGTTGATAAGGAGTGTTAAAATTATGAAACTAGGTAAATTTCCACTTTGGAACGCTCATATGATGAAGATAAAAATTGTAATAGATTTCTCTTTTTGAGAGGACCAAAATCGACCTAAATATCACCTTAATTGGACAAGCAGAAGTTAGTTTTTGAATTTATTTATTTACTCATGTATAATGGTTTAGGTTGGCCCTAAGCACATGTACAATTGGACAGTTCGGCCTCAACTAAAAGTGGATCCTCATGAAAGCCTACATATAGAAGATACCTCAATTTCATTTGGACATAATCATCAAGATCTGTCTTCTCTCTTCTACTATTTGGTTCGCATAGGTCTGACGAAGGAAATATCGCGCAAAGGGTCCAAAACTATAGGGTCGAATCTCGCATGTGTCTAGGGTTTATGAGTCTCAGACGCTCACATGTAACTAATGATTTTCATTCTTGGACACTAGCACATTATGGTCCTTAGAGCATCCGGGATGTCTCAGATGCTCACACATAATGACTAAGGGAGCATCTGGGAGGCTAGGGCTTTCGCAATCCAGATATGTCTTAGACGTTCACATCTAGTTCTCTAGAGAGCGTCTTGATCAGTCTCAAACAATCACATATGGTTTCTAAGGGAGCGTTCAGGAGACTAGGGTTTCTGCAGTACAGTTGGACCCCAGACGCCCTTATACAATTCTCCTAGGAGAATCCAAATCTATCCCAGATGCACTCATCCAGTTCTCCTAAGAGCATCCAGATTTGCCTTAGACGCTCGCACACAAGATCTCTACATGCATCCGAGACCTAAAGGTGAGTTATCAGTATGCAACAATGTTCAACATAGTGACAATAATAGCCAACAGTTAAATATAGTCATTGATAGTGCATTACAGTCCTTATAATCAAGATCTTTGAGTATACATATGTTTAAGGTCATGTTATGGATATTCTAGTTGTTTTGTTGCATAGATAAAGATATGTATCATTGTACTCTCTTTTGTTGAATCATTTCATGACGATCTAAGAAGAAGAAGAATTTTCGAGAGTTTTCCCCATAGTGGGGTTTTCCCTGGTCTCCGACCAATCTTGGTGTCTCTATATGTGCATGCTTTCCTTCTATTGTTCCTTTATGTTCTGCTGCATAGATGATGATGATATTGGTCTTTATACATAGTTGCATATGTTAGTGAATAATAATGTAAATATGAATAAGGTTATATTGTTATGGGGTGAACTTAATGTGTTAATGAATAAATGAAATTATCAAAGCAAAGAATAATGTAGCCCTATGAAAAATTAACATTGTTGGTACCGAAGCTTAGATACAACATGTTGTTTGTCTCAATGATCGAGGCAAAGGGGATTAAGGTGATATTCCAAGAAGGGAAAGTGATGCTTAGGCCCAAGGGATATAACTTTGCTGAAACTACCAATGGAGTTAGGGAGCATGGTATATACAAGCTAACATGAAAGCCTATAGACCAAGGGAAGAAGTAGGTTCCTAAGACTCAGAGGGATTCCAGTTCAAGTAGGATTTTACAGGTTTAGAGGGAGAATCTACAACCCAAGGAGAGCGCATGGTTAGTGGGGAGTAAGGAGACCTCTACAACTAGGAAGAAGAAATCTTGGAATGGGTTAAAGGCCTACCATGAGAAGAATAGCAAGAGGATTTTGGTGGTAGGAACACTACTGAATATAATGTTGTTCATTCTATAGAGTATGTTGCTGTGGTGGATGCCAAATATTGGGTTAATGTTGTTGACGAGTTACTTAGGAGTAGTGGAAGTACCTCCCTCACTAAGAGGGGGTGTTGAGATATGTAGCTTGGGAGGTACTCCCACAACCACTGGGGTACTGGGTTTGTGTGGAGTTGACCCACAAAAATGTGGTTTTATGGGAAATCTACCCAAGTGGCGGGATTTGTACCCAAAGTTGTGGGTGAAAGTCCCAAGAGGAAAATCATTGTTTTTCATTGAATGCATGAGGGGTACCTTTGATGGGATAAAGAGAACTTATGGCTAAAATAGAATGGGAAAAATAAAATCAAAAGAATTTTATTTCTTGTGTTATTGGTGTTTGAGCATGATTGGCTTTAGATGCTTGGGAAAAAGTGGTTACCCTTGGTGGTAAATTGACTCCACCAAGAACATTATAAGTAGAAGTAGGATTAAGCTCATTTGGAATCAGACAAATGCAATCATCTCAAGTGATGAAAAGCCTAAGAAGAATATTGCAAATCCCTAATGGAGTCGAGCTAGAGTTGGAGGAAGAAGGACAAATACTCTCTTTCTTGTGTTTCGATACAGGTCGAGTTTAGGAGAGCTGGTAAAGCTATTTTTTTCCATGGTTCTAGGCATATAATAATATATTATATTTATTCATGAGGCTGAGTTATTTTATGGGCTATTAAGGAGGGTCGAGACCCTTGGATCTAGTGCATGGGAATGATGTGAGGCTAATAGAAGTGTTGGAGTGAGGGACAAGTTCCTCAACCTTATGCACAAAATATTTAAGGGTTGATTTGTGAGGTATACATAGGTGTTAGAGGTTTCAAGTGGCCATAGTTAGGGAACTTCGTAAGAAAACTGTAGGATCCCTAAAGAGGGTAAAAACGCCTATGTGATTTGAGTGCTTAGGGTTGAGTTTCTTCATGGCTAAGCAAGGAATTTGAAGAAGGTACATTGCTATGTTTTTAAGGTTGATAATTGTTGTGGTGTATGTGTGTAGGTATGTCCTTGAATGAGTGAGAGGAAAACAATGTTTTGTGGACTGATATAAATTGGGATAAGGGTTGTCATCCATTGTGATAAGTTTGGTTAGGGCAACATTGAATGTTGAATTCAAGGAGTTTTGAGGACCTGTTTTGTGGAGACCTAAGTACAATGATTCAAGTGGTAAATCATTATTATGAAGGGTATTGTTGAATACCTTATGAACAATGAGTTTGATAAAGCAAGAGCACTATTAGAAGGCAGTCTTGTGAACCCTATGTTCAACCATCTTGGAGCAGTATGGCCATTGTTAGAAGGTATAGTTTTGAAGTCCTATGTTTAGTGACATTAGAGGAGCATTGTCAGTGATAGAAGGAAGTATGTTGGAGTTGGTATGTGCGAGAAAATATGAAGCAGCAGAGGATCTTGTGAGTAGCAGAGGAAAAGGTATTGAAACAACATATTCTCTGTGTATATAGGTGGCAAAGGAACTACCAGGTGTTCAATAAAATTTGACTGATAGGGTTGGTGTAAGCGCTTCTTCAGCGAGTCAAGTTTGTTCTTTTTCTTGGATAGATTGAGTGTCAAGTGTTGTTGACATCAAGACCTAGTTTTCCTTATACTAGGGCTAATTGTAAGGGCCATGTTTCCTGATATGAGAGCCCTATGTTTATTGTATTAAATTTGTAATACAAGAAATTTTTGGGTTTGTAAATCTATTGTGTACTTCATTGATTCATTGTTGTACATTTTCCACTGCGAAAAATGCTTGAAGTTGTGGTATTTAAGTGTGGTTGTGATCATGTTTTAGACATATACCTGATTCTAAAGTGCCAAAGAAAAATCAGCAAGCTACCCTTAAGAAAGTTGAAGCAACTGGATCAAAGCATTGTGTTTGCAATTAGATAGTAATGACATTAGGATTTTGAAAGGAGTATAGGAAGAACTTCACCTTCGTTGCAATTTTCAGATGGAAAGGTAGGAAATCACTTATCTCTTCAAAGGACCTCAAGGAATGAAACCTTAGGCCCATGAGATGTTCTGGAGAGGTTGAATGACTTTGTGAAGCCCAAAAGGGACTGGAATATAGTAGAAGAAGGTGAGAATGAAAATGCGAGGAGGGCCCCACTGGATGGAACTCAGTGGAGTCTTTTTAACAGAACAAAGGGGAAGTAAGTGGAAATAGGAAATCGTGGATTCCACATGTGACAACCATTAATTTGAGCCTCTACGCAGATGATGGATGACACATCGTGGAGCAACAATAGGGAGAGCCAACCTCTCTAGCTGGAGGTTTCCGTAACACAAACCTTGTAAAGGTTAGTGTAAGGAATTTTGGTATAGATGAGCCAACCTTGGCTTAGGGGTTTTGGGTGGGGTTTTTTTGCACTTCCTGACTGGGATGCTTTTTTGAATATCAAAAAATAGGGACAACATATATGCTTCTTTTGTCAGGAATTTTAGGTCTTCAAATCTAATACTTTTCCTGTATAGGTCGTTGTAAACTTCATGGGAACGTAGGCTCACAACTTACAATTCCCCTTTTTTATAAATAAAAAATTATGTTCTTATGCTAAAAAATTATTTCATATGAAAACACCACCATAGACAAAGATGGTTATGAACTGAATATTCCAACAATTGTTCCAAGAATCTCTTTCCCTTTCATAGAGAAGGATAATCAACAAAGGGGTTGAGGCAATAAAGAAATGGAAAAAAGAGGATGAAATGAGGTTCAGTTATTGTTAGAGGATTTTTAGCATCCATAAAATTGGATAGTCGAGAGTTGAGTGGAAAATAAGTAGAAAACAAGCTTATTCCCATAGTTCAATAATAATATATTTTGTGCATTGTCCCATAACCCTTAAACATGAAATACAACTAGGTATATAAAAAATATAATTGCATAAGCATAGATACAAGAGACAAATAAGATGAAACATGCAAAATATGCCTTTGTATTATGATAATCAAAATAAATAAATCAAATTTCATTTGCCTCTTAAAGTGGGGTGGAATTTCATTAAGCAAAGTTCCAAATACAACAACACATGATAAAACATTCCATAGCCTCCTATCTCTTTAAACATTTTCTCCATAATGAAACCTAGTTGCTTGTGATCCCATTACTATTAGGTACCAATTGCCTAGTGAACCTTATGCAATTGACCCTTTTATATTAAGTAACATCCACTATTATCCAAGGGGCATTATTCATTGAATAACCTCTATGTAGCCCAAAGTAGGAAGGTTAGAGTAGGACACTTACACTTTGAGATCTTTGCTTACTAAACCACTAAGTGAAAAAACTTAGGGAATGAGAGGGAAATGATCACATATGAAATTTGCATTAGAGAAATAAAAATACACAGAGTCTCAACAAGATAGTGTATTACTTCTAATTATAATAAATCCTTAAAAATAATAAAGAGTCAAACAAGTTATTTGTCGCTAGAATTTTACTATGATAAGTTTTCAAGGAAAATGTTTCTGTCTAATTATATGTGATGGAATTTAAGTTTGCATTAAATTGTATGCATTTTAATACATATAGAAGTAAATGCAACAATAACAATTATTTTCCATTTGAAATATTTGCTGAATCAAATCAACCAAAAACAAATTGATTACATATCACATAAGATATGAACTCTTGATATACATGGAAGATAAATTATGATATTCATTAAACACTATTTACCATATCATTTTAATTTAAATAAACTCATATCTTCTCATGATTTAATGTAGTTTTATTATGCTCTTTATGGCAATACTACAAATTGGCTCTTTATGCGCCACTCAAAATATTGGTAAGGAAGAACAACATTTTTGGCATAAATTCCAAAACCAATAATTTTGAAATGATGAAATTACATATATTAGTTGTTAACATTACATAATCAAGTTGCAATAAAGGTATTCGAGAAGTCAAATTGCAATAAAGGTATTCGAGAAGTTGAATACATGGAGAAAGCTAATCTTTCTCTTTTTCCATCCCAACTCTTGTAAGAATCTATTGGAAATTTTAGGAATGCGCTGAGTTTTTTTAGGATACCACCTCAACAGATAATTGATATAATGGAAGAAAGTAAATCAATGTTATTATCCTGCTGCAGAGATATCGCAATCGATATCGGGTTAAGTTTAAATTAGTTTATAGATTGACTTAAAATTAAACCACTCTATGTAAAGTTTGCATTATAAACTAAAAATAATATATTTTTGAAAATATTTTAATTATTATTATTATTATTTTTTTATTAGTTTTTTAATTTTTAATTATCATGATCGTTGCCTTGATATGTCTATTTGCTAGGCTGAAGCCTATATTGCTCATGGGTCATGCTCTTTTGCATCGTTATTTTCATCCAAATAACTAAATTGCAAGTCAATTTTTAATTTATCACAAACTAATAGTCTATTATAATTTTTATGATTAAAATAATTGATTAGCTTTCATAATTTAATTATTTTATTTTTTAATTACATATTATTAAAATTAATAAAATCATAATAAAAATTAATAAATATATAATTAAAATATCTAAAATAATTTAAATCATTCCTTATATATTGAGGAATAAACATTACCATATTTAAAAAACTTAACTTATATTACTTTTTAATGTTGTTTTAGTTAGTTTTACATATTGAACAATAAGCATTATCATATTTTAAAAAATTATATCATTTTTAATGTTATTTTATTTAGTTTTATAGTTATTTTATTAATATGATTAACCATAGTGTTTAAAAAATGTGAGAATATGTTATTTTAATTTATACAAAATCTATATTTTCATTTGGACCAACTAATATACTTTAAATGTAAATACAAATATAATTATATTCTATGTAATATTAACTACATGTTTGAGTTAGAAAATACAATCTTTATATAATACAATTGCTTTTGAACCAATATTTTTATTTTAATTTAACTATATTTAAATTAAATAACAAAAATGCTAATTGTGCAACCTTGTTAAATAACAAATTGATACTCAAAAATAAAACCTAATTCTTATACACAATTCCATGATACAAGAAATGGAATGGAATGTCCAAACTAACTATTTTTTTAAATGAGAGATGAGCAACACAAAAAGACATGGCCCTCCTTAATTTATTTTTAAAATAATCGTTGTACAACTTTGTACAACGCCCAAGAACACTTTGTCACTACTTTATTAATGTTTCTCTTGATGAACGAACCAAACATGTGCACCTTTACAAACTATAAAGTAATTTAGCTTAACACATTGTCCTTTTTATGATGAATGCTTAGGAGACCAGGTTGTAGGAAAGGATAAGTGAGGTAAGGATCAATTATTTATGGATTGATACGTAAGAATAAAAGCATGTAATTAGTGGGGGTAAAGATTAATGTTTAATAGGTAAGAATAAAAATAAATGATTAGGGAGGTAAGGATTAATGTTTAATAGGTAAAAATAAAATAAGTGATTAGTGACTCAATTAATCAGGTAAGAAGTTTATGGTTTATGCGTTAATAAGTTAGTAAGTTTGTGAGTTAGTGGTTCAACTTAAGGTTAATAGGTTAGTTGGTTAAGATTTAGGTGTTAATAAGTAATGGATTAAGGATTCGAGGGTGAAAGTTTATTGGGTTAATGATTAGTGATTAATTGGTTAATGGTTAATAAGTTGAAAATTTAGAGTCAGAGGGTTAATAATTAATGATTTATTGGATAAGGGATAGTGAGCTAGGGTTACATGTTATAAGGGTATGAATTAGTGGGTTAGTGGTTAGAATTTAGTGAGTCAATAGGTTAGTCATTCACAGGTTAGTGAGATGGTAATTAGTGGGTTAGTGGTTTAAGATTAAGAAGTTAGTGGGTTAGTGGTTAGGGGTCATTGGTCCTAGTTTAGTGGGTGAGAGGTTAAGATTATTGGATCAATGTGTTAATGACTAGGGTTTGTTGGTTAGGGCTTATATAGGTTTGTGCTTAAGGGTTGATGGCTTAGGGCTTGGTTGGTGGGTGAGTGTTTAGGCTCATAAGAGTTAGTTGTTAAGGTTAATAGTTAAGGATTATATTAGTTAGTGGCTTAATGATTAGGGGTTAAGGGTTATTGGCTAAGGGTTGTAGGGGTTATAAGTTAGTGGGAGGAGATACATCTAGTGACCCACTAATTCTTAGTGCACTAACCCACTCTCCCATTAACCTTTATCCCCTTGACTCACTAACTCTTAACCCCTGAATTATTAACTTAGGCCACTAACCACTTAACCATAAAACACTCACTTACTAACAATTAATTCCTTATCCACACAACCATTGACCCATAACCCACTAAATTGTAGTGCTTAACCCACTAATGCTCTACACCAAGTTGTCTAAGATATGCAATCTAAAGGGAAATTCCAAACTTGATAGCTTAGAGTTATAAAGACAATTATGAATCTATAGAAAGCTAATAACATTCACAACTAAGGTGCAAATATAACATAGTGTTGAAAATGAAACAAGAAATTCTCACTAGGCCAATAGTTAATACCATTGGCTCCCCAATCTATGAGCTCACTAAGAATGTTGCTAAAATCCTTAAGCCCCTTGTTGGGAATACTGATTCTTTCATTAAGGACTCACATGATTTTGTAAATCTTATTAAAAATGAGAGGGTAGACCGTGATGACATCCTTGTTAGCTTTGACGTAGTATCCTTATTCACCAAGATTCCTCTTGATGAAGCCATTCAGGTTATAAAAGATGTTACTGATCCAGGGACTGCGAGATTGGCTGAAATATGTTTACGATCAACTGTTTTCACCTTCCAAGGAGAATATTATGAGTAGACATCTTGGGTGGCAATGGGATCACCCCTTTCACCAATTGTGGCCAACTTATACATGGAATACTTTGAAAAGAAAGCCCTTGAACCATACCCTTTGAAGCCAGCTTGGTGGAAACGATTTTTCGATGATACCAATATAAAATGGACTTATGGTAAAACAGAACTTGACAAGTTTTTTATTCACCTCAACTCTAACTCCCCAAAAATAAAATTTACTATGGAGCTAGAAGAAAACATGAACATCCCATTTTTAGATGTTCTCATTATCAGGAAGGAGGATAGCTCTTTGGGACATAAGGTTTTCAGGAAGTCAACCCACACAAAAAGCTACCTCCATGCTGATTCCCACCATCGCCCAGCCTAGAAGTTTGGTGTCTTAAACACTCTTGCCATCAAAGCCTTTCGAATTTCTGACTCTGAGCATTTATTTTTTGACTAAGTTACTGGAGAATCCACAGTATGAACATTTTTGTGCCAACGTTTCAAATCCCAACTGGGATCCATCATGAGGGCTAATGAATGATGATAAAAGAAGAGCCGCTAAGAAGGAAATAAATAATAATGAGGAAAAATTTTAGGATCAGCAGAATGTCGGCTGAATGTTTATTATTAATTTATTTATTAATTAATAATTCATTCAATTATTTATTTTTATTTTTGAATTTTATATATTAATTTTTTACAGGTGAGTTAATAAATTAATTTAAAATTCAAAACCTAAATGATAATAATAAAAATTATTTTAATATATGATAATAAAATAAATTTTATTTTATTTTATTTATTCATTTTTATAAAAGTATTTAAAGATTAGAGAAATAAGAATATTGTATCAATATTTAAAGTTATTTGATTTAAAATTATATTAATATTAATATTAATAATAATTAATTAATTATTAATTAATTAATTTATAACAAATAATTAATTAATTGTTATAAATTAATTAATAAATTAATTAATTGTTATAAATTAATTAATTGTTATAAATTAATTAATTGTTATGAGTTAATAAATTAATTAATTGCTATAAATTAATTAATTGTTATTAATTAATGCCTATTTGACCCTAAAATTACGACATCATTAATAATTAATATCAATAAAATAGTAACTATTTATTAAGATTTATTTGTTCATTTATTAAGAATTTATTTATTTATTATAAATTTATTCGTTTATTTATTATTATAGTTATTATTTATTTTTAAGATAAGAAATTTTTATATAGATGATGATAAGGTAGAAGATATGCTATACCTGGGACGTGTTGGCGATCTTGATTTCCCTGATTAAGGGAAGCCAGCTCCCGCTAATCTCCACACCATTGTCTCTGTTCAGATTATGAGGATGTTTGATAATTTCAAGTGTTTCTCTGATCTTTCGTCTATGATGTTGTTCTTCCCTTGCGACAATTGAGGCGCTTTCCAAGCAGATATGGTGTTTAGTTTTTGAGGAGTGCTCTGCCAAGGCTGAAGTACGAGACCTTTCATTCCTAATATCAGCACCATGTTCCTTGAGCCTTGTCTGTAGGGAGCGACCTGTTTCACCAATGTAGCTTTTTCCACATGAACAATCTATTTTATAGACTCCTTTAAGCTGATGTTTGTCAATATCATCTTTTACAGACCTCATACCTTGCCTAATCGTTCCAGGGGCTGAGAAATGCGTGATTATGTTTTTCTTCTTTAGGAGTTTAGCGATTTTGTCTGTAACTCCATGGATATAAGGTAGAAAAACTTTACCACACTGAGGTTGGTCTTGAGCCTTAGGTTCATGAGATGACAACCTTCTCTCAGCTTTCTCTATGGCTCTTTTAATCTCTTGTTCTTTGTAGCCTATACTCTTAAATGTTGAAACTAAATGCTTCTTTTCTTCATTCAGATGCTCAAAGTCAGAAATTCGAAGGGCTATGATAGCAAGAGTGTTTAGAACACCAAGAAACATTTAGTTTCAGCTTTTAAAGGTATAGGCTACAAAGAACAAGAGATTAAAAGAGCCATAGAGAAAGCTGAGAGAAGGTTGTCATCTCATGAACCTAAGGCTCAAGACCAACCTCAGTGTGGTAAAGTTTTTCTACCTTATATCCATGGAGTTACAGACAAAATCACTAAAATCCTAAAGAAGAAAAGAAGCATTTAGTTTCAGCTTTTAAAGGTATAGGCTACAAAGAAAAATAAATTAAAATAGCTATAGAGAGAGCTGAAAGAAAGATGTTATCTCATAAACCGAAGGCTCAAGACCAACCTCAGGGTGGAAGGGTTTCTCTACCTTATATTCAAGGAGTGACAGACAAGATTGTTAAAATCCTTAGAAAGAACAACATAATCACACAATTCTCAGCCCCTTGAACTATTAGGCAAGGTATGAGGTCTGTCAAAGATAATATTAATAAGCATCAGCTTAAGGGAGTCTATAAAATAGATTGTTCATGTGGAAAAAGTTACATTGGTGAAACAGGTAGATCCCTGTAGACAAGACTCAAGGAACATGGAGCGGACATTAGGAATGAATGGTCTCGAACTTCAACCCTTGTAGAACATTCCTCAAAAACCAAGCACCAGGTCTGCTTAGAAAACGCTTCAATTATCGCACGAGAAGAAAAACATCATAGGCAAAAGATCAGAGAAGCTCTTGAGATTATCAAACATCCACATAATCTCAACAGGGATAATGGTATTGAGATTAGTGGAAGCTGGTTCCCCTTAATCAGAGAAATTAAGATCCCCTGTACATCTCAGGTATAGCACTCAGTAAGTTGATATATCCTCTCCTTATATTCTAGCATTTAGTAGTTAGTAGTCTTACTTTCATCATTACTCTCCATAATAATTTTTCAACAACAATAATTTTTCAATACCATTAGGTATGAATTATAACATTTACAATAATAATTATGATATTAGCTATTATTATTATCATTAATTATTATTATGAAATGTTATTATTTATTATTTGTTAAGACCTATGAATAATTCTAATAATTAATTAAACTATTAATAAAAATTAATCATTTAGTAGTAATTATTAGGATTTGTTATTACTACGAACTATTAATATTAAATATTAATTAGTTATTAATGATTATTATTTACTTTAATACAATATATTAACATTAATATTATTATTAATCATAATATTATTAATTATAATTATAATTATAATATTTAATATTTAATATTTATATTTATATTAGTAATAATAATTTAAATATACAATTTTATATATTCACATACTAATATATATTGAATATTAATACGAATATTTAAAAATGAAAATAAAAATAAATATTTAATATAATAATTTTGATAATGACTATTACTATTATTTTTATGAATTGTTAGTATTATTTATTATTATTTAAGATCCATTTTTTTAATGAATTTAATAATTAATCTATTAACTGAATTAAACTCGTAAAAAAAAAGTATTTAATAGTAGATATTGATAATAAAAAATTAAACATTTAATAATAAATATTGATGATAAAGATTAAATAATCAAAGTATTTATTCATTTTTACATTAATAACTGTATTAAATAATAGTTTTTAAAAATACTTTAAAATACTTCAAAATTATTTATTATGATTAAAAATAAATGAAAAGATTAAAATAGCCGACATGCATTTAAATCTTCTCACCTCAAAACTATTTAAAACCCTAATTCAAGCTCTTCTTCTATCAACATTCAAGAAGTCCTGATGATGGATCCCTGTTGGAATTTGAAACGTTGACGAAAAGTGGTTTTTACTATGGGTTCTCTGGTTACTAAGTTAGAAGATATAAACCACAGAAGTCTTAAATCAAGAAATTCTCAATTTGATTTTGCCTTGATTAAATTGAGAAAATTCGAATTTCCACATCAGCAGACAACTTGGATGAAATAAACTTGTCTGACATGGCTTGTGTCACCTAGTTTAATTAGTAGATTCGAGTTAGAGGGCTTGGAGTTTAGTTAAGCATGTGTGATTGCTAATTTGTAGCAATCAAGGTTAGTTATTTCAAGTTGTTTTCAGTTAAAATAGTTCCAACTGTTGGAGGAACTAGTGGAAGGTTAGTTGTGCAGTGAGGCTTCAATCTAACTCAGTGATCATCCAGTTAAGTGATCAATCAACCCAAAATAGCTAGCACATGCAGAGAATCTGAGCTCCCCAGTTGTGGTGGAGATTCCAAGGCAGTGTAACACCAGTTGTAGACTAGTCTTGAGTGTAAAAGTGTTGCATGCAGTCAGATGATCAACCTTGGGAATTGCGTAATTCATTTAGGAGAAATTCCTAAATAATAGGGGCCTATTTTTTCAGGAATTGCACAAGGAAATAGGGGCTCAAGCAGAGGCAGAATTTGACTAATTCTGGGTTAGAGCTTCTTAGTGAGCAGAGAAATAGGTTATTCACTTGCAAGTTGTGCTGAGTTGAGCAAAGCAATTGTAATACATCTCTATTCATTAGATTAATGTAAGTAGGCATTAGGGTTTTTAACAGATTTCTTTCTCGAGGAAAAATTTTGTGTGCATGTGTGTTGTTTCTTATTGCATGCCTGAGATTATTGTTCTAATTTTTGAATTGAATTCTGCAGAGCAGTAGGGTAGGTTTGTGTCTTATGATTTTGATTAAATCTTCAAGAAAAATTGCAAATATACATCATAATTTCTAAATGGTATCATAGCAGGATTTTCATTAGAGGAGGAATTTCAAAGTTGTTTCTCAGGATGTTTGAATTTGCAGTTCAGTGTAGAAGGATCTCTTCAAAACTAAGAAGACGACCTTCAATGGGTTGAGGTTAGAGTATGCCTTGGAAGGCAATTCTAATTGCTTCACATGGAAGGATCACATGGAGGCAATATTCAATGACATTGGATTGTTAGAATACATCAAGAGATATGTTGTAAAACTAGCAGAATATGATGCTCAAAACCGTGCTCAATGGAAGAAAGATGTAGCCAAGGTGAGGAGAATAATATTGGAGGGAGTAGGAGACCACACTGTCACCAATATCCATGGGAAAGAAAATCCTTATGCAATGTGGCATGCACTGACAAATCTGTTCCAGAATAGTAGTGACCACGGGAAGTTGACACTTAAGGATAAACTTCAAAATATCAAGATGCAGAATAATGACACTATCCCGTAGTATCTGAGCAAGTTCACACAAGTTCGTGATGAGCTTGCAGGAGTTGTTGTTACTATTTCAGAGGATGAATTGGTAAGCCTAACCCTTCTCGACCTTCCCAAGAGCTGGCATATCTATCAAGATTCATTGAATGAGAGGGAGAAACTATCAAATTGGGAATGCTTATGCTCTGATTTGGTTCAGGAGGAAATAAGTTGAAATACCAGAGATGGGAATTCATCTAAGGGCGAGGATTAAGAAAAAAATTCATTGGCTGGAAAGGGAAAGAAAGGAAAAGGGAAGAAATCTCAAACCAAACAAGAATCCAGCCAAGGGGGCAAGAAGAAATATTTTTCCAAAATTAAATGGTTCAATTGTCATGAATTCAGGCACTATACCATGAAGTGTCCACACATAAAGTCGAGTAAGAAGAACTCAAGTGGAGTAGTAGGTGAAGCCTTGGATTCACAGTTCGAGCTTGGCTTTACCCTTATCACATGCATGGCTAGCACAGTGATGGGGAGCGTGTGGTACTTGGTATCAGGTGCATCATTCCACATGAAAAAGTGTAGAGAATTTTTCAGTGGCCTAGGGGAGAAAGATCTCTAGATTCATATCGAGATGGGGGACAATGGAAGGCACAACATGATCGATATTAGTATAGTTACGTTTCAAAGGGAGTTAGGCTCCCCTCTTAGACTCAAGGATATCATGTTTGTAGTTTTGGAATACTGTGGTTATGATGTGTTATTCAACAAAGGAAAAGAATTCTTGAGACACATGGCCACGAGACAAGTGAAGAAGATCAAGGTCCATGTGAAGAATATGTGGAATATTGTGTTTCATTAAGCACTGCAGTAGAGAAAGTGCAGATCTGCGATGTCGGTGAAATTTGGCACATACGACTTGGACATTTGCATCATGGAACCTTGAAGATTATGTAGCAAATAATCACCGGCCTCCCTAAAGGAGCACTTGAGAAGCAAGATGTATTCAAAGGATGTACTTTGGGGAAGTACACAAAATCCACATTCCGTGATAGGGACAACAAAGCACATGTAGTCTTGGAAAGGATCCATTATGATGTCCATGGTCCTTTCTCGACAACCTCCACTACCAGACATAAATATTTTGTCATTTTTATTACTGATTTCTCAAGGAAGTGTTGGATCTTCTTCATGTGGAGGAAAGATGAGACATTCTCCAAGTTCGTATAATTCAAGGCATTGATTGAGAAATAAACTGGAAAAAAGGTGAAGGCTCCCAGGAGTGATAATGGAAGTGAGTGCATGAATGAACTAAAGAATTTTTGTGTGAAAGAAGGCATTTGATGAGAGCTGAAGCACCCCACAACCCACAATAAAATGGGGTGGCTGTGAGAAAGAACCATAGCATTATGGGGGCTGCGAGAGCTATGTTACATGACCAAAGCCTACCTCTGCATTTATTGGCTGAGGCATGCAACACAAAAACCTATTTGCAGAACTAGAGTCCTCATTGGATTCTTTGTATGATTACACCGATAGAGGCCTTCTTGGGAAGGAAGTCGGATGTGTTGCACTTCAGGATTTTTGGAGCCTCTATTTATTGCCATGTATCCAAAGAATCAATGAATAATCTTGAGCCAAAAACAAAGATTGGGGTATTTGTGGGTTACACAGAAACTCCTCACAGCTATCATGTGTACTTACCTTCCCTTATAATGAAATTTGTGAGAAGGGATGTAAAGTTGGATGAGGAGAAAGCTATGTGGTGCTCTCTTGAGAGGGAGCTTCAGATCCCACTAGAAGAGGAGATTTTAACTCCAAAGGAGGAGCCTCAGGAAGTTGTGAAGCAACCACAAATTGAGGAGTAGAGAGTGGAGATATCCACTCAAGCATAAACATCTAGAGAAGGCAGAAAAGCAACCATGGAAGCTAATAGAATTGTGTAGGATGCGAGGGAGAATGTGGGAGCTCTTTCAAATTTGCACAGAAAGAGAAGGTCACATGAATGGTACACTGGCTACATGGCTTTGAAGATTGCGTTTGTAAAGACTGAGACATCCTTTTTCGAGGAAGTAGTAGAGAAACCCATATGGGTTGATGCAATGGTGGAGGAATATGAATCCATTGTAAAGAACAATATTTGGGAAGTGGTCCCAAGACCAATGGATAAATGAGTTGTGGGTTTGAAATGGATATTCGAGGTTAAGTATGCAGTAGATGAAAGCATAGAGAAGTATATGGCCAGATTCGTGGCCAAGGGATACCCTCAAGTTGAGGGAATTGACTATGAGGAGACCTTTTCTCTTGTAGCAAGGCACTCATCTAGTAGACGAATTCTTGCACTAGCTGCACAGATGGGGTGGAAGATCCACCAGTTGAATGTAGAAAAAACATTTCCCAATGGTGTTATTGGGGATGAGGTGTACATAAAGCAACCAAAAGGTATTGAAACATATGTGAGAAAAATAAAGTGAGTGTTGTACGGTCTTAAAAAAGCACCCCATGCTTGGTACACCATGATCAATAACTATCTCACTCATTTGGGATTCACCAAAAGTGAAGTGGATGTAAACCTCTATCACATCTTGGTAGAAGGTAAATTCATTATTATTGTCTTATATGTTGATGATTTGATTTTAACTAGAGATGAGAAACTTATCAGATCTTGCAAGGAGGATCTTGTAAGGGAATTTGAAATGAAGGATATGGGTCGCATGTACTACTTCCTCGGGTTGGAAGTATGGCAAGGTGATGGGGAACTATTTGTGTCACAAGAAAAGTATGAAAATGAGATACTATAAAGATTCCACATGGAGAGTTGTAAACCCATGGAGACACCTCTAACGACCAACTAGAGGAAGGAGGATGCCACTTCAGGAGAAGAAGTGGATGCTACCATTTATCAACAGTTAGTGGGTTCACTGATGTATATTGTGAACACATGACTAGATATGTGCTATGTAGCCAACCGACTGAGCCAAAATATGTTTAGGTCGACCAATTTATATTGGAAGGAAGCTAAGTATGTTTTACGGTACCTCAGAGGCACTACTTAGTTTGGACTATGGTATAGACAGACAAAGTTTGGACTATGGTATAGATAGACAAAGGGAGTGAAGCTGTGTGGCTTCATAAATGCATATTGGGAGTCCATCTAAACGAAAGAGTACACTAGGTGGAATTTTTAGTGTTGGTTCGCAACTATTTCCTGGTATAGCAGGAAACAAATATCTGGTGTGCTCAACTCGTCAGAAGCATAATATATTGTTGCAAGTCAAGCAACATGTGAGTCGATCTAGATGAGAAATATACTTGTAGGATTTTTTGGTTAGATGATGGATCCAGATGTGATTTACTGTGATAATCATAGTTGCATCAAGCTCTTTGAAAATCCTATATTTCACAATCATTCCACGCATATAGATATTTTGTATCACCATTTACGGGACTGTGTGCAGAAGCGAATAATGTTGCTACACTACATTCCAATAGAGGAAAAAGATGCTGACATTTTGAAGAAGGCCTTGCGAGGAGGGAAGTTCAAATTCCATAGGTGTAGGATAGGGGTGGTTGATAATCCCTTTCTTGCTAAGAGGGAGTGTTAAAAATGTAGCAAGAAATTCTCAATTTGATTTTGCCTTGATTAAATTGAGAAAATTTAAATTTCCACATCAGAAAAAAAACTTGGATGCAATTAACTTGTGTGACATGGCTTGTGTCACCCAGTTTACTTAGTAAATTAGAGTTAGAGGGATTAGTGTTTAGTTAAGCATGTGTTAGTGCTAATTTGTAGCAATCAAGGTTAGTTATTTCAATTTGTTTTCAGTTAAAATAGTTCCAATTGTTGGAGGAACTAGTGGAAGGTTAGTTGTGAATTGAGACTTCAGTCTAACTTAGTGATCATTCAGTTAACTGATCAATCAACCTAAAATAACTAGTGCATGTATAGAATTCGAGTTCCCCAGCTGTGGTGGGGATTCCAAGGTAGTGTGACATCAATTGTAGACTAGTCTTAAGTGTAAAGGTGTTGCATGTAGTCATATGACCCACCTTGGGAATTGTGCATTACGTTTTGGAGAAATTCCTAAATAATAGGGGCATAATTTTTTAGGAATTGTGTTAGGTGTGGAGCTGGATTATCTTCTTGATTATTTAAAGGTTTTTTTTTGTTTCAATCATGTTGGATCCCTGTTTCTAACAGGGCGATAACATCGCCCATTTAATTGCAATAAGGAGGGTATAGGGGAGGGCGAAAATGACTTTTATGAGCGCGCCCCCCCCCCCCCCCCCCCCCCCTTGGCGGAGGATTGGGGGGCAATGCCCCATAAACTAAAAGTAGATGAAAAATTACCTTGTAAAATATTGTAATTTCATTGTCATGTCGTTTATTAGGCAGATGATCTGATGGTAGAACTTATGTTAATTTACAGTTTTTTTCCTTAGAAGGTGTTAAGACCAGATAATTGTACACCTGTTAAGACACTAGAAAGTGTCCAACAGAATGCACAAGTGAACATTTTCCAACTAAATAAATCATGAAGGTTAAAAAATCGAAGTTCTCCTAAGGTCCAAAGTTTATAAAGCAAAAAAAATTAAGGCCACCCATCTATTTCTTCGATAAACTCACGCGCGTGGAAAATCCTTCGAAAGCGGTGCAATTTTAGAAAAGGATGACCCAGTGATCCCTGACCACTCTACACACTTGGGGCCAATTCTATGAGACGAGCTCAGTCCAGTACAACCGAATTCAAGCTGCCTTGGAGATATGCAACCCTCAATGGAATCATCTTGTCCTACTCATGTGTCATTATCATACATGAACCAAGAGGGGGAAGATGGATTCAAAAATTCTATATAAACAGGCCATGGGAGAGCCAAAATATGAGACATTGTTATGCTAGCCAAATTGTTGTATGAGCAAACCACCATTGCATTGTTGAAGCCAAAGAAGGGAAGAACACTAATATGTTGGATGTATTGCTTCTAAGAAATCCACCATCTTAGTGCGAGAAGAGGAATCCACCATTGGAGAGTCTTCATAATTCTTTGAGAGAGAGAAGAAACTTGCAAAGAGATTGAGGAAGCGAACCCCCCTTGTTGAGGATTCTTGAGCACCATAACTCAAAGAATTATCTTCAAGTGTCTAAGATTCATATATTGTATTCAACCTCTACTACCAACAGTCAATAAAGAGAGATTTTTCCATTATCTTATTGATTTGTTTGCTCCATTTGAGCATTGTTTGTGTATTTACCTCTTTTTTTTTTTTTTTTATGTTTCTGCATGCATTGTTTCCACTATTTACAATGTTGTGTTTATTTAAGTCTGTCCACTAACAACACCAATTATGATTGTGTTCCTTTGCAGGGAACAATCAACTGCTAAAGAGGTGCCTTTTGGTACACCTTTGCCCCAAAAACACTACCATGGGAATGGAAACCAAACTGCTATCTTTTCATTAATCTAAAGATTGTTTTGGCAGGACCTCCTCTCTGCACAACCATCCTACAAGGCACTCAACAACTCTCTATAATTTTTACAGACCCCAAGGACGTGTTCTGAACCCGCAGAAGTGAAAGTTTTCCTTTTCTTTCTCGTCAGCGCATATTTTTCTCTGACAGACGTGCACAGACATTTGTGTGCGCTAAACATGCATGGTCAACAGAAATAAAATATGAGCCTTGTACTTGTCTCTTTTCTCAGGTGATTGGCAACATTTAGTGAATTTCCTTCACCTCTGCATTTTGTATTTTCTTTTCAATACCTTTTGTTGCTTTACTAACCTCAATTTGTGAATCAATTAGAGTATTTTTCATTTTTCATTTTTCATTTTCAAATACACACATAGCTTAATTAGGGAGAAACGTAAGTGGCCAAATTCCATATATATTTTTCAAACTGTTTTGCTTAAATTTTCTGCAAATCACATAGCTTAATTAGTAAAGAAGTAAGTGGCCTATCATCCACAAATCTTGCTACTAACCAAAGCATTTCATTCATCATTTTTTGAGACTAGGAGAAAATGTTAATAGAGAAAGTAAGTAATCCTTGCTTCCCTTGTGTCTCTTAGATGAACCTAGGCTTGCACATAAAAACTTTCTCGAAATAATTTAGATTTCCATCTCCCTTGTTAAACTCCACATAGCTTAATAGGAAAAGAGTAAGTGGCCCATAATCCACAAAAATTTCATTTTTCCATGTAAGGTACAATAAACACTTAGTGTAATTAAAATGGCATTGTAAAGGATCACTACATATCTACATCTTATCACACTTTGTATGTTCACTTGCATCACACACTAAGCTTCCATATGCTTTGTACTCAAGGGCATCTATTTTTTGGAGCTTTGGGTACTTAGTCTATTTTGGCTTACAAAATCACTCCATAAGTGAATTAAGACTCCTTAAAAACAACCATAACTTGAACCAATTAAGTTTCCCCACAGGGGCCACCAAAAAATTTATAGTTTAGGTTAGGACCATTGGGGGTAGGCATCCCATAAGCTACCATGGTCATGTTACACCTTTGAAACATAGTTGTTGACTTTTTAGGGAGCTTAAAATCCTTCAATCATCCCATGGAAAATAATACTCAAGCATGGTAGAGACCTGATTCAGAGGGGGTTCGGCTTAGGTCCAATGCGTGTGGTACTCTTTGGGGCTACCTGACCCATCTAGTGCTCGGTACTGGTAACTAAATACCAAGAAGATAAAGACTCAAATGCTCACGTGGGATGAAGGTACTTTAGTGGCCAAAATCTAGGGCATCCTTTCCCTATAGATGATGATGTAGGAAACACTTGAGCCTCATTACCATTACCTTGGTTGATTCTTTGTATGATGGAAGGCATTGCTAGTTCTTTCGGGACGTTGCTCTAGGACCCATTAGAATATACCTTCACAAGGCCTAGTTACTTTGAGAGTGGAAAGGATGATTAAGTCTACATAGGATTTTTTAACATACACAACAAACAAAAACCTTTGTTCTTTTTTACTTGATCACATAGTTTAAATATCAAAGGAGAATAAACCATTTATATTCTCACTTTGTTTTTATGTATGTGATCATATTGCATTGATACTTATCTCCTTCCCTCACCATACACAAAGTAGCACGTGCTCTAATCGACACCATAGGGGACCCCATGACTCCCCGTCGATCTAGACATTTTTTAGACCTCCCCCCATTACCTGGAGGTGTGCTAGGACTCCCGCCATTTAGGCATAGAGGACGTCACACAACCACCATTATTTACATAGATCCCAGGTGCATCCAACACCTTTGATGGATTAATTGGGTTCATATCCCAAAATCAACACAACAATAATTACTAATACCCTAGATATTCATTCAATGGCCAAGCATTTGATGCTACACAAAACACACCATCATTGCAATGTACAGGGTATTATTGTGGTCAACCCACACCTATGCAGAATACAATCAACAAGACTAACCAATATCACCCTCCTCATGGAGGCTCATATCCTAGCCCATAGGGAAACCAATACTCGTCTAGGAATACATACATGATATCCTCTTCCAAAAACCCATACATTAAAAAAGGACAAGGAAACCAATATTCTCCTTTCCAGCATAACAAAAAAATAACGCACCAACAAAAACAATGCAAGGGCGAATCTAGTGCAAGCTTCTCTCGCTTAACAACAATAATAAGAGGAACAATTGAATTAAGCTAATCCTTCAAATGTTTCTAAGAAAAAACCAAAAAGTAAGCGAAAGGGAGAACTCGAGCAGGGGGGAAGCAACCAACAACAACTCCCATGGGCACTAGGAAGGGGCAAACCCAACCGGAATCAAAACCAGGGAACGACCAAACAATAACCCACAGAAACAAGCCAAGAACACAAGTCTACGGACTAATCATTCATGTGCTATTAGTGGGAAATAGAGTCATTATACCCACCATTATCCTCAAATTCCTAATTAAAAAAAGACACAAGACAGTAGGGGGCAAGGATTTCAACAAACTGCAGAGATGCATGACCCTTCCCCCCATCAAGGAGTAGTTAACACACAATAAGAAACTCCCCACACTCATCCATCTAGAGGGAACCCCCATAACAATCCTAATCATGATATTTTCATGATAGAAGAGGATATTCTCTTGCAAACTTGAAACAGAAGTTATGAAACTCCCCTAGAGCCCAATCAATCCAGCTCAGCTATGACAATACCTACAGAGTCATTGACCATCCCTCGACCTTTTGTAGAATTTATGCCTAAAATGGTCAAAGGACCTTTACGGCGTGCAAGACACAACTCGAAAGTTGCTCATAGCTACAACATAGTCGACGACTTAGCACAATCACCGTCAACTATCTCAACATTATAAGTCTTGCAAACATGCCCAACCCAACGGAAAGCCTTAATTTCTGCTTTAGGTGAAATCTACCCATCTGATTCTCATCTAATGGTATTCAACTTGGACAAAGATACTCCACGACTACCATCATACATTGCTTTCCAAATCCCAGTCTTAATCCAAAATATCAACTTTTATCATTGCATTGTCGACAAAGGGGCTTCCACATATATCATGTCCAAATCTGTTTGGAAGAAACTAGGATCCCCCGAACTCAAGCCTTCTGACATTATACTTAGAGAGTAAGACACGCTCCCTTCTACTCCTGTTGGTCTATACCCTAGTGTGCCAGTTAATTTGGCTAGAAAAAACATGTTAATAGACATTGAAGTACTAGATGCCCAATTAGATCACAATATCCTACTAGGTCGAAGCTATATGTACGAGATGCTTGTAATCGCCTCATCAGTGTTTAGAATAATGATGTTCCCCCATGATGGAAATATCATTACTATCGATCAAATCACATACTACGAGAAGGAAACCTTACCCACACTAGACTACGTAATTCCCTTAGTCTCATCCTCCTATGATTTGATCACTACTTACACTGAGCTAAGCCCAGGCCAGTTTAAACCATCAACACTCCTAGGAACATTCCCAGGAAACCCTACGGTATGACAAGAACCTTTCCCAAACACCACAGCACTAGTGTGCATGATGACTTCATCAAACACCACCCAAAATTTGTAACCAATTCCATACATCACACACCCTACAACTTTTTATTCCATGACTCTACCTCACACCATTACACAAACCCCATTTTTATGCCCCCCACTCGGCTTTGTCTTGCACCAAGCAATGGCAAACCTTAATTTACCAAATATGGATCTCGCGATACCAGTATGGTATCTAGTCCCCATGACCATGTCGACGGATCTAGGACACATTTTGGTAGGTAATATCCTTGTACCTCCAACTCAGGAAACCACCCCCACTCAAAACCGTCCTACACCAACACTAACCGGGGCCGAAGAAAAGGCTAAACAAAATGGTAAAAGAGGAGAACCCTCAACCTCCTCCAGGTCCCTACAACCCTATGTGGTATGTGAAGAATTTTGGCACCCAAAACCACATATGCCTTGAGTTAGATGAGCTGAAAACCCTCATGCAAGCCTCTAAAACATCGGTAACCTTAGCTCCACCAAAAGGAGAAAACGTTGTGCCTTTATATAATAAAGAATTACACACCAACCATGCATGCACTATATGTGAAAAACATGGGCACTACACTCATCATTATCCTGATATCCCTCGATATCGAGAGACATTAAGCACACTCATTCAAACCAACATTAATGAGCTGATAGCACCAACCCAACCTCAAATGGACGATGGATGTAAGAAAATCTTCTACATTCAAGAAGAAGAAACTACATGCTCTAAAAAACCTTCCCGCAACACACAAAGGTAGCATGAACAACTAATCCCCTTCTCTTCTTTACCATGTGCTATATCGCACACATTTCCAATATGAAAATCCCTTCAGAATAATGAAGCCCACAAAAACAGGGTCAAAGCCTCATTCAATCGCAACATCACCCCTCAGACATTTACCGAGGGAGAGTTAGTCCTTTGCTACGATGTTTCCCAGGAAAAAGTGGGACCTAGAAAGTTTGAAAGCCTTTGGAAGGGCTCATACATCATTAAACATTGCCTTCTTAGGGGGGCATACATACTGTTAGATCCCGATGGGACTTGCCTAAAGAATCCTATCAATGGTCTCTACCTGAAAAAATTTCATCCATAAAATGCTAGAGTGGATATGTATGCACCATGACTTATTTTTTGATGATGATCACCTCATCGTGAATTTACTCTAAAATGATTTTCTTATCACATGTCAACAAATGGATCTTCTTCTAGTTTATCATCATGGGTTCACTGACGGTTCATCTTGATGGTCGCAAAACCTCGCTGCTGCAGCCTGGGACATATAATCTCCTGACCAGACACCTTGTTTGTTTAATGGACTTTGTATTGGATCAACTACCAACAATCAAGCAGAGTTCAACGCCATCATAGGCCTCTTGGCTGACACCCACTACCTAGGTATCTTTCACCTTGCATGTATTCCTTGATTCCCATCTAGTTGTATCATAGTTAAATAGGACCTTTCACATCCATGATTCACGCCTTTATCAAAATCATACAATTGATCGCATTGCTAATGAAATCCTAGATTGGCGTGCATCACATATATATCACCATCAAAATGCATGAAACATCAACAAAAGATACATCTCAAATAAAACACACAAATACACAAGAAGTATAAACACATCCAACATATCATGAGAGCCACCAAAAAATGATCTCATATATACATCAAAAAATATATGAGTACAAAAGATATCAATGGCCCATGACCTGGAAAAATAAGTCAACAAAATATAGGGAAGCATCCTCATAATGGGTGCTTTCCCTGGTACATACATAATCTCATCAAAAAATGAGAACCATTAAGTCTATCTAGGGTCCCGATGACTCAATATTTGCATTTGGAGCCAAAATGGAACAAGCCGTAGCCATTGCCATGGGTATGTGGCACAAAACTGGCTAGTGTGTCTGCTCCAATGATATCATCATCTAAAATACAACCTTCGCCAAGCTAGCCCATCCATCGATATGCAACCCTCTAGTTAGTGTCTCCACCCGACCCTAGGTATCGCAGTAGCTCTATAACTCCACCTCAACAGCTACCAAGCGTGCCTCTGCATCCTCAACACGCGTGCGCCATCACTCTACATCCTCGCCCACTGCTACAATGCCACTCTCTCCGGCAGGCCCACCAATCTCAAACCAACACCACTGCTCTGGTCTCTCTGGACCACCCCAAGGAACATCCGATGGCCTTACCACCCTCAGTCTCTGTGGAACATGGATATTCCCTGCAACACATATATGCCTCGGATCGTGGCCTACCAAATAGGCTAGTGGTTGCCCCTGTGACCCCACATCTACAAGTAAATAAACATGGTGTCAAGATTATCATAAATAAAATATAATATATGATACATGACAGCACACATATGTATACAAATGAAGAAATCAAAATATATCTGCTGGTCCGCAAACATCACCCTAAGGAAGTCCCATGTCTAGATCTCCCCGAAAGTCTACTCCATGATAGTGAAACTCCATAATCAAATAAGGATTGGAGTTAAACCAATCCTCTACAGTGGCATTCCAGTAATGCCCCACCTCGCCACCCTTAGCTCTTGACATCACACCTCCCCAGAGGTGCCTACGTGGGTCCCTGGCAAGCCCCACTGCTACTGCTAAAAGCAGACAAAGCATAACCACCCGCTCATATAGAATGCTATGGAGCACACTCCCATAGTATAAAATCCTAAGTGTACCATGCTGCACCTGAGTAAGTTGTGACAACATCCCTCGATGCATTAATTGAGCCCAATCAAATAAGTGCCCCGCCTGTAGTTACTGCAATGTCACTATATGGGGCCCCAAGCATCGATTATGGGATGCTGACCCCACCAGTCTCCCAATCATAGCTATCGCTGCTCGCTCGGCTAGGGCCAAATAGCTATAATCTTAAAACAACCCTCCTCATAGGGGTCTTTGTTGAAAATAGCAAGAAGAAATGCTAAAAATAGCATTTCTATAAATAGCATTTCGAGATATACTCCAACTCTGTTTGAAATAGAAAAAAATAGAAATGCTAAAAATAACATTTCTATTAATAGCATTTCAAGGTATATTCCAATTTTAATTTGTCCTTGAATTAAAATTGAGAATTAATATTCGAATTTAGTCTCACTAGCTATTTGAAAAATAATTAGTTAATTCATCTTGAGTTAATTAGTTGGAGAAATTCAAACATGAAGTCTTTGTGAAGACATGCAACAATTATCCCTTCGATTGAGGAAGTTATCCCTTAATTAAGGAGATAAGGATTAGTTGTATTTGAGTTGTAATTAGTTAGCTCAGTTAACTGAGTTAAGTCCAGTTAAATTAGTTCCAAACAGTTGGAGGAACTAATTGTGAGTTTAGTCAGTTAATACATTCATGCATGGAACTAGTGTTCTCCAGATAATTGAATATTCTCTCATAAATAACTCATGCATGTCAGTTCAGAGAAAGACCTAGTTGAGATTAAAGACAGGGACATTGTACTATCAGTTGGAGGATTTTTCCTATAAAGGAAACTCATCCATGCAGAAGGAATTATCTCCTTCAGGATTGTGTAGTTATTTCAGAGGTCAGTGTTGTGTGTGAGGTGAGAATCACACAGGTTGTAGTTGGAGGACCCAGGAGAAAGTGCGTAAGGAAATAGGAGGCTCGGAGGACTGAAGGAAGCCATATGTGTTGTCTATTCTGTTTATGAGAAACAGTAAGGGATTGTACTAAGAGTTGGATAGCTTGTGAGCTAAAGCTTTGTGTAATCCTGAGATATTTCCACTTGTATGATAATAAAGATAGCATGGTTTTTAGCTGAGGCTTTCCCCAGAGTATTCTTTTGTGTTTCATGTGTATTATTTATTCTTCTTTGTTATATGTGTTCCGATTGATCTTGCTCAAGTTGATTAAGCTTCCGCTAAGTTTGATAGTAGAAGTAGATCAAGTATTTTGCTTTAGTTACATTGCATTATTAGGTGATCTACAGTGAGAATTTCTACATGGTATCAGAGGTAGCTGATCTGTAGATAAATTTCTACATGGTATCAGAGCCAAGTTGATCAAAGCGGAGAACAATATACAAAGAAGGGAGAAGATCGAAGTTTGAAGTTCTTGATTGTAGGTACAAAATCAATTTCTTATCACATCTCAAATTTCACCAATGGCATTCAATGGCTTGAGACTTGAGTATGCCCTGGATGGCAGCTTGAATTACATAGCCTGGAAGGATCACAAGGAAGCGGTATTAGAGGACAACGGTTTGAAGAACTTCATTGATCAAGAAGTCCCCAAGCCAGTAGTAGCTAATGCCCAAGAATTGGCGGAATGGAAGAAATGTGTGGCGAGAGCGAGGAGGATTCTTCTGGAGGGAGTTCGAGACCATATTGTCTCAAGTCTCCATGGGAAGGAGACTCCATTTTCAATGTGGAAGAAATTGAAGGATCTATATCAGAACAACGACGACCAAAGGAAGCTAGCACTGAAGGACAAGCTTCGGAAAATCAAGTGTGAAAATGGAGACACGATCTCTACATATCTGAACAAGCTCACCACATGTAGAGATGAGCTTGGAAGTGTAGGAATCACGATAGTCGATGATGATATGGTGAGTCTTGCTCTCCTCGGTCTTCCTAAGAGCTGGCATAGCTACCAGGACTCAGTGAATGGAAGAGAGAAACTGCTAGATTGGGAATGACTGTGGTTGGATCTGATGCAGGAGGAGATCAGGAGAAGCACCAGAGATGGTTATTCATCCAAGGATGATGAAGAAAAACTAGCCTTAGCAAGTAAGGCAAGGAAAGGGAAGGAGAAGGATTCTCATCCCAAATTGAGTTCTTCTCATGGTGGGAAGAAGGGTGACAAATCTAAAGTGAGACACTTTAATTGTCATGAGGTGGGCCATTATGCAACTAATTTTCCATTGAATAAATCCAAGAAGGGATACTTAGAAGGATATGAAGGTGAGGCATTGGCCTCTCAGTTCAAATTGGATTTTACCCTCATCGCATGCATGGTTTCATCAATGATGGGTTGTGGTTGGTTTCTTGACAGTGGAGACTCATTCCACATGACCGGTGATAAGATTTTATTCAGTACCTTAGAGGAGAAAGACCTCAAGATACTCATAGAGATGGGTGAGGATGAAAAGTATAGTGTTTCAGGAGAGGGCATGATTGCTTTTCAGAGGGAGCATGGAGCTTCTATCACCCTGACTAATGTGAAATATGTGCCAGGACTGAAGAAGAACTTGGTATCGATTGTGATGGTGGAGGACAAAGCCTACGATGTTGTTTTCAGTAAGGGAAAGGTTTTCCTTAGACACATCACCACGGGTCAGGTGAAACAAATCGGTTCACGGGTACAGAACCTATATGCTCTTGAGGTTCAAGATGCATGCAAGGCCTTGAGGAGCAAGGAAACTGTTAGAGACTTGGTGGTTGAGAGGGAGAGTACATAACCTCTCAACATGCAGCGCCAGAAGAAGTCTCAGAAAATTGTGGAGGAGCCAAAATTGGTGAATTAGCTTTAGGAGGTTGTGGAGAAGCCACAACTAGAGAAGCCAAGAGGAGATCGAGTGGAGGCATCCACTCATGTAGAGACCTCTAGTAGGGGAAAATTTCGAGCCAAGTGGGTAGAGGGATCACATGCAACCATACCTCCAGGTGTGAGGTGGGGCAATGTGAAGTGATAGCTCCAAGAAGGTTGAAATAGGGGTAGGATCTTTGAGGTACCCAACCTCTTTGATTAGAACTTTCTATGGGAGCCCCGAAGAGGAGTAGTAGGACTGGCTGAGTGGGTAGAGATAGATGTGGATGGAAAGACAGAGAGAGCTGCAGTGCAAGAGTCCCAAGACAACACAGAGCTAGCAGGTTGCATCAATGCGAGAGGAACAGGAGTGTTGCAACAATGCAGGATGGCACAGAGAGGTGTGCAACGGTGCGAGATGCAGGGAGTTGTTTCAGCAATGCAGAGGTTAGATAGGGATCACTTGTCAGCGGCAGAGGGAGCTTCAACATCAGAAGATGTTTCTAACCCAATAAGGAGGTCAGTTACTTACATCAAAGTAATTGAGTTGCAGTGCAGCATTGGGCATCACAATGCAACATGATGAGAGGAGGTGCAATGCGTATGCAGTGCTGGGAGATAGGACCAGTAGCAGCACGGATGTAGCAGAAGGAATTAGTGTGACTGATGTAGTTAGAGATCAAAGTGATAGAGGCTAGAGAAATCAGATATTGAAGAGCACAGAGGTGCAGAGTTTTTAGTCAACAAAGGCAATAGTAGTCAGAGACTTTGATGACAGATGCATCATACTGATTCAGGTTGTATATTTTTTGTTTTTGGAGTTGTTGGAGCAAAAAAACCTGAGAGAAGTGTTGCATGCAGAACATTCCAAAGGTTCAGGATCAGGTTCGAGTTGAATGCCTTTCTTGTTGAGAGGGAGTGTTTAAAATAACAACAATAATTGCTAAAAATAACATTGTTATAAATAGCATTTCAGGATATACTCCAACTCTGTTGGAAAGAGAAAAAATTAGAAATGCTAAAAATAACATTTCAGGATATATTCCAATTTTAATTTGTCCTTGAATTAAAATTCGAATTTAGTCTCACTAGTTGTTTGAAAAATAATTAATTAATTCATCTTGAGTTAATTAGTTGGAGAAATTCAAACATGATGTCTTTATGAAGACATGCCACAATTATCCCTTTGATTGAGGAAGTTATCCCTTAATTAAGGAGATAAGGATAAGTTGTGTTTGAGTTGTAATTAGTTAGCTCAGTTAACTAAGTTAAGTCTAGTTAAATTAGTACCAAACAGTTGGAGGAACATGCCCGCCTCATATAAACACATTTTTATTGTAGGTTTTCACCTGAGCATGGTTACCATTTATACTCATTCAAGGGGTTTTTCTCTACTCGTCTCCACAACAATTTATCCTCTCTCTCGAAAGGTTGATCAAACTCTCCATCAGAAATGAAAACATGATGTATTTCGGTTATACGATTCCTCCTAACCTCATACACCAAGGGGGGGAATTTTAACACTAGAAAATTGTACACTTGTTAGTACAATCCAAAAGACACTAGAAGGTGTCTAGCAAAATGCACAAGTGAACATTTTCCAGTGAAATACATCATGAAGGTTAAAAAAACCAAAGTTATCCTAAGGTCCAAAGTTTATAAAGCAAAAAAATTAAGGTCGCACGTCTATTTCTTTGATAAGAGCATGAATGTGTAATATCCTTCAAAAGCCGCGCGGTTGCAAAAAAGGATGACTCAATGATTCAGGACCACTCTACACACTTGGGGCTGATTCTATGACATGAGCTCAATCTAGTATAGTCGAATTCGAGTCGCCTTGGAGATATGAAATCCTCAATGGAATCATCTTTTCCTACTCATGTGTCATTATCATGCATGAACCAAGAGGGGGAAGATGGATTCAAAAATTCTATATAAATAAGCCATGAGAGAGCCAAACTATGAGACATGGTTACGCTGGCCAAATTTCTATCTGAGCAAACCACCATTGCATTATTGAAGCCAAATAAGGGAAGAACACTAGAATGTTGGCCATATTGCTTATAAGAAATCCATCATCTTAATGAGAGAAGAGGAATCCACCATTGGAGAGTCTTCATACTTCTTTGAGAGAGAGGAAAAACTTGCAAAGAGATTGAGGAAGATAAACCCCATTCTTGAGGATTCTTGAGAACGATAGATCAAAGAATTCTCTTCAAGTGTCTAATATTCATCTATTTTATTCAACCTCTACTACCAACAGTCAATAAAGGGATATTTTTCTATTATCTTATTGATTTGTTTGCTCCATTTGAGCATTGTTTGTGTATTTACCTCTTTGTTTAGTTTATGTTTATGTATGCATTGTTTCCACTATTTACAATGTTGTGTTTATTTAAGTCTATCCACTAACAACAATAATTCTGATTGTGATCCTTTGCAGGGAAAAATCATCTGCTAAGAAGGCGTCTTTTGGTACACCTTTGCCCCAAAAAAACTACCATAGAAGGAAACTGTCAGTTTATATGAGGGAATTGTATTACGACTTTCTATTATTATTTTGAGCGAGTTAGAGAGAGGATGTTGTGTGAGAGTGAAGAGGAAATTACAACAGATCTATTGTATGTCGTATCTCTTCATTTTGCCAGATAATATAAGAAAAACGATTGGTTTTTTGTCGGTAGATGTAGCCCAAATTGGGTGAACCATGTATATCTATGTCTCTCTTATTTTATGCGTTCTTTATTTGTGTTTCCGCAATATTTTATGTGTTCCATTGAACTGTGATATATTTTTTTCTAACAAATGGTATCAGAGCCAAAGGTCCATTTGGATAATAAACTCATAGGAAATAAGGGTTTGTGGTTCGAGTGGGAGAGATTATGGAAGATAGTAGGTTTAGGGTCGAGAAATTTAACGAATAAAATTTCCAAATGTGGAAGATGTATATGGAAGATTATCTGTATCAGAAAAATTTGTACCTACCATTGAGCGAAAAATCAAAGAAGCTGACAAGTATGGCAAATGAATAATGAGATCTTCTTTACAGAAAGGCACTAGGAACAATACGACCGTGTCTGGTAGCATCAGTGGCATTCAAAATTTCAAAGGAAATGAAAACAAAAGGTTTAATGACACCATTAGCCAAAATATATGAAAAACCCTTGGCCTAAAATAAGGTATTTCTTATGAAGCATATATTTAATATGAATATGTCAGAAGGTGGATTTGTTGCTAATCATTTAAATGAATTTAACACAATTACCAATTAGTTAAGTTTTGTAGGGGTAAATTTTGATGATGAAGTTAGGGCTCTGTTATTTATGTGCTCATTGCCATAAATTTGCAATGGCCTAGTTATTGCTATTAGTAACTATGTGTCTGGATCTAGTACATTAAAGTTTAATGATGTTGTTGGTGCCATCCTTAGCGAGGAAATGCGATGGAAAAGCTTTGGTGAGACATCAGGCAATGCTTTGACTGCAGAGACTAGGGGAAGAAAAATGGAAAGAGGAAGGAGCCTAGGAAATTACGGTAAGTCAAGAATAGGAAGATCCAAATTTAGATCTGGGATAGTGTGCTAGAAATGTGGGAAGAAAGGACACTTAAAGAAATACTACAAATCTCAAAAGGGAAAAGAAGGAGATGGACAACAAGAGAACAATAATGAAGTGAATGTGACAAGTGATGTATTTCAATATGATTTTATTATTTCATTAGAGAAAATTATTGATGCCTAGGTGGGAGATTCAAGAGCCTCATTCCATACCACGCCTGATAAGATACATTTTCATGACTATGTTCAAGGAGATTTTGGACAGGTTCGTCTGGGTGATGAAAAACCTTGTAAAATCATTGGAATGGGTAAGGTTTTTATAGAGAAACAAAATGGAAACCAATGGCTATTGAAGGAGGTAAGGTATGTTCTATATCTGAAGAAAAATCTAATTTCAACAGGATAGTTAGGTGGTGAAGGCTATGTAACTACATTCATAGAAAAAACCTAGAAGGTCACTAAAGGAGCCTGAGTAATAGCAAAAGGAGAAAAGGTTGGTACATTGTATTTATGTAATGGTATTTCTAATTTTTTTAATTCTTTAACATCCATAGGAGAAGATACGACATTGTGGAATCATAGGCTCAGGCACATGAGTGAGAAGGGGATGCAAATTATTCACTCAAGAAATTTGTTGCCAGGTTTGAAGCATGTTGATTTGGATTTTTGTGAAAATTATGTTTATGGAAAGCAAAAGAGAGTCAGATTTATCAGAGTTGGGAAAGAAAAGAAGAGTGAAAAATTAGAGTTTGTGCATACAAATGTATGGGGACTTGCTCAGGTATCATCTCTCAGTGGCTTTCACTATTATGTTACTTTTATTGATGATGGAACTAGGAAAACTTGGATTTATTGTATTCGAAATAAATATGATGTATTTGGTACTTTCAAGAAATGGAAAGATTTGGTTGAGATTGATACATGAAGGGAGTTGAAGTGTCTCAGATCATAAAATGGAGGTGAATACTGTAGGAAAGGGTTTGATAGCTACTGTTTAGAGCATGGAATTTGCAAAGATAATACAGTTCCAGGAACACTACAAGAAAATGGTGTGTTAGAAAGGATGAACAAGACAATCATGGAGCATGCCAGGTGCATGAGATTTCATGCAGGAGTACCCTTACAATTTTGGGAAGATGTTGTAGATATTGTCGTTTATGTAATAAACAAAGGGCCTTTAAGTTCCTTGGATGGTGGTATTCCAGAGGAGGAATGGACAGGTAAAAAGGAAAACTTCTCATTTTTAAAGGCTTTCGGTTGTGAAGCATTTTTCCACATTAATAAATAAAATAGAACAAAGTTTGAGGCAAAATCAAAGAAATGTACCTTTATTGGATATGGTGCTAATGCTTTTGGTTATCGCTTATATGATTATGAAAATCACAAAATCATTAGGAACACAGATGTCATATTCAACGAAAAGGTATTGTATAAAGATCAGATGTAGGGAAGGAAACAAGAAAAAGAAAACAAAGAATACACAATGCTTACTGAGATCACCAAAAAAGTAAAGGTGCCTGAAAATCAGAATGATCAACAACCACAACAACAGAAACCTCAAAAGCTTGAAAGTGGTGGTAGAATATCTACTAGGATAAGTAGACCCCATAAATGATACTCTCCTTCATTATATTATGTATTGTTGACTGATTCTGGTGAACTGGAAAGATATGAAGAAGGAATGATGGAGTTTATATAATCAATTTCTAAGTGGGAGATTATGGGGTGTGGAGCCTAATTATCTTCTTGATTGTTTAGAGGTTTTTTGTTTCAGATGTGTTGTATCCCTGCTCCTAACAGGCTTGTAATGCTACCTATTTAATCACCATTAGGGGGGTCCATGGGAGGGTGACAACGAATTTTATGAGCCCCCCCTGGTGGGGGTCCTCCGAAGCTAAAAATAGATGGAAAATTGCCTTGTAAAATATTGTAATTTCATAGTTAATCTGGGTTGTTTATTAGGCAGATGATCTGACGGTAGAAGTTATGTTAATTTAGGTTTGTTTTCCCTAGAAGTAAACCCTAGGTTTATATGAGTGAATTGTATTCCAATTGTGTATTATTATCCTCAACGAGAGAGAGAGAGAGGAGGTTGTGTGAGAGAGAAGAGGAAATTACAATGGATCTACTGTAGGTTGTATCTCTTCATTTTTCTGGATAATATAAAAGGAAGGACTAGCTATTTCTCTGTGGACATAACCCAAATTGGGTGAACCACGTATATCTGTGTCTCTCTTGTTTTATGATTTTCTATATTTTTGTTTTCGAAATATTTTATGTGTTCCATTTCTATGTAATATATAATTTTCTACGGAATTGCATAAGGAAATAGGGGCTCAAGCTGAGGGAAAAATTGACTAAGTCTTGGTCAGAGCTTCTTAGTGAGAAGAGAGATAGGTTATTCACTTGTAGGTTGTGCTCAATTGATCAAAGAAATTGTAATACATCTTTATTCATTAGATTAATGAAAACATGCATTAGGGTTCTTAGCATATTGATTTCCATAGGAAAAATATTGTGTGCATGTGTTATTTCTTATTGCATGTCTAAGATTATTGTTCTAAATTGTGAATTGAATTCCACAGAGTAGTAGAGTAGGTTTGTGTCTTGTGTTTTTGATTAAAACTTCATGAGAAGTTGCAAATCTACATCATAATTTCTACACAGAGGAAGATTTTCCATTAATTGTTAAAATGGGTAATATATGATGGTACTTCTAACAAATTATTTAAAGATCGAGAAATAAAATATCTCAAAGTTTTGAGAAGAACTATGAAACCAAATCCTACATGCCATGAAATAAAAGATCTACGAGATCTAATAAAGTGCATATATAAGTATTTATGCATATACACCAAGAATTATTACATAGATAGGTAACATTCCATAAGAGTCAGTAGCAACTATAGATATTCCTATGAATTTTTGAATTCCTAGTCATAGTCATGCACACATAATGTTGAAGGTCATGCATGTAAGGCCATTATTAAGGTGCGCACATGCATGTTGTTCATGTTTTCATGTGTAAGTTGTTAAATCATGCGTGTATGATGGAAGTTGGAATGTGTAATTATAGATCAATGCAACAAATGTTGTAGAATATTCATATTGATTAGGGATGTGTTGCATTAATGGGATGGGGGGTTGCTAAGGGCACTACCCCTTGGACCATATGAGGGACATGGTGTGCCCCAATCCTATATTGGTAAACATAGTTGTGGCATAGTGAGGTGGTTCATGTGAAACCATCAATGTCTATGCTCAAATCCTATTAATTCCTAATCCACCCTTCCATTAACCCCTAACACTTAACCATTAACCAATTCGTGAAACATAAACATCTTGACACATGTGTTAGGGGTTTTGTGCTAGTAACTTAAGGGTTACAAGTTAGTGGGTAGTAGGTAGTGGGTTATGGGATACGTATATGTAGGTCATTTGGTTAGACTTGAATGGGTTAGTGGATCAAAGCCTAGTGGGTGAGTGGGGTAATGAATTTTGGGTTAGTGGTTAATAGACTAAGGGTGAGTGTATTAGAATTTAATGGCTAGTTGCTTAGGGCTTAGCGATAGGTGGTTAATCAATAAGAATATGAGAAGATAGATAATTATAGAAATTATTATTATATTTAATGTCATAGTATTAATTATAATAATTGTAATCCATGAGCAGTGAACCAAGTTAATGAAAGTGGGGGTATTGTGTTATCCCCAGTAGGCTTCAAACATCACAAAAATGATGAATTCACACTCGTAAGGGTGACCGATATTGAGTAGAAGCATCATGGCCATTAATTTTTGTTGGATAACCTCATGCTCCTCACACCCCTCTAAATTAAAAATCCATAAGCACTATTCAACTTTTAGTGTAGCCTTGGAATTTTTAAAATTAAATATTGTAAATATTTTTTCTAAAAATATTTTCAATCTTTTTCTATTTTTATTTAATTAATGAATTATAATTGATATTATAAAATTATAACAAATAATAATAATTATTTATATATTATAAATTTATTTATTTATTTATTTATTATAATTAATATTATGAAAATATAAAATATAAATATAATCATAGTTTTTTTTTCAAAAGAAAAATTTGCATATATATATATATATATATATATATATTTGTCTATATCTATTTAAGATAACAGGAAAAATATGTTATTATATTTATTTATATGCTATAAAAATATAAAGTTTAGGTTGTGTCTATTTAAAAGAGATCCAATGTTTTCCACATATTTGTGGAGGTTAACGTCACAAACTAAACTAATTTCCCAATTTATAAGTATTTTTGTATATTAAGATATCATTTTAGTTTCCCTCGTTGGGATGAGAAGGGATGATATAAGAGGGGTCATCACTTTTCTCCATGAGTATAAGATTCCCCATCATTAGTCAACATGGTGTACTCTCAGCAATGGTAAATGCTTTGAAGGTATTGTGGTTTATGAGCTTCATGGTCCATATAGCTAGTTCAATTTGCATGCATATGAGTGATTGTATCTTGAAAATGGATGCATAATTGCATTTATAGGAGGTTTGAATGGAATTGCAGGTTCACTTCTGAATGGTGGGATAAAAATGGAAGGTTGGAAGGATTTTTCCCTGGCTCAATTCTTGTTTTTGACTGGTCAAGTTCCATCTACCGTGGATACCCATTGTGGCTATATCTTTTTTCCTCTTGCATTTTGAGCCTTGGAGGCCCATGCTTGTTGCGATTCTCGAAAGGAAGGAGGTTATCCCCAATAACTAGTAGAGAGAGACAATGGTTTGACAATGAGCTTGTTATAGCTGAGCTGTGCTAGGCATGGTTCTTAGCAAAGTGCTTAAGATCGATTGCATGTGAAAACCTTGAATCAATAATTTGAGGACCAAACCCCATCTGATATTAAACAAGAATTACAGGCCTTGGAGGACAATGTTCTGAGTGAGAAATAATGTCTGCAAGATCATGAAATTCTGGAGGATATTTGTCAATGTGTTCATGATCCCAAGCACACATGTGATAGACATAACCACTACATGTTGACCATAGTGATATATTGGAAAATCAAAACCATGCTTGCTCAAGTTCTTCTAGATAAGAAGGATGTTAAAAATGAAATTATGATGGTGCTTGATGAGATGGGGAAGTTTAGATAGAGATGTGGATTCGATGACTAAGTTGGAAGAACACCGCCTTAATGTAGCAAGTCCTAGTGGAAAAAATTCGGTGAAGCTAAGCCCCATTGATTTGAATACTTCCAAGCTCTTCCAAGATCTTCCTCGTAATTTCTCTTTTTATCCTCATGTAACAATTTTCATGGCTTATATTTGGTAGTAGGTTTAGTCTGCTCAGCCATAGCAATTTTGCCTATGATTTTTGTGATATCAGCTACTTAGTAGATAATACTTATAGTTAATAAGGATCAAGGAAGACACTATATGTGACTATCATCATAATTTTTATATTATAGACAAACTATATTTTTTTTAGATACTAGATTGATGCTTTATCATTTTGTTGGTGGTTAGATTTTCCTAATAGCATACCACTAACAAGCAGTGCTATGCACAACATGTAAATCTCATTTCAGATAATAGAATAGAACTTTAAAAATAAATATATCATTTTAGTTAGAGAGACATTTTTTTTTTGGAGATTACTACTGACATGAAATGATTTGATCGCTATCAATTTAGATGTTTCTCTATATATTATATTATTTTAATGATTTCTACAAATATAAAAAGATTCATAAATCTAAATTTTGTAGATCTCTAAATATAAAAATATTATTCATTGTAATTATGTTGTATAATAAATATTTTTAAATAAATAATTTAAAAATATATATCTTTTATTTAAAATAAAAAATGTGTAAATTATTTTAATAAATAACATTAATATTGAAAATACACACACACACACACACACACACACATATATATATATATATATATATATATATATATATATATATATATATATATATATATATATATATATATATATATATATATATATATATATATATATATATATATATATATATATATAGATTAGTTTTGATAAAAAATAGTATGTTTTTTTTTTTCTTTGAAGTTAGGAACTTTAAATTAGCATTACATAGATTAAAGAAATTTTGTTGCTGGTATGTCCGAAGGGAAACCAAACCAGTGACAAAATTCAAAGTTTTGAGATTGCTAAGACCTCATTTAACTAGAGCATATTGTAAATAGAAACTTATAAAAAAAATCTCGCTATGTCAGAGCTTGACATACATCAAGCTCGCTATGTGCACCAATAATACTGGAGCAGAGAAAGAACTTTGACTAGGTTGACTTATACTAGCCTCTAGCATTTCTGCAAACATATATTCAATTTCACTCTTTTGGACATATGGTATCTGTAAGATATGATGTTTGGAGGAACACTTCTTAGAATCAAACGAATAGCGTGATCATGATTATAGATAGGTGGGAGGCCTTTGGGAGTCTCAAATACTTTGGAATGATTGTCCAAGACTTTTTGGAGATCTAGAGAAATAGATGATTTTGATGTTTGAACCTATAGTGAGCATAATTGTGCAATTAAGCCTCATTGTTCTTGCTTAAAAAGCTTTGTCATGCCATTAAAGTTGATTATATTTCTTGGTTTCCCTGTGATACCCCTTAATTCAATTTCCTTTCCTTCCCAAAATAATTTCAAGAAAAATTCTTGAAAATTAAAAGCTATTGTCCCCAAAGATTGTAACCATTGGACTCCTAGTACAACATCAACACCACCCAATGGAATGGAAAGCATTGGAATATTCAAAACATATTCCCCCATGGTTAGATTGATATTATGGAACATTCTAGAGAAATTCATAGTTCCTCCATTTGCAACCATCACTTGACACTTAGGTGTTGGCTATAGGAAGCAATTCAATTCTTTGGTTATCTTACAATGAATAAAATGATGAGTACTACCTGAATCAGTCAACATTATTACCTTTTGCTTCTTGATATATCCTTTTATCTTGAGAGTTTGAGGAGTGGAAATTATTTCCAATGCATTGCTTGGATTCACTTCTTCTTTCTCTGAGTTAGTATCTCATGTATATCCTTCTCTTTTTATGTTTCTTATTCCTTTTCTTCCTCCTCTTCACAATATTTGTAGAATAATTTCTTCTCAGCACACTTATGACCTTTAGTGTATTTTCTATCACAACTGTAACAAAGCCCTTTTGCCTTTTTTTACTCCAATTGTTGTGGCAGCAACCTTGTAGGTTGTTGAAGGCTAGTAGCACCAACACTTCCATATTTAAAGTTGTGAGTGGTAGACTTCCTTGTTGCCATAATTTTGCTTTCAACTTTTCTTGCCACCTTGAATGCCTTCTCCAATGAATCAGGTTCCCAAAGGCAAATCTCATGCTGGATGTTATCTTTCAAAGTCCCTATGAATACATCAATCCTATGCTCCTTTGGATGATCAATTACCGTAATATTCAATTTTTGGAAGTCCTCAATGTACTCCACCATTGAACCCTTTTATTTGAGATTTATCAATTGGCTAAAGAAGGTGTTTCTCTTTGTATCCTCATAATGTGCTATCATTTCCTCCATAAAAATTTACCAAGTGAAAAGTGGTTTATGATAACAAAGGCATAAATACCATACAAATTGATTGGGTTCTAAATATAAAGATGAAATGTGTACCTTTTGTGTGTGTTGCACACCATTTAGATCAAAATATTGCTCCATTTGTGATATCCATATCACCGGATCCTTGCCATCAAAATTCCTCATATCTATCTTTGAAATGTGGTGATTATTAAACCCCACATTTGAGTCTCTAAAATCATAATTCATATTCCTTTTCTCCTCATCATGATTTTCATCAATTACCTTGTCACCACTAGGAAGCCTTTCTTGCAAAAAAAATGCAAACCTTCCTTCAAACCTTCAATGTATACTTTTAAAACATCCATGTCGCCTTTTAAACCATCCATGTCACCTTTTATTTTGGCTTTTAAACCATCCATGTCATCTTTGGTTGCACTTTGTGAGAACACAATTTTTTGCACTTGGTCTCGTAATTTTGATATATCATGTTGCAATTCCTCCTCTTCATGTGTCACAGTAGAGCTTTCTGAGGGCTTAATGGGTATAGAATTATTTTGTTTAGGAGGCATTTTATAACCCAATAATGATATATATGCTTCAATATGCCCTTTGAATCACTTCAAATTGATTTTTAAAACAAAAGTTATGCAATTTAAAAAACATACACACCTTTTTTTTTCTTTTAGGAGCTCGATCTTGAAACGGTTGTAACTCTATAATTTTGGATCTTCAAGGTTTGGACTTCAATGATAATGTACCACTATGAATATTCTTTCCAATGCCACAAGTCAGACCAATATTTGATTCTTCAATATAGAGTTATGCCAGATCTCCCACGATGACCTTATTATAGACTGGTTCAGTAGAGCAAACTTGTACGAAGTGCTATGTGTCACTATTTTTACCTTCAACCCTAAAACTAATACACCAAAACCTAGATTCCGTGCCATTCTAGTCACTTTTTACAAAATTCAAATTCGATGCTCGGATAGAAAGTTATGACGATTGTACCTAGGTCACCTGTTTTAGATTGAATTCTAGATCCTGCAAAAAACCTAACTTCTTTAGATCATATCTTCAAAAATATGGTGAACCAAGATATGAAATACTTACAAAAAGTTAACCAAGGTTTCAGCTCCATGTGGTCAAAATTTCATCTTTTGAAGCTTCATAGAAAAATGTTATAGTGAAAATGCCAAGATGACTTGTTTGAAGAAGTGAAACCCTAGAATCCAAAGTTCTGATACCAAATGTTATGCAACCAACTGACAAAAAAATAGATCAACGACTTAAAAAATATTCTCTTCAAGGAGGAAACCTCTTTTACATTACATAAATGAACAATTCTTGGATGATTCAAATGATAAGACCTCCTTTGTATATATACAAGTCTAAGGGTTCACAATATACTTATAGCCTACATAACAATAACAATGTAAGGGCACAACAGTAACAATAATGGACTTCTATGAGGCACAAAAATAAAAACATGGGGGACACTTGGGCACAAAAATAACAATAGGGGGATACACTAATAAAAATAAGGGGAATACACTAGTATTATAGGACAAAAAATCACAATTTTCATTACAATTGTTGAAAATTACATGTTGTAGATGCTCTCCAACATATCAAAAGGACTATTATAGTAAAAGTGAAATCAAAATTACAATTTAAAATATGGTCCCTTCAAAACATATGTAGACATTTTCATACATCATCTGTGGTCTGATATTGTCGCTATACTAGACTGGGATCACGAAAATATTCAAGACGAGGACAACAATGAGATTAATGCCCATAATTATCACACAAAGCACATGGGAGATTCATGCGTAATGATATGTTCTTCTTAGCTGACTTAGGTAAGGTGACATGGAACTTAGGAATGTTAGAATCAGGGAAGGTATCAGAGACCACATTTTTGTTTTTGACAAGATTGGTTACTTATATATTATAAAACAACAAGAGGGGGACTAGGTCCCAGTACATATGGAGAGGGGAGATCAATGGTTTGGAGCAAAATGGGAACGTAGTTCCGTCATCCAAATCACTATTCAAGCTTCTGAAAGTTTGAAAAACATATTGACTATATTGTCGAAAGAACTACCATAAAAATAAACAGAAATTATATTGCATAGAGAAATAGCAAAGGAGTCACCAAAACTAGTTAATAGAATCATCTGGAGGCTTGTCTTTCTTGTCGCTGAGCTTGGTCAAGGCTTCACCTTGCTCGCTTTGATTCAATGTCTTTATGTATCTTACTGCTTCTTCCAGATGTTGGCATTTATCTTTTAGCCCTTCGATTTCTTCTTTCTGCTTCTCAAATTTCTTCTTCTTGGAATTATTTTCAGACTCCACTTTAGCCTTAAGCTCATTGAAGTATTTGATGAAGCATCCATTCATGAAGCAGTTAGCCTTGCAGAGTGCGCAGTTTCTATTGGTATCGATCTGTTCCAAAGGATGCTAGACATTTTGGAAGCAAAGGGGGAGCTCCTCTTGTCCTCGTTATGGATCTGTGCCTGAGGTCTTCTGAGTAAAGGTGAGCAAAGGGCAATGATTCTGAAGTTATTGTCCGAAATTATCCCTATGGACAGAAGTCTTATGCAGTTCGAATGAGTCTTGCAAAGAATTTCTTCACTTGAGGTCAACTGCTGTAAATGCTTGAATGAGAGAGGGCTTTTGAGAGGAAAGGAATGACAATGGGGAAGGATTAGCCTGTTATGGGGGTCAGATACTTTGATGAAGGAGGAGGGAAGAAACAGAGAGGATGGGAGAAGGTCTGAGGGCACTGATAGAGAGTAAGCTATGTGGAATAGAGAGACTCATTTGAAATAGATTGGAAAGCCCTGATCGAAAGCTGAACCACAAAGACAAGCCGGGAGTTAGCATAAAAATAACAGAGACAGGGAACTGAAACAACAATACCTCTACCAACGCAAAGGAGAGTAAAGGAGTCTCTGCACCTTGGACACCTCCAGAAATAATCCCTACAACCTGTAAAGCATGCGCTAATGGGAGGCTTCTTCATATGGAGCAACCTTATCCCAGGCTGCTTCTTATAAAAACTGATGATAAAATCCTCGTGATCCTTCCCAATTGTTGTTACAATGTGATCTATGACATAGCTGATATCCTTGCGAGTGAAAAGATTGATGCCCACTTCTGTCTTGTCTTGAGGACAATATTTTTTATTCAGGCGGATCCTCTGTAGACTGCTTTGAACGAGAATGATTTTCCGCTCTGCTCTAGGTTGATTTCCTTTGGTCTTTGTGACTGTCATCTGTTAAGGGATCGTGGAATGGGACTGGATAGTACTGTGTTTCCTTTTTTCCCATGAGTAATGATTTTCCCAGTATAAAAAAATTTTCCCTTCTGTTTTGGTCCATATCACCCTAGCCGGCTGGTTATGGAATTGATTTTTTGTAGACAACATTGTTTTCTATTACTGATCCAGCTTCTCTGTCCACTGCCTTGCTAGTTAAGGCATTTGCTTCCTGGTTATGAGCTCGTAGCACATGTTTATAGACTACTTTCCCTAATAGTTTGATGTTTTCATTAATTCTCTACTTTATCTTATTCAAGGCTAGGTTTGTAATGTCTCTTCCAGAGTCCATCGCTGATATTATAATAGTAGAGTCTCCTATAATAATTGGATCTTTGACTTGGAACTCTATGAGGAAATTTATTCCCATTAGCAAGCCATAGGCCTTTACTTTATTATTTGACATAGTCCCAAGCCCCCACTTGAATGTTAATATTATTTCACCTTGCTGATCCCGAATTAGCCCACCCACCCCAGATCTTCCTGGGTTGTTCATAGATGCACCGTCAAAGAAGAGTTTGAAGGTTTTTTGGTTTTTGATCCATTCCTCTACTTCCCTTTCATTTCCCCGCAGCTTCCAATTTGATTGTTTGTTTCTGACATTCTTTGGGATATAATTTCTAGAAAGGCCATCCAAGGGGATTTTATTATACCAAACTTTTTCTGCTTGTGTCCAGTTGATTTGATCAGGGGGGGGCATACTTTTGGCATTGATCGTTTCCACTATTTGAGCCCAAGTTTTGGCAAGAATAGTCCCTATACTTGGGTTTTTACCTTTGAAGATGCGCTTGTTCCTAGCCAGCCAGATTTGCTAACAAAGTGTAGAGGGAAGGCACTTCCATACACTTAAAATGGTTGCCTTATTTCACTCTGCATGGAGATATTTGTGCGCCCAACTTTTGAATAATGGAGGCAGCTGCATAATTGAGTCAGCATTCATTTCAAAGGGGTAGATAACCTGTTTCCAGCACTTTCTGGCTATATGGAAATTCAAGAAGAGATGCTGGGAGCTCTCTTCTTCAGCAAGGCAAAGAACACACATTGAAGGCCCTTGGATGCCATTTTTCTTCAAATTCTTCGTAGTGAGAATCCTCCCTTTTAAGAGAGTCCACACAAAGAACTTGACTTTAGGAAGGCAAGCATCCTTCTAGATAGTAGTCCAGAGACTCCATTTATCAAGGTTGTTATAGTTGCGGAGGAAGTTGTAACCAGATTTGACAGTGTAGGCTCCTCCACTAGGATCCCAAATATAAGTGTCCTTATTCTATTTGTTTATTGGAGCTGAGCCATATAGAAGTGCCTTCAAATATTCCCACTGATCAACATGGAGATTTGGAATAGCTGGCCTTTTCTAGGCTGTCCATCTATCTTGGTTCCATTCCGAAATAGCAGATAAGGAGGAAATGCCCTTCTCCTCCATCCAGACATGAAGGTCATTTAGGTTGTGGTATCATTTTAATGGGGCTTCTCCCATGATTCTGTCATTCTAGATGGAGATGTTTTCTCCATTTCTAGGATTATTTGAGAGATGATCTTTGATGTGGGGGATGGATTTTTTGATAAGTCTCCAAATTTGAGTACAAGGACATTCAGAGATCAGCCCATCAAGTAGCAAAGAACTTTGGCCATTGAGGTATTTCCTAGCCAAGGAATCTCTCCACCATTGATCCTGACCAATAAGCATTTGCCAAACTAATTTTATACCAAGAGCTATGTTTGTTAAATTTGGAAGACGGACAAATATACCTCCATATTCGAAAGGAAGTGTGACTTGATCCCACCGAACCAAACTGAACTTCTTGGAGTCCTGTCTCCCCCCTCACCAAAGGAAGCCTATGATGATAAGCTCCATTTGTTTATGGATGCTAGCTGGAGCCAAAATTAAAGCAAACTGGTAGATAGGCAAAGCCGAAAGTAGCGCTTTGATTAAGATAGTTCTACCTGCCAAGTTTAACCACATCATTCCCCAACTTTGGATTTTCCCTCTTACTTCCTCAATTTGTTTGTTCCAAGTCTCTGTTTTTATCCCTTCTTTGGCCAAAGGTAACCCCAAATATATGAAGTGGCTCCAATTTTGTTGAACTGGGATTTCCAGAATTTGGGAAATCCTTTGCATGATGTTGTTTGGCACATTCCAGGTGTATATTCTTCATTTTTTGTTGTTCAAAATACCTCCAGAGAGAGCTAGAAATTCATCTAACACCTTTTTGAACCTTCTTGCAATTATACTAGATGCTCCCCCAATTAAAAGGGTGTCGTCTACGAAGAGAGAGTGATTAATTTCTTTAACACCTCATGAAATTCTTATGCTTGTAATCTCTCTTCTCAAGTGCTGATTTTCCAGCTGCATACTTAAAGTTTCTACCATAATGATGTATAGGAAGGGAGAAAGCGGGCATCCCTACCTTAGCCCTCTTGAGCTGCGAAAATACCTGCAGGGTCTTCCATTAATCAGGGGTGCGATCCAAGGGTTGGAAATGAATGCTTCAATGATCCTAATGAACTTGTCTAAAATGCCAAACTTTTGTAAAACTGTAGTGAAAAAACGATAAACACGATCAAAAGCGTTAGCCATATCCAATTTTATAACCATTCCTCTTTCATTGTTTTGGACACTGCTATGTATGGCTTCTTTAATGAGGATTGCATTGCCAGTTATTTGCCTTTTTGGAATGAAGCCCCCTTGGTTTTTCGAAATGATACAAGGGAGGATTTTTTTAAGATGGTTTGCCAAAATCTTGGTAATGATTTTGTATGAGGAGTTACAGAGAGAAATTGGCCTGAATTTGTCAAAGGAGACTGGGTTTAGCTCCTTAGGGATAAGAGCCAGGTGTGAAGTTTTTGTATTTTCCCCCACCTTATGCTTTTTGAAAACATTCTTAATCATGCGTACTAGATCTTTTGGATTGTCTCCCAATGGCTCTTATAGAAGGCGATGATGAATCCATCAAGGCCTGGAGCTTTTTTCGAGTGCATGCTCCAAACTGCTTCCCTTATTTCTTCTGCTGTTACCTCCTTATCAAGCTCATTATTTTGCTGATCACTGACTTTGCTGCTAATTTGGAGAAGAAAATCAGCGCTTTCCACTTGCTGATCCTTAGCTGTGAGGAGGGATTTAAAGTGGAGAAACGCTGCTTATTTTATTTCCTCTTTTCCCTTGATTTCCTGCCCTGCCACTTGGATCTTATTGATTTGGTTGCTTATTTGGCGAATCTTTAGGTTGTTGTGGAAAAATGTTGTGTTCTTGTCCCTAGCTTGGATCCAAAGACATCTGGATTTTTGTCTAAGTTCCTCCTCTTCGTTTCAATTTTTCTTATAAAGGTCCGCGTACAGTTTTGCTTCCTGGGCTTTGTCATGTTCAGTGACTTGCTGGCTTTCCTTTTCTTTGTTCCACTTCTCCAACTTGTCTTGCAATTCTGATTTTCGATTCTTGTCTCTTACAGCTTCTTCTCTGGACCATGTTTTAGTTTTTACTCTCACGTTTTTAATCTTTGTCTCCCATACATACTGTGGGGAGCCCAACACCTCTTCTTCCCATCTCTTTTTGATCAAATTCTTGAAGTTGTCCTTGCTGTCCCAAATTTCGCTGTACTTAAAAGGAGTCGGGCCCTGATTTTCCCATTTGTCCAAAATGAGCACAACCAGCTTGTGATCGGAGGCCGAGGCATGCACGATTTTACTCTTTATGGACGAGAAATTTGCTACAATATCCTCCTGGATCAAGATTCTGTCAAGCCTTTCTTTTATGTTATGAATGTCCATTCTTTTGTTGCTCCATGTGTATTTTCCATTATTAGGATGGATATCGAGCAACTTATGATCGGCAATGATGTCCTCCAAGGAAGCTCTTGATAGGTCTCCTATAAATTTGCATCCCAACTTTTCCTCTATATTCCAGATCAGATTTAGATCCCCTCCCATTATTAGATTGTCAATCTGGGCATATTGTACCTCTTCTTTTAGAGACTCCCCACATAAGGCTTTATCTCTATAGTGATTCGGTGAGTTTATATTTATAACTGTATATTTGATATTTGTAGTCTTCTTTTTTAGATTTGTCCTCACCTAGCTATTGTTGAGTTTTTGGCTGATAATATGTCAGTTCCATTTGTTCCACAATGTTCCAATGCTTCCTGATGCCCTGTTTGAATCTGTTGCTATTCCTTCATAATTATTTTGGGTTGCTATCAAATTTTGAAATTCTCGGTTATTAATTTTGGTCTCTTGGATCATTAAAACATCCGGTTGTTCTTGCTTTATCAGATCTCTTGTTGCATTGAGTTTTAAGGAAAAACCCAACTCCCTGTTATTCCAAGACACCAAAATCATTATTTACCTGGTTTATGGTGGTTCCTCGTCTTTTCCTTTGGCTGCGTTTTTTCCACACTCCCTTTCTGTTTTCCCAAGAAGGTGTCCATAGGTTGTTGACTTCTGATAGCCATGTCCTTTCCTACAACCTGATCTCTGAGTTCCTTATTGGATTTCCTCTTGGCTTTTTTTGGCTGTTCCAGAATATTGGATGTTTCTTTGATTTTGTTTCTGGAGAGGATTCGATCAATTGAAGGAGGGGAGGCGAGAAGCTAGGGGGAGGGGAGGAAGCACTGGCATTAGCATTTGGCCGGGGAGGGTAGTGAGGAGATGGGGGGTCATCTTCAAGGAGTTCGAAGGGATTAGAAGATGGTTCCACTGGAGGAGCTGGGATGGTGAGGGGGTGTGAGGAAGTAGTTGTGTTTTCATTTGCTTGGGGAGGGTTCTGGGTATTTTGTTTATTACTAGTTTTCATCCTTTTCATTTGTTCCCAATTATTTTCTTGGGTTTCTACATTCTCAATTGTCTCGACATCCTTAAGCTTGCTACATCTATTAGTGAAATGACCATATTCATGACATACCTTGCATTTGAAGGGCATTTGCTCTTAGTCCAGCTGTTGGATGTGCATCCACTGATCCACCCTGAGTTTGATTGCCTCCAGAAGCCCTTTTCGCAAGTATACTTCCATGCAGATCCTGGCGCAAGCATGCATGTTGTCTTTTGGTTCACATCTATCGATATAATTGCCCACAACATTCCCTATAGCTTTTACTGAGTCATCCCCCTAGCAGTGAAGTGGGAGATGCGAAAATATGACCCAAACCGACACTGCATTTGGTATGTCCATCTTAGGATCAAAGTCTAGAGACCACCTATTCAAGTATAGGCCTAGCGAGTCCATGAAGTAGGGTCCGTTCCTGAATATGAGGTTCCTGTCTTCTTTAGATTCGAATAAAAATGTATAATAGCCCCTTCCACAGAACCTGATCGCAATTTTCCCTTGTATGTTAGCGCTCCAGTTTCTCTCCACCCATTTTTGAACTGCTCTGGGGGAGGGCCATATACTTGTGAACATCCCAACCAGACCCCATTCGGCCAAAGAAATGGCTACTTTCCGAAGTAGAATGGGGGGTAAGGCTATTTCAAGAATTTCATCAAGTTTTTTACAAATTTGCTTGCAACTGGTTTGGTTTTTGGAACTCCCTGATCTGCTATTAGGGAGGCGAACGCTGCATCCTAGTTTGGGTCGCCATTTGGAGACGAAGAGCCATCCCCCAGCTGATGAGACATTTTGCAGATGGAAGCTCAGCAACAGAAAGTTGCCAAGCTCTGGACAAAAGAGGTCAGCGCAAAAGGATCCTGCCAGCAGGAGGCCAGAGGGAAGGGAGGAAGCCTGACAGTAGTAGGCTACTAGGCCGGGCAGCTATAGGAGGCAGGGGCGTGGCTAGGTCTCAGGCTCGTAGCAAGGGCGACAGTGAGAGCATTCGTTAGAAGAAAAAGAAACCTTGCCTTTTTACCCTTTGAAATTTATCTTAGAGACCACATTCTTGACATGAGGGAGTTTGGGACAATTATTGGTGGCATGACCAACAACATCACATAAAGTTCATGGAGGAACAAGCTTTGGTGAGTTAGGAGGAGCTGGAGTTGCTGGGGATGCCTTGTATTTGGTTCCCATTTTCTAGATTTTCCCCCCTTTCCATATTATTTCTCAATAGGACTAGGTTCATGTTGAAGTTTCTGTGGAAGTAAAGCAAAGGAAGGGGTAGGAACAACGGGTTGCACCGGGGTCAAAGAAATGTAAGGTTTGAGTTGATTGGGAGGAGTGTTTGCGGGGGGATCAATGTACCAAACTGGGATCCCCAAGATAATTTTAGGAAAAATCAACGTGGTCATGATAGGTGTAGAATAAACTCCAAGGGGTGGAAGTAAGAATGATATCTGACCAGAATGATAATGGCTTGGAGGAACTGCTCTGAGATGGTTAAGGCCTAGGGGAATGGTTCCGAGTGGAAAAGGATTAGGAGAGATACCCATAGAAGGAAATGATCCTCAAGGAGTAGTACCAGAAGGTAGGGTTAAGTTGGGAACAATAGGTTGCAGAGGTGTTGGTTTCTGTGAAGGCATACTAGACCATTTGTGGGCAACTCATGATGCTTGGAGCATGCAAACATAGGATGAGCTAGGCTCAAAAGGAGTAGGTGGTGGACCATAATAAGTACCAAGCAAAGTGGAATCTTTGTATAATCTAGGACAAACATTGGTGAGGGACGTGAAATTCTTATTGTTAGTCACAGAGGAGATGTTAGATTGAGGTGAATTATGGGATTTGGGATCATAGTACGTCAACTTCTCAATGGTGAAAATATTTCCATTGTGGTGAAATCACATCTTACAGTGAACTGTAGATGTGACAACTGACATAGCATAGGTATAACTATGACCCAAAATGATGTTATAGACTAAGGGAGCATCGATGAATTTAATGTCAATAGAGACGATCTTGCTGGAAATGGTGATTGGAAAGTTGCGATATAAGCCAAGGGGCTGTGAGGGATGACCATCCCAAGCATGGAGAGTGATGGTGGATGGGGATAGGTTAGGGTAACCAAGTCACTTCCAAACACTAGCAACTATCACACAAGCGGAGGCGCCTTTGTCTATGATATACTACTGAACAATGGCGTTTCTAATGGAGACTGGTATTTGAAATCCAATAGATGAAGGAAGGGGAGGATTTTATGACTTGTAAACATGAAAGATAATCATATGATCATCTTGGGGATCCATGACACCCAAAGAAAAAAGTAGAGATTTCCATTGGGATGGGAACGTTTGGAGAACTTCCAGCGTTGATATGGCAATAAGATATTGTGTTAAGTCATCTACTATGCTATATGTATGGGTGGCTTTAGCAGAAGCAACGTTTCGACGTAATGGACCTTTGGGGATCTTGGGGATAAATTCTACCTTAGGCTGAGGGATCTGTAAGGTACCATTGGATGACAAAAAAATATCAGTGGAAACTTGAGGTTGGGACTCAATCGCTGACTTAGTGGATGGTTTGTCATATTGGCATGATTGAATCTAGAGGTTGACTTGTTTGGTATTGACCTCATCATAATTCATCATACGAATATGATAATCATGATGGCCAGATGGTGGATCTGCCTGACTTAGGGTAGGTTGGGAAAAAATGTATTGTTTGTGAGGAAAAGGATTGGTAAGCACTACTGATTGAGATGAAGTAAGGTGGGGAGGGGGACCAATGGGCTGCAGTCCCCAAGAAGCATCTGCTTGAGATTCCCATACTTGACAAATTTGAGGTAAAAGGGGATGCTCATGAGTATAATGGCCATATATGCCGCAACAGGCACAAGGTTTGTTCATGTTAAGACCCTTGTTCTTCTTGGGCTATCCGCCTTGTTGCTAGGTTGTAGGATTATATTGAGGATCCTAAGGTGCATTGGGCGATGGACCTTGGTTACCTTGATTACCTTGAGATTGATGGTTCTAGTTACCTTTCCCCTTATTCCTTTTCTTGGGGTTGGGGGGATTGGGTTCACTCTGTTGAGAGAACACTTGACCTTGTGGAGGAGGTTGTTGTAATGGAAGAGGGGGAGCAGGCATGGGGGGTTGGGGCACTAGTTCCAGAGGGGATAGAGCACTAGGTGGTTGTTTTCTAGGTAAATACTCTCTGCAAATAGAGACGATCCCTCTAGCCTAATGAGTGGGACTAGCAACAAACAAGACAATCTACAAGACACTTTCCTAAATTACAATCGAAATGAGAGAAGAGGAAGGAGACCTACCTCATTTTGATGCTATGATGCACTCCTTTGTTGAAGATCTTGATCACTTGCTCCTCAGGCTCAGTCCTTACTATTCACAACATTTGAATACCTGCACAAGAGGCTAAAAACACAACAAAGAATAAAAGTTCAACAAACATAATCGAATGTAATCCACTTAATAGTTCAAAGAGCATTAAGATAAATGAAACATTGACACATGCATTTATGGAAAGTAAACTAGCAGTTTTATATATTAATGAATAAAAGAGGAAGCATACAACCTAGGCATTGATGTTAGTAAGCTCTCCTTGAATGAATGTCCAAGTCCAAGCTCAAGCTCTCCAAGCACTCCTTCTCCAAGCCAAAGTGAGTAGAATGTAGGCACTATGTTAGCATAAGGGTGCAAATAATCAGAGACGAACCATTTGGGAATGGAAGAGGATGAATATATAGGCAGGGAGAGGGAGTTAGGATCTCACCAAAGATATGGGAAGGCCCTCATCTCAAGGAGGATGCTCATGGGGATAATATCAAAGGGAAATATTGTGAGAATTTTACCACATCCACAACGAACAACCTCCAACTCATCATTCTCGAAGCCTCTAGATCACGAAGCTTCTTGTCCTCTTTGGGAAAACTTGCCTTTTAGGGATCAACATGAGTATCTAGGTAAAAAATGTGTTGGCAACACGAGGTTAGTAAGGTGCAACTTGCCATCAGCACGAGTAGGCAGTGTCATAGTCGTGCTAACCCATAAATTAGGGTTTTGACCTCATTTCCTTAGGGAAGGCTCAAGGTATGTTTTCATTAGTTATTCAGGGAGGGTCTGGACTGCATATTAGGATGGGTACACTACATAATTTCCAAGTTTTGGGCTCCAGGGTATGACATAGGGAAGTGTAGGAGGTGTGACAAAATATTGTGTAATAGATGCCCCCTAAAGCGTGAAGGAAGAATAGGAAGTGATGGTTGAGATGCTCTACGAGATTTTGCAAGGACGAGTAAAAACACCGTTAGGAGACCTACAAATAAAGGACACATATAAATATACATATATGATAACGCTATCATATATATCAAAACATGAATCCACAATATGGACGCATCCATCCAAATAGAAAGGACCATGTGAAAAGATCCACGGTATGGGCGCAACCATCCAAATGAAAAGGATCATCTGGAAGTCTAAATCCAACGTATGGACACAACCACCCAATGTAGAAGGATCATCTTCATCATAGATATAAGGTCCCATGGTATGGTCACAACCATCTGTATAGAGGAAACATGTATACAATCATGAACAATACATAACTCCACACAGCCTGAGTTATATCAGACAAAACTCAAGGTCTTGCGCTCCATCCCAAGATCAAAGTACGAATTCTAAGATGCAAATGAATACGTCGAAATCAAACATGCTAGAAAACCACTTGATTATCGGCCAATGATGTGAACCGTTAACAAGCACAAGAGAAACCACCAATAATGACAATGGCTCTCAAGGTATGATGGTACAATCCGTGAATGTGAAAATGAAGTTGAAGTTGAACACTCGTGGGCTCATTTGATCGAATTCCAATGATGAAAACCTATCATCGAATGTGAAGAACTTGCCATTAAGGCATGCAATCTCTAAGGTATTGAAAGGGTGTTCCTAAGTCATCTTCCTGGATAATGAGATGAAGTCAATAAGAAGTGACCTATCGAAGGAGGGACATAGTGATTCCCTCATCATTGACATGAAACAAGGAATAAAGTGGAGTAAATGAGTATGATCCAGGGCTGTGGCAAAAATGACGACATGATTCTGGAGTGTGGCAACATTTGACTCAACATAGGACCAAGGGTAATGATGACGAAGTGCAATAGTCAATTGAGAGGCAAAATGGATCACCCAAACCTGGAAGGACAAGTGACTGAGTGAGGATATCCCAAACCCGATGTGAGAAACATATCAGTGTCATGTTCAAGAGCGACATGCTGCCTATACAAGAGATGTTTCACTTTAATTTTTCCCCACTATTTCTAGCGAGCACCCCAATTATTTTTAACCACAGGCTTGAAGGGGATAACATATTCTTGTCATATAAGTTCATTCTTCGAATGAATCCATCCTAATAAGTTTTATGAATTCTAGGAAGGAGAAACTAGGTATCGTCATGGTGACAAGTCTTTTGTCATTTAATTATTATGAGTCCGACAGAAGAGTAACTCGATGTATTTTTCATATTTAGAGAGGTTGAAAAAGAAACGAAAAAGAAAACTCCATCAGGGCCCGTTTTGTAATTTGTCTCTTGAACCCAAAAAGGTAGAAAAAAATATTCGAGAGGACCTCTTGACCATGTCGAGCAAGGTGTTCCTTTTTTGTAAATAGTCAATCCCATCCCAAAAAATGGGTAAATGTATACTGAGATGACGCCAATTCATTTAATTTAACGAGTTCAAAAAGACAAGTACTCGACGATATTTTCATATTTCGAGAGTCAGAAAAGAGCTTAAAGATGACTCCAGGGGGGTTCCTTTTTCTTTTATTTTTAACGAATCCGCAAAAGAGATAAAACAAAATTTTGTTTGAATCGGTAAAAAATGATCATCGTTACCACCAAAATATTCTGCAACTGTACAAAGACAACCACACATCACTAATATCGAGAAAAATAATAAATTATTAGTTAAAATGTGTTTAAAAACTTATAAATAGACAAAAACTAAAAAATATTTTACCATTTCACTGGGAGTAATTTAGAGAGTGTATTTTATCCTATTTTTCTTTGATTCTTCAAGCAAGCAGTGTGGGAGATCTTGGGCACAATTCCATAAGAGTTTGGTTCGCTGAACGGGAGGATTTTAATTTTTATAATTGGGCACGATCATCGCGAGTCTGATCATCGAATCCGCGATGATCACCCCAAAGTCAGAAGGACCCTTGCATTTCCATCGCGAAAATAATTCTAACAGTCGTGTTGCGTGTAGAGAGAAAAAAAATGAGAAATCCCCTCTTTAAAGTGGGTTTCCAAAATTTTACTCCATGGAAAGGCTTATAAACATTGTTTATGGTTTATTTGTAGGAGATTTCGAAAGATATGGCCAATGAATGGAAAGAAAGAGGCCACGAGGTAGCAGACCACCAAACTTCCCAAAGCGATGAATGTGTCAATGCTTTGAGGAATTGTGGATTACTAAATTTATTCCAAACCCCGGGACTCAGAGCTCAGAATGAGTTGCTATAATATCTCATTGGATTATGGGATATCGATCATGAGATCTTCATCATTGGTGTTCGAGAAATGGAGCTAGAATTAGCTAAAATATACTTCACCATTGGATTGTCCAGAAGAGGGGAGAGGGTCCAACTCTTTGGAGGTCGTATTGGAGGAGAGAGCACCAATACCCTGATCAAAAGGCATTTTCGGGTGTAGAAACAACTATGAGTGGGAAGGTGAAGATAACAACCATAGACAACCTTCATTTGTGTACTATTTCCCTGTGGAGTTGACATTTTTTGTCTAGGTAAATCCTCTCTATGGACAGAGATGATCCCTCTAGCCCAATGAGTGGGAATAACAACAAACAAGACAATCTACAAGACACTTTCCTAAATTACAATAGAAATGAGAGAAGAGGAAGGAGACATACCTCATTCTGATGCTATGATGCACTCCTTTGCTGAATATCTTAATTTCTTACTCCTTAGGCTCAGTCCTTACTTCCCACAACATTTAAATACCTACACAAGAGGCCAAACATACAACAAAGCATAAAAGTGCAACAAAAATAATCAAAGGCAATCCACTTAACAGATCAAGGAGCATTAAGATAAATGAAGCGTTGACACAAGAATTTATGGAAAGTGAACCAGTAGTTGTATATATTAATAAATAAAAGAGGAAGCATACAACTTAGGCCTTGATGTTAGTAATCCCTACTTGAGTGAATGTACAAGTTCAAGTTCAAGCTCTTCGAGCACTCCTCCAAGCCAAAGTGAATAGCATGTAGGAACTATCTCAACATAAGGGAGAAAATAATCAAAGACCAACCATTTGGGAATGAAAGAGGATGAATATATAGGCAGGGAGAGGGACTTAAGATCACACCAAATATAGGGGAAGGCCCTCATATCAAGGAGGAAGCTCATAGGGACAAGATCAAAGGGAAATATTGGGAGAATTTGACAACATCCACAACGAACAACCTCCAACTCGACATTTTGGAAGCCTCTAGATCACAAAGTTTCTTGTCCTCTTTGGGAAAACTTACCTTTTAGGGATCGACACAAGTATCCAAGTAAAAAACGTGCTGGCAGCACGAGGCTAGTATGGTGCAACCTGCCATCAGCACGAGTAGGTAGTGTCATAGTCACGTTGACACCGAAATTAGGGTTTTGAACTCATTTCCTTAGGGAAGGCTCAAGGCATGTTTTCATTAGTTCTTTAGGAAGGATCTGGACTGCATATTAGGATGGGTACATTGCATAATTTCCAAGTTTTTGGCACTCGTGATAATGACACAGGGAAGTGTAGGAGGTGTGAAAAAATATTGTGTAACAGTGGTGCATACATATAATAAGGAGATGGGGCAACATTGGGATAAACAGGTGGTGCAACAGCTGGCCATGACATCTGTGGATGTAGATGGGGATATGCATATGGCGTGTTGGGACCTGGATAAGAGTTTCCATGTGGAGGATTGGGGGAGGGATAAATGTAAGTGGAACCGGTCCTTCCCTAAGGTTGACCATAACTCATCGAAGGTGGAGAATATGGTTTAGCTTGTGAAATAGTTCCAACTATGCCATCTATGGCATAAGATGCCCCGATGTATTAGCAGCACCAGGCCTAGGAAGATCATGCATGACAGTGTAAACATAACCTGATTGGGCATAGATCAAATCAAATTTTAAGGCTATTTGGTGTTTCTAGGAAAACTAGTATTCCTAAAGAATGCTAGCCCTCTAGGTTTGGCAGCTACCCTAGAAACAATAGTTTAAAGCAATTCAATTATTTCTTCTATGTGTAATAGATAAGAGAAATATAATGGGACCAACCTGGAACTTCTGCTTAATCCCTTGCTTGCTCTCTCTCTCCTTTGACAGAACCCACAACTCCTCCCCATACTTAACACACTTGGAGAGTACCTGCACATGTACAACAACAAAGAACCATCAAAGCATTGTGATCTATTACAACATAAACATTACAGAATCAGATATATAATGAAAAAATGATAGCATTCACAAATGATAAGATTCACAATTGCACAATCATATGGAAGAAAACTTGAAGAACTTTATTAATAGAAGGGAGAATTACAACCCAGTTGTCTGATCCAACATCATCGTCCCAGCTTCAATCCTTCTTCACCTCATGAAATAGCAAGATCACTCCAACAATACAATGCTCTTTCCTCAATTACAAACTATCAGCACTTACTTGCAATTCACAACATTCCAGCCTCCAAATCTCTTGGATGAGGGATCCATTTATAGATGTTTGCAAGGGTGTGATTCATCCATGGGGTTTGATTAGTGTCATTCCACTTGTTACATTTGGTTCCACAAGAGAAGAGATAACTGAAGTTTAGATCCCTTACTCATCCTTGGGAGAATTCAAAGAGGCAAGTGGCAGAGGGAAAGTTTCTAGAAGATTCTATGAGCATCCACTTAGCAAACTATCCCGGACATTTGTCCATCCTCACCCATCGCACCCTATAGAAGGCCTAAATAGTATGCATCACACCCTAGCAGTGGAGCAATTGGTATGCATCGCACTTTGCCAGTGGAGCAGTCAGTATGGTTCAATTTAGGCAATTTCTGGATGGTTTCTCAGATGGAACTTTTGGGGAATCAAGTATTCATATGACTATGTTCCTTTAGGGTATGAAACAAATATTTTAGGGGTTGAATGAGCCCTATTTTATCGACATATAAGTTTGGGGGTGATGTGCCCAAATATTTCTATAACATTTGGAGCACATCTTCCTTAGACTAGTAGGACTGTGATGCGACATCTTTAACAATGGGGGCCAAAAGCAATCTAAGGAACCAATCCATATCGACGCTGTCTTCGAATTTAGGAGCTCTACAAATGCTCCTCCATCTACACCATTCCTGAATATGGTTAGATAGGTGACTGACATGAGTTTGACGGAAATAAGTCAAGAGTTTGGTACCGTGTCATAACGAAGAGGTAACTGGAAATAGATAAGAAAATATTTGGCAAGAGTTCCAAAAGTGGAATGAGTTGATCTGGGTTGATCGACCTACCACTTAGCAACAACTCCAATAAGAGTACGTTGGAGTAGATGAAGACAAATGGAGTCTTCGATGATGGAATTGGATGAACACCACATATGGAATGAGTGAACATGATTATTGGGATTTTATCGAGGATTACCTTCAAAATTTGGGATGTCTGAAGGAAGTTTAGTAGGCATACCTGACCAAGTGGGATCATGGAGAAGAGGATCATTGAAGAGCTGACAGAAATTAGGGAGACTCAAACCAACCATAAAAGGAAGCAATGGAGGAGTGATCACACTAGTGGGGGTTCTGCTGGTGGGGATACCCTGGTTGGTACTTGGGTTACCACTTGGTTTTCCACACCCACATTGGTGCCTGACATGGTGGTGGTACGAGGTTGAGAAGACACAGAATCAAAGGAAGAACTAGAAGAGTAAGTAGAATCAAAATCAGAATGATAACTGGATGAAGGATTGGGAGGATGTACTCTAACTCGACGAGGGGGAGTAATATGTCCTAACGGGAACTAAGGGTAAAGACCTCTAAGTATTCGTGAAAAATGCCTAGGGGGTGCAAAGATTTCAAGATAATTATGATCCTAAGGACTAAAGGGTGATGATAGGAAGAAATGAGCAACAAATAGCAAGCAAACACCTAGTGCAATGGTGCCAAGTGTAAATTAACTATAGAAATGATGTTACTCTAATACAAACAAACACATCCTATCCAAGAAAAATACATCTAGCCTATAGGTGATCTAAATCCTCAAACAATCCTAAATTCACTATTTCATATGTCCTTCCAAAGAAATTCTTACTTGACGCAATCTCATCCCCGCAAGCAGAGATATCTAGAGAAAGGTAGCGTAGAGAACCAACTACTTCCCACAACTAGTCATATAAGGTGTTTTCCTAAGATTGGTCACTGCAGTTACCTTTGTCCCATGGGGGTGGTCGAGTCTTGAGCTTCTTGGTGATCAAAAAATGCACAGGATTCCCTGCAATAGGTTGGGTAGCCCCAAGGAGAACCACTCGCATGATGACCTAGCCTAATTTTGGGCATGGAATCCCCCCACAACATGTTTTGGGGCTGAAAGCCCAAGTTTTAGTCAAATGTTTTGTAAGACTCCACGATTTTCAGGCGCAGAGCGTGAAGTATAGGTTAAGTCATAGGGTTGTTCACCCTAAAGTAATGTAATGTAACATAAAGTCATGTCGGCCTACCCATGGTCCGCGGACCATGGTATTGTATAAATAAAGTGAGGCTCTAAGTTGTAAAGAGGGTGAGGGAAGAAGAGAAAAGAATACGAACGGTTCGAGCTTAGAGTAGGAGTCTAAGTTTATTGGGTCATAGTAGTAGGAGGAGGCTTTGCAGCTGAGTGTGCGGAGGCCTAGTAGAGTCCGTAGCTGAGTGCACAGACCCCTGCAGCTGAGTGCGCAGGGCGGTGTCGAGTCTGTAATCAGGATTGAAGATAAATAAAGAGAAGTTTATTCCTATTTTTGTGTATTTGTTGTGCATTATGTTTATACTAATTTATTTATCGTGCGCACTGATATGACTACTGAATATGTTTTAATAATCATTAGTCTTACCTAAACAATTTAACTAACTAGATAATAACATATTACATAGCAAGGGACTTGGATATTACAGGTTGCGCCCCAAGAAGGGCTATGCGTAAGCAGCATCGCAGGTAATGAAGGGATGGAAAGTGCGCGTAGTGACGTGTGTGCAGGGTCAAACCGCGGACCCCCAGAAGCTCATCAGACATCCTCAGGGTGTGGAAACCTGGTTCTAGCACCCTCCCATACTACTTTGGGTGAGACCTCAGTCCGCGCTCCGCGGACTGTTGCTGAAAGGGCCAGTAGTACTGGGATTTGCTTGGCTAAATCACCGCTGAACTTGGTTCAGGCTCATACTATCCAACAAATGGTTATGTTGCTGGGACTGGGATCTGCATAAAGGATGTCTAGTGTTGTGCCACTGGAATCCAACGAGGAAAGAAATTGAAGAGTGGTTGGACAAGAAGATTCACGAGTTCGCGGTGCAGGAAAACATAAATCTGCGAGTATCTAAGGAATAGTGGTTGGAGCACTACTTATATACGGAAATCCACGAAATTTTCTTTGCATCCTTTTCTTCTGATCTGTATGAGTGGATCGCGAAGTTAACAGACAACCAAGAAAGGTGTAGACTCGACAAACCAATAGTGTGGACTCTGGAATTAGTGCGTAGATTAGAAGCATTAGGAGATAAGATAGCGCGATATGTGGACCATTGGATCGACCAAATAATAGGAGGATTTATCATTGAGTTCACAGACCATCAGCTATAGTGAAGCAAAATGACGTTTTCTCAAGGGACCGTGAGGTAAGTATATTAAATCTTTGAACACTTATATTAAGATGCTATTGTGTGAAAAGCAGGTTATGCGAATAAATTAATGTTTGGAGCTATGCGAAGTGAGAATATCTACAGAAGCGGAAGTAGTGAAGAGTTGGAAATCAGTCCCTTAATTTCACCCTCACGGGAAAGTGAGGAAGAGCTAGCAAAAGTTTCTCCAAGAAGCGCGGTTAGTCTGATAAGGCAGCGTATTGCACGTTTACCACCTCCACCCACACCACCACCCGTTTCACCCTCCTCACCTCCATCTCCACCCACCCCACCTCCACCACCACCACAGTTCAGTATGGTGAGTGCAATCAAACTACCAGTATTCAAAGGAGTGGGAAATGAAGATCCAGACCAATTCTGGTTCATGGTAAGAGCAGTATGGGAAGCATAGGGAGTCGTAGATGATAATATTAAAAAGGCTATGCTGGTGAGCGCCCTACAAAATTGCACATTAATGTGGCATATCAAGCATTCTAATGAACACCCAAATGTAGGGATCGCAGAGATCCAGGCCGCGCTAAATAGGGAATTTAGCAGGCCAAAATCAGAAACACAATCAATCATCGAGTTTAAGGAGATTGCAATGCTCCTAGGCGATAATCGCCTGGTATCTGGACCAAAGGCTGAAGAGTACAATCCACGAAGCCAATATGACGTTAACAGATGCACAACATTGCGCATGGTTTGTGGCCTCACTTACACCACACTTAAGGACGACGCTGTCACAGTAAAAACTTTCCACCCAGGCCGAAGCATTAGAGATGGCTATGAGATTATATGAGACCCCTATACAAGACCCTGGCTTGGGAGTCCAATAAATCCATGCGCAACTGCAAAATCTGTGTCTAGAAATGCAAATCTTGAAACAGGACAGGACACCTCGGATGAAGGTGCGTGAGGAAGTATGGTGCATAAAATGCAAAGGCCAAGGGCACGAAAAGGACCATTGTCTAGTGTTTGAAAACTGCTTTGCAGGAGGAGGGCTAATTCCATTAAGACTGGAGGCAAAGGTAGGGCCGAGCACGACGTCTTCTCTATCGTGTGCGATCTGCCAGATAGGACGAAAACACACTATGCACAATTTTCATCTATTGCAGAAGTATACGTAGACATCCCAGCAATTGTTTTGTAATTTCTGAAGGTCAGTAGGCTATGATCAATGCACCTGCCGAAGCTATGAACTAATGATGGATCAGACTCCTGCCTACAGGGTGCAGATCGAAACGCGAGCCCTCTACCCAAATGTAGGGATGGCACGTGCTAGATTTCAAGTGCGTGATCGGGGTCGAGGCGGAATGGGACCAGGAAGGGGTCGCAGACAACTATTTTGTTACAATTGCAGAGATCCCGGGCACTATGCCTGTGATTGTATAAACCCGACAAGAATATCATGTTGGTATTGTACTTAGTTTGATCATCAGGCAAAAGACTACCCTTCGCTGATAGCGAAGATGCATGAAAAGGGGGTACTCCAACCCCCTCCAACCCAAAATTTACAAATGATGAGATCTGAGCCACGTGAAGAAGACCCAAATGAAAACATGATGCTCAAGAGTGGTATGACCATGGGAGATGATAAAGGGAAGTAACCAGAATAAAGCGCTTGGGTTCGTAAGGCTCCTACAAAGGAACTCGAATTTGATTTAGAACGCGTGAAGGAGACATTCATGGAAGCTAAGAAGAGCTTCATGGAGGCCTCCACTTCAAGTAGTAAGGATCAACTAGAACCAGGGATGGATCCTTCAATGCTCACTACCTTTCTGGAGACATGAATGAAATTACTGCGTGACAACAAGGTGGTCAAAGGACTACAGGAACTTATCACTAGGTTCGCGGGGTCAGGAGAACCGCACGTGGTCTGGAAACTTGGAAAGCGTGCATTGCGCAAAGGGAAATGAGGTTGACTACAAAATAGGTGAGTATGAAATGGATCAGGTAATCTTGGATCTAAGTTTAGATTCGCATGTACTACCAAAGGAAACATGGGAACACATGGGCAGACTTGCGTTACAATGGTCCCCCATTCAGTTACGAATGGCAAACCAACAGAAGATTTTTCCCATGGGAAGATTGCAAGGGGTAACAGTCGATATTGAAGCTGCAAGTGCGCAGGTAGATTTTGAAGTGATAGAGATTGTCGATGACAACAATCCCTATCCTGCGGTACTAGGAATAGACTGGGCCACCAATATGAACGGAGTCATAAATCTGAAGAAGTGCAAAATGATCTTTGAGAAAAAGTCACTATGCATGGTAGTACCGCTTGATCCAGTCGAAAGAGCGTGATACACTGAACCGGTGTGCGATGATAATAATGATGACGATCTCGATTGTATTTACAAGATAATTGCGCGAGAACATGATTGGGTTAATCCGATGGTAGATGGAAGGATTTTGTGGGAGCGTGACAACTCTTGCACTTCAGATTCAGAAGAAGAAATAGAGCGATGGCAGAATTGAATGCACGAAGTAACAACGCTGAATTAAAACCTGATGATTAGATCATTGCATTGCGTGACAACAGAGGCAAGGGAGCTGCCGAAATATGATAGATTAACAGCGGTGGATGAATTTCTGAGAAAATTTGAAAGCGTAGTACTAGAATAGTAGTGGTTCGATACGCTCAAGTAGGCACTGCATGCAACACCCGCACAATGGTGGGGTACGCATCAAGGAAAATTTGAGGACTGGCGTGGATGTAGAAGGATGATGCGCCTACGTTTCGGAAAACCCCAACTCTGAACGAAAGCTAATCAGTAGGGGCAGAACAACTTGCTCACCCACCTTTCTCGATCGGTACATACATATGCTGTACAGTCCACACAAGCGCACACCATCCCCAGACTAGAGAATCAGAACAAACCACAATAAAAGGGAAAGGTGGCGCACGCTACCAATTCTCCATGACGAGGCACTCGATAGTTTGAGCGGAGTACTGAACAAGGTTCACCAGGCAAGACGAACTGATTGGGACTTGCGCATACTTGCAGTTCAATGGGCCTATAGGACCATGTGCAAAACCCTAAACGCGGAGACGATCCCAAAGATGCAGAATAGAGTAAAAACTATAATTTCTGAAGAGAATACAAAAAGGATTTCACATGTAATGGCTCCTACAGTTGTGACATTGGGCGATGGCCAAGAGAAAGAAATCACACATCTACGCAAGGATGAACATCTAAGGATTCAGGAAGCCATTCGATGAGGGAACCTTAAGCTTCTCGAACTGGAACAAGACTAGGTACGATTGAGGAAGAAAAGAATTTGGATGGACGCTGAAATCAAAAGGATTGAAAACAAGATCACGCAAGCATGTCTCGTCGATAAACCAAGGATGACAAAGCAAGATACGAATGACAATACCACTACATTAGAACATTGTCATTGAGAGTTTATGAATCTGCTACCATGGCTACGACTGCACCTCATCAAATGCAGTAACCAGGGAAGCGCACTGCATATATTAGAACGCGCGGTGCCGGCGGTCGTGCAGACAATTAAGGAGTTTCCACAGACTATGCTGGAAGGCGAGTTGAAGTCTCGCACAGGTGGTGCGACCACCTGACTAGCCGTAGGGAGCACAGTCTTAGCACTCCAGACAATTGAAAGGGAGTGCAAGACTCTAAAAGAGTTTGTTTGGGGGCTGCACGATGAGGGAGGTGCGCGTAAAATCAGCAGGACACAGGGTTCACGACCGCGCACGAGGGGCTACGCTGCCGCACGGGTAGGCTGGGAAGTAACAATTGGTGTCACTGTTCATGACGAGATGTCCAATTTAAGGCAAAAGGGAGTGGGCGGCGGGCATTTAAGACATGAATTAAGGGCTATATTTGGGGCAATCTGCCGCCAAGAAAGCATTGATGGCTCAGAATTGGGGGAAACACGGATTTGAATTTAAAAGGTGCTATAAAACTGAAAGGGCTTACCATGAGACAACACTTGTCCATTTGAGATTTGAGCAGTTCATTAGAGCATAGAGTGTTGAGTGCCAAGCAAGATTTGAGCCCCGAAGTTCACGAACAATCACAAACAGCTCAAGCAAGATGACAACTACCAAGAGAGGTTTGGGCTCTGCTGAAGGAACCACCGACGAGGCCATGCAGAACCCCATGACACATGATGTTCCTGGAGACACTGGGGTTGTGCTAGAAATCCTGAAATCACCTCAGACGCTTAGGCCCAAGAAGATAAGCAAGCAGCAGGACCAGTTCGCATGTCCCCAAGGAATTCATGATTCAGTAAACTTTCAATGGAAGAAAAGGGAAAGGTTGTCACCATTGAGATAGATGACGAGGAGGAGGAACTACAGGCTCTTGTCAATGAGATAGAGGTTGCAGAAGACATGGAAGAGGACATCCAGCTGGTGCGCACTGCAGCAAAATTTCCCGAGTACGTTCCTCCGCGAAAAGGGAAAAACAAGATACCTAAGGATTTGGATGCCACTAAAATCGCACTCCAGACCCTGCTCCTCCCTAATGGAATTGTGTTTGAGGGGTTGCACCTAGGTCGCATACCCACAATGAAGTTTGAGGATTGGGACCTTGCAAATAGTGAGAATTTCCCACACTTGGAGATGGAGAGCCTCATGAAGCAAAGTACGAAGGGGTTAGTCACAACACTAGAGCCGTAGAAATGGTTGCGCGGTGTGGATAAGGCTGGATTACTTCATCTGCTGTGGATTCCACACTTTCATCATTTGCCTATCACTATTTTCATCATCAGGCAACTGCTTTTCCTGGTGCACGATGGGTACTATGGCTAGAAGAGCTTATTCCCATCACGACGGATCTCATCCATAGGATTCCTCGGCTCCCTTGTAAGGGAAAGGACCCTGCGACGATAGCAAGAAAAAGAATAGAGTTGGCGCTCGCAGAGGCCATGAAGAAAAAATACAAACTAGAGAAGAAAACAAGGGGTTACAAAATCAGCAGCATTAAAGATAAACGGGTGCGCGTAGCCACCTAGCTCCTGGCTGGGAAGGTAATCACAAAATGCTGCGGAGATGAAGTACCAACGTCGATAGTTGCGCTGGAAGAACAATACGTGGAGGGGGTCCAATTCAACTAGGCTGAGTTCCTCTGCAAGGAGTTCCTAGCTAACTGCAAGGAAGCCCAGGAGCAAGGAAACACCTTCCACTACGCGTGGTTGATCTTGTCTATTTTACTGGTAACAGGGGAATTGCCCAAGGACAGCTAGTTCCCTAGTATTGAACAGGACTTACCAGAGGCCGCAAAGTATGCATTGCTCTGGGCCACCAAGGACACCAAGCGGATTCGCGAGACCAAGATCTTCTAGGTGCTTATGGAGGCGAGCATCCGGATGTGGATCAACAGATGACCGCGCTTATCCCCCATAGTGTACAACAGTCTGCGGAGCTTTGCAGACTTCAAGGCGAACATGCATAATGTGTACATCAAGGTGCATAAGGACCCAGCGCAATAATGGACCAAGCTCCCCTTCATCGCTATCGATGATGTGATCTTTTCAGTGCTAGAATCATGGCCCACTGAGTGGCGCACCTCAGATCTGGCAGAAATGGATAAAATAGCAGCACTGAAGCAGAAGGATGCAACCAAGTTGCGCGTCACAAAGTTGGCCCAGCAAAGGCGCAATGAACAAGCGACTGCGAAGGTAAGGGTTGTCCGCGAGGTAGCAAGGGAAGCCGCAGAGTAGGCAAAGGCTGCCAAAGAAGCAGCACCAGCGCAGGCAACAGGGGCCACCACAACACAGGACCAGGAGGGCCAGAACTTGTCTATAAGATAGGGAGCAGAGGATATAGAAGAAGGCACAGACCCGGGCACAACATCCACCCAGCTAAAAAGGTTGCGTGTCACAGAGAGATCGGGTCCACAAAAAAAGGTCAAGGCATCCAAATTGGCCATCGAACCAATCAAAATAATAGAAGGTGACCTCTACGACATCGACGACACGGTTCGCGAGGTCACCAAGGAAGTGCTCCAGAAAGCCATGTCGGAGAAGCAGATTGTTTTGGGGGCCCTAAGGGTGCAACTGTAGGAACTACAGGTGTGGCCCCCACAGGAAGGAACTGTAGCCACCTACGGCATAAAAGGCACATCAGCAACAAAGAAGTTGCTACGTGCATAGATGGCCAATACTGTAGTGCTACTGGAAGGAGCACTAACAACAGAGAATGAGGACGATAGAGTCACGGTGGCCAAGATCAAGGGACTTGGCCTAAATTTGGCTGCCTTACCGTGAGACACACTGTACCAGCTGTAGGATGGCATAACGGCAGAGATCTACGCCAGGGAAGGTTGTGTGATTCAGGTGATGAGTGAGCAGAAGATCAACATAGAACAACTCAGCCTACAGCAGGACAAATTAGCGTCATAGAACCAGTAGATTTTGAAGACAGTGGATGATGCATGTCGGTGAGTCCTAGAGTTTTCCATCGCCGCAGACCTACCAGTAGAGATGCAGATCCACTACCTAGCAAGTGGAGTCAACAGGATGTGCGAGGAAACAACACGAGTGCAGCTGGAGCTAAACCTCCAGATTGCTGAGCTGCGGATGAAGGCGCAACCTTCCACTCCTCCAGAAGTCAGAGAGCTTTACGTTAGCATGATTCAAATAGGACTGGAAGAAATTGAACGGGAAGTGTAGGATTGTACTGGTATGTTGGACCAAGCTTTTGACATCCTCACATATTTGCAAGAGGACCCCAACATACAGCGCTTGGAAATAGAGGCGCACAAACTGCAGGAACAATATGATAATGTCAGGGGAACTGTGCAGATAGTTTTCCTCACCCAATGACTGGAAAAAATGCAGCAAGCAAGGGCGCTGAAAGAGCAGGTGGATGCTACTAGACAGAAATAGGCACTTCTCAAGGTGCGCGTCCCCCACCATTATGACCGACATTGAGGGAAAGATCACATAGATGCAAGGACTATATGCGCTAATATAGGTAGCGGATCCTCACAAAGAAGCATCAAAGGAGTGCATGCAATAGGTACAGAAAACCACAGAACAGTGTGTTGCATACCTCCAAGCAGTACAAGACCAGTTGGAGGGGCTCACGCCAAGGTCGCCGCACCAGCAGAGTGACTCGGGACAAGTCAAGATGATTGTGTTGGGGGCCTATTGGGCATGGAATCCCTCCACAACATGTTTTGGGGCTCAAAGCCCGAGTTCTAGTCAAAGGTTTTGTAAGACTCCACGATTTGTGGGCATGGAGCAAGAAGTATAGGTTAAGTCATAGGGTTGTTCGCCCTAAAGTAATGTAATGTAATGTAAAGTCATGTTGGCCTACCCATGGTCCGAGGACCATGGGACTGTATAAATAAAGTGAGGCTCTATGTTGTAAAGAGGGCGAAGGAAGAAGAGAAAAGAATACGAATGGTTCGAACTTAGAGTAGGAGTCTAAGTGTATTGGGTTATAGTAGTAGGAAGAGGCTCTGTAGCTAAATGCGCAAAGGCCTAGTAGATTCCGCAGCTGAGTGCGCAAGGCAGTGTCGAGTCTATAATCATGATTGAAGATAGATAAAGAGAAGTTGATTCCTATTTCTGTGTATCTGCTATGCATTACATCTACACTGATTTATTTATCGCGTGCACTGATATGATTGCTAAATATGCTGTATTAATCATTAGTCTTACCTAAACAAGTTAAGAAACAGGATAATAACAGATTACATAGCAAGGGACTTGGATATTACGGGTTGTGCCCCAAGAAGGGCTATGTGGAAGCATCATCACAGGTTGCAAAGAGATAGCAAGTGCACATATTGATGTGTGCGCAGGGTCAAACTGCGGACCCCCAGAAGCTCATCAGACATCCCCAGGGTGCAAAAGCCTAGTTCTAGCACCCTCCCATACTACTTTGGGTGAGACCTCAGTTCGTGCTCCGCAGAGTGTTGCCAAAAGGGCCAGTAGTACCGAGATTTGCTTGGCTAAATCACCTTTGAACCTGGGTCAAACCCATATAAGCCAACACCTAACCCCCTCTGAATCAGGTGTTTTACGCACTCATTTTGATCGTGGGATGGTGAAGGATTTTAAGCTCCCTAATATGTCACTTATGTGTCTCAATGAAAGTGATCGATGGGTGTTATTGGAAGCCTAGCCCACCAATCCTACACCTAAACTACAAAGATTACTTGGCCTTGGTGCTCGAGTGGGCTTAATCTATGTGCGTTGAGCTATGAAGGTGTAGTGTTTCAAGTCTTGGCTTGGCAGTGTTAACCAAGGTCACGTTTGCTTAGGGTGTGAGTGTGTGAAAATAATGTGCAAGTGGATGAGTTAATTGAGCATGTTTTATGATGCCATGTGCTGCTAAAAATGAAGTGCTGAAATACTGTAAATAATGTTGAAAATGATAGAAAAATAAACATCCAATCAAGTACACAAAAACCCACCCAAAAAGGCTATCAAGAAGCTAAGAAAGAGATGGAAAACAAGCTACTAAAAGTCACATAAAATGCCTAAAATACCCAATTTCAAAGGACTAAGATCTAAAGGCACTAATATGCTGTAAATGGTGCAACCAAACAATAAAAATCAGAGGTGAAAAATGCCACAAAGGATAGGTATGAAGCTCTAAAACCTACGATGCTCAAGGGGATCCTAAGGGGGAAAAGGAAAAATCCAAACTTTAAAGGGATAAAAGGTAAAATAAACCTATCCAAAAGTGTTGAAAAGTAATGGATTAGACTTTGAAAATTAGTCGCTAAAAATTATGAAATCCTATACTTCTCACTTAACGAATCACTTCCTAACAATGTGGTGTACTCTAAACCCTAAGGGACTTTTTCCTTCTGCAAAGAGAAAAAATAAGAGAATATAGGCCTAGGGGAGACTGAAAATAAAGGTGAAGTACCTTTCCTAGTCTACACACAACACTCTTGGTAAATCTGAAAAATTTCCATAAAAATACCAAAACAAAGGTACTGACCTGGAATAGTGGAAAACGATGTTTTGGGCCAAAAAGTGCACTCTGGAATGTAGAGCTAGGGCTAAAAAGTGAATTTTTATCTTGGGACTCTCGGTCAACAAATATCGCATAGATTTTTCCATCTCCTACTCCTCTAGTACTTGTGACCTACAAAAAGAACTAGAAAACCAAAAAAATCTGAAAATTTGACAAAAATGAAATAATACTATAAATAGAAAATGGGAGGCTAAAAATAGTTGTAGAAAAACCCTGAAATTTACAAAAACTTTAGTCACCCAAGAACACTATTTTTTTTTTGTAAATAAGATAAGATATATTAAAGTAAAAAGAGAGTAATTACAAAGGTTGGGTTGTACAGGACATAGTCACCGGCACAAGAGCCAACAAAATTGTCTGTTTTGGCTTCTGAATTGATCAAGCTACATTGTGACTTTACAAAATTTGGGTTTTGAGTACTATGGTAGTTACAAAGATCAGTATCTAGGAAACAATCAAAAACCTGATTTGTAGAAGACTAAAAAAAAAGATTAGAGGATTTAGTCATGACTAGACAAACAATGTCGGGGACCTTTATTTCCATGATCACATTCTCAACTGCAGTCTGACATCCATGGGGGATATAGGACAAATGAGAACTTTTTTTCTTTCATTCCAAATTGGTAGTGGCCAGGTGGTTGTCCAAACTGATGGATTGTTCATGTATACTCCCCTCCTGCGGCGCAGTGGCGTTTACTTGGTTAGAGGAGGCACCAACAATCTCTTTCTTTATACTTGGTGAACCTTCGATGGGTGAGTGGACTTTAGCCATGGATTTCTTCCTGATAAAAATATACTTTCGAGAGTCACGAGTTATCAAGTGGTAGTGGTGGATCGTCTCAACAAAGATCACAAATTTTTCTTTAAGGCTATCAATTTTTCTTTGGACCGTCTTTGAACGTTCCTCCTACTCCTGTAGAGCCAGACCCATAATGGTCTTCATTTGCCGACAAATCTCTATAATGCACACATAAAGGTTCTCTCTCGCTCTTGTGAGAGCCAGGTCAGGTATCCATGTGACTTCCTCATCGACTTCCTCCGAGGGGACAACTCTGCAAAGTGCTCTTGCTTTTGAGACTAGCTATTTGCTCTTGGGTATCCGAGTTTACTACTGCCACATAATTCAAAGTTGTGCGCCTCGCAAAGGACTCAGCATAGGTAATGGGGGGAGAACCCAAGGAATCCCAATGGGAGACCGCACTGGTACCCCTGATTGGGAGCTGGGCTAGAGTAGAGCTTAAGGGCCATGAGGAAGGCAGAGGGACCAGAGAGTCAGAACAAACATAGAACAGGGGAAAGATGGGACAGACAAAGAACAAAGGGAATGACACGAGGGAGAGGGGTGAGGGGGAAATAAATAGGAGCAGGAGGGCTTTGGGGGAGGCCGAGCCGAGGGAAGGGGCGAGATTGGTAGGCATGGGAGGTATAGGGGTTAGGTGGTGGAGAGGGTACCTCACTGGGCTGAAGGGACGAAGGGGCGGCGTCCTCGCGGGAGAGGGGCTATGGGTGGATTATCCAACACAACTGTCATACTGAGGACACCTTTGGGCGTATACGTGTCAGTGCCATCCTCCTCCCAATGCTTTGAACCAGCCTTGATGTGACGTAGGATACTCGAACAATTATTGTTTGTTATTCTAGTTGTCTTTGTCATTAATGGCTTCGCAGTGCTGACGTAGATCGCCTTCTTCCAGATCATGCCAGGACTTGGATCTCAGGCATAGGGCCCTTGGTGTCCCCTAATTTGCTAACCTATCCGCAAGATTATTACGTTTCTTCTAATGGCCTAGAAATGTAAACCTTCCATTTTGTCTATGTTATTTTTTATTCTCTGCATGATTTTGTTTAAGCGCCAATTATCCGAGACCTTGGCCAATTCAATACACTGCTAGAGTTTTTTACAGACCTGTGTGGCGAGAGTTGAATCCCCTTCAATGATTAGAGGGCTTAGCTTGTGAATTTTCATGATGGTGATACCATGTTCCAAAGCATGTAGTTCTACTACGTTATTAGTTTATGAACCAATATTACTCTCATAGATCCATAGTATTTCCCTTTGAGCATTTCTGAAGATGCCTCCAAAACCAGCCAAGCTCGGGTTACCTTTAGCCGCACCATCGTAGTTAAGCTTAGTAGTGCCCAGCTCTGGGGGTAGCCATTTTTCATTCTGATCTCCTTTTCTGGCTAAGGAGGTGACATCAGGGGCACTAGTTTGGAGGAGATCCAACATGGAGAGAATTATCACATCTGAATTGTTGGGAGGGTCGTAAGTGTTCTGAAGGGGGGAGGAAGCCACCGAATCTAAAATAGAGCTCTTGATCTTAGATAATATGATTTCCTCTTGAGTTGAAATGCCTCGGAAAATTCTAGCATTGTGTTCCTTCCATAAGGCCCAACAAACCGTACCTAGGACGAGATCCATGCCCTGTTAACCAGAGGATAGCAGGAGAAGGAAGAGCGCCAGTTAGAGATGGTATTAAGGATGGAAGAGGGATCCCGATCCTATCCTTTAAAGACTAAGTAGAACCAATCCCAAAGTTTGGTCACATAGAAACATTCGTTTAGGAGATGGTTTGATTTTTCTTCCTCTTGCTGACAAATTTAGCATCTAGATGGACTAATAAAACCTTTTTTCGAATATTTTCCTAGGTTATAATCTTCCTATGCAAGCGAAGCTAGAGGAAAATAGAAATTTTTGGCCAATGTCTTCTATCCCAAATTGATTTCCATTTGGGGTCTGGTTGGATTTGATCATGTTCAACTATGTATTTGTAAGCTTCCTTTATGTTGAAGTGACCGACTGTGTTTTTCCCCAATGGATTTTTTCCTCTGAGGTGTCGTGGAGGATTTGTGTTTTTTGGAGTTCAGTTGATAGTTCATACCGAACCTGAGGGTTGATATGGGGACCTTAGTCTTTATGTTCAAGCCATTCTCTCCAACTGTCCCCTTCTGCACTGGGTTTCCAGTAATGACAAACTCTTCTCCTACCTCTATTTTTCATTTCAAACTTAATTAATTTATATTGATCCTTGTTAAGTTCGGGCCTTTGCTTCTAGGCATCTTCCCAAAATAATTCCTTGTCTCTGTTTCTGATCTCCTAGAAGTTGTGTTTTTGGATGATAGCCTGATTCTCCCACACTTGATTCCAGATTACCGAACCTTTAATTCTACCGTTGAGCCTTATAGTTTTCTCCTACAAGTGTGTGGGATCATACTCTGCTTTCTAAAGGGTTCCCCAAGGGAAGTTGGGAGTTACAATCCATCTCCATATAGTTTTAACTCCCAAGGCCTTTCCTAGGAGCTCAGTATCCCTGAGTCCAAGGCCACTGTCTTTTTTGGGCCTACATATCGTTTTCCATGCAACTAGAGCCCATTTATGTTTTTTCTCTACACCTCTCCATAAGAAGTTCCTTTACATGTTTCTAATTGCATTGAAGATCACATTTGGGGCAGCCAAAGCTGAATATAGGTAGTGCGGGATTTCCTGTAATATTGGTTTTACAAGAACAAGACGACCTTTCAGATTGAGTGATCTAAAGGTCCAATTGGCTAGCCTTTTTTCTAATTTATTAATCAAAGCTTCCCAAAAGGCCTGGGCCAGTGACCTATCAGTTAAGGGAACCGCTAAATAATTGGAGGGGAGTGATCTTATGGGGAAGCCGAGGATTCTTGAAATGTTCCTACGAATAGGCAAAGGAGCGTTGAAGAAGAAAATTTGAGATTTGTCAGGATTGATGGAGGTGCCAGAGGTTGCTGAGAAGTCAGACATGATGGTCTTCAAAGAGGAAGCTGCTTTGATAGTTGGGAGCCCATGAACAGGGGGTCATCCACGAATTATTGGTGCGTGGAAAGGAGCCAAGGCATGAGGCTGGAGACTGGAAAGTTAATTGGCCAACAAGGTCGCGAATATGGAGTGGCTAAACCCTTCAGCCATGATAAAAAAGAGAAAGGGAGAAATTGGGCCCCCCTGCCTGATGCCCCTGGAGGGGTAGAAGAGTGGAGTGGGGGATCCATTCAGGAGGATGGAGAAGAACGCTCTAGACACCATTACCATGATCCATTTGATATTGTCTTTGTGGAACCCATAAGCTACAAGAACTTCTCTCATGTAGGCCAACTTATCTTGTTAAAGGCCTTAAACATGTCTAATTGAATCATCATGCTTGGTTTATTTTGTGAGTTGAGAGAGTGGATTAGTTCATGGGAGAGGATGATGAGTTTGATGAGTTTCCCTTGCGAATCATAGTGAGGAATGTGGAGTTGAGGGCTTTTAGGACGGAATTTTGAATTTAGGATTCTTCAACAAGGGCATGGATCTCATATTTAAGGATAGGCCAACAGGCTTTGTAGAAATCAATGGTAAAACCATTTGGTCCTAGGGCTTTACTGTTGGGCAGACTCATGACAACATCCTCCACTTCTTTGAGAGAAACTTTTCTTAAGAGAATTTTATTTATGTTCTTCAGTGAGGATCTTGGTAATGTGTCTGGTAGTTTTTTTGATATCCTTAGCCTGGTCATTCCTTGGCTTCTTGAGAAGAGAGCTGAAGTACTGAGATAACTCTTCTTCCATCTCCTCCTAAGAGTGAATGAGGTGTCCCTGTCAGTTCTTTAGAGCCATAATTTTGTTGTTTCTTTTGTGCTATATAATTGATTTGTGGAAAAAAGTAGTGTTCTTTTCCCCACATTTTAGCCAGCTTATTCTAGATTTTTGCTGCCATAACTTCTCTTCCTGAATGGCTCTTTCCTCCCAACTTTGTTGTAATTTTTGTTCTTCTTGCTTGTTGTGGTCTATGATCCCTTCTTCAATGATGTGATGCTAGAGGAGCTCCATCTTAAGCTCCATATATATATATATATATATATATATATATATATATATATATATATATATATATATATATATATATATATATATATATATATATATATATATATATATATATATATATATAGATATAGATTTTTTTTCTTCATGATAATGTTGTCGAATGATTCTCTGTTCCATTTTTTGATTTCCTCTTTGATATGTTTTAGTTTATGTTAGAAGGTGTTCATCTTGTTGCCAGATCTAGTAGGTGAGTTAATCCACCATTGCTTCATTTTGTCCAATAAATTCGGGTGATCCAACCAGAAGGCCTCAAATCTAAAAGGCTTGTTTTTAGGACCAGTGGAGATATGTAACTTAAGAGAGATGGGCCAATGATTGGAGCTTGTTTGCGAAAGAATACGAGCCTATGTTTCCCATGAGGTTAGGTAAGCTTCTTCCGAGAGGAGGAAATGATCTAGTTTGGAGGTTATTTGGCGTTCACATCCTCTTCTGTTGTTCAAGGTGAAAGTGTCATTACTTGTGGGGATGTTAATGAGATTGAGGCTTTCGATGGTTGAAAGGAAAGAATCTGAGTCCTTTTCCAATTTCTGTATTCCTCCCCTCTTCTCTTCCAGATTTGTTATCATATAGAAGTCCCCAACAATGATTTTATAAGGCAAATGAATAGGATCGAGAAAATTATAGATGCATTGAAGCATCTTGGTTCGGTCTATCACCTTGTGGGGGGCATAGACATTTGTTATGCAGATTCTATCCTTGGTACCAATTATTCTCAGGACATCATTAATGGAGTGGTGTGTTTGTAAAGAGGAGATGAGGTCAAACTTCGAGTTTTTCCATAAGGTCATAATCCCTCCCGCAAAAGCTATGGCCGAGTTGGCTAGGAAGCTGTAAGGCTTGAAGCAGGATTTTTGAAGGAGAGTAGAGTGAACTGAATCAAGTTTGGTTTCTTGAATTAGGAGGATGTTAGGATTGTCAGACAAGATTATGTTTTTTAAGATTCTTTTATTTCCAAGACTATTTAGTCCTCTTATATTCCAAGAAATGAAATTCATAGGTAAGGAGATGGGGTTAGGGCCAAAGATTTTATCTTTCCTTCATTGATGAGCTTGGCACATAGTTCTTGGAGAAGTTTGCTGGTGGTCTTTCTGCCTCATTTTCAACTTGTCCCTTTAGGGTTGTACCCTCCTGCTGGAATGTTTGCCAACATCCCTTTTGATGCGTTGTTGTCCTGTGAGGGGTAGACTGCTCTAAGTTTTAGATCCTCTTAGAGGAGGTAAGCCCATTCTATTTTTTGAAGTTGGTGTTCTGGGATTGCATTTATTCCATTTATCTTCCATTCCTCTACAATGGATTCTAGGTCTACCCCTTCCAATGCTTCTTCTATGGCACTCTCCTCTAGTGTTTTTTCTGTTGCTATTTGTTCCATTTCAGTATCCTCTTGTGAGTGATTGTTTTCCCTGTTGCTATGATTTGCATATCTATCCTCCTGTGCCCTATCTACTTTGAACTGCTCCTCTTCTCCTCCTTCATCTCTCGTCGGGTAGTTTGTATCTGATTGTTCTTGTATGTTGAGTAGGGCATTGAATTGGTTCTGACTTATCTCAGTTTGTTGATCCTTTTTGGGATTGGTATTTTTCCGGCTGTTCTTTATCCTAGAGTTGACTCTATTGTATCCTTCGTTGTCTTTTGTTTTGCTTGCATAATCAACATTTTGAGGGGCTTTGTTTAGAGGAAAGTCTCTAAAGAGATGGTCGTGCTCATGGCACTTCCTGTACCTGAAGGGGATGTGTTCGTGGTCTATAATTTGTAACCATACTTCATCCCTGAAAATTAATTTTATTGTGTTTGGGAGGGCTCCAAAGACATCTATATACCCACATATTTTGGCAGAGGAAACATAGTGTTCGTTTCTGGTTCCTTCAGACATTTTAATGTACTCCCCCAGCTAGTCTCCTATGCCTTTTAGAATCGAAGGATCCCGGTAATCAGTTGGTAAGGAGTAAAGGCGCACCCAGACTGAAACTCTTGTGAAGTCCTCCTTCTCTGTTGTGAAGTTGTTTTTCCAAATCTCATGTATATGCTTGCCGAGTTGGAGAAATAAGGACCTCCTTCAAAGATTCTATCTCTATCGTCTAAGAGGTCAAAGATTATTGTGAAGAATCCTTTGGAACCCAGATGGAGTCTAATTTCCCCCTTAGGTGTCCATTTGTTTTGTATCCAACAGTTTAGGGCTTTCTCTGTGGCCAAATGCCCATGAATTTGCAAATGAATGCATGTTCTTGCATGTATTCTCTGTAGACTGCAACTCCTGAGTCCTGGATTTCCAGCTTCAACACTTTCTTGGATATGGGGTTGTAGTTATTCCTTGTTTTTTTCCTTTGTTCTTGTTGTTGCCCCTGACTCTTTGCGGTGTTTTCCTCTGTGGAGAAGAGGCTGGAAGAGGCAATTCCATTTGTTGAGTGCATCTCTTTCTTTTTTCCTTTCTCGAACCTTGTTTCTCTATTTTCAGGTTTCTCTCTAGCGAGGTGGAAGGTAGTGCTCGAGGCCAACGTTGTGAAGAATGATTCTTCGTCTGGAGGATGACAAAAAATAGTGTCTTTGAATGAGAGAGTGTCATGGCTCGAGTGAGGCTCCACCATGGGAGAGGGAAAAGGGTGCAACTTGATCGGGGCCATGCACGCCAGTGGTGGCCATCAAAGGGGCCGAAGGGATTTTCTAGGTTAGCAACCATAGACCATCGACAAGAACAACTTTATCCTTTCACCTTCCACTCAAGAACACTGTTATTACACTAGTGGAGTCACCATTTGCTAGTGTGAAATTTCTTGGAAGGTGTACCAAAAACACTTCACTTAAGTCACTAAGTGACAAGTGACCCTAACAATAATTTGTGTCTGCTTATGATTCAAATCTGCAATAAAAAGTGCAAAAACTTGCAACAAAAATAATATATACGATCCAAAATAGTAAACAGTAATATAGATATATAATGCAATAACCCAAATGGAAATAATTTAAGTTGAATAAATTCTTTTATTAATGACACCTGGTGAAGGAGATCTACAAAAGGGTCTATGAATCGCCCTCCATGGGATAGGTACTTTGATTTCCTTGATGCTTCAGTAATCAATATTCTCTCTCAATGTGTGAAACACCCAAAATAGTATGGAGAACTCAAATGGGAGCTCAAAAGAAAATAGACGATAATGATGACAATGATAATGAACATGGTGAAGAATGAATGGAAAACCCTCCTATTTATAACAAAGTATTGAGTTAATCTCGAAAATGGAGAATTTAAAATAATATTGACCAAATCAAGATCTATCTTTTAGGAATAATATATTATATCTTTTTGGAGAGGGAAAAGATATTCACAATGGTCAAATATCTTTATTTAGCAATAATTAATAAAGAAAATACTTTATTAATTATTTTGTGAGGATTAAGAATGGTGTGAAATTGAATTAATTATTAAATAACGATTTAACAATTATTCCAGTAATAGAAATAATTATTAAATAGTGATTTAACAATTATTTCAATAATAGAAATAAGGAATAATAAATAAATAGTGATTTATTTAATTATTCCTAGGAGATTTAGTCAAATGTGACGAGGACTAATTATTTAAACAATGATTTAATAATTATTCCCAGAGAAAAATAAATAAATAATGATTTATCTAATTATTCTCATGGGTTTTTTAAACTTTGATGAGAAAATAATTTAATAAAAATGGTTTACTAAATTATTTCTCATGGTGAAAGTGATTTTACTATGGTAAAATTAATCATACATGGTGTATTTCGATCCACTTAGTTAGATGTGGCTAGGTGATCATTTTTTTGGTGATAACACTCATTAGGTATGAAACAACTTTAGGAAAAAAAAAAAGTTGTTTGTCAATGCTAGAAGAAATCTAAAGCTTGAGAAATTATAGCTATCTTGCAACATGCCAAATTTCATAAAAAATTCTACTAAGTTATATTTTGAGCTTTTGTGGCCTTTTTTGGAAAAAAATAGTTCAGATTATCCATAATATTATATAAATCTTGTCAATGTTTTGAATCCCAAAAAAGATCCATCCTTAGGACAAAAAGTGAGTGAACGAAAGAAGAGTCAAACAACCAAAAGTAAAATGAATAAATAATGATTGAACAAAAATAGTAGAAAAACATGACTAAAATCCTAAAACTATAAAACCTAAACCTAAACCTAAATTAATTCCTAAGAAATGAAAAATATCATAAAAACAAATGACTCAAAATAAATCATACATAATTAATTATTAATAATAAATTAATTTTATTTATTATGAAACATATCAGCTTCTCAAATCTGCTTCCAAGTATAATATCCGAGGTATAATTTCCTTCCTTTCCTTATCCTCAATTTCTTAAATAAATTTAAAACTTTTTTACTCCATCATTAACATGATATATATTTTAACTTTAAACTCTATAAATTTATTAGTTAATTATTTATTTATTTTATTAATGAATTAATTATTATTATTAATTATTTATTCATAATAATAATTTATTTATGTGTTATAATAAATAAACAAATAATTATTATTAATAAGTAATTTAATAATTATTATTAGTAATTAATTATTTATTACTAATAGTTGATAATTAACTATTATCTATTATTAACCATTAATCATTTATTTATTTCAAAAGGAATGTATGGTTAGTTGTTATTAACCAAATAAATAAATAATCTAATTAATTATTCATGATGCTTATTTATTTATAATAATAATTATTTATTTATTACCATGAATAAATAATTATTTATTCATAAATAAATAAAATTTAATTTATTAATAATAAATTAATTATTATTTATTTATTTTGAGTTATTTATTTCTTTGATATTTTCATTTCTTACGAATTAATTTAGGTTTAGATTTTATAGTTTTAGGATTTTAGGCATCTTTTTTTAATATTTTTTGTTCATTCATTATTTATTCATTTTCTCTTTGGCCATTTGACTCTTTTTTTATTCACTAAATTTTTGTCTTGGGAAGGATCCTCTTTGGGATTCAAAACATCGACAAGATTGATATAATACTGTGGATAATCCGAACTATCTTTTTCCAATTCTACTAAGATTGGGTCTTCAAATTTGGTCTTCTAGCTCTTGTGCTCCCTCTATAAAAGGTCGATGTAAGTAATCATAGTGCTCTATGCCTACTTGTTCAAAAACCTACCATGTACCCCAAGCTTGTTGCGAACCTACCTTGGAAAGTACAACAACAATTTCTTTCTTTCCCTTTAAATGTGTTGACACGTGATCTAATCAAAACTTCTTTTCAACAATAAAACTTCCTCCAATATTGGTATGAGTGTGTGCATGTGACAAATTGAATTTTCATTGAACCAATTTACCACCACTCGCAAATCACCGAAAACCTGCAGATGCTGACACCCATCTTTAGAGGAATAGACTAGAAATGATGGTTTTCATTTAAGTATAAAATGGATCCACCATCACACTGTCTATTCACCTAGGAAGATCCATCAAAATAGGCCCATGGCCTAAATCTATCGATCTACTCTTCAAAGATAACACCAATTATGTTATTTGTAGCTTCATTAGGAATGAGCTCATATATTGATAAAATGTAGGCCACTATGAAATCATAACACATGGTTTTACCTTGGAAGATTAACTTATTTTTCCCCAGCTAGATTACCCAACTCACGATATGGGGAAAATTTCTTATTTTTTTTGGAGAGGCCGAGTTACACTATCTTTGCCAAGCTTCAGTAAAATATTAACCATTCCACTAACGACTTGATGAAAGGGCATTGCATACTAGATTCTAGACTTGACTAGAAATTGACAAGACATGAATAAATGGTCTATTGTTTCCTCTGCTTCCTTACATAGAGGACACCAACTAGGCCAAACAGAACCCCTCCTTTTAATATTTTCACCTGTGAGGATTATGTTCATTAACAGGCACCATAGAAAAAGACGTGCTTTTGCTGGGCACCCAAGTTTCCATAAGGGCTTCCACCACCATAATGATTCCTTAGGATATTTTTTGAATATTATAAAGATATATCCTTCCTTGGGTGTATATTCCCCGAATGGTGAATGAATTCATTACAATTTGTCCATCCTATCTTGAAGCCTGACATGAGAAATATTGAGAGCCATAGTATAGTTCCTCCACCACTGTTACCATGCTACAGGAAGATTTCTCGTTTGAGGACTCAACCATCCTTGAGCCAAAATGGAAGTATTCTTAGGATTGGCCACTTTATTAAGGGTTCTTTTTCCTTGTGTTTCTAGGTAGTCAATCAATTCTAGATGCAATTGATAATTAGTTCTGCATCTTGTCTAGGGGTCCTTTCCTATTCTCGTTCTTTCCTTTGCACTGACCCTCCATGCCACACCTTTTTCAATGACAGTGAATGAGTCAAGAAATTCCTTCCACACTACCCAGATATATAATCTACCCTTGTTGGGGTTTCATTTATAAACTATTATTATTTGTATTAACATTTTTTTTGAATTAACAGACTTTATATTACTTCAAAAAACTGGACAACTGACACCTAGAGGGAGAAACAACACAAAAATCTCAACCTCTGTCACTATCAAGATTTTAAAAAAATTTCAAAACTAAATATAAATAAGCTACTTCCATAACATGCTTAGAAACTTCCGCATACAAAATAAATGTTGAACAAGAGCCAAAGTCACATATGGATGCTTCAAACTCATGCACGCACCTGAGTCCCCCAGGAACACATATAAAAAAAAAACACATTGTAACATGAGAGCCACCAAATTATAGGAAACTAGAACCATTGACTAATTAGAGGAGAGACCACCAACTTCAGAAACAACCAACCGTTTTGTTGTGGCCACCAACAACCCCCCTCCTTATTTAGTATTAGCAATAACACTATATAAGTGGGGACCCTTAGTAAAAATATTAAAAAAAATCAATTAGTGATTATATTTCCTTTTGGATAAAACTTACCATCATGGACTTAGGAAAATACTTTTGAAAAATCTAAAAAGCTTAGGTTTCATGATGAAGAAAGTAAAGTCACTCCTTAAGAAATTTGCATCGCGCAAAGAATGATAGGGTACCTTATTATGAGCCAAAATGATAAAAAATGCGAGATTGCGACGTGAAACTCCATCGCATCGCATGCATTAATGAGCACTCACATTGGAAACCTAAAAATCTCCGATATGTGATGTCGCATATCGCTAAATCACAATTCGCATAAAGCACATCAATAGTAACGATTAGACGATATTGCGATCTTGCAATATTGCGATTAAGCAACCTTGCGATAGAACATCACAATGATATTGCGGTAATGAGATGTAGCGATCTGCGATATTGCAAACCAAATTGCAAAATCTCTCCATCGCAGTTGGTTCTGGCTCATTATTCAAAAAAAAAATTCCATAAACCAAGAACCGGTTACGCGCTTTAATGATAATTAATGAGTTACATGCCAGTTGTTAATAACATATGGTTTTGTGTTTTCCGAAGAGCTAGTTCACGTAAGGTGGCGTGTTTTTGCATATCCTTGGAATTTAAAGCTTTCTTGTCATTATTTATTATCATTACTCTCGCCTCACTTGTGAATTGCAGGAACAAAGAAAAAAAGTTACACAAAGCAATGTGCAGGAAACTATGGGGAAAAAGGGTAAGGCTCCAATGTCCAAGGACAGAGAAATGGTGCCCTTATACACAGACACCGCATGCAACAGAGCCGCAGATTCACAGAATTCTGTTGAGCCATCCATTACAGATCTCTCATATATAGCCATGGTTAAATTGGTACTGAACAATGCTGATATTAGAAATAGACAGTTTAATGCTCAGGGTCAAGAGCTCACGAAATCATTATTTTTACAAATCTTTAGCTTTATACCCGATAAGAGAAAGAGGCGCAAAAGGTGAAAAACGTATCAGAGAAGCCCGGATCAAGGAACGGAGGCAGTTTCGATGCGCGATTAATGCGCATCGCTGAGAAAATTGCTCGAGAAGGAAAGCTTCTAATTACTCAGTCACCTGCAAGCCCCAAAAATTGCAAGAAAGAAATGATAAAAACAAACTGGAAACAGAAAGCTAAAGAAAAGGCAGAAGCAATCCAAAGGTTAACCATGTTGAACTGGGATTATTACTGGGTATACACGGTAAAGCCACATAGTCAGTGAATGACTCTCAAGTATATCATCGATTTTGCTGAGAAGATGGTGCCAGCTCTTACCAATTCTGTTTTCTTAGCTCAACTAAAAGCGGAATACAGTCAGCCGACTCTACTCAAGCAAATACTGAATGCTTGCAACGTTAAGGAGAAAATGCAGAAATAGTTAGATATTAGATTTAATTTTAGAAATAGCTTTGGTTTATTTTTTCTTATAAAAAGGACGATCATTTAAACCGCATCCTGAATTTTTGTAAATAAGTTATTTTTAGATTTAGTTAGTAGTATTTAAACCCTTCTCATGCATTTAGAGAGGGGTCCAGAAATTTGTCAAAAACTTGTCCTCAAAACATGCACTTTTGCACCCTCCGAGGAGGTTTTGATGAATGAATGGAACAGGATTTGTTGATGTTTGCATTTAATATCTGCTACTGATGTTGCACTTTTGTACTCTTAGTGGATGTTAGAGCAAGGAGAGATAAATCATTGTCACTTGAAGCTCATGAGTAGGACTAGTTATAAATGGTACTTTTATCTCTTAACCATTCCTGCTTATGTGTTAAAGTGATATACAGTTTTTAGTTGTTTATATATTACTGCATGAATGCATGAGTTATCATTTGGCACTTTTGTACCGTGATAGCTATTCATTTATGCTTAATGTATGAATAGCTCATTATGCGATATGCTTTTCACAACTGTTTCGTCTAACTTTTTATACAAAGTGGTTCATCCTTATTGATTTCTTTTCTCATAATAGCTGAATGATCTTTATTACTAGTTGTTATTTGAAATCTTTTTAGATCGCATAATAGAAGAATTACACCCCGGGTTAGTATAGACTTAGATGTTGTTGCTTATTAGAATACAATAGCATAGCATTAGATTAAAGTTAGAATTAGAATATCTTAATTAGGAACTGTTAGATCAGGAACATCAAATTCTACACACACACACTCATAAATTGGGAAACTGGTCCCATATCCCCAGTCGGACCCGCTATACCAAACGGATAAGGAGCTGCCAACCAAGGTCCGGACCGAGCGGGTATCCCCCTTGTTGTAGACCCGATTTTCGGGGCTTCAACATATTTGGCGCTAGAAGGAGGGCCTGAACTATGAATGGCAAGTAAATCTAAATCTAAATACCATTCTAAGAGTAAATCACCCTCATCATCTCCCCCAACTTCTCCATTACACTTAAATCTAGAGTTAGAAGTCGCTGGAGTATCAACCGCTGCTACAAACCCTGACATTTTAGAACAATCTACTATTGAACCTCCTGAAGTCGAATCTCTGATTCACAAACTTCAGCGATTTTCTATTTCTCCTCAAAGATCTGATAAATCTCAAGGCAGCGTGACTTCGCAATATAACCCTGCTCATCCCCTGACCAGATTAAAGAGTGAAAATTTTGGCGTTCAACCAACCAAATTACCTCTTCCCAAAAGGAAAAGAGCAAGGAAATCACCTAAAGAGTCCGATAGCGAGACTCTTTCATCATCATCATCCATCTCAACCTCTTCACTGCGAAGTCAACCATCCACTCCTCCACTTCAGATCATTGTCCATCCGCCCACTGGAACCCCCACAACTCCTCCTCAATCATCTGCAATCGTAATATCCTCATCCTCCCAACTGCAGGGATCATCTTCTGCACTTTCCTCTATTAGTAGTTCAGCAATGGCCCAAACTCCATGGAATAACCCTGGGGTAGTCTTAATGCCTGCACCCTTGAGTCAAATACCGGCCCATCCTGAGAAATGGTTGCCTAAGTTTAATCCCGAGGCAGGCATGCTAGCAGAAGAGCATATAAACAACTTTATGCTATCCATTAATCTCAATGGGGTTACTAATGAAGATGTTGTTGTTCGACTTTTTCCTTATACTCTGCAAGGAACAGCCAGATCATGGTATTTCTCATTACCCTCTGGATCTATCACTAGTTGGGACATCTTCCAAGAGTAATTCTTGACCAAGTTTGGTGATGACAAGTCTACGACAATGCTAATCAACGACCTATCTAACCTTAGGGCCGAGTCAAGAGAGCCTATCAAAGATTTCAATTTACGTTTCAATAAAATCCTAAACAAAATTCCTATTGCTTCCCAGCTTAGCGAAGAAGTACGAAGTGAATGGTATATCACTGCTTTACCATCAAACATAGCAATATTCGTGGACAGGGCTAATAAAACAACCTTAGCCAAAAACATGAAAGAAGCAATAGCAGTAGAGAAACATATAATAGCCCTAGAGAAGAAATCCGCGATAGAGGAACGAAAATCCAAGAAAGTCACCTTCAAAGAAGATTCCAAGAAGAAACAAGCGAAAGATCCATTCGATTTGGAGGGATTGCAAAAAGTTCTGAAGACCATGTCCAATGAAATGGTCGACATCAAGAAGCAAGTAGCAGAAACTTCTTCAAAAAATCCCTACAGAGCTTTTAAAAGAAGCCCTTCAACGGATTCAAAGCCACCCAATGCTATTACAAATGCTCAATCCGAAGAAGAGGAAGAGGAAATTGCCACTGAAGGGCAAACCGATGAAGAAGAAGTTGTAGAGTTACAAGGAATGTGGGATTTCATCCTCCCACAAGAAGAAGAGCAAGAAGTATTCCCAGTTAGCACATGAAGTAGAAATCATCTTGATCCTCCCCAGACTATCCCTAAGCCAAAGAGCGCAAGCTCTGCAATAAAGGATAAATTCACAACAAAGAAAAAGACATCTAAAGCGACTCAAACCAGCCCAGTCCAAACAGATTCGTCAACTCCATCTAAAACACTGATCGTTTCGGATGAAATGGAGTACAATATTATAGAAAATATGAAAAAGACTAGGGCCAACATCACTCTTTATGAATTGAGCAAGTTAAAGCATCAACAAAAGATAATGTTGAAAGAATTACATGTTGTGCAAGTCGCACCTTTGCCTGCCATTGTACTTTCTCAAGCTTCCCATAACATGGGAAGACCTCCAACTAATGCAACCAATAATATTGATCCAAATGACATCGCTTTATTTGGAGGAAGATCGAGATCTCATACTCCCCCGTTTCTCCTTATGAAATTTTCAATAAAAATGTGCATAATTGTTTAGTGGATTCTGGTGCTTCATCGAATATTTTACTAAAGTCCATGTGTGCCAAATTAAACGTTCAACCACAGAAATCCGCTGTGCGCATAGTTCAGCTAGATCGATCTCAATTCGAAGTGATTGGCGAACTAAATCAAGTAACCATAAGGTTGTCATCCAACCCAAAGGTATGTCAAGTTATTGACATTTTAGTTGCTGATATTCTAGAATTTTATGGCTTAATTCTTAGCAGGGATTGGTCAGAAAAACTTCATGGATACTTCACAATTGACTGGTCGCACATGTGGCTGCCCTACAATGGTAAACCAAATCAAATAAAAGTTGAACGAGAACTACATCAGAAATACATAGTAACGGAGCTAGAGGGGGAAAATGAACCAGTAGCATATAACAATAGCATTATTGGCAATTACTCAGTAGATTCTTTCCTCGGCAATTTTAATGCTCATACGTCACCTTACTTAGAACATTTTGTTTTGTCCCAAGTCGAAAATTTTTCTCAAACGGATAGTTCAAAATGTATCAATTTTTTAGATAGTCCTGTAAATAAATCTTTGTTTTGGAAATTATTTTTTGATGGTTCTAAATCTAACGAAGGAGCAGGAGCAGGATGCATTCTAATTAGTCCAGAAGGAGATAAAATTATGCTAACATGCAGACTCGAATTTGATTGCACCAACAATACAACAGAATATGAGGCTTTAGTCCAAGGGTTGTACAAAGCAATCGGGTTAGACGTCAAGTACCTTCAAGTTTTCAGAGACTCTAAAATTGTAGTTAGACAGGTACGTAATACTATACATTACTTATCAGGTCATTTAAAACATTATCAATCCTTAGTTCAAGATCTGACTGAGCATTTTATAGCATTTAATATTTCTTCAATTCCCAGACTCCAGAATGCAAGTGCAGACCTTTTAGCTAAATTAGCTTCTAAGCTTATTCCTTCAAAAGATTTTAGTCCACATAGATTCTCAATAGAATTAATCTTTAGACCATCTATTCCTGATAACATCACAAATTGGAGAATATTCAACGACGATCCTGATATCATAAATTTCCTCACATCTGAAGGATCCTACTCCAATCAAATAGTTGACGAAGACCAACATGATCGACAATTGCAACAAGATAGCACTAACAATGTTATACCTAAGTTGGTAGTCAAGTTAGAAGACCTGTACGATTTGAAAGATCGGTTTAAAAGGTCTACCAATTCAAAACTCCAAATTTCAACTTTGAATTACGAATTAGTAAACCTAGGAACCGATGCCAAACCACAAAACATTAATCTAGGTCTCGGCCTAGCCCCTGAAGAAAAATTAGCGTATCTTTGTCTTTTGAGACAATATAAAAATGTTTTTGCTTGGAACTATGATGAACTCAAAACATACGACACTTCCATCATCCAACATACTATTCCAATGATCGATAATGAAAAACCTGTCCAACAAAAGTTAAGAAAGATCCATCCCAATTTAGAAAATCAGATAAAAAATGAACTCAATAAGTTATTGAAAGCCAAAATAATCTTTCCCGTCAGACATTCTAAATGGGTCTCCAATATGGTACCTGTTAGAAAGAAAAATGGAGATATTAGAATTTGCATTGACTTTCTAAATCTTAACAAGGCCTGCCAAAAAGATAATTTTCCCTTACCACCTATGGAACAGATATTGCAGGCAGTGGCAGGCTCAGAATTAATGTCTTTCTTAGATGGATTTTCAGGATACAATCAAGTGTTGGTACATCCTAATGATCAATTAAAAACCACATTCAGAACTAAATGGGGCACATACGCATATCGAAAGATGCCATTTGGTTTGATTAATGTTGGTGCCACATTTCAGAGAGCCATGGACATCGCATTCAAAGGTTTAGTCAATAAATCTGTAGTAATTTATTTGGATGATATAACCATGTATTCCAAGAAATGAAGTGACCATCTTAGAGATTTAAAACAAATCTTCCAACGGTGTTTAAGGTATGGAATTTCACTTAACCTGAAAAAATCTTTTTCGCATTAAATGAAGGGAAACTTCTAGGATTCATAGTGTCAAAATCTGGAATTCACATCGATTCCGACAGAATCAAAGAGATTTCTGAAATATCCCTACCTCACAACAAAAAAGCCATGCAATCTTTCCTTGGTCAGATCAACTTTGTAAAGAGATTTGTTCTAGATTTTTCACAAATCGTGTCTCCTTTACAAGCCATGATTAAAAAGAACTCAAATTTTAAATGGGGCCAAGATGAACACAAAGCATTCAACCTGATCAAACAAGCTATTATTAATGCTCCATCTTTAGCAACTCCGAATTTTTCAGAGCCTTTTATTTTATATACATTTGCCTCAGATAGGTCATATGCTGCGATACTCACTCAAGCAAATCAAGAAAAAGCGGAAGCCCCAATTGCTTTTTTCAGTTCAAATTTACAGGGCGCTGAATTAAATTATTCAGATGTGGAGAAACAGGCTTATGCTATTTTCAAAGCAATCAAATATTTCAGACCTTTTTTACTCAAAACCCATACTAAAATTATAGTACCGTTTCCAGCAGTAAGGAATCTTCTAGAACAGAAGGATGTGGGTGAGAAAAGGGCCAATTGGGTTACTGCCTTACAGGAATATGGCATAGAAATTAAACTAGCAAACATTGTAAAAGGTCAAGGCTTTTGAAAAATGCTGGCAGGAGCGTCGCAAATTTCTGAAATTCCATCTGCAGAGGTACGAATGTGCGAGGTAAGCCGAAATGATGCAGAATCATTATACACTGATATCATTTATTATCTTAAGAATGGGTATGCTCCTTCACACCTTGATCATACTAAGAAAAGAGCTCTAAGGTTGAAAGCCAAACAATATCAACTCATAAATGATATTCTTTTTAGAATAAATTATGATTCTGTTCTCCTTAGATGTCTTGAGAAATCTGAAGCTGAAAAAGTTTTGCAGGAACTCCACGATGGGCCAGCAGGCGGACACTATGCTGGAGATGCTACTGCACATAAAATCTTGCGCGCAGGCTATTACTGGCCCACGTTATTCAAAGACTCGCACAGTTACGTGAGGAAATGTCAAGTCTGCCAAACTACTGTTGGGAGACAAAAGAAGCCATCCTTGCCACTACAGCCAGTTAACATTGAGCAACCTTTCAGTCAGTGGGGATTGGACATAATAGGTGAGATCGTTCCTCACTCTTCTAAGCAGCATAGATATATCCTTACAGCAACATATTATTTTACTAAGTGGGTAGAAGCAGTTCCACTCAAGACAGCTAATGCTGAAAATATCATTGAGTTCATAGATCAATTTATAATCACCAGGTTTGGATTGCCTTCCGCTTTAATGTTTGATAATGCATCATACTTTTCTGGAAATGTAATGACTGAATTTGCACTTAAAAGAGGATTCAAACTTAAATATTCGGCCAATTATTACCCACAAGGCAATGGATTAGCTGAGTCTACAAATAAAAACCTAATCAGGATTATCAAAAGAACAGTTGACCAAAATCATAAAAATTGGCATAAGACTTTAATATATGCTTTATGGGCAGACCGAATAACGCAAAAAGCTTCTATCGACACTTCTCCCTTTAATTTAGTTTATGGGAAAGAAGTGGTTCTTCCGACTCATTTAACAATTCCCTCTTTGTCTCTAGTTCAATACATTGATGAAGTACCAACTTCCTCCTTACAGCTAAGACAAATGGAAATAATCAAATTAGAAGAACAACGAGAACATGCTAAGAAAACCCATGCTCATCATCAAGCACTAGTAAAATCCTCTTTTGATTCAAACATAATGACCAGAAAAGATTTTCAGATGGGAGACTTAGTTTTAAAATGGGACAAGGCTCATGAAGAAAAAGGGAAACATACAAAATTTCAAAGAATGTGGCTTGGTCCTTTTCAAATTGTAGAAGTCATAGGTCCATCAACGTTTGTGTTACAGGATTTAGCAGGTAAGAGAGACTCTTTGCCTGTTAACGGACAAATTCTCAAGAAATATTTTCCATAGAAGATTATTCTTCTATTTTGTAGAGTAATTGTTTTTCTTTTCATAATAAAACCAGTTGTGAGTGGTTACATTAGGCATTTACGAATAAGACACCAATTCTCTTTCAGATTTTGATCTTTTCGCTTGTATAAATAGCAAATCTTTTGGAAAATTGATCTTTATTATTGATAGATACAGTTAAAGACTCTAGCCTAGATATGATACTAGTTTCAACTTCATAAAGTTTGATGAAAACAACCTTTAGTGAAGAAATTGTTTTATGTCAGTACAATGAAAGGTATCAATAACAAAATAAAGATTCTCTGTAGAACAACTATTTCCAAAAACTCTACTATTGTCGTCCAGAGCTATCTTAAGGAAACAATGACTTCCTCCCTGCTAAGGAAATCACAACTTTCAGAGGAACAACCCAAGGATACACTTCATCTTGAAGAATAAGAGGTCAAATCACGAGCCAGCTTATCATAATCACAAATATTATAACTTGCTGACTTTGCCAAATACTGTACACCACAACAGGGCAATGACTCAAGATTGTTGCAATCAAAAGACAAGGGGTCTCATCACGAGCCAGCTTGTTCAGCAAAGTTATAAATCAAGTGAATGACTGTGTCATAAATTGGCTATCAAACCAAGACATTGTTCTTTAAGAGTAAAAAGAAAATCAAAGCAATAAGTGTGGATGTGGATTCTTCTTTGAGAGTTGTAGGTTGCTTTAAGTAGGATACAGGATCATTGCTGGGTAACAGGTAACCCTGTCGAGGCTATAAACGCCTGCTGGCAGCAGAGGCTCTACCTACGACAAATGAGCATATTTAAAACTGGTTTACAGAGAAGACTTTGTTTTATCTTTACAGACCAAGTAATGACTGATGTAAATACAAGGACTAGCCTGAGGGAGCAAATAATCAAAGTTGAAAATAGTTGAAACAAAATGTCATTAATAGGTTAGAGCATAATGTACTTTATCTTTCCATAATAAAGTTTAACTTTATGAAAAAATTTATGTTTTGGAAGTTTAGAAAATTCAATAGAAAAACAGAGATAACTGGTTCTTCCAAGTGAATCGCCAATTGTTGTGGCCACCAACAACCCCCCTCCTTATTTAGTATTAGCAATAACACTATATAAGTGGGGACCCTTAGTCAAAAAATTTAAAAAAATCAATTAGTGCTTATATTTCCTTTTGGATAAAACTTACCATCATGGACTTAGGAAAATACTTTTGAAAAATCTAAAAAGCTTAAGTTTCATGATGAAGAAAGTAAAGTCACTCCTTAAGAAATATCACATCGTGCAAAGAATGATAGGATACCTTCTTATGAGCCAAAATGATAAAAAATGCGAGATTGCGACGCGAAACTCCATCGCATCGCATGCATTAATGAACACTCACATTGGAAACCTAAAAATCACCGATATGCGATGTCGCATATCGCAAAATCGCAATTCGCATAAAGCACATCAACAGTAACGATTAGACGATATTGCGATCTTGTGATATTGCGATCAAGCAACCTTGCGATAGAACAACACGATGATATTGCGGTAATGCGATGCAGTGATCTGCGATATTGCAAACCAAATCGCAAAATCTCTCCATCGCAGTTGGTTCTGGCTCATTATTCAAAAAGCTTTTTCCATAAACCAAGAATCGATTACGCGCTTTAATGATAATTAATGAGTTACATGCCAGTTGTTAATAAAATATGGTTTTGTGTTTTCTGAAGAGCCAGTTCACGTAAGGTGGCGTGTTTTTGCATATCCTTGGCATTTAAAGCTTTCCTGTCATTATTTATTATCATTACTCTCACCTCACTTGTGAACTGCAGGAACGAAGAACAAAAGTTACACAAAGCAATGTGCAGGAAACTATGGGGAAAAAGGGTAAGGCTCCAATGTCCAAAGACAGAGAAATGGCACCCTTATACACAGACACCGCATGCAACAGAGCCGCAGATTCACAGAATTCTATTGAGCCATCCATTACAGATCTCTCATATACAACCATGGTTAAATGGGTACTGAACGATGCTGATATTAGAAACAGACAGTTTACTTCTCAGGGTCAAGAGCTCACGAAATCATTATTTTTACAAATTTTGAGCTTTATACCCGATAAGAGAAAGAGGAGAAAAAGGCGAAAAACGCATCAGAGAGGCCCGGATCAAGGAACGGAGGCAGTTTTCGATGCGCGATTAGCGCGCATCACTGAGAAAATTTCTCGAGAAGGAAAGCTTCTAATTGCTCAGTCACCTGCAAGCCCCAAAAATTGCAAGAAAGCAATGATAAAAACAAACTAGAAAAAGAAAGCTAAAGAAAAGGCAGAAGCAATCCAAAGGTTAACCAAGTTGAACTGGGATTATTACTGGGCATACACGGTAAAGCCACATAGTCAGTGAATGACTCTCAAGTATATCATCGATTTTGCTGAGAAGATGGTGCCAGCTCTTACCAATTCTGTTTTCTTAGCTCAACTAAAAGCGGAATACAGTCAGCCGACTCTACTCAAGCAAATACTGAATGCTTGCAACGTTAAGGAGCAAATGCAGAAATAGTTAGATATTAGATTTAATTTTAGAAATAGCTTTGGTTTATTTTTTCTTATAAAAAGGACGATCATTTAAACCGCATCCTGAATTTTTGTAAATAAGTTATTTTTAGATTTAGTTAGTAGTATTTAAACCCTTCTCATGCATTTAGAGAGGGGTCCAGAAATTTGTCAAAAACTTGTCCTCAAAACATGCACTTTTGCACCCTCCGAGGAGGTTTTGATGAATGAATGGAACGGGATTTGTTGATGTTTTCATTTAATATCTGCTACTGATGTTGCACTTTTGTACTCTTAGTGGATGTTAGAGCAAGGAGAGATAAATCATTGTCGCTTGAAGCTCATGAGTAGGACTAGTTATAAATGGTACTTTTATCTCTTAACCATTCCTGCTTATGTGTTAAAGTGTTATACAATTTTTAGTTGTTTATATATTACTGCATGAATGCCTGAGTTATCATTTGGCACTTTTGTACGGTGATAGCTATTTATTTATGCTTAATGTATGAATAGCTCATTATGCGATATGTTTTTCACAACTGTTTCATCTAGCTTTTTATACGAAGTGGTTCATCCTTATTGATTTCTTTTCTCATAATAGCTGAATGATCTTTATTACCAGTTGTTATTTGAAATCTTTTTAGATCACATAATAGAAGAATTAAACCCCGGGTTAGTATAGACTTAGATGTTGTTGCTTATTAGAATACAATAGCATAGCATTAGATTAGAGTTAGAATTAGAATATCTTAATTAGGAACTGTTAGATCAGGAACATCAAATTCTACACACACACACTCATAAATTGGGAAACTGGTCCCATATCCCCAGTCAGACCCGCTATACCAAACGGATAAGGAGCTGCCAACCAAGGTCCGGACCGGGGGGGTACCCCCCTTGTTGTAGACCCGATTTTCGAGGCTTCAACACGTTCGTGCACAAAATTCATAACATTCGCATAACACCTTACACTTATAGCCATAAATACAAAAGAAAGCTTAAAAGATTGAAATTGAAACCCATAAGCAAACCTTTGAAACACATAGTCACAAATATACTATGTTTCCATCATCCATAGAATCGAAGGCCACCAAAGGGCCTTTCAAAGACAAAAACAAAAGCCTCAGGAGAGACCCAAAATTCGCTGCCCATCACCCATGCTCATTGTTCATTATATGGGAGGAAATATTAGCTGGAACACTTGCGCTAGATCCAGGAGGATCCAACTGCTCCCCACCATCTGATTCACATGCTATGTGACTCTCCACATGCATCAAATGAGCATTGATATTATCCACACCAAACCTTAGATTCCTTAACATTCTCTTCAGGCCCTCCAAATAGGTGAAAATATTATATTTTCCCACCTATTTATCTCATAGAAATAAACCTAGTAACATCTTAATTTGTTAATGGAGTGCTACTAAAGATATATATTGCCTGTGCCTTCCCCTGGTGTGCCCAGGGTTCAATACCCGAATTGACATTCCTTCAAAAACATTGAGTCCAAGAGAGATTGTCTTTCTTCCACAACTTTTATCTCAATCTCTCGAATCCCTTGATGAGTTTCAAGTGGAATTTCACTGAAATAAGTGACCACAAAGTCATGGGAAAAAGATTTGATCCATGTTTCCAGGTTGGGATCTGTTACCTACTCCCCTCTTGGTCTTCCCCCTCTGCCTTGCATTAGGGGAATTTTGATGTCTAAAATGGACCTCCTAAGAAAAATGTACAACCAAAATAAACTTTATAAGAACCAATAGGATTCAAGATGATGATGTCAACCAATTCAAGATGATGATGTCAACCATTTAGGGTGATTCACCATTTTTGGAGTAAAAAAGTAAAAGGATAATAAAACTACTTTTTTCAACTTGTATTTTGAACTTATCTGTAAGGATTTACTCAAATTTGTAGCAGGAGTACTCATTGGATGCAAAATTTAATTCCTCATCCAAGGAGTACCCATGTTGCATACTTTCAATGGACCCTACTACAAGAAAATGAGAAATACATGAAAAAAGTGATTGTAATCACGTTTTTTCATGTATTTTTCATTTTTCGTTTGGAAGGGTCCATCAAAAGTATGCAACATGGGTACTCCTTGGATGAGGAATCAAATTATGCATACAACGAGTGTTTCCGCTTGAAATTTGAGTAAACCCATAGGGAGATAAGTTGAAAATACGAGTTGAAAAAATAGTTTTTCCTTTTTTCCCTCTAAAATTTGATGATGTAATCTAATATTATTTTATTATTTCCACTATTATTTTATAATTTCCTTCAGAGGCCCATTTTAGACCTCAAAATTCCCCTGATGGTGGAATCTCCATGTCATGGGAGGGATCCTCAATTTCTCTACAGCGGCTACCGCTTCGTACGAAAGGGAACAAAGAATGGCTTGACCCTTCCTCAACAAAACCAAGAAACCAAAAGATTGTATTGTTTCAAAAGCACCAAATGTTTGACCTAACCTTAGGAAAAGACCCACTAGAGAGGGAAAAATCCAACACTTCCTTAGCCAGATACTCTACCCCCTTGACCATTAAAAAAATAAGATGTCATCCTAAGACCAAGAAGCTTCTGCATCCTAGAGCCCACAAACAATTAACCACACCCAACCCACTACACTTGTCCAAATGCACGATTAAAACTACCCAAACCACCCTTCACAAAGAATTCCAGCTAACCACTTCCCAGACTCGACAATTTCCTCATCCCCTAGGATGCAGAACACACCCAAATACTGTGACTCTAAACATAGAAGATCGACACTCTTAGAACGACTAAAAAGACATTCAAGTATAACTAAGACAAGACCAAAAATAACGTAAAGAACTTACCAAATTCAAACACCAACAAGTCTTTCCAATTGATATCCATCGACTTCTAGGAAGACCATGTAAGCAAACAACCCTCTTTACCGACTTCCAAAACATAGCAACTCGATGAATTTCCTTTCTCTTAGGCCATATTGTTGCATCCCACTACACTAGAACCTCAACAAAAGAAACCTTTTAATTCAAAATATTCCATGGTTTCGAGGGACTCACCTCTCCCCAAACCATACCTTCATAAATGAATTCACCTGTCCCCACCATTACATAGCACCTTCACCAACTAAAGGATTTCATGCTTGTGCATGTGAGACGTTAGTTGTGTCCTTCCCTCATCAATGCACAATTACAAGCTCGAAGGTGGTGGGAACATTTCCCCAAACCCTAATCCCTTCATGATAACACCCCCATCAGGTTATTCATATTAACAATTCAATATTTTATAAAAATAAAATATTCTACAAATTATTTTTTAATAGTTATTTAAAATAATATTAATAAAAATATTTTGTTTTATTAAATTAGTATATATATATATATATATATATATATATATATATATATATATATATATATATATATATATATATATATATCATTATTAATAATTTTGATAATATATGGGGTGACAATAGTAAGAGGGGTGATCTTCTACCTCGATGAACATCTAAGATTAATTATGCCTGGGGATTGGACACTCTTTCTAATAACTAGGCTGGACTTTTAGCCCTTTGGAAAGGATTGGTGCTAGCCCTTGATAGAGGTATAAAAAGATTGATGGTATTAGGAGACCCAATGATAGTCATAAGGCAGGTTCACAAATTAAAACCAGGGAAAGGAAACTCTAAGACTACAATCCTGAAAATTTTTGATCTGAAGATGAAGAACTTTGAGGATATAATTTTCCTTCATATATATAAAAACTTGAATATAGAGATGGATAGACTTGCCAATCTAAGGAGTAAACTAAGGTAAGGAACTTTGGAAATAAATCAAGATCAAGGCATATTATCCCAAATTCCATGAGATCTAATGGCATACAATTTTGATGGACAACCTGACTTCCATCTCCAGAGAGTAGTTAATCCAGTTTTTTATGAATAAATCACCAAAGGTGGTGTTTTCGTCCCTGATGCCCTTGTGTTTGGTGTATGCATAAGGAAAGTAATTAAGCATGAAGGATGGGTGTACAACAATAATTCCATAATGAAATGTGGAAAGGATCGATCTGACTTATGGTACAGAGAATGTGTAAGGCTCAAACAACATGTTAACTCATTTAATGCCCGAACTTCCAGTTTCATTCATTCTCACTCTCTGGTCATTGATGCAATGCTCTGCAACCTTGGATGGGACATAAATTCCATGGCGGGATTGGTATATCTTTCAAATTTCAAGATGTAGGCGGATATGGACATTAATTTCTCGAGAGAGCGCAGGGGCTTATGGTCTCATCCTTTTCCGATACTTATAGAGAAGCTCTTTGGGAGAACTATGCCATAATTAAATGGGTTGTGGATTTTTTTGAGCTTTGGAAGAATGGGTCAGGAAAAAAGGATGTCGAGGAACAATGAAAGTAAGTTGGAGAGAGTGAATAGGAACAATGGTGATATGCTATTGAAAATATGTCAAAAGTTGTAGCAGGGTTGATGGAAATAGCCAACAAGAGGTTGGAGTTGGTGGAGAAAGAGGAGGAAAGATTCAAGATGATGGAGATGAGGTGTGACTATTTGCAAAGCAATTTGGACAAGAAATTGGCAATGTTGGAGGTAGAATTACTAATTGTGAAAGTGATGGTTAATGGGTCCAATCCCCTATTCGTTGGTGTAACTGAGGGCAATTTGGAACGCATGGAAGCTGATAAATGCAAGAACATCTCTAAGCTTTGAGCTGCAACGGTGCAATGTGAAGACTTCTCCATCAATCGAGTTACAACACTACAAGAAGGAACTTCCATGGCGATAAAGGAGAAACTGAAGAAAGCTTAAGGTGTTAGGGGATTTTAAATTTATGATGTTTTAACTTATACATTGCAAGTTTGTCTCTTTTGGGGGTATTCTATAGAATTTAAGGTAGATATCAGTGCAAGGTGGTAATAAAAAGAGCTTACAAAGACAAGAAAATTCTATTGAGAATGTACTGAAACAATGAATCCTACAAAAATTTTAAAAGATATAAATGATTATAACCATAAATCTAGATTTTAATAATATAAAAAGTAACCAATCTGTTTATTAAAAAATTAATAATATATTTAAAAATATATATATATAATTGTTACTTTATCACATCATAAACTATCTTGATATTATCATATTTTTATGTAATATTTACTTGTAATGTAATGAAAATGTCGTAAGTAAAATTGTTGATATACGGTAAGTTGTTAGTGTAGTTACAAGTTATAACAAATGACTGTTTAGTAATTTTGTCTATTTACGGATTTGTAAGATGGATGCACACTGTTTAGTAATTTTTGTCTATTTAGTGATTTGTAAGATGGATGTTGAGAGTTATTGTATTGAGAGATGCCTTTCTTATAATTCCATATATGCTATAAAATTATGGTATATAAAAATAAAAAATATATATAATATATAAATATTTATCAATTTATTTGGGATTTGTGGATTAATTTGTGGTAAAATTGTTTTAAATTAAAATAATTTAAGGGTTAGTTTATATTTTAAGTAATTGTTAATTATTGTAAATCATTTAGGTATCACATTTTAATTAAGGCTATGTCAACATTTAATATAATTTATTTTTTAAAGTGTTTAACTATCTAAATCAATTTAGATCCATCTTAACTCCAAATTTATCAAAAGCCGAGAGGGATCAACTCTTTCATGGTGCAAACTTCTTTTTTGAGTGCAAAACTTGATGAAAGATTTGTACCTCAACAGACTCAAAAAATTCAATCCCTTTCGACACTTGATAGATTCAAAGTTAAGATTGATCTAGACTAGTTTAATATATAGGTTTGATAGTTAAGATAGTGAAACTTGAAGCTTTATTGTTAGATGATAAAATCCAATAAATTTTTATCTTATATTTAAAGTACAACTCTCCTCTCATACCACCTAACCGGTTTTAAACCATTAATTTTGATGTTAGATTATTAAAATAAGCTCAACTGTAAAATTGAAGACCGTTATTACAGTTACAATTCCAACATATAGACAAATCTAAAACATAAAAATAATGGAATAACAAAACCCAGTGCAGCCAGGAGCCCATCCTGTGCTGTGAAAGTCCTCTGCGGCTCTTGCACCGTCCAACAAGTGGGCGTAGCTTGGTCTGCGCGCGTTGAACTGTTCGGTGGGTATGGAAACTGTATTGAATTTTACGTCGCAGTGTGGCTGAACCATTAGATGTTAAAAGGATTTTCAAATAAACGTTGTCTGTACATAATTGCACTACTGCATTGGGTTATACGTTGGGCTAGCAACAATAATATATTTTCCCTTCGCCTGCTGTATTAGCTTATTGAGGATTGCAAAATAAAGAGGATTTTGACTTGTGATTAATGATAAGGCATTGCTATTGTATCAATATTTCATCTTTTTCTCTGATTCAGGTCTGTTGATGACATTGTAACTTTGTTAAATGAGGCTTGAGTATGATGAGGCCACTTCATTGAAAATATCTTGGTAAGGTATATTTGATTAAATTAGTTGCGGAGATAGTTGTATTATAATTGTGATTAAAATTAATTTTCTTTACAAAATAGGAATAGGAATGTTTATTGTAATATAGTTGTTATTTATAAGTGTGCTTATATTGGAATATGTTTTAATAATCAATAATTATTAGGTATATGATTGGGATTTAACCTGCACATCATATTTTAGAATATCTTTAGTAGTATACACAAGTCAGGTTGATTCAAAGATGATCTTTCAAGTTCCAATAACAAATATTTGATCAAATTGATACTTTTTTTAAATATTAATCCGTCTCACTTGATCAAAAGCTTACAGTAGGTGATAAGATTTGCCTTTGCTTGTCCTTGATTAACTTATTTTGGGCATTTGGACTGGTTTGTGACATAGGAGATTTATATTCAAAGTTTTTCTTTCCAAAATGACAAATTCAAAAGTTTCCATTGGATGAACTAGTTTAAAGCAGAGCTACGAAATAGATATACCAATGAAACTAATCACTAACATAATGACTTTACAATGTTTGATATGAGAGAAGTGGATCTTTTGTTGAGCATTGACTAAATAATTCTTTTAACTGACATAACAACCTTAATTCACTATTTAGGGGTACCATGGTCAACTCTTGTGGTAGCAGCCACAAGATTTCCTTTAGTCAGCAGAGATTTCCTTTAGTCAGCAGATTTCCTTTAGTCAGCAGATTTCCTTTAGTCAGCATGATACTTTACGAGACTAGGGGCTTATAAATAAAATCAAAAGGCTTTTTATGCCTCAAAAAGCATACTTTATTCCCAAAAAGTGGAAAAAGGTTGCGAAGTGTACATTTCATGCTGAGAATGTTTCCTTCCACACAAGCTTGGCACATATTTCTTTCTTCTCTCATTGTAAATCAATTTTCTTTGACACCTTTTAATTCACATCATTATTTTTCTTCTTGTTTGAATCTTTTTTCTTTTCTTTTGTTTTTCATCTAAATCTTCCCCTTGTTTAATGCATTCCTTTTCATCCCTCCTTAGTGACTTCTTATCTTTTCCTCCCTTCTTTTGTTCTGGAGGATTTTTCAAAATAAAAGTAGTCAGCTTATCCCTCATATCTACATCAGTAATGTACCCACATGTAGCACATCGTAGGGATATCATTTGTGTCTTTGATATTAGAATCTTTGTCTTTGGATTTCCACATTAATAGCACTGGACCATATCTTTTTATAAAAACTTCTAGCAAAGAAACCATCTTTGCATTGTCATGGAAGCCATTAACAATAGAAGTTCCAATCTCCTTGTCAAAGTTTGACTTAGTGGCCAATTCACATCTAAAGAACTTTGACGTGTAAGAAGGTTACCTTCCAGGATATTTTACCACATCTACCATATTAGCATTATTGGTCTTGATGTCATTGCCTTGTCTTTCTATTTTAGTAAGCTATTTCAACATCTTAGAATTTTAGAAAACATCATCACCGTTGTTTGCACCAATGTTTTGGAGAGCCATTGTGCTTGCCATCATTCTTTGGCACATTGTATGTTTTCCCATATGATGTAAACTATTGTATTATTGATTCTTGATTATGTTTTCCCTCCTTAGTGACTTCTTATATTTTCCTCCCTTATTTTGTTTTAAAGGAATTTTCAAAATAAAAGTAGTCAAGTTATCCCTCATATCTACATTAGTAATGTACCCACATGCAACACATCACAAAGATATAATTTGTGTCTGTGATATTAGAATCTTTGTCTCTGGATTTCCGCATCCATAACACTAGACATATATTTTTATAAAAACTTCCAGCATAGCAACCATCGTTGCATTGGCGTGGGAGCAATTAACAATAGAAGTTATTCTTGTCAAACTTTCACTCGACACCCAATTCACATACAAAGTACTTCGTTTTGTAAGAAGGTTTCCTTCCAAGATATTTTTCCACGTCAAACATATTAACAATATTGGTCTTGATGCCATTGCCCCGTATTTTTATTTTAGTAAGCAATTTCAGCAAATCAGTTTTCTTTGACACCTTTTAATTTACATCATTGTTTTTCTTCTTGTTTGAATCTTTCTTGCTTTTCTTATATTTTCCATCTAAAGCTTCCCCATGTTTAATGCATTCCCTTTCAACCCTCCTCAGTGACCTCTTATCATTTCCTCCCTTCTTTTGTCCCGAAGGCTTTTTCAAAATAAAAGAGCAACTTATCCGTCATATCTACATTAGTAATGTACCCACATGTAGCACATAGTAGGGATATCATTTATGTCTCTGATATTAGAATCTTTGTCTCTAGATTTCCACATTGATAGCACTTGACCATATCTTTTTATAAAAACTTCCAGCAAAGCAACCATCTTTGCATTGTCATGGGAACCATTAACAATAGAAGTTCCAATCTCCTTGTCAAACTTTGACTTAGTAGCCAATTCACATCCAAAGAACTTTGTCATGTAAGAAGGTTGCCTTCCAAGAGCTTTTGCCACATCTACCATATTAGCATTATTTTGTCTTGATTCCATTGCCTTGTATTTCTATTTTAGTAAGCCATTTCAACATCTTATAATTGTATAAAGCATCATCACAATTGCTTGCTCCAATGTTTTAGAGAGCCATTGTGCCTGCCGTCATTCTTGGGCACATGGTTGTTTTCCCATATGATGTAAATTGTTGTATTCTTAATTCTTGATTATGTTTTCCCTCCTCAATGACTTCTTATCTTTTCCTCCCTTATTTTGTTCCGAATGATTTTTCAAGATAAAATTAGTCAGCTTATCCCTCATATCTACATCAATAATGTACCCACATGCAACACATCACAAGGATATCATTTGTGTCTTTGATATTATAATCTTTGTCTCTAGATTTCCACATCCATAGCACTAGAGATATATTTTTATAAAAAGTTCCAACAAAGAAACCACCATTTGATTGGCATGGGAGCCATTAATAGTAGAAGTTCCAGTTTTCTCGTCAAACTTTCACTTGACACCCAATTCACGTCCAAAGAACTTCGTCGTGTAAGAAGGTTTCCTTCCAAGAGATTTTTCCACGTCTACCATATTAACAATATTGGTGTTGATGCCATTGCCACGTATTTCTATTTTAGTAAGAAATTTTGATATCTTATATTTGTAGAAATCATCATCACGATTCCTCGCACCAATGTTTTGGAGATCCATTGTGCTTGACATCATACTTGGGAACATGGTATGTTTTCCCATATGATGGAAACAGTGAATTCTTGATTATGTTGGATACACAACCCACGATGACACCAAGGTAAGGCCTAGTGGAGCTCACATTGTGCATTAATAATCAATCTCATATCAACACAAAGACAAATCTACCATACCCCACATTATAGTCTATATCCAACAAACTCTATCTAAAACCATAGATATATGCCCATGTCATAGGCATAACTATGAAATCTATTAAAAAATTCCTACTATCAGATAGAAGTAACAAATAGAGATACTTGATTTCATTCAATACACCCTCTAAATTTTAGACATTGACACAGTTTTATGAATCATCTCCCCCTCTTAGTAGCTTAATTTCTAGGGTTATATGTTTGCAGAGTTTAAAAACAAGTCATTTTTTTATATGAGGCAAAATGGAAAATCTTGAGGCAACTTCAAGATATAAAAGCATCAACAATTTGGAAATAGTACACTAATCTCTTCGGTGACACCACTTAATCGTCTTGCGTGCTTGCCTCTAGGGCTATTTGAGGAAGGTTTGGTGTTAGAGGGATTTTGGTTTCCTATCTTTCTATGGGGGTAAACTCTTATCTTATTTATGTGTTATTTATGAATTTATTTGAGCAGAATGTATGACTACTTTGGAAAGAAGATTTTAAAGGAGGCACTTTAGATCTAGATGAATGAAAAACCGTGCACAAAGTGAATTCATCTATGAAATAGTATAATGAGTGTTTTCAAATGGGAATCTATCCATTTTGATTTTGTTAGAATGAAACAATGAATTTACAATGTTGGGATTGTATCTTACCTGGGCCACAATAATAAATTTATAGTGTTTTTTTATTTCTTTTATTTTTAAGTTCACAATCTTTAATATGGTTGAATGTGTAACTACATGATTTCAAACTTGGAACTTTAACAAGCATATTATTACTCCTTCAGTCTATTCTCACTAAAGAAATATCATATTTTTCATATTTATGATTTTTTTTGTTTGACCCACAAGGATTTGAACATTGAATATCATGATTTACTTAGTACTTCATAACAAAGTCATTAGGCATTTTTCATACTTGTGTTAAAAACAAAAATATACCCAATTATTTTTATACATTAACAACTACATCTATAAATTGTATGACTAGCAATTGCACCACATGTTACAAAGGAAATGTCGTAAGGTAGTAGCATAGGAAAGAGTAGCATAGAAGAAATATTTTGATGAGGATGATCAATCTCCTCGAGGGAGCCAGGACGACCATGATGAGGAAGATGATGATGGAGTGGAATGGCAGACTAACACCTCTATTGAGGCTACTCAGAAGAGGATCAAGGAGCAACTAACTCTTGCTACCAGTGAAATGGTGATGTTAATTATACCTGAAAAGGTACAAAGCAATGTAATGATATGAAGGTTGTAGGGAAGACAGTTTTAAAGAACACAATGGTTGATTCTGAGAGCAAACGTACTACTGAGAATGGTAAGAAATACACATAACATATGCCAGAGAGTGATGATAAGGAGCAAGAGTTTGATGTTGACGAGAAACACTTGAATATAGTTAAAGGGCTAAGCATTCATGCTAAGATTCTTGTTGATTTAATGATTTTCTTCAAAGGAGAAAGGCTCTTAATGAGTTGGAATAGTACATACAATCTCTCATTAGTTCTCCTTAGGAAGTGATGACTGCATTGTTTGAGGGCCTTAATAAAGGATTTTCCAAGGAAACTGCAAAGATAAATATTTACTTGTCCAAATCTCTTCATAATGAAGATTCTTTCTTGTTGTTGTTGAATGAAATTGATGCTTTTTGCAAGCATGCCAGTGCAGATGCAATCAATGAAGTTGCTTTGGTTCTAAAAGTTTTATATGATGATGATATATTAGAAAATGTTATTTTCCAATGGTATGATAACCATACTTTGGGTGCCCAAGGCAATAACTCTTCAATGTGGAAAAATGTTAAGCCATTTGTTGAGTGGCTCAGAAGTACTGAGTCTGAATTTGAAGAGGATTAGTTAGTGAACTAAATATGTTTGACCATTTTAAGTTGTGTCACCAAAGAGATTAGTGTAGTGTTTCCAAATTTTTGAAGCTTTTATATCATGAAGCTTCTTGTCTACACTGTGCAACCAAGTTGAATGGAGGTATTTTTTGCAAACAATCAATTTCCACCAGGCTTTTCCATCTGATATCAATCACCAAAGGATTTTCACCCCCAATTTCCTAATTCAATATCTATAATAAAATTTTTATATATGTGAACATATTATGTTGGTTACATATATATATATATATATATATATATATATATATATATATATATATATATATATATATATTGTAGTGTTTCCAAATTGTTGAAGCTTTTATATCATGAAGCTTCTTGTCTACACTGTGCAACCAAGTTGAATGGAGGTATTTTTTGTGAACAATCAATTTCCACCAGGCTTTTCCATCTGATATCAATCACCAAAGGATTTTCACCCCCAATTTCCTAATTCAATATCTATAACAATTTTTTTTATATATGTGAACATATTATGTTGGTTATATATATATATATATATATATATATATATATATATATTGATGACAGTTTGGTGATACAGGAGGGTTCATCCCTTGGAACTACCTCTTCTGTGCATCTTCCTAGCATTTCTAGAGTGTCTACCTGTTGATCACTCTTATCATCAATATCTTTGAAACCTCCATGACCTGGTTCCATGGAAGTATAATTCACCTCTCATTCCTCCACAATGACTCCTTCTGTGCAAAATCTTCTTCCTTCTACACTACCCTTTCCTATGCTACTACCTTACGAAATTTCCTTTACAACTTGTGGTGCAATTACTAGTGTAAAACCCATTAAGAATATATACCGTCGTCTTTGCAAGAGCTAAGGATATTAAGTATCCTTGGTTTAATTTCATTTTTAATGTTATCATTTGATCTCCTAAATAAAATTCAATAACAATTGTATCTAAGATAATTTGATATGAACATCTCTGAGACATATTTCAGCGAATTTTCATGTGGAGGTTAAAACCAATAGTTCACATAGTCTAAACTGAGCAACTTCAATAAATTTTATTGATGACAAAAAAATATAAACAAAATGTAGGGATGCATGCACCATCTATATATATATATATATATATATATATATATATATATATATATATATATATATATATATATAGATATAGATATAGATATAGATATAGATATAGATATAGATATAAGATATAATATATATATATATAGATATAGATATATATATATATATATATATATATATATATATATATATATATATATATATATATATATATATATAGATATATATATATATATATCTATATATAAATTTTATTGATGACAAAAAGATATAAACAAAATGTATGCATGCACCATCTATATATATATATATATATATATAGATAGTGTTAACATTTCCCTTCACGCTCAAGAGAACAATTTCAAACATCTAAACTAAAATGAATAACATTCAAAACAACCTAGAAAAATCTATTCATTGCAGGCTATGTAACAAAGTGAGTAGGTTTTTTTTTTGCCAAGTTTTAACTGGGGCACATGCATCTGTAGAGCTATAAAATCTTTATGTACTGTGTCTTTATTGAGTGGTTTTCTTTTCCCAATCAGATGTGAAAATTGCTCACGTTGTTGATATTTGTGGTGGAAAGTAAGATTTAATTTGATCTAGCTAAAAAACTTTTGTTGTAATGAATGTCTCACATTAGCGAAGAATACCTTTAAATAAGCTACATTAGAGAAGAATGCCATGGGAACCGTCAGTAAATTAATTATTTTATATCGATTTTATTTTAATCATTAATTAATTATTTTATTTTAATTATTATTATTATTATTATTATTTAAATTTTATTCATTTTTTTTTTGTAATTTTACCATTAGAGACGAATATCATGGAAAAACCATGGATTGTGAAAACATGAAGCCAATACCCTCCATCCATAAATTTACTATTTCATCTCAATTTTATATTAATTATTAATTATAGTTTTTTATCTGATTTGATTTTTTATTTTGATTTTTTTTAATTTGATTTTTTAATTTAATTTCACCATTAGAGAAGAATACCATGGGAAAAACCATGGGTTGTGAAACTAGGAGCCCAAAAAATTCATCGATAAATTCACTATTTCATCTCAATTTTATTTGTATTTTTTAATTTTATTTAAAATTTTCTTTTATGTAATTTGAACATCAAATCAAATCAAATTTTATATCGACGTCTTTCTTTCTTGCAACATCCTGCACATTCATAAACACATATCAAAGAATTCATATGTCAAGGGTCTCCTTTCTTTATAGACCTTATCACAGTCTTCTTCTCTACGGATATGTTATGATCAATTGTTTTAGTTGTCGGATGTTGACTTCCTATGACCGTAGTTGCATCTTTCACGATCTCTTATTTCTTTCTTCACATATTTCTTCCGAGGAACTTTCTTTACATAGTTCCTTCATCTTTTTCAACTACTTCATATTCCATATGAGGACATATTATGTTGATTTATTCTTATCAATATGTGAACTGTGCATTAATGTATCTTTTCAAAATAAGAGATCCTTGATTATGTTCACGAGGTAGAGAATTTACCCATGATATCTGCAACTATATGATGACATGACTTAATCTATCAAATATATACATACCTCTTTTCTCTTTTTGGTCATTTAGAATTCCTTCAACAAATTCCTTTCCTTGATTGAGAGTACTTCAGTCATCTTGACTTGCTCCACTCCTTTGTCACCATACCATCATCCTTCTAAACAATGTATCCCACACAAGGTGGAATGATTAGGGAGACACTTGCTTCTTCCAAGTAGAGGTGAACCTTCTAGTGAATATTCCAATGGAGGATATTTATTATCCTCATTTGACAAATGCTCCTTTCTCATGATGATGATGTATGATGAATCCCTTCTATCATCTGGATGACTTTATTTCAATCATATGTACTATATATGATTTCAATGAGATCGCCAAGAGCTACTTCCTTTATATGATAGCTGCTACATATCTATATACTTCTACTTCAACTATTCTTTCAAGCTTCTCCAATTATGTCATGAGCTCTTGCTTTAACAATATGCTTCTAGTATGGTTCCATCTTTAAGATACTTCTCGTCATAATGCTTCTCACCTTGACTACCATGGTGGAGATATTTCCACCTCCTACTTCTCCTTGCTATGCATTGGATAAACCTTAATAGTGAAGATCTATACCTTTGGATTTCTTCCCATCAGTTTCTTCCACTTCTTCGGTGATATGAGCATCATTTCTTTCTTTCCTCTTGTTTTCCTTCTTGAACTTTAGATAATCTCTCTTGTAGTGCCAATATTCCTGACAACCATAACATTGGACTTTTGACATATTCTTTTGTTGACAGTGTTGGACCTGCCAACATTTCAAGGGGATCTCCGCGGTAAGAAGTCCCAATTAGACCTCAGACCGTTTGGTGTAGGAGTCCTAGTAGTGGCTCATAAAGAAATGCCTTAACCATGATGTCACACAGAGGCAAGTAAGATAACTTTGTTGGTAGCAAGGGTGTGACCACTGCAGTGAGTCAAGGAAGGTGTATGAGAGGTTCTAACACATGGGGGCTGAGATGAGTGCACCCCTTGGCAACCTGTAATAGTACTCAGCTGGGAAGGGAACACACGAGCGAAGATGCATCACAAGATGGAAAGCAAGCCAGTCGACAATCCAAAGTGATGGTTAAACCAACAACACATCTGCAACAAGATTCATATAATTGCATACAAAGCAGTTCATACACAACTACGTAAGTTAAACAACATACACTCTAAAGAAACCAGAACAGTCCAACTACAATAACAACATATGCATGAAAACGTGATGGCTCTTATTATATAAATAAGTGTAAGTTCCAATCATATAATACATCCATGTAAACCTGCTAGCCCCAACAGTGGAACATTACAGCCACATCCACCTGCTCCTCCAAAGAGATGAACTAGCCCCGTGCAGTGTAGAAACCAAGGCATGTTACAATAATGTCCAAGCTCTTTCCAAGATAGTCTTATCAGAAGCTTGGTTGACCAAAATCCTATCCAATGAGTTATGAGAGACTATTTATAGCAACGGGTGGGGTGACCCTTGACATTCAACTTTGTGACCATTCAACTACCCTCATGACTCTTCACCTACTCTAGGACTATTACATCCACTATTGACACTTGACTCACACTTGACATGACTCAACATTACAATGCACATGTACCCAGGTGAACAATGGCTTGAGCAATCCGAACTAGACATCATTCTGACTTAGATAACTATAGAAGTCCAACTGCTTGACATCCTCATGCTGATCAACAGTAACATATTGATGCCAAGATCTGTAGTCCTTGATAGTGTATGTGTGTTTCGCTATGACATCTGTCTAAAACCTGAACCTTACCTCCATAGCATCTAGGTACACTACTCAGGCTCCTCTGTCCAACTCATCTGAAAGCATGCACATCATTGTCTTCAATGTGGCTAGACCAACAACATACTTGCACATGATGTCTGCACTGATAGGCAAGTCTGGGCTTGTGGCAATGCACATCAACTCGTCAAAGTACGAGTCAAGCTCTTGTCAGACCTGCGTCTTGGTCTTCACCTAGGTGAGAGGTCCAAGTGATCTGATCGCATATGTGTGCACCACAACATCCATGCTCTTGAATACTCATTCATGGGAAGCATGTATGCTATTGATGAGTTGCGAGAGGTCCTCATAGTTCCGGATTTGACTCCGAATACGTGCTTGCAGCTTGACCGCATTGGCCCTCATCATCTTTGGTAGGTGAAGTGGGGCTCCCTTGTACTTCATCGTCCATGTTTGCATGTTATCAACAATAACATGTATGTTCGTCAAGATGCGTGCTCTCCTAGCAAATTGTTGTTAGCATTCGTTGATATGGACGACTGCCTTGTGCACAGTACCAAACTTGGAGTACAATGCTCACATAAATGTGTCAAGGGACAATGCTTCAGCTAGTATTGCCTTCTTTAGTTCAGCTCAAGCGAACATTGTCACCAAGTCTCCTCCTTGCTTGGCCACGTGTAGTTCCTTCGCCAATCGCTCATTCTCAGCTATAAGGAAATGAAAGCTTGAGCTAGTGGCTTCAGCATACACTCTAGTTACATTGGCCAAAGCAGTTGGATGCTTGTGAAAGTCAGTTACGATCACTCGTTCCTCAACTTGCGCAGGAGATGCTTGATCTTCTGGAGTTGGTACTCTGTCAGGCTACACAACTCTATGATGAGATTCGTCAAAAGAGATGTTGTGCATCTCTACTTCCACTTGACCACCAAGGATCTCAGTGCCTCTTTGGTCATTCAAGACTTTCTCATCATCTTGACGCATTGAAGCAGGTGAGTCGACCTCTTTGTGGTGAGGCATGAGGTCGGTGCCCTGTTCCAACTCCTACTGCTCCATGTATGCATCCAACTATTGAAGTGCTTGTTCTATCTCATGAGCAAAGTCTAGCTCCTGTGACGGTTCACCCTATTTGCCTAATGCCAGTTGTTCAGATGAATCAACTATTTGTACGGGTGCTGCTTCGTCTGACTGAACATACTACGCCCCTTGCTATATCTTCTGTTGTTGTGCTTCCTTCTCCTATTTGCACAACTCATGTATTTTCGGAGTTGCTCCCTCAGATCATGCAACTCCTTCTTTGCTTCTTACATTCCCTTATTATCCCTCTGCCTGATCCAAATGGAAAATGGCATCAACCCATGGTATTCATCCACCCATGGAATTTACCCATGGTATTGTAAGTGGCGTCCACCCATGGTATTGTAAGTGACATCCACCCATGGTCTTTGCCCATGGTAGTGTGACATCCACCCATGGTATTCATTCACCCATGGAATTGACCCATGGTATTGTGACATCCACCCATGGTATTCATTCACCCATGGAATTGACCCATGGTATTGTAACTGAAAAATACTATAAGTAACAAGTCGCATTTTGTAAAAGGACAGATTGTCCGCCACAATGTAGCTCTTACAATTATTCTCTATTTTAATAAAAAAATATTCTTTGTGGTTTTGTTTATTGGGAATTTTCCTCTTTTTCTTCTGGCATTTCAGTTTTTCAGATATTGGGGGCCTCCCTCCAAGATCTGGATCAGTGGTATCAGAGCAGGTTATGATTCCATAGGAATGAGGGTTGATGCATATTTCAGTTTCAAATTTTGCGGCAATATTCAACAAACTTCAAGAATCTTTTTTGGGTGGCGACTTTGCAGATCAGTTCTGAAACATTTGGTACAAAATTTACAAAAACAAATACCAGATCTAGATTCCCCTCGAAAAATCACCCAATTTCAAAAAACATGGGTCGAATCGGAGTTCGGATGTGGGAGATATCGCAGATTTAAATTCAGCTATTTTTTCAGAATTTTTGTGACGGCGGAACTATTGCAGCGCGAATCTGAGATTCTAGAGTGTCCAGATAAGGATTTCCATCACATGGGAAGATGCAAAAAGGTCCTTCTGCTTCAAAAAATAGGTTATAATAAATACTCTGAGTTATATTGACTGAGTTATGTCCATTTTAATTCTGGAGCAACATTTGGAGCGGGTTCCCTTTGGAGACATGCCCTCCCACCCCAGGCTATGTAGGCACCTGCTACTTCATCAACAACCAACATCACGGTTATGGGTCAACCACACAAAATCTTTGTCATCAAAGTCCATTTGCTAGGCCGCACACTGTTAGCATCACAGTTGGTCACCAGCATTACGGGTATCTCTATCCTCGGATCTTTGTTTGCCATGGTTATGGTTCATCCACAAACCCACACTTCATCGAAGTCCATTTTCTAGGCCGCACATTATCAGAATCACAGTTGGTCACAAGCATTACAGGGTATCTCTATCCTCGGATCTTCGTTCATCATGGTTATGGGTTAACCACATAAAACCCTTATCTTTAGTGGCTCTTCATATTCGCAGGAGGGAACTTTATGCAATGGGGACCATTGCTTCTTAAGGAGGGAGGAATGATCCAAATGGAAAATGGCATCAACCCATGGTATTCATCCACCCATGGAATTTACCCATGGTATTGTAAGTGGCATCCACCCATGGTATTGTAAGTGACATCCACCCATGGTCTTTGCCCATGGTATTGTGACATCCACCCATGGTATTCATTCACCCATGGAATTGACGCATGGTATTGTGACATCCACCCATGGTATTCATTCACTCATGGAATTGACCCATGGCATTGTAACTAAAAAATACTATAAGTAACAAGTCGCATTTTGTAAAAGGACAGTTTGTCCGCCACAATGTAGCTCTTACAATTATTCTCTGTTTTAATAAAAAAATATTCTTTGTGGTTTTTTTTATTGGGAATTTTCCTCTTTTTCTTCTGGCATTTCAATTTTTCAGATATTGGGGGCCTCCTCCAAAGATCCAGATCACTGCCTTCGTGAGATTCACTTGTCGTGTTGTTGCCACTTTGCCTGAATAGCCATAGCTTCTTGTTCTACAAGTGGATCTCCTTGAAACTTGCAGCTTTTCTCCTCTTCCATGCGACCGTCAATCTTCCTCTTCCCTTTGTCACACACAGGTTTGCTTGGGTCTATTGCCTTTGTTGTTGCTACTACTGTTGGTGCTCTCTGTGATGTTGCTTCATGTTGCTTCACTAACCACTCCACAGTGAAGCCGACCTATTCATTAGGTCTGGAGGAACTGTAGAAATACCTCCATGAGTCCTCCTCAGGCCAATGAAATGCCCCATGCATCCAATTGAACTGAACTCTTGTGCAATGATCCTTCATAATGCAATGTAGGTCATACGGATTGAAGCTTCGGAGGTCGAACGAGTAATTCTTCATCTGTTTTTCTTCGACATCCACTTACTTGATACCCTGGATCTCATATAACCCAATCTACAACAAAGAGCAGGCCAAGGTTCCTTCTTCTTCCGCTGCAGTCTAGCTGTCAATCCTACCGAGATGTGATATGCTACTTCTTGCATGAAAAGTACATCCAAGGCAAACTTTGGCAGAACATGTGGAGGCTTCTTTGCACTGAACATTCGTATGAAAGTGTTGGATGGTGAGGCATGCCAATCCACAATGCCTAATAATAACTCCATTGCTTCCTTTGACATGCAGGGTGGATCCTGTTCAAATAGCATCCTGTACACTAGGGTGAAAAAATGGTCAGAAAACCGTGTGAATACTCCTATGAAGCTACATTAGGACAACAACTTGAAATATTTGTTCACAACAGTCTCCACCGGTGACCATGCCCACTCCAAGCACGGGAACTTATATCAGGCACAGACTGCATCTATTATGTAGGCAAACATGTAAATATCTACATGCATACTTTTGGGTGACTGTCGAGCCTTCGTGACTTGTTCCTTCAGCTGATGAGCTAGTATGCTAGACCAATTACATGGTTTTCCTTCTCTAGCCAGTTGGTCCAATGCGATCACCCAACTCTGAGGAAAGGTTTCAGTACTTGCTTAGCCACACAGTCGACATGCGAATATGACCAAGTATTGGTATGCCTTCCTCAATATCTTCATCTTGTAGATCTGGTTGGTTGTCATCTTGAATCGAGCTGGCTCCTTTACCCAATCCTTTAGAATGTCTCTGGAGTTAGCTCTGTTGTTGGGTAAGCTTAATGGAGGACTCATGATAGACACAAGCTCGGCCATCTGATACATCTCATCATAATCTCATGCCCAGAAGGTTGCAAGCTTCGTCCCACTGACACTGCTCAAGGTCATTGTCTTGGGATTAGTGTTAGAGACGATCCAGTGAATCATGTCCGTGCATGGGGACGTGGGGTATCTGCATGCAATCTGGTAGAAGCAGACTTGTGAATTTCAACGTACACCTAAAGGTCTTCGAGGTCTTCCCCAAAAGTTCCTGTGAATGTCTCATTAACCTCTTGCCACATCCGTTTGATGTCCACAATTTTGCGTCTTCATAGATTAGCAAACAAGAGGACACCTACTCAAATGCTTCTCTAGCTGCAATTTCACCAGTGTCCTATGATCTTTTCCTCTTGGAAGCCATTGAGACAAATGAACACTTGAAATATTTGGAGACAAGAAACATGCATGGCAAGAAATTTGTGAGCAAAAACAAATCAAATTCGAGGAATGACACAGCACATACCTAGGAAACTGATGAGTAATATTGCACAAATTTTACTGGGAGGTTGGGTGATTGGCTGCATGAACAGTGCAAAAGGTACTCTAGGCTATTTGGGAGGTAGGATTGGCTGTTGATTTGTGAAATACGCAATCTGGACTGGTTGCTAGTTGTTGGGATTATGCAATGCACAATTTCAGTTGGGAAGGACTGCAGGCCCAGGGACTGCATTGTGCAATTTCCTGGGCCAACAGTCACTGCCCTCCAGAAATGCACAAAACAGTCCTGGAGGCTAGTGCTGGGAAAAAATGCACATTTCTGGAGAGGAAGGCAGAGCCTTCCTTCCCCAGATAGCACAATGCAGCCTTGGTGAAGGCAGAGTCTGGGCCACGGTTGGCCCGACTAGCCAATGGGAAACTGAAAGCAAATAAGACAATGAATGCATGGAAACACTAAGTGATAGCAGAAGTGATTGACAGTGCATGCAAAACATGAATGAAAGATTCATCAAACAAATAAACATGCATGTGGGTGAGGCGATTCACCAGTTCTGCGAACGTCCATGTAAAACAGTTTCATGCATGCGACAACAATGAGATTGAAATGAAAACTAAAATAGAGCTAAGACAAGCTAGTATACATGTAAACGACAGCAAGCATTCAAAGAAATCAACCAAACACCACTCACACAAGCGAATACACAAAAAGTGACAGAAATGTTGAAAAAGACAAGTTGAGGCCACTTACCCGTGAATAGCTGAGCCCGATGTGTTGAAGAGTCCTAGTTATGTTGTGGGATGTTAGAGCTCCAAGATCAATGTGAATGAATGAGCTCTAATGCATCTAATAAATAAGTTTGGTCTCATGATGCGCATGCCACAAATCTAGGAAAAATGGACACTTGGAGGGAAGTTTGTAAAACAACTTTTCATGTAACCCTTGGCTGCTAAAAATAGCTCTCTGAATCATGGGATGCATTTTTCATGTTGCCTCTTGCTATTCTGGGAAGATAAAGTCATGCATGAATGCAAGTCAAGTTTCCTTGGTCCCGGGCGGAACTAGTCAACCAGACTACTCATGCATGTAGTTGCTCAATTGCTTGGGAAAAATGTGCATTTCTGGCTGGGAATTGGGCTGACTACCTAGGAGGTTTGCACAATTTATGGGCAGAGCAGCTGACTGCTGCCCAGTTTTGAAAAAAAAATTGGCTGAGCAACCCTGCTAGGGAAAATTGTGCAATTCCTGTTGGGAGTGTTGACTGGCAGGATTGCACAATCTTGGAACCTAGCAGGGTGCCAGACAGGATTGCACAATTTCTGGAGGGAAGGATGGTTTCCCTCCAGAAATGCGCAATTTTCTAGGGGAAGTTTCTCAGCTTACAGATGAACCAATTTCGGGTGAACAACTAGTGAGGGGAATGGATCAAACTGTGATTGACAGGTTGCCTTTGTGCGAGGAAAACACTGAAGCTTGAGTACTTGATGAAGCAAGACAAGGTGCTGTGAAAGGTTGGTAGGGAGGCTCCAAAACAGGTTAAGGAAAATTTTTGTAAGGTGTTTGTAGCTACTACAACACTTGGCAACACACTGGTAGAACTCCAGCTCTCCGAATGGACCTTATTCGTGAAAAGCAAGTCTAACACCTTCGGAAGTATTGTCTAGTTCTCGGCTCATCTTAGTTTCACACTAACTTGATTGTAATATGTAGCATCTGCCAAACACTTGGTCAATTGACACACACTCCAATCCAAGGCAACACAGTTCTTTTCACTGGGGTTGAGGGGTATATAGGTGCACAAGCAGTATAGTTGTCAAAGTCTTAATTTCATCTTTGGTGTTGCTCCACTGCCAGCAGGCCTGGACAGTACCCCGATGGAGTCACATAGGAACACAAGCATGGCACCACTACCAACGAGCTTGGTCAATACCCCAGCAGAGCTACTTGCATCACCTCCTTGCACAAGAAGCCTTTCTTTTCTTTCGCCTTATTCATTTTTTCATTTTGAATTTTTGACTTTTTATTTTTCAGTTTCGTAACTGTGTATAACACTTATTCATTTCAGAGGTGGAAGAGGGATCCCAACTTATTGAGATAATAAGAGGTTGTTCCAGTAGAGAAGTAGTTTATTGTATCTCTGATGTGCCTATTAAGGTTTCCCCCTCACCTTACTCTACTATATTGAGCTGATAAGGGTTAACCCAAAAACAACCAATTAGAGAAGGTGACACTAGCCAGCACTCAAGCGTTGTGTTTTCACCAAGGTTCACTTTGAGCAGTACATATTTTCCTTCGACGTATCATGGACTAAAAGTAACAAGCTTATCATACAGAGGCAAGATGACAGATAACCAAGTAGTGATAGTTGTACAAGCTCTCTTGTACTTTACCCAGCTCGTTTCAAGAGTCATGCATAGTTTCATGCAAAACTAACCTATGAATGAAATAAGGAACTAAAAAAAACAAAGCAAAGCAAGAGCAGAAGCAAAAGTGAAAGCAAAGAAAGTAAGAAAACAAGCAAACAAACAAACAAGAAAACAAAGCCAATAAGCAAACAAGCATGCAAGCAAACAACTGAAAGAAAACACTACTCCTACTCCTACACTAACTGTGCATGGGCCTGATCACATGAAGTGATATTTCCAATGCAGCCACCATTGCATTGGTTGACCCATGTTGGTGAAGGCTTGGTCCGCGAGCAACCCGGTTGTGCGAACAAGAAGGCAAGAAAGATATAACAATGAAGACAACCACACTTCGTGTTTCAAAGTGCCCACGGGACATAAGTGAGTACAAGTGCATGAGGAGCAGCCCATGGAGTTATCATGGTGTTGTGTGACACTACGTGCAACTTTAAGGCATAAAAAAACTCTTAACTGTGACATGCAAGAAAACTAAAGAAATAAAGACAACTTGCATCGTGAACGAGTGCTTGCAACGTAAGACTCCTCCAATGCATGAGCAATGGGATCGTGCAATTCGAGTGGAGGAAGTGTGATTTGTGTGTGATATGGATCTTCAATGCATATAGGTGAGTGATGAGGAGCCTTGGGTGATTGAACAGTTTCATGATCAGCAGTGAGACTAACCCCAAGAGAGCGAGGGCCTGACATAACCATCAGCTTGGGCTAAAGTGCCTCGACGGTCTTGGGTGTTTCAACTTCATCATCAGATAGATCATCATAAACCGGTGGCTTTGATAGATCAACTGTAATAAAGTCATGATCATGATAAAAAAATGGAAGTAAATGGATTGCGACTGCCACGATCCAAAAAATCAATGATTTCATCGACATCCTCATGATCAGTTGAATCAAATAGAGGGGTAGATGGAAAGCGAACAAACTCATCCTCTATATTTTTGGAAAATATAGATGAAGGATAAAGTGGATTTTCAATGAATAACTTATCCTCTCCATTTTCAAATGATGTACCAACATCTGGTGAGTCCTACCAGTGATCAACAATGGGTGCATCCGTGGATGAAGACACACATGCGAAATCATGGATGGAAGGTTCACCAAAGATGTCAGGAAAGAACGGAGGGGGCTCGGATGGAAGGGAGTCATCCTTCACCGAGTGTTGATGCTCAAGCTCCCACTCATACTCTTCATGAATGATAGCGCATGCTGGTTGTGCAACACCAACTCTGTCAATGGGTTGTTCCTCGTTCACAACAAGTGAAGAGTCCGTAATGGACAAACACAAGACAACATCATCCAGAGGAACACCCAAGTGCAAAGACGGAGGTCATAGAACATAATGCATATGAGAAATCGAAGGAATCACAACCAAATATGTGTGAAAATTGAGTGAAGTGATGTTGGGAGGATTTTAAAACTGAACAGGTGTGTGAGCATGATCCTCAACATCATTGGGCAGTGGTGGAGCTGTTGAATGAGAGGGAGGTGGATAGTCAACTGAGACAGTGCCCGCATCCACATGAGATTGTGTAGCTCCATCAGTGAAGAATGTTGAGTGAGGCTTTATTTCAAACTTTCTCTTGGGATGGGCATATTTCTTAAGCAAATACTCGAACCAGTCCCAAAGATAAGAAAATTTCATTTGGCTCCTCAGAGCTTAAAACTGCAAGTCACAGAAGCGTTGCCAAAAATCAATAATTGATTCATGCGGAGTCCTCTGTTGCTGTAACAGTTTCCGGTCAAGATGGTCTGGATCGAAATTATAGAATGTGTGTTGAATGAGATCAAATTAGTGCTCAAGTGAGTGCATGGTGTCAATCGTAGGCTGAGCAACCAATGAGGTGGAGATTCGCGAAGTGTGTGTGCAAGCAACAAGATGGCCTATTCGTCAGAACACCCCCCTTCCTCATGAAGCATGGAAAGAAATTCATGTAAGTACTCAGGCCAGGCCACTTCACCTTCACCATCATATGTGAAGGTGGACACGAGATTGAAAAACTCCCACGTGATGGAGACATCTTCACGATTTGAAAAACATCGCGAAGGGAGAAGAGTGCAAGAATCGATGAAAGGTATGCTAAGGTTAAAAACTAGATGAGAGGACACAGCTTGTTGGACCTGCCAACATGTCAAGGGGATCTCCCCGATAAGAAGTTCCAATTAGACCTCAAATCGTTTGTTGTAGCAGTCCCAGAAGTGGGTCATAAAGCAATGCCTTGACGAGGATTTCGCATAGAGGAAAGTAAGATAGCTCTGTTAGTAGCAAGGGTGTGACTGCTACAGTGAGTCAAAGAAGGTGTATGAGAGGTTCTAACACATCGAGGGTGAGATGAGTGTGCCCCTTGGTAACCTTTAACAGTACCCAGCTGGGAAGGGAACACACGAGTGAAGATTCATCACAAGCTAGAAAGCAGGTCACCCGGCAATCCAAAGTGATGGTTAAACCAACAGCACATCTCCAACAAGATTCATATAATTACATACGAAGCAGTTCATACACAACTACGTAAGTTAAAAAACATACATCACTAAAGAAACTAGAACATTCCAACTACAATAACAACATATGCATGAAAACATGTTGGCTCTTACTATATAAAGAAGTGTAAGTTCCAATCATAAAATACATCCATGTAAACCTGCTAGCCCCAACAATGGAACGTTATAGCCACATCCGCCTGCTCCTCTAAAGATATGAACTAGCTTCGTGCAGTGGAGAAGCCAAGGTGCATTACAATACTATCTAAGCTCTTTCCAAGATAGTCTTATCAGAAGCTTGGCTGACCAAAAGCCTATCCAATGAGTTATGAGGGACTATTTATAGCAAAGGGTGGGGTGACCCTTGACATTCCCCTTTGTGACCATTCAACTACCCTCATGACTCTTCAACTACTCTATGATTGTTACATCCACTATTGACACTTGACTTACACTTGACATTACTCAACATTACAATGCACATGTACCCATGTGAACAATGGCTTGAGCAAGCCAAAATAGAAATCATTCTGACTTAGACAACTATAGAAGTCCAACTGCTCAACATCCTCATGCCGATCAATAGTAACATATCGATGCCAAGATCTGTAGTCCTTGATAGTGTCTATGTGTTCCGTTGCGACATTTGTCTGAACCCTAAACCTTACCTCCATAGAATCCAGGTACACTGTATAGGCTCCTCTGTCTAACTCGTCTGAAAGCATGCACATTATTGTCTTCAATGTGGCCAGAGCAGCAACATACTTGCACATGATGTCTGCACTAATATGCAAGTCTAGGTTGGTGGTGATGCACATCAACTCATCGAAGTACAAATCAAGCTCTTGTCAGACTTGCTTCTTGGTCTTCGCTTGGGTGAGAGTCCTAAGTGATGGGATCGCATGTGTGTGCACCACAACATCCATGCTCTTGAATACTCATGCATGGGAAGCCTGTATGCTAGTGATGAGTTGTGGGAGGTCCTCATAGTTTTGGATTTGACTCCGGATATGTGCTTGCAGCTCGAACGCATTGGCCCTCATCATCTTTCACAAGTGAAGCGGGGATCCCTTGTACTTCATCATCCATGTTTGCATGTTATCAACAACAACATGTATGTTTGTCAAGATGCGTGCTCTCATAGCACATCGTTTTTGCCATATGTGTAGATGGAATATTTCCTTGTGCACGGTACCAAACTTGGAGTACATTGCTCGCATAACTGTGTCAAGGGACAATACTTCATCTAGTATTGTCGTCTTCAATTCATCTTGGGCGGACATTGTCATCAAGTCTCCTCCTTGCTTTTCCACTTGTAGTTCATTCGCCATTCACTCATTCTAAGCTATAAGGAAATGAACACTTGATCTTGTGGCTTCGGCATACACTCTAGTTGCATCAGCCAAAGTAGCTAGATGCTTGTGCACATCAGTCATGATCACTTGTTCCTCAACTTGCACAAGAAATGTTTGATCTTCCAGAGTAGCTACTCTGTGAGACTGCAAAACTCTGTGATGAGATTCATCAAAAGAGATGTTTTGCATCTCTCCTTCCAGTTGACCATAAAGGATCTCAATGCCTCCTCGGTGTCCTCTTCCAACTCCTGCTACTCTGTGTCTGCATCCAACTGTTGAAGTGCTTGTTCTATCTCATGAGCAAAGTCTCGCTCCTGCAATGGTTCACCCTGTTCACCTAATGCCATCTGTTCAGATGAATCAACTACTTGTACGGGCGCTGCTTCGTCTGACTACACATGCTGCACCCCCTGTTGTATCTGCTGTTGTTGTGATTCCTTATCCTGTTTGCGTAGCTCTTGTTCTTTTCGAAGTTGCTCCCTCAGATCATGCAACTCCTCCTCTACTTATTCCATTCTCTTCTTATCCCTCTACCTTCGCACAATTATTTGTCACGATGCTGCCTCTTTGCCTGAATAGTCGTAGCGTCTTGTTTTACAAGTGGATCTACTCGAAAATTGTAGCTTTTCTCCTCCTCCATGCGATCAACAATCTTCCTCTTACCATTGTCACGCACATGTATGCTTGGCTTTGCTACCTCTGCTAATGTTGCTACTATTGCTACTGCTAGTGCTCTCCGTGATGATGCTTCATGTTGCTTTGCTAACCACTCCACAGCGAAGCCGACCTGTTCATTGCGACTAGAGGAATTGTAGAAATACCTCCATGAGTCCTCCTCGACCCAATGAAATTCCCCATGGATCCAGTTGAACTTAACTCTCGTGCAGTTATCCTTCACAATGCAATGAGGGTCATACAGATTGAAGCTTCGGAGGTCGAATGGGTACTTCTTCATCTATTCTGCTTCAAAATCCACATTCTTGATACTCCAGATCTCATATAACCCAATCCAAAACGGAAGAGCATGCCAAGATGCCTTCTTCTTCTACTGTAGTATAGCTATCAATCCTATTGAGATGTGATATGATACTTATTGTATGACAAGTACATCCAAGGCAAACTTTGGCAGAACATGCAGAGGCTTATCTGCAATGAACATTCGGATGAAAGTGCTAGACAATGAGGCATACCAATCTGCAATGCCTAACAATGCCTCCATTTCTTCCTTTGACATGCAGGGTGGATTCTATTCGAATATCATCATGTACATTGTTGAAAATGCAACAAGATGATGGAGCTTAGTGGAAAGGAGTCGCCTTCACTAAGTGGTCCCGCAAGCTATTTTTGGCGCAAAGTCTATTTTTAGACATATGGATCATGGTCTATGAGTTGCAGGATGCTATTTCTGGATGATTGGTCATGTTGGGAAAAATAGATGGACTTCTATTTTTGGTTCACAGCGGAGTGATCAGAGTCTATTTTTAGACTGCCAGGCTAAAAATAGAAACAGTCAAATAGTATTAGCCCTTAGTAATATTTGGACTATAAACTTTATCTTATTCTCTTGGAGCACTTCAGTTCGAGCTACGAATGTGGCACATGCAGCTGACAGAAGGAATCATGTGGTTTCTTATGTGTTAGTTGAGCTATTGCATGGAGGACTTCAGTTAGAACTCATGCATGTGAGTTCTGTGGAGTTGGATGTGGAGTTGATGGAGTTGTGTTCAGTTTGACTTAGTTGAACTAGTTGTATTTAGTCTAACTAAAGAATACACTAGTGATGAGTTGTGTAAATTGATTTCTAATTAATTCACTAATTATTAACTCATAAAGCAACTAAAGAATACATCAATTAACTCAGTGCATGGACAGTTCAACAAAGACAGGTGTTAGAGGTAAGTGAAAGGGTGAGTTGTGGCTATCAGTTGTGCATGAGATTTTGCACATGCGTGGATTGAGTAATGCCAATGAGGATTGTGTGGTTCAGCCAAGAAAAAGACGAGTTTGGATCAGCCATTATCATTCATTCTCATGCAGGATTGCGCAGTGGAGGCAGGCAAGTAGCGGAGGAGATTTGAACTTGTGATTGATTCAGATCTGAGTTAGTTTGTGTGTAACAGGTGGAGATAGTACTGAGTACTTGTGAGGAGTATTGTACTATGTATTGTTACATGTTCTCAATCAATATAATATATAGATAGTGTGGGGTTTTCAGCTGTATTCTTTCCCTGGGTTACATACTTTGTTTACGTGCGCATGCGATTGATGTTTCATTGTTTTTAATGCTGTTGAATTTATGATCAACGTAGAGGAGGTTATGTATTGTGCATGTATTCAGAAATAGTGTATAATCGAGATAATCTTTGTGAATAAGTGTCATATTATTCAAAATTTCTACATGGTATCGGAGTTGTTGATCATCAGATCTACTATTCAGAAAGTGTTTACATTTAATTTCTTCAGGCAGAGTCTGTAATCGAGCCAGGTAGCCTCTGGATTCATCCTTCCTTTGGAAGGTGAGATATCTGGTAAAAGCCCATATAGTCAATATCTATACGAGAAATACCTTGTTCTCACGAATTTTAGATCAGAGGCGGTTGAGTTTTTGAGCTGGTGGAATTCGAATTTGCAGTAGTGTTTTCTTGGTGTCAAAGTTGAAATGTCTTTCAATGGATTGCGATTGGAGTATGCTCTTGAGGGCAGCTCAAATTATATTGCATGGAAAGATGGGATGGAGGCAGTGTTAGATGATAATGGGCTGAAGGAGTTCATATAGGCTGAGGTCCCAAAGCCTACTGATACTACGCAAGTTGATGCTTGGCAAAAGAAGATAGCAAAGTGTCGAAGGATTCTGTTGGAGGGCGTGAAGGATCACATTGTTTCCAGCCTGCACGGAAAGGCTTCTCCATACTTGATGTGGAAAGCGTTGACATATCTATTCCAAAGCAAGAGCGACTAGAGGAAGTTGGCACTCAAGGATAAACTCAGAAACATTAAGTGTGAGAATGGAGACAGTATTCCCAGGTATCTCACGAAGTTCACCCAGTGTCGGGATGAGCTGGGAAGTGTGGGGGTGACTGTCGATGATGAGGACTTGGTGAGCCTGGCTCTCCTTGGTCTTCCGAAGAGTTGGCATTCCTATCAGGACTCTGTCAATGGTCGGGAGAAATTGCCAGGATGGGAGAGACTTTGGTCGGATCTTGTGCAGGAGGAGATCAGACGGAGCACCAGAGACAGTTCTTCATTCATGCATGATGAGGAGAATTGTGCCTTAGTGAGTAAGGCGAAGAAGGGGAAGGAGAAGGTTTCTCGTTCTGAATCCAGTTCTTCCAATGATGGGAAGAAGGTTGACAAGTCGAATGTGAGATGCTTTTGTTGTCATGAGTTGGGCCATTATGCTACTAATTGCCCAAAGAAGAAGTCCAAGAAGGGATCTGGGGAAGGATCTGAAGGTGAGGCACTTGCTTCACAGTTTGAGTTGGATTTTACACTCTTTGCATGCATGGTTTCATCCATGGTAGGAAGTGGTTGGTTTCTTGACAGTGGAGCTTCTTTCCACATGATCGGTGAGAAGAGTTTGTTTAGTACTTTGGAGGAGAAAGATCTTTAGATACTCATAGCGATGGGTAATGATGAGAAGTATAGTGTCTCAGGTGTAGGCACGGTTATTTTTCAGAGGGAGCTTAGAGCTCACCTTACCTTGACCAATGTCAAGTATGTACTAGGACTGAAGAGAAACTTTGTGTCGATCGCTATGCTGGAAGACAGAGGCTATGATGTAGTCTTCAGTAAGGGAAAGGTTTTCCTTAGACACATCATCACTAGACAGGTGAAGCAGATTGGTTCACAGATCGAGAACCTGTATGCTCTTGAGGTTCAAGATTCATGCAAAGCCTTGAGCAGTGAGGCAACTGATGGAGACTTGGTGGTTGAGAGGGAGCGTATATTACCTCTCAACATGCAGAGCCAGAAGAAGTCTCAGACGATTGTGGAGGAGCCACGATTGTTGCAGCAGCTTCAAGAGGTTGTGGAGCAGCCACAACAAGGGAAGCTAAGAGGAGATCGAGTAGAGACATCTACTCATGTAGAGACCACCAATAGGGGGGAACTTCGAGCCAGGTGGGCTGAGGGATCGCATGCAGCCATACCTCCAGGTAGGAGGTGGGGTGATGTGGATTGATCGTCCCAAGGAGGAGGCGTAGGATCCTTGAGGTACCCAACCTCTTGGATGAGACCTTGCTACGGGAGCCCCGATGTGGAGTGTCAGGAACTGACTAACTAGGTAGAGACAGATGCGGATGGAGCAGCAGAGAGAGCGACAGTGTACGGAATCCCAGGACAACGCATAGCTAGCAGGTTGTAGCAATGCGAGAGGCACAAGTGTTTTGCACAGTGCTAGGTGGCACAGAAAGGTGTGCAACGGTGCGAGATGCATGGAGATGTTGCAGTAGCACAGATGTCAGAGAGGGAGCACTTGCCAGCAGCAGGTAGAGCTTCAGCATCAGAGTATGTTCCTAGCCCAACAGAGTGGTCAATTGGGAGTGTTTTTGTTCCTAGTGTTGTTGGAGCAAGTGGACCGGGCAAATGTGTTGCCTGCAGAGCATTCCAGAGTTGTAGGATAGGGGTTGCAGATAATCCATATCTTTTTGAGAGGGAGTGTTGAAAATGCAACAAGATGATGGAGCTTAGTGGAAAGGAGTCGCCTTCACTAAGTGGTCCCACAGGCTATTTTTGGCGCAAAGTCTATTTTTAGACATATGGATCATGGTCTATGAGTTGCAGGATGATGTTTATGGATGATTGGTCATGTTGGGAAAAATAGATGGACTTCTATTTTTGGTTCACAGTGGAGTGATCAGAGTCTATTTTTAGACTGCCAGGCTAAAAATAGAAATAGTCAAATATTATTAGCCCTTAGTAATATTTGGACTATAAACTTTATCTTATTCTCTTGGAGCACTTCAGTTCGAGCTACGGATGTGGCACATGCAGCTGACAGAAGGAATCACATGGTTTCTTATGTGTTAGTTGAGCTATTGCATGGAGGACTTCAGTTAGAACTCATGCATGTGAGTTCTGTGGAGTTGGATGTGGAGTTGATGGAGTTGTGTTCAGTTTGACTTAGTTGAACTAGTTGTATTTAGTCTAACTAAAGAGTACACTAGTGATGAGTTGTGTGAATTGATTGTTAATTAATTCACTAATTATTAACTCATAAAGCAACTAAATAATACATCAGTTAACTCAATGCATGGACAATTCAACAGAGATAGGTGTTAGAGGTAAGTGAAAGGGTGAGTTGTGACTATCAGTTGTGCATGAGATTTTGCACATGCATGGATTGAGTAATGCCAATGAAGATTGCGTGGTTCAGCCAATAAAAAGACGAGTTTGGATCAGCCATTATTATTCATTCTCATGTAGGATTGCGCAGTGGAGGCAGGCAAGCAGCGGAGGAGATTTGAACCTGTGATTGATTCAGATCTGAGCTAGTTTGTGTGTAACAGGTGGAGATAGTACTAAGTACTTGTGAGGAGTATTGTACTATGTATTGTTACATGTTCTCAATCAATATAATATACAAATAGTGTGGGGTTTTCAGCTGTATGCTTTCCCCAGTTTAAATATTGTGTTTATGTGCGCATGCGATTGATGTTTCATTGTTTTTAATGTTGCTGAATTGATGATCAACGTAGAGGAGGTTATGTATTGTGCATGTATTCTGCAATAGTGTATAATCGGGGTAATCTCTGTGAATAATTGTCATATTATTCAAAAATTCCACATACACTAGGGTGACAAAATTGTCAGACAGCCATGTGATTACTCCTCTGAAGCTGCATTCATACAACAACTTGAAATATGTATTCACAACAGTCTTCGCCAGTGACCATGCCCACTCCAAGCCCGGGAACTCATGTCGAGCACAGACTGCATCTAGTATGTAGGCGGAAATGTAAATATCTGCATGCATACCTTCGAGTGACTGTCGAGCCTTCGTGACTTGTTCCTTCCGCTGATGAGCTAGTATGCCAAAATAGTTACATGGTTTTCCTTCTCTAGCCAGTTGGTCCAATGCGATCACCAAACTCTGAGGAAAGGTTTCAGTGCTTGCTTGGCCACACAGTTGACATGAGAATATGACCAAGTATTGGTATGCATTACTCAATATCTTCGTCTTGTAAATCGGGTTGGGTGTCATCCTGAATCGAGATGGCTCCTTTACCCAATCCTTTAGAATGTATATGAAGTTAGATCTGCTATTGGGAAATCTGAATGGAGGACTCATGACAGTCACGGGCTCAGCCATCTGAGACATCTCATCATAATCTCGTGTCCATAAGGTTGCAAGATTCGTCCCACTGACACTACTCAAGGTCAACGTTTCGGGATCAGTGTGAGATATGATCCAGTGAATCATGTCCACGCATGGGGACACAGGGTATCTACATGAAATCTGGTACAAGCCAGACTTATGAATGTTCACGTACACCTAATGGTCTTCGAGATCTTCCCCAAAAGTTCCTGCGAATGTTTCATTAACCTCTTGCCACTTAAGTTTTATGTCCTTGTCTAGATACAACTTTATGTCTTCATCGATCGACAGACTAGAGGACACCTGCTCAACTGCTGCCCTAGCTGCAATTCCATCAGTGTCCTATGATCCTTTCCTCTTGGAAACCATTGAGAGAAATGAACACCTAAAAGATCTGGAGACAAGAAACATGCATGGTAAGAAATCTATCAATGAAAACAAAGCAAATACAAGGAATGACACAGCACATACCTGGGAAATAGATGAGAAAGATTGCGCAAATTTTTCTGGGAGGATGGGTGACTGGCTGCCAGAACTGTGCAAAAGTTCATCTGGGGTGTTTGGGAGGCATGACTAGCTGCTGGATTTGTGAAATGTGCAATCTAGACTGGCTGCTAGTTGCTTGGATTGCGCAATGCACAATTCCAGCTGGGAAGGACTACATGCCTAGGGACTGCATTGCGCAATTTCCTGGGCCAGCAATCACTGTCTTCTAGAAATGCACAAAGCAGTCCTAGAGGTCATTTCTGGAGAGGAAGGCAGAGCCTTCCTTCCCCAGATTGCTCAATGCAACCTTGTTGAAGGTAGAGTCTGGGCCAAGGTTGGCCCGACTCGCTAATAGGAAACTGAAAGCAAATAAGATAGTGAATGCATTGCGACACTAAGTGATAGTAGAAGTGATTGAAAGTGCATGAAAAACATGAATGAAATATTCAGCAAATAGATCAACATGCATGTGGATGAGGCGATTTTCTAGTTCGACGAACGTCCGTGTAAAATAGTTTCATGCATGCGACAACATTGAGATAGCAACGAAAACTAAAATAGAGCTAGGAAAATATAGTATACATGTAAATGACAACAATTGTTCAAAGAAATAAAGCAAACAACACTCACACAAGTGAATACACAAAAAGCGACAAAAAAACTGAAAAAGACAAGTTGAGGCCACTTACCCATGAATAGTTGAGTCGGACGTGTCGAAGAGTTTTGGATGTGTGGTGGGATGTGAGAGCTCCAATATCGATGTGAATGAATGAGCTCTGATGCGTCGAATAAATAAGTTTGGTCTCATGTCACGCATGCCACAAACCTAGGAAAAAGTAACACTTGGAGGGAAGTTTCTAAAACAACTTTGCATGTAACCCCGGGCAGCTAAAAATAGCTCCCTGAATCATGGGATTCCTTTTGCATGTTGCCTCTTGATATTTCGAGAAGAGCAAGTCATGCATGCGTGCAAGTCAATTTTCCTTGGTCCTAGTTGGAACTGGTTAACCAGACTACTCATGCATGTAGTTGTTCAACTGCTTGGGAAAAATACGCATTTGTGGCTAGGAGCTGGGCTGACTTCCCAAGAGGTTTGCACAATTTCTAGGAAGAGTAGCTGGCTGCTGCCCATATTTGCGCAAATTCTAGGCTGAGAAGCCCTACTGGGGAAAATTGTGCAATTCCTACTAGGAGTGTTGACTAGCGGGATTGTGCAATCCTAGAGCCCAACAAGATTCCAGATAGGATTGCTCAATTTTTGGAGGGAAGGCTGGTTTCCCTCCATAAATGCGCAATTTTCTAGGGGAATCTACTCAACCTGTAGTCGGACCAAGTCTGGGTGAACAACCTGTGAGGGGAATGGATGAAACTATGATCGATGGGCTGCCTTTGTGTGAGGAAAACATTGAAGCTTGAGTACTTGACGAAGCAAGACAAGGTGCTGTGAAAGGTTGGTAGGGAGGCTCCAAAACAGGCTAAGGAAAAAATTTGGAGGGTGGTTGTAGCCGCTAAAACACCTTATTATTTTTATGAGAACCAGATTTCCCAAACTTTCCTTTTCTCTTAGCCACGACAACAAATGCTTAAACCTTTTCACTTGGTCCCACATCGCTCTTTGCTTTCAATCTAATTTCTTCAATTTTACACAATAACTAAAGTTCATTGAATGGGGTGGTTTCCTTATTTCCAAATATTCTAGATGTGAAGTTGCCCCATTCCTTTAGAAGTGCATTAAGCACTATGGTGGTCATTTCTTTATCGAAAATTATTTCTCCCAACTCTTACAGTTGGTCTCTTATTTTTGATACCTTCATAAAATATGGGGCTATTCCATATTCCTTTGAGATCTTCATTTTGCACAACTCGTTCCTCAAAGATATCACTTCTCTGGTAGTATTTACGGAGAACAATTCTATTATACTTTGATACATAAGGTATGAGGGGATCCTTGATGGATTTAATGGGAATCATTTGAGCCCTTACATCCCCTTTCATATAGTTTTCTAGAGATTGAGCTTCTTCCTTTGGAGGCTTAGTAATTGACCCCTTAACATGTTCAATGACTTCATTTTCTATGAGGATCAAATCTATCCTCTTCTTCCATGCAAGAAATTTTGATGACCCAACCAATTGTTGCTCTACTTGCAAAATGAAGTCATTTTGATAGCAGATTCAGTCATAAATATAAAGGTACTTACTTGTCAAGTGATATTCTCCTTGATGACAATATCTTCGACTTTATGCCTTCTTATTTTTTATGATGATGTTGATAATAGAAGATGTATTCCTTCAAAAGTGATCCTTCAAAGCGAGGGAGATCACCTTGCGTCCTTGATGTTGATGAAAATGCCTCTTATTTCTTCCCTTGAATGTAGAGACTTCAAGATTTTTCAATGTGTAGTCCTTCTAGGTAGGGTCCTTGAGATATTCTTTGATGATGATGTGCGAGTTTCCCAAGAATTCTTCAAGTGAGAAAGCTTTCCTTTGATAATCTAAGGTTTTGAGGTCTTCTTTGCTTTTACTCGATCTTTGTGAATATCTTCTTGATGGTACATGTCAATGTTTTTATCTTTCTTGATACTCCTTTTGATAGTCCTTCTAGTGCTTTGGCCTTTGAGTGTCCTCCTTTTAGCTTCCTTACCTTGTCTTGTCACCTTAGCTCTTAAATCATGTTGAGAAATCTAGGGGCAGCTTGTGCAGGAGCATCCAGACTTAGCCAGCAATGTGATTGTATGTTCACATGTTGTGGCTAACATGAGATGAATTTCATTGACCTGAGTGGTCAAATTCAGTTTTAGTAGAGAGGGTTGGACCTCTCGAAAATGATCTTTACTTAATTATTGTAATAATTAGAATATTGTGTTATTTTTAGACTAAGAGATAAGTTGTTAGTATAGGTGTGTAACAGAGCTTGAGAATAGAGATTTAATTGTTAGATTGATTAAAATAGGGATCGAGTTGTTAATGCAGTTAGGATAGGATTTGATTCATAAAATACAAAAATAATGTAATGATAGAGATTAGATGATGGAGAATATAGTGTGTAAGAGAGAGTTTGAGTGACAGAGATAGGGTTTGAGATTGAACAAAGGTCAGACAAACTATTGTAATTGAGACAAGAGGGCCAAGACTATGTAATTTACATTTTGTTGAATAAATGATTAAATGTAGGGTTGTGTGTTAATCCTGTTGCAGAAGTTCATTCGTATTTGTGTATCAGCGTTCTGGACTTAATCGGGTATTTTCCTCTGTTTAAACACTTTATTCATAAATCACCATAAATTAGTGTTAGTGGTTAATATTATGGTTAATCACTAAACCTTCCCCTAAAGTGCCTTTATTAGAATTATGCATTAAGCACGTGGGTTGTATTTTGTAAGTGGGAAGTGGTTTCTTGCATGCCCAAAAGGAGGTAAATGGTATTATTCCATGTCCATGTGATTAACCTTAGCGTTCGACACGTAGCAGAGGAAAACCACTCTTCTCGCACACTCTCAATTTGATATCGACTATGCGAAAATCCTTGTGAGATTGTGTGACCATTGTTCGATTGGATGGGTCACTTCAACGGTGGAGATCATCCGGCTAGTTTACGAGCGGACGGTGCGATATCCATTGGATCTGGGGAAGTGAGACCAATGGTGCAAATTGAAGCACTCGGTCTGTGGAAAAGTCAAGGTGGGACTAGCAATGATTAGTTAGGATAAGAGGGACCCTTAGAAGAAAAACACATGAACAGAACATGTTTGTGCGCAGCTGATTGGTTATAAATATAACCATTAGTCTAATTAAATACTACCACCTCATTTTTGTCAACCTCCTGTGTCATTTTGGTATCAGAGCCTAGAGATTAAGTTTGCTACCATAAACATGCCACCGAGGAGAGAAGATGGCATAGGTCAAGGGAGACCTGTAGCAAATGCAGTTTTGTTGGATGAGATCGGAGTCTGTGTACAAGGATGGAGACAATGGAGACTGCTCATAGGAGAACAACTGATGAAGGACATGTCAGTGCGACAGAAGAATCTTATAAGGAAGAAGAAGACGTTGAAAGTGAAGCTGCAAAAGTTCTCAAGGTGTTGGCCAAAGCAAGTGGAAGACCAAAGAGGGAAATACCTTTATATGATGGGATTCTCAATGTAGAAGAGTTGATGGATTGGATCAGTTCATTAGACAAGTATTTTGACTATGAGGAGGAATTTGATGACAAAAAGAAGGTGAAATTTGGAGTTACCAGATTGAAGGGTCATGCAACTATCTGGTGGGATGAATTACAAACATCCAGAGCAAGAAAAGGGAAGTCCAAGATGAAACAATGGGATAAAATGGTAAGTAAATTGAAAGCCAAAGATATGCCAAAAGATTATCAGTTAAATCTTTTTAGACAATTACAAAACTTGAGACAAAAAGGGATGATTGTCAAAGAATATACAAAAGAGTTTTATAAGCTGAACATTAGAGCAGGACATGCAGAGGATGATGAAGAGAAAGTTGTCAGGTATATCAGTGGCTTGAGATATGACATACATGATGAAATCAACTTGCTAAGTCTGAATACAATTGAAGATGCCTATCAAGTAGCTTTGAAGGCAGAAGAGAAGATGTTGAGGAAGCAAAATCAGAGGAATAGAGGAAAAAGTTCAGCAAGAGGTAGAGGAACTACCAGACAAAGGTTTCAGCACCCTCAGGTTGAAGCAAGAAGTTCAAGTAGTAGACCACTAGAGAGAGGAGAATTTAATAAAGGGAGATTTGCACCCATCGGAAGACGCCGAGGAAGAGAAATTCGGTGTTACACATGTGAATAATGGGGACATGGATCATGCAACTATCCTCATAATAAAGCAACAAATCAAATAAATGTGAATGTGGCTGAGAAAAGGGAAGAGAAACCTCAAATTGTAGACAAGGAAGAATGAATTGAAGTAGGAGAATCCTTGTTTTTGAAAAGGGTATTACTTAAGGCAAAGAAAGAGACAAGAGAACCATCTTAGAGAAAGAGTTTATTTATAACTACATGCAAGTCCAAAGGAAAATGCTGCAAAGTGATAATTGATAGTGGAAGCACTGATAACCTTGTTTCGACAGAAATGGTAGACAAATTAGGACTAGTGAAAACAACACACCCTACTCCTTACAAAGTATCATGGCTACAAAAAGGACATCAACTTATTGTAACAGAAAAATGTAAGGTAGAGATATAGATTGGTACTTATAAAGATATGTTATTGTGTGATGTAATGCCAATGGATGTATGCCACATATTGTTGGGAAGACCTTGGTAGTTTGATCAGAAAGCTATTCATGATGGGAGAAGAAATACTTACACTCTGGAGAAGGATGGAAATAAACACACATTGTTGCCATTGAAGGATGAAGCACGCAAATAAGTTCCTGGAAACAGTGTTATGCTGATGAGTGGGAAAGAATTGCCGCAAGAAGTCAAGAAGGATGAACAGATGCATTTTGTTGTCATAAGGAGACCTAAGGTAATTTTAACTTCCACAAACTTAGATGATTTACCTGAAGAAATCAAAACTCTGTTGAATGATTGTGCTTATATTATTGTGGATGAGCTACCAAATGCATTACTACCAATTAGGAGTATTAGTCATCACATTGATCTAATACCTAGAGCAAGTTTTCCAAATAAAGAAACATATATATTAACTCCTCAAGAGAATGCAGAATTTGGAAGACAAGTGCAAGAAATGATGGATAAGGGATTGATCAGAGAGAGTCTTATTCCATGTGTTGTACCAACTGTACATAGTCCAAAGAAAGGTGGTGAATGGCGTATGTGTACAGATTCCATAGCCATAAACAAGATTACTATCAGGTATAGATTTCCTTTACCACGTGTTAGAGTCGGTCTAGTAGCCCTCCATCAGCGATCAAAGTTCTTTTCATTTGCATAAGTAGGTGTCTCATCAGTGTCAATTTTTGCATCCCATTAGGCATGCCATAACCCTGATGGAGGAGCTGGTGTCTTTGTTCCCCTCTTGGCATTGCTGGATCAAAGTCATTTCAGTCCTTAATCTCTTTCAGGCTTGTCTTGTCTTGTCTTGAGGTCAAATTCCTAGGTCTAGGGTTTTGGTCAAGTTTGTTTACAAGGTCATGTCTCTGAAGGTCAATAAGTGCTCAGCAAGCCAGAGGGATGATTTTCAAAATGTTTCTTCGCAAATTTCTATCTTGTACAGTTAATTTTCACCTTGGATTTAAAAACCCTATTTTTAAAGCCAAGGTCATTTTTCAAATTTTTGTAAAAAGTGATGAAATTTCAAAAAGCTTCCAGGGACAGCATGTAACCCTGGCTCCCTTGCCAAGATCCCTCAGATGATATCCATGCAAAAAGTATCGAGAAAAAGCATTAAATGAGTCAATTTCAGGACAAAGGAAACCAAAAGGGTCAATTTTATAAAGTGTCAAAGAAAAAAATTATAAAGTGGGTTTGGGCATGAAATTATTTCAAATCAAAGTTATAAAAGCCCAATCTCCCTCCATTTACCCTCATTGTGCATCTAACTCACTTGCAAGAGAAATTGGGCGAGGGTTGGAGCGAAATTGTGAGCAGACCAGGCGCGCGACCCGTCAGAGGCGCGCGACCCGTCAAGCGCCTTCCAGCGGTGTTATTTTCTAACGGGCACGACCCGTCAGTGGCGCGCGACCCTTTGGGAAAGGCGCGCGACCCGTCAGCGCCCTCCTTACCAAATCACCTGCAAATTCATCCAAGGAGCCAACAAAATTGCTAAATTGCCTAAGGTAGGCCCTCCAACTTACAAATTGTTGCTTGTTATGGTTAAAGACATCATGAATACCTGTTTTAAAGATCTCATTGTGCAAGAGAAAAAGCTCTATATGGCTGTGGTTTAAAATGGTAAAATATGCCTAGGGTTTTATGCTGTTTTAAGGTTTTTCCCTTGTAAATCATTTTTCCCATTTCCCATGTCATTTTCCTTGTCTTTCTATATAAATTTCCCTTTTAAATTTGTAAAGAAAACCTAAACCCTACCCCTTTTCCCTTAAAAATGAAAAATCAAGCCCTAACCCTACCTTTCATTATACCCATGTAAACAATGTATATAATGATGCATATGCAATGATTTTTGCAATGTTTTTTCCCTTAAATCCCTGTTTTATATATTTATTCCCATTTTCCCTTTAAAGGTGTCCCTCCCCTAACATTCCCCTCGTGCTCCTTGTCCCCTTGAAACAACATATAAATCAGCATTTTACAAGGTAGAAACAGCAGTACATTTTGGCCACTCTGCTCCTTAAACAATGTCAGAAACTGAAACCTATGAGCAGAGTGATAACCAGGCATCAGCTTCAGAGATTGAGGTACAGAGGAGGCCTCATAAGGGTGGAAAGGGCGGTCATCATAGGTGAGAGGAGCCCACCTCTTTGACAAATTTACAAGATTGTCCTATGGCAGTCTCATGTTTCCAGTACATGTCTTGCTATGAGTTTTGCGAGAGGATCTCTCGGATTTAGCACCACAGAGAGTTGGCTCGCCTATTTTTTTTACACTTGCATGATGGACATGTCAACCTTGCCGGGGTGGACTTTACATTGACACCCAAGATGATTGCACAGGCCACAGGGATACCTAATGTCGGAGAAGTATGGAATAAGCGCAAGGTGTTAGACAGTGTTCATTTTGAGCCTTTCGTTAGACCAACACTCATGAGACACTTAACGGGAGTGTTTCCCTTCAGATTTCTCAGGAGTGAGTATGCTCCCATGATGAGGCTCATCATGCTCTATTTTACCTGTGAGGGCAAATTTTCACAGGTATATTTGTACCATATTCGCCTATTGATGCACTTCACACGGGTACGGATGATGAACATCCCTGTTTTCTTCTATCAGAACATTGAGAGGATGGTGTCCATGATGCAGAGGAAGAGCCCGGCACAGCAATATAGGAGCCTTTACCATTATGGTTTGATTCAGCTTGTGGTATTACATCAGTTGGCTCAGCAGGGCATCTCATGGGAGGAGTTCATCTCTCGTGAGCTTTTCACAGCACCACCACCGCCACATCCTGAGGTTATTCACGAGGAGGGATGACCATCACAGCAGCATAACATCCCTGTCACTAGACATGTCAGCTCCTCACCTTTGGTTACTTATCAGAGAGGCCAGAGGGCCTTATTTGCAGCAGCTCGACGAGTACTTTCTCCACAGCATGTGGAAGGGGTCTCGCCTTCTTCATCAGCTCAACGAGTGTTATCTCCATAGCAGGTGGAAGGGGCCTCACTTTCTTCAGCAGCACAGGCAGCACAGAGGGGCAAGCAGCCCAAGATTGATGAGGGGCCATCAGGTGTTCCAGCTATCGAGCTTATTGATCTTGATGTGAGTTCTCCTAGCCTAGAGTCGAAGGAGATCATTCAGCACCTTAGAGCTGAAAATGATGCATTTCAAAGGAGATTAGAGGGGGCACAATGGACAATCTCATATCTAGAGCAGCGCAACAAACAGTTGGAGGATGAGCAAGCTCTTGATGAGTTGTGGAGGATTCGTAGTGACCGCAACTTAATTCGAAGAAGACCCGGTGATCCATTGCCCGCTGAGCGAGAGTCCATGCTTATCCAGCTCAATGCTCACTTGGAGAGGTTGTTGGCTAAGGCCAACCAAAATAAAAAATTGTTGAGAAACATGAAGAACCATTATTGGGCGAGAATGCACGTGTGCAAGGCAAAGATGAAGATGTTCCAAAGGCGATTGGCCAAGGCACAAAAAAGGAGAAAGAGGCCCGATCCCCTCCATATCTTTCCCGAGGCCTCACTGAAGGACCAAGGCACTAAATAGCCTAGCCACAGCACAAATCCCAAGAAATTTTGAGCATTTTTGGTAAATTTTGGTTTTTTCAGGCAATTTACAGGTTTTCTCCATTAATGGGTCTCACCCCCCGCGCGACCCTTCATCCTGGCAACTCCATTTTACAAAACCTCAGCATTTCCAGATTTTTCATGAGAATTTACATATTCTCATCCATGGCCAAGATATTTTATGAAGTTTTGGGCCTCCAGAAAGTCAAAAAACAAGCAAAAAATGACTTTCTGCCACATTTTTGAGACACAGAAAGCAGTCTTGGGAGATTGCAATTTTGGAGGTGCAAATGACCACCAAATTCAGAAATTCCAGTTGGGTTGGAAAGTAGACTCACAGACCTTTCCAACAAGCCTACTCTTGCTCAATTTGGACACCTAGAAGTGCCCCAAAAGTGGTCCCAAAGGCAGGCGACCCGTCAGGCAGAGGCGCGCGACCCGTCAGGCAAATTTCTCCAAATGTCAGTGTACAGCTCAGAAAAATGCAGTTTGACCCTGTTTGACTTTTTGGGGTGGATTATTATCCTCTTTGAAGTAATTAATGTATTTTATGACACTTTTACACTTATGTACCTCTTCTAGAAGATTCATTCATGAAAAAGGTGAAAATTAAATGAATGAATTGGTTTCCTAGCTTATAGAGGCAAGTTGTTTTGACTGCCTAGTTTGTAGTGCTTAGTTTAGAAGTGGTTGAAACAACTCCTAGGATAGTGAGATCGACCCATGGAGGCAAGGAAAGAGGTTAGATGATCTATATTGTGTACTTTCTTGCTCATTTTCATGGTTGGACTCTTGAGGGAAAAGCTATCATTGTATTATTCACTGTATCTCTGCAATTTTTGGCTAAGGAAGACCAGGGTTTTGCAGTCCTTTTTGGGATTCTTGTGGTTACATGTATTGATGGTGTGTTTCTCTATGTACTTGTAAGTGTGTTATGTGAATCATTTCCTTTCTTTTCCTTCTGCACATTAAACAAATGAAGTGTTAAAGTAGAATTCATGACTGTCATGCTCTGCTTTAAGTTTGTTTAATTTCAATGTTTTCTACTGTTTAAAGAGAATTCAAAGTTATTGTTTGCTCTCCTTAGCTCCTCACCTGTCTTTCTCATCCATTCACCTCAATCTAAGGCATAAATATTGTATCCTATCTCGCCCCAAAGAACCCCCTGCAGAAACTGTGTCCTATCCCCGCACCCAAAATTGCCACTCCTCAATTTGCCACCAAAAACCCTAAAAATTCCAAATCAACCCTTTTGATCAGTTTACTAGCCTAAAATCAGTGTTACCCTATTGGTTATCTCTCCCATTGAAGATCTTTATTGAGATAGATCGGAGAGAGCCCTCTCCCGCCCCGTAGGGCTAGCTATGAGGCTAAGTGGTTTGATGTTGCCTTGAGGTTTACCTTTCTCAGCCTGAGATGAAATTTCAAGCGCTAACACCACGCATTGATGATTTGATGGATTGTTTGAGTGGGTCAAGGTATTTTACTAAAATAGATCTGAAGAGTGGATATCATCAAATAAGGATTAGAGAGGGAGATGAATGGAAGACTGCATTTAAAACAAATCGTGGATTGTATGAGTGGTTAGTGATGCCTTTTGGACCCACTAATGCACCTATCACATTCATGAGATTAATGAATGGAGTCTTGAAGGAATATGTAGGCAAGTTTTTCATTGTTTACCTTGATGATATTTTAGTTTTCAATAGAAGCAAATAAGAACACGTGGAGCATCTTAAGTTGGTTTTAAGAACTCTGCAGAAAGAGAAATTGCTGATAAATCTGAAGAAATGTAGTTTCATGAAAGAAGAATTAATCTATTTGGGATTTCTAGTTTCTAAAGAAGGTTTGAAAATGGATCCGGAGAAAGTCCAAGCAATTTGGAACTAGCCTACTCCAAGAAACATATTTGAGGTAAGAAGCTTTCATGGTCTTGCAAGTTTTTATAGAAAGTTTATCAAAAGTTTTAGTCAGGTTTTTGCACCAATTATTGAAACAATCAAAAAGACTAATCATCCATTCAAGTGGACAAAAGTAGCAGACTGAAATTTTAAGTTTTTGAAGAAGAAAATCACAGAGAAACTAGTTTTAGCTTTACCTGATTTTGGAAAAGTATTTCAAGTTGAAACTGATGCTAGTGGAGTTGCAATTGGAACAGTTTTGAGTCAGGAACAGAGACCAATAGCCTACTTTAGTGAGAAAATAAATGAAGCTAAGAAGAAGTATTCTTCTTATGATAAAGAATTTTATGCTATTGTGCAAGCTTTAAAAAATGGAGACATTATTTGCTACCAAAGAAGTTTGTATTGTATTATGACAATCATGCATTACAGTTCATAATCAACCAACCAAAATTGAACCATAAACATGTCAAGTGGGTAGAGTTTAGAGTTTTACTTTTGTGATAAAACACACAAGTGGTAAGTTGAACAAAGTTGTTGATGCTTTAAGTAGAGTAAATTTCATTGTGCAATAATTAAAAGTTGGTGTTGTAGGATTTGAAGAAATGGTTGATATGTATAAAGATTATGCAAAATTCAAAGATATTTATGCAGTTGTACAAAATCCAATAATTCATAACAGAAGTCAGTGGTTAGATTATTTTATCCAAGGAGTTCTATTGTTTAAAGGTAACAAATTGTGCATTCCCAAATGTTCTATGAGCGAAAACATAATTAAGGAGAAACACAGTGGAGGATTATCTGATCACTTTGGACAAGACAAAACCTTTGCTCAGGTAAATGCATATTGGCCAAAGATGCAAACTGATGTTAAGAGATTTGTTGCGAAGTGCAGGATATGTCAACATGCTAAGGGGAGAAGCCAAAATACAAGATTGTACCAGTCATTGCCAATACCAGACCAACCATGGGATGAAGTTAGTATGGATTTTGTTTTGGGGTTACCTAGAACTCGAAGAGGGAATGATTCCATTTATGTTGTGGTAGATAGATTTTACAAAATGGCACATTTGATTGCATGTAAAAAGACTAGTGATGCTACACATATTGCTAATCTGTTTTTCTCAAAAGTTGTAAGATTACATGGATTGCCTATAAGTATTGCCTGATAGGGATACAAAGTTTGTTGGGCATTTCTGGAGAACTCTTTGGAAAAAACTAGGTGTTAACATTAGTTTCAATTTAGCATACCATCCTAAAATAGATGGACAAATAGAAGTGGTAAACAAAATCTTGGGAAACATATTGAGAAGTTTAGTGTACCAAAATCCTAAGCAGTGGGATTTAGCACTTGCACAAGATGATTTTTCTCATAATGACACTCCAAACCGAAGTATTGGGATGAGTCCATTTCATATTGTTTTTGGAATGAATCCAAGAGGTGTATATGAGCTCAGAAATTTGGGTAAACAGGAGACAAGAATTGCAAAAGCTGAAGAGTTTGCAGAGCAGATGTAGAGACTAAAAGAATATGTCAAAGACAAATTGCAGGAAAGCAGTAGAAAATACAAACAGAGAGCTGATATGAAGAGGAGATAAAAATAATTCCAAGTGGGAGATCTAGTGATGGTATACTTGAGAAAAGAAAGATTTCCTATTGGGACTTACAATAAAATAAAGATGGAAAAGATAGAACCATGTAGAATTGTGAAGAAGTTTTCAACTAATGCTTATGAAATTGAATTTCCAGAAGGAATTGGAGTATCACCTATCTTCAATGATACATATTTGTATCCATACAAAGAGACAGAGACAGAGCTACATAAGGAACCTACAGAAGATGAAGTTCAAACTTTAAACTGGGAAGAACAAATGCCAAAGAAGGTCAAGAAAGAAGTGGAAGCTGTTTTGGAGAAAAGAGTATCCAAAAGAACTAGAGGACAAGTTTATTTTCAGTATCTAGTCAAATGGAGGGGACAACCAATAAAAGATGCTATTTGGTTGACAGCAGCAGAGTTGCAAAAGTATGGAGTAAATCCTGAAAGTCTTAGGGATGATTCTTTTCTTCCCCGGGAGTTTGATGCAGGAGCATCCGGACTTAGCTAGCAATGTGATTGTATGTTCACATGTTGTGGCTAACATGAGATGAATTTCATTGACCTGAGTGGTCAAAGTCAATTTTAGTAGAGAGGGTTGGACCTCTCGAAAATGATCTTTACTTCATTATTGTAATAATTAGGATATTGTATTATTTTAGACTAAGAGATAATTTGTTAGTATAGGTGTGTAACAGAGTTTGAGAATAGATATTTAATTGTTAGATTGATTAAAAAATGGATCGAGTTGTTAATGCAGTTAGGATAGGATTCAATTCATAAAAGAGAAAAAGAATGTAATGATAGAGATTAGATGATGGAGAATAGAGTGTGTACACAAGAGTTTGAGTGATAGAGAAAGGGTTTGAGATTGAACAGATGTCAGACAAAATATTGTAATCGAGCCAAGGGGGCCAAGACTCTGTAATTTACATTTTGTTGAATAAATGATTAAGTGTAGGGTTGCGTGTTAATCCTGGTGTAGAAGTTCATTTGTATTTGTGTATTGGCGTTCTGGACTTAATTGGGTATTTTCCTCTATTTAAACGCTTTATTCATAAATCATCGTAAATTAGTGTTAGTGGTTAATATTGTGGTTAAGCACTAAACCTTCCCCTAAAGTGCCTTTATAAAAATTATGCATTAAGCACTGGGTTGTATTTGCTAAGTGGGAAGCAGTTTCTCGTGCGCCCGGAAGGAGGTAAATGGTATTATTCCAAGTCCGCATGATTAACCTTAGTGGTCGACACGTAGTCGAGAAAAACCACTCTTCTGGTGCACTCTCAATTTGATATCGACTGTGAAAAAATCCGCGCGATATTGTGCAACCGCCATTCGATTAGATGGGTCACTTCGACGGTGGAGATCGTCCAGCTAGTTTACGAGCAGACAACACGATATCCTTTGGATCTGGGGAAGTGAGATCAACGGTGAAGATTGAAGCACCTGGTCTATGGAAAAGTCAAGGTGGTACCGGCGGTGATTGGTTAGGTAAGTGGGACCCTTAGAAGAAAAACACACGAATAGACCATGTTTGCACGCAGCTGATTGGTTATAAAGTTAACCATTAGTCTAATTAAAGCCTACCACCTCATTTTTGTCAACCTCCTACGTCAAGCTAGATAGATGATTTCTCTTTTGTTGATAACTGCTTGTGATATATTTTTACTTAGATTATTCTTTAACTTGATTATTATTGTGTTCTCTTCATCAAATAACTACCAAACCATAAATAAGAATAAGACAAAGGACACAAGATATAGGCAATCAACTATGGCCAAAACCTCTCCAAATTGAGAGGACAACCCACCAAAATTATTTCTCTTCTTATATACCTTAAATTTACAAATTCCAAGACCCTTGACCATTGACCAAGCCCTCCAAGACCAAGTCAAATATTTCTTACAACAACTTCTGCAAAATTGACTTCCAACAACTTATTCTGCAATTTTGACTTCCCCAAAATATTCTTCTGCAACTTCGACCTATGATCCAGGTGGATGTTATGGCCACCCACCTATCCCGCTTGGACCCCCACAACTATCTCTTTCAATTTTTCAGTTTCCTCATTGTAGCATAGTTTACTATTTTTAGTAGTTTTTCAGGTCCTGAACTTCTGGAGCTATTTTGAGGCCCTAAATGACGTTTGTTTGGGAAAATTAGGAGCAACATGTGTCCATGGACCAATGTTTCTCTTCCAAAATTTGTATTCCTAGGATATATCTTTCTAACGAGGTATTGTGCATGTCAAACAACGATCGTATGCCAAAGTTACGACCTCGGGAAGTTGATGTACCAATTTACCCAAAACGGGGCCCATAGTTTGGCGCTTCATCTCCTAGGGTTAGGTTTTTGGATGTTTAGGTTTTTCCATTGTTTCTCAACAATAAAAAGGCCTTCAAGCCTCATTTTAAGACAGTTCAATGGCATGTAACTACCACATCTCTTCTCAGAGATAAGCTACCATCGCCCTAGCTGGTTTATTTCCATTTCTGTTTGTAAGCTTATTTTAGTATTTTACATTAATGGATTGAAGTATTATTTCCATTGCATCTCTATGTATATGGGTATTTATGTATTTTGTTGCGTTCATGTTTAAATCCAGATCAGTGGCATCAAAGCGGTGTGCTTTTTCTCTGTTTTTCTTTGCATGTCCCCAACAAGGTCGGGATATAAGGAGTTAGGGCTTGAACTGGTCGAACCTTTGCAAGACCAGCCTCGCAAATCCCGATAGCCTCCCATGGTGGATGAAAAGAAAGACAAGGGGGAAGGATATCCTATAAAAATCTTGCTTGAAGAAGCCCTCAAGCGACAAAGGAACGCAATGATGGAAAACTTTGCCCAGATCCTTCAGCGACTACCCGAGGGCGATGCATCGGCTTCAAACAGCTACTATGGAAATGTCACACCCTTTAAGGTACAAGTTAACTTTGAAATCCCCATATAGAAGGGTCAGATAGATGCAGATGTCGTAGATAAATGGTTAAATCTGCTAGAAGGGTTTTTTTTCTGTTCATGATTTTTCCAGTCTGGAAAACATTATTTTTTCTCTTCTCAAAGTAGCCCCCCATGTCAAGGACTGGTGGGAAACCCACTGCAAGCAGAAAGATGAAAGTACGGGCTCACTATTTCAGTCATACCCACTTGGAATTCATTCCAGGATGCCATCAAGGAGCAATACTACCCTTTCAAAAGCCATGAGGACAAATACATAAAGTGGACCACGCTGCGGCAGGGAAGGGACCAAGATGTGTCGGAGTTCACAAACATTTTTCATACCCTTCGCACACAATTAGGTATCAAAGATTCTGAGCTGCATTTGGTACTCAAATACCACAGCTGCCTACACAGATACATCTAGGACGAGATAGATTTCCTGAATATCTCCTCGCTTAGCACGGTGTACCGATACGCTGTCAAAATTGAGCAGAAGTTTAAATAAAAGAAGTGATACTTTGGATCTGTAAATCTAAAGAAAAAAGGACAAAGCCAAGGCGGGGTGACCCAAGACAACTCGTCGAAGCTGAAAGAAAATAAAAACACCACGAAGTCAAAGAAGGACATAGGAAAGTGGTGTGAGTTCCATAAGAGCCCCACTCACGACACAAGTGAGTGTCGAACCAAGCAGTCACTGGTGGATGAGTTGAAGGCTTCTGAATCAGATGCATGTTCTGACCTAAGTTAGAACCCGACAAGGGGAATGAAAAAGGGAAGAATATCATTAATGCGGAGCCCAACACCACTATTGCCACCTCCAAGGTCTAGAAGAATGAGCCCGAAGATCTAGAGGAGGGGGAGCGTCTTTTCCGCTCACAAATGTGGGTGAAGGGTTCGCCACTGCAATTCATTGTCGATAGTGGTAGCCAAAAGAACCTCATTTCTGAAAAGGTCGTGAAGTCGTTGGGCCTACTGACTAAACCACACCCACACCTGTACAATATCGGGTGGCTTCACCAAGGACAAGATCTCCGAGTCCGTCAGTAGAGTCGTCTTCCCTACAACATCAAGCCCTTCACAGATGAGGTATTGTGTGATGTTGCACCTCTTGATGTTTGTGATGTACTATTAGGCCAACCATACATATGGAGGCAACATGTTGTGTATGATTCAAGGCCTTGCGCTATTATTATTTCTTTGGGTAATTCATTATACAGGATCACTAGTAAGAAATGCATCAAGCTCCTCACCTGGACTAGGAAATTCATTTTCTATCTAGTTCACTCCTAAAGTAAGGGGAAGATCGTCACCACATCCATGACCCCTATGAAGGGTTCCACCACATAGCAGTAGAAGTAGATGGATACGGTCATGAAAGAAGACAAGGACATCTTCTCCTCACCCATAAGGGTACCGTCGCACTGTCAGGTCAAGCATTCATTCGATCTAACTCCCAGAGCATTGCTACCCAACAGGTCGATATATCACCGCTCCATTCTAAAAGATGACAAGTAAAAGAAGCAACATGATCAACATCGAGTACCACACAAGTTTCAAGTGGGAAACAAAGTTTGGTTGCATCTGCAGAAAGAATGCCTTACAAGATCCCATCAAAAGTTCAAACCACTCCAATATGGTTCTTACACCATTACTAAGGTTGTGGGAAACAATGCTTTGGAGCATAGCATTCCCCCATTCCTTCGCTTGCACTGAGTGTTCAATGTGGACCATCATTGACCATGCTTCCCACCATTAATGGGCACATCAGAGATTGCAGAACAGCTCACCAGGGACCAAGTTCAATAGAAGTTTCCTCATCTCATGGAGGAACTCAACGTAATGGGGACCATTGCTTCCTAAGGGGGGAGGAATGATCCAAGTGGATGTTGTTAGCCACCCACCTATCCCACTTGGACCCCCACAACTGTCTCTTTTAGTTTTTTAGTTTCCTTTATTGTAGCACAGTTTACTATTTTTAGCAGTTTTTTGGGTCCTGAACTTTCGGAGCCGTTTTGAGGCCCTAAACGATGTTTTTTTGGGGAAACTAGGAGAAAAATGGGTCCATGGATTGATGTTTATCTTCCCAAAGTTGTAGTCCTCAGATAGATATTTCTAACAAGGTATTGTGCGTGTCAAACGAAGATCATATGCTAAAGTTACCACCCCAAGAAGTTAATGTACCAATTTACCCAGAATGGGGCCCATAGTTTGGGGCTTCATCTCCTAGGGTTAGGTTTTTGGATTTTTAGGGTTTTCCATTGCTTCTCAACAATAAATAGGCCTTCAAGCCTCATTGTAAGATAGTTCAGAGGCATGTAGCCACCACATCTCTTCTCAGAGATAAGCTACCATCGCCTTAGCTGGTTTCTTTCCATTTCTGTTTGTAAGCTTATTTTAGTATTTTACATTAATGAAATGAAGTATTTTTTCCGTTGCATCTCTGTGTATATGGGTATTTATGTATTTTGTTGTGTTCCTATTTAAATCCTGATCAACCTACTCAACAAATTCTTCTGCAACTTCGACTTGCCTAGAAATTCTTCTGCAATTTCGACCTGCCCTAAAAATTCTTCTGCAGAAACCCTAACCCTTGCAAGTGTGACAAATGTTGGTGTATTCTTGCTCCTTTCTTCTTCTCTTGTGTGATTTGTCTCTCCTATATAATTCGACTTCCAATATCTCTTCTTGATGACCTAACTTCACTTCTATAACCCAATCTTCTACTGCAATAAGAGCCCTAACTTCTTTGCACATGTGGAGAGTATTAAACCAAAAAACAATCCAAAAAACTTGAACTTCTCTTCCTCCTATGTCCTCTTCTTCTTCGCAGTCCTTTTCTTTCTTGTGAACAAACTTGTGTGTGTGAAGTGTGTCCTCCAATTAAGGTCAAGGTCTCCTTCATATAGGCTTCTCCTGGGTCAAATTGCTCCTTTTATTCCAACTTGATCATGAGTGTAGGCCAACTTGAATATTGCATCATGAATAGGTCTTGGATGGTCTTTTGACTCAAATAAAATTTCTTTTACAATATATAACATGGCCAAATGGGTCTTCAATACATGGTAATAACTTTCTTGACTTGTAGACGTGATCAACGCCTTCAAAATTAGCCTCTTCGAGGGGGAAACCTCCTTTACATTACACAAATCAACAATTCTTGGATGATACAAATGACTAAACCTCCTTCCTATATATAGGAGTCTAAGGGGTCACAATATAATCAAAGCTGAAATAACAATAATAATATAAGGGCACAACAATAACAATAGTGGGCTTCTATGGAGCACACTAATAACAATATGGGGACAATAGGGGCACAATAATAACAATAAGAGCTACAATGACAATAGTAATGAGGGAATCACTAGTATTATAGGGACCTAACAACCGAACCTAGTTACATATTTCAACATAACCAACCAAGTATCACGATTATTTTTTCTCTTCAAGTGAAATATTTCAACAAGTTTAGGATCAATGTAATTGTTGCTAGGTTCAAAATCTATTAAAATTCATATGGCTTGGTTAATGACCTTACTGTTGCAAATAATACTGAGAGGGTGGGGGGGGGGGGGGGGAGAATCAGTATTATCAAATCAATAACTTTTTCATTTCCATACTCAGATTCATATACGCTACTTCAGTTAAGGCAACCCGTGTGCATAAGCAACTGTATTTAATGAAACAAGCGTATATCCAGTAAACTTTACGATTCAGTTAGTTGATCTTTAATGAGTGCATCAGAACATTATTAACCATATAAAAAGTAAACAGGTGCAGTAAAATAGAACATATCATCACGCATAAGAAGCACACATAAACACCATGATGTAAGGTGGAAACCCAATGTGGGTGAAAACCACCTGCTGCAATTCATCTCTATCTTCTTTTAATAAGAAATTTCTTTTTACAATATTTTTGTATTCGTGCAGTCTTATGCCAGTACGTAGGCTTCTACCTACAGAAAACTACAACCTTCTCTCGTTCTCCAGCCTCTCCTGGAAGGGAGCTACAACCCCCTTAGCTCTTGTACTAGCTGATGTACTAGTACGTAGGTGCCGACCTACAGAAGGCTACAACCTTCTCTTTCTTCCTCCAGGTACCACGTTTCATAAATTTTCAGACTAGATACTCATGGAACGCAACATCATATTCTGAAGGTCACTTTTCATCCAATTTTCATACTGGACCCATCAATATCATTGAAGCACAAAATCAATCACTACTTGCATCATCAATCTCTGAATCACCCAATACTAAATCACTGAAACCCTGTCATCAAAATGCAGTCACCAGAACACAAAGCAGAACGCAGAACTCTGCAACAATATTCAGATCCAACTGTATCATTAGAAATCATGCATTAGAGTGCATACGCCACTTGGAAGAGTTGAACCAGCGTGTATACGCAACTTCACCAAAGCGAACCAGCATATATGTTATCAAATACTTACTTATAACTTCGCTGCACTTCCTGACTTCAGACATACCCAGATCATTACATATACAAGGATAATACGTGTGTTAGCAACTAGATCTAGTCTATCAGATCACATAAAGATAAGTCCTTATGATCCTGATCCATTATTAGATCTCATCCATCAACACTGAAGCTAAACACAATCAACCAATCTGAATATGCAGAATACTGACACCAGTAAACAGTCACCAGAACTCAGACTTTGCATCAACTACCAGAACCACCTGTAACTTCAAATATCATAGTGTATATGGTATACGCTACTTAGATGTATCTAACCTGCATGTATATGCGCTTTCACCGAAGGGAACCCGCGTACAGATCTGAAAATAATTACTTATACCTTCACTGCAGTTTTCAACTTTAGATATACCCAGAACATAAGATATAAAGGATAAGACATGCGTCAGTATTCAGATCTGAACTATTCACGATCATACCATATAATGATAATGCATTTTAGTCTTCATGATCCCGATCCATCAACCTTCATCTACCGCATAGGTGCTTCCTTGATTCAGGTCAAGCAAAGCATCACAAACCCATAACCAGCAAGCTAGATCTCACACTTCATCAGATATTCATCACTTACACACTTGCACCTTGGCCTAATGATCTTATTCTCCTTATATAGGTTTAGGCCTCTCTCAATACCATGGTCCAAATCCACGTAGGACCAATACCTTGGACCAAATACCTGGGGTCAATACCTCAGACCAAATACCATGGACCAAATACCACGGACCCAAAACTTAGTTTTCTGACATGTACGCGCCTTTCCTTGCGTGAAAGTGCGTGTGTACGTTATATGCGCCTTTGTATATAGTGAACCTGCGTATGTACACGACTTGGTATATAGTGAACCTGCGTCTATACTTCTCTTTCTTCATTCTTTGTAGTCTGATCATCAATTCTTTGCTACTGACCTACTGCACTATGATCTGTCATCTGTGTCAGTTGCCATCAAGGACAACACTTGTATCATAATGCCAACACTTACCTTCCACCTTGATCATGTGAGATTGATTATTTTCCTAGCTATTTTCTAGAGCTACATAAATTATTGGAATGCTTCTACCCATATCATCAACTATATTAACCCCTTAAATGTTATGAAAAATCCTCACATTGTCTCCTTTGTGAGGGTAGTCGATTGTGTATGTATGATTTCCTTGATAACCCCAACATCTAATGGGTTGTTGCATTTTATTTTTCCTAAAGAATCTGATACTTTTCGTTTACTATGGATTGGTTGTCCTTAATAATTTGTTTAATAGTTTTTATTGAAAAATGAATTCTTGTACCCTTTCTTATTGTGATCCATCTTTTCTTTCTTCTTGTCCCAAGCCTTTTGATAAAATGAATTTCTTTTGTTTTTCTCATAGCTTCCTCCAAAGTTTTAGTCACATCAAATTTGATTTTTTCATTGGAGAAATAAGGTAATCCACTCTTAAATACAAATACACCAAGACATACGCAATTTCATAATAAAATCTATGGATACAACATCCACTTCCACTTAGGAATGGGCATTGATTGTAGCAATCCAACTAGATGCCTATGCTCAACCTTTACCTTTAGGCATCCCAAACCCCTGGCTATATAATATGCCACTTCTCTTTTCATGCTTTGCCAAATATATTGGCCTATAATAGTTACAATTGTATTTTCATATTTTTTATGCCAAACATAGGGTACATTGTGCACTTATCTCAGTGTTATATTTTTTTATCTCTTCAGAATTTGAAACAATTTTTTTCCCTTTATATATGAGAACTGAATCCTCATTTAACTCATAATATTTATGTTGTGGCTATAGTTTACCTTGTTATATTCTCTCATTTATTTTCACATAACATTGATATGAAATTAAAACATCTAACATTCTAATTTTCAATTCAGACTTGCACATGATTATGGCTGCAAAATGATTCTCATGCACTTCTATTGAGTGCATCAACCACCTTATTTTCTTTCTCCTTAAATTTTTTAATGTCAAAGTCATATTCAACCAAAAATTTAAGCCACTTAACTTTCCTATCATTCAATATTGGTTTTCCAAACAAGTGTTTGAGATCAGTATCATTTGTTCTCAGTTCAAACCTCTTTCCCACAAGTTAGTGCCTCCACATATTTAAGGAATGAATTATAGCTACAAGTTCAAATCATGAGTTGCATAATTCATCACATGATCCTTTGGTTTCCTTGATTCATAGCATATTACATCATATTTTTCATAAGACTCCTCCAATCCCTTCCTTGTATGCATCAAAGCATATAATGAAATCTTCATTTTACATCAACTATCTTTAAAATTGGTGCACTCATTAATAGTTTCTTCAATTGTTGGAATCTCTCTTCACATTTAGAAGTCCACTCAAATTTATACATCCTTCTTTTGCAAAGAAGTAATAAGGTGTGCAATTTTTGAAAGCCCTTCAATAGATCTTCTATAGTAGTGTGCTAATCCCATGAATGACCAAATTTTAGTAATATTCCTTGGTATTGTCCATATATTGATTGCTTTGATATTTTATAGGTTAATAACTATGACCTGTCCCAAAATTATGTGGCCTACATAATGAATTTGATGTTGGTAAAATGTGCACTAGATAAGCTTGGATTATAACCAATTTTCCATTCGTACTCATAACACCATCCTCAGGCATTGCTCATGCTATTCTTTAGATTATGAATAAACAAGTACGTCATCCATAAAGACAATGACAAACTGGTCCAAATAAATCCTAAAAATTACATTCATCAAACACATGAATGCAATTGGTGTATTTGATAGGCCAAATGGCATCACTACAAAATCATAATGGCTATATTTAGTTTTGAAGGTCATATTGTTGATGTCCTCCTTATTAAATATTACTTAATGTTAACATGGCCTTAGATCAATATTGGAGAGAACCTTGACTCCTCTCTGTTGTTCAAATAAGTCATTTATCCTTGGAAAAAGATACTTGTTCTTGACTGTCACCTTATTTAGCTACCTAAAATCTATGCACAACCTTAATTTCTCATCCTCCTTCTTAAAAAAGAAAATTGGGGCACCTTAAGTTGACATGCTTGGGAATATGTACCCATTATTCAAAATTTATTCAAACTACATTTTCAATTCATTTATCTTTGACATGATAATTTTATAAGGTGTCCTAAACACTAGGGTAGCTCCAAGTACGAAATCAATGTCCCTTTTTCATGGCAAGACTAGGATTTCACCAAACACGTCTTCAATAGTCTTTTAGTACTAGATGGCCTTCAATACTTTGCATATTACCTTTGACTTCCTCCTCCATGTGGTTTGCATAAATTTGAAACCCTTTTCTAAAGATCTTCTTCAATTTCGTAACTAATATTTATATGATGGAAACATGCATTAGAATCCTTTAAACATTTTTTTGTTTCCTTTCCGCATCAAGGCAAGTGATTTCCTTCTTATAGCAATGTAGGGAAACATGGTTTATGTCTGTGTAATCCATACTAATTAGGAAATCATTGAATCTAAGGGTATGTTATTCTAATCTGTCTTTGTACATAAGCCATTCACGTCCATTTCAAACTCAACCAAATCATTAATTCTTCTCTTAGATCCTATGACTAGATGTTGGGAACGGGATCCCCCAAGGACAGTTTTGGGGCTAAAAGCCCATGTTTTGGGTCAATTTTGTAATAAAGTAGTAAATTATGCGCATTTTGTGGTCACGGAGCGCGAAGGTGTCAAGAGCCATAAAGGGTTGTCCACCCTTATGTTGTAAAGTGTAAAGTCGGATATAAAGATCCACCCATGATCGCGAATAGGATCCCCCAAGGACAGTTTTGGGGCTAAAAGCCCATGTTTTGGGTCTATTTTGTAACTAAGTAGTAAATTCTTTGCATTTTGTGTTCGCGGAGCAGGAACGTATCAAGAGTCATAAAGGGTTGTCTGCCCTTATGTTGTAAAGTGTAAAGTCAATTGTAAAGATCTACCCATGGTCCACGGACCATGGGATTGTATAAAAAGAGCTAAGTAAGTAAGCTCTAAGTAGTCTTAAGTATAAAAGGAAGAATGAAGTGAAGAGTCTTGGTAAGAAGTCTAAGTTTTTTTGGTTTTAGCGTAGGTAAAGGCTCTGTAGCGGAGTGCGTAGAGGCCAAGGGTGGAAGTCCGCAGCTGAGTGCATGGACCCCTGCGCACATAGTCTGTAATAGTCTGAAGATGTCAATAAAGAAGAGTATTTTGCAAATTTTGTGTATTTATTTCCCATTACTACATATGGTTATATTACGTCTTGGGTTTAATTTACAATGTTAATGTGATGGGCGATTATATGTGATTATATTGGTTAATTGAACGCAAGTAAGAATATCAGTTTACGCGGCGCTAACTGTGATTGTTTAGTAAGATAAGTAAAATACTTAAGTTAACTTGGGAACATGTAAAATACGTTGTCATAGCAACGCGAAATTACATGGGTCACGGGTTAAGGCTGTGCAAAGGTTAATCGTACAGGTTCGCGGAGGTACTAAAGGGTGAAATAAAGGGTTAGACAGAAAAAGCCCTAAAGCTTAATGACTTGCACGAAAGTAGGAACAGAGGGTATAAACCGAGATCACGACCATCTCAAGGTGCAGAAACTTAGTTCCAACATCCCCACATACTGCTTCGGGTGAGACTTCATTCCGCACTCCGCGGGTTGAGGCCGAAAGGGCCAATAGTGTAGGGATTTTGTTGGCTAACTAACGTTGAATCTAGGTCAGGCCCCGCACAACCAACAAATGGTTCTGTTGTCGGGACCAGAATTTGCATGAGAGATGTGTGATGTCGTATCACTAGAATCCAACTAAGAAAGAGATCGAAGACTGGTTGGACAGGAAGATCCATGAATTCACGACGCAGGAGAACAAAAATCCGTGACTGACAAAGGAACAGTGGCTGGACAGGTACCTATATACAAAGATCCACGAGATGTTTTTATGTTCCCTTTCAGTTGAGTTATACGAGTGGATCACGAAGCTAGTGGATAGCCAAGGAAGGTGGAAACTTTACGGTCCTATTTTCTGGACCCCAGAGTTAGTACAGAGATTGGAAGCCTCTGAGGATAAGATCATCTGTGCTGTCGATCATTGGCTCAATCACCTCACAAGAGGATTTGTGACTGAATTCTTGGTCGATACCTCAGTTAGTTACAGCAAGGCGAGGCAACACTTTTTCAAAGGTCCGCGAGGTAAGTATTTGAAGTCTTTGAATACATGGATTAAGATGTTATTGTGTGAAAAACGGGTTATGAAGCTACCTTAATTTTCGGAGCTACGCAAAGTAGAAAGACTTATAGAAATGCAGAAAGAAAGGGTCCTGAATATAGCCCACTGATATCAGCGCATTTAAGTGACGAAGAGGGAGTAGCACAGGCTTCTGCGCAAAGTGTAGTTCAGTTAATAAGACAGGGATTCCTGCAATTTCCACCTTCACCTACACTACCTCCCACTTCACCACCGTCACCTGCGACTTCATCCATACCACCACCACCTCCACCGTAGTTCAGCATGGCAAATTCAATGAAGCTGCCTTTGTTTAAAGGCCTAGGAAATGAGGACCCAGACCAATTTTGGTTCGTCGCGAAAGTTGTATGGGAAGCTCAGGGCGTCATAGATGATCACATGAAGAAGGGAACTTTGGTTAGTGCCTTGCAAGATCGTGCGCTAACCTAGTACATCAAGTACTATTATGATAATCCAAACACTGGGGTGGTAGAAATCCAGACTGTGTTGAATAAAGAATTCATTAGGCTTAAATTCGAGGTGTAGTCAATTGTGGAGTCCAAGGAAATCACGATGAAACTAGGTGAGACACCTTGGGAATTGGATCAGAGGTTGAAGTGTAAAATCTACGAATCTAATATGAACTTAACAGATGGACAACACCTCGAGTGGTTTGTGGCATCACTCCTGCCACACCTTAGGGTTGCACTGTCATAGTAGAAGATTACGACTCAGGTAGAGAACTTGGAGATTCAAATGAGATTGCATGAAATGCCAATGAAATATCCAAATCTGGGGGTTCAACAAATCCATGCGTAATTGCAAAATCTTTTCCTTGAAATGCAAAGTTTGAAGCAAGATAGAACAGTTCAACCGAAGGCGCATGAAGAGGTATGGTGCCTGAAATGTAAAGGTCAAGGGCATGACAAAGACCATTGCCTGGTCTTTGCGAACTATATTGTAGGAGGAGGACCGATGCCTTTGAGGTTGGAAGCCCAAGCAGGATCGAGCGCGAGGCGTACGTTGTGGTGCGCTATATGTCAAGTAGCAGGGAAACATGTGAAGAATAACTCTCATTTGCTGCAGAAGTTTATACAAACATTGCAACAACTGTTCTACAACTTTTGTAGGTCAGTAGGGCATGATGAGCGCAACTGTAGAAGTTATGGATTGATGATGGACATAACACAAACCTATAGGTTTCAGGCAGAAACACGACCCCCTAACCAGAGCACTGGGATGGCGCAAATAGGCTTTCAGGGGTGTGGACGAGGCTAAGGTAGAGGAGGACCTGGCAGAGGTCGGGGACAAATAATCTGCTACAATTATGGAGGACCAGGACACTATGCCCGTGAATGCACTAACCCAACGAGACCATTGTGTAAGTATTGTACTCAGTTTGATCATGAGACAGAAGACTATCCTATGCTGATAGCGAGGATATGTGACAAAGGGGTGCTACCACCACAGCCGACTCAGAACCTGCAAATGACGAGGTCTGAGCCTCGCGAAGAGGATCCAAATGTGAATATAGTGCTCCAAAGCAGAATTGCAATGGGCGATGATAAGGGGAAATAGCCTGAAGATAGCCATGGGTTTGTAAAGCTCTGGAAAAGAAGGTTGAATTTGATTTGGAGCGTGCACGCAAAATGTTCATGGAAGCAAAGAAGAGCTTCATTGAGGCCTCTACCTCAGGGAGCAAGGATAAGCCTGATCAGGAAATGGACCCTTATATGCTTACGACATTTCTAGAGACCTGCATGAAGTTGTTATGCAATAGAAAGGTTGTGAAGGGGTTACAGGAGCTTATAAATAGATGCGCCGAAAACACTCCCAGTGAACCACACGTCGTATGGAAGATTCGGAAGCATAAAGCAAGGATAGGGCATGAGATGAGATTGACTGCGCAGATAGGAGAATATGAAATAAATCATGCTATTTTGGATCTAGGGTCAGACGCGAACGTGTTACCAAAGCAAACTTGGGAGTGGATGGGAAGACTCGTGCTGCAGTGGTCTCCGATTCAGTTAAGGATGGAAAACCAACAGAAGATCATCCCCATGGGGCGATGCAAGGACTGACCATATATATTGAAGGCGCAAGTGTGTTGGCCGACTTTGAAGTGATAGAAATTGTGGATGACAACAACCCCTACGCTGCGCTCCTTGGCATTGATTGGGTTACTAACATGAATGGGGTAATAAACCTAAAGAAGTGAAAAATTATATTTGAGAAGAAATCGCTCCACGTAATAGTACCCCTAGATCTTGATGAAGGATAGTGCTATACCAAACCAGTCTGCGATTATGAGAGCGATGACAATTTGAACTGCATATATAAGATAACAGCGTGAGACCAAGGTTGTGTGAATCCGACAGCGGATGGAAGAATTACATGGGATCATGAAATTTTCTATACCTCAGACTTTGACGAAGAATTAGAGTGCTGGAAAAATTGGCTACATGAAGTAACCACGCTGAGCTGTAATATGATGACCCGGTCACTGCGTTGTGTATCGTTAGAGGTAAGAGATCTGCCCACTTATGATGGTTTGAATGATGTAGATGTATTTTTGGATACATTTGAGAGGGAGGTACCAGAAAAGTAACACTTCCAAGCTTTGGACTGGGGACTGCACACTACGCTCGCAAGATGGTGGGGTACAAACAAGGGTAGCTTTGATGATTGGCGCGAGTGTAGGAAGATGATGAGAAAATGCTTCGGGAAGCCGAAGGTATGAATGACAGACAAATATGATGGGAAGGATGATACTCGTGCACACTTGGTCAAATGGCTAAGGCTTATGGACTGAAGCCCTAACTTGAATGGGTGCACTTGTTCTATCACACCTTGGATGTCATCCCAATGAACTGGTACTTGGAGACAGAGATCCTCCATGGTACAAGTGAATGGGATATTCTATGCGAAGGATTCATAATGACGTTCAGCTTTGAGGATGGGTTTGACTGTATTGATGAAGCACTACAAGAAGTTAAAGCAACAATCTTTAGGATATCGCAGGATCCTTTGGATCTGATTCAACCTAATTGGAGTACTCAGATGGACTATCATATAAGCGGAGGTACTAAAGGGTGAAATAAAGGGTTAGACAGACAGAGCCCTAAAGCTTAGTGACTTGGATGAAAGTAGGAACAGAGGGTATAAACCGACATCACGACCATCTCAAGGTGCAGAAACTTAGTTCCAACATCCCCACATACTTCTTCGGGTGAGACTTCAATCCGCACTCCGCGGGTTGAGGCCGAAATGGCCAATAGTGTAGGGATTTGGTTGGCTAACTAATGCTAAACCTAGGTTAGGCCCCACACAACCAACAAATGGTTCTGTTGTCGGGACCAGAATTTGCATGAGAGATGTGTGATGTCGTATCACTAGAATCCAACTAAGAAAGAGATCGAAGACTGGTTGGACAGGAAGATCCATGAATTCATGGTGTAGGAGAACAGAAATCTGTGACTGACAAAGGAACAGCGGCTGGACAGGTACCTATATACAAAGATCCACGAGATGTTTTTATGTTCCCTTTCAGTTGAGTTATACGAGTGGATCACGAAGCTAGTGGATAGCCAAGGAAGGTGGAAACTTTATGGTCCTATTTTCTGGACCCCGGAGTTAGTACAGAGATTGGAAGCCTCTGAGGATAAGATCATATGTGATGTCAATCATTAGCTCGATCACGTCACAAGAGGATTTGTGACTGAATTCTTGGTCGATACCTCAGTTAGTTACATCAAGGTGAGGCAACGCTTTTTCAAAGGTCCGCGAGGTAAGTATTTGAAGTCTTTGAATACCTGGATTAAGATGTTATTGTGTGAAAAACGGGTTATGAAGCTACCTTAATGTTCGGAGCTATGCAAAGTGGAAAGACTTATAGAAATGCAGAAAGAAAGGGTCCTGAATATAGCCCACTGATATCAGCGCATTTAAGTGACGAAGAGGGAGTAGCACAGGCTTCTGCGCAAAGTGTAGTTTAGTTAATAAGACAGGGATTCCTGCAATTTCCACCTTCACCTACACTACCTCCCACTTCACCACCATCACCTGCGACTTAATCCATACCACCACCACCTCCACCGTAGTTCAGCATGGCAAATTCAATGAAGCTGCCTTTGTTTAAAGGCCTAGGAAATGAGGACCCAGACCAATTTTGGTTCGTCATGAAAGTTGTATGGGAAGCTCAGGGCGTCATAGATGATCACATGAAGAAGGGAACTTTGGTTAGTGCTTTGCAAGATCGTGCGCTAACCTGGTACATCAAGTACTATAATGATAATCCAAACGCTGGGGTGGGAGACATCTAGACTGTGTTGAATAAAGAATTCAGTAGGCTTAAATCCGAGGTGCAGTTAATTGTGGAGTCCAAGGAAATCACAATGAAACCAGGCGAGACACCTTGGGAATTAGATCAGAGGTTGAAGTGTAAAATCTATGAATCTAATATGAACTTAACAGATGGACAACACCTCGAGTGGTTTGTGGCATCACTCCTGCCACACCTTAGGGTTGCACTGTCACAGCAGAAGATTATGACTCAGGTAGAGGACTTGGAGATTCAAATGAGATTGCATGAAATGCCAATGAAATATCCAAATCTGGGGGTTCAACAGATCCATGCGTAATTGCAAAATATTTTCCTTGAAATGAAAAGTTTGAAGCAAGATAGAACAGTTCAACCGAAGGCGCACGAAGAGGTATGGTGCCTGAAATGTAAAGGTCAGGGGCATGACAAAGACCATTGCCTGGTCTTTGCGAACTATATTGTAGGAGGAGGACCGATGCCTTTCAGGTTGGAAGCCCAAGCAGGATCGAGCGTGAGGCGTACGTTGTGGTGCGCTATATGTCAAGTAGCAGGGAAACATGTGACGGATAACTCTCATTTGCTGCAGAAGTTTATACAAACATCGCAACAATTGTTCTACAACTTTTGTAGGTCGGTAGGGCATGATGAGCGTAGCTGTAGAAGTTAGGAATTGATGATGGACATAATACCATCCTATAGGGTTCAGGCAGAAACACAAACCCCTGACCAGAGCACTGGGATGGCGCAAATAGGCTTTCAGGGGTGTGGACGAGGCTAAGGCAGAGGAGGACCTGGCAGAGGTTGGGGACAAATAATCTGCTACAATTATGGAGGACCAAGACATTATGCCCGTGAATGCACTAACCCAATGAGACAGTCGTGTAAATATTGTACTCAGTTTGATCATGAGACAGAAGACTATCCTATGCTGATAGCGAGGATATGTGACAAAGGGGTGCTACCGCCACAGCCGACTCAGAACCTGCAAATGATGAGGTTTGAGCCTCACGAAGAGGATCCAAATGTGAATATAGTGCTCCAAAGCAGAATTGCAATGGGCGATGATAAGGGGAAATAGCCTGAAGATAGCCATGGGTTCTCAAAGCTCTAGCGAAGAAGGCTGAATTTGATTTGGAGCGTGCACACAAAATGTTCATGGAAGCAAAGAAGAGCTTCATTGAGGCCTCTACCTCAGGGAGCAAGGATAAGCCTGATCAGGAAATGGACCCTTCTATGCTTACGACATTTCTATAAACCTGCATGAAGTTGTTGCGCGATAGAAAGGTTGTGAAGATCACGTTAAATCCCGACGCGAAGACGGGTAAGCAAAGACCTTACCGTCTCAATCCAAAGTATAAGGAGAAGGTTCTCTTAGAGCTAAACAAGATGCTCACGGCAGGCATCATTGAGCCCATAGAATAATTTGATTGGGTAAGCCCAATGGTGGTACAGGAAAAGAAGCAGAAGGATGAAATAAGGATATGTGTAGATAGCAGGAAGTTGAATAACGCTTGTGTACATGATCCCTTCTCAACTCCATTTACTGATGAGGTATTGGATAATGTAGGTGGCTAGGAAGCGTACTCCTTCACTGATGGGTTCTCTAGGTACCATCAGATCAAAATCGCGCCGAAGGATAGAAGCAAGACGACCTTCACGACTGAGTGGGGATGTTTTCAGTACACTGTAATGCCTTTCGGATTGAAGAATGTGGCTACGATTTTTTCACGCGTAGTCATTACTGCATTCAAATAATTGATTCATAACTTTCTAGAGGTGTAATATGATGACTGGACTGTGTTTGGGTTGGTAAAATTCCATGTGACAAGTTTGCGCTTGATGCTAGATACTTGTCAAAGGTACTAGATTGCGCTCAATCTGACGAAATGCCTATTTGTTGTTCCTTTTGGGACTCTGTTGGGACAGGTGGTTTGTAGACATGGATTGATGGTAGATCACGCAAAGATCGCAGTGATACTTAACTTGGAGGTGCCGAGGAGTGTGAAACAGTTGCGCGCAGCCTTGGGACATACTGGGTATTACAGAAATTTTATCAAGGGCTATGCCAGATCCCTGCGCCTATGGAGAAGTTGTTGAAAAAGGATGTCACATTCTGTTGGAACGAGAACTGTAAGAAAAGCCTAGATGTCTTGAAAGATAAAATGGTCACCGCGCCAATTTCAGTTTTCCCGGATTGGAAAAAGGAGTTTCACATACATGTAGACACGTCATGTATATCACTGGGAGTAGTACTGACGCGGGCTGGCGAAGGAGAATTGGACCATCTTATAACATTTGCAAGAAGGAGGTTATCCAAGGCTGAGAAGAACTATTCCACCACCAAGCGCGAAGGGTTAACCATGGTATACGTGCTCCAAAAGTTTAGGCACTATTTGATCGGTGGACATTTTAAGATGTATATGGATCATTCCGCATTGAAATACCTAGTCAATAAGCCTGTGTTGGGGGGGAGAATCTGTAGGTGGTTGTTATTGTTCCAGGCATATGATTTTGAGGTTATTGTGAGGCCTGGATGACTAAACACAGGACCAGACCATCTATCGCACATCGAAATAGGGGAAGAACCCACTAATTTGGAGGAAGGATTGCTTGACACACAGTTATTTACAATGCGCGTCTCGGATGGTCACTTTGAATATATCATACACTTCCTAGCGACAGGAACTGCCCCAGAAGGCTACACTATCCAGTAGAAAAAGGAGTTAGTGGTACGCATGGCATACTTTTATTTCATTGCTAGACATTTGTACAAAATGGGGTCTGATGAAGTATTGTGATGATACATACCAGAGTTTGAAAGGAGCAGTATCCTCATGGACAATCATGGGGGCACCGTGGGAGGCCATTATGTAGGAAGAGCAACCACACAAAAGATTCTACATGTATTGTTTTGGTGGCCGACCCTCCATCAAGATTCAAAATCATACTACAAGGCATATGATATGTGTCAGAGGACTGGCAGGCCATCGCAGAGCGATGAACTACCTCTAAACCCACAGATGATGTTACAGCCTTTTGGGAAATGGGCAATAGATTTTGTGGGACCCATTCAGACCCAAGGAAATAAGATGGGAGGGCAGTACATTATCACCGCAACTGAGTATTTGACTCAATGGGCGGAGGCACAACCTATGAAGGATTGCACAGGCTCGACCACTGCGAAGTTCCTCTTTGAACATGTACTAACGCGATTTGGGTGTCCAAATATTTTGATCAGTGATCATGGTACACACTTTTTGAATGAAATAATTAGTGCGCTGACGAATGAATTTCAGGTATATCACCAGAAGAGCATTCCTTATCACCCACAGGCTAACGACATGGTGAAAGCATTCAATAAAGTGTTGGATAATGCGTTGACCAAGGTTTGCAATGATCAGCGAAGTGATTGGGACCTACACATACCTGCATTTCTATGGGCCTATTAGACGACATGCAAAAACTTGACTGGACATACACCCTTTAGGCTTGTATATGGCGTTGAAGCATTGATGCCCATGGAATACATTTTTGCGCATAGCAGCACTCACAGGTATGACAGATCACGGAGCCCTAGAAGAGAGGTTCATGCAGCAAGTTGAGCTTAAGGAAGAGAGATTTCTAGTTGGATTTCACCAGCAAGTCCAAAAGCATCACAAAACATCATGGCATGACCGGCACATTAAGCTGGGCACCTTTAAGGTAAATGATCTGGTTTTGTTATATGACAACAAGTTTGAAAAATTTCCAGGGAAATTCAGAATGCAATGGTTAGGGCCCTATGTCATTAAGGAGATTACCGATGGTGGAGCAGTTTAGTTGGTTACATTAAATGGAGATCCCTTCCTAGGAAAGGTGAATGGCAATCGATTGAAGCCATACACCGATGATCCAGCCAAATCACTATATGAGGGTAGCATAGTCTTAGCACTCCAGGCAACTAAAAGGAGGCCCGGGACTATAAACTACACTACCTGAGTTAGGGAAATGTGTGATTGGAGGATTATGTGGAGCAAGGAAGTGTCATAGGGTTCACGACAACGCGAAGGGAGCTGCACTACACAGGGAGAAATCATGCAGGTCAGCTAGAAAGTGACCACTAATGTCATTGTTCATTATTTGATGATAGAAATGCAGCCAAATAAAGCGGGAAGCCTTCATTTAAGACAAACTTTATGGGTAACATCCTTGGAAATCTTCCGCCAATCTGGCATTAATGAACCGAATGTGGGGGGAACAGTCAGATTTGAATTCAAAATGCCCTATAAATTACAAGTGGTTTCCCAGCAAAAAACACTTGGCATTTTGAGAATTGAGTTGTTGAGCTCTCAGGCACAGTTGAACCATGAGAACTTTGAAGCTTTGCTAGCCAATTCAGTATTTGAGACATTTCCAAAGGCAACACAGGAGCTTTTGCATAGCGTCATGTCGACACCCGCAGAAGTTATGGACACTGAAGCTGTGACAGCCGAGGGGGTTGTGTCGGAAGTTGTTAGGGAGGCATATGAAGTTTCTCTAGAGGTTTTTGAGGTATTAGCTGAAGTTCTCAAATCACCATAGAAGCCTATACCAAAGCCGACCCCAACCAAGGAGAGTGCGAAGGACAAAAAGGGCAAGCAGTCTGCGATACTGGTGCACACGTCGCCAAGAAGAAACCCACCGAAGGACAAGCCCACCCAATAGGAAAAGGGCAAAGCCATCAATCTGGAGCCAGAGGAGGAATAAATTGAAGACATCCCAATGGATGATGAGGACTTGGGGATAGAAGTGGAGGAAGTTGAAGTCCAAGGTGTTGACCCTATCACTAAGTTTCTGGAGTACATCCCTCCGTGCAAGGGCAATACCAAGGTGCCAAAAGATATTGACGAGAGAAAGGTCCCCTTGCAAACCCCTCTGTTGTTGGACAAGATTGTCTTTGAAGGACCGCGCTTGGGGTGGGTACCTCTGTTAAAACTGGAAGATTGGGTCTTAGCTGGTCATGAGAATTTCCCGCACTTAGCGATAGAGCAGCTAATGCACCGTATTATTGACACAACCATCAGGATGACTGCATTGGAACCACGGAAGTGGCTCAGAGGAGTAGACAAGGCAGGTCTAGTCAACCTGTTATGGGTTTCGCACTACAACCGCACCCCTATTACAGTATTAGTCATCAAGCAGCTACTATGCTTGGTGCATGATGGGTGTCTGTAGCTGGAGGAGCCAATACCCATCACTTACAGATTCATCCATAGGATCACACAGCTGCCCTACACAGGAGAAAATCCAGCCATGATGTTTGGTGGAAAAGGTGGCGAGCAAGCCCTCGCAAAGGCAATGAAGGAGAAATTCAAGCTCGTGAAGAAGTTGTGAGGATATGCCATCTCAAGTGTCAGTGACCCTATCGTCAATGTGGCCATGCAAAATTTGGCAGGAAATATTATGAGGAAGTGTCACGCAGATGAAGTGTCGGCACTAGTCGTTGCTCTTGCAGCCCAATGCGCTGAAGGAGTCCAGTTCAATTGGGTGCACTATTTCTATGGTAAGTTCCTTGCGAACTTCCATGAGGCATAGGAGCTCAACAAGACTTTCCACTATGCGTGGCTCTTACTGTCTATTGTGTTGGTAGCATGGGAGCTGCCGGAAGATAGTCAATTCCCCTCAGTTGCACCGGACCTACAAGAAGCAGTGAAGTACGATTTGTTGTGGGCAACCAAGGATGCTCAACGCATCAAAGATAGCAAGATATTTTGAATCTTAATGGAGATAAACATTCACATGGCTATCAATCACAAATTGTGGTTGTCGTCTACTGTGTTTGCCAACCTACAGGGATACGTGGAGTTCAAGGCGGATTATCACCATGTGTTGATCAGGGCAAGGAAGGACCCTGTACGGACATGGTATGACTTGCGTTACTTGGAAATAGACGATGCCATTGATGCAGCCCTTGATCGTTGGCTGACAGAGTGGCACAATACCTCAAACTTGGTGGTGGGGCAAGCCAGTCCACCGCGCAGTGCAAAAAGGAGGAGGCCAAGCTCAAGATGGCGTAGCTAACCGAGAAGAGGAAGAAGGAGGCCACTAACAAGGCCCAGGCGGAGCGCGATGCCGCCCAGTAGATAGGTGGAACAAAGCAGGGCTCTGACAAAGGCACGAGGTCACCTTCGCCCACACAAAGGAAGAAACGGACGAGCAAACAGACTAGCATGGCGTAAACCCACAGGCGACGTCGGTCTGCATCAAGTGTCCAAGGGAACAAGAGAAAGGAGGGCCGAGGAAGAAATCCAAGGCCACTAAGACATCGCTAGACCCAATCACCCTCACAGAGGGTGACTTGCATGATATTGGAGACATGGTGTAGGATGTCACCGCAGAGGCCCTACAACAATTTGAGCAGCGACAACAACTACTATTGGGGGCCATCCAGACAAGTTTGCAGGAGTTGCAGACCCGTGCATCACAGGTTGGCATGGTGTCCACCAGCCTCGCTATCATCACTTCAGAAGTTGCCGACATGCTACGTGCGAAGGTCTCCAGCGCGATAGTGCTACCGGATGGAGCACTGACCACATAGAATGAAGCTAACAAGCCCACTGTCAATGTCCTCAAGGGAGTGGGGTTGAACTTGGTAGCACTCCTTGGTGAGGCGCTCTGCCTATTGCAAGGTGGAGTGATCGTGGAGCCGAGGGCCCGCAAACACCGCACTTTACAGGTGATCAGCGATCAAAGGATTAATAATGAACAAATGGCCCTACATCGAGACTCTGCATCGCTGCCGTGACCAAGGTGACCAACCGAAACAAGTGCCTAGTTCTGGTCGTGGAGGAGGCATGCCGAACGGTCCCGGAGTTGGCCATACTTGAGGAAGAACCAGTTGAGGTGCACGTCCATAAGCTTGCTACAGCGGTGTGCGATGCTCACACAGAGATGGCTAGGGTTTAGCTGGAGCTAAACCTACAAATTACAGAATTATAGTGGAGCAACGTGCAACTGCTATCACAGAGGCAATAGCGGCGGTAGACAGTGCAGTAGCAAACTGCATACAACTTTTTTAGTAGTCATTCGAGGTCCTAGCGAGCCTACAAGAGGACCCTAATGTACAATGGCTGGAGACAGAAGTGTGAGAACTACAACAGTGCTATGATGAAGTAAAAGGTACAACGCGAACCATCGCTCTCACGCAGCGATTGGCAAAGCTGCAGGAGGCCAAGCAGTTGAAAGAATAGGTAGATGCAGTGCAGTACAAAGAGGCAATGCTAAAGGCATGATTGAAGCCCTGGTTGGATGATGCTTATGTATTCACGACCTCTATTGAAGGAAAGCTTGCGAATTTGCAAGCAACTCAGCAGAAGCTCCAGGCCGATAGCTTAGGACTAGCGACTAATTAGTTGGTTGAAGAAGTGAAGCAGACGACCACACAGTGCACTGCCGAGGTTGCGGTCATACAGGTCGAGATGGGAGGTCTTCGCGCCAAGATCTACGTGCCCACAGAGTAACTCAAGCGCGAGTCACCATGTTTGTGTTGGGGGCTTGTTGGGAACGGGATCCCCCAAGGACAGTTTTGGGGCTAAAAGCCCATGTTTTGGGTCAATTTTGTAATAAAGTAGTAAAGTCTCTGCATTTTGTGGTCACGAAGCGCAAAGGTGTCAAGAGTCATAAAGGTTTGTCCACCCTTATGTTATAAAGTGTAAAGTCGGATGTAAAGATCCACCCATGGTCGGGAATGGGATCCCCCAAGAACAGTTTTGGGGCTAAAAGCCCATGTTTTGGGTCAATTTTGTAACAAAGTAGTAAATTCCCCGCATTTTGTGGTCGCAGAGCATGAATGTGTCAAGAGTCATAAAGGGTTGTCCACTCTTATGTTGTAAAGTGTAAAGTTAGCTGTAAAGATCCACCCATGGTCCGCGGACCATGGGATTGTATAAAAAGAACTAAGTAAGTAAGCTCTAAGTAGTCTTAAGTCTAAAAGGAAGAATGAAGTGAAGAGTCTTGGTAAGAAGTCTAAGTGTTTTGGGTTTTAGCATAGGTAGAGGTTCTGCAGCTGAGTGCAGAGAGGCCTAGGGTGGAAGTCCATAGCTGAGTGCGTGGACCCCTACAGATGTGTGCGCAGGGCGGATAAAGTCTATAATAGTCTGAAGATATCAATAAAGAAGAGTATTTTGCAAATTCTGTGTATTTATTTCCCGTTACTGCATCTGGTTATAATATGTCTTGGGTTTAATTTACAATGTTTATGTGATGTGTGATTATATGTGATTATATTGGTTAATTGAACACAAGTAAGAATATCATTTTATGCGGTGCTAACTATGATTGTTTGGTAAGATAAGTAAAACACATAAGATAACTTGGGAACTTGTACAATACGTTGTCATAACAACGCGAAAGTACTTGGCCATGGTTTAAGGCTATGCGAAGGTCAATCGTACACCTTCGCGGAGGTACTGAAGGGCGGAATAAAGGGCTAGATTGACAAAGTGCTAAAGCTTAGTGACATGTGCAAAAGTAGGAACATAGGGTATAAATTGACATCATGACCATCTCAAGGTGTGGAAACTTAGTTCCAACATCCCCCCATACTACTTCGGGTGAGACTTCAGTCTGCACTCCACGGGGTGATGCTGAAAGGGCTAGTAGTGTAGGGATTTTTTTGGCTCACTAACGTTGAAACTAGGTCAATCCCCACACAGCCAACACTAGATGAGCTAACCAAGTATTTCTATGTTTTCTTCTCTTCAAGCGAAATATTTTAACAAGTTTAGGATCAATATAACTGTGACTGGATCTAAAATATGTTAAAATTTCTTTAGTTTGTTTAATGATCTTACCTTCCACCTTGATCATGTGAGCTTGATGATTTTCCTACATATTGTCCATGTCTACACAAATTATTGTCATGCTTCTACGTATATCTTACACAATATTATCCCCTTAAATGTTATGAACAATCCTCATATTGTCTCCTTTGTGACGGTAGTCCATTGTGTACCTATGATTTCCTTGACAACCCCAACATCTAATGGGTTGTTGCATTTTCTTTTTCATAAATAATTTGATACTTTTTGTCTACTATGTATTGATTGTCCTTAATGATTTGTTTGAAGGATGTCATTGAAAAATGATCCCTTGTACCCTTCCTTATTTTGGTCCATATTTGCTTTCTTCTTGTCATCCTAATGTAAATGTAGCTTCAGTTTCCCTATTTTCTGAGAAGGGGAAATGAACCATCACTTGTGACTCTTGGTTACCCATCTTAGATTTCTTTATAAAGACATGAGTGTTTGAGAAGAGAAAAGGGAAGAAGTGTAGCAGGAGTAGAGAGGAGAATATCCAGCGCTAGGAGGAGAGGTAGAGGATGAGAGGCCTAGGCTTCACATGCCCATATTGTAGACATGGCAAGTTTAATGTATGTCTAAATTCAATTAATGATCAACTTGTTTAGATGCCTCTATGTTTGTATTTTTCTTTGTCTATTATTAATGAAGTTGTTTATATGCACTTATTAAGAGTCTGGAATGTGATAATAAATGTATCATAGTTGTATACCTTCATGTCGAATATAAAGGTGTTGGGAAATGCCATGGTTGTATGATTTCATATCCAATTGATGTGTGTTGGTTTAAATGTAATTTGGGGCTGAATACATAATTACATGTTTGTATGAAGTTGTAGCTTCATATGGATGTCAAGTGGTTGTTGAAATGTTTAGAATGTGTGATTGCGATTCCATGGGTGAGTATATCCACCACTGGTATATGGTAGATCCATAAGAGAGCTTGTGAGCATTCTGAAATGTTGCATGTCTGTCTGGAATTAGTCCCTTCTTTGTAGTTGGTCAATTATGTGTTGAATGCATTGAAGGCTATCAATCCTATTTGGATCATGAAGTTGTGTCCTGTGTGGTAGCTTGTGTAGTGTATGTATGATGTGTGGTGCGTTGTGGGTGTTAAGAAAACCATATTGTATCTTATAGGTTCTTCTAGCACCGTTGAGTCGATTTGCAGTGGAAGTCTACACATGGAGGCCCAACCGTGGTGTGGTTGGTAATGACCCTTTGGTATTTTGTTTCAAACTTGTGAGGATTGTTCCTTGCATGCTAAAGTAGGGATGTGTAGAACCCATAGTGAATAAAGCACTATCATAGGAAATCAGAGTCCCCTGTTTCATTTTGTATGTTGTCCAAAACCATGTAGATTTGGTAAGTGTGAGTTATAGGTAAATCCCTAGGAAGAAGGGCATATTAGGCCATGTGTGGTGTTAAGGAGCGGCTTGAGGCCATGTAGAGTCGATTGGGAGTAATGTTGAGTCATTTTGGCTTCCTAGAAGTTGAAAAGTCACTTTTCTGGAAGCACTACTAAATTATTTTCCAGCACCTATAGGAGTGCTACGAAAATATTTTCCAATGCCTACAACAAGGAGGTTTTAGGGCTATGTATGAGGTTTTGAGAGCCTATTTTGGCATGTTGGTTGTGTCGTTTATAATTTGAATCCCATGTGAGTTGAGTGATGTCAAAAAAAGGGTTGGAAGGCATGAGAGAGAGATCTAATGGATTTTGGAAAAGAAAAATCACATTCTTTTTTGATGAGGTTTTGAGATCCTATTTTGGCATGTTGGTTTTGTTGTTTATAATTTGAAGCCCATGTGAGTTGAGTGAGGTCAAAAAAAGGGTTGGAAGGCATGAGAGAGAGATCTAATGGATTTTGGAAAAGAAAAATCACATTCTTTTTTGACTGCATATTTTGAAATTAATTTATGAATCTCCAAAATGTGTTTAGAAATAGAGCTTTGGTTGTTTGTGTGGAGTATCCTGGGTTATGGTAGTTGGGGAAACCCGAAATTTCTCCATCAGGGCTCATCAAATTTTAGTTCTCTCTCTCTCTCTCTCTCTCTCTCTCTCTCTCTCTCTCTCTCTCTCTCTCTCTCTCTCTCTCTCGGAAACCCAACATTTCTCCATCAGGGCTCATCAAATTTGATCTCTCTCTCTCTCTCTCTCTCTCTCTCTCTCTCTCTCTCTCTCTCTCTCTCTCTCTCTCTCTCTCTCTCTCTCTCTCGGAAACCCGACATTTCTCCATCAGGGCTCATCGATCAAATTTTATCTCTCTCTCTCTCTCGACATTTCTCCATTCATCGATCAAATCTCTCTCTCTCTCTCTCTCTCTGTATATAGCTATAGCTATGAATTACTATCCCCCCCCTTCCTGGTAGGGAAAGGGAAGGGGGGGTCTCTCTCTCTCTCTCTCTCTCCCCCCCTTCCTGGTAGGGAAAGGGAAGGGGGATCTCTCTCTCTCTCTCTCTCTCTCTCTCTCTCTCTCTCTTTGTCTCAATATGATTCCTTTAAAACTATCCTATCAAATAGCGCCATGTCATTTAACCTTTCACATGGCTATCCTTCCAAGTCATACACCATGTCACCACTCATGTGGAAGTTCTATGCCAACCTGCTCATACCAGGTCTCGAATTAACCCCTCTCTAAGGCTCACACGACCCAACTATAACACCCAACTATAATATATAAGTTTGATGTATGCAAGTGAGGGCCTTCTATGGCCATGTCACCCCAGGGATATAATCTTGGAAAAATTCCTTGTGGTCCCTCGTTGAAAATTCCAGGGAAAACCATTTCTAAGCTACATGGCAATGCACACCCTGCAATAAAGCTTGGACACCCCGTTGAATCCTATGCAAACACATTTACACCACATGGCATTTGTCCCCGTTGAATGGGCCCCACACGCCAAGTCACCCCATGACTTAAATCCCAGGAGTTTTATCATGCCTTCAATCCAAAATTATGGGGTCTAGAATGACGTCACCAGTCCTAAATGCCAGGGTGATGCCATCTTGCATCACGTCCTCCATGTGGACTGGGTCCCATGTAGGTCTTTGAACCCTAAAATTCATAGCTTTTGCACCATTTGGAAATTTGAACTTTTTCTTTGTTGACTTATGAACCCACATAGTGGCCCACCATGCCACATCATCCTTGCATTTTAATCCTGATGGGACTTTCCCATCCTGCCATTTAAATCTCCAGTGTACCCAACCTCTGGGACACACAGATGACTATAAGTGCCTACCCCTCAATGACCTATATTTATCCTAGTATAACACTTGATCACCATGTTTGGTCTCGACCATGCCTATTAAGCCACTATACACATATGCTCATATATTTATATTTATATAACATTACACTACCTATTTTGAGCTTGCAAGAATTTGACCTAACTCAACCTATATATATATATATATATACACACACACACACACACGAATTCTAATCCTCCTGAGCTTACAATTTATAAACCAAGGCCCACCAACCTCATCATTTTCATACAATCATTCAATTAATTAATAGATATTGTCCACCTATTCATACACATTTCATTCATACCAAATTACAATCTCGGGATGAATACAAGAATAATCCATTTCCTAAAGAATACATTCAGAGAGTGCTCTACACAGGAAGACACATTCCTTATTGTTAACATGGGTGATTTACCAACACAATAGCTAGATATTCAAACATGTTAATGCAAGAAATCTATCATCAACAAAGATTCCCTTCTCTTCATGCTCAAGTAATCTTAGGTTAATTTCAAGCTCATAAATATTCACACGGAAAGAGCCATTCCTTAAAATATTCACCCAAGCTATTAATATTTCTTATTCATGCAGAAAACAACACTCCTCAATATTATCAAGACATTATTTCAGCATAATAAGCAAAGACATGATAATCACATACACAAAAATTGAGAGAATACTTATAAGAGATATGAAAATTGATATTTGGACTCTAACTCTCCACCCAACCATAGATAAGTTGCAGACAAGTATTTCTTGAAGTTATCACCTTCAAGCTATATTCAAAAGCTTCATGTAATGTGCTTTTAGAGGAGCTTTAAATTGATAGTATTAGCTAAAACAGGATGTCACAAGGTTGCCTCACCTCCACCCATAAACTATCAAAATAAATAAAAAAACACAATGAACGACTTCATTGGCATACAACCATTTTATACTCAAGATATTAAATCAATATCATCAGCTAAAACAGGGTGTTTCAAGGGTACCTTGCCTTCACCCACTAGCTATTCAACAATTTCAAATCAGAGCAATATCTTCAACTGAAGCAGGGTGTCTCAAGGATACCCTGCGTTCACCCATCACCTATTCCACATTTTCTCACAAGACCTGGAACACATCATTTTATGTATAGGGACTTGTAAATCAACCTCCCAACTCCTTTGGGGGTTTGGAAATATAGAGACTCAATTCCTATGTGGAGAGAGAGATATAGTTAATAACATGGAGGGTTTATCAACTATGTTACCTATGAAGGAATAAGAGTGCACTCTCAAGTATATTCTCAGTGGAAATTCCACTTGTGTTCTTAGTCCAATCCCATGGAAATACCATCACGTGATATCATCCTACTAGCCCTAGTGCCTCCACCCCTAAAAATTTATCAACTGACATAGTCTCCAGCGGATTTATCAGCCCTATAAGGCATGACCAATGATCAATGATTATCATCCAGCAAGCCTTAAATTGCATTTCTCAGCTGGACTATCATACAAGCCCACTCTATGATTATCAACCAACAAGCCTAATGTGTTTCTCAGTTATGCTATCATGAGAGCTTCTCCGTAATTATCAAACAATAATCCATATGGGTTTCTCAACTATGATATCAACAAATATTCTTGTTGGTTATCCATTAGCAAGCCTCGTAGGTTTCTCAATTGTGCTATCATCAGATTTTTCTATTCTCCCTAAATTGTCTTAGTTCTTATGTATTTTCCTACCCTCTTATTAAATTAGATTGCTCATAAAGAGCTTCTCAACCTCCTCTTTTCCGTGTTCCTTTAATTCTACTTGTGTGTAGGATTCATGTAGGTTTCACACACCTTCTCGTACTCCTTATCTATTTAGCAAGAGCCTCTCGACCTCCTTTCCTTATTCCACATGAACCTCTCAACCTCCTTTCTCTATTCAGTAGGAGCCTCTCGACCTCCTCTACTAGTCTTCCATAAGATCCTCTCACCCTCCTCTTATCATGGTCATTTTTTTTCTGTGCACAATGTTTTTGTCCTTCTGAGCAGTCTAAGCACCCTTTGACATGGAAACCCATGCTTTCTCATTTAATTTTGTCCTTTCCTTTCTTGTAACTATTGCCCAAAGTGAACATGGGCATGTCCTTGTTTTCCAATTGAGTTAATATATAATTAGCTCATTAAAAACCACTTACTTAGCCCATGACTAATATTTAAAACAACCCACTCCTCAAGTAATCTCCCTCCTCAATCAATGGAATTTGTGTCCCTGTCTCAACCATTTTAATTTATAATTACATAATTACAAGGAAAAGGTTTTACAAGGGGAATTAATCCACGAGGGATGTCACAGATGGAAATTTGGCCTCTAAATTAGATGATTAATTATGTATTTGAAGATATTTCCTCATCCTCAATGTTACAAAAAAAAAATCTAACACCTAGTGCAAAGCCTCACTAAGTGACCTAGACAAGGTGCAACACACAAAAGTGTCACCATTGTCATTAATCTGTAGTTGAATGTTAGTTTTTTTGTGCTAATTTCAATTATAAATTTATAAAACACATGCTTGTCAATTGCTTCATGTGAGGGTTCTCTTATGTTGTTTGTGATTGGAAATAGGTAATTTTTATGTCAAGTTTTATATGAAATCATGATCATAATAGAATGAAAGTAAGTATTGAACAACAATAAGCAAATGAACAGAAAAACATCATGAAAAAAACTTAACACATTGTTTTGATAAAGGAGTTCACACCTCCTAGGCTACATCTCCTTGGCTTAGTTTCCATGGCTTGGGCCTCTGTTTTTCTCAAAATGCAAAAAAGTACGGTTTAAAATTATCTATAGCTCCTGAAATTTTCTTCAATGGAATCATAGCATCCCAAAACCCCTAATATGACTCTCCAGACTTTGCAAATGGAATTCATATGTTCTAGGTTTGGCCTCCTCTCCTAGTTGCCCTAAGCTTCATTAAACATGAACATGGAAAATTCATGTAAATAATTGCCTCATTGCCTCTAAAACCTATTCCATTGTGTTCAGAGCATCAAAATCATCCAAAATTGACTATTCATTTTCCAAAATTGGTTGAAATCTGAGCAATCTATGGCTTTCTCCAGTTTGGCCTAGAAAACCTCCACTAAAAATGGAGGGAATCCAGATAAGTCCGCCAAAAATGGGGACAGTTCCACATTTGGCATGCTCCACCAAACTAAGCGCTAGATTAATTAAATGATAAGCTGGATTAGCTTAATGGTTAAGCTCAATTAACTCCGCTAACCCAAAAATTTAACTACACATTTAAAATGGATTAAGGCGGATTTAATTAGTGTGGATTAATGTTAATCCATACTTAATGGTTTAATGCGCTTCATTAAATGTTTTAACCTCTGACAGTTTGATCATGCCACACCCCTGATTATGAAGGATGGTCATATGGCAATGTTTATGTGGGGGTCGGGGCTAAGCCCTGACCCCCTTCCACCCACCACACATTTAATACAACACATATATACAAATGTTATCCATGGTATAACAAGATCCACATAGCTTGGCTTGGTGGTATGGTTTTTGTCTTGTGGAGGGGATTTCATGGGTTTGACCCCGACCTCCACCAATTTTTTTTACCAAACGCATAAACCCTGTTTGGCCGTTTCGAAGGTGCCACGTGGTGGCCTCTCATTGGCACATCCAAAACCAACAGAACTGCGCCACATGACCCAACTGGAAACCAAACACAAGGTGACACTTGGTGAGCCTTCATTGGGCGTTGACCACCTTTGACCTGCTCAGTGACCTGCCATGTCAGTAGTATGGACTGTTGACTGTGCAGTACCTTAATTTTTTTTTTGTTGTTTGGTGAAATGTCAGTAGGCTCTAACTTCCTCATACAAAATTTGTTTTGAGTGAAACAAGTTGCATTGGGATCGTATCACCGAGACGAACGCGTTCATTCAAAAACCGGTGGATTTTGAACACTTTTATTTTTGGACAAAATTTGGCCCCTAATCTAGATTATGATCACTCCTTCCCACTGACGGTATTTTGGACCCAAGCTCTAACTTCCTCATACAAAATTTGTTTTGAGTGAAACAAGTTGCATTGGGATCGTATCACCGAGACGAACGCGTTCATTTAGAAACCGGTGGATTTTGAACACTTTTATTTTTGGACAAAATTTGGCCCCTAATCTAGATTATGATCACTCCTTCCCACTGACGGTATTTTGGACCCACAAAAGTTGGTTATCTGATAAAAGTTGAATACTCTTATCCTTCCCAAGTTCTATCAACTAATTCTACTTGAAAATTCTCCATGACAACCACTTGGGTACACTGACATGCCTTGCATTGCAAATGGCTATGTCCCTCAACCACTGTTCTCCTTTTACTGCTGACCCAATCCAACACTTGTTGGTTGTTTTCTGACTAATTAAACACCCTTTTGTACCAAAGCGATCCTTGCTTGTTGGAAAACTCACAATAGCCTTCCCATTAAGAATCATGTTCCTCCTTTGCAACACATGCATTCGATGCAAGCTTCTCCTTGGAAACCGCTTATCCAAGTTAAGCCCATTTGAGTGAACTATAGCAATGACTTAAAATATCAGTAATAATAAGAAAATAAATTACCATTCTTTTACCTCCACGTTTCCAAATTCCACATCTGGAAGAATGCATTCTCCATCTCCTTCACTTCTTAACATCAACAAAAAAATGGTCTACAATGGCTGCAAACTTTTTGGCATCTCGTCCACTTTCGATTCTCGCCTTTATCATCCTCCAGTTCAACATGAAACTCATGTCATGATTTGAAAATGAAGACTAAGCATGAGCATCTTGCTCAAGAATGGACCTTCCAAAATCCTGCAACATCTTGTCACAAGAAAAACCATTAGCCTTGAAAAACACTTATTCAAAAAATGCAAATTGACGACCTCTTCTTTTGCTCCTTCAAAGAAAAAATTGTCACATCATGTAACATCGCCATGTACTCTTGCATCTTGGTGTACAATCCATCGACTACCACAAGTCGAAAAAACATGCTTCTTCAAGTAACTAACTTGACTTAATAGCCAAACATAAGCATGTACAACAACTTTGACGATTCTTTGCATAACAACAAGAATTTCACATCTCATGCAATAATACGTCAACAAATCCCTTTCATCTTTGGAGATAGAATCAACTCTTCCAAGTCGATATGACATAATTGTGACAACAATCGCCACAATTCGACACTCATGCATGTATCCCAATACAATGAGACTAGCAACACTTCCACTGTTCACAAACACACACACACTCTCATGTATGTGTGCAATTATTCAACTCTCCCTCAAGTACAAACACAAGTACAATAATCCCAAAAACATGTATGGGTACATAAGATTTGAATTGACAAATTTTCTACAAATGAAGTGAGTAACATACCCTAATTTCACACACCTTCTTGGTGAATATATGCAACATCAAGAATGACAAATTTGCTGCAAATGAAGTGAGTAACATACTCAACTTTCACACACCTTCATGGTGAAAATATGCAACGTCAAGAATGAAAAATTTGCTGCAAATGAAGTGAGTAACATACTCAACTTTCACATACCTTCTTGGCGAATATATGCATTATCAAGAATGCTTTCAAAAGAAATGCATTCACATTTGCTGCATTTAAGTGAGTCAAACTAAACTCCACTTTGAACATCTTGCAACATACTTTCAACAGAAAAGTAATACATTCATAAGGAAAATAAATGAATTTTTAAAGCAAAGAATTGCATCTATCAACAAAATAAATGCAAGCCTTATTTGGATAAGAAATCAAACCACTTCTTATCAAACCATTTCCATGGTGCTTCTTTCAGTTGTACATCATCTTGTGAATCATCTTGACCCACATCAATTATGGAATCCTCTTTTTCATTCTTGCCAAAATATCTCTCCACCATCTTCAAATGTCATGGATGAGTTGTTGGATACAAAGTCCAACATTTTCCTATGAAATGACCTTTCTTATGGCAATGAGTGCAAAAAAAATGAATCTTCTTTGCAACATGGTTTCCATTATCCAATGGACCTCTTGTTTTCTGTCTCTTTTTCTTTGAAAGTTTCCTATATGTGGCCATTTTCTTCCAACATCTTGAAACATTATGGTATCGAGAACAGTTCACACGTATCGAACTGGGCATGGTGGGTGGGTGTCACTACGCTCCGATGAATGTCTGATTCAGGAAAGTTCCAAGCGAACTTGGCGCCTGGTCCGAATCTGTTGGCTATGTGGGGTGGCCCCTCTTCCTCCTTCCCTTCCTTCAACCTCAAAGCAATCGACAGCATCCTGCTGCCCCTAGGTAAACGACATGAAAAAAAGGGCATAGTGTTCAGTAAGAATCAAATCCATTTATGTGCCCCGATGTTGTGGTGGTTTTCCCATAAAAAGCAAAATGAGGTTTTGACAATTGAGAAAGGTATTGTATTGAGCAGGTTTTCCTGATCTCCACACCACAATATGTTGATCTCTATGTTGACTTATTCAAACCACAAAAATAACATGTAAATTCTCTCCAATTCTTATGTGAAGATTTACCATGTTTATCATAATCAAAAGAAACTTGATTAAAGGCAGATTTATACCTTGCACATTCACCTTTTTCGCCTTCTTGAGGAGGCGAATTTGATGAGGTAGTGGATCTCTTCAGAATACCAACAATGGTTTCAAAGATCTTAGAGCTTTCAACATCCTCTTGTTTTCCCTTTCCAATAGTTGCATGCTTATGAGCATCCTCTTGCAAAGTGGGTATAAAACTTTTTCATTCCTTATGAACACAAACTTTACAAGCTTAAGGGTATGAACATGTAATAAAAATCCCTCTTGGAACACCTTCATGTGCCTCCTTGGATTTGGAGCATTCTCCATCATGTTTTCCATAACCAAGACCCAAATACCTAGGTCTTTCCTCAACAACAATTGGCTCAACTATGCCTTGTGCATGTTTGCCTAACCCTCTACCTTCATAGCCTATATTCATAAAAAAATTGGACCCTATTCCTCTAGTGTGTCTTTCAAAAGCACCAAAACATTCATTTTGAGACAAAACTGAAGATAAACTTGAATTGCATACCTCATGTTCATGCACATACTTGGCTAGGGTGTCCTTGGCATCATGGAGTAAAATATCCATCTCATGCATCTTTTCAAGAAGTTCTTGTTTTTCCTCCTTCATGGCCATCAACTGCTCTTTAAGTATGGTGTTTTCCTTCCTACATTCAATCATCTCTTGCACCATATCTCTCATGATGAAAAACTCTTGTAACATCTCTTCATCAAGGAATCTTTCTAAGGAAGAGAGATTAGAGACATTACTTGTTGAAGCTGCCATCACATAAACTTGCACATTGTTAATTCTCCTTGCACAAATCTCAAGCAATAAAGAAAGTAAACCTTTTCTCTGATACCAACTTTATCTATAGCTGAATGTTAGTTTTGTTGTGCTAATTTCAATTACAGATTTATAAACACGTGCTTGTCAGTTGCTTCATGTGCAGGGTTCTCTTATGTTGTTTGTGATTGGAAATAGGTAAATTTTATGTCAAGTTTTATATGAAATCATGCGCATAATAGCATGAAAGTAAGTATTGAATAGCAGTAAAAAAATGAACAACAAGCCATCATGAAAAACACTTAACAAAGTGTTTTGATAAAAGAGTTCACCCCTCTTGGACTACGTCTACTTGGCTTAGCTTCCATGGATTGAGCCTATGTATTTGCTCAAAATGGAAAAACATTACAGTTTACAATGCTCTACAGCTCCTGAAATCTGCTTCAATGGACTCAGAGCATCCCAAAACCTGTACGATGTCTCTCCAAACTCTGCAAATGGACTACAACTGTTCTGGGCTTGGCCTCCTCTCCTGGTGGCCCTAGGCTTCATTAAAATTCAACATGGAAAAATCATGTACATAAGTGCCTCATTTCCCCTGAAACCTATTCCATTATGTTCAAAGCATCAAAACCATCCAAAACTGACTATTCATTTTCCAAAAGTGGTCGAAATCTGAGCAATCTATGGACTTCTCCAGTTTGGCCTAGAAAACCTTCGCTAAAACTGGAGGGACTCCAGTTAAGTCTGCCAAAACTAGGGAAAGTTCCACATTTGGCGTGCTCCACCAAAATTCTACCAAAATAAGTGCTAGATTAATTAAATTATAAGTTGGATTATCATAATGGTTAAGCACAATTAACTGCGTTAACCAAAAAATTTAATTGCACATTTAAATTGGATTAAGGAGGATTTAATTAGTGTGGATTAATGTTAATCCATACTTAATGGTTTAATGCGCTTCATTAAATGTTTTAACCTCCGTCGGTTTGAACATGTCGCACCCCTAATTACGAAGGATGGTCGCATGGTAATGTTTATGTGGGGAGCGGGGCTAAGCCATGGCCCCCTTCCACCCACCACACATTTAATACAATGCATATATACAAATGTTATCCATGGTATAACAAGATCCACATAGCTTAGCATGGTGGTATGGTTGTTGGCTTGTGGAGGGGAGGTTGTGAGTTTGACCCCGACCTCCACCAGAGTTTGTGGGTTCGACCCCGACCTCCACCAGAGGTTGTGGATTTGACCCCGACCTCCACCAATGTTTTTTACCAAATGCATAAACCTTGTTTGGCCATTTGGGAGGTGCAATGTGGCAACCTCCAGGCTTGCCACGTGGCGGCCTCTCATTGGCCCATCCAAAATCAACATAATTGTGCCACATCGCCCAACTGGAAACCAACCACAAGGCGACACTTGGTAGGACCTCATTGGGCATTGACCACCTTTGACTGCTCAGTCACCTGCCACGTCAGTAGTACGGACTACTCACTAGGAAGTACTTGCTTTTTGTTTTTGTTGTTGCTGTTGTTTGGTGAAATGGCCAATGGGCTCAAACTTCCTCATACGAACTATGTTTTGAGTGAAACGAGTTACGTTGGGATCATATCACCGAGATGGACGCAGTTGTTTAGGAATCGATCAATTTTTAACACTTTTAGTTTTGGGCAAATTTTGGCCCCTAATCCAGATTCCGATCAGTCACCTTGGTAACTACTCCCATTTATTGAAGGAAACAATCCAACACAAGGGAGTATTCCATAGTATGGCTTAGGGATCAAGTAACCTAAATATATTAAGCTAAGTTCCCCCTAAGGATCCTATAAGGAAAATCCATTGGATGAAGGTATAACAAATTAGGGTTTGAGGTGGATGGAGGAGTAAATTCCATATTTGGTCTCACAAGAGCTATGGGCCAATTTAAATTCTATGGTTTTCTTGAAGACTCCCAAATATGTTTCTCAAACGTAGAAAACCAAGAAAATATTCAAATTTGTTATCAACTAGGGCTTTAAATTAGAAAATTGTAGTAATTCAATAGTTTATAACAACAACAAATTTAGCTGTAAAAACAATGAATAAGCTATATGAAATGAAGGTTAAATAAGAGAGTAAACTAGGGATAAAGTTACAACAATTTTTTATGATTGATAAGGAAAAAAACAACGAAATAAAACCTTAAATTTACCCTATAAAATGATTGAAAAATGCATGAAAAAGTTCAAATTTAATTTTCTAATGCATATTTACACAATGTCTAACCAAAGGGACTATATCAGTATGACATTAAATGTTGAACATATAGGCTTTTGTTATAATTTAACCCTATTTTTCTATGAAAAAAAAAAAATGATTTTTATATTTTAAAAGAATGTCGCAAGAGAGATGGACTAGTGCCTTCTTAATCTATGTAATATTCTGAAAAATAAATTGATAGTTTTTACTGGAATTTTGCTTAAAATTACACCATAAATTACTTTATTCAAACCCAATCAAATTACACAATTTGCACCATGAAATTATCGACATAATCAATAAATTTGCAATATGAAAACTAATAAATGTTACAACTCAATGTTAACATGAGAAATAGTAGCGAACTCAATAAAATTCAGCCTTAGTATATTATTAAGGTTATGTGAACCTGTTATAAAAAACCAATAAATATTTGAATGGCCAACAATAGCTCCTCCACCTTTATTGCCCCACAAGGGATCTGACTAACCTCTCATCATGATCTGCACGTTAATCCCAATGAGCATATTTAATTTGATCCCTACCCTTTGAGTGACTAAGGTATATCTCTCAACACCGAAACCCCTCCTCAATAGATCAGTTAGGGTGGACTACTAACCATCGAAAATAACCCTCTACATAATATGGTCTCTCACCTAGACAAACTCTAAGATCTCAACTCAACAAAAGAAAAAAATTAATCCCAAATTCACACCTAATAAGTGAGCTCTCATCTCCTTTAATAGCCATGGACTATTAGAATATCATGGGTCTTTTCTTCTTTTATTAAAGTGACTCATAATATTTCTTTTTGTTTAGTCACTTTTAATTAATTAATTCTCCCATAGCCCATAATTAGTTTCAATTTGTAACATAGGATATTGAGATACTCTCCTTTCCCAATGTCTGGAAAAAGGGACATGACAATCCTCCCTTACCAAAATTGCTTGAACCCAAGAAATTCTAACCTCGATACTCAAATCCCAAATGAATATGAAGAGTCCCTGCTACATCATTGAGATGAAATCAAGAATCTGTATGCGAGGACCAATTCTTGGATCCCAAATCAATTTGAAGAAGGCTATGTGAAACTCATGTTGCATCAATAGGATGCTAACGAGCCTTTTGCCTCCTTCCTTCTATTTGTGCTCCCCTACTTGGTTAAGATTTTCCATATGAGGGAATAATCCACCTAGATCCCACTACCAAATAAGGAATCTAGCATCCCCATTGTTCGGACACTCCAATTACATTATACCCTTGGCTAGAAGTAATCTCCCATAAGTTTCTCATTTGATAGGGTACTAACTCGTAATCTCCCTCCAGTCTAACTAATAGGGACCTCTGCCATAGTAGATGTCAACTATCACCATAACACCTTTGAAGTCCTTGACTTCCCAAAGAGTGTCTCTCCCACCAGTCATCAACAACCCCTAAAATAGATGACTGTGTTGATGTTGTGCTACTCTTATTATAGCTAAGTTGCTACTATGCCATAGCTCCTATTTTTGTATCTTGATATACTTGATATCTTTCTCAAACATCCTACAAGCTTGTATTCATTCTTCCTCATACCATCCATCCAGCATCTTCTCTTTATGTGGGCTGAGCAATAATGTGCAAGGTTTCTTGTTACTTGCATTATACTCTCCTACAATTGTGAACTCAATGTGCTGCAAGCCTTGCTTATGTACTTATAAAGTGGGTTACTGTACATCTCACCCTTTTTTCTTGCTAAAATAAACTCAACATAATGCTTTGTTGTTTCCCTCTAAGGTGTTTTAAATCCTCCTCATTAGTTGACATGGTTTTTTTCTTGGGGTGTGGCTTTGAATCCACACTCCACAATTTCACTCACTCTTTTGTCCTTAGCACACTTTGACTATAAGAAGTATTTTCCTTTAATAATTCCTCTCTAGTGACAACCTTTACTCCTTTCCAGTTGTGATGGACAATTTTGCTTCCTTCCCTTTTGGTTCTTTCCCTTGTTGGCATAATGTGTGACCTGCAACCCCATTGAATTTAGCTATATTTTAGTTAGTTTCCTTTCAAACCATTTAAGGTTGAGCTCAACCAATCTTCTTGAGAGTTCATGAGAAATAAGTGAACCAACTTTATCTTTCCTCCAAATATCCAACACCTTTGATTGCAACTACTTGTAAATGACATCATCACCTGAAGTCAAAGAAAAAATATTTTGCATGATATCTTTTACAATGCCTAGATGATATTCTCTTATGTTGGTGAAGAAATAATGGAATATATGGAAGATAAAATAAATGCAATCTGGATTAATCATAATGGCACACATTCTAGTTTTGGCCACCATATCCGAGATCTTAATTTTCTTACCAAAGGTAAAGTCCTTGATATCATGCGATCCTTGGAAGCTCTCCATAATCAGCTATAACGACCTTCTTAGAATGTCATCATTGTAGGGGGGAACAAGAATAGTTATCATTATGATCTCACTGAAGCATGAAGCAACTGCAAGCCTTACCTCCTTACAAGGATGTTCCATCAACCTATGCTAGATCAAGAAAAGCATTGATGGCCTCATAGCCCAACTTAATATTCTCCAATCTTGTTGGTCTACTTTGGACAAGAACGTACCTAACTATTCTAATCTAGAGAGGACATCTCTAGCTTTCATAAACTTCAAATTTAAACCAAGTGCAAAGAGAAAATTTCCCACACCCTATTCTTTTTGCAAATCCCTTAGCTACTTTTGCTGAATAGTGATATGAACTCCTTTGGAGAAGGGTTTGTTGATTTGTCATGTTATTTTCTCTCCACACTACCCAAAGAACCCATTGAAGTATTGTTGAATTTTTGTTGCCCTATCATGAAGTTATTTATGGTATTTGTGAGGAATTCTAAGGTATGTTTCCATCTATCAGCCATGATCTAATAAAATTGCAAATTCTAAAAAATATTTAGTAGTTTCAAGGGTTAGCTACATATATTCTTCCAGCACAAATTCTCTTGAAAAACACAGGAATGTACATAACTAGAAACACTATCTCCGTGGGAGTGTTCTCACTCATATAAGATCCTTGGGTATTTTATGATTAATATCAAAAAAATTATTATTCTAAGACACCCAAACTGCACATTTTCAACAATTTAAATTAGATTTGTGATATAAACCTAGAAAGAAATGCTACCACTCTGGAAATTAAAATTTTAAGCTGAAACTTGACAATGTGTTTCAGAAATATTGTTTTCCAAAATTTTTCATCTACCTAACCACTTTATTGGAAAATTTGGCCTGGGAATGCAACCCAAAAACTTGTCTTACTGTAGTTCTAGAGAGTGACTCAACCTCTGATTTGGTCAAAAAATTCGTCCACTTACTAGCTCAGAAATTTTATTTCATTTCTTTTGGAAATGTGGCCGCTTGAGAAGAATAATTTATGCCCTTGACAAATTAATGAAATCACCCCCCTAGAAAATAACAATTTCACCCTAGCAATTTATTAATTTCGTTGATACTTGTTCTACCCCTGGACTCGGCTAATTCCATCGTCGAGATTTTGTTTTCTCCATTCAAATCTAACGGTTGTTAGTGCTGCCAGATCGGGTTTAGAATTGGGAACTAAATTCAACCACCACAATGTACTTAATTCGTCTGGTATGAAAATATGATCTCAACCAAAAAAATCCATTATCTGCTTCAAGGTGTGTCCATTCGGCCTTGAGAATAGTCACAATCTGAGCCCCTTGCCAAATGACTCACAAATATGATGTGAGCGATCACTCGTAAAACTATAATTTTGGCCCTACAAGAAATTGAATTTAGCCTCTATTAGACAATGGACGTGACCCTCAACAAATTAGGCCCTTTGTTGGTACGATTAATTCACATTGTTGACCCTTTTTAATTTGGCTCATGGGTTAGCTAAATCACATGAGAAGAATGTGGCCTCCTTCACTTAATAATTCAATCCTATCTTCTTGATTGATCTTCTAAAAAAAATTGGTAACTCAACACCAACAAATTTACTAACTTATTCTAGTGAAATTAAAGGCTTAGCCTGGTTACCAAAATAAATTCAACCACCCCTCCCCCCCCCCCGCCATTTCTTAACTTGGACTATTCGATCTCCCTACAAATATCACAAATGGTAGGCTTGAGTTTTTTACCATTGAAATTATCTTGAATTTTCAACTTAATCAACTGTTGCAACATAATTTGAATAAACCCTTCAAAAAAAAAAAAACCAACTTTGATACCACTGTAATAGTCTGAAAAATAATTTGACAAAATTTTCCAGAATTTTGTTTAAAAATTACACCATAAATTTCTTTATTTAAACCCAATCAAATTTCACAACTTGAAACATGAAATTATCGACACGGTAAATAAATTTTGCGATATGAAAACCACAAAATGGTGCAACTCAAAGTTAACATGATAAATAGTAGCAAACTCAACAAAATTCAACCTTATTGTATTAAATAGGGTTATGTGAATCTATTACAAAACACTAGCAAATATCTGAATTGATGACAATAGCTCCTCCAATATTATGACCCCACGAGACATCTAATTGACCTCTCCCCTTGATCTTCATGTTAAGCCCAATGAATGGATCTAGTTTTATCCCTCCTATCTGAGTGGCTCGGGTATATTTCACAATACTAAAACCCCTCATTAGATAAGCTAGGGAGGACTACTAACCACTGTAAATAACCCTATCTGTAATGTTGGTTGTCACCTATACAAGGTCCAAGAGCTCAACTCAGCAACAAAAAAATAATAATCCCAAATGCATGCCTAACTGAGCTCTCATATCCTTTAATGGTCATGGACTATCACAATACCATGGATCTTTTCTTCTTTTAGTAAAGTGACTTATAATATTTATTTTTCTTTTGTCACTTTGAACTAATTAATTCTCCATAGCCCATAATTAATTTCTTTTTGTAACACAAGTTACTGAGATACTCTCCTTTCCCGACATACGACAAAGGGAAATGACAATCTAGGGCATGTGAAGTCTAAGATACAGACATTTCTAGGGTTTCCTTGAAATTATGCTAAATCCAAACAAATTATGGAAAATACAGTAAATTACCCTAAGGTTTGAAATTAGGTTCTTAATTTTCTAGATAATTAAGGGATAGAAAACCTATCTCTATTCCTTAAATACTTGGAAGAATGGTTTAGCTCAACAATGGATAATGAAGAAAATACCAAATAAACTAAACTAGCACATGAAAATTCATCCCATGAAACATAATACCAAAATTAAGAAAATAAACTTACTTCACCACACATCATCTAAGATCCACCATAAGCATCCATAAAAAAAGATCACATTACATCACAATTCCATCTAAGAGAAGTCACTCAACTATGCCTCCATGGCACACAAAAAAGATGTTAAGTCCTATATAAGCCCCATGTTAACCCTAAAACCCATTAGTAAGCCCTAGATATTGAGCGATTAAATTTCTATTGTTTTTATGTAGGATTGAACCTTTCATGGTCCCATTTTATTATAATCATATTGTTCATCGCCTATATATACACTAAGGATGCCTATTCTAAGGATCATCAAATCTTGTCTTATACATTGTGCTCATTGTAAAATGATGTTTCCCCCTTGAAATGGACTATAATTATTGGTTTTATATCATTTTTAAGGAGCAAGGTTCATAACTTTTGGTAGAAGATGTTATGATCCTAGGGTTTTGTTACTTCAAATGAGTCATCTTTGCATTTTCATTATAATTGTTTTTGGGATACTTTAGATGATGAATTTTGAAGAATATTTAGGAGGGATATTGGGGAATATCTAGTTATAATTTTTCATCTTGCTTCACTATAATTTCATATATATGCTCTAAGTAAGTTAGGGTTCTTGAATGCTCTTGAAATTGATTTCAAACAGGTCAGTTTGACATTTCTCTATAATTTCTTTTTGGGGATGTTTTAGATAATGCATTTTTGAGGGGATAATGGAGATATTTCTATGTACCAAATATAAATATTTTAAACTTTTATTCACTATACTTTTGGAGATATGCTATAAGTAAGTTAGTATTCTTGGATGCTCTTGAAATTATTTTCAAACTTGCAATTTGACATTTTTACTATAACTTATTTTAAGGGATGTTTCAAATTGTGAAATATTCAGGAGATAGAGGAGATATTTAGGTATATGTGGTTAAAATTTCAAAATTTGGTTCACTATACTTTCAAAGATATGCCTTGTGGAAATGAGGGTTTCTGAATGGTCTTGAAATTAGTTTCAAATAGGTCGTCTTGATATTTTTTATATAACTTTTTTCCTGGGAATTTTGAGGCCATGAAAGTTTCAAAGATCGTAGGAGACATATAAAATTATCTTAGGTAAAAATTCCAGCTTCATATTTGAATAATTGGACACATGGCATGCTATACAAGTTTGTTTTTAGGAAGATGCCAAAAATCAACAAGTTTTGGGAAAGTTACCATAACCTTCACTTGCCACATGAAATAATGGTCAAACCTATAGAATTTCAGAGAAAACATATCAAAGTATTACAAAACAAAGTTTCATATTTAGAAGGGCTCAAATCTCAAAGATATATCAAGAAAAAGTTCAGTCAATCAAATATTCTTCAAATTGAGGTTTTATAGGTAGAGTCAATAAATAACTAGATTTTTATTACTTTACATCCATTGCCATTTTTTTTTTCATTTTGACATTTGGAATATGATTTTTATTTTCTTATAATTTCGTTTATATTTGGTATTTACAACCCCTTATTCTCATAGGACAAGGCCTACAATGAATCAGTATGAGTGACTAACAACAACAATCAAAAGATGGGATAACAGAATAACGAGAATTATAACACGTTCTAAGTATGACTATCATGGAAAAATAACATAATTAAATATTTTTATTTTGACCCTCCTAAGCAATAAATGAAAGACCCTAAGGAAGGTCACAAATGACTACGAACAAATTGTTGGGCATGTATTATATTTTTTGCATGACTTATATGCACCACAAACAAAGGGGCGTCTTCGGGAGGGGGGGTTGAACTTGGTCGAGGGGTATGTAATGGAGTTTTTTTGGGTGGTTTTTTGGTATGTGCTTTTGTTAAAATCATTTTTTTGGCACATGGTGGTTTTTCCCATGGTTCTGTAATTTTGGTTATGGAATTATGATTTGATAGATAGTTCATATGCTACAGGATGTCTGTTGTATTGTAATATTGTATAGAAAATATAATAATAAAAAAGAGTTTGTTGTCTTTCCTAGGTTTGGGTTCCCAAGATTAAATATTTATGTGACTTTGTGTGTTTTCTATTTATATTTTATGTTTATGAAGAATATGTTTGCAACAACTAATTTTATAGGGTTAAGACCTACATTTGGTATTAAAGCATTTTTTTACTTCATGGGGACACCTTTGTGGCTAAGAGGTTTGACCCAGATCTATGATAGGCATTGTTACAGTGCGAGATCTATGGGAGTGTCTCTTGTGGTGAAAATAAATGGTTAATAATTGAAAAATAGAGATCGAGAAATTTAATGGGCAAAGTTTTGAGTTGTAGCAGGTCAAAATGGAAGATTTATTAGTGGGTATAGATTAGTGGATTGATGTAGATTTAAGTACTGCACCGACTATGATGCTAACTAAATACTAGATGAACTTGGATCAGAAGGCAAAGAGCACAATATGGTTGTGTCTCTCAGATCTAGTATTATTGAATGTGTCAGGGTAAGCAACAACAAAGGCTTTGTTGGATGAGTTAGGGGCTTTATATTATTCTAAGTCATTTATGAATAAATTGTTCCTACAAAAAATGTTGTATTGATCTAGATTATTGTTGTGCTCTACAACAACCCCCCCATTTCATACAATTTTTATTTTTCAAAACTATAATATGAAATGGGTCCCTTTTCATTTAAATTGGTATCAACTTATCATTATTCAAAAGGTCCGAAAAGAAATAAAACATTATAAACCTTTTTGATAAATCACTTAATCGGTCTTATAATAAAGAATGAATAATCTTTTATTATTGCGATAAAGCGATCATAAGATCGCATATCGCAATAAAAAAGGATGCATGACTTAAAGACCCATTGATTTTCCCCGATGCGACAATGCACAAATGGCTATCAGATATCGAGAAGGCAAGCGACCATAACAAAAGGCCCCTCTTCGCTCTGATGCGATATCACTATCGGCGATCGGGAATGTACCATGCATGCATCTAAAGCCCTCGTTTAAAACTCCCGATGCGAATTAGCGATATCACTATCGGCGATCGGGGATTCCGAAAGGACACCAATATAACAACTTAAGCATTCTCCCAACCGCCGATTGCGATAAAGCTAAGCGCATATTTCAAAAAATATTGATAAGGTCGGGATATATTATGGTTATTTAGTATTAAAGGCCTTTCTCTTCCCGATAGTGATTCACTTACGCTCAACCGCCAAAACACCAAAGCCACCCTTAAATGAATTATTCAGCCAATAAACGATATGATGAGCATTTAAAGGATTGACAGGTTTAAACGGCCATTTAATGAAACAGTAAGGCTAAAATATCTTCAGAGATTGTATCTGCGGCCACCTTAAGTTAATACTCCATTATTCATTGATTAATATATCTTGTTCATATTTGGTTTGCGCCACCAATTCTCCGCATTATGTTCATTTCCTCTCTTGTGTAGAGCTCTTCCGAAGCAGCAAATTCAAGCCAAATGGGGAAGAAATCTAAGAAAACTGGAACAGCTTCCGCTTCGAGAGTTAGAGGAAAACACATTGCCGATCCAGGACCAAGCAAAAAGGGACTGATATCGGACACCACATGTCTAGGACTCGATAAAACTACTTGGCTGAGCATCTACAACCTGATTGAGGTCGAAGAGCCTGAGGTAACAACAGTGCAAGCCACAGCAGACCCAACTCGGAAGTCTGATGCTACTCTAAAGGATTTAGCCGACTCTTACCTTCATCGGGTAGCAGCCCGAGAACAAATTCTCCCATATACAGATGTGGTGAGATGGGCAATTGAAGAAATCCCAATCACAAATAGAACATTTTGCACCATGGACGGGAGAGTTTTCGGCTCATTTCAACCTGATGATTTGAGGCAAATGTACCATTTTCCTGCACCGGAGAAGAAGTACAACAAATCATTCCTGGAGAAATTCATAAATGAAAACGACATTGAATCAGAACCCATACGGGATTGGAGGCAAAACCCAGTGAAACACAAGCATGAGTCTTCGGGTAAGTACTCTGTCGATTCCTTGTGTTCTCCTTATTGTTATGTCGGAGTAATGATGTGTAGGTTGTGGGGGTTACATGATTCCTCAAACTTCACTATAGAGATGGTACCTTTAATGGAAGCAGCATCCAATAGTGAAATAATGGATTGGGGAAATATACTGTCTGATAAGTTAGCAACAACGGTTCTTGAATTCAGAAACAAATCTCGCGTTACTGAAAGGTTCATTCCCCCATTTTACTATAGTGCCTACATCTTGGATACCCTATGTTTTAATTCTGAATTTCCTGTGTTGGGGTGGAGATGGACTCCACAAGACCCCATGCCCATTCACATATACCACCAGAAGTTATGGAAATCCCACTATAAACACCATTTATATCAAGTTTGAAATGGTTTTATGTTACCCATTCACTATGCCAGTTTTGACAAACCTGCTCCTAAGATTTCCTCACAAGCGGAGATTGACTTGACAGCCATAGGGAGATGGTTCGAAGAAGAAAAATTCACCTATGTAAGAGTTTTCGGCAGCCATGCCAAGCCTCATGTCCTCCCTTTGTATACACCCGACAAACTGTTAGCCCGAGATGTAGCCTATCAGATTACATCCGAAGGAGTTACACAGACTCTAAGGAATAAAAAGAATCAGGTTTGGCCTCCTTTTCCTCTAAGATGTGGTGTTTACACTCTGCATGACTATAAACATGCAGAGAAAGAAGCTGATAAGATTAAGGCACTGAATCTCGCCACTCTTCCTAATAGGTGATTTGATCCAAACAAAGTCACCTACAATGCACTTGAACAGGCAAAACTCACTAAATTTGACCATAAAGATGATTTTGATGACCTGTTCTCCTCAGCCGAGTCGCTATTCCAGGTTCAATCACTAGCCAGAATGAGATATCATGACGACTTCTTAGTTGAATTTAACAGACTTAGAGAATAGAGGTTTCAAACTCTTCCTCTAGATTTGTTAGCAACAACCCGGATGACACAGTCAAGTGAGCCTGAACAGCGACCTCCTGCTACATTAGAAATTGCTTGAGAAATCCAAACAAAAGAGTGGGAAGAAGTGCAAAGAAAAGAGCAGGAGGAAGTGCAGAGGAAAGAGCAAGAGGAAATACAGAGGAAAGAGCAGGAGCAGAGTAGCACAGACGTGAATGTAGATGCCCAGATTAACCCGAAATTGGCGTTCCAGGAATGGCAGCAATTCGACTCAATCATAAGCAATCTTGAGAGCCCAAAGGAAGCTGATACATCTAAAGCGGCTAACACACAGGATACAACATTAAAAGAGGTTCCAAGCGGAACCAGCAACCTACCCCTTTCTACAGGAATAGAGATAATTCCTAAGGATCCTTCAGATCAGATCATTTTGCAAGTGGAGGATATCCCTCCATTGGATGTCTTTTACAGCCAAAAGCACAGGGCTGTAGTAAAACGACAGCGGAAAAGGAGAAGGACTGATCAACCTTCCCTATTGCCTGAAGAAATAGTGACAGCCAATGAGGTTTGGAAAGAGGAATTTGATCCTTCTAATGACCTTACAAAATTGTCCCAATATGCTAGAGCCTATTCGGCAGCCACCATGGACAAGGCATCAGAAGTGACTAATTTGTTAAGAGAAAAGGACCAAGCAATCGCCTCGCTACAAGTGCAGTTATCGAAGGCACATCAGAAAGTAGAGCAACTTGAACAACAATTGTCTACACAGCAACAAATAAACAATCAATTGAATAAACAATTGCCGGAAGAGAAACAAAGAATTGATTCAAGTGCAATTCAAAAGCAAAAAGAGCTATCGGAAGCGTTGGAAAAATTGAAAGCACTGCATGAACAGATGGGGAAATCTAAAGATGAGAAAATTGCTCAATTATCAGCCCAAATAGAAAAGTCAAAGAATATTCTGCAGCCTGCAGAGTTCACAGCAGAAGCACAACATATTAACAAAGCATTGGTAACACAAATAAGGTTGTTATGTCAAAAAATCGCTCAAGCAGAACCCTTATGTGACATAACAGCATCAATAATTGATAAATCGGTTGATGCTAGAACATACTTGGAGCAGGCCGATGAGACCTTGACCAATTATCTTGAGTGGCAAGACACTAATGACAGGCAGCTAATTTGCCAAAAATCTTAGAATCCCATAAAGAGATCCTATTTATGGAATGGCAGTCCCAGTTAATGAAGGCAGAGAGAGCAGTTTCCAGATGCAAGTTAACCACAAGTAATTTGGTTGAATTGATTAATGATACTCTCTACTTATCTAACATGATCTCTCAATGTACCCCAGGAAAATTACTATCGGCTAAAACATTGGAGCAGTCATGTTATCAAGAGCTAGAGAAGAATGGGAGATTGATCGCAGGTATTAACAATATGACTTGGGACACCTATTGGTTGTTCCTAGTAAAACCATACAGCCAGAGAGCTGCCCTCAAGTGCCTGACAGATGCAATCGGGTGTATCATTGCCGATATACAAGATGCCACCTATGTTGCCCAACTCAATTCTCGTCTCAACCGACCTCCAGAAGTGGAACCAATGCTAGCAATATGCCAACTCAGGTCGAAAGGCAAACAGCCAAAGTGATGAATCATGCTACCGACTGCCAGATTGCTATGAGGAAGACACTTCAAATCAAGTTGTACCAATTAAGTAGGATTTTAATTTCATAGTTAGTTAGTTTTAATAAAGTATTTATAGACCCTTTCAATGCATTGGAAAGGGTCGTAAGTTTTTGTTTATGACTTAAACCTGGAGTTGCACTACTGTACTTCAGGCATATTTTTTATAAAGACTGGGCCAATTATTCCAATTTTGATAACGAAGCTTTTATGTGGATGTGCACTACTACCTTTGTTTAAAAGTATTTCTGAATCAGAAGAAGGAATTCAAATAGCGATTGATGTTGGGAATGATTTGCAGCTCATATGGTACTACTATCTATGTCTGAGTTCATTCTGTTTATGTGAATTGTTGTTTGATCGCTCTTGCTATTATCGGATATATGTGTGTGTTTTTAACAGCATTCTTTACAATTTCCACTATTGGATGTTTACAACATGCTTTTCTTTTATCATACATGTATCGGTAATATAAAAGGATAAGTGTAACAATGTTTTGTTAATCACTTTGTTCAACTATTTGAACAAACCAATCATTAAGTGAATGAATGTCTATGTTTATTGTGTAGAGTCATCTATATGCCTATCAATGAACAAAGATCATCAAGCGTTGCACTTAGAAGAATAGAAGCCTCCCGGGATAGAATAATCAATTATGTTTTCGCTGTTAGATTAAGTCATCCACTCATTATCATTTATTAGAAACCAATCACTCATCCATCCCCTTTTATTCATTATTGGGAAACTGGTCCCATCATACCCAGTCGGAGCCACCATCCCAAACGGAAAACGAGCTGTATTAAGGTCCGGACCGGGTGGTTATCCCCCAATGTTGATACAACGATTTTCGGGGCATCAAAATTTTTGGCGCTAGAAGGAGGGCCCTAACTATGAATGGCGAGCAAATCCAAATCTACAGACCATTCTGAGAGTAAATCTCCCTCCACATCACCTCGTACTTTCCAATTGCATGTTGGTTCTCCAGTATCCAAGCAAGAAGAAGAGGAATCAACTACCACTGCTCAAACCCATAACACTCCAGAACGATTAAGTCCTGAGTCCCCTGAAGTTCAGTTACTCATCCATATACTTCAAGGCTTCTCGATATCACCACAGAAATCTGAAGTATCTCAAAGCAATGAGACTTCACAATTCAATCTACCTCATCCTCTCACTAGACTTCAGAGCGGAAAGCTCGGTATTGAACCCACTGAGCTGCCCTTACCTAAAAGGAAAAGGGCAAAGAAGAACATTGAAGGATCTGACAGTGAAGCACTTTCATCCACATCCTCCATCTCATCTTCCCCAGTGCGAATTCAACCATCCACTCCCTCATTACACATTGTTGTTCATCAGGGATTAGGAACTTCAACATCCCAACCTGCTCAATCCTCAATATCAAGTCCTTCCCAAACATCTGCAATTTCATCAGCCATCTCATCCCATACTGGTGTTTCAATGGAAAATCCATGGAATAGACCTGGTGCGGTCAATATGCCTGCACCATTACATGCATTACCTGATGCTCCTGAAAAATGGCTACCCAAGTTTAACCCAGATGATGGTATACAAGCTGAGGAACATATTAATAACTTCATGTTATCAGTTAATTTGAAAGGAGTAACAGAGGAAGATGTTGTCGTTAGGCTTTTCCCTTATACTTTGCAAGGATCAGCAGGATCCTGGTATTTTTCCTTGCCTTCTGGATCCATTACCAGTTGGACCACTTACCAAGAACAGTTTCTCACTAAATATGGTGATGATAGATCTTTAACCACATTAATAAATGATCTCTCCAATCTTAGGATAGAGCATAGGGAACCGATTAAATAATTCAATGCGTGATTCAATAAACTCTTGAATAAAATCCCAACGGCCTCCAAACCAAGTGAGAAAATCAGAAGCGAATGATATATAACTGCCCTACCTGCCAATATAGTTATTTTCGTAAACAGGGCCGAAAAACCAACTTTAGCTGAAAACATGAAAGAAGCACTTGCTGTGGAGAAACGTATTAATGCTCTAGAAAAGAAAGCTGCTCTTGAAGATAGAAAATCCAAAAAAGTTTCTTTTAAAGACGATTCAAAGAAGAAAACCCCTAAATATCCATATGATATGGAAGGTCTGCAAAAAGTCCTTAAGACTTTGTCAAATGAAATGGTTGAAATCAAAAAACAAGTAGCAGAAACCTCAACTAAAAGGCCCTTTAGAAATTTCAAGAAAATGGAATCAAAACCACCAAATGTTATATCTAATGCAGATTCAGATCTTGAGGAAGAAGAAGAAGAGGAAACAATTTCACCAATTGATGAAGAAGAGGAAGTTGTTGAATGCCATGGAATGTGGGATTTCATACTGCCTAACTCCGATACAGAAAATGAACAAGAAGCCTTTCCTGTCACTACTAGGAGTAAAGGTGCCCCTGAACCCATCCAAGAAACTTCAAAGAAAAGAAGTGCTAGTGCTACTATTACAAAGGAAAAGATATCCACAAAGAAGCCAGCTGCAACAATTCCCTAAAACCAACCTTCAACCTCAAATATAACTTCAACATCTAAAACGTTGGTAGTATTCGATTCAATGGATTACAATATTTTTGATGATATGAAGAAAACTAAGGCAAACATTACTATGTTTGAACTTAGTAAACTAAAACATCAGCAGAAATTGCTTCTCAAAGAATTGAATGTTGTTCCTTTTTCACCTCTTCCCAGTGCTAAAGCTACAAATGATTCAGGTCAACCACCTTCTAGTAGGATTGAAGCTACTGATACAATTCTGATTGGAGACAGATCAAATTCCCATACTCCTTCTTTCCTCTTAACCTATGAGATTTATAATTGAAATCTGCACAATTGTTTGATTGATTCAGGGGCATCCTCAAATATAATGCCAGCTTCGGTTTGTTCCAAACTGAACATTGAGCCCCAAAAGTCAGCAATTCACATTGTGCAGTTAGATAGAACCAAGGTCCAGGTTTTAGGATAAATTAACTCTGTAACTATCAGGTTATCGACCGATCCACGAGTAGTTCAAACAATTGATATCTTAATCGCCGATATACCTGAATTTTATGGTTTAATCTTGAGTAGGGATTGGTCTGAGAAGCTCCATGGGTATATTTCTACCGATTGGTCCCACATGTGGCTACCCTACAAAGGAAAGCCAAATCAAATAAAAATCAATCGGGAAAAACACATGACCCACACTCTTACAGAATTTGAACAGGAAAATCAACCAATAGCATTTAATAACAATATCTTGGGAAATTATTCATCTGAATCATTCTTTGGCAATTTCACAGCCCAACCATCTCCTTTCTCAGTAAACAATTTTACATCTCAGATCGAAAATTATTCCCAAACAGATAGATCAAGGTGTTTTAACAATACTGAGGAAACTGTAAATAAAATTATTGATAATTCTTTATTTTGGTCACTATATTTTGATGGCTCTAAGTCTAGCGAAGGCTCGGGAGCAGGATGTATCTTGGTTAGCCCTCAGGGAGAAAAAACAATGTTGTCCTGTAGATTGGAGTTTGAATGCACAAACAATACAGCTGAGTACGAAGCCTTAGTCCAAGGACTATACAAAGCGATTCGCCTCAAGGTTCAATATTTGAAATTGTTTGGCGATTCAGAAATTATTATTAAACAGGTGAGAAATACGATTCATTGTCTTTCTAGCCACCTCAAACATTATCAGTCGCTGGTACAAGAACTCACCTCTCACTTTTCAGCATTCAATATTTCTTCCATCCCTAGGTCTCAAAATTCAGCAGCCGACTTGCTAGCCAATGTTGCTTCCAAACTCCTACCTTCCGAAGATTATAGCCCAGATAGATTTTTAGTAGAGTTGTTGTTTAGACCATCAATTCCTGACAATGTCACTAATTGGAGAGTATTCAATCACGATGAAGACATCTTACAATTTTTGACTTCCGAAAAGTCCTATGATGATCAGAGCATAGAGGAAAGCGAGCATGATCTTCAGATGAGAGAAAAGCACGAGGAAAACTCAATACCGAAGCCTGTGGTGAAGCTTGAGGATCTTTACGATATTAAAGATAGGTTTAAACATGTGACCAATACAAAGCTCCATAGTTCCACCTTAAGGTTTGAATTGATAAATCTTGGCACTGAGCAAAATCCTCAAAACATTAATTTAGGATTAAGACTTTCTATGGAAGAAAAGACAGCATTCATTAGACTGTTAAGGAAAAATAAGCATGTATTTGCTTGGAAATATGACGATTTAAAGACATATGATGCATCTATCATCCAGCATACCATTCCAATGCTTGCCGAACAAAAACCAGTTCAACAAAAGCTGAGGAAAATACATTTGAACTTAGAGAGTCAAATAAAACCAGAACTCAATAAACTCTTGAAAGCTAAGATTATTTTTCCCGTTCGGCACTCAAACTGGGTCTCCAATATGGTGCCTGTTGGGAAGAAAAAGGGCGACATCAGGATTTGTATAGATTTCAGAAATCTGAATAAGGCAAGTCAAAAAGATAATTTCCCATTACCTACTATGGAGCAGATACTCCATTCAGTAGCAGGCTCTGAGTTGATGTCCTTTTTAGATGGTTTTTCAGGAAATAACCAAGTTTTGATCCTGTTGTGGGGAAAAATGCCTATGCAGGACGATCCTATCCACCTAAGGTGTGGCAGTGCCTCAGCAACAAATGAATACAGCTATTATGATTTCTTCCTTTATGAAATGTGAAAGAGGGGAGATCGGTAGACTTACCATTGTCTTCCGATTGTCCCTCGAACTAGATCCTCTTCTCTTTGTGTGTCCACAGCTACTTGCCTCCTCGCTTGCCCAAGAGAATAGCTACTTGAATCCCATGAGATCACAAGAGAACAGCTACCTGTGACAAGAGAACAGCTACTTGCGACAAGAGAAGAACACAATACAAAGGCAAATATACATATTCATAAATGATTCAGGATTAGAAGTAAATCAAATATACTAATGCAATCATACAAAATACACCAGCATATAGGAAAGAATCAAGATAGCTTTATTGAAAGTAACAGGGTTCAGGAAGAGATACAACCCATAGGGCTCCAATCCAGCATCTCCTTCCCAGCAGAATGGAATTCCTTCTTCAGCTCCCTTCAAAGCATAACACACCCAATGTTTCTAGCCACAAACCAACAGCAATTCTTTGCAAATACCAAATTCCAGCCTCCCTAATCTCATGTAGGAGAGATCTATATATAGGGATATTGGAGAGAGGATGAGTCAGCTTGAGGCTGGTACAAAACTGACTAGTGTCCTCTCCCTCTCATAGTGCTTGAGTCCACTTGGAGGTTCTTGCTTCCACTTGGAGATTTGGAACCTCTTACTCATCACCAGTCGAATTCCCTGATGCAAGTGTCATTTTGGAAGCTTCCTGGGCATTGACACCTTGAGGAATGAGCCTGCCACTTGTCCAGTTATGCTCAGCGCAGGTAGCCTTTGTTGCAGTTGACATTCAACGCAGGTAGACAGTGGAGCAGTTGACATTCAGCGCAGATGCTCAGTGGAGCAGTTGACATGTGTTAGGATATTCCGACACATAGGATATAGTTAAGTTCAACTTGGTCTAGTATAGAGTTAGGTTAGAGTTAGGTAAAGTGTGTTTCTTTACCGTTGTACATTTTGTAACTTACAATCCGACGGTCACGATATGTAGTGATCCGACGGTTCACTCTCACCTCGGTATTACCGACACTTGATCCGTGGCTTGACACCCGATTGGTCCATGAGTTCTATTTAAAGCGCATGGAGGGTCATTGTTCGGGTAATCCGTGCATGAGAGAAGCTTATGTAAATTTTCATTCTTTGATTAATAAATTGCCTGTAGTACCCACGTTGGGACAGGCCGTGGACTATTTCCCTCCTTGCACTCTGAGGGTTTTAACCACGTCAAAAATACTGGTGTATTGATTTGAGATCTGGTTGTGAGCGGTGTCCTTTTGGTATTCTTTCTGTGGAACTTACCCTGTAAATTCCTACATGGTATCAGAGCTATTTGAGGGCCGCGTCCGTTGGTGATCCAAATCTGAAGCCGGTAGAACTGCATGCGGCTGTCGTTTCCTAGATCTGTTGTTTCTGACTGCTTTCGGGGCGAGAGGACTGCTCTGTTGCGTTCGGAGCATCTGTTCCAGTGAGGAACCCCTTTCGTTTCACGCGAAAAGGTTTCCGGTAGCCCTAGCTGCGTCATTTTTCAGATCGGGAGGTATACAGTGTTTCTTTTGCAGTTTACTGTTATTTTCTCTCTGCTTATTTCGGTCTCAGTTTATTTAGCCTTTTTTTTAACCGGATCTATACCTTTCATTTCTGTGTATGCTCTTTGCCCTGCGACTCTGTGCGATCTGGGCAAATCAGAAACAGAAAGGAAGGATTTTTCTCATGCGTATGCTCTTTTCCCTGCACCTTAATGTGATCTCGGAAAATCAGAAACATTGAGAAAAATATTTAGTTTTTCGGCTAAAGCTAACTTTGAGATTTTTTTTTTTAAATTTCTAGTTTTTTGGCTAAAGCTAACTTCGAGCCGCAAGGTTCGTTTTTCTTTGCATATTCGTGTTGGGTTTTGTGTTTTGTGTTTTGTAGGGAAAAAGAGCTTTCTCAAGGCAAGCACGCAAACCAAGGCCCCCCCTCTCTCTCTCTCTCTCTCTCTCTCAAATTTTTTGTATAGATCAATTGGTACAAAGCTATTTTAAGAGAGTAGAGGTCTTGGGTTCAAGTCTCCATTTTGTGGGGGCGGATTTTTTCATTCCCGCACATTCGCGCACTTTGCCGGCAACGTCAACAATTTTTTTTCAAAAAGCCATAACTTCTTCATCCGGAAGCCTTTTTCAGAGCCGTTTTTTTTAAAACCGCCTATTTTTTCGAGATCTATCCGTTGAAACACTTACTTTTAGCATCTTCAGCTTCAGTTTTTTTTAAAATGGAAAGTCCATGCCAAGTCATTCTTGACAGCACTAACTACTTCCAATGGGTAGAATACATGGAAGATTTACTTAGAAGTAAAGGTCTCTTCAGAATAGCCACAAACCAAGAGAAGAAACCAAAAGATGAAGACAAGGCGGCAAAATGGGAAAATAGACAAGATCAAGCACGTGGTTTGATAGGGATGTCTATTTCTCCTGATCTTAGATTCCACATTGCAGGACTTGAGACTCCTCATGAAGCATTAGAAAAACTTGCTAAAGTTTTTGGGATTAAAAATGAAATTAGAGCCCATCAACTTGAAAATGAGCTGCTTACTTTGGATCCTAATAATTTTTCTTGCATTGAAGATTTCTTGTCCAAATTCAAGACCCTTAGATATCTCTTGGAAGGTGTTAAAGTTAAGAAAGAAGATGGTAACCTTATTTATTCCATCCTTACTAAGTTGGGACCAGCCTACTCTGTATTTGTTTCCACTTTCTATTCTACTAGGGAAGCTTTCATTTGTCAAGGACAAGACTACAAGGCCCCTTCCTTTGACTCCTTTTGTGATTCCTTAATAAGAGAACAAGAAAAACTCTTACACCTTGGTCTTCTTAATCTTGGAAACTCTTCCACGAAAGCGTTAGCCGCCCAGCAGCAACCAAATTCAAAGAATCCTAAGAAGTCATATCCTCAAAAGAATGGTCCTAAACCATCTCAGCCTCAAAATGAAAGATCATTTCAGCAAAATGATAAGACCAATAAAAACAAATGGAAGAAGACTGATAGACATTCTAACTTTTGTAATCGAGATGGCCACTTAGAATCTAAATGCTTTAAGAAGATGGAAGCCTTGGAAGCCGCAATGAAGAAACATAACATCCATGTGGAGCCTACTTCAACTTCAACTTCCGGAATGGCACTTTCTGCATCTCATTGTCAATCATCTCAGTCTGGTTATGCATTAAATGTATCTTCTTCTTCTTCTCATTCTCATGAGTGGCTCATTGATTCTGGAGCCTCTTGTCACATGGCCAAAAACCAAGCCATGTTTTCTTCTTTAAATGATTGTAACACCAAAAATATATATATTGGTGATGATAGATCTCTTAATGTTGTAGGGACTGGAACTGTTCATCTAGACCATGGTCAGTTTAATGATGTATTATGTGTTCCAACCTTATCCTGCAACCTTCTATCTGTCTATCAGATAACTCACTCAGGTGAAGGTAAAATTGTTGAATTTTCACCTCATGATGTTGTAATCAAGGATCTAAAAGATCCTAAACAGATTCTAGCTACTGGTCTTACTGATGATTCCAAAAGGTTGTATAAGTTTCACAACTTTGGTTCATCCAATCTTCCCTCAGTATTTGTTGCTCATAATGATGAAGTGAGAAAACTTTGGCATGAGCGATTTGGTCAGTTAAACTATCGCTCCCTTCAGCATCTATGTAAAGAAAATATGGTGACAGGTCTTCCCATGGTATCTTGCAGAGATGGTGTTTGTTCCGGATGTGTACTCGGAAAACATCATCGGGACAGTTTTGACAAACGTTCCTCTTGGCACGCCTCAGCCCCTTTACAGCTTGTGCACAGTGATTTATGTGGTCCTCTTCCTGTTGCTTCATTCTCTGGCTGCAAGTACTTCTTAACTTTCATTGATGATTTCTCCAGACGCACTTGGGTATACTTCTTAAAACTCAAGAGCGAAGTATTTAACACTTTTTTGGCCTTCAAAGCCTTTGTTGAAAAACAATCTGGACATCAAATTCTTAAGCTAAGAACTGATAATGGTGGAGAATATGTTAAAAACACATTCATCAACTTTTGCACCGAAAATGGAATTCAAATGCAACATACTGTTCCATACACTCCACAACAAAATGGTGTAGCTGAAAGGAAAAATCGCACCTTAAAGGAAATGGCTAATTGTATGCTACAATCTAAAGGACTCAGTCTTAGTTTTTGGGCCGAAGCAATTAATTGTGCAAATTATATAATCAATCGCACTCCTACTAAGGTTCTAGAGAATATCACTCCAGAAGAAGCTTGGAGTTCCATTAAACCAGATGTAAGTCACTTTCGTGTGTTTGGAAGTGAAGCATGGGCCCATATTCCAGATGAAAAGCATAAAGCTTTAGAACCTAAGAGTGAGAAATGTACTTTTGTTGGATATTCTGAAGATGTAAAAGGTTATAGACTTATTCCATTTAAGTCCAAAAATGTTATCATTAGAAGAGATGTAAAATTTGATGAAAATAAATCGGCCTGCGAGCCTAGTCCGGCGGATGTGCCACCTCTTCCTATCTCTTCTACTTTTGAAAACCTTTCTTCTTCAGATGATGAAAGCGAGGATGATAATCCTCCCCCACCTTCTCAGGATCCTCAACTTCCAATATGGGTCCGTGCTACTCGGGATGCAGCAGGTGATCTTGCCGGTGATCCTACAGATCAGCGACGTACACGTTCTCAGTTTGAAAGAGCCTCTTCTTTACTGGCTCAAGCTCCAGTAAATCATGATCCTGACACTTTTGCAGAAGCTTCAGGCCATCCACATTGGGAAGCAGCTATGAATGAAGAATATCATTCATTAATGACAAATGATACATGGGATCTTGTTCCTCTACCAAAGGGACGCAAACTTGTTAGATGTAAATGGGTTTACAGAACCAAGTATGGACCAGATGGGAAAGTTGAGAAACATAAAGCTCGTCTCGTGGCTAAGGGATTTTCACAGGTTGAAGGCATTGACTACACTGAAACCTTCTCCCCTATTGCCAAAATGAACTCTATCCGCCTTTTTCTTTCCCTTGCTGCCTCTTTAAAATGGGAAGTCCATCAGATGGATGTTAAATCTGCCTTCTTGCATGGGGACTTGCAGGAAGAAATCTATATGGAACAACCCATTGGCTTCATACAAACAGACTCCAACCTTGTTTGTCGACTTAAGAAATCCCTTTATGGCCTCAAGCAAGCTCCTCGGGCTTGGTATGCCAAAATGGATAACTTTCTTTTAGAATCTGGCTTTTCTAGGTGTCATTCTGACAATACTGTCTACACCAAGAAAGTGGGCAACTCTCTTATCATCCTTGTTCTTTATGTTGATGATCTTATTCTTACTGGTAGTGATCCCAACCTTATAAACCATGTGAAGTCCAGCCTTAAAAAGAAATTTGAAATGACAGACTTAGGACATTTACACTATTTTCTCGGTCTTCAAGTCTTGCAATCCCAAGAGGGTATTTTCCTTTCCCAGTCCAAGTATGCTTGTGATATTCTTCGTCATTTTCACATGGAAGACTGTAAGCCAGCCCCTTCTCCCTTTCAGTCTGGAGTCAAACTTTCAGTCTCTTGTACTTCTCCTGAAGTTGATGCTACCTTATACCGTCAACTTGTCCGGAAACTCTTGTATTTAACCCATACTCGTCCTGATCTTTCCTTTGTTGTTGGCCTTGTTGCTCGTTTTATGCAAAACCCCCGTGAAAGTCATTGGAAAGCAGCTAAAAGAATACTTCGTTATGTTCGAGGTACAGTACAGTTTGGGATTCATTACAGTGCCAAAGCAGCTCCTCTGTTAGTTGGTTTCACTGATTCTGATTGGGCTGGTGACCCTGATGATCGGAAGTCTACTGCCGGTTATGTATTCACTCTTGGTTCAGGACCTATTACATGGGCTTGTAAGAAACAGGCTGCCATTTCTCTTTCGTCAGCAGAAGCAGAGTATCGTGGTGCCATGGAAGCTAGTAAGGAAGCCTTGTGGCTTCGTCAGATCCTATCAGAGTTTGGCTTTGAGCAGCAGCATCCAACCACACTTTGGTGTGATAATCAAAGTGCCATTCAGCTATGCAAAGATCCAGTCCAGCATCAGCGCAGCAAACACATTGAACTACACACGCACTTCATCAGAAAGCTCATTCATGACCATGTTCTTGAAGTGCAATATTGTCCAACAGATGATCAAGTTGCAGACATCTTCACAAAGGCTCTCACAGAGGCGAAGTTCACTAAACTTCGATATATGCTTGGAGTTCAGGAAGTTGTCACTAAGGGGGGATAGGCTCTAGTGCCTCCTTCCTTCTCCTATTGTGTCATATTTGTAAATCCTTCAATCCTATCCCAAGTTGTTCTTAAGGGGGGATGTTAGGATATTCCGACACATAGGATATAGTTAAGTTCAACTTGGTCTAGTATAGAGTTAGGTTAGAGTTAGGTAAAGTGTGTTTCTTTACCGTTGTACATTTTGTAACTTACAATCCGACGGTCACGATATGTAGTGATCCGACGGTTCACTCTCACCTCGGTATTACCGACACTTGATCCGTGGCTTGACACCCGATTGGTCCATGAGTTCTATTTAAAGCGCATGGAGGGTCATTGTTCTGGTAATCCGTGCATGAGAGAAGCTTATGTAAATTTTCATTCTTTGATTAATAAATTGCCTGTAGTACCCACGTTGGGACAGGCTGTGGACTGTTTCCCTCCTTGCACTCTGAGGGTTTTAACCACGTCAAAAATACTGGTGTATTGATTTGAGATCTGGTTGTGAGCGGTGTCCTTTTGGTATTCTTTCTGTGGAACTTACCCTGTAAATTCCTACAACATGATCCAGAATTGCCTTGTTTTTGAGTGTTTTCAGGTGGAGAACTTCTGTGAATTGCTGTGGTTTGCTGGCCTTGTTCCTCTAGGGGTAGGAACAACATGTTTAGGGACTTTGGATCCCTTGATTATTGACATTTCATGCTCAGTGATGCAAGGCACAAAAATGTCTATAACAGTTGCCCCCTAAAGTATGAGGCCGTTTATCGGGTGAAATGCTTTATCTAGGAGGGTCCGAAGTTCATCCATCTGTTGGGAGGAGACCTGTAATAAAATACAATACAATACATTATGATTCATACTGTTTTCATGATCTAGCTGAGGCGGGCATTCCCATGCTCAACTTTATAAATTCATTTTTGTACATAGAACAGACGATCGTCTAATGGTAGACTGATAATTTTGGTGAAATTATCATCCTTTGAGTAGGATGATCATCTGCTGCAATGATGTACATGTCAAATGTCTTTATCTTTCCTGAATATATATCGCAGCCCGGATAGATGAAACTAGATCTGGGGTCTTCAAACTCATTCGATCTTCACTCTAAGTACAATTCGATCCATGTGAGAATTGCGCTGAAGTCGAACATGGAAAGACATCGCTTGATTACCGGTCAATGATGTAAACCGTTAACAAGCGCGAGAGGAATCACCGATAATGATAATGACCCTCAAGGTACTGCAGTACAATTCACGTGGTGTGAATAAAGGACTTGGCGTCGAACACCACGCAAAATCTTCTGGTCGAAGGTCATTGATGTATACCTGTCGCCGGAAGTGAGAAACTTGCCATTGAGGCATGCAAGCTTCAAAGTACTGAAAGGGGTTGTTCCTAGATCAACTCCTTGGATAATGAGCTGATGTCGACAAGGAGCGATCCGTCAAAGGAGGGCCTTAATGAATCCCACATCAGTGACACGGAACGGAGCTAATGATTTTAATGGAGGTGAAAACGATATGTGACATATGATTCAGGGTGGAGGTCATGAATGGATGAAGGATAATGTATGGCAGTGGATGGGACCCGGTTGACTCTTTCTGAACGACTTCTCTTGAACATATGGCGACACTAATGTGATGGATTGGTAGCATTACCCCAAATATGGATGGTATGGCAAGACCATGGTGATGTGACCAGTGAATGAAACAACACAACCCGAATATGATACAGAGGAAAAGTGTCATGTTCAAGAGCGACCTGCTACCATTAAAGTTTTCTTGATTTTTCCCAATTTTTCCCCAGTCATTGCTGACCAGTACCTCTTTATTTTTGTCAAGCTTGAGGAGGATAACATATGCTTGTTCTATAACCTGCCCTTCGGGCAAGCCCATCACTATGTTTTAAAGAGCCTAGCGATAGTAAAACTCGTTCTCGTCTAAAGACAAGTTTGTCGCTATTTAATAATTTTAACGAGTCTAACGACAAGGATAACTCGGTCCTTTTCATTTTTAGAGAGTCTGAAAAGGTACATAAAGTTAACTCAAAAATTCCTTTTTCGTCATTTAATCCCTTAAGTCCGAAAAAGTATAAAACAATACAAAAGGGATGAGTTTTCGATATCTTTAAGGAGCCGAACAAAACAAGCGCTCGATCTTTTTGCGCAATAATCCCTCAGGTCCAAAAAGATTAAAATCTAGAGGAGGGATAGCTCTTCCTGTCCTTTAACGAGCTGGAAGGCCAAAACTCGGCAATCTTTTTATATTTTATGAGTCAGTTGAAAAGAGCTTAAAGAAGACTCGTCTTTTGAGGAACGAGTGATAAACAGGGATAGCAACTGATTCCAGGTACAGGTTGGAATTTTCCAATCACGGCAGTGTCACAAGGATGGCTAGGTGAAATCACTCTTCGCAGCTGTTCCTCAAAATGGGTAAACAATCATATGGAGGTGAACGATCGGCCAAATGAAAAGTGGAGGTGGCAGGTGCAAACACGACCAAGGCTCTTTATGGCTGATAAATTTATGATCACAGCGATTATTTACCGGGATAGGTTCATTTTTTAGTTAAAAATGAGCTTAAACTCTAGAGGAAACATTGCTCACTGCTTATATTTATTTTTTAACGAGCATGAAGACCGCGTTAAAACTGCTCGGATCTTGCGTTTATTTTTTAACGAGCATGAACTTTATGCTAAAACTGCTCGATTACCCAGTCTTTTGATAAGAGTGTCTCATCAAGATTCTATTTTTTAAGGAGCTTCATCTCACTAAGCTTTGCTCCCCATCCTTTCTTTATGCAAGTTTGGAAACGGCTAATCCTACGAGTTTAAAGGGTTATACCTACGGGTTTAAAGGGAGGACCTAAAAATTTAAAAAATAAATAGTCGCCCCTTGCTTGCATTCCAAAAGGTTTGCATGCCCCCAGGTATAAAACAGAGTTTCAAGGTTACCTCTACTTACCCTCCGCCAAAACATTTGTTTTAATCGAGAGAGGCTTACCTCTTTCAGGTTACCCAAAGATTGTCTCGTTACTCTTTCAAACAAAACACTTCCTCGGAAATGTCTACCGAAATAGACAAGGGTGAATGACTCTGGTGCCAAACACGTAACTTTGACAAAAGAATCTTATTCTAGAACAACCCCTCTTCCACCCACGGACGGGGTACGGACTAGTCATATTCTCCTGCGGAAACCTACCCTATACCCAAAGTTTTCCTGCCGAAGCAGGGCAGGACGCATGCCCCCTGGGTTCCAGCCATATCCTCCCGGATTACTCGCGCTCATCAGGAGGACGAACCGTGGGTTGAGACACTTCTTGCATGAATAGACCATTTAGGTATGGCACATGACTATTTGCGATGTGTGATCCGGGAAACGAAAGTTGGTCCACGAGCTTGACCATTCTTCCTTCATGCGGAAAACACATTACTCTAAAGAGTGAGGAGACTACAGCTCCCATGCAATATATATAGTCTCGTCCAAGGAGTAGGTTATAATCCAAGGGTCCTTGAATGACCATCACGTTCATTTGAACGGTCTTCCCTTTCAATGTTATAGGCACATTGGGGAGGATCCCTAAAGGTCGACTGGTTCCTTTATCAAAACCTGATAGATTTCTCATCTCAGGTAAAAGCGCTGGCGAACCAAGCGCTTTCCAAGCAATAGAGGAAAGGATACTCACAGATGCCCCCTCATCAATGATAGTGCCAGCCATTACCATTCTATATATTTGACAAATAATTCTAAATGGCACACTGGCTGGCAATCGGGGTCTGCCTAGTTGGTTCCAATCAAAGGACACAACCAGGTTGCTTGGTGGTGGGACCGAATATACGGCCGGATAGCGCTCTGATGAACTTCCTTCCTGCGACAAAGGAATGGTGGCATTGCCCCCTTGATCATCAGAGTCAGTGCTGATGAAGAGAACCTTGACGGTGTCGTCTGTATTCTCCTCTGTGATGGTGTCATTCGAAGGTGGAGCCTCTGAAGGCAAAACCGGGTCAACTACCGTATCAACCTTTTGACTTTCGTCAGGCATGGATCCAGATGGTTCTTCTTCAATGACAGGTGCTTCGGCTGGCCATCTAAGTGGCTCAGCCGGATTCTCAACTAGTGAGGGACTTAGCAGGAGTCTTTGATATCCAGGAGGAAGATTCGCTCGTAAAATCGGGCGATCTTCCAGAACTCTTTTTGCCTCGTCTAAGAAGGGACAACGGTGGATGGCGTGATCGCCTTCACACAGTCTGCAGGGAAATTTAACTTTCCCATTCTGTCCTGGAGCTTCACTCCCACTAGTTGACGGTGAGCAGTCGACATGGCTATCAGAGGTCGATGCTCCAGAATTGTGCAAACGGGGGGACCAGTCTCTTAGTATCCGTGGGATACAAGGACAATCTCTATGGAAGTGGTCTCCCCTGCAGATGACGCATGGCGATTTAGGCCTTACGAGTGCGGTGTGTGGATTTTTGTTAGATGGCATTTGTTTGCCCCCAGTCATCTTAGGCTCCTTCTTCTTCTTTTCTTTCTTCTTCTTCTCCTCCTTCTCCTTAGGAACCCGATTTTTTGATCGACCAGTTCCGTCAAGCGAAGAGGAAGGAGGGGAGGAAGATGAAGTGGAAGGCTGGGAGGCAACTCTTGTCTGATCTAACTGTTGACTCGACTGTTCAGGAGTGGTGGAATTCTGAACGACATTGGTTGAAAAGAGCCAAACTGGTAGATCAATTGTCAGTCCTGGAAGCGACAATGTGGCCATGTGGGGCACACCAACATCTCCCCAAGAGGAGAAGGGACTAGGATTTCCACCCAAGGGAACTCCTTGGTTGGTGTGCTCCATCTTTTCAACCTAAAGATCAACGCAGGATTAAAGGGTGATTTTTACGTTTAAAATAAATTGTTAACGACGCTTTAGACACAACTTGCTTTTTCACTTTTAAAGAGTCGAGAAAAAGCTAAAGATGACTCTAGTCTCCTTCGATGTTTTAACAAGCCCGAAGTGACAAATGCTCGAATGGACTTTTTCTGTTATAGAGTCTGAAAAAGGCCAAAAGAAACTGCTCTGGAGATCTAGGCAGAGGGTGTGCCAAACTTTTCGCAAAACCACAGAATACTTTTTACGGTACGGGTGGTCGATCTTCGTGAATGTTGTGTTCACTGCATTGCGATCAGTAGGGCGGCCGACACGGCTTCCTATGGATAAAAGATATATGCCTATAGGGGTCTCCCAATATATACGCGACGGTACGTGGGAGCACAAATCCGTACTAGCGCTACCGTCTCTCAGGAGGAATCACCCACCTTCGTAGAGATCGACAGTCACTAGGCTTAACGACGCCGGAACACGTCTCTAGCCTAGACCTCTATGTTGTGCGTTATGTTACAAAGCGTTGTTAGGTTCATTCAGTTTATTTTAGGTTGATCTTTTTAAAGTTTTCCTTTCAAGGTTCACCACGAGATGTATGATACAACTTCCTAAATGCAGTCTAAGATGATAAGCAAGCTTTATTATCTTTCAACTTTGAAAATCCTAGCTACTAAGGGAAAAGAGAGCGACTATCTTTTCTCAAAGAGCAATCAGCACACTCTAATGCACTTTCCCTAAATCCAACATGCAAACTATCAAATGCAAAATGCACAATGCAGGTGTTTGTTTTCCACTTTCTTAGTATAAATGCCTACAAAGAAAGTTTTTTGCACAACTTTGAATTTGCTTTTACAATGATCAAAATAAACAAGTTCTCTTTCTTCGAAATCAACAAGGGTAGAAGAGATTACAATCACTTTGCGATTTTCGAAATAAAGACTTGTTTTGATACTTTGAAAAGAAAAAATTCAAACCAATAAGCAAAAGTAAAACTATAATCAATCTGAACAAACAGCCAATGAACTCTCTTCTAAGATCACTATCAATCAGATCTGAATCAAAGGCTACAGGATGATCACTTTACTTATGCAAAGGAAGACTGTAAATGACGCCACAAACACATAAAAACATTCACAATCTTTTTGTACAAAAATGAGGCGGAATTCAAGCAAAGAAAAGGGTTATCAGACTGGCACATATGCTTGGTTAAAGGCTGCAAAAACAAAGATCAAAATAGGGCAAAAGAGGACAAAGAACCCCAGCTACACAAGGCCACACTGGTTCAGCGTAGGTCTAACACTGTCAGTTTGACATTCAGTGCAGGTAGCCCCTTCGGGACCTGCGTTGAAATGCATACTGCCTGCACAGTGTTTGCGCTGAAGAGAGAAACTCTCGTTTCCCTTGGTTTCTGGATCACAAAATGCTCAAAAATCAACTGTTTCAGGCCAAATCAGAAACACAAGCAAGGTATAAACAGAGGGATGCTTTGATAGGGTACTAAAGACTATCACAAGGATCATCAAATCATTTGTGGATCTAGTTTAGATCATAGACAAGTCCAACAAACTGGATCAAAGCAGCAACTTTTACTTTGCATCCGGGAAAGATGCAGTTCAAGAGTTGTTGTCAAGTCTATGAAGTAAACAAATGACGGAAACACAAATGAAATGAATAAACAAGTTCTTCCCCAGCGGAGTCACCAATTTGTTGTGGGGAAAAATGCCTATGCAGGACGATCCTATCCACCTAAGGTGTGACAGCGCCTTAGCAACAAACGAATACAGCTATTATGATTTCTTCCTTTATGAAATGTGAAAGAGGGGAGATCGGCAGACTTACCGTTGTCTTCCGGTTGTCCCTCGAACTAGATCCTCTTCTCTTTGTGTGTCCACAGCTACTTGCCTCCTCGCTTGCTCAAGAGAACAGCTACTTGAATCCCACGAGATCACAAGAGAACAGCTACCTGTGACAAGAGAACAGCTACTTGCGACAAGAGAAGAACACAATACAAAGGCAAATATACATATTCATAAATGATTCAGGATTAGAAGTAAATCAAATATACTAATGCAATCATACAAAATACACCAGCATATAGGAAAGAATCAAGATAGCTTTATTGAAAGTAACAGGGTTCAGGAAGAGATACAACCCATAGGGCTCCAATCCAGCATCTCCTTCCCAGCAAAGTGGAATTCCTTCTTCAGCTCCCTTCAAAGCATAACACACCCAATGTTTCTAGCCACAAACCAACAACAATTCTTTGCAAATACCAAATTCCAGCCTCCCTGATCTCATGTAGGAGAGATCTATATATAGGGATATTGGAGAGAGGATGAGTCAGCTTGAGGCTGGTATGAAACTGACTAGTGTCCTCTCCCTCTCATAGTGCTTGAGTCCACTTGGAGGTTCTTGCTTCCACTTGGAGATTTGGAACCTCTTACTCATCACCAGTCGAATTCCCTGATGCAAGTGTCATTTTGGAAGCTTCCTGGGCATTGACACCTTGAGGAATGAGCCTGCCACTTGTCCAGTTACGCTCAGCGCAGGTAGCCTTTGTTGCAGTTGACATTCAACGCAGGTAGACAGTGGAGCAGTTGACATTCAGCTCAGATGCTCAGTGGAGAAGTTGACATGATCCAGAATTGCCTTGTTTTTGAGTGTTTTCAGGTGGAGAACTTCTGTGAATTGCTGTGGTTTGCTGGCCTTGTTCCTCTAGGGGTAGGAACAACATGTTTAGGGACTTTGGATCCCTTGATTATTGACATTTCATGCTCAGTGATGCAAGGCACAAAAATGTTTATAACAGATTCATCATGATGACAGACTCAAAACTACCTTCAGAACAAAATGGGGAACTTATGCTTATCAGAAAATGCCTTTCGGACTTATTAATGCAGGAGCCACGTTCCAAAGAGCGATGGATATAGATTTCAAAGGATTGGTCAAAAAAACAGTAGTTGTCTACTTAGATGATATTACTTTATTTTCTAAGAAGAGATCCAATCATTTCCATGATTTAAATCAAATCTTTGAGCGCTGCAAAAGGTACGGTATTTCACTCAATCCCAAAAAATCCTTCTTCGCTCTTAATCAAGGAAAGCTCTTGGGCTTTATTGTTTCCAAAGATGACATTTATATTGATCCGGATAGGATTAAAGAAATCTCTGAAATCCCTTTTCCTCATAATAAAAAATCCATCCAGACATTTTTAGGCCAAATCAATTTTGTCAAAAGATTTGTTCCAGACTTTTCTCACATCATTTTGCCACTACAAACTATGATTAAGAAAAATTCAGTGTTTAGATGGGGATCAGCAGAAAAGGAATCATTTGATTCCATTAAACAATCAATAATCAATGCCCCCACTTTGAACACTCCCAATTTTTCTAATCATTTCACATTGTATACTATCGCATCCGAATCATCTTATGCAGCAGTACTCACTCAGATTAATGATCACAACTTGGAAGCACCGATTTCATTTTATAGTTCAAACCTACAGGGTGTTGAACTGAATTATTCCGAAGTAGAAAAACAAGCCTTTGTTGTGTATAAAGCTATCAAACATTACAGACCCTTCCTTTTAAAAGCCCGTACAAAAGTTATAGTTCCTTTTCCTGCAGTAAGGCAACTACTAATCCAAAGGGAATAAGGTGAAAAAAGGGCAAACTGGGTTACAGCACTTCAAGAATATGACTTGGAAATCAAGCCAGCAAATATTGTTAGAGGCCCAGGTTTTTGTAGGTTATTAGCAGGAGCATCCAACATTCAACAACCAGGTGATACAGAACATATTGAAGAAATCAACCAGATAAGTATTAATGATTCTGAATCACAATATGAAGACTTGATATTTTATTTGAAAAATGGATATGCACCTCCTAACCTGTCTTATAAAAACAAAAGGGCCATTAGATTAAAAGCAAGAAACTTCACAATCATTGATGATGTACTTTTTAGGAAAAATTATGATTCAATTTTATTAAGATGCCTAGAAAAACCTCAAGCACAAAAGGTTTTGCAGGAACTACATGATGGACCAGCAGGAGGAAATTTTGGAGCTGACACAACAGCCCACAAAATCATTCATGCTGGATACTATTGGCCCACCCTGTTTAGAGATGCTCATGAATATGTAAGGAAATGCCGAAGTTGTCAAACTTCTAGTGGTAGACAAAAGCTAGCTTTCCCTTTGCAACCAATCAATTGAACAACCGTTTGAGCAATGGGGATTGGACATCATTAGAGAAATCACTCCACATTCGTCCAAACAACATAAGTATATCCTTACTGCCACTGATTATTTTACTAAGTGGGTTGAAGCGATTCCTTTAAAGACAACAAATTCTGAGGCAATTATGGAATTCATAGATCAATTCATCATTACCAGGTTTGGTGTCCCAAATGCTCTTGTTTTGATAATGCATCTTAGTTCTCTAGAAATTCTATGTTTGATTTCGCTATTAAAAGAGGGTTTAAATTGAAATATTATGCCAATTACTATCCCCAGGGTAATGGTTTAGCAGAATCTACCAATAAAAATCTAGTTTAAATTATTAAGCGAACTATCGAACAGAATCATAAAAACTGGCACAAATATTTAATATTCGCACTATGGGCTGATAGGATAACACAGAAGGCTTCCATAGGTTCTTCTCCATTCAATCTTGTATATGGGAAAGAAGCAGTGCTACCAACAAATCTTGTCCTTCCTTCTCTAGCCCTAGTTCAGTTTATTGAAGAAAGCCCTTCTTCTTCTATTCAACTTAGACATGATCAAATCTTAAAATTAGAAGAGGAAAGAGAAAGGGCCAAAATTACTCATGCAAAACATCAGCAAATTATCAAGTCATCCTTTGATTCAACTTCATCCAGTTCAAAATAGTTGCAAGTCGGTGATCTAGTTCTAAAATGGGACAAAGCCCATGAGGATAAAGGAAAACACACCAAGTTCCAGAAAATGTGGCTTGGACCGTTTCAGATCTGCGAGAAGGTAGGCCATTCGACATTCATATTATAAGATTTATCAGGTAAGAGAGATTCCCTTCCTGTTAATGGCCTCATCTTAAAGAAATTCTTCAATTGAGGAGGTAACCCCTTCTCCCTTTTTTAGTTTAGTAGAATTTGTAGTTTGCAGGACCATTAGGAAATAAAGTTGTAAGGTATCTTCCATTGACCTTTGCTGTATTTAAAAGTTTCTCAAAGAAGTAGTGTTGATATTTACTTTTAAATAATAGAAGCCTTAAACAAAAGGGACAATTTCTAGGAAACTAGGTATATTCGCATTTTGAAACCACATTTCAATTTTTGTGAACTCTTCTCAAGGTTTAGAAGTATTGTAAATCATTTTATGTTTTCAAATTGGTCACAAAAAAGGTTATCAATATCAAAATAGGAACTAATCCAACTTCAGCATCTTCAACTCTTACCCTGTCATCCATTCGCTCTTAAGGAGAAAATTGTCCATCCCATTCATCAAAGTTTGTGATTACTCAGAGTGTAATTCTAAAATATTTGATATAAAAGATAAGGGGTCTTATTACAAGCCTGCTTACCATGATCATCGGGAAATAGTTTAACCGACATTACCAACACTGCATACCAAAACAGGGTAATGGCTTAGAATCATAAGACAAGGGGTCGCATCACGAGCCAGCTTGTTCGGTTAGATTACTACCAGTGAATGGCATTGTCACTCAGTTGGCCACCAAACCAAGACAATGGCTTTTTATCTTACAAAATAACAGAAAAGTAAAAAGAGATACAAAATATGAAAGCATTTCGAATTCATTCTTTTAATCATACTCTAAAATGGATGGGATAATGGACAATAACATGGTTAAAAGGTATCCCTGTCGAAACTATGAACGTTTGTTGGCAACAGAGGCTCTACCTATGACAAAGGAGTCAATTAAAAAGGTTGATTTGGAAAGGTTTTTGTTTTATCATTATCAACCAATAGAGGCCAATTTAAAACTTAGAATGTATCTAATTTTAACAAGAGAAGAAATTAGCAAAGATAGTTTTTATTTTATTTGGAATGCATATATACCTAGTTATATTAGAAATTTCCTCTTTGATAAGATTCCTATTTAAAGAAAGTGTAAGTATTTCAGTACTTCTCAGAGATAACTGTTTCTCCCAGCGAATCACCAATTGTTGTGCTCTACAACAACCCCCCCATTTCATACAATTTTTATTTTTCAAAACTATAATATGAAATGGGTCCCTTTTCATTTAAATTGGTATCAACTTATCATTATTCAAAAGGTCCGAAAAGAAATAAAACATTATAAACCTTTTTGATAAATCACTTAATCGGTCTTATAATAAAGAATGAATAATCTTTTATTATTGCGATAAAGTGATCGCAAGATCGCATATCGCAATAACAAAGGATGCATGACTTAAAGACCCATTGATTTTCCCCGATGCGACAATGCACAAATGGCTATCAGATATCGGGAAGGCAAGCGACCATAACAAAAGGCCCCTCTTCGCTCCAATGCGATATCGCTATTGGCAATCGGGGATGTACCATGCATGCATCTAAAGCCCTCGTTTAAAACTCCTGATGCGAATTAGCGATATCGCTATCGGCGATCGGGGATTCCGAAAGGACACCAATATAACAACTTAAGAATTCCCCCGATCACCAATTGCGATAAAGCTAAGCGCATATTTCAAAAAAGATTGATAAGGCTGGGATATATTATGGTTATTTAGTATTAAAGGCCTTTCTCTTCCCGATAGTGATTCACTTACGCTCAACCGCCAAAACATCAAAGCCACCCTTAAATGACTTATTCGGCCAATAAACGATATGATGAGCATTTAAAGGATTGACAGGTTTAAACGGCCATTTAATGAAACAGTAAGGCTAAAATATCTTCAGAGATTGTATCCGCGGCCACCTTAAGTTAATCCTCCATTATTCATTGATTAATATATCTCGTTCATATTTGGTTTGTGCCACCAATTCTCCGCATTACGTTCATTTTCTCTACTACACAGAGCTCTTCCGAAGCAGCAAATTCAAGCCAAATGGGGAAGAAATCTAAGAAAACTGGAACAGCTTCCGCTTCTGCAGTTATAGGACAACACATTGCCGATCCAGGACCAAGCAAAAAGGGACTGATATCGGACACCACATGTCTAGGACTCAGTAAAACTACTTGGCTGAGCATCTACAATCTGATTGAGGTCGAAGAGCCTGAGGTAACAATAGTGCAAGCCACAGCAGACCCGACCCGGAAGTCTGATGCTACTCTAAAGGATTTAGCCGACTCTTACCTTCATCGGATAGCAGCCCGAGAACAAATTCTCCCATATATAGATGTGGTGAGATTGGCAATTGAAGAAATCCAAATCACAAACAGAACATTTTGCACCATGGACGAGAGAGTGTTCGGCTCATTTCAACCTGATGATTTGAGGCAAATGTACCATTTGCCTGCACCATAGAAGAAGTACAACAAATCATTCCTGGAGAAATTCAGAAATGAAAACAACATTGAATCAGAACCCATACGGGATTGGAGGCAAAACCCAGCGAAACACAAGCATGAGTCTTCGGGTAAGTACTCTGTCGATTCCTTGTGTTCTCCTTATTGTTATGCCGGAGTAATGATGTGTAGGTTGTGGGGGTTACATGATTCCTCAAACTTCACTCTAGAGATGGTACCTTTAATGGAAGCAGCATGCAATAGTGAAATAATGGATTGAGGAAATATATTGTTTGATAAGTTAGCAACAGCGGTTCTTGAATTCAGAAACAAGTCCCGCGTTACTGAAAGGTTCATTCCCCCATTTTACTATAGTGCCTACATCTTGGATACCCTGTGTTTTAATTCCGAATTTCCTGTGCTAGGGTGGAGATGGACTCCACAAGACCCCATGCCCATTCATATATACCACCAGAAGTTATGGAAAGTCCACTATAAACACCATTTATATCAAGTTTGAAATGGTTTTATGTTACCCATTCATTATGCCATTTTCGACAAACCTGCTCCTAAGATTTCCTCACAAGCGGAGATTGACTTGACAGCCATAGGGAGATGGTTCGGAGAAGAAAAATTCACCTATGTAAGAGTTTTCAGTAGCCATGCCAAGCCTCATGTCCTCCCTTTGTATACACCCGACAAACTATTAGCCTGAGAGGTAGCATATCAGATTACATCCGAAGGAGTTACACAGACTCTAAGGAATAAAAAGAAGTAGGTTTGGCCTCCTTTTCCTCTAAGATGTGGTGTTTACGCTCTGCATGACTATAAACATGCAGAGAAAGAAGCAGATAAGATTAAGGCACTAAATCTCGCCACTCTTCCTAATAGGCGATTTGATCCAAACAAAATCGCCTACAATGCACTTGAACATGAAAAACTCACTAAATTTTACCATAAAGATGATGATTTTGATGACCTGTTCTCCTCAGCCGAGTCGTTATTCCAGGTTCAATCACTAGCCAGAATGAGATATCATGACGACGGGTTAGTTGAATTTAACAGACTTAGAGAACAGAGGTTGCAAACTCTGCCTCTAGATCTGTTAGCAACGACCCCGATGACACAGTCAAGCGAGCCTGAACAGCGACCTCCTGCTACATCAGAAATTGCTGGAGAAATCCAAACAAAAGAGCAGGAGGAAGTGCAAAGAAAAGAGCAGGAGGAAGTGCAGAGGAAAGAGCAAGAGGAAATACAGAGGAAAGAGCAGGAGCAGAGTAGCACAGATGTGAATGTAGATGCCCAGATTGACCCGAAATTGCTCCAGGAATGGCAGCAATTCGACTCAATCATAAGCAATCTTGAGAGCTCAAAGGAAGCCGATACATCTAAAGCGGCTGACACACAGGATACAGCATCAAAAGAGGTTCCAAGTGGAACCAGCGGCCTACCCCTTTCTACAGGAATAGAGATAATTCCTAAGGATCCTTCGGATCAGATCGTTTTGCAAGTGGAGGATATCCCTCCATTGGATGTCTTTTACAGCCCAAAGCACAGGGTTGTAGTAAAACGATAGCGGAAAAGGAGAAGGACAGATCAACCTTCCCTCTTCCCTGAACAAACAGTGACAGCCAATGTGGTTTGGAAAGAGGAATTTGATCCTTCTAATGACCTTACAAAATTGTCCCAATATGTTGGAGCCTATTCGGCGGCCGCCATGGACAAGGCATCAGAAGTGACTAATCTGTTAAGAGAAAAGGACCAAGCAATCACCTCGCTACAAGTACAATTATCGAAGGCACAGCAGAAAGCAGAGCAACTTGAACAGCAGTTGTCTACACAGCAAAAAATAAACAATTGCAGGAAGATAAACAAAGAATTGATTCAAGTGCAATTCAAAAGCAAAAAGAGTTGTCAGAAGCGTTGGAAAAATTGAAAGCAATGCATGAACAGATGGGGAAATCTAAATATGAGCAAATTGCTCAATTATCAGCCCAAATAGAAAAGTCAAAGAATCTTCCGCAGCCTGCAGAGTTCAGAGCAGAAACACAACAGATTAACAAAGCATTGGTAACACAAATAAGGTTGTTATGTCAAAAAATTGCTCAAGAAGAACCCTTATGTGACATAACAGCATCAATAATTGATAAATCGATTGATGCTAGAACAGACTTGGAGCAGGCCGATGAGACCTTGACTAATTATCTTGAGTGGCAAGACATTGATGAGGGACATGCAGCTAATTTGCCAAAAATCTTAGAATCCCATAAAGAGATCCTATTTGTGGAATGGCAGTCCCAGTTAATGAAGGCAGAGAGAGCAGTTTACAGATGCAAGTTAACCACAAGTAATTTGGTTGAATTGATTAATGATACTCTCTACTTATCTAACATGATCTCTCAATGTACCCCAGGAAAATTACTATCGGCTAAAACATTGGAGCAGTCATGTTATCAAGAGCTAGAGAAGAATGGGAGATTGATCGCAGGTATTAACAGTTTGACTTGGGACACCTATTGGTTGTTCCTAGTAAAACCATACAGCCAGAGAGCCGCCCTCAAGTGCCTGACAGATGCAATCGGGTGTATCATTCCCGATATACAAGATGCCACCTATGCTGCCCAACTCAATTCTCGTCTCAACCGACCTCCAGAAGTGGAACCAATGCTAGCAATATGCCAACTCAGGTCGAAAGGCAAACAGCCAAAGTGATGAATCATGTTGCCGACTGCCAGATTGCTATGAGGAAGATACTCCAAATTAAGTTGTACCAATTAAGTAGGATTTTAATTTCATAGTTAGTTAGTTTTAATCAAGTATTTATAGACCCTTTCAATGCATTGGAAAGGGTCGTAAGTTTTTGTATATGACTTAAACCTGGAGTTGCACTACTGTACTTCAGGCATATTTTTTATAAAGACTGGGCCAATTATTCCAATTTTGATAACGAAGCTTTTATGTGGATGTGCACTACTGCCTTTGTTTAAAAGTATTTCTGAATCGGAAGAAGAAATTCAAATAGTGATTGATGTTGGGAATGATTTGCAGCTCATATGGTACTACTATCTATGTCTGAGTTCATTCTGTTTATGTGAATTGTTGTTTGATCGCTCTTGCTATTATCGGATATATGTGTGTGTTTTTAACAACATTCTTTACAATTTCCACTATTGGATGTTTACAGCATGCTTTTCTTTTATCATACATGTATCGGTAATATAAAAGGCTAAGTGTAACAATGTTTTGTTAATCACTTTGTTCAACTATTTGAACAAACCAATCATTAAGTGAATGAATGTCTATGTTTATTGTGTAGATTCATCTATATGCCTATCAATGAACAAAGATCATCAAGCGTTGCACTTAAAAGAATAGAAGCCTCCTGGGATAGAATAGTCATTTATGTTTTCGTTGTTAGATTAAGTCATCCACTCATTATCATTTATTAGAAACCAATCACCCATCCATCCCCTTTTATTCATTATTGGGAAACTGGTCCCATCATACCCAGTCGGAGCCACCATCCCAAACGGAAAAGGAGTTGTATTAAGGTCCAGACCGGGTGGTTATCCCCCAATGTTGATACAACAATTTTTGGGGCATCAACAATTACATAATTATATTTTTATCATCCATGTTGATGCTTTCAAAGTGGAAAAAGTGGAGGAATCAACTTACAGGAACATTTTTACGAGTGTGGCCTAGTTTGGTAGATTAGGGTATTAAACTTTCTGGGAGAATTATGAGGCATCAAACAATGATCTTTAGGGTAAAAATTTGTTGTTTTAGTGCATCAACTTTTTTAACTATTCTAAATACATAGATATTTCCAACAGTGCAAGGATATCCTCAATCGGAGTCTATATGGAAAAGTTATGCCACTCAGAATTTGACCTTCCTATTTTCTTCACCATAATTTGAGGGGATGCCATGTTAGCCCCCTTAACTTATGGAAAATGGATTATTCACATGATTATGGTTAACAAGACTCTATAAAAGTCCACATTATAACTTTGGTTAATATTTGAGGGATTCAAACCAAACCACTAGTAGACTATTGGGTTGTGTTAAATTGGGCCACTGGGAGGAAAAAGGGTTTCATTATTTTCAAGTGCATTTGTTCCATAGAGGAGCAAAGTATATGAGAGGGATAAAAAGAGAGCACACAGAGAGGATTTTTTCACTATAGTAGCCCATGGGCCATAGGGATTACTTCTTTGTAGTCGCAACCATTTTCGCTAAAGAGAAAGAGAGTAGATAAACCTCACCTTCTAGCTGGTTTTTCTCTGGAAAGGGTTTCCTAAGTTATATCATATCAAATTATGGTTTGTGAGTTTTTGTTTCATTGTTATCTATTTTTTAAATTAATTTTAATTTGTATGCGTACAAAATAAAAAATAATATATAGATCCATAAATCTAAAGAGGAATAAACCCTAATAGTTAAGATTTTCAATTTTTTAAGTATATTTTTATCATATTTGTTCTGACGAAACGACTAGTGGAATATCCATGACAATTTAGAAATCATGTATAAATTGATAATAAAGGATGGAGACTCAGTGACAAATCATATGAACGATTTCAATACTATGGTGATTCGTGATTTTTATATGTTGTTATTAATATTTTAGATGAGGATAAGTGCATTAGTTTTTTATGTTCTCTACTAGATTCATGGGATAGTCTGGTAGTTGCCATAGGTAGTAATGCAACGACTTTAAAATTCAATGAAATAGTATCATCCTTATTCTCAGATGAGATGCGTGACAACCTAATTGCTTAATCTCATTTTTCCATGTAAATATTTTTCATAAAAGAGTTATGGGCTAAGTTATGGGACACTAATTCTAAAGATTGGGTGGTTGCTTGCTTGAGATGTTTTGTTTACCTGCTGCAAGAGAAATTGGATTGACTTGAGACAACCATTGAAGGTTGGTTTTTGTGCCTTTAATGGATTGATATGTCAAAATTTATGAACTGCAAGAAGGTAATCCAAAACCATACCCTCTTGGGAGGTTTTACAAGCAAGAAGGATGCAACAACAAATGAGGTTGACCCATGTTGTTAAAGAAACTATGCCAAAGTACGTAGGAAGGAATAGGTTGTTGAAATTACATTAAGAAACTAAGGACATAGTAAAATGTGGCTCACTTGCCATTGGTTGGAAATATCTGCTGGTAGTGTCATCTGTCAGAGGTTATGCAGAGAAGAAAAAGAAATGTTGTGGATGATAATTCAGGGATAGGGATCCACCATGAATAGGAAGGTAGATAGAAAACCAATGGGGAGGAGAACACATAAAGAAGATCATTGTAGAGAAGTTTGCATAGGTAGGAACTTTTTTTTTGTTTCAAGAATCACAAAGGAGCTATCTTATTTTCCAGTTGAGCAGTAGGGGATACGAGGAGCTTCTCTATGTGAGGGTAAACCTCGAGACACCCAACGGGATGGAGGGTGGAGATGGGTTTTATCTAGAATCTCTTGAAAACCTAGGTAGAGATTTAGCTCCTATATTCCTAGTGGGAAGTTTTGGAGTCTCCTTTGTCTATTTTCTTGAACTCTTCCTGAACTATGAAGAGTTCAGGAACATTCAATGCCACAGACTAGATACTTGACCAGTGTTATCTATCCGGGTCGGACTAAGATGGACTCAATATTTTAAGAACTCTAGGTACCAATAGGCTTACTTGCTAACCATCAACCCATGGATCTAGATTTGTATCCAAGGTCAGAGCTCCATGACCAAAGCCACCCTCCCTCTTAAGGATCCAGACATCAACACACAGGTCAGCCAGATGTCACCCCAAGCATCCACTATTAGATGCTTCAACTCTCCCTATCAAACTAGATATATCCATTTGTCCAAGCATGCTTCCAAAGTGTTCATCCTTTTTTTATGGAGAGATTTACTTTTACAAATAGAAACCCCAGTCAATAATAAACTTCCAAATATACATACAAATAAACACAAACCTTTGGGGTCTTCATTCATTCAGATGTTGCTTATATCATCATCAAGTTATCCATATATAATTTGTCGAAAGCTTTCTTCTTCTTCCATTTCCTCAGTAGCACCAAATACATCCTCAGATCTTTTCAAGTATTTTGTTTGCAACTTCATATTCATCAATAGTACTTTTGCTTACTTCAAGGTATTCATTGTCATAATATGCCTTCCCTCTCAATTGGGGAGAGGTACCCTTTCTTTTATCGAGTCTCCCTCTTAACTTAGGGAAATAAACCACTTCCTTCTTCTACAACATATGAGAACCTTTCGCGACTTCATTTCTTCTTATGGTATCAAGATCATCTTGATATATAGCTTCCTTCATCATGCTCATACGAACATCTTCATCATTTTGAAGATTATGCACTTGCAACACTTTAATAACAAGTACAACCAAATACAAATATATATAGAAGCATGAAGTTAACTATATTAGAATTATATTACTATAATGGAAGCATTTAGACTTTAGACACCTAAACCTAGTTAGTTTCATAATCAACAAAAGTTACATACTCTCCCTTTTTATAGGGTTTTTCACACACCCTAGACTACATTAGCAACTCAATCAAGATATCAATCTCATTATATCGAGGGCTTCAATATTATTTTCAAAGATATGTGACAGCCTCTACTATAGTTTATTGCAAACCCTAAATTTCATTTTCGATATACAAATCCTTAGATATATATCAATTAAATAACAATCCTACAATGCATCTAATGTTTCAAAAATGTTAGGATTTACTAAGGTTTGATGTAAATCCTAGACTAAATCACATCAAAAACAAATTCATCATATCCTAGAATATCAATCTCTACTAGGGCTTTGTTACAAACCCTAGAATTTACATCAGCAACAACAATTAGGTTAGCATACTCAAATATACATGTCTAGGATGCATTTCTCATCAATATTTATTAGGTAAACCTAGGACACAAACATCAAATTTAGATATACAACAATTTATTCAAACTATTGGTTTTGGTCATACAAACGAATATACACCTTGGTTTTTATCCCCAGAATCTTACTGTAGACATTACAAATCTTTTGTTCATATGTATTATGTTATATTCATTGATGACTACTCTAAGAGGACTTGGATATATTTCCTGAAGACCAAGGATGAAGTCTTCAATCACTTTAAATATTTCAAAGCTCTTGTGGAAAAGTAGACAGGTAGGAAGATTCGGGTCTTGAGGTCAAAAAATGGTGGTGAGTACACTGATGTTGGGTTTTCTGACTTCTGTGTACATGAGGGCATTAGGAGAGAGTTCACAGTTCTTTACAACCCCCAGCAGAATGGGGTGTCTAAAAGGAAGAACATATCTATTGTTGGGGTTGTTAGAGTGACGATTCATGATCAGGGGTTTCCTTTGTTTTTGTGGGACGAGCCCTGCAATATTGTTGTTTATCTTCAAAATAGGAGTCCTCACAGAGTATTGGGGAATATGACTCCAGAGGAGGCCATCATTAGAGAGAAGCCTCACGTGGGACATCTTTGTATCTTTGGATGTCTCACATATTCTTACATACCCAAGGAGCAGAGGATGAAGCTGGAACCATTGGAAGAGAAGGGTATCTTTATGGATTACAGCGAGACTTCGAAAGCCTATCAGATCTTCATTCCTTCTAAACAGAGAGTTCTGATTAGGAGGGATGTGAAGTTCGAGGAGGAGAGGGCCTATCAAATATCACAAGAGTATTATGAGAGAGGTTCACAGACTTCTCCTCAGCATGGAGGTCAGCTACAGGGAGCAGGACCTTAGGGTTCTGGATCAACTAGTACATGAGGTACTTTAGTGTCAGTGACATTTGGGGCACCAGTGGTGAGTTCACTTAGCGCTTATTTAGGGAGTCCTTTGGTACAAATTTCACATGGAACTTCAACTAACACAGGTATAGGTTCTATTACAAGTTCTTCGAGGATAGGTGTTGGTACAAGCACACCAAGGTTAGTTGGCAGACCTTCAAGTTCACTAGACTGGGGGGTAGAGGATGAGGTTCCCTATGGGGAAGCTTCTTCAGGGAATAGAAGTCCCAAGTGGCTTCAAGACACCTTGAATGAAGTGAAGTTTGTTGGTCCTCCGAAGACGGTGAACAGGGAGAGTGTGCCACTAGAGCGGTTTTGCAGTTATGTAGCCAAGGCTACCAGCATTGTTGACTCTAAGCCTACTAGCTATGAGGAGGCTACCAGCTAGGAGGTATGGAGAGAGGTTATGGTGGAGGAGTATGCCTTTATCATTAACAACAATGTCTGGGAAATGGTGCCTAGGCCTGAGGGCAAGTCAGTTGTGACTTCTAGGTGGCTCTACAAGATCAAGAATGTTGCGGATGGAAGCATTGAGAAGTTCAAGGCGAGGTTTGTGGCTAGAGGGTTCTCACAGATAGAGGGAGTTGACTATGATGATACCTTCACTCTTGTAGCTCGGTAGACTTCTATCTGGTCCATTATTTCTATTGCTACATAAATGGGTTGCCAGATCCATTAGATGGATGTGAAGACCGCATTTCTGAATAGAGTTATAGAGGAGGAGGTGTATGTTGAGTAGCCATAGGGCTTTGAGGTACTTGGGTGGGAGACCCATGTGTTTCGGTTGAGGCGAGCACTCTACGGACTTAAGCAAGCTCTAAGAGCTTGGTATTCGAGGATTGATACTTACTTGTAGCAGATGGGTTTCACAAAGAGTGATGCAGAACCAAACCTATACTATATCGTTGTAGGGGATGATCCAGTCATTCTTGTGTTGTATGTTGATGACTTGTTCATTACTGGGCCACAGAGACTGATTAGTGGTTGCAAGGAGGATCTTGCTATGGAGTTCGAGATGAAGGACATTGAGCCGATGCATTACTTTCTGGGGCTTGAGGTGTGGCAGGAGGAGGGACATATCTTTTTAGGGCAGGGGTAGTATGTTGTGGATGTGTTGAGAAGATTTCACATGGCAGACTATAGACCCATGTCTACACCTATGATCACCAACTGGAAGAAACTTCATGCTTCATACTCTAGTTTGTTGGATCCCACATTGTATAGGCATCTTATTAGGTCCTTGATGTATCTAGTCAACACTAGGCCAGATATCTAATTTGCAATGAACACACTTAGACAATTCATTCTTGAGCCCGGGAAGGTGCATTGGGTAGCTACAAAGCACATTCTTCGCTATGTGCAGGGGACAGTTGATTATGGTATGGAATATAGGTGGGGAGATGGAGTGAGGTTGGTAGGTTACAAAAATTTAGATTGGGCAGGCTATGCTTCTAATAGGAAAAGCACTTCAGGGTGTTGCTTTGGATTGGGTTCGACAATTGTGTCGTGGTTCAGTCGAAAGCAAAAGTTAGTTGCTTTGAGCTCTTCTGAGGCTGAGTATATGGCTGCTAGTTAGGGTCGTTGTGAGGCCATTTGGCTTCACAAGTTGTTGTATGGCCTATTTAATCGGGAGTTGAGACCAACGATTATCCACTGTGATAATCAGAGTTTCATTAAACTCACAGAGAATCCAGTGTTTCATGACAAGTCAAAACACATTAACTTCAGATATCATTTCATCAGGGACTATGTTCAGAAGGGGGTAGTGAAGCTGGAGTATATATCAGCACATGAGCAGGTGGCCGATGTTCTCACAAAGTCCTTGCCAAGAGGTAAGCATGTCCATTTCAGGGACAAAATGGGTGTGATGAGAAACACTTTCCTCGGTAAGAGGGAGTGTTGATTTTTAATGTACCTTGGACAAGTGGTTTCCCATGGGTTAGTCTCTGTCTAGGGAAAAGTGTCCAAAATAATTATTTTCCTAAGTGAGACTTTATAAAGTGAAAGTGACTTTATAAGTGGTAAAGTCAATGTTAAATTATAAAGTGAAAAGTGACTTTAGACATAAAGTAAAATGTGGGTCCTTTATTTAATGGGTGAGTTAAAAAATAGAAAGTGAGAATTAAATGCACATTTATTCTCATCCCTTAATCTAAATGAATCTGAGCCATTAGATCTTAAGGTTGCCCAAAAGTCATTTAGGGAAACAAAAGGGGGAAAAGAAAAGAGAGACTGCATTCATTCTTCATGAGCAGATTGGAGAAAGGAGGTTGAGAGATGGAGAAAAGTTCTGAAGGAGAAATTTGAATTTTAAGTTGAAGGAGTGATTTTTGGGCAAATCTGGGCATGGAAATCAAGCCATAGAAGACAACATAAGGTACAATACAAACAACATTGAATGACGTAAGTTGCACGACATTCGAGAGAAGTTTTTGAAAAAACATAGAAAAAAATCCATACAGTCCATACAACGGTACATAAATCTATACAGTACAATCCGTACAATCGTATCTATACAGTACATATTTTCAGCTTCAAGTGAGAACGGAAATCAAGGCAAAGTGGGCACAATTTTCAAGGAGTTTTGGGCAGAAGAGATAAGTTGTATTTTGTTGTTTTGTTTTGTCTGCAAATGTATTTTTCCTGAACTTGAAAGATAAATGAATTTGAAGATCTCTCTAACAGGTTTTCCCCAGAGAAGATTGAAGGGGTTTTTCCTGCATCTAAGTTGACCAAAAATCTGTGTGTATTTTTATGTGTGTTGTTGGTCTAGTTACATCCATATTTATTTTCAACATGTGTTGACAATCCCATGTGTTTTAATCTGGAAATTTCATTTCTAGAATTCTATATGTTGAATGTATGTTTATGGTAAAGGGAATTTAACTGAATGGGAGTGATAAGGTGAAATTAAAACCGGGTTAGGATTGCAGGAAACTTTTTTGTAGTCATCAAATTTCAATCATCTAGATTCTTTTATATTTTCTTCATTTCATATTCTGAAATCTTGAGTTCAATCATGACTCTGGTAAGCTTATTAGCATGGTCTTAAGAGTTTGGTTGCACCACAATTGTGCACGCATGTGTGTCTGTCTTTTGTTGAAGGCTTGCATTTAGCTCTTTCAAAGTGACCACCTCCTTATTTATTTCTAGCATCTCATGGCTTATAAGTTCATTTTCTTTCTCAACTTGGGCTACCTCTGGGGCCATGGCATGTTCAGTTGCAAGCAACTTCACTTTTTTCCTTAATGCTTGAATCTCTAACTCCGCTCCTTGAAAAAGTTTTGAACAACTGACTTGTCTTCCGAATTTACTCTGAGCTTGATAATCAATTTCTTCAGCTCCTCATTCTGGGTATGTAAAGCTCTTCAACTGGATTTTTCTATTTTCAACTGCTTTATCAACTTTCCCAATAAAGACTCTTCTTTTCTCACTGCTAGTGAAGTTTTCCTCATGTCACTATAAATAAGTTCTCCAATTTTTCTGTGCAAATTAATTTTATCTGAAAATGGAATATATTTTGCATTTACAGTTAATTTCACAGTCTTAAATCCAACCACAGTATAAACTATTAAAGCAGAAGGATGGGAAAAAGAGAGTTTGAGTTGATTTCTCTCATAATCCATGGATGATAATAATCTGGTTTGATATTCTGATACTGATTGAACTTCCAGTTGAGAAGTAACATTTCCTCTAATATTTGTATTCCTCTTCTCAATTTGTTCATAGGACTCCTTCAAGATAGTAAAGGAAGTCTATCTAGCTTCTTTAGGAATAGGAGAAGAAGGTGTGCAACTTACTTCTCCCAACTGTAATTGGAAACCAACTCTAGAAGAAGACCTTTCCACCAAAGGCTCAAATTATTTTTCCTTCCTATGTGATTTTTATTTCTTATAACTCTGGGTAGTTTCATCATCCAGATCAATGACATGTTCAATCCCTCTTTTTAATCCTTTTTTCCTGTAGGGTAAGGAGTTTCAACCTCCATCCCTTTTTGTGATTGAGATTGACCACCATTAGCAAGTTTCTCAATTTCAGGTCTGGATTCATGTACATATGGCTCATAGGAATTCTCCACCCTTCTCTTTGAAATAATCTGATGAGGGTCATAGGACCATTTACCTCCTTGCTAAAACTACATTTCATGAAGCACTTTTTCTACTTCCTCCATAAATTTTCTGTTATTAACAAAAGGCCCAACAATCTTGGGCAATTTAAATAAGTATCCCTTCTTAGCTAGCACAAAATGGACTTGGTCTACATTCAAAATTTTCCTAATAAATTCCAGTGAAAATAATCTCATAGGTACAAAATATGGGAGCCTATAAGGGGCAACTTCTTCTCCATATAACCTAATTTCAGTATAATTTTCAAATGCAAACCAGTCCCCCACTTTGACATCTCTACTCAACTGTAAGAAAGACTGGGTTTTTGGCAAGATGCAAGGTGGAACAAACTTATTTGTAATGGAGTAGACCACTGACATAAAAGAGGCAATGAAAAATGAAAAACCTTCATAGTTAGGATCACTTCACACAATTTCAGTCGAATTTATCACTGTCTTGTTTCTCTTATGAGTGTCCATTATGTTCAATCCTAAGTGCATGAAATTCTGAAACAAATAACCAACAAAGATGGGAATCTGAAACAACCTATGAGATTGAAGTTTAACAATTGAGAATTGACTGAACCCTCCCAAAAAGTTGGTATATTAAGAATCACATTAGGTTGCATGACCAAATTGAACATTCCTATGACTGCACATCGATAAAAGAGGTGTTATCTTTTCCCAGAACCCTAGAAATTACTTGTAAAATTGGTTTGACCTCCTCAAAAAAAATATCTAGGGGGAGCAAGGTTAGATCTAGGGACAAAGTATGTCCAGATAGCATAATATGGAAGGACAACTTGGCATAATCCTCTGCAGAAAATTTTTGGAAAATGGCCACAAGGGTTTCTTCAGAAAATGAGGTATAATGTTTAGACTATGGAAAATCTAAAGCTTGTTGAATTAACAATGCAGAAACCTGAAAGATGTTTTCTCCCAGTGAATTCATTACAAAGTATTTTTTAGGATAGAGTGAAGAGGTTAGCCAGGTAATGAATTCAGGGAAAGAGTATGTTTGGGGAAAAATTGCATATAATAACCCATATTTCACGACTCTAAAATACACCAATCACTTTAATTGGCCAACTAGGACATTTTGACGCAATTACATAAGGTTCAATGCACACACATGGTCAAAAATATCTCTCTCGGTGTCCATGAGTGGAATGTGGGTTGCAGAACCCACCATAAAGGCTTTCTCTGACATTTTGGAAAAATTGAGCAAGATTGTGCGGTGGATAAATGCTTGAAGGCTCTTACTAAAGTTGGGTTTTGAATTGGCAAGTTGGGGAGTGCATGTGTACATTGGTACGCTTCAGAAATAGGGTTTTATAAATAAATGAGGGAAAAATGGAATTTAATGAGAAGTGACAGATGTACGACATGATGATGTAATAATGACGTGGAGGTGTAACATGGATTGATGACGTGGAGGATTGGATGAGGTGTCAAATGAGGTGGAGGAGTGACATGGATTGATGACATGGAGGATTGGATGAGGTGTTAAATGAGGTGGAGGAGTGACATGGAAAATGATATCATGTTTGTATCCTGCTCGCTTGTTGTAATATCCCGCTTGCTTTCCATAGTTACAATGAATATCAGTTAAGGCTCACAAGGACACCTGTGGTGGTAAGAAGTTACATCACTAAGTGATGTCAGGTGTGATCCTGACCATTGATCAGTCAATGGTGGTTAATATATCAAACCTCTTATGGGGGCACCCTTCCCCATAAATGTCGCGCTCTTTGTGGTGTCAGGTTTCTCCTGTGGAGGATTACTGATGCCACAAACGACATCGCTCTCTAAACCGCACGATTTTTAATCTTTTTCTTTCGTCGGGTCCCTCCAATCAATAATAAGTTAACTTTTGATCCTACATGATTATCGATCCCACATTATTTTCTTAAAACAAATCACAACAGAGATGATTTTAATGCTTTACCCCCCTTTTTTTACTTTGGTTTATAATACTTTTTAGTTTTGGCATATATAATTTTTGTTTTTAAAACTTTGGAACATAGTGAAAATGAGCTACAACATATCGCTCCACCTAGGGATAGTGTTTTGGAAGAAAACACTTAGAACCGCATATTAGTGCCTTCACCTCAAGTGTGGAGTAATACTATAGCTTAAAACATTACACTGAGAAGCTCATTGGGTACTTACAGTGATCATACCAATATTTACAATGGAAGAATTAAGAATATTTTAATGTTGGAAGTAATGTTTAAAAAACTACCCATTTACAGGAAACTACAGTAGTTCTCCATCTAGATTTTCTAGAATGAAAGTATTGTTTGCTCTGGTGTCTTCTACCTTGAAAGGACCCAACCACACAGGATCAAACTTACAATGTTTACCCTTGTCTTCCCTTCTGACATCCCATATTAAGACAAGGTCTCTAGGCTGAAAAATTATTTCCTTGGACTTTCTATCAAAAATGAATTTCATCTTATCTTGATAGCTGATCAGTTTTTCAGTCACTTGTTCTTTGCTTTCATCCAATTCTACTAAATGGTTTATCCTTTGAGTTAATGAATTTGGTTCCTCTTCAACATCTGAATGAAAGAAACTATTGTTCTGGCTAGATGACTAGGAAAAATAGTTTCTACTCCATATGCCAACTCAAAAGGTGCTTACCAGTAGGCTTTTTGGTAGTTACTATGTTTTCCCATAAGGAAAACTTTAGATGAGAATCCCAATTCTTTTTCTTTTTTGCAATTGTTTACTTCAGATCCTTACCAAAGCTTTGTTTGAATATTCTTCCAACCCATTTCCTTGATGATAATAGGTGGTAGAATGAGAAATAATGACATTATATTTCTAGCACAAATTAATCAATTTTGTAGATTTAAATACCTGAACATTGTCCTTTATTAATTTTATTGGGGTAGCCAAATCTTGTAAATATATTCTCTTCCAGGAACTTGATTACCACCGAGTTAGTTTCCTTTTTGGTTGAAATAGCTTCCACCCATTTGGTAAATTAATCAATGGCTATTAAAATCCACTTATGTTGTCCACTGGAACGTGGATTAATCTCCCCTGTGAAATCCAATCCTCACTACCTGAATGGCTCTTCTACAAATACAATAATTAATGGAAGTGGTGCCAACTTTTCCTTTTCAGCCAGAAGTTGACACTTTTGTCAACATCTAACTAGCCTGTAAACAACAGAAAATAAAGTTGTACAATAAAAACTAGATTTCCATATTTTGTCTGTTGTCACTTTCCAATTGTAATGGCCTCCACAAGCACATCCATGGTATTCATTGAAAATCTCAATTTTCCCCCTCTGTCAGGAAAACAACAAAACACTAACAAGATCTTTCCAATAACTAACCATTTATGATTGCATACTTTTGTGTCTTCAAATTCAAAGCTTTATACTTTGCTCTATCCAAGCTAGTTGGACAACTAATAAATAATAAATAATGAACAACATTCTTATACCAGTAAGAGCAAACATATTTGAATGAAATTATATTATCTTGTTCATTTTTCTTACCTCCTTCACCAACTGATTTCGATTCAGGAATTGCTGCTAGCAAATTAATCCCCATTGCTTGGTAATTTGCCTTTGTTAAAATATTTTCCAATCCCTACCCCTTCATTAGTTTTTTTGGCTTGATTTCCATGTCATACTCTTAAATTTAGTTATCCATTTTCCCTTTCTTCCTTCACTATCACCCTGTGTCAACACGTTTTTAACAATTGAGTTTGGTATATGTGCAATAATATGGGACTGCAAAACATACTTTTGAAGTATTTTAAGGCTTTGACCAGAGCATAAGCTTTTTTCTCCAAAATATTATATTTTAATTCAGTATACCTCAAAATCCAGATGAAAAATGCTATTGGATGCTCCTTACTATCATGATTCTTTTGCAAAAGAACAACTGCAATAGTAGAAGACGAGGCTAGTAATCAGGACTTACCAAAACTAAAGCTTCTCCAAAATCCTTTTTGGTTCTTGTAAAAGACTCCCTTGCTGTTGGAGTCCATTTAACCTCTACATCTTTCTTTAGCATATCAACAATCTCTTTAACATTTTTTGCATAACTGGGAATGAATCTCCTGAGAAAACTTATTCTTCCCAAGAAAATTTTAATCTCCTTTTTATTTCTGGGTAGAGATGTATTATTGATTGCTTCTAGTTGTCTTGGATCAATCCTGACTCCTTTTGACACAATATGTCCCAACAATTTTCCTTCTCTTAAATAAAAATGAGACTTCTTTGGATTTAGTGATAGTCCATATTAACTACACTTCTCAAAAGTCTGTTGAAGGTGTTTTAAATGTTCATCATCAAACTTACAAAACACTGTGATATCATCTAAGTATGTGGTGACAAATTTATCCTTCTCTCCCACAAAGGTTATATCCATATCCCTCTGAAAGGTAGCAACATCATTCATCAACCTGAATGGCATTTTTTCATACAAAAAAGTTCCCCATGGAGCTGTAAAGGCTATTTTATTTTGATCATCTGGATGCATTGTTATTTGATTGTACCCCGAGAATCCATAAATCATAAACAAACTTGAAGATCCTATCACTCTCTGCAAGATATGATCCATTTTTGGAAGAGGGTAATTATCATTTAGTGATGCTCCGTTCAGATTTTAGAAGTCAATAAATCTTATCTCTCCATTTTTTTTTCTTACGGGCACTAAATTAGCCACCCAGTGTGAATATCTCAAAGGAAGAATTATCTTTTCCTACAATAACCTTTTCACTTCCTTTTCTATTCAAGGCAACTACAAAGGATTGATTTGTCTCAAATTTTGTTTGTATGGCTTGACTCTTGGTTTAAGAGGGATCTTATGATGAATAATGTCCTTATTATAAGTTTTAAGGTATTCATAAGACCATGTAAAAACATCATAATACTTTTTAATACCTGTGCATATAATCTTTGGAAATTCCCTTTGCTAGCTTCACAAGTTTGGGCTGGTGTTCAGTTCCAAGATTACAGTCTTCAACATCATCCTCCCAACTTTGATTACTGACATTCACTGGAACATCATTTGCATCAAATAATTTCTCCAAAGGTACCAAACCTTTAGGAATCACATTACCTTTCAATTCAATAATCCTTTGGCTAGCCATGGGATCTTTCCAATGTAACTCATCTTCAATTTCTCCCTCTTCAACATTTTCAACGTCTTCTTCCTGATCAATCTTTGAATTTGAAAACTCTCCTATCACTTCCAAAAATATTTTGATTTGTTCCTCATCTTCAAATACCTGCCAATATTTAACATTCTCTATTATGGAAGTTCTATTTCGGACTTCAACTTCATACCTCAATTTTGGATTTTGTGGAGGTCTAAAAGTGTCAGCTTCCATTACAAGTGAATCAACCAATTTGTTACCTTCTCTTGGCAGAAACTGAATATTGAATGCTGAAAAGAAGTTGTCCACCATGTCCCAAACTTCATTCTAGTAAGCTCCAAGCCTTAGGTTCTTTGTCTGACACTGCCTTCTTATTTGTTTTACAACTAATTATGAATATCCAAAAACATAAATACATTTGATCTTCGTATTATTAGCATATTACAGAACAACAACTAGAGCTTCATACTCTGTTGTATTATTTGTAGAGTCAAACTCCAATTTATAAGAAAGGGGAATCATTTCACATTTTTGGGAAAGCAGAAGAACCCCTACACCATTCCCTTCCTTGGAGTATGCTCCATCAAAATACAACTTCCAAATTCCATTTTGTATCGTTTCTTTGTTCTGAATTGCTATAGGAACTTGCACCTGTGTATCCTCAACAATTTTCTCATGTATTGGCAACATAAAACAAGAAAAATCATCCTTTTCCTGGTTATAAATAGGAGAATTGTTGGAACCCTCCTTTGTAATTGTTTTGACAAATATTTACTCCCTATACAATATTCTTTCTTCTCCACCAAAAGGTGGAATGGTTGCATAAGTGAAATCCAACTTTAACACTCCTCCCAGTTCAACTCCCCAAGATCTAGAAAGCAGTATTCCAAATCTAGGTTGGATGTCTGAAACTACTATGTCCATCACAATACTTCTAGTTGGAATCTGAGCCATAGAAACCACAAGGTATTGAATGAGCCCAACGCACTTGAATCTCTTTGAGTCAAAGGAGTATATATCCTTGTACAGTTTTGTGATTTGAAGGTTTAGCTACTTCATCACCAAGAGGGGAATTAAATTGTGAGAAGCCCATGAGTCCAACATACAGTTATGAAGAATGAAAGTATGCATTAGAATAGAAATATAAAAAGTGGGAGTAGAAGAATCATGTTCCTCTACATGAGGGCTAAACATAATCGTTGGCCTCTCCTCTTGCAAATTGACTGTGTCTGTTGCATCATTTGTTTGGGACAGGTTAATAAAGTCTGAAATATTCTTTTTATAAGCAGGCTGCTTCACCAAGTCAGTCAATGGAATGAGAATTTTAACCTTCTCTAATTCTTTTTGAATACTAAAAGAATGAACTTCCTTTTCTACTTTAATTTTCTCCTCCTCTGTTGGTTTCTCCTTTTCAATGTTTTGTTGAATCACCACATGTTGTTGAACATGTTTCTCCTTTACCACTTTAATCTGTTGACCCTTAGAAGTTTCTCCCTACTGGAATGGAATTGTTCTAAGAGGTTGTTTCCATTTTCATTGTTTTTTTTAACAGACTGTTGAGCTGACTGTTTTGACTGTTCTTCCATGTGATCCTAATTCCTTGATCTCTTCCTAAATATGAGATCATATTTCTTATATGATTCTGCATGCATCAAATATGTAAATTTTCTACAATATTCATCAATTTCTTCTTCGCCCAATGTAATTTGTGACTCATGACCCAATCCTCATCATATACTTCCTCACCCTCTTCCTCTAACAAAGTAGAGTATTAATTCTCTTCAAATCTAAGAGTCTCTTCAATTTCTTCTTTTGGTTCATCTTCAATATACAAAGGAGGTTGCACCTGATCCTTGTCTTTCCTTTCCCTCTGCATAATCTACAACGGTGGTCTCCTAAATTGAGGATTGAAGTTTCTATTTTGTCCCTATTGAATTTTGATTTTTATTTTCAATCTCCATCTATACTAATTTATTAGAAAAATTTCCAATAACCTGTGTCATCTCATCCAACTTTTGTTCATGTGAATCCTTTTGCTGGTTAGCAGGTCCCGCTTCTTCCTTTCCCTTATTTTTATTTGTTGGTTCAGATTTCTATTTTATTTTCCCTACTGTAGACAAATTTGCTTCAATTTCCAATGCATAAGTCTGAATCTGGTCTCATGTGGGAGGTCATATTTCCCTTAGTGTTAAGCCAAAATCTGACTCAAATGATCCTGCAAAAACTACCTTTGCACCAACAGGAGGTGGTTTTATCTCTAATGGAAGATTGTTATAAAGTTTGTTAAATATTTTAATATATTCAACCACTTCTTCATTCAGCTTTAATTGCATTGAATTCTGTCAAGAAATACCCATGATCTTTCTTCTCTCCCCATCTTTGTATAAAAATATTTTCGAATTCCTCCCAAGTATTGATTGAATTAGTTGGAAGGATCTTAAGCCATTTTCTTCTCCATCCAATGATTGTATAAACAATCGCATTACTACATCCATATACTCTGCATTGATATTTTTCTAAGTAATAAATCATCTTGAGACCAATATGGTCTATCATACCTTAACAAAGTAGGAGATTAATAGTGATTCTTTAAAAATTTATTTCTATTATCGAAAAGAAGGGAGAGAATCATTCCTAGATCACTGTAGTTTTGTTGATTTAACAAGTCAAAAAAGTTGGTAGTGTGACAAAAGATTTTGAAAATTAGAATAGATGTGAGTAAGAGCTTGGCAATCCAAGAGAAATTGTTTTTCATCTTCAACCCTCTTAGTGTCTCAAAGGTGGAAAACTCTTTCATCCCAAGTTTTTCATCTTCAACCCTCTTAGTATCTCAAATGTGGAAAACTCTTTTGTCCCAAGGCGTTTTGGGAATAGAATAACGTTTGGTTTCATTTTGAAGCTCATGAAACTTAGTTCTTATCTTGTCAATATTAATTTTATTCTTAGCATTGGTCAAGAAAAAAAGATAATTTTGGTTTCCAAGATTGAAATTGATCACATCCTTATAATAACTAAGATTATTTTTTTTTTCCCTCTTGCTCCTTATTGTCCCATAACTTGACCTTGCATTGGAAGTAATAATACTTTTAATTTTGTCCTTATTCTTCAATATGATCCCCTCCTTTACTCCCCAGTGGTCTAGCCAAGACTGGCCAACCTTATACCAGCCTCGCTTGAGCCGAAGGTGGGAGTTTTGGCTTGAGTTAGAAGAAATTTTATAATACCACTTGACTTCCATGTTGTATAGCTTCCTCTTATACATGAGATACCTAATCATAGTCATGCTTTCAACGAGTGAAATACTAGCTTCAATCAAAGAGAATAGGGTAGGGAGTATTTCCTTTAATATTGATGTTGTAGATTATAAATTGATTTTGGATCAACTCAATCTTCCTCCACGATTCTCTAGATATACTGCACCCCCAAACCTCAAATCCATATAAAATAACAGGTGTGACGAGAGTCTCAAAGAGGAATATTTTTACTCTATACCGAAAGGTGTGCCCACTTACAATTGTTTTTAAGCTCATAATAAACTTTCCAGCATTCAATTATCCTTTTCTCAATTCTATAATTCAAATTGAGTTGATGATGAATGCCTATTCTCAAATATTTGTATCAAGATACTTTCTCCAAATAATTATTATCATAAATGAAATTATGATAATAATAGGAACATCGAGGATGAAAACCACTTCCTCTTAGAGTGCCCCGCGTACAACCACATTAGATCTCAGTTTCACAATCTTTGTTACAATACTGACCTTCCTAACCTTTTACAATGTCAAAATTATAGTGAGCTCGGGAGGCTTCTCTCCAAGCTTTTTGAGCATAGGAATAAAATCTTAAATCAAAATAAATAATTTGTTTCTTTAGGTCCGATAGACCATTGTTTGGTCTCAGTGGACGTTAACCATCCTCATCATCATCATCAATTGATCTTTTTGGATTTGATTATCACAATTTACTCTGGTTAGTATTAACAACCATACCCAATTTTATATAATAATGTCATATTTAATAAATCATTTAAAAATATTAGATTTAAATGATATTAATGTAATAAATTATTAATAAAATAATAATTATGGTAAAAACTATCTAACTTTATTTTTTTAGAATAGATAAATTTAAATTATTTTCTTTTCACATTTATATATTTTTTTAATTTATAAATTTAGTAATTCAGGAGAATATTAAAATTAAATATTATATTTTAGTACTTTAATAATTTAAGAAAAGTTGTTTAGTCTTTTCCACTTTATTCTCGCCGAAATTATAAAGCCTTTTATAGTTAGAGTACATTGGGTATCCACGTCAACACAATCCGCACACAATCCATATGCTCTCCACGTCAACACAATCCGCACACAATCCATATGCTCTCCAACTGCTTTGAATAAACATCTTGATTAAAAAAATTGAAGTTCATCGTTAATTAATTCAATTAGATATGTGGCAAAATTATAGTAGTCAGTTATTTATTTATTTTTAATGAATTTTGAATGTGACTAAATATAGTTGGATGGAATGGCTAATTTAAATAAATTTGTATATTTTTAAGGGTTTTTGGTTTTTTGGAAAAATATTTGAATGGTGTAAGTTAAGTAATTGGTCACTAATATAATTTTGAGTAAGATTGTGATTTTTTTGTTTGTTCGTACAAAAGTACTAGAATCTTGTACATTAAACAATTTAGATTATGGGTTCTTAAATTTTTTTAAATAATTTTGGATAAATTTGACCAGAGAAAAAAAAAAAAAAATTGGATAAATTAATAACTTTTCAAATAATATTACCTCACCAAAATTTGTATCATTGAATTCAAGAAATAAAAACATAGAACAATCAAACTTTTACTCCTAATAAATTATAATTTTGGTAACTAATTTAACTAGAAAATTTAGAAAAAAAATTGTGTAATTATGTAGCAAAATTAATTAAAATTTAAGAAAAAAAACAAATTTAAGTTGTTAAATTTGAAATGAGCTAATTGCTCCTGATTTTTCATAATGCTTTTCAAACAATTTTAATTTTACATAAAAATATGTCATGGATTCAGCAAAGAAATAAAACAGTTTAATTTCATCTCAAATTAATCCTAATTTTGGATGATTATATATAGAGATACACACTATTAATCTTAGCAAAGATTATATTATGGGATTCAACGAAGATAAGGTTACTTCACAATAATTAATTTCTGATAATGGATTAGATTTTTAAGATCTGCTATTTATATTTATCTATATATCATAAATTAAATTTTTAAGATCTGATATCTATATTTATCTATACACATTTAATCTTACCAAAATTATATTGTCGATTTAACAAAAAAACATAAAACAATTAAAATTCACAATGGATAATGGATTGGATTGTTAAAATCTGATATTTATATATATCTATACGCAAATTTGGCTTAAAAAGGGATTAAAACAATCAAACTTGGTCTCAAATTGATTATAATTTTGAATAATAGATTAAATTTTTAAGAGCATAGTAAATTTTTTAGATTTATATCTATATTTTTTTCAGTGGGGGAGAAGCTCACCGAAGCGAGCAGATTTACATATATCGCCGTAGTGTGTAGAGATACGTCATCACCGAATCAAATGTGCTGCAGCATCACACAGCTCCCGCAGGATTCGAACGTGGTTGGGGATGCAAAAGCCAATGGCCCCAACCAACACATCATGCACTCACGTGCACATTATTAATGTTACCAAAAATTATATCATGAAATTCTGCAACCAAAAGAATAAACTTTACCCCATATCTTACCAAAAATTATATCATGAAATTCTGTAAACAAAAAACTAAACTTTGCCTCATAAAATTTGATAACAGATTCTTAAAATTTATATATATATATATATATATATATATATATATAACTTTTTTATATAATGCTGGAAACAAAATCTCAGACTTTTTTATATAATGCTGCTTTTTTTCTTGATATATACAGAATGACAGAGTCAAACACAGGAGAATACTTATTTCATGTAACTACAAAATAACTTGATATATATTTATATGCATTTATTACATGTACGAGCCTCATAGGCACAAAGAATAATAGCCTATTCTAAGAAAGCTTTGATATGACATGAGCAGCACTGCGTACTACACAAAAATTACATAAAACTGATCTCTGATCATCATGAGTTTTATCCACAAGAAGAATATCAACAGACTAAGCTCTTTGCAAGGACAGTAGCAGACATGAATGGATTGGAATGAACATGTATAGAACTTGTCTGCACTGCTGCTCATCTCAATATTACAAAGAATGAATGAATGGCCAAAAATTGTGCAGAGGGTGTGGGGAGAAAAAAATGAAAGAATAGAATTATAGGGGGAATGAAAAGACCTGTTTTATCCCTTCCACAAGCACTTCTTGAAGCAAATTGGCTCTCATCTCGCAGGACATCAGCTTCTTCCAGACAACTTCACTGTAAAGATAGAAGCTCTAGTAGCACAAGGCAAGCTGAGTGAATGATAGGAACTTAGCCTTAAGGACAATGCCAGCTTTTGTCAGGATCAACCTCCTTGTCTTGCAGAGATAGCTTGCAATGTGAAGTATGTGCAGGTGCAAGTGAACTTCCCCCAAAAGAATGAAATAATATACCTGACTACAAAGAATTTTTCCTACAAGAGCATAAAAAATAAAGATTCCATATTTATGCAGGAGATGAAGTGCTAGCTCCTCCATTGCCTCCCTCCTGGGGTGCCCAAGCTGAAGCAGTGTAGAGTGGCTGGTGTAACCAATCAAGTGTAAGTCTCCCATCTTCTAGTTTAACAATGTAGTTCTTGCAGGGAAACATATCCAACAGTATCCTGGCTTGACAATGCTCCCTCTCCCCGAGAGGAACAGCTGTGAATCCTCCTTCCTCCATCAGTTGCTTCCAATGCTCGAATTTCTCGTGCCTTTCGATCCTTTCTGGTCCTTCACAGGCTATGATGTTCCTTATCTCTCTTGCAAAATACTGCTCCATTTTGAGCCTTGCAGGACTGTCTGATGGAAGACTAGCATCAATTGAATCAAATATAGCAGAGTAGTATTGCAATGCCTGCAAAAAGCGTCCTTCAAAGATTGGATCATTGTGATTTGCTTCCTGCTCAACGACTACTACAACAGCAGGCTTTGTGCTCTGAATTAGTCCCAGTATGCCTCTTAAGGCAGCCCCATTGTCATACAATGTCTTATGCAGTTGCAGCATGCAATTTACAGCAACTGTCTCTTTCTCCTTGACATGCAACATCCAGAGTCTAACATCCTCCAATTTATCAACAACTGCGTGAAATTCAAATGGAAGATTTAGGGCCTCTGCAAATCCCGCAAGTCTATCACCTGTATCTTGGAGGTCTTCCTTGGACTCTCCTATCCCTGTAATTCTCACATGGCTTGGAGGCCTAGGTCTCGTTGCCAAGCTATGGAAAAGGGCAGGCCATTGAAGTCCCTGCTTTATGTCAAAATCTATAATATGAACTCTGTCTTTGTCCTCAAATGCTTTCAAAATGACCTCATTTGCTGTATACTGAAAAAATTTAGGAATTGGTGTCGTATGATTGAGAAGCTGGAAGCCTGTAATGAGATCCTCATCACATAAATCAAGGTCACCAACGATAGGTTGAAAGATGTGAGGCCAAAGTTTGGTGACCCTTAGAGTTAATCCTTCTGTAAAATAAGCTGCAACTCTATGCATGGGACTGCCCTCTGGAGAAGCAAGCTCTCCCAATCTGGAAAGAAGACGATTAACCAACTGCACGTTCTTAGAAGTAACTGCCTCTGCACAAGCAATCAATAAATTGGCAAGTTCCAAACCTTGTTCCATCTGTGTTTGTTCTCTGCTAATTGCACCTTCCCCGGACTGGGGCTGCACAAAGCTCGGATGTTCTTCATGAGGACCACCTCCATTGCCACTATCATTTCCAGAAGAGTTTCCTTCATCATTTCTGTGAGAAGTCAGAGGCTCAGAACATGAACTGGAATTCGTTCTATTCGGTTGGCCATTAGTAGCAGCATCTGCTTGACCCCTGGCTGCAAAGTCTGATATTATGGATTCAACCCAAGCATTGCTGGAGAAGGGGAATGAAGATGGAAGAATTGTCCTGGGAAGCAATGCTCCAGGTTGCTGCAAGTTGGTCAATACACTACTGGATTTCTGAATATCTTGCAAATCTGATATGGTGAACCCCTGATTATAATCTGCTGTCTCTGTAAACAACTGCTGCATAGGCTCACTGCAAAGTGAGGAAGATGTCTGGGGTTTCAGACCTGGGCTAATGTCGAGATCAAGAACTGAGCGAGGCTCATAAGAATTGCTCTTCTGTTTTGGAGAACTGAATAAAGTTGCAGAAGGACCCGAAGAGGCTCCAATTTCACTTACGCTATCAATTTTCTCACTGCTTTCATCAAACCAATGGCTACCCAACTCATTAACAGAGAAATTTCCATTCAAATCTTCAGGTGGGCTGCCCCTTAACCTTTTTACTCGATCTTCGCAGAAGCCTTCTGCTGCACTGTAGTCGGAAAGCCTCTTCAAATTTTCTCTGCTTGTACTGCTCTCCCACAAGGCCTCTGCATTTTTTGCCATCATAGTTCCAGCGAATTCTCTTCTTCTTTCCATAGCCTTTGCTTGTGGTCTGTCAACCCAGAATGCCGCTTGAGATACCTTGGTAGAGGACACTCCTTTCCCATGACCATCCTTAATCTGTCGCCTCTGCATATAAATATTTCCTTCTTCCATGGATGGCTTCTCGTTTACTTGGCTTCTCTGAGCTTCTCTAGAAGCTGTCCTCTCTTCATTTCTAGAATAGCCCTCAACCCTCTGGTTTATAGCATGTTGGGATGCGGTTGGGCTTGCAGCTTGCTGTGCGGTGAAGAATTTGCAAGATTGGATTTGCTGTGTGTGGAGATTAGGAGTGGTGGAAATCATAGATGGTGTCTGCTGCCCTTGGAATTGAAAGGAAGCAGCAGCTGCAGCACTCCCTCTCAGTCTGTGTCTTGGGGACAACAATGCAGTGCATCCTGCCAACATTTTTTCAGCTTTTTTCTCCGCCTCCTCCTCTTCCTCTCTCAACTTCACTTTTGAGGGCCAAAAATAAATCTCTAGCAGCACAACCAAGCCCCCCCCCCCCTCAAAAATATAGCAGGAAATAGAAATAACAGATCCTCCAGTACTTTAGCCTTCTTCACTGTGAATACAATTTTTTAATTCAATCAAACTCTCACAGCACAGTATCTAAGCTGCTTCAACTGCTGGAAACTCAAATACAGAGACATTTTACCACATTTCAAACTGCATGACCCTCATTTACCACAGGCCTAACAGCAATTAAAACTTCTAGAACACCATAGCCAGAAAGAAAACCTACTCCAGCAATACAAATCACAACTTGCTTTGTGGCAAACTTGGGCAATGCAGCAAAGGGAATCTACCAGCAGAATGAATACTTGGCAACTAAAACCAGGATTGCAAGGTGACAGAGCTCAGAATTTCATAGCAGGACTACAAAATGAAATAGCAATCAAGGAAATCAAGGCTACAGGCAATCCCTGCAGACACAGCAAGACAAACAGCAGACTCTTACTTCAGGGATAGAAGTCAGGACTACTTGGTGTCAAACACGGGGGCAACACTAAAGAAACAGGGCAAAAATAGCAGCTAGTAGACTTCCAAGACTGAAACTAGAACTGCACAACTGAAGAGCTTAGAATTTCAAAGCAGGATATATTTAATTACTCCCTTGTAACAAATAAAGAACACCAGTGACCAACATGGGCATTTTACTGGATAGATTTCGCAAGTAAACCCAGCCCTATAAACCAGCATAAGCCCTGAATTTCATAGCAGGATTTCTCCTTATAGCAATTCAAACAAACAAAAAAGAAGAATTGATCCAGAATTTCATAGCAGGATTTCTCCCCATAGCAATTCAAACAAATGAAGGAAAATGTTGGTGGTTTACCTATATGGTGGGGCAGTCACTTTCTCTGCAAGCAGTCATGGAAGCAGCAATTCCCTCCATGGATGGAGGCTTTTCCTGGCACAAGTAGACTGTGAACGACGATACTATTACTGCCTCTGTTGCTTCCGCTGTTGTTCCGCAATAATCCAACCCCATAGCTCTTAGAATTCCCCATATTCCAGAGACCCACTTCACAAATCATGGTCTCCAGTACCTGGACCCCTGGTTCCCAGCTGTAAATGATGTGATTTCTTGATCCATCTAGCACTCTATCAATCCAAGATTGTGTCTACTACGTGGGATGAGTGAATGTAGTACATTGCAATAGCTGAGCTGAGCTGAGTTCGACGAATAAGGAGAAATGAAGAGCAGCACTAGACGTGCGCAGGTGTTTTAGAGAAGCGACTCGCACTGCTGTGAAATCAGCACAGTGGCGCTCTGCAGGCCGTCAGATGAAGATCATCTGACGGTAATGTATGGTAAGTCAATCTGACCGTTGCGATGACCGTTGGAGACAGGATTTGTTGGGATGTTGCGCATTTCCAGTGCCCTCCATTTATTAATCCAATTAAATTGCTTTCGTGGGTTCTTCACACTTCCGCATCATCCATCCATCTATCCACCCCGAATTTACCGTTACCCCAAAACGTTCCATTCACCATTGACAGCAGTTAGTGGGTTCAGTTTTACCTCCGACGCTGCTGCTGGGTGAATTCCAGCCTGCAACGTGAAGTCAGAGGGGGCAATTATTGTGGGGCGCCACGTGTGCCCCCGTCTTTCTCATCGTATCACGAGTGTTCGTGTTGATTTCTTTCTATCTGGTAACAACAACGTGCCACGTGGCAGTGGAGCCCCTTTTGTGGTCGTTGCATTATAATCATGGTGATGAGCTAGGTTTGGTTGGACTAGGAGGCCCGGGGTGGGGTGGGGGTTTATAGGATTTGCGGTAAGAAATTATTATTATTATCTTTTTACCGAGGATAGAATATAATTTCGAAATTAGAAAATAATATTTAACTTCTATATATATTATAAATTCTACTTATAAAATAATAATTTAGGTTTCTATATATATTATTAGTTTCACTTTTTTAATTTTTAAATAAATAAATTTATTTTTATATCTCATTTTCTATTTATTTTTTTTAATTTGTAAAAAAAGTAAGATATTATTTTATAAGGGTTATTATCTTCTTAAAGAAAGAGAATTTCATTTTCAAATACCAAAATTATATTGGATTCCATTTATATTACAATTTTTATTAATAAAAATAATATCTTACCAAAATTATATTGGACTTCCCTTTATATTACAATTTTTATTAATAACTTACCAAAATTAAATTGGAATTCCATTTATATTACAATTTTTATTAATGAAAATAATAACTTAAATTTTATAGATTCATTTTTTTTATTGGATTATTTTTTAAATAAATAAATTTAATTTTAGGTTTAAATATTAGTTGTTGTTTGTTTGTTTTTTTTTAATATTATGGTTAAAAGTAAGAATTTATTTTATATGTATATAATAACAAAGTTTAAAGGAGAGGATGGCGAGTTCACGAGAACACTGTAAGGGTTTAGGGTAAAAACCCTAGGTTTTACGACAACACTCTCCGCAGGCATTTAGACCTGGACGACTGACGACCGACAGATCTTTGTTTCCGTTGCAACCGCATCTGTCTCCATCTGCCGACGGTAACAACTAACATCATGGACGATGTTATGGAAGTCAAGGAGCTCGATTATACCGAGGATCCTTTCCCCAACCGCGTCATTTTTGGAAACCCTAACCTCATCTCGCCGGCATCTGGCTCATCTCCCCCATCCGGTCCTGCTCCGTCAAGCTCTGTGTCGGTGGCTTCCTAACCGAGACACAATACAGCTCCTCTGTTTTTCGGGTCTCTTTCCATTGAATCCCCCGCTCTGGATTGCCCTCCTTTATCACCTGACACTCTCCATATTCTCACTGCAAATACTCCACCTTCGCCCTCATTCAACCCGAATCCGCCGGCAAACCATCTCCATCTGTCCTTTTCGACTTTTTTCACTGCACCGCCTGAGGACCTCCAGGCATTCGAGACACCAAACCCTCCCATCTCTGCAAGCACACCATCGGGCTGCTTTGAAACCCCTGCGGTGAAAGTCAAGACAACGGCACATACACAGGAGGGTTCACCTGATCCGTTGTCAGACCATCCATCTACCCCACGAACTGGAAGGCAGAAGACGAAGTGAGTGAAGCTACCACAAAGGACATCACTATTCGTTTTGGCAAGAACTCTGCAATTGGGGAAGCTGCATACATGGCAAACATTGTGTTGGTCGGACATGTCCGAGGCCGAGCATATTCAACAGTCAGACTCACCCTATGGGTCTGTGAGATTTGGGGAGGCTTGCTCAAGGAACTACCTGAGGTGCAGGTATTGCCTAGGGGATGGTTCGCACTACATTTTGCAAAAGAAAACTACACAGACCTGGTCCTCGCAAGGTACTGGCACATTGAGATGCCGCCTGTACTTCTCAAGAGATGGAGTCCCCTTTTCGACCTAGAGAGGGAGCAAATAGGGGTGAGGCCACTCTAGGTTCGCTTTCCAGGGCTTCCATTGCAGTACTAGTGTGAGGAGGTTTTCGTCAGAATTGGAAATGCCCTAGGTACCTACCTGGATCATCATAGAACTTTTGTGTGATCGAAGAACAGAACCCTAGCTCGCATCCTGGTACATTTGGATACTCGTGAAGGTTTGGAAGAGAAAATCACTCTTCAATGGGGGAAAATACACCAGGGTTCAGATCCTGGACTACGAAGGAGTTCCCTTCTGATGTAGGAGATGTCACAGAGTAGGGCATATCTTCAAAGACTGCCCACTCATCAAAAAATCAGAGGATCCACTGAGGGCACCTACTCCATCTACAGGCAATGAAGCACCGACTTTGAATCCTGAGGGCGGTGGATGTGGTGCACAGGTCGTCATCGCCACCCCTCACAAGAGCTCGTGCTACAGTTGAGGCCGCAAAATTATCGGGTATTTCTCAGACCTCTTGCCCTACCTCATTTGATTATTGCTCATCTATTGTTTCACCCACCATTAACACTTATGTGGCTCACTACACTCTGGCTACAACTTTACCTTCCATCGCCACCACCGCTCCATCTTTGCCCTCTCTATCCACCAACTCCACCTCCCCATCATCAAACGGGAGATCTGCATCTCATAATTACAACCTTCGCTCCCGTTCACTCTCTGGTGGTACCCCATCTCATATCACTGGCTTGGGACTCATCCAACCCGATTTTGTCATCCTTACATCTCGCGGGAGGAAATCAAATCTTTCCAAAGCCATAAAGCAAGCTGGGGCAGAGGTCATCTCTGGTAGACAATCCACTCTAGATGAGATCGTCTCTGGTAGACAATCCACTCTAGATGGGGTTCTTAGAGTACTGAACACCCCGGGTAGGGTTCCCCCATGACGTGTCTCTCATTCAATTGCAGAGGCATGGCTAGTGCCTCCAAGAAACTAGCCTTGCGTAGACTATTTGAAGTAGAGCCTTCTGACATCATTATGCTACAAGAAACCCTAGGTGAGACCGAAATCATCTCCAGTTCATTAAGTTCTCTATCTCCTGGATGGAATTTTTTGGCCACAGATGCTGTGGGTCGATCAAGGGGCCTAGCCATTGGCTACAATTCTCATGACATCAGGGTTTTAGCATCTTGGGGTGGCCGTGATTTCATTGGCTTAGATATTTTCTCAGCGGAGCTCGGTATTAACCTGAGGGTTATTAACATATATGGTCCCTGTCATAAGCGGGAAAACTTCTGGCAACACCTGTTAAATCTATCGATTTTCACCCCTGATCACATCATCCTAGGGGGAGATCTCAATTTCTCTTTAGGTTTTGGAGAGTCTTGGGGGTCACAGGCACAAGTGGACTCTATCACTGGATATATGACCAACCTTCTGGAACAACACAATTTGGTGGATATTCCCATGAATAAGCCTCTTCCTACTTGGCGAAACAGAAGGGTGGGGGACGCTGCACTTGCTAGGAGATTAGATCATTTTCTAATAAAGGCCCCCCTTATGATCCAACTACATCACTACAAACAATGGGTGGGCACAGGGGGCATCTCAGATCACTCCCCCATTTGTCTGGAGGTGCTTGGCCCCCATCCTAAACCAAAAGCTCCATTTAAATTCAACCATGTTTAGCTTCAGGATCCTGAGTACATAAACATGGTCTCGGAATACTGGACTGCCAACCCAATTGATAGGCATGACTCCTTGACAAAGGGATTTTGTCACAACCTGTCCCAGCTCAAGCATCTATCTATCAACTGGGCAAAAGAGAAGCACCAAAGGGAGGAGCTTCTATTATCACAAATTGAATCTGAGTTGAGTTTATTACTCAATGATCGAAACCTGGGGTTTGCTTCAACAGACGATAAAGCTCACCTGATTGAGCTAGAGAACCAAAAGGCAAGGATTTTGAGGGAGAAAGAGGAATCTTGACGCCTCAGAAGCAGAGCTATATGGTTAAAAGCAGGCGATGAAAACACAATATTCTTTCAGAACTTTGCAAAAGGTAGAAAAGTTTCAAACACAATATGGAACTTACCTCTACCTGATGGGGGAGTAGCTGACACCTTCAACAAACTCTCCCATCTTGGCACCACTCATTTTAGGAATCTCTTAAAAAACCCTCCAGGATCAAATCTGGCTGATATCATCAATGTGGCAGGACATTTTCCTATATTTGTAAATGTTGATGAGGCCGAGGAGTTAATTGCCCCTGTTACTGTAGGCGAACTGGAGGGAACGCTAAAATGGTTCAAAAAGGACAAGAGTCCTGGTTCGAATGGGTGGACGATAGAATTCTATCTCGCATTCTATGAACTTCTAGGGAATGATCTGTTAAAAGTTGTGGAAGAATGTAGAGTATCCAGATCATTATACAATGTTGTCAATTTGACCTTCATTGCCCTTATCCCGAAATCTGATACTCCTTCCTCTTTCAATGACTATAGGCCTATCTCATTATGCAACTTTCTGTATAAAATCATTTCTAAGGTCATTGCAAATCTTCTTCAACCCATTCTGTCTCGACATATTGCTCCCCAGCAATTTGCCTTTCTTGAGCACTGCTAGATACATGAAGCCATTGGCTCGGCCCAAGAGACCATCCACTCGATCTGGACTAAACACCTAAAGGGCATTATCTTAAAGATCGACCTGGCAAAATCTTTTGACCGTGTCAGTTGGCTCTACATCAAGATGCTCCTTATTCACCTGGGCAACTCCCATGATTTCATTGCTTGGATTATGGCCTGCATTAGCTCTCCTACCTACAGTGTCCTCATCAATGGATCAACTTCCCATTTCTTTCATGCTGAGAGCGGACTCAGACAAGGCTACCCCCTCTCCCCTCTTCTCTTCCTGATTGTTATGGATGGGCTTAGCCATTTACTTGCATCTGCCAAAAGAGATGGCAGTCTTCGTGGCCTCAAGATAACTAACTCCTGCTTCCTCACCCATCTCCTATTTGTGGATGATGTTCTCATTTTCCTGGATGGGAGCATTCGAGACTCTCTCACTTTCTCCAAAATTCTCTCCCTCTTCTCGTCAACTACGGGTATGCAGGAAAATCATGGGAAATCTACCATTACCTTAGCCCTCACTTCCATACAGGAGTCACATCTTGCACAACAACACTTCCCTTATTGCATCATACCCCTGGACAGGGGTTTCAAATATCTAGGTTTCTGGATTAAGCCTCTCAGCCAGAAAATTGCAGACTGGGTCTGGCTTGTCACCAAGCTGGAAAAAAGGCTTTCTAACTGGAGTCATAGATACTTATCTAGGGCTGGCAGATTAGTGCTCATCAAATTAGTTCTTGAGGCCACCCCTGTTTTCTGGATGGCACTAGCATGGATCCCCAGGAACATTCTGGCCCGATTGCAACAACTCTGTAGCAGATATCTCTGGAACGGTCACCAAGACAAAAAGATCTTTGCTTGGGTCAACTGGAATAAGATCTCCTTGCCTAAAAAATGGGGAGGCTGGGGACTAAAAGACCTACCCCTATTTTCTCAAGCCCTAGCTGCAAAAATGGGATGGACTCTACTGACTGGGCAGAATCTATGGACTATAATATCATATCACAAGTACATTTGGCCTCAACAAATTATGGATTGGGTCGGTTTGCCGAGCTGGCCCAAAATAGGTATTTCATTAGTATGGAAGGCTCTCCTACACTCACTGCCTAGCATCAGGGACAACCTAGTTTGGAGAATAAATGATGGATCAAAGGCTCGCATTAGGTTGGATCATTGGACTGGAGGAGGAGGTAGATTCCTACTATCAAGAGAGCTCATCTAGCACTTACATTCTCATGAGATCAAGGTTATAGCTCACATAGTGGATCCACTGAATACCAACATATTCTCACAAGGATGGAAATCTGCCCTATAGCTTGATATTCCCCCACAGTGGCAGCAGGAATGGCATGAATACACAAATGCACTGTGTGAATCACACATCAGTATCAAAGAAGGACCAGACGAGCTCATATGGAGCCTTGCTGAGAATGGTATCTATTCTCCAAATACTGGATATCTCAACCTGATCTCACACAAACAGCTGGAGCAGACGGTGTTTTGGTGGAAGAGTATCTGGAAACTAGTATCGCCCCCTAGAACAAGACTATTCTTTTGGTGTATACTCAGAGATAAAGTTCCCACGGGCGAGACTCTTACTCACCAATCTTTCCATGGACCCCCTTGGTGTATCTTATGTAATAATTCTTCTGAATCGACTTTGCATTTATTCCTTCAATGCAATTCCTTGATCAATCTATGGCAAAATATCTCCACATCTATTCATATTTCCGGGCATTGGGAGGGTGACAACATTGGTCGAGCATGGGAAAACTGGTGCAATCTTCATCATGGCACTAAATTACAATGTCTTCCCTTAATAATCTACTGGCATCTATGGTTGGCTAGGAATCGACTAATATTTGATGATAGACCTGTTTGTTGGCCGCATATTACAATCCGAATCATATCTACCTATAATGAGTTGCCTGAGCCTCACAAACCTCGACCACATAGACCTCATGAACCTGCACCTATTGACAAAAACTCTCCTTCGACATTTTTTGATGGTGCTGCTCAGCACCATGGATGTGGCAGTGGATTCATTCTATACATTAATGAATAGCATTACTACAAAGTAAAGATGGGGTCGGGCGAGGGAACGAATAACTTTGCAGAGCTCATTACACTCCATCATTTACTGCATTTTTCACTGGGTCATCATTGCATGGCATTAAACATATATGGTGACTCAAAAATCATAGTAAATTGGTTCAATAATATTACTGTTTGTCACTCACACACACTCAGTAATATTCTGGATGAAGTGAATTTGTTCAAGGCTCAGTTTAACACTATTTCATGCAATCACATTTACAGGGAACAAAACAATTGTGCTGACGGGCTTTCCAAAGATGCCACGATACTTCCCCGAGGAGAGTGGATGATACAGGAACAACGAGGCTCCAACGAATATCGTTACTATCATCGACCCTACAATGATCAAAACTACCACAGGGCAGAGAGCCCTTAGATTACAGTTTTTTTTTGGAAAATTTTGATGTATATGCTTGGCTCATACATTGTATATATTTTTCACAGGCTATATATTTAGTGTATATAAGCTAAGACTTTTTAGCAAAGACATCACCCTACGTGGTGTATGTGGATTTCTACTGTAGATGACATACATATTTATAGCTCTTTATTTTTACTTTTTATTATAACAGACAGTGACTGAGCACCCTGCGTGGTGATGAATGCACAAAGAACTCAAAGTTTTTGACAAACTGAAACATTTTTGAAAATGTCCATAGGGGTAAAGAATGATACAACATATGTTGAAAGCATCTACAATATGTAATTTTTCAAATCATAATGAAAGATTACGATTTTTCCAGTGGAAAAAACAAAGCTTAAAGGTATGGGTTTCACATGTTATTTGTGGGAATTGAATTTAGATACAATTTAAGATGTCATTTGTTGAACAATCTTTCTTTTATGCTATTCAAAATGAACCTAATTCACAAAAAGTGTAGTCTAAGTGAGATTGGCTCTATTAACCAGAGGATTTATGAGTACTCAACTGACATAAAACATGGGAGGACCAAGTCTTTCGCCCTGGCAAAACATGCAGAAAAAACTAAACATCATATATGCATTGAGGAGGCGAGTGTTATCGCTAGGATTGAGCCTTTCCATCTCTGGAAGTTTAGGGAGGCCTTAGAAATTGAAAAAAGGCCAAACAATCTCAATAGGGATGATGGTTGGAAAATTAGCAGCTATTAGATCTCTCCCCTTTCTTCCTAACTCCCCTACCTTGCCCCTGCCCCCCTTAAATGCTATTCCTTTCTTTGTGGTTTTCTCAGGTACCTCTCCCCTTCCTCATTGGGTTTGTTTTCCATGTTATTCCTTTGCTTCTCTTTGATTTTTATTCATTAATTTATTCTATTTTATCCTAACGAAAAATTAGATGTTTTTGATGAGTTCTAAGAGATTATATATATATATATATAACATTTAAATAAATTAAAATCTTTCTTACCTCATCATAGATAAAATAATTCTAACAAAATAAATTAACCTTTCCTGATATAACCTTGGTGAAACATATAAAAATAAAATAAATATAATTAATAATCGAAAATGAAGAATGTTATATTTTACCATAATTCTTCATTGACTTTTATTTATAAGAAATTATACATATTTAGTATAATTAAACTTATTGGTACTAGAATTAGGTCATAGAACTGGCCATCTAATTATTTCTCTAGTTAGTAATCGTAATTATTTTTCTAGTTAGTAATGGTATGTTTCTTTTAATGATAATAATATTATAAATATTTATCTAGTTTTTGAAGATTAAAAAATATAATAAACAAACTAGTTAATTAATTAGCTATTTATGTGTCTCTCTCATGTTTTCTTGATCCCTTCCTGTTACCCAGTCCAAAATAGCCGTTTTCTGGTCAAATGTAGCCGTTCTTAGTCAAATATAGCCGTTCGATGATTTGCTCTCTTTATTTAGCCAGGATCTGGGCTTTCAACTTGTCTTGACGATGAACCACACTTATTGGTTCAAAACACGTCAACAATTGAATTATGATGTGATTTTCACATAAAACTCTTCTAAATAAAATTAATACATTTTATTGTATTTTTATGATAAAATAAATTTTACTCATTAATAACATAGGTATGATTAGATTTTTAATTTACAAAAATAGAATAAATGTGAAAAAAAAAAAAATTTAAAGATTAATTTCAACTCTAGTGAAACTTATTTATAACTAAATGGAGTTGATATAAAGTTTTAACTAAATTATTGACTTAGAAAGAAATAGCAAAAAAAAATAAAAATATTAATATACTTAAATTTGATAAAAATATAAATTATAATAAAAATAAAAATAAAGAAATTATTTATTTTTAAATAAATTTAAAGATATTTTTTAATTTTAAATAATATATATATATAAACTAAATAACACCTCAATTTTTTATACACTTCTACACTAAATTACAATTACAAATATATATTATAATATTTTTTTCCTTCTCTTAAAATTTAGCTTTTTCCCTTAAACAGTCATTCATACTATTGATGTTCTGCTTTTTGGTACAGTCTTGTAAAATTTTTGGGTCTCTAATCTGGGGTCTCAACTCTGGGAGAAATACAGCCTCTTCTCATAACCCATTTCAGTCGCTCTCCAGTTCTGGGTCTTTCTGATAAGGATGATTTGAACTAGTTTTGTTTGGTATAGTTTGTTCATACAACAATATGATTAAGGACAGGCAACAATCTCTTACAATTATTGTATCTAAGACCTTTATATATCCTTAATATAAATATATGATATTTTTTCTTCTGGAAAAAAATCTATGACCCAACCTCCCTCCATTCGTATGAGTTCTGCCTCCTCCTAATCTGAGTTCTGTCTCCTCCTAATCGTATGGGTTCTGCCTCCTAATCTGAGTTCTGTCTCCTCCTAATCGTATGGGTTCTGCCCAGGTAAAACCAACATGTAGGTTCTCCTCTGCCTCCCATTTGACACCCGTTTTTCACAATAATTTGGCACCTGTTTCTTGTGTGGTGGTGCGATGTTTTTCACAATAATTTGGCACCTGTTTTTAGCAACCGCCGATAGACCTGCCGTTTGTTTCACTCGCTGCACTTTCGGGATCATCAAGCCTCATCTTGGATATCTTATGTGATGCACTTTTATGTTTATTGGTTGATCATCAAATTTATAAAAAAAATAAATTAAATATTTAAAAAATTATTTTATAATTTTTGTAATTTTTTAAGTCATTTTTTAAATATTAATATTAAAATAAAAAATACTTATATAAAATTGGATAGTGATAATATTAATTCCGTTAATTTAGTATCAAGAAATTTTTAATAGATTTTAAAAACTTAAAACATGTATCTAAATTATGAAAAAACATTCGTTTGTGGTTTACCCTTAATATATTGGTTTAAATTACTTTTTGACTACTTGTTTACAAATCGCACTAAAATTATTTTTGGTTGATTTCTCGCTACTTATTTTAGTTTTTAAAATTCTTATAAAATCTTAATTATTTGCCCTCATTTTTACTTCACAATTTTTTGGCAAGCTGGATGATTTGATTTAATTTAATTTGCAAAATAGTAAATAGTATTTTTAATATCATAAATTTTGTTTTATAAAAATATTATAGCAGTTAATTGCTCCTAAAGGTGCAAAGGTACATTGAAGGAATAGAAGATTTGGGAAGATTATCTTGCCACTCACTCCAATGTAAGTATTGTTAATAGTTTATACGAGTGCAAAAAAATTGCTTCTCGGTAAGAATATGTAGATAACATATATCTAAAGCCATTCAGATACGTTAGGAAGGGGGATACAATTATCTTAAGAGGACTCCACCTGTTAGAGTTTAACGACCGATGAGCATAATTAGGTTGTTATTAAGATCAAAGAAGGCATTTTTGGTATTCAGAAAGACGTCATTGTTAATTCCTATTAGGCTGCTATTAAGATTGAAGAAGACATTTTTGATATTCAAAAAGGCCTCACTGTTAATTCCTTCAGTACAATCGAGTGTCAGAACAAGAGGAATGGGAACGAAAACATAGGAGGTGGAACTGGAATAGAGTGACACTCTTCCAGAAGTGGAAAGAAAGACACTCTTCCGTGAAAAAAGTCATTGGAATGAATTTAAGATAATGTAAGGGAAAATGGCCAGTGAACATATGGTTATGTGGGATATCCTATGAAATTAAATTGCGCTACCATGATGGCTTTAACGTGTATATCAAAACCCTTAAGACCACTTAAGGTGTCTCTCTTGTAGACTGATTGACTATCACAATTATAATTCTAATTGTGAGTAATTTTTTCCACTCCTCTTTCTTCTTCTTATATCTGGTAACTATAGCTAGAAGTGCCCTTTAGTGTTTTCTTTGGGGAAGTAGGGCGTGTTCAAGGGTCTGTTGTAGGAACTTCAATTCTTTTTTTTTTCCCTCTACTTTTGATATGTTTATAAATTGAATGTTTACTTGTTTATCTATTCATGCTATCATTCAATGATGCTTGAAAAAAAACCTCGAATTTTGATTATCTTACTCTATTTCTATAGATATTTGGCGCTAAAATAACTTATATTTTGACAAGGCTCTTCTTCAATAATTCCAAAATATGTATGCTTACCCCTTCAAAATTTACATAGCCTACATATCAGCATTTGTAGCTATTATCCATGTTTTCTTTGTATATCTCATTTTATGTTGTTAAAATTGTATTTGAGCTATTAAGTTGTTATATTTATATGTAAATCATAGTTTGATTTGTAATCAATCAACATCAGCTTTGCCATTAAGATTATGGAGCCTCTCAAGCACAAGTCCAAAATATTTCAATTATGTCAAACTGAAAAGAAAAAAATCTTATGTTGTCATCAAACACAAGTTCTAAGACAAAATTCTAAACATAACCAAATATTGGAATGACATGTTGAAAAAACCCCTTGCATTCTTGTGGATTAATTGAAGTTTCTTGTTAAATGTTAATTTCAATATATTATTGTATAATCATCTATGATGGTATGGATTTATATTATAATGAAATATGATGCAATGAATCTCATTTTCTAATGCTCTATATGTTTTTAGTAGGTAGTTATCCTTATATTTACAATGTGTGATATGCCCCATCATGAAACACTATAATCCCCAAATTGAAAATGCAAAAACATATGGCATACATGTCTACAAATGTAATTCTCTTATAACTTGTCCAATTTAACAAACCTATCAACGTCTCTTTGCACCTTTTGGGGCAATTGCTAGTATAATACTTTCTTATTCTTTTCAATTTTGCATCCCCCCTTAAGCAAATCTATGACCCAACCTCCCCCTATTCATATGGGTTCTGTCTTCCCTTAATCGTATGGGTTCTGCCGAGGTAGAAGCCCACATGTTCTCTTTACCTCTGCCTCCCCCTATTCGTATGGGTTCTGCCGAGGTAGAAGTCCACATGTTTTTCGTATGGGTTCTGCCGAGGTAGAAGTCCACATGTTTTTCGTATGGGTTCTGCCGAGGTAGAAGTCCACATGTTTTCTTTACCTAATCGGGCTACTAATGTTGTGGGCAACGATAATGCCACAAATGATTATAAGATTCCACTAATCTTTTAAAATAATTTTGAATCTAAAAATAAAATTTTAAAATAATAGTATAATTCATTATTATTTTTTAAAAACAGCAAGTCAAATTTTATTTCAATAAATATTAATTATTATTATTATAAATAATATTTTCAAATAAATTAAAAATACAAAAATTATATTACTTAGTCATATAATTTTAAAAATTGAAAGGGAAAATTTAATATTTTACCTCGTTCAATGATCCCATGGGTATTTAACAACTAAGGTTTGCATGCATGCTAACCACTGAAGGCCCCAAGCTACATATCATTGTACGAATGATTCCTTAGTGTGAATCACATCATCAAAAAGCTAGGAGGATTAAACAAACTTATATATATGTATGTGTGTTTTTTAGCCTCCCCATTGCTAATATTAGTACATTTATTTTCATATATTTTATACTTTGTCTTAATTTTCCTATTTCTTTATACTCTGCTTTGTTTTATTTTAGGCTTTCTTCATGTTTTACTGTGTGAGTATTTTTTTTTATGGTATATTTTATTCAGATGAGGTTAAATGTAGTTTATTTTTCAATGGAATTGTGAGATTTTTATTTGTATTCCATATGCTGTATTGTATCAGTGTTTTTATATGTTTGTATTTATGAATATGTTTTTTTTCTTTCTTAAATACCATCCAAAATTAAAACTTACCATTATATGCTGTAATATTATTTAAATTTAATATAGATTATTTATTTAGTTTTATTTTAATAATATTTTGTTTAAATAATGATTTATTATTTAAAAAATAGTTATTAATATATTGGGCATTGGGCATGAAGTATGTTTTAAAATTGTTTTTGCTTGGCTAAGAGTATGTTTTCTTCTGCATAAAGAAACATGTTAACGACCCAAGACCCACAGGTATCTGGCAAGAGTTAAAGCCCACCCTTTTAGGGACCACCAGTGATGAGTCAACTATGATGGTTATCCCCACTTTTAGTTTGACAACTGAGTTATGATAGAATTAAAATAAAATAAGTAAGTGATTTAATTTTTGTTATGTAACTATAAAAATTAGAAATAACTATTAGCTTTAGGACTTTTAAATTATTGTGAACCATGAGTAAAACACTTTAATGTGGATAATTATTTATTTATCATCACTTCATCGCGAGATGGAGTTATCTCTCTTGGACAACAAACATTAACTTGGATAGGGAGGAATAATTAGGGATGCCTTGTGATGATTTTGTGATTCATGGATCTTTTATTTAGAAACCATATCTAAGTTTTAAGCTAGTTCCTGCTTTGTAGATTTTCAAGATTTATGAATTGAAATGTTTAAGTAACTAGAGGAGTGAAGTTACATCTTTGGTTGGGATGTGAGTACTAATCTAATAAAATTATAGCAATTTTACTAATTTAAAATGATGGTAAATCTTATTGAGCAACAAATATGCTATTCACCATGTTGCAATATTAAGCACACTGATCAACACAAAAGAAGCAAGCTACATATAAACAATCACGAATTTGAATCAATGGCATACCACATATTAATTATTTGAAATCAAATAAGGAAAAAGAATTGTATTTCGCATGAATGTCTTTGGCAATGATGCTTCAAGGAGTAAATCTAAAATCAAGACTTGAACTTAGATCTGCAATAGGTTGAACTTTAATTATGGCAAAATGCAACATTCTTGTACCAACATTAGACATAATAACATTTCAAAAATTGCCATAGCATACTTATTTGTTGTATTCATTGACATTTACAATGATTCTAAATGTCATACAAATGTCTTTTAGGATTTCTATCCCACACACATTTAAGTACTTTAGAAACTTAGATTACAATAAAATTAGAGTAATTTTAAAATAGTCATGATATATGCTTTCTCCATAAGTCATGTTCCAAGTTAATCTAAGGTAATGAATTGATTGAATCCCATCTTCTCGATGTTCAACTTTGATACCACTACTATACCACCAAAGTCTCTCATGTGACAACCCAAGAGCTAATTACAAATAATCAAATCATAACCAAGGAAATACAACTTATCATAATAATAAAGAAGAAATGGGAAACATCAACAACATCATACTTTGCATGTTAAGAGGCTTCGACAAATAAAAACCCACCATTTAAAATATTATAGTAAAGCCGATCATTTTTCTCTTATGGATTTGAGGGACTCTTCTCATATAAACCCAAATGTTTGTGATGAAGTCAAGTGTAGAGTGACCATTGGCCTTGCAATGAAAGATTACTTTGTTGAAGTTGTCTATTTATTAATATACTACTTCTCTAAGTACTTTGAAGTCAAATTTCACTCAACCTTGTTATTGTGTTGAGCTCACTCAATCTCAAATCTAACATTCTATTTTATCTATGGTATATTTTAATTATAGTTTAAAAAACCTCACCCTTTGAGTAAGTTTCCAAGCCAAACTTGACTATGCCCTATTGTAGAGTCGAACTAATTCTATGTTGAGTCGTAGTCTCTATCTTATATGTGACATAATTCAATAATAATTGAAATGATGTCTTTGGAGTGCTTTTTAGGCAATTTCGACATAACCCTCCTATTTATCCAACCTGCCTTGATTCAATATCTCTATTATTTTTTTCCCCTTGATATAGAGGTTCCACCTCTCCATCTATCATGGGCTAGTTTCACCAAGCTTGTTATAAATTACTCGAACACAAACACTTGGGGCATCAAGTAACTATAGATAGCATGCAAAGCTCTTTATTTGTATGAGCCACCTTGGACTAAAGTAAACGAAAACATAGTGGGTGGATTGATATCAAGATCTCTCATATTCTAAGGACTAACAAAACGCCTCATCTATCTCATCATTGAAATGTGACTCTCAATTATGTTGAAAAAACACCATCCTTTGAGTACATTCCTAGGTCAACCTTGACTCAACCATGTTGTAGATTTAAGTTCATTGGATTTTGATTCTAAGTCTCTTTCTATCTTCTTGGTGAGATGTTTCAATTATATTTGAAACAAGAACAACATTTACCAAAAATTCTCTAGTTATATTTGTCTCTTTCTAGTTAAATTATATTTGTGAGATGTTTTAGGCATAGTTGAAAAAAGCACATCATTTACGAGAAAATTCCCAAGTCAAGTTCAATTGATGCCACTATTGAGCCAACTTAACTTGATCTGGAGTTCAACTCTTTATCTTATTTGTGAGATGTTCGATTGTAATTGATAAAAGCACAATATTTTAAGTTCTGAAGTAAACTTGATCCTTGTGGTAGGGTTAAGTTAAGTTTGTCTTGAGTCTTGCTATCTTTTTATCTTATCTATGAGATGTTTTAATCATAGGAGATTAAAAAATGTCATCTTTCAAGTACTCATGGGTCAACTTCATCTCCGCTTTCTTAGTGATGTTAGTTAACTTGATTTAGAGTTCAATTATCTATTGGAAATTTAATTTTTTCAACTAGAAGTTATACCTAAGAGTACTAATGATCCAAACCTAACTCACAAGTAACTTGTAGGTTATTATTTCCAAATAAATCAAACTTGCAAGAAAATAAGAAAAAATCATTAATCATCAATTGATTATTATTATTTATTTTTCCATGTAAGAGGTTGAATCTCTACAGTTCTTTGGTCTAGTCCTCTTGACTTATCATAAATCACTTGCTCATAAATATTTAGGTAATTGGATAATCAAGAGGAAAATTGAGGATCCTCATCATCTACTACCTATATGATTGAAATCACTGATAAGGCAAATGGATGGAGTTAGGCTCATAACTTACCATACTTACAAAACATATAAATATAAATTCCCAAAGCAAGAAAAATCATTGATTTCAAACACATTTTCCTATTGAATTTGAATTGAATTCTTATATTCTAACTCATCAAATTGTTTAAAAAATAAATTTATAGTATTTATTTTAGTTTCGAAGTGAATACCTTTTCCTTCCAATCAATCCATATTTCCCAATACAATCTTTCAAACTTTTGAAAAACCACACCGTAAAAGATTAAAAACAGTATGAACAAATTAGATTTTAGAGATTGGTTAAGGATTATATGTTTTTTCAATATTTATCTTTACCCATAGTGTTATGAGAAAGTCAATAAACATTCATATGCATAATGTATAAGAACAAGATAAACAAGATAGATAGAATTTGTAATCTCAAAATAAAAGGCAATACACCCCATCCTAGCATCCTCATAAAAGTGTCTTTTCCCCAATAAGAGCATAATTATGATTAAATACATTTTATATAAGAATAAGATAAACAACATGGATGACAAGATGCCTCCTAAGACTGCTTTCAACTCTAGTCAAAACCACCTATGGCTCAAGTAGGATTGATAATAAAATACAATTAGGATATTAGAGAGAGGTGATCAACCTTAATCTAGAAGATCAAGAGTATCTCTTTATTTTGATTAGTGTAAAGAAAAAAATCAACGTTACCAAAACAAGAAAAACTCATAAACCCTATGGTGAAATAAAATGTTGGATAATTCTTAAGAAATGTTGAGTACAAATAATTTATTATCTTTATGAGATAAAAATAAAAAATAAAAAATAAAAAACACATTTTACCAAAATATTTTTTTCACCAATTATATCATAATTTCAATTATTTAATATAAAACTATAATACTTTAAAAAAAAAAAAAAAAAAAAAAAAAAACTTTTTCATATATATAGATATAATAATTTCTAATTTTATAAAAATATTATAAACCAAATTTTGAACATATATATACATTATTCCTCTTCATTGTTATCATTCATATATATTTCTAATAAATTGAAAATTACAAAATTCATATTACTTAATAATAATATATATATATATATATATATATATATATATATATATATATATATATATGAGAAGAGTGGTATAGAGAGGTCGAATGAGCGAAAAAGGCGGGAGGAGAGATCATGGCGGCCATGGCAAACAACTTCAGCGCTGTGACAGTCAATATTAGTTGCAGGAAGACTGTACTCGGCCTCAATGCATCGTTGTGGTTTCGACCAGAGTCGGCGGGATTGCAGCGCCAGGATCCCGTGCTCAAAAATGGCACCAGACACTGCTTTTCTGGCCAATTTCAGAGGAATGCTCAAGCCGTGGACAAGGGCTGCCGCGGAGCCGTCAATACGATGGGCACTGGGAAGTTTTTAGCTGGGGGAAAATGGATAGGTAATAGCACAAGGGTTTCCATCGCAAAGCTTGTAAACAATGCAAATCATGAAGAAGGGGCTGGTTTTCCCACCGGATCCAGCGCTGAAAACAACAGTGGCTGGCTGCATGTTGCGGATCTGACCCCCCCTGCAGAGAACAGATACAAATATTCCAGATCTGGTGATGAGTCTGGCACAGGCACCCTACACGGATCTGACCCCCCAGATCTTAGAAGGGGCTATAAGGCACGAGGACAGCCTGAATACAAATCAGAGGAGAACAGCTTCCAAGGCGGCAACCTCATCAGATCCACGATTTCAAATCATTATAAAGCCCCCCTCAGGGAAATCCACCCTAATCTGGGTTCAAGCTTCAGACAGTGTCTCAAATCTGAAGAAAAACATTGCCAAACACATTGGCCTCCCGGAAGGATATCAACATCTGCTCTCTGAAGGCAGATCGTTACAAGATCACAGAGCAGTTGACCACTACAGCATCAAGCCAGGATCAAATATTACTGTCAACATGAGGCTTCGGGGAGGTGCAGCAGCCAGCGGCTCACGAAAACAAACGGAAGGGGGCAGTGGATCTAAAGCTAAACACAGCTCAGATCCACACCAGCAGCACAAAAGCGAAGGAACATCTTACAAGAATATCCTACAAGGGGGAAAACCCACATCAACAACCCCACTACAGGCTGGCATAGAACCTAGTGCATATATCGTGGATCAACTGAACTATACACCTGAACTAACAATAGATACAGCAGAAGCAGAGGAGGTACGTAACATTTACGAAAGACAAGCCCTCATCTGTCGATTCAATGGTTTTTGGCCAAAACCCATGGATCTTTTTCACTGGATCTTCACAAAATGGTCTCTTAATTGTGAGGTCAAGCTCTGCTCCAAAGGTTTCTTTATTGTCAAACTTCCATCAGAAGAGGTCAGGGCCCTCGTAATTCAGGAGGGACCGTGGTTTTGGGGATCTTCAGGACTCTTCATTACACCTTGGACCCCAGAATTTGATGCAAACACCTACAACGTCTCCAGGGTGCCAGTGTGGGTACGACTACATAACCTCCCTGTACACTTTTGGGACCAAAAAACAATTGCATGCATCGGAAACTCTCTTGGCAGATATATTAAAATGGATACTCAGCGAGTGGAAGAAGGAATTTTCACTTTCGCACGAATCTGTGTGGAAGTTGATCTCAGCAAAGGTTTACCGGATCGCATAGTACTGAAGCATAAAGATCACAGCTGGATGCAAACAATAGATTATGAAAATACAGCCTTCCGATGCAGAATATGCCGGCAGACAGGGCACCTACAAAATGCCTGCCCAGACTACAAAAAGGATAGCCAAAGAAGGAGGAAAGCTGGGAAGAAAAAAGGATGGACATTCCCTCCACCAGACCCTGAGGAAGAGGAAGAAGGTGAGGAGGAAATGCCCATCCCAAATGAGAACAGCTCAACAGAATCGCAAGAACAACCCCCACAAGTGCCCATGGAAACGCAACCGGAAAAGGCTTCAGACAGAATGGAACCCAGTGGAACCAAAAGGCAGCACAAATCGGACACCTCAGACTCTGACAAGGAAATCCCTCGACCTGAGGAGGAAAACCCATTTCAACTCATACCCGTGCAACAGGACCAAGGCGAGTGGCGCAAGGTAGAGAAGAAAAAGGGGAGGAAAACTTGATCTTCCCCCTAACAGGCATCTTAGTGCTCCAGGCATGGCTTTATTTTTCATCAGTTTTTCTTCTTCTTTTTAATTGACACTTATGTCAACCATTTTTTGTCAGGCTTCATAGCCTTGTCTTTGCAATGCTTTGGCATCTACAAAATGTAATTTTCAAAATTAATGGAAATTACGATTTTTTCCAAGTGAAAAAAAATATATATATATATATATAGATATATATATATATTTCTAACTTTATAAAAATATTATAAACCAAATTTTAAACTTAATATACATTATTCCTCTTCATTGTTATCATCCATATATATTTCTAATAAATTGAAATTTACAAAATTCATATTACTCAATAATACAATTGGAAAAAATATATATTAGAAAGTGAGGTCTAATTATTTTTACTAATTAAAAAGTCCAATGAATATTTAACAACTCACTAATATTTAACAACTCAACTCTCGGAATGCTGGCCAGATATAAAATGTCAGACATAAAAAGAAGTATGCACAAATTTTAAGGTCACCCACGTTTGCATGCATTCACGTTCAGCCTTGAGCTTGTCACAAGCTATGGAGCATTGTACGAAAGATTCCTTACAGTAAATCATATCAACACTTATTTTTTATAAATATATCAAAGATTCCTTGCATTATTTATGTTCTTATTTTTTTTCTCTATACTCTGTTTTTTCATTCCGTATTCATTTTAATTCTGAATATACCAAATGTATAGAGGGATCAAATATCTTTTAGAGATTTTTCACTCTAAAAGAGGTTTGTATACCTCTAGTTTCACTTTAAAAGAGGTTTGTATATCAAGAGATTTGATCCTTCTAGGCGCTTCAGAGTTAAGATGGATCTAGACTAGTTTAATTTTGTCTTTTAAATAAGTTAGATTCATCATGAATATCATGGGTCAATACTATGGGCCATTTTTATTTTTATTTTTGTATTATTTTTATAGGGTTATTTTTAAAATGTTATATTACATTATATTAATATTTTATTTAATTTTATTTTTACTTTAATGTAATGTGACTTAGTCAAAATGTTTTTTTTTTTTTCGTTAAAAACTAACAGGAATAGGAAAAACATTACAATCATAGAGTTTTTTCACCAGAGGCCAAGCCTTGGCACTCTGGATTGTGAGGGATCATAAGGGCAGCCCTCGCAGGGGCACCATGACTGAACAAAACATCCCACGCAGGGGTTCTTTGACTTCCAAAAAAGCACCCAGTTCAGACTAGATAACCCGGGCAGGGGCTTTGGACCATAAGTGTTCGTCCCGACTTAGTCAAAATGTTAACAACGTTAATAATTTTAATTTTATTTTAATTTTTAGTTTTGTATCGATAATTATAATTATCGATTTTTTATTTTATTTTATTTTATTTTTTAATTTAAATTTTATTTTATTTTATTTGGACAAAGTCAAAATGTTTACGAGCATTTTAACATCTCCCACATACATGTTTGCTTTTAACATCTCCCACATACATGTTTGCTTTTAGATTTAAATTAGAAGATAAAAAATAAAAAAATAAAATAAGATATATATAAAATATTTTGACTTTGAAATGAGTTATGGTTTTTGGGCATGTGGTATTAATAAACCATGGTATTGGTCAGTGGTATTGTAAAAAACCTATTTGAAAGTTAATAATATCCATAGTAAAAATGTGGGTGAATATACATGGTTCAATGGTTCAAAATCTTGTTATATTGTAAGTTTACGGTAAGAATTAAGTTTTCATGTGCTTATTAATTAACATTAAATATGGCTACAAAATCATTTTTTAAACCACTACATCTCCCTAATACCGTTTTTCTTTACATTTAATTTAAAATGTGCTATAAAATTAAATTAAACTAAAATACTTAAAATATAGTTGACATGCAATCTTTCTTACATAATTTACATCGAAACACCTACACATCTCCTTAACACTAGGCTGTAAAGCGCAATAAACACCACCTTTGAATAAGTTTCTAGACTAAACTTAACTTGGCCCTATGTTTGAGTCTGAATTCTCTCTTATATTTCAATCATAATTGAAAATACATCTTTGGAGTGTTTTTTAGGTGAATTCAACTTGGTTTTTTTTACTAAGCTAATTTATCTTGACTGAAAACCTCTCTCTCTTTTTTTTCTTTCTTAATATGGAGATTCCACCTCTCCAGATGGCCAAGTCTACATCCACCAAGGTTGCCATATATTATATGATGATAGGCACTTAGGGCATTTAGTAATTTTAGAGTTAATTTGAGATACTCATTGATATAACTCTTCTAGACTAAAGTTGAGGGGAACAAACTGAGGTGGATTGATCCTGAAACCTTTAAGAGTTCAAACACCAACAAACTACCTTACCCATCTATCATTGATATGTCTCAACTATAGCTAAAAAAACACCATATTTTAGTAAGTTACTAGCTTAAACTGAACCCAACCCTGTTTTAGAGTTGAGTTCATTGGGTTTTGAGTTTAAGTCTCTTTCTCTATCTTGTTTGTGATATGTTTCAATCCTATCTAAAAAAAAAACACACCATCTATCAAAACCTCTTAATTCAAATTCAACTAATGCTACTATTGAGCTCAAGTAAGTTCCTACTTAAAACTTGACTTGTCATTATGGTGGAGTTAATTCTTTTTCAAGTTTGATTCTATTTTTGTGTTGATAGACATGTTTATTTTTTTTAAGGGCTTCTATAATTTTGATTTAATTATCCATGGTTATTAGGTGAATGACAAGGATTCAACATCCACATAATATTCTAGATTATTCTTAGTAGTAGTTACAAATCAAAGGTTGAGATTTATCTCAAAAGTAGTTATGGGTTTACAACCATGTAGTGCCTTATTAGGGTTGTGGGGTATGACTAAACCCAATCTACATGGTATATTATGAAGATGTGGTTATCTACAAATCCTCTTTCTTTCATTAGCTCAACTCACAATTTCACTGTCACCGTCATATTTTGCTCAATGAGATATTTTCAATGATATGATTTTTGTCTTAATTTGAGCTATTGGCAAAAAGTTATGCCCCTTTAAAAAATTTCACTTTTAAAGGGCCATGCCATCATTTGTATGTTCCATGTGGCTAACATGTGGCTTTCTTAGCCATTAGGTGCCTTTGTGTCGGTCCATGTGGCATATGGGGCCTCACCATATCGATGAATTCTAAAGCTCTCAAAGTTAAAACTTCCTTAGGCTTTGATAGCCAATAGGGTCGATATTCGATATAGCCCACAACCTCTGAGTCTTCCAGTATCCAATAAGTGCCTAGCCCACAAACCAATCAATAGGTAAGGGACCCACTTAGTCTACCACCTCATCATCCTTCCAATGCATCACATACAATCATGTGATGCTAGCAAGCATGTTTGTCGCATGGTCACATCGATGAGTGCATATCAGGATATCGAAATATCAAAGTTCTCCTACAAGATGTCCTCCCAAAATTTTGATATGTCGACACACTGATATGCCAAATCGGCAGCACATGTCAGTCATAAGAAACTAATCACCACCTAGCATGTGGCACATGTTTACATGTTTCCTAATATGTGGTACCCCTACCATATGTCATGTGTCACTCACCACTCGCTCCAAAGGCGGGCCTAAGGGTCGATTCTAGGTGACATGTGTCTATTGTGTGGCATCGATGTCATCACTAGAAATATCATTGATGTCACCCTCCAAGCTCTCCAAAGGTTTGATATTCTAATATTTCGAGGGTGTTATTTGACAACATGATAGGCGAAAAGTTAGGGTTATCAAATGATGGTCCATGATTCGAGCTTCAACATATTCAAATTTTATTTGTACACCATTTACCACATTCATTCAAGAGTTGATATACATATAATCCCTCCCTCATAGCTGGAGCCTGGTCTTGGCTCCCTATAACCCATATGACTAGGGGCTAAGGCCTCTCAAAATCTTGGGGGTTGTGGAGATTCTGGCCTTAACCCTTGGTCATTATATATATATATATATATATATATATATATATATAATGATGTGTTTGGAAGGAGGGCGAAAATCCAAATATGGTTGGGGTTTGGGTTTGCAAGACTCTTTTCACGTCCATAGTGAGTTTGTAGATCTTCCCTAGTGCCCATGGAGTTCACATCGCTGGTGATTTATGTCTTTGTCAATTGAGTGATTTGGACTGTGATGCCTTAGAAACGTTTATGGAAAAGTTTTGTTCGATGCCTTGGATCCTGGGAACGACATAGTTGTTTGGTAAGAAGAAGGGAGGTGTTATCTAGGTTTTCTTTCTCTAATGGGATCATGCAAGATTCCTCATATGTATACTTTGAACCACCTAGTCTTATTTGTATGCATGAAAATTTAGTCATGGCTAGGGTTGCTGGGATTATTAAGCGACTAGCTCTATCCCCTACTGTGCTCATGACTTGTATAACACCTGATTTGTTTGTTTATGCAAATATAGGCATAGTTTGGACAATAAGGCTCTCATGGCGGATGTACACTCAATAAGAAGGGGTGTTAAAATTATTGTATTTCCATATCTACATTTTTACCTTTGACCTGAGATATGCTTCGTCAGTGAAAATTTGGAGGAAAAACATGTAGAGAGGAGTTGTCAATCCCCATATTTGGATTTGACGACTGTAGATATGAGAAAAAAACCCCATATTTAGTAGATCTCGTGAAGATTTTAAGATTGAAAGAGGAGAGGAAGTTCCAGATCTTCATAAAAACATTGGTTGGTAAATCTATTTTAATCTGGGTAAACAATGAGGATTTAGTGGAGAATATCAAATGCAAGATATAATAGTGGGAGGGAATACCAACAATGGCTCAAAAACGAATTTTAAGAAGCAAAAGCCTTCATGATAGAAGTTCTCTAAAAGAATATAACATCAATAGAGGTTCCACCCTATTTTTGGTGTTTGTTTTGGTTGGAGGATCAAGATTTGGGCCTTCAATTTCCTATAAAGAAGTTGTCAAAAGGAGTGCAAAACATGTGAAGGAAACATCTCTTGTTGGGATATTGCTCAGGCCTTACATAATGGAAACAATGGAGAAACACCCAAAGATCAAGTTCTAGAATCCTCAAGTAAATGACATGTTCTCATATTTCCATGCAAAGGCAGTTATTTGTCATTTTAATGGATTTTGGCCTAAGCCAGAATATCTATACCAATGGATATACTCAAATTGGACTATTGAATGTGATATTTACTTATGCTCGAAGGGGTCTTTTATTTTTCACCTTACCTCAAAAAAATATTATAAGAAAATATTCGAGGAAGGACCATGGTTCTAGGGCAAAGCGGGGTTATTCATCATACCCTAGTTCTTGAAATTTAATGCATCAACAATGGAGGTAACACAAATGTTTATCTGGGTTCGGCTGCCCAATTTCCCACTTCCCTTTCGGTGCCATCAAGTTCTTGAAGATCATCGAAATGCTCTGGGAGATTTTATAAAAATAAATAATAAGAGAATAAGAAAGCAACTCTTCACATATACTCGCATTTGTGTGGAGATTGACCTCAGCAAGGGGTTTCCAGATCGTATTAATCTAATCAATGAAAAATTTCAATGGACACGGAGCTTATATTATGAAAACATGACCTTTATATGTCATGTATGCAATCAAGCATGTTACCTACAAGATAGTTACCCTTTGGCTAAAAAATCAGAAAATAAGAGGAAGGGGCAGAAGCCCAAATCAAAGCATTGGCAAACGTATGAGCCCCCTCCTCCTAATGAGGAAGAAGAGGTGGATTTAAAGGATCCACCAGGTAAAGAAAAAGAAGGAGCAAATGAAATAGTAATATCGACAAAACAACCTCCAAACTCAACATAACTCAACCAAAACATGGATATGGTAGTTTCACCTATTTCTGCAAAAAATGATATAGCATCAACAAAGAATGTAAGGATTCAAGGAACTAAAAGATCCCATGTCTCTCAGAGCTCTAAATTAGAAAAGGAGAATTTTCTTGGAACTCCGAGGGAGTCGACTTTAGCTATCATCCAACCAACCTCAGGGGTATGGAAGGAAGTAAAAAGGAAGAAGGGGAAACACAATGAAATTGCAAGTTTTTTATAACTTTTCCAATTAATAAAATTTTATGATGTTTTGGGATGGTCTGTTTTTATTTTTATTTTTTTTAATGCACCATAATGCATCTGCAACATATATTGTGTTTTCATTAATGAAACTACGATTTTTCCTTGGGAAACACACACACACACACACATACACACACACACACACACACACACACACACACACACACACACACACACACACGCACGCACGCACGCACGCACACACACACACACACACACACACACACACACACACACACACACACACACACACACATAGACACACACACAATATTTCATAACACGACCATCATCACTTAAGCTTCCCCTATGGGCTGAGACTTCCTCATATTAGTAGGGGATGTCATCCCTAAATTTTCGGAAGGTATTGAGGCGCTAACAGACCTAACTCCAAAATCCTTTATGGCACGAATAAAACTACACTCATAAGGAAATAATTCATGTTCATGAAGATTTGGTATTTTAACCCAAAACTCTATGACAAGTAGGGCCTCTTCCCACCGGTCCTTTCAGCTTGGTGGCGCACATACATCATACACATTTACTATGATTTATTTAGTACGAATATAAGCATCTCATATGAAACACAACTACAACACAACTAAGGATTACCTCTTAAATTCATAAACATACAACACATATATTATCAGTGAGGATAAATGAATTCTACCATTATCACCAAGCAATAGTTTCATCAAAGGATGCCTCCAAACATTCAGACAAGCTTTACTAGCCACATAGCATATTGTTCATGATTAATTATTTCAACAACATCCCGATTCACAACTTACACAATAAAACTCCAACATATTACCTAAATACATGCATTGGACAACATTTACATTCCTTATTTATTCTTTGTAAGTATGTTGGAAATTGAGGATGGGACTACCACTCTCCACCAAACCATAGGCACAACTACAGTGTAATTATTTTGGCATTTTTCCACCATTGAGCTGGATCTGATGTCTAAAGTATGATTCACTTGGGGTGTTACCGCAGAGATCAAAATTCAAGGTAGATATCTGAAGGCCAATCTACTTCAAGGACCAGGAAACATTAGTGTCACCTCCCAAGTTCTGAGTCAATATTCAATTCAGAACAAGTATGGCCACTGAGGCTTGCACATCACAAAGGGTGATCCCTTCTCCACCTCTCCCATCCATTGGTGATCCTGCCTTTGTAGTGATTCTCATGCACAATGCAATCACACAAAAAAATTCTTCTCTACCATCTGATTCAGGAAAATGGATTCTCCAAATGGTTTCCATGTCTATGTCCTTGGTTACACAACATTTAGGCTCCCACACATCTCCATAATCGTTGCAATACTCAACGATTTCCAAAGACACAAGACTCCCCCCTCAATCCTCTCCACAAGAATTAGCTTCACGTAGGGGGGTTTGATGTTTCCCTTCTTGAGTTGTGGAGTCAACTCGAGAGATTTCGTTAGGTACACATACCCTATTTGGTTAGCTCTAATACCTCTTTCCTTGCTCCACAAATTTCTCCAGTAATTGGTAGCTTAACTAACACATTAGGGGTCATACCATTAATTTTAGGGAAGATAGGAAGACTGTCCAATCTCCTTCATTGGCTTCCTAAACAAGTTATCCTTCCAGAACATTGGGATTTGTATATTTGTGTCCTTAGTCTCAGCCTTAGCATTTTTATAATTAATCAACATTGATATTTACATCAGTCAACTTAGCTATACAGTCGTGCTAGTTTTCCAACATTCTCATCTTTTTTAATTACATTACAAAATATGAAGATTAGTAAAAAAGGATATTAAAACTCTCCATCTACCATTTACATAATTGAAATCGCAAATAAAGCAAATAGATAGGATTGACCCCATAATACATCAAACTTGTCAAACCTATAAATATATATGGAAAAAAAAAAAAAAAAAACTCATTTGAAATAGTTTTTTCTACCCAATTTAAATTAATTTTTTATCCTTCATTTTCATCCAATTCATTTAATAGTTAAACAAATAAATTATGAATATTAATTTTAATTTCCACCGTATACCCTCCCTTCCAAATCAAATCACACTTCCTATTACACACTTTCAAACTTGAGAAAAACCATACCACACAAATCTTATAACGAAACCATATTGAAGAAACTTACCAAATTTAAATTTAAATTTTATACTCCAACCTTATCTCACAATTAAACAAATAATTTTTAATATTAATTTTACTTTCCGTAATTAAATCACATTTCCCATTACAAACTTCCAAACTTTGAAAAAAAACCATACCACAAAAGATCTTATGGCCAAATTCTTGAGTGGGTCTAATGGTTAAGAGTATGTGTTTCCTCATATGAGGTCATAGGTTCAAAACCAAGAGTGTATGTGTTTCCTCATAGGAGGTCATAGGTTCAAAACCAAAAAGGGTAGAGTATGTATGCTTTTGCAACCAAAGGAGGTAGAGCATGTATGATTTTGTAGACTTTAGCAGTCAAATCACTTATACTATTAAAATAAAATCCTACCAAAAATTTGTTTTTTTTACTCCAAGCACATCCAAATTTGTTTTTTTACTCCGGGCACATCCAATTTTTTGTACTCGGGGCACATCCAAATTTGTTTTCTTACTCCCGGCACATCCATCTATCTAATGTATAAAAACAAGGGCACATCCATCTATCTAATGTATAAAAACAAGATGAATAACAACATTTTTAAAGAATATCAAAACAATGTTATAAAGGTTTTATGAGTAAACTATATTGGTGGAGATTAGTATTAAAATAAAATCCGACCAAAAAAATTGTGGTGAAATCTTGATTTGTGTTGTTTACACTGTTTTTGACTCCATATATGGATTCAACACCCTGAAAAACCCTAAGGCACTTTGATTGTGCAGGAAAACATTTCAAAAAATCGCACTTAAAGACAAATGGTTTTCAAAACATCCATCTATATAATGTATAAAAACAAGATGAATAAAAACATTTTTAAAGGGGGTAGAGTTGTATGCTTTTGTAGACTTTAGCAGTCAAATCACTTATAGTATTAAAATAAAATCTGATCAAAAATTTGTTTTTTTACTCCGAGCACATCCATCTGTATAATGTATAAAAACAAGATGAATAACAACATTTTTAGAGAATATCAAAACAATGTTATAAAGGTTTTATGAGTAAACTATATTGGTGGAGATTAGTATTAAAATAAAATCCGATCAAAAAATTTATGGTGAAATTTTGATTTGTGTTGTTTAAACTAGTTTTTTGACTCCATATATGGATTCAACACTCTGAAAACCCTAACGCACTTCGATTATGCATGAAATCATTTCAAAAATTCACACTTAAAGACAAATAGTTTTCAAAACATCCATCTATATAATGTACAAAAACGAGATGAATAACAACAAAATTTTTAGAGAATATCAAAACAATGTTACAATTTTTTTTTGAGTAAACCATATTGGTGAAGAGATTGCGACCATCATATATTCATATATTTTCTTGGTTTCTATATTTATTTAAAATAAGTCAATAGAAGTTTTTTTAAAAATTGATATATATAATGTGTGGGAATAAGATTAATAATATCCTAAAAAAAAGAAAGATTCTAAAATTGTTTTATATTTTGTAATTTTAAAATTAAAAATAATATATTTTTATGATAAAATAAGTCTTACTCATGAATAACATAGTTATGATTATATTTTTAATTTAAAAAACAAAACAAATGTGAAAAGTAAAAGGTTTTTAAAGATTAATTTCAACCTTAGTCAAAATTAAGTGAAGTTGATATAATGTTTTAGTTAAATTATTGAACACTAAGAAAAAGATAACTCCCACAAAAAATAATAAAATAAAAAATATTATTATATTTAAATTTAATATATATATATATAAAATAAAAATAAATAAATTATTTTATTTTTAAATAAATTTAAAAATATTTTTTAATTTTAATATTTTTTACACACTTCCACATTAAAATAAAATTACAAATACATATTATAATACTTTTTTATTCTTTTCAATTTTGCTTCCTCCCTGAAGCAAATCTATGACCCAACCTCCCCTATTCGTATGGGTTTTGCCTCCCCTAATCATATGGATTCTGCCTCCCCCTATTCGTATGGCTTCTGCCTCCCCCTAATCATATGGGTTCTGCCTCCCCCTATTCGTATGGCTTCTGCCGAGGTAGAAGTCCACATGTTTTCTTTACATAATTAGGCTGCTAATGTTGTGGGCAACAATAATACCACAAACAATTAGAAAGTTCCAATAAATTTTAAAATAATTGAATAATGAAATAATTCATTATTATTTTTTAAAAACAGCCAGTCAAATTTGATTTCAATAAATATTAAATATTATTATTATTATAAATAATATTTTCGAATAAATTAAAAATACAAAAATTATATTACTGGGTAATATAATTTTAAAAATAGAAAGGGTTAATTTAATATTTTACCTCGTTCAATAATCCCATGGGTATTAACAACTAAGGTTTGCATGCATGCTAACCATTGAAGGCCCCCAAGCTACATAGCATTGTACGAATGATTCCTTAGTGTGAATCACATCATCAAAAAGCTAGAAGGATTAAACAAACTTATATATATGTATGTGTTTTTTAGCCTCCTCATTGCTAACATTAGTACATTTATTTTCATATATTTTATACTTGTGTCTTAATTCTCCTATTTCTTTATGTTCTGCTTTTAGAAACTAATGTTTCTTAGGTTTTACTTTAGGTTTTTTTTAATGTCTTACTTTGTGATTATTTTTTTATTGTATATTTTATTCAAATGAGGTTAAATGTAGTTTATCTTTCAATGGAATGGAATTGTGAGATTTTTATTTGTATTCCATATTGTATTAGTGTTTTTATAGGTTGTATTTATGAATATATCTTTTTTTTCCTTAGATACCATCCAAAATTAAAACTTAATCACATGTTATGATGTGATATTATTTAAATTTAACATATATTATTTATTTAGTTTTATTTTAATAATAGTTTGTTTAAATAATGATTTATTATTTAAAAAATAATTATTAATATATTGGGAATTGGGCATGAAGTATGTTTTAAAATTGTTTTTGCTTAGCTAAGAGCATGTCGTTTTTGCATAAGGAAACATGTTAACGATCCAAGACCCACCGTATCTGGCAAGAGTTAAAGCCTACCCTCTTAGGGATCACCAATGATGAGTCAACTAGTGATGGTTATCCCCACTTTTAATTTGTCAACTGAGTTATGATAGAATTAAAATAAAATAAGTAAGTGATTTAATTGATGTTATATAACTACAAAAAATAGAAATAACTATTAGCTTTAGGACTTTTAAATTATTGTGAACCATGCGTAAAACACTTTAATGTGGATAATTATTTCCTTATCATCACTTCATCCTGAGATAGAGTTATCTCTCTTGGACAACAAGCATTAACTTGAATAGGAAGGAAGAATTAGGGTGCCTTGTGATCATTTTGTGACTCATGGATCTTTTATTTAGAAACCATATCTAAGTTTTAGGCCAGTTCATGCTTTGTAGATTTTCAAGATTTATGAATTGAAACATTTAAGTAACTAGAGGAGTGCAACTACATCTTTGGTTGGGATGTGAGTACTATTCTAATAAAATTATAGCAATTTTACTATTTTAAAATGATGGTAGATCTTATTGAGTAACAAATATGCTATTCACCATGTTGCAGTATTAAGCACAATGATCAAAACAAAAGAAGCAAGTTGCAAATAAGCAATCATGAATTCGAATCAATGGCATACTACATATTAATTATTTGAAATCAAATAAGGAAAAAGAATTGTATTTTGCATGAATGTCTTTGGCAATGATGCTTCAAGGAGTAAAACTAAAATCAAGACTTGGACTTAGATCTACAATAGGCCTAACTTTAATTATGACAGATTGCAACATTCTTGTACCAACACTAAACACAATAAACACTTCATAAATTGTTGTAGCATACTTATTTGTTGTATTCATTGACATTTAAAATGACTCTAAATTTCATACAAATGTCTTTTAGGATTTATGTCCCAAAAACATATTTAGGTACTTTAGAAGCCTAGATTACAATAAAATTAGATTAGTTTTAAAATAGTCATGATATATGCTTTCTCCATAAAGTCATCTTCCGAGTTAATCTAAGGAAATGAATTGACTGAATTCCATCTTCTTGATGTTCCACTCACTTTCATCTTCTCAACTTTGATACCACTACTATACCACCAAAGTCTCTCATGTGACAACCCAAGAGCTAATTACAAATAAATCATAACGAAGGAACTACAGCTTATCATAATAATAAAGAAGAAATGGGAAACATCAATAACATCATACTTTTCATATTAACAGGTTTCGACAAATAAAAATCCACCATTTAAAATATTATAGTAAAGCCAATCATTTTTATCCTATGGATTTGAGGGACTCTTCTCATAGAAAACCAAATGTTTGTGATGAAGTCAAGTGAAGAGTGACCATTGGCCTTACAATGAAATATTACCTTGTTGAAGTTGCCTATTTATTAATTTACTACATTCTCTAAGTACTTTGAAGTCAAATTTGACTCAACCTTGTTATTGTGTTGAGCTCACTCAATCTCAAATTTAACATTCTATTTTATCTATGGTATGTTTCAACTATAATTTAAAAAACCTCACCCTTTGAGTAAGTTTCCAAGCCAAACTTGACTATGCCCTATTGTAGAGTTGAACTAATTCTACGTTGAGTCTTAGTCTCTATCTTATATGTGACATACTTCAATAATAATTGAAATGATGTCTTTGGAGTGCTTTTAGGCAAATTTTACATAGCCCTCCTATTTATCCAACCTACCTTGACTCAATATCTCTATTGTTTTTTTTCCCTTGATATAGAGGTTCCACCTCTCCATATATCATGAGCTACTTTCACCAAGTTTGTTATAAATTACTCGATCACAAACGCTTGGGGGCATCAAGTAACTATAGAGAGCATGCAAGGCTCTTTATTGGTATGAGCCACCTTGGATTGAAGTAAGGGAAAACATAGTGGGTGGATTGATATCAAGATCTCTCATATTCTAAGGACTAACAAAACACCTCATCTATCTGATAATTGAAATGTCTCAATTATGTTGAAAAACCACCATCCTTTGAGTACGTTCCTAGGTCAACCTTGACTCATCCATGTTATAGATTTGAGTTAGTTGGGTTTTGAGTTTAAGCCTGTTTCTATCTTAGTTGTGAGATGTTTCAATTATATTTGAAAAAGCACATCATTTACCAAAAATTCCATAGTTAGTTTTGACCGATGCTATTATTGATCAAACTTAACTTGATCTTGAATTATATTATTTGTCATATTTGTGAGATGTTTTAGGTATAGTTGAAAAAAAACATGCCATTTACCAAAAATTACCAAGTCAAGTTCAACTAATGCCACTAATGAGCCAACTTAACTTGACCCGGAGTTCAACTCTTTGTCTTTTCCCTAGGGATAAACCGTAACTTTCATTATATAAATATTCAAAATTACATGTTGTAAATGTTTCAAAGGAAACTCTTTGACTCATTTGTGAGATGTTTGATTATAATTGATAAAAACACAATATTTTGAGTAAGTTTTGAAGTAAACTCGATCCTTGTGGTAGGGTTAAGTTAAGTTTGTCTTGAGTCTTGCTCTCTTTTTATCTTATCTATGAGATGTTTTAACCATAGGATTTTTGAAATGTCATTTTCAAGTTCTAATGGGTCAACTTCATCTCCGCTTTCTTAGCAATGTTAGTTAACTTGATTAGAAATCAATTTTCTATTGGCAATTTAATTTTTTCAACCAGAAGTTAGACATAAGAGTACTAATGAACCAAACCTAACTCACAAGTAACTTGTAGGTTATTGTTTTCCCAATAAATCAAACTTGCAAGAAAAAAAAAAAAAAACATCAATCACCAATCATTAATTTATTATAATTATTATTTATTTTTCCATATAAGAGGTTGAGTCTCCATGGCTCTTTGATCTAGTCCTCTTGAATTATCATAAATCACTTGCTCATAAATACTTAGGTCATTGGATAATCATAGAAGAAAATTGAGGATCCTCATCATCTACTACCTATATGATCGAAATCACTGATAAGGCAAATGGATGGAGTTAGACTCATAACTTACCATACTTACAAAACATATAAATATAAATTCCCAAAGAAAGAAAAATCCTTGATTTCAAACACATTTTCCTATCAAATTTGAATTGAATTCTCTTATATTCTAACTCATCAAATTGTTAAAAAAATGACTTTATAATATTTATTTTAGCTTCAACTGAATTACTTTTCCTTCCAATTAAACCACATTTCCCAATACAATCTTTCAAACTTTATAAAAAACCACACTGTAAAAGATTAAAAATCATATGACCAAATTACATTTTAGAGATCGGTTAAGGATTATATGTTTTTTCAATATTTATCTTTACCTATAGTGTTATGAGAAAGTTAATAAACATTTTTTAAACATTTATATGCATAATGTATAAGAACAAGAGAAACAACAATATCTCTAGAGGTTCATAAAGATAAATAGAATTTGTAATCTCAAAATGAAAGGCAATACACCTCATCCTAGCATCCTCATAAAAGTGTCTTTCCCCCATTGAGAGCATAAATATGATTAAATACATTTTATGTAAGAATAAGATAAACAACATGGATGACAAGATGCTTCTTAAGATTGCTTTCAACCCTAGTCAAAACCACCTATGGCTCAAGTAGGATTGATATAGAGATGCCACATCTTGGTTAAATCATTAGAGAATAAAGGAATAGGTTAGTTTGCAAAATAATGATAATATTACAAATATTACTCTCTCTAAATTTAAGGAGAAATTGTGGTGTGATAAATAATTAGAGGATAAAATAAAAATAGGATTATTAGAAAGATGTGATCAACCTTAATCTAGAATTTTGATTAGTGTAAAGAAGAAAATCAATATTACCAAAATAACAAACTTTCATAAACTCTATAGTGAAATAGAATATTAGATAATTCTCAAAATATCTATCTCTTTATTTTGATAAGTGTAAAAAAGAAAATCAATATTATCAAAATAAAAAAAGCAAAACTTTCATAAATTCTATAATCAAATAAAATGTTGAATAATTCTTAAAAAAAAAATCAAAATAATAATAATAATAAATAAATAAATAATTAAAAATAAAAAACACATTTCCCAAATAAAAAATAAAAAATAAAAATACACATATTATATCATAATTTTACATATTTAATATAAAATTATTATTAAAATTATAATACTTTAAAAAACTTTTCACATAAAATAAAAATATAAAAATATATCAAATAATTTCTAATTTTATAAAAACATTACAAACCAAATTTTAAACTTAATATCAATTATTCCTCTTCTTTGTTATCATCCATATATAATTCTAATAAATTGAGAATTACAAAATTCATAATACTTAATAATACAATTAAAAAACATATATTAAAAATGAAGTCTAATTATTTTTTCTAATTAAATTGTCCAATGAATATTTAACGACTCAACTCTTTGAATGCTGGCCAGATATAAAATGTCAGACATAAAAAGAAGTATGCACAAATTTTAAGGTCACTCAGGTACCAAAGATTCCTTACAATAAATCATATCAACAACTGAACATCTGTTTTCATAAATATATCAAAGATTCCTTACAGTACATCTGTTTTCATATTCTTGTGTTTTTATTCTCCTCTTCTCTTTGTGTGGTCTGTTTTTTATTCATGTATTTGCATGAATTCCTTTGGTAGCAATGCTTCAAGAAGTAAAGTTGAAAGGAAGGTTTGAACTTATATCTTTTAGAGGCCTAACTTTAGCTCAGTGGAATGCAACATTCTTATATCAACAATATACATAATAAACACTTCATAAATTGCCATATTAGACTTATATTTATTGCATTCATTGAACACCTACAATGACTATAAATGTGATATAAACATCTTTTAGGATTCTTATACTAAATATATATTTAATTACTCTAGGAGCCTAGATTACCATAAAACTAGAGTATTTTATCAATGGCTATATGTGGTTTCTCTGGAAAGTCATCCTCTAAGGTAATTTAAGAGAATGAATCATATGAATTCCATCTTCTCAATGTTGAGCACACTTGCATTTCCTTAACTTTGATATCACCATTGTTTCCAAATAGAGTCTCTCATGTGTCGATGAAGGGGCTTGTTACCACAAAATCTAGCACCTAGTCCAAAGCCTCACTAGGTGACCTAGAAAATCTGCAATACATGAGAGTGTTACCACTATCACTTTAGCAAATACCTCACTCTCTTTAGTGAAGGACATAATCCAACACAAGGGACACTTCCTTGGTAGGGATTAGGGATCAAGTGACCCACAAATATAAGGCAAATGCCCTATAAGGATCCTACAAAATCCATTGGATAAGGGTACGACAAACTAGGGTTTGTAATGGATGAAGGCGTAAGTTCAAGGTTTGGGTTCAGAGGACCTATGGGTCAATCTAAAGGCTAGGGTTAGCTTAAGGAGTCTCAAATAGGTTACCAAAACATACTAAATCAAGAAAAAACTCAAGACTACTATAAACTAAGGTCTGAGACCAATATTTCGCAACAAAACAATATATTACACAGTGCCCTTTTGGAAATATATAACAACAAAACAATAGTTTATAATAATAGCAAATTTAGCCATTAAAATTGTGTAAAAATTTTATGAGATGAAGGCTAAATTTAAGAGTAGGCCAATGACCAATTACAACAAAAATTGATGATTAATAAAGCATGCAACAACAAACAAGCTTTGATGTCATCCCTAGAAAATGGTTGAAAATACATGAAAAAAATTCAAATAGCTTCTCTAATGCACTTTTAAATAAGATCTAACCCTAAGGCATACATCATAAAATTATACGAGTCTAAACCAAAAAGCATTGCTGCGAATTAGTCTTAATTTACCATGAACCAAGAATAAGAACGATCTTAGGGTTTTAAAAGAATGCCACAAGTGATATAAATTAGTGCCTTCTCAATCTTGAGTAAATTGAGTATAGGATATTGACTATTCTAGGGGTTGTTTGGAGTGATTCTAAATCCAAAATAAATAGGGAAAATAAAATCTTACGCTAGGTTTTGTAGTTTAGGTTCTCAATTTTCCAGATGATTAAGGGAAAGAAAAACATATCTTTATTCCTCAAATATTTGGAGGAAGGGTTTAGCTCAATAAGAGACAATGAATAAAATACCAACTAAACTAACTTAGCATAAGAGCATTTATCCCATGGAACTTAGTAGCAAGACAAAGAAAAAAAAGTAGCAAGATAAAGCAAATAAACAAAATTACTCCATCATGCAACACCCAAGATACACCCAAGAAAGCAACTCTACTAATCCTCCATTGTGCACTAAGTGAAAGATCACTTATGAAGATTTATTATGTGTAGATTCAATACTGCTCATGAAATTTACTAAATCACAAGACTTGAAGCTACTCTATTGATTTGCGAAAATTAATTCACCATCTAGAACAAGAATCATAAACATGCAAAAGGAAACATCACACATGCACAAATATTTATCTAGGGGAAAGAAACTGCTCAAAATCCCTTACTATCTATATTGAATTAATAAGAGAATAGAGACATATGCTTGCTCAAGCTTGAGCACTCCCCGCAAGTGTATAGACTATCCCTCTGCCTGACTGATTGACTCTGGCTAGCACTTAGCCAATTTTCAAGCCCTCCAAGCTCCTACTTCCTTTCATTGTTCCCTTGGGAAATTTCCCCTATTTTTTTAGGAATTTCACCCCCATGGAATTGTGTGAATACCTTAGGTCATTCCTCTGATTGCATGCACCACCTTTACATATTGGAATATGCTACAACTAATAGTACATTTCCTTAGAATCTCCATCTCAATTGGGTATCTCGAATTCTCTGCATCCAACAATTATTTTGGGTTGATTGATCAGTTAACTGGTTGATCACTGAGTGTGATTGAAGTTACACTTCTACAACTTGACCTCCACTGATCCAGGTGGATCTTCAGATACAGTGGCATGGAAGAAGCTCAAAGTTCAAAGTGGCAGAAAGGCAAGTATCTTGACATCAGATCGAAGTGCTCGTCACCCTGATTCCAACGGTGCAAACAACACTCCAGTCCGAGTCTATATGATGAAGTTATGGCAGAAAGAATATTTTCTTGTCCCTTTGGAAAATGGGGCATTTTCTCTAAAAACAGTTTTAAGCCCTTAAATGACAAATCGCAATCGGAGGCAAGCGATGGCCGATATCGGGGCGGAGGAAGGCAGCGATGCAATATCGGAACCAGGCAGAGCCGATTTGCGATTGTGATATTGGTGATCGGCGAACAGCCTCGTGCAACAGCGATAGTGATACGTTGACAGGGCCGATAGCGATACGCCGATATCGGCGATTGGCGGTCGACAATTCCCCTTCTAACAGGACTATGAACCAACGATATGTTGATTGCAATATGGGGGCCAGACCTGATAGGTATATATACCCGATTTGATATATTTGAAGTCCGAGTCTTAAGGTATTTGGTCGGATTTTTAGTGTTTTACGGGGGTTTTGTGTATTATTGTTTTAAACGATAAAAGTTATCTTTGGGCTCTATTGTACCCGTCGACCCTTCCATCTAAATGGCCTCTCTTTTAAACAAAATAACCCCGATGTAAGTGGCTTTTGTCCCAAACGAAACATTATAAAAGCCCGATGATTGGAAAAAGCAAGGGAGGAGAGGATTTTTGGCACACACTTTGAGGCATTAACTTGCAGGAGGAGTGATTGATCATTTTCTCTGAATTGGGCAAATTTTATATGGTTTCTGCCCCTCTCGACACCACAAACATAGTGGTGTTGTCCATTTCTTCATCTGAGTTCTCCTTTTCTCAGCCATATTTCAGATTGGAGGTATAATACTCCTTTTATGTAACTAATGATTGTATTCTCTTCTTTCCATGCCATTTAATGAATGAAGTCCTCCCCATTGATCGAGCAGGGCACAGAGACGTAGTCCAAGTTGGACGAACTCTGTTATCAAGTCTTGGTGTCTTATTTTTGTGCCTTTATGTGTTTTCTTCTTCTTTCTGGTGTGCACATTAAATTTCTATGTTAAGCTGCGATTTTCACATGTGATTCTTTTGATATATCTATAAGCAAAAGATCCCTGGATCAAGTGGTATCAGAGCAGGGATTTTTAGATGTGAATTGCATGTTTGTATGCTAACAAGAAATAGGCTCCAAAGAGGTGAAGGGGAACTAGAACCTTTTGATCCCAAAATGGGGCGTGCACCTCGAAGGAGAAACATGGCAGAAGATGAAGCTCATCTTGAAGAGGAGCATAATTTTAGAAAGACCTTCTATTCAATGGCAGAGAATGTCAGTCAGTTGGTTTTAAGTCTGGAGAGAGTAGAGGGGAGAATTGTAGAAGAACAAGGTTTAGCACATGGAGATGGTGGAGGAGACCAAGGTGTCATCAGGCCGAGCACTTCTCTGTGTGGCTCACCGATTGTCTTAGTGCCAAAGAAAGATGACACATGGAGGATGTGCATAGATTACCGTGCACTAAACAAAATCACGGTGAAAAATCGCTACCCCCTTCCACGCATTGATGACTTATTAGATCAGTTAAAGAATGTTGTTTATTTCACCAAGTTGGATTTGAGCAGTGGTTATCACCAGATCTGAATTGCAGAGCAGGACGTGTGGAAAAACTCCTTCAAGACTAAACAGGGGTTGTTCGAATGGATGGTGATGCCATTCAGACTTTGCAACGCTCTAGCCACTTTTATGAGGGTCATGAATGATCTCTTTCAGCCTTTCATTGATGAATTTGTTCTTGTATATTTAGATGATATACTTGTCTTTAGTAAAAGTTGGGTTGAACGTGTGTGTCATGTAAAGAAAGTGCTTGATGTACTGAAAAAAGAAAAACTCTTTATAAAATTGTCAAAGTGTGAGTTGGGGAAAACCTCTTTCAGTTACCTAGGTCATATTGTTGGTCATGTTTAGTTAAAAATTGATCCCTCTAAAGTTGAAGCAATTATAAATTGGCCTAAGCCTACTAGTGTAAGTTCCACAGCTTTTCAGGTGCAGTCCAGTATTGGAGGAGATTTATTGCTAGTTTTTCTGTTATTGCAACAGCTTTCACACATTGACAAGTGTGAAACAGGTCTTCCAATGGGGAGGAAGACAACAGAAGTCCTTCGAAACATTGAAGGAAAAGATCAGCACCGTGCCAGTCTTAGCCTTACCCGATCTCCAACAGCCATTTGAGATCGAAATCGATGCCAGTGGTTATGCCATGGGAGCTGTACTGATGCAGCAAAGAAGCTGATTTGTTACCATTCTGAGAAGTTTTCTCAAGCTGTGATAAACTATCCCACTTATGAAAAGGAGCTTTATGCCTTGGTACAGAGTGTGAAAAAGTGGAAACACTACCTAATCGGCAAGGAGACCATCATCCATATAGATCATCAGCCCTTGCAATACCTTCAGTAACAAACCAAGTTGCAGCATTCCCGTCATTTCAGGTGGATGGGCTTTCTTCAACAGTTTCATCTGGTAATAAAGTATAAGAAGGGCCCTAGCAATAAAGTGGCCGATATGCTATCTCGCCCTCCTATTTCTGCTTCTGTTATTTTGCATAATACTTTGTTATATTTTGAGAGATATGCTGAACAATATGATAATGATGATGACTTTAAGGAGATTTATGCAAAACTAATCCATGGTTCACAGGTGGACAACTATCACTTGCAGGGGAAACTGTTGTATCACCTAGGAAAATTGTGTATTCCCATAGGGGAAAGAGTACATGTAATTCGAGAGGCCTACACCTCTCTTGTGTCTGGACACTTTGGTGTCAAAAAGACTTTATGTCATGTACAAAGATTTTGTTTTTGGCCTCATATGAAGAACATTGTGACTTGCTATGTAAAGGGTTGTGTGATGTGTTCTGTTTCAAAGCCTTCTAATAGAAAACTTGGGCTCTACACACCACTCCCTATTCCGAGTCATCCATGGGAAAGTGTGTCAATGGACTTTATAGGAGGTTTTCCTTTGTCTAGGAAGAGTCACGACTATTTGTATGTCATCGTTGATCGTTTTAGCAAGTTGTGTATTCTAATGCCTTGTAAAAAGCAGATTACTGCAGAGCAGACTGCTTATCTTTTCTTTTAGGATGTTTGGGTCCATTTTGGGTTTCCCACATCGATTGTGTCAAATCGAGACTCTCGCTTTCTTGAAGAGTTTTGGAATAGCTTGTGGAAGATGATGGACACCAAATTGAAAAGAAGCACGACATTTCATCCACAGACTGAACAGACAGACAAAGGTTGTCAACTGCATCATGGTACACTTGTTACGAGGCTATTATGGAAAACATCCTAAGTTGTGGGAAGAGCATCTCCCATATGTGCAACATTCCTACAACCTTTCATCTACACAACGTTCACCGTTTGAGACATGTTTTGGTTACTTGCCAAAGGACCCTTTTGCTATGGTCTTTGGAAGGGAAGATGGTTCTAGTGGACGTAGTGACGGGGACAAAGCTTAGCAGTTCTTAAGCAAATCCAATTGATTCACCAAGAAGTACAAGAGCAGTTGGAGAAAAGTCAAGCCCGTTACAAGGCTCAACATGACAAACAACGAATTGACCATCAATTTCAAGTGTGCGACAAAGTGTGGTTCCATATCAACAAAGACAAGATGAAGGGAGAAGAGAAGAAGTTGCAACCAATCCGGTATGGACCATTCACAATTTTGGAGAAGATTGGGAACAATGCATTTCATCTCGATTTGCCGATATATATGAAGACGTACTCAGTAATGAATGTGGAGAAATTAAAGTTGTATGAACCACCTTTGATTATGGATACCGAGGAGGTGGGCACAGTTCCTACAATTGATGATTTTGCACCAGAATATCTCGATGAATTACCTGAAGACATCATCCTTGACAGAAGAACTAGGACTTCACGACGAGGAGATGTGGAATACCTTCGAGTTGGTTTCAAAGGGATGCACCCTAGCAAGGCTAAATGGATGGAGAAAGAAAAAGTGAGGGAACAATTCCCTCACTTTCCAATTGACTAATAAAGTTTTTGGCAGTCCAAAAGCTCCTCAATGGGGAGGATTGATCCAAGTGGATCTTTAGATACAGTGGCATGGAAGAAGATCAAAGTTCAAAGTGGAATAAAGGCAAGTATATTGACATCAGATCGATGTGCTCGTCACCCTGATTCCAACGGCGTGAACGACACTCCAATCCGAGTCCGGATGATGAAGTTATGGCAGAAAGAAGATTTTCTTGTCCCTTTGGAAAAGGAGGAATTTTCTCTAAAAATGGTTTTAAGCCCTTAAAAGGTAAATTGCAATCGGAGGCAAGCGATGGCTGATATCAGGGGGGAGGAAGGAAACAATGTGATATCAGAACCAAGAAGAGACGATTTGCGATTGCGATATCGACGATTGGAGGAGCGATCGGATCAGTGATCAGCGAAGAGCCCTAGGCAGCAACAATAGTGATATGTCGACAAGGCCGATAGCGATACGTCGATATCGGTGATATCGACGATCGGCGGTCGGAAATTCCCCTGCTCACAGGACTATGAACCAGCGATATGCCGATTGCGATATGGGGGTTGGACCTGATAGGTATATATGCCCGATTTTATATATTTGAAATCCAGGTCTTAAGATATTTGGTTGGATTTTTAGTGTTTTACGGGGTTTTTGTGTATTATTGTTTTAAACGATAAAAGCTATCTTTGGGCTTTGTTGTACCCGCTGACCATTCCATCTAAATGACCTCTATTTTAAACAAAACAACCCCGATGTAAGCGGATTTTGTCCCAAACGAAACATTATAAAATCCTGATGATTGGAAAAAGCAAGGGAGGAGAGGATTTTTGGCACACAGTTCGAGGCAGCAGCGTGCAGGAGGAATGATTGATCATTTTGTCTGAATTGGGAAAATTTTATATGGTTTCTGCCCCTCTCGACGCCACGAATGTAGTGGTGCTATCCATTTCTTCATCTGAGTTCTCCTTTTCTCAGCAAATTTTCAGATTGGAGGTATAATAATCCTTTTATGTAATTGATGATTGTACTCACTTCTTTCCATGCCATTTAATGAATGAAGGCCTCCCCATTGATCGAGCAGGGCTTGGAGACGCAGTCCAAGTTGGGCGAACTCCGTTATCAAGTCTTGGTATCTTATTTTTGTGCCTTTATGTGTTTTCTTCTTCTTTCTGGTGTGCACATTAAATTTCTATGTTAAGCTGCAATTTTCACATGTGATTCTTTTGATACATCTATAAGAAAAAGATCCCTGGATCATCCACTAGATCTTCTGAAAGTTAGAACTAGTTAAACTGACAATAACTCAATTTAACTGAAATAAATAACTACAAATTAGCAATTAATCATACTGAACTGAACGCAAGCTTCCTGTTAGGCCCTATACTACTAGTGTAACCCCTTATTGTTATTAGTACAACCCACTTATTATATTGATGTACCCATGTAGTGCCCATATTGTTACTATTGTGCCCCATAGAAGCCCACTATTGTTATTATTGTGCCCTTACATTATTATTGTTATGTCGGCTCTGATTATGTTATGACCCCTTAGACTCCTATATATAGAAAGGAGGTCTTTTCATTTGAATCATCCAAGAATTGTTCATTTATGTAATGTAAAGGAGGTTGCCCCCTCGAAGAGGCTGAATTCTAAGGCGTTGATCTATCTTTTCTATCTTTTCTTGAGCTGGTTTCATAACATTTGGTATCAGAGCTTTGGATTCTAGGGTTTCGCTGCTCCAAACAGGTCATCGTGGAATTTTCGTTATACCTTTTTTCTGTGCCGTTTCAGAAGTCACAAAAAACCCATTTGATAAGAAATCGCACTGAACCTTGGGTCTGAATTTTAGAGTTTTTTGCGCGATATTTGCAGAGATATGATCTGAGGAAGTTGGTCTTTTTGCAGACCCCTAAATTACATTCAAAACAGGTGACCTGGGGAAAATCGTCATAACTTTCTCTTTGGGGATCAGATTGAAATTTCGTAAGAAGGTACAGAAAGAGGACAGACTGTAGTTTTCTTGTATATATTTTTCAGAGTCAAAGGTTAAAACAATTACACGTGGCACTTCATACAAGTTCGCTCTATGGAACTAGTCTATAATCAGGTCACTGCGGGAGATTGTGCATAACTCTTTCTTAGAGAATCCAATTTGGATCAGACTGGTGGCATTGGAAAGAGGACACAGAGGACTACTATGGGTTGCAATTTTAGAACTTAAAGATATGAAAGTACATAGTTATAGTCGTTTCAAGGTCTAGCTCCTAAAATCAAGAAAAAGGAAGATGAGGAAGTTTGATGGCAAGGATCCGGTAAATACTTCAGATGGAGCAATATTTTGATCTACATGGTGTACAACTGTTACAAAAGGTATGTATTGCATCTTCATATTTAGAACCAGATCAATTTTTATGGTACAAGGGGCTTTGTTCTCATAAACAACTTGTTACGTGGTCAATTTTCACGGAGGAAATGATAGCACATTATGAGGATACAAAGAGCAACACCTTCTTTAGAGCAACACCACAACAATTGGAAAGAGTAAAAGGGCTTTGTGACATAGTGGAAAGAAAAATTATGGAAACCAGGAAGCATACCCCTCACAACTATAAAGATGGAAGTGTTGTTTCTCCTAGCCTTCCACAACTTACAAGGGTTACACCACAACAATTGGAAGAAAAAAGAGAAAAAGGGCTTTGTTACAATTGTGATAGAAAATGCACTAAAGGTCATAAGTGTGCTGAGAAAAAATTATTTTACATAGAATATGAAGAGGAGGAAGAAAAGGATCAAGAAACATTAAAAGAAGAAGATATACGCCAGGAACCCACCCTAGAGAAAGAAGAAATGAATCAGACCATATCTTGTAAAGCATTGGCAAGAATTACCACTCCTCAAACTCTCAAGATAGAAGGACATATCAAGAAGAAAAAGGTGCAAGAAGTGAAAGATCACATCGAGAAAGAAGAAATGAATCCAACCATATCTTGTAATTCATTGTTGGAATTACCACTCCTCAAACTATCAAGATAGAAGGACATATCAAGAAGAAAAATGTTCAAGAAGTGAAAGATCACATCGAGCATCAAGAAATGAATCCGACCATATCTTGTAAAGGATTGGAAGAAATTACCACTTCTCAAACTCTAGAGATAGAAGTACATATCAAGAAGAAAAAGGTTCAAGCAGTGAAAGATCACATCTAGCATCAACAACAAGTTCTCCAACCTTTAAAGGATAACGCCACTTCGGTGCAAAATCAAACGAAACAACAGGTAGATCAACATCGTAGTGAAAAATGTTTTGATGTAGGCGATTGGGTATTTTTACTGCTACATCTCAAGAAAGCTATTTATGAGAAGGAAATGTTGGCAATACTACATGCACTTAAAAAATGGCGACCTTACCGAATGGGAAGACTCTTCAAGGATGAGGATGTGGAGGCATTGTTTTGTGCTATTTATATTATCCAACCAGATTGGATAAACAAAGCAAGGGATGAATGGAAGAAGGACGAAGAAGTATGGCCACTCATTCAAAAGTTGCAAGAGATCCCAATTCAAACAATATTGCCAGAAATTGAAGAGGAAGGAAAAATCATATTGGAACCTGGAGCAGTCACAGAAACAAGAACCCGACAGCTACGAAATCAATCAATTTCAGAGTATCTCATCAAGTGGAAGAACTTACCCGCTGAAGATTCCACATGGGAGGACAAGAATTTTATACAGAAGCATCAAGAACTGCTCAAGCGTTGAGGACAACGCTTTTTGAAGGAAAGGGGCATGTTAGACCCTATACTACTAGTGTAACCCCTTATTGTTATTATTACAACCCACTTATTATATTGATGTACCCATGTAGTGCCCATATTGTTACTATTGTGCCCCATAGAAGCCCACTATTGTTATTATTGTGCCCTTACATTATTATTGTTATGTCGGCTCTGATTATGTTATGACCCCTTAGACTCCTATATATAGAAAGGAGGTCTTTTCATTTGAATCATCCAAGAATTGTTCATTTAAATGTAAAGGAGGTTGCCCCCTCGAAGAGGCTGAATTATAAGGCGTTGATCTATCTTTTCTTGAGCTGGTTTCATAACACTTACCCAATTCAAATTAATTGAGCTAACTGAGTGACAAGTGCCATGTGACCTTAGTTAACTACCTCCAAGTATTCTGTTGAAATAGAAATTCGAATTTTCTCTAGTTTGACTAAGGAAAAGTCAAATTGAAATTTTCTCGCTGCATTTTCAACACTCCCTCTCAGCAAGCAAGAGATTATCAACCATCTGTTGATGGTGCTGGACCCGCCAACATTTATGGGATCTCCCCGATATGAATTCCCAACTAGACCTCACACTGTTCGGCGTAGGAGTCCCAACAGTGGTGTAATTCCTTAACCGATGTAGCACACAAATGAAATTATGATAACTTTGGGTGAGAGAAAGTGTGTGTCCCTCTGGAGAGTCAGGTGTGATGCATGAAGGTTCTAACACATGGAGAGGAAATAGAAGTGCACCCCTTAGAAGCCTGTAATAGTACGCAATTTGAAAGGCACACATGAGCGAATGACATCACACGCTAAAATTAAAAATAGTCCACAAATTAAAGTGGTGAGTTAATCCAACAACACACATTCAACAAGATTCATACAAATGCATACAAAGTAGTTCATAAGCATATGTGTAAGTTAAATAACATACATTTCTAATACAACAAGAGTAGTCCTACTATATTAACAACATGTGCATGAAATCATGATGACTCTGATTTTATTATTATAAGTGAAAGTTCCATCTATACATACACCAATGACGACCACTAGCCCCAATAATGGAACATTACAGTCAAGAACACCTGCTCCTCCAAAGAAGTATACTAACTCTATGCTATGGAGAAGCCAATGCTCTTCAACATACTCCCAAACCTTTTCTAAGCCTAAGCCTAGCCAAAAGATTGACTCCCAAAAGCATGTTCCATGAGTTATGAGGTTCTATTTATAACAAAGGGCGGGGTGACCTTTGACTTTCCCATTTGTGACTCTTTGACTTCCCTCATGACTCTTCAAATTCTTCACTTAATGACACATTACATTAGATGATGACTTTTCATATTCCAATATTGACACTTGGAATTTCACTTACAACATATTTACAAATAATATTACATTTCCCACATGTACCCATAAGAGAAAAAATAGGCTAGAGACAACCTAATAATACATACCACTATGACCCTGGAGTTTGGGGAAAGTCCAACTCAGCAGCCTACACTTGTTGCTTCTCGGACACATATCGGTGCCAAGCTTAGTACTGTGTGATGGTGTCCCCAAACTATTTGACAGTGTATTTTTGGAAGCAGACTCTAGCCTCCATGGCATCTGGGTATATGGTATTGGAACCTGTATCCAACTTGTTTGGAAGCATTATAGAAATTCTCATTGTAGATTAAACTATGTAGGCACATCCATCTGTCAAATGTATAAAAACAAGATGAATAACAACATTTTTAGAGCCCTGGATGCGGGTGACACGACGTGTGGTAATGAGGAGCCACATGCTAGCCATGTGCTGCCTCAAGCTTAAGGCAGGCAGTTAATGCGAGGATCGCCGCCAAGGAATAATAGTATGAATGAACAACAGAAGCAATTCAATGCTCTGTCCGGGGTACTGGTGCGACTGCAGCGAGCAGTTATGGAGAACAGGGCTCGAGGAGGTGATGAAGAGGTTAAAAAAGGTGGTGGGTCGGCTCGCCATGCGCTGGTTCACGCTCAGCATTTGGTTTTCGGAGTTCAGGCTCTTGCCTGGTTTATGGTTCTCCCCCTGTCTGTTGGGTGCCGTCTCAAGTCTGAAAGGCTGGTTGGATGCTGTCTCAAGTCTGTTGGGTGCCGTCTCAAGTCTGAAAGGTTGGTTGGGTGCCGTCTCAAGTCTGCAAAGCTATCCTATTCCGCATTGTTTCATACCCCCGGTGCTCTTGCAAAGATGGTTAGGCCTCGACAGCGCTTGCTCAGCCGTCGAGGTTCTGCCCGGGGAGGGTCTTCACGTCCTCCAGTCGAAGATTCCCAATCCCACTGTTGTCGTTGCCATTGCCATCGAATTGCTGAGGCCAACCCCCTCCAAACAAGCCAATTCATGGACTCCAGCAGCCCAGATTCTGAGCCGGCACCTATGCCTGCCTTCGGTTCTGCCATTTTCACCTTTAGTAGCTCTCTGGACAAACCCCGTATCAATGCGTTTCGGTTCTCTTCCTTGAGGAATCTCAGGATGATGGCGATGGTCATCACAGCAAGGGGAAGCACCCGGGCGGGAGCTCAGAGGACGTCAAGGAGATGCCAGCGGATGCTCCAGAGCATGCTTCTAACCTTCCTCAGACTCAGGAGGTGTCGACATCCAAGGGGGACAATGTCAACATGGATTCCTTTCCTACTGCAGAGGAAAGGGAGAAGTATGGCTGGTGCAGGGTGGTCGAGGAGGAGCCGGACGAATAGCCGTCCATCTGTTCAGCATCACATCCTCCAGCGCTGCTCAGGTCTTGTTTTGGTTTTCTGTTTATGTCATGTTGGCTTAACGTCTGTTCTTGCTATGTTTGTACTGCCCGAAAGGGATATTGCTGAAGGTCTTTTGATGCCCCTGCGAGGGATGAACACTTTTGGTCCAGAGCCCCTGCGCGGGATGTCTAGTTCGATCTGGTTGCTTTTTTGTGGTTTGGGGCCCCTGCGTGGGTTGTTTTGCTCAGACGTGGTGCCCCTGCGAGGGCTGCTCTTTTTGATTACTCCCATTCCAAAGTGCCACAGTTGGCCTCTGGTAAAATGACTCTGTGAATGTAACTGTTTTTCTTGTGCCTGTAAATAATAGAATAGTTTTAACGAGAAAAAAAAAACAACATTTTTAGAGAATATCAAAACAATGTTATAAAGGTTTTATGAGTAAACTATATTGGTGGAGATTAGTATTAAAATAAAATCCGACCAAAAAAATTGTGGTGAAATCTTGATTTGTGTTGTTTACACTATTTTTTGACTCCATATATGGATTCAACACCCTGAAAAACCCTAAGGCACCTTGATTGTGAAGGAAAACATTTCAAAAAATTGCACTTAAAGACAAATGGTTTTCAAAACATTCATCTATATAATGTATAAAAACAAGATGAATAAAAACATTTTTAAAGGGGGTAGAGTTGTATGCTTTTGTAGACTTTAGCAGTGAAATCACTTATAGTATTAAAATAAAATCTGACCAAAAACTTGTTTTTTTACTCTGAGCACATCCATCTGTATAATGTATAAAAACAAGATGAATAACAACATTTTTAGAGAATATCAAAACAATGTTATAAAGGTTTTATGAGTAAACTATATTGGTGGAGATTAGTATTAAAATAAAATCCGACCAAAAATTTATGGTGAAATTTTGATTTGTGTTGTTTAAACTGGTTTTTTGACTCCATATATGGATTCAATACCCTGAAACCCTAAAGCACTTCGATTGTGCAGGAAATCATTCCAAAAATTGACACATAAAGACAAATAGTTTTCAAAACATCCATCTATATAATGTACAAAAACGAAATGAATAACAACAAAATTTTTAGAGAATATCAAAACAATGTTACAATTTTTTTTTTTATGAGTAAACCATATTGGTGAAGAGATTGGTCGACCATCATATATTCATATATTTTCTTGGTTTCTATATTTATTTAAAGTAAGTCCATAGAAGTTTTCTTAAACATTCATATATATAATGCGCGGGAATAAGATTAATAATATCGTAAGGAAAAAAGGGAAAGATTCTAAAAATATTTTATATTTTTTAATTTTAAAATTAAAAATAATACATTTTTATGATAAAATAAGTTTTACTCATTAATAACATAGTTATGATTATATTTTTAATTTAAAAAACAAAACAAATATGAAAAGTAAAAGGTTTTTAAAGATTAATTTCAACTTTAGTCAAAATTAAGTGAAGTTGACCTAATATTTTAGCTAAATTATTGAGGACTAAGAAAAAAATAACTCCTAAATAAAATAATAAAATAAAAAATATTATTATATTTAAATTTAAAATATATATATAAAAAAAAAAAAATTAAAAAAAATTAAATGACACATCAATTTTCTACACACTTCCACATTAAAATACAATTACACATACATATTATAATACTTTTTTATTCTTTTCAATTTTGCTTCCTCCCTTAAGCAAATCTATGACCCAACCTCTCTCTATTCGTATGGGTTTTGCCTCCCCCAATTGTATGGGTTCTGCCTCCCCCTATTCGTATGGGTTCTGCCGAAGAAATCGGGCTGCTAATGTTGTGAGCAATGATAATGCCACAAACAATTAGAGGATTCCACTAATTTTTTAAAAGAGTTTCGAATTTAAAAATAAAATTTTAAAATAATCGAATAATTCACTATTATTTTTTAAAAACAGCTGGTCAAATTTTATTTCAATATAAATAATATTTTCGAATAAATTAAAAATACAAAAATTATATTACTTGGTAATATAATTTAAAAAATAGAAAGTGTTAATTTAATATTTTAGCTCGTTCAATGATCCCATGGGTATTTAACAACTAAGGTGTGCATGCATGCTAACCACTCAAGGCCCCCAAGCTACATAGCATTTGTACGAATGATTCCTTAGTGTGAATCACATCATCAAAAAGCCAGAAGGATTAAACAAACTTATATATATGTATGTGTTTTTTAGCCTCCTCATTGCTAACATTAGTACATTTATTTTCATATATTTTATACTTGTGTCTTAATTCCCCTATTTCTTTATGTTCTGCTTTTCTTTTCTCAGGTTTTATTTTAGGTTTTTTTAATGTCTTACTTTGTGATTTTTTTTTATAGTATATTTTATTCAGATGAGGTTAAATGTCCTTTATCTTTCAATGGAATTGTGAGATTTTTATTTGTATTCCATATGCTGTATTGTATCAGTGTTTTTATAGGTTGTATCTATAAATATATATATATTTTTTTCTTAGATACCATCCAAAATTAAAACTTAATCATACATATTATGATGTGATATTATTTAAATTTAACATATATTATTTATTTAGTTTTATTTTAATAATAGTTTGTTTAAATAATGATTTATTATTCAAAAATAGTTATTAATATATTTGGGGATGAAGTATGTTTTAAAATTGTTTTTTCTTAGCTAAGAGCATGTCTTTTTTTGCATAAGGAAACATGTTAACGACCCAAGACCCACACAGGTATTTGGCAAGAGTTAAAGCCTACTCTCTTAGGGACCACCAATGATGAGTCACCTAGTGATGGTTATCCCCACTTTTCGTTTGTCAACTAAGTTATGATAGAATTAAAATAAAACAAGTAAGTGATTTAATTTATGTTATATAACTATAAAAAAATAGAAATAACTATTAGCTTTAGGACTTTTAAATTATTGTGAACCATGAGTAAAACACTTTAATGTGGATAATTATTTCCTTATCATCACTTCATCTTGAGATAGAGTTATCTCTCTTGGACAACAAGCATTAACTTGGATAGGAAGGAAGAATTAGGGTGCCTTGTGATCATTTTGTGATTCATGGATCTTTTATTTAGAAACCATATCTAAGCTTTAGGCCAGTTCATGCTTTGTAGCTTTTCAAGATTTATGAATTGAAACATTTAAATAACTAGAGGAGTGCAACTACATCTTTGGTTGGGATGTGAGTACTAATCTAATAAAATTATAGCAATTTTACTATTTTAAAATGATGGTAGATCTTATTGAGTCACAAATATGCTATTCACCATGCTGCAATATTAAGCACAATGATCAAAACAAAAGAAGCAAGTTGCAAATAAGCAATCATGAATTCGAATCAATGGCATACTACATATTAATTATTTGAAATCAAATACGGAAAAAGAATTGTATTTTGCATGAATGTCTTTGGCAATGATGCTTCAAGGAGTAAAACTAAAATCAAGACTTGGACTTAGATCTACAATAGGCCTAACTTTAATTATGACAGATTGCAACATTCTTGTACCAACATTAAACATAATAAACACTTCATAAATTGTTGTAGCATACTTATTTGTTGTATTCATTGACATTTAAAATGACTCTAAATTTCATACAAATGTCTTTTAGGATTTCTGTCCCAAACACACATTTAGGTACTTTAGAAGCCTAGATTACAATAAAATTAAATTAGTTTTAAAATAGTCATGATATATGCTTTCTCCATAAAGTCATCTTCCAAGTTAATCTAAGGAAATGAATTCATTGAATTCCATCTTCTTGATGTTCCACTCACTTTCATCTTCTCAGCTTTGATACCACTACTATACCGCCAAAGTCTCTCATGTGACAACCCAAGAGCTAATTACAAATAAATCATAACCAAGGAAATACAACTTATCATAATAATAAAGAAGAAATGGGAAACATCAATAACATCATACATCATACTTTTCATATTAACAGGTTTCGACAAATAAAAATCCACCATTTAAAATATTATAGTAAAGCCAATCATTTTTATCCTATGGATTTGAGGGACTCTTCTCATAGAAAACGAAATGTTTGTGATGAAGTCAAGTGAAGAGTGACCATTGGCCTTACAATGAAATATTACCTTGTTGAAGTTGTGTATTTATTAATTTACTACATTCTCTAAGTACTTTGAAGTCAAATTTGACTCAACCTTGTTATTGTATTGAGCTCACTCAATCTCAAATCTAACATTCTATTTTATCTATGGTATGTTTCAACTATAATTTAAAAAACCTCACCCTTTGAGTAAGTTTCCAAGCCAAACTTGACTATGCCCTATTGTAGAGTCGAACTAATTCTACGTTGAGTCTTAGTCTCTATATTATATGTGACATACTTCAATAATAATTGAAATGATGTCTTTGGAGTGATTTTTAGGCAAATTTGACATAGCCCTCCTATTTATCCAACCTACCTTGACTCAATATCTCTATTGTTTTTTTCCCTTGATATAGAGGTTCCACCTCTCCATATATCATGAGCTACTTTCACCATGTTTGTTATAAATTACTAGACCACAAACACTTGGGGGCATCAAGTAACTATAGAGGGCATGCAAGGCTCTTTATTGGTATGAGCCACCTTGGACTGAAGTAAAGGAAAACATAGAGGGTGGATTGATATCAAGATCTCTCATATTCTAAGGACTAACAAAACACCTCATCTATCTCATCATTGAAATGTCTCAATTATGTTGAAAAACCACCATCCTTTGAGTACGTTCCTAGGTCAACCTTGACTCAGCCATGTTATAGATTTGAGTTAGTTGGGTTTTGAGTCTAAGCCTCTTTCTATATTAGTTGTGAGATGTTTCAATTATATTTGAAAAAGCACATCCCTTTACCAAAAATTCCATAGTTAGTTTTGACCGATGCTATTATTGATCAAACTTAACTTGATCTTGAATTATATTATTTTTCATATTTGTGAGATGTTTTAGGTATAGTTAAAAAAACATGCCATTTACCAAAAATTACCAAGTCAAGTTCAACTAATGCCACTAATGAGCCAACTTAACTTGACCTGGAGTTCAACTCTTTGTCTTTTCCCCAGGGATAAATCATAACTTTAATTATATAAATATTGAAAATTACATGTTGTAAATGCTTCAAAGGAAATTCTTTGACTTATTTGTGAGATGTTCGATTATAATTGATAAAAACACAATATTTTGAGTAAGTTTTGAAGTAAACTCGATCCTTGTGGTAGGGTTAAGTTAAGTTTGTCTTGAGCCTTGCTCTCTTTTTATCTTATCTATGAGATGTTTTAACCATAGGATTTTTGAAATGTCATTTTCAAGTACTCATGGGTCAACTTCATCTACGCTTTCTTAGCGATGTTAGTTAACTTGATTAGAAATCAATTTTCTATTGGCAATTTAATTTTTTCAACTAGAAGTTAGACCTAAGAGTACTAATAAACCAAACCTAACTCACAAGTAACTTGTAGGTTATTGTTTTCCCAATAAATCAAACTTGCAAGAAAAAAAAAAAACATCAATCACCAATCATTAATTTATTATAATTATTATTTATTTTTCCATATAAGAGGTTGAGTCTCCACGGCTCTTTGATCTAGTCCTCTTGAATTATCATAAATCACTTGCTCATAAATACTTAGGTCATTGGATAATCATAGAAGAAAATTGAGGATCCTCATCATCTACTACCTATATGATCGAAATCACTGATAAGGAAAATGGATGGAGTTAGACTCATAACTTACCATACTTACAAAACATATAAATATAAATTCCCAAAGAAAGAAAAATCCTTGATTTCAAACACATTTTCCTATCAAATTTGAATTGAATTCTTATATTCTAACTCATCAAATTGTTAAAGAAATGACTTTATAATATTTATTTTAGCTTCAACTGAATTACTTTTCCTTCCAATTAAACCACATTTCCCAATACAATCTTTCAAACTTTATAAAAAACCACACTGTAAAAGATTAAAAATCGTATGACCAAATTACATTTTAGAGATCGGTTAAGGATTATATGTTTTTTCAATATTTATCTTTACCTATAGTGTTTTTTTTTTTTTTGCTTGTTAAGACTAACCTACGTACCCACGGGGATTTGAACCGGTGACCTATCGCAAGGAGTGCCTTAACAGCGCACCCATTCACCGTCAATCCAAAGCCCCGTGGGCGTCTTTACCTATAGTGTTATGAGAAAGTTAATAAACATTTTTTAAACATTTATATGCATAATGTATAAGAACAAGAGAAACAACAATATCTGTAGAGGTTCATAAAGATAGATAGAATCTGTAATCTCAAAATGAAAGGCAATACACCTCATCCTAGCATCCTCATAAAAGTGTGTCTTTCCCCCATTGAGAGCATAAATATGATTAAATACGTTTTATGTAAGAATAAGATAAACAACATGGATGACAAGACGCTTCTTAAGATTGCTTTCAACCCTAGTCAAAACCACCTATGGCTCAAGTAGGATTGATATAGAGATGCCACATCTTGGTTAAATCATTGGAGAATAAAGGAATAGGTTAGTTTGCAAAATAATGATAATATTACAAATATTACTCTCTCTAAATTTAAGGAGAAATTGTGGTGTGATAAATAATTAGAGGATAAAATAAAAATAGGATTATTAGAAAGATGTGATCAACCTTAATCTAGAATTTTGATTAGTGTAAAGAAGAAAATCAATATTACCAAAATAACAAACTTTCATAAACTCTGGTGAAATAGAATATTAGATAATTCTCAAAATATCTATCTCTTTATTTTGATGAGTGTAAAAAAAAAAATCAATATTATCAAAATAAAAAAGCAAAACTTTCATAAATTCTATAATGAAATAAAATGTTGAATAATTCTTAAAAAAAAAAAAAATCAAAATATTAATAATAATAAATAAATAAATAATTAAAAATAAAAAACACATTTCCCAAATAAAAAATAAAAAATAAAATTACACATATTATATCATAATTTTACATATTTAATATAAAATTATTATTAAAATTATAATACTTTAAAAAAACTTTTAACATAAAATAAAAATATATCAAATAATTTCTAATTTTATAAAAACATTACAAACTTTAAACTTAATATCAATTATTCCTCTTCTTTGTTATCATCCATATATAATTCTAATAAATTGAGAATTACAAAATTCATAATACCTAATAATACAATTAAAAAACATATATTAAAAATGAAGTCTAATTATTTTTTCTAATTAAATTGTCCAATGAATATTTAACGACTCAACTCTTTGAATGCTGGCCAGATATAAAATGTCAGACATAAAAAGAAGTATGCACAAATTTTAAGGTCACTCAGGTTTGCATGCTATAGAGCATTGTACCAAAGATTCCTTACAATAAATCATATCAACAACTGAACATCTGTTTTCATAAATATATCAAAGATTCCTTACAGTACATCTGTTTTCATATTCTTGTGTTTTTATTCTCCTCTTCTCTTTGTGTGGTCTGTTTTTTATTCATGTATTTGCATGAATTCCTTTCTCTTTGTGTGGTCTGTTTTTTATTCATGTATTTGCATGAATTCCTTTGGTAGCAATGCTTCAAGCAGTAAAGTTGAAATGAAGGCTTGAACTTAGATCTTTTGTAGGCCTAACTTTAGCTCAGTAGAATGCAACATTCTTATATCAACAATATACATAATAAACACTTCATAAATTGTCATATTAGACTTATATTTATTGCATTCATTGAACACTTACAATGACTCTAAATGTGATATAAACATCTTTTAGGATTCTTATACCAAATATATATTTAATTACTCTAGGAGCCTAGGTTACCATAAAACTGGAGTATTTTATCAATGGCTATATGTGGTTTCTCTGGAAAGTCATCCTCTAAGGTAATCCAAGAGAATGAATCATATGAATTCCATCTTCTCTATGTTGAGCACACTTGCATTTCCTTAACTTTGATATCACCATTGTTTCTTAATAGAGTCTCTCATGTGCCAATGAAGGGGCTTGTTACCACAAAATCTAGCACCTAGTCCAAAGCCTCACTAGGTGACCTAGAAAATCTGCAATACATGAGAGTGTTACCACTATCACTTTAGCAACTACCTCACTCTCTTTAGTGAAGGACATAATCCAACACAAAGGAAACTTCCTTGGTAGGGATTAGGGATCAAGTGACCCACAAATATAAGGCAAATGCCCTATAAGGATCCTAGGAAAAAATCCATTAGATAAGGGTACGACAAACTAGGGTTTGTAATGGATGAAGGCGTAAGTTCAAGGTTTGGGTTCAGAGGACCTATGGGTCAATCTAAAGGCTAGGGTTAGCTTAAGGAGTCTCAAATAGGTTACCAAAACATACTAAATCAAGAAAAAAACTCAAGACTACTATAAACTAAGGTATGAGACCAATATTTCGCAACAAAACAATATATTACATAGTGCCCTTTCAGAAATATATAACAACAAAACAATAGTTTATAATAGTAGCAAATTTAGCCATTAAAATTGTGTAAAAATTTTATGAGATGAAGGCTAAATTTAAGAGTAGGCCAAGGACCAATTACAACAAATTTTGATGGTTAATAAAGCATGCAACAACAAACAAGGTTTGACGTCATCCCTAGAAAATGGTTGAAAATGCATGAAAAAAATTCAAATAGCTTCTCTAATGCACTTTTAAATAATATCTAACCCTAAGGCATACATCATAAAATTATTAGAGTCTAAACCAAAAAGCATGGCTGCGAATTAGTCTTAATTTACCATGAACCAAGAATAAGAACGATTTTAGGGTTTTAAAAGAATGCCACAAGTGAGATAAATTAGTGCCTTCTCAATCTTGAGTAAATTGAGTATAGGATATTGACTATTCTAGGGGTTCTTTGGAGTGATTCTAAATCCAAAATAATTAGGGAAAATAAAATCCTACCCTAGGTTTTGTAGTTTAGGTTCTCAATTTTCCAGATGATTAAGGGAAAAAAAAACATATCTTTATTCCTCAAATATTTGGAGGAAGGGTTTAGCTCAATAAGAGACAATGAATAAAATACCAACTAAAGCTAACTTAGCATAAGAGCATTTATCCCATGGAACATAGTAGCAAGACAAAGAAAATAAAATTAGCAAGATAAAGCAAATAAACAAAATTACTCCATCATGCAACACCCAAGATACACCCAAGAAAGCAACTCTACTAATCCTCCATTGTGCACTAAGTGAAAGATCACTTATGAAGATTTATTATATGTAGATTCAATACTGCTCATGAAATTTACTAAATCACAAGACTTGAAGCTACTCTATTGATCTGCAAAAATTAATTTGCCATCTAGAACAAGAATCATAGACATGCAAAAGGAAACATCATACATGCACAAATATTTATCTAGGGGAAAGAAACTGCTCAAAATCCCTTACTATCTATATTGAATTAATAAGAGAATAGAGACATATACTTGCTCAAGCTTGAGCACACCCTGCAAGTGTATAGACTATCCCTCTGCCTGACTGATTGACTCTGGCTAGCACTTAGCCAATTTTCAAGCCCTCCAAGCTCCTACTTCCTTTCATTGTTCCCTTGGGAACTTTCCCCTATTTTTTAGGAATTTCACCCCCATGGAATTGTGTAAATACCTTAGGTCATTCCTTTGATTTCATGCACCACCTTTACATATTGGAATATGCTACAACTGATAGTACACTGCCTTGGAAACTCCATCTCAACTGGGTATCTCGAATTCTCTGCATCCAACAATTATTTTGGGTTGATTGATCAGTTAAATGGTTGATCACCGAGTGTAGTTGAAGTTACACTTCTACAACTTGACCTCCACTGATCCAGATGGATCTTCAGATACAGTGGCATGGAAGAAGCTCAAAGTTCAAAGTGGCAGAAAGGCAAGTATCTTGACATCATATCGAAGTGCTCGTCACCCTGATTCCAACGGTGTGAACAACACTCCAATCCGAGTCCGGATGATGAAGTTATGGCAGAAAGAATATTTTCTTTTCCCTTTGGAAAATGAGGCATTTTCTCTAAAAACAGTTTTAAGCCCTTAAATGAAAAATCGCAATCGGAGGCAAGCGATGGCCGATATCGGGGCAGAGGAAGGCAGCGATGAGATATCGGAACCAGGCAGAGCCGATTTGCGATTGTGATATCGGCGATCGGAGGAGTGATCGGATTGGCAGTCGACGAAGAGCCCCGGGAAGCAGCGATAGTGATACACTGACAGGGCTGATAGCGATACGCTGATATCAACGATAGGGGAGATCGGCGATCGGTAATTCCCCTGCTAACAGGACTATGAACCAGTGATATGCCAATTGCAATATGGGGGCTGGAGCCGATAGGTATATATGCTCGATTTGATATATTTGAAGTCTGGGTCTTAAGGTATTTGGTCGGATTTTTAGTGTTTTACGAGGGTTTTGTGTATTATTGTTTTAAACGATAAAAGCTATCTTTGGGCTCTGTTGTACCCGCCGACCCTTCCATCTAAATGGCCTCTATTTTAAACAAAACAAACCCGATGTAAGCGGCTTTTGTCCCAAACAAAACATTATAAAAGCCCGATGATTGGAAAAATTAAGGGAGGAGAGGATTTTTCGCACACAGTTTGAGGCAGCAGCTTGCAGGAGGAGTAATTGATCATTTTCTCTGAATTGGGCAAATTTTATATGGTTTCTGCCCCTATCGATGCCATGAACGCAGTAGTGCTATTCATTTCTTCATTTGAGTTCTCCTTTTCTCAGCCATTTTTCAGATTGGAGGTATAATACTCCTTTTATGTAACTGATGATTGCATTCTCTTCTTTCCATGCCATTTAATGAATGAAGGCCTCCCCATTGATCGAGCAGGGCCCGGAGACATAGTCCAAGTTGGATGAACTCTGTTATCAAGTCTTGGTGTCTTCTTTTTGTGCCTTTATGTGTTTTCTTCTTCTTTCTAGTGTGCACATTAAATTTCTATGTTAAGATGTGATTTTCACATGTGATTCTTTTGATACATCTATAAGCAAAATATCCTTGGATCAAGTGGTATCAGAGCAGGGCTTTTTAGATGTGAATTGCATGTTTGTATGCTGACAAGAAATAGGCTCCAAAGAGGCGAAGGGGAACTAGAACCTTTTGATCCCGAAATGGGGCGTGCACCTCGAAGGAGAAACATGGTAGAAGATGAAGCTCATCTTGAAGAGGAGTGTAATTTTAGAAATACCTTCTATTCAATGGCAGAGAATGTCAGTCAGTTGGTTTTAAGGCTGGAGAGAGTAGAGGGGAGAATTGTAGAAGAACAAGGTTTAGCACATGGAGATGGTGGAGGAGACCAAGGGGTCATTAGGCCGAGAACTTCTCCGTGTGGCTCACCGATTGTCTTAGTGCCAAATAAAGACGACACATGGAGGATGAGCGTAGATTACCGTGCACTAAACAAAATCACGGTGAAAAATCGCTACCCCCTTCCATGCATTGATGACTTATTAGATCAGTTAAAGAATGTTGTTTATTTCACCAAGTTGGATTTGAGCAGTGGTTATCACCAGATCTGAATTGCAGAGCAGGACGTGTGGAAAACCTCCTTCAAGACTAAACATGGGTTGTTCGAATGGATGGTGATGCCATTCAGACTTTGCAATGCTCCAGCCACTTTTATGAGGGTCATGAATGATCTCTTTCAGACTTTCATTGATGAATTTGTTCTTGTATATTTAGATGATATACTTGTCTTTAGTAAAAGTTGGGTTGAACATGTGTGTCATGTAAAGAAAGTGCTTGATGTACTGAAAAAAGAAAAACTCTTTGTAAAATTGTCCAAGTGTGAGTTCGGGAAAACCTCTTTGGGTTACCTAGGTCATATTGTTGGTCATGTTCAGTTAAAAATTGATCCCTCTAAAGTTGAAGCAATTATAAATTGGCTTAAGCCTACTAGTGTAAGGTCCATAGCTTTTTAGGTGCAGTCCAATATTGGAGGAGATTTATTGCTAGTTTTTCTATTATTGCAACACCTTTGCACACATTGACAAGTGTGAAACAGGTCTTCCAATGGGGAGGAAGACAACAGAAGTCCTTCGAAACATTGAAGGAAAATATCAGCACCGTGCCAGTCTTAGCCTTACCCGATCTCCAACAGCCATTTGAGATCGAAACTGATGCCAACGGTTATGCCATGGGAGTTGTATTGATGCAACAAAAGAAGCTAATTTGTTACCATTCTGAGAATTTTTCTCAAGCTGTGATAAACTATCCCACTTATGAAAAGGAGCTTTATGCCTTGGTACAGAGTGTGAAAAAGTGGAAGCCCTACCTAATTGGCAAGGAGACCATCATCCATACAGATCATCAGCCCTTGCAGTACCTTCAATCATAAACCAAGTTGCATCAATCTCGTCATTTCAGGTGGATGGGCTTTCTTCAATAGTTTCATCTGGTAATAGAGTATAAGAAGGGCACTAGCAATAAAGTGGCCGATATGCTATCTCGCCCTCCTATTTTTGCTTCTGTTATTTTGCATAATGCTTTGTTATATGTTGAGAGATATGCTGAACAATATGCTAACGATGATGACTTTAAGAAGATTTATGCAAAACTAATCCATGGTTCATAGGTGGACAACTATCACTTGCAGGGGAAACTATTGTATCACCTTGGAAAATTGTGTATTCCCACAGGGGAAATATTTCATGTAATTCGAGATGCCCACACCTCTCTTGTGTCTGGACACTTTGGTGTCAAAAAGACTTTATGTTATGTACAAAGATTTTGTTTTTGGCCTCATATGAAGAACATTGTGACTCGCTATGTAAAGGGTTGTGTGATGTGTTCTGTTTCAAAGCCCTCTAATAAAAAACTCGGGCTCTACACACCACTCCCTATTCCGAGTCATCCATGGGAAAGTGTGTCAATGGACTTTGTAGGAGGTTTGCCTTTGTCTAGGAAGAGTCACGATTATTTGTATGTCGTCGTTGACCATTTTAGCAAGATGTGTATTCTAATGCCTTGTAAAAAGTAGATTATTGCAGAGTAGACTGCTTATCTTTTCTTTCAGCATGTTTGGGTCCATTTTGGGTTGCCCACATCGATTGTGTCAGATCAAGACTCTCACTTTCTTGGAGAGTTTTGGACTAGCTTGTGGAAGATGATGGACACCAAATTGAAAAGAAGCACGACATTTCATCCACAGACTGAACGAACAAAAAGAGGTTGTCAACTGCACTGTGGTACACTTGTTACGAGGCTATTGTGGGAAACATCCTAAGTTGTGGGATGAGCATCTCCCATATGTGAAACATTCCTACAACCAAGCAGTTCATTCATCTACATAGCGTTCACCATTTTAGACATGTTTTGGTTACCTGCCAAAGGACCCTTTTGCTATGGTCTTTGGAAGGGAAGATGGTTCCAGTGGACGTAGTGACAAGGACAAAGCTCAGCAGTTCATTAAGCGAATCCAATTGATTCACCAAGAAGTAAAAGAGCAGTTGGAGAAAATTCAAGCCCATTACAAGGCTCGACATGACAAACACCGAGTCAACCATAAATTTCAAGTGGGCGACAAAGTGTGGTTCCATATCAGCAAAGACAAGATGAAGGGAGAAGAGAAGAAGTTGCGACCAATCCGGTATGGACCATTCACCATTTTGGAGAAGATTGGGAACAATGCCTTTTGTCTCGATTTGCCGATATATATGTAGATGTACTTAGTAATGAATGTGGAGAACTTCAAGCTGTATGAACCACCTTTGATTATGGATACCGAGGAGGTGGGCATAGTTCCTATAGTTGATGAATTTGCACCAGAATATCTCGATGAGTTACCTGAAGACATCATTCTTGACATAAGAACCAGGACTTCACGACAAGGAGATGTGGAATACCTTCGAGTTCGTTTCAAAGGGATGCAACCCAGCAAGGATAAATGGCTAGAGAAAGAAAAAGTGAGGGAACAATTCCCTCATTTTCCAATTGACTAATAAAGCTTTTGGCAGTCCAAAAGCTTCTCAATGGGGAGGATTGATCCAGGTGGATCTTCAGATATAGTGGCATGGAAGAAGCTCAAAGTGGAATAAAGGAAAGTATATTGACATCAAATTGATATGCTCATCACTCTGATTCCAACAGTGTGAACGACACTCTAATCTGAGTCCGGATGATGAAGTTATGGCAGAAAGAAGATTTTCTTGTCCCTTTGGAAAAGGAGGCATTTTCTCTAAAAATGGTTTTAAGCCCTTAAAAGGTAAATTACAATCGGAGGCAAGCGATGGCCGATATCAGGGTGGAGGAAGGCAGCAATGCGATATCGGAACCAAGAAGAGACGATTTACGATTGCGATATCGGCGATTAGAGGAGCGATCGGATCAGCGATCGGCAAAGAGCCCTAGGCAGCAGCGATAGCGATACGCCGACAGGGCCGATAATGATACGTCGATATCAGCAATATCGACGATCGACGGTCGGAAATTCCCCTGCTAACAGGACTATGAACCAACGATATGCCGATTGCAATATGGGGGCTGGACCCAATAGGTATATATGCCCGATTTGATATATTTGAAGTCCGGGTCTTAAGGTATTTAGTTGGATTTTTAGTGTTTTACGGGGGTTTTGTGTATTATCGTTTTAAACGATAAAAGCTATCTTTGGGCTTTGTTGTACCCGTCGACCATTCCATCTAAACGACCTCCATTTTAAACAAAACAACCCCGATGTAAGCGACTTTTGTCCCAAATGAAGCATTATAAAATCCTGATGATTGGAGGAGGAATGATTGATCATTTTGTCTGAATTGGGCAAATTTTATATGGTTTCTGCCCCCCTTGACGCCACAAATGCAGTGGTGCTATCCATTTCTTCATCTGAGTTCTCCTTTTCTCAGCAAATTTTCAGATTGGAGGTATAATAATCCTTTTATGTAATTGATGATTGTATTCACTTCTTTCCATGCCATTTAATGAATGAAGGCCTCCCCATTGATCGAGCAGGGCTTGGAGACGTAGTCCAAGTTGGACGAACTCCGTTATCAAGTCTTGGTGTCTTCTTTTTGTATCTTTATGTGTTTTCTTCTTCTTTCTGCTGTGCACATTAAATTTCTAAGTTAAGCTACGATTTTCACATGTGATTCTTTTGATACATCTATAAGAAAAAGATCCCTGGATCATCCACTAGCTTTTCTGAAAGTTAGAACTAGTTAAACTGACAATAACTCAATTTAACTGAAATAAATAACTACAAATTAGCAATTAATCATACTAAACTAAATGCAAGCTTCCCCAATTCAAATTAATTGAGTTTACTGAGTGACAAGTGCCATGTGACCTTAATTAACTACCTCCAAGTATTCTGCTGAAATAGAAATTCAAATTTTCTCTAGTTTGACCAAGGCAAAGTCAAACTGAAATTTTCTCGCTGCATTTTCAACACTCCCTCTCAGCAAGAAAGAGATTATCAACCATCTGTTGATGGTGCTGGACCCGCCAACATTTATGGGATCTCCCCGATATGAATTCCCAACTAGACCTCACATTGTTCGGCGTAGGAGTCCCAACAGTGGGTGGTAGTGTAATTCCTTAACCGATGTAGCGCACAGATGAAATTATGATAACTTTGGGTGAGAGAAAGTGTGTGACCCTCCGAAGAGTCAGGTGTGATGCATGAAGGTTCTAACACACGAAGGGGAAATAGAAGTGCACCCCTTAGAAGCCTGTAATAGTACGCAGTTTGAAAGGCACACATGATGAGAACAAAAGAAATGTTAATCATGATTCCATAGACTCTAATGTTGGATCAAAGACCCACCATATTCCAAAAATCGATATGAGAAAGTTTGATGGCAAGGATCCTGCAACATGGATATCAAAGATGGAGCAATTTTTTGATCTCAATAATGTGCAAAACACACAAAAGGTACGTATTGCAACTTTATATCTGGAACCAAATCAGTTTGTAAGGTATCAATGGCTTTGCTCTCGTAAACAAATTATCACTTGGCCAATTTTTACGGAAGAATTGATAGCACATTATGAGGATACAAAAAGCAACACTTTTTTTAGCCAATTGATAAGTCTCAAACAAAAGGGTTCAATAATGGAGCACATTGAGGAGTTCCAAAAATTGAACATAAGGGTAAAAAATATTCCAGAGGAGCATAGGATTGATGTGTTCATAGGGACTTTAAAGGATAATATCCAACATGATGTTCGCCTTTGGGAACCTAATTCATTAGAGAAGGCATTCAGGTTAGCAAGAAAAATGGAAAGCAAAATTATGGCAACCAGGAAGCATACCACTCACAACTATAAAGATGGAAGTGTTGTTGCCCCTAGTCTTCCACAACCTATAAGGTTTACACCACAACAATTGGAAGAAAAAAGAGAAAAAGGGCTTTGTTATAGTTGTGATAGCAAATACCCTAAAGGTCATAAGTGTGTCGAGAAGAAATTATTCTACATAGACTGTGAAGAGGAAGAAGAAAAGGAGCAAGAAAGGTCAAAAGAAGAGGATATACTCCAGGAACAAAACCTAGATAAAGAAGAAATGAATCCGACCATATCTTGTAATGCATTGGCAGGAATTACCACTCCTCAAACCATCAAGATAGAAGGACAAATCAAGAAGCAAAAGGTAATAGTGTTGATTGATTCAGGAAGTACCCACAATTTTATTCATTGTAAGGTAGCAAAAGAATTGAATTGCTTCTTATATCCAGCACCAGAGTGTCAAGTGATGGTTGCAAATGGAGGAACAATAAATTACTCTGGAAAGTGCCATAATATCAAGCTATCCATGGGAGAATATTTGGGTCATATTGTATCTCATGAAGGAGTTAAGGTAGACCCTAGCAAAATTAAAGCCATTAAGGAATGGAAAATACCCACATCCATAAAGCATCTGCGAGGATTTCTCGGGTTGACAGGGTATTATCGCAAGTTTGTTAAGAATTATGGGAGAATAGTAGCACCTCTAACAACATTATTGAATAAAGATGCATTTTCATGGACTCCAGAAGCAACAAAGGCCTTCGAGCATCTTAAAGAAGCAATGTGTCAAGCACCGGTCCTAGCTACACCAGACTTCACAAAAAACTTTATTGTGGAATGTGATGCTTCAGGAAATGGAATTGGTGCTGTTTTAGTGCAAGATGAAAGACCCATTGCTTTCGAAAGTCATCCAATCAAGGGAAAGTTTTTACACAAAGCTATTTATGAGAAGGAAATGTTGGCAATACTCCATGCACTTAAGAAATGGTGACCCTACCTAATGGGAAGACACTTCAAGGTAAAAACAGATCATGATAGCCTTAAATACTTTTTAGAACAAAGATTATCCTCTGAAGAGCAACAAAAGTGGGTCACAAAGATGTTGGGTTATGACTTTGAAATCATCTACAAAAAAGGGAAGCAAAATGTGGTGGCAGATGCACTCTCAAGAAAGGATGAGGATGTGGAAGCATTGTTGTGTGCCATTTCTATTATCCAACCAGAGTGGATAAATGAAGCAAGGGAGGAATGGAAGAATGACGAAGAAGTGTGGGCACTTATTCGAAAGTTACAACAAGACTCCAGTATGTCTGATACATTTAGCTGGCAAAATGATTCATTATGGTACAAAGATCGCTTATACCTCTGTAAGAATTCCTAGCTAAAACAAAAGATTCTTATGGAATTGCACACTTCTCCCTTAGGAGGGCACTCAGGATTTTTAAAAACTTACCACAGGGTTAAGAAGGAATTTTTTTGGGAGGGCCTTAAATCAGATATTCAAAAGTTTGTGGCAGAATGTTTGGTTTGCCAACAAAATAAAGTTGAAACAGTTAAGACACCGGGTCTATTACAACCTTTATCCATTCCAAGCCAAAGTTGGGAGGAGGTTTCAATGGATTTTATCACAGGTTTACCCAAGTCTGAGGGAAAGAGTGTCATCATGGTGGTAGTTGACAGACTTACCAAGTATGCACACTTCTGTGCATTATCACATCCATTTAAAGCCAGTACAGTTTCTACTGCATTTATGGAAACAATTCAAAAGCTACATGGAAACCCAAAGATTATTGTAAGTGACAGAGATCCCATTTTCACTGGAAATTCTTGGACAGAATTATTTTCTTGTCTTGGTACTCAGTTAGCTCATAGCTCATCTTATCATCCTCAATTTGATGGGAAAACTGAGATAGTAAACAAATGTTTGGAAGGATATCTTTGTTGCTTTGTATCTGATAAATAGACACAATGGGTCAAATGGTTGCCTCTGGCTGAATGGTGGTATAACACTTCCTTCCATACAGCAACAAAAATGACCCCTTTTATGGCACTTTATGGATATCATCCACCATCCATCACATCATATTTAAGAGAAAATTATAAGTTTCAAGCAGTGGAACATCACATCGAACATCAACAACATGTCCTCCAACTCTTAAAGGATAACCTCGTGTTGGCACAAAATAGAATGAAACAACAGGAAAATCAACATCGCAGCGAAAGAAGTTTTGATGTAGGTGATTGGGTATTCCTACGGCTACAACCATATAAGCAAATGTCCCTCAAGCAAGCTAAGAAGGATAATAAATTATCACCAAAGTATTATGGTCCATACAAGGTGTTGCAAAAGATTAGTACTATGGCATACAAATTGGAGCTTCCTGCAGCTTCTCGATTGTACCCAGTTTTCCATGTTTCATGTTTAAAGAAGGTTATAGGTGACAAGCTCCCAGTTCAAACAATATTGCCAGAACTTGATGATGAAGGAAAAATTATATTGGAACCAGAAGCAGTCATAGAAACAAGAACTCGATAGTTACGAAATCGATCAATTTCGGAGTATCTTATCAAGTGGAAGAACTTATCCGCTGAAGATTCCACATGGGAGGATGAGAATTTTATACAGAAGCATCTAGAACCACTGAAGCGTTGAGGACAACACTTTTTTGAAGGAGAGGGGCATGTTGGGTCCCTATAATACTAGTGATTACCCCATTCCTATTGTAGTTGTATCCCTTATTAATATGTTGTGCCCATATTGTCCCCATATTGTTATTATTGTGCCCCATAGAATCCCTCTATTGTTATTTTTGTGGCTTTATATTATTATTGTTAGGTCGGCTGGGTTATATTGTGACTCCTTAGACTCCTATATATATAAAGGAGGTTTTGTCATTTGAATCATCAAAGAATTGCTCATTTATGTAATGTAAAGGAGGTTGCCCCCTCGAAGAGGCTGAATTCTAAGGCTTGGATCTCTCTTTTCTATCTTTTTGTGAGCTGGTTTCATAACAGAAGGTATGGTTTGAAAATTAATATTCATTATATGGATTAAACCAATCACCAAGATAGTGGCACCAAAATCTTGATATGTATGAGTTTGGACAAGGATTTATGCATCATGATGCAAACCACTATGTTTATTTCAAATTAGTGTCTAACATTTTGCATGTGGATGATATATTGTTAATAGGTGACAACAAGGGATTGATCAAATTGATGAAGTATCGGTTTTCATCAAAATTTGATATGGAGTAGAAATTGTTTAGACATTGAGGTGAGACAAGACTACATAGATTTAATGGTTTATATGAGTTAGAGAAATTATGTTAAAAACATGCATAGTTACTTTTGGATGCAAGATAAAAATTCAGTATGAACATTATTATTTAGTTAGAGGAATTTTCTTGTTAAATATTTCTATGAAGAATTATGATGAAAAATAAGATATGCTTTGGGTGCTCTACATTAGCTCATTTGGGAGACTTATACATACAATGACATGCACAAGATCAAACATTGTTAACATTTTTTTTATCGTTTTACTTAAATTTTTAACAATACCATTGATATAGATGGATATTGGTGGCCACCTAATTATTCCATTGACTCATTGCACAGTTTTCCTATTTTAGCAGTTTTCTATTTTTAGCCTTTCTAGGTCCTGAACTTCTGAAGTCCTTTTTAAGGCCCTTAATGACACTTTTTGGGGAAACGAGCCATCGTGAGCTTTTTATTAACATTAGCAGTTAAACATTTTTCTCCTTAGATAGACCTTTCTAACGGGCTATCGTGCACACCAAATGGAGATCAAATGCCAAATTTACGACCCCGAGAAGTTAATATTTCAACTTACCCCATCGAGGACCATAAGCTTTTGACACTTCATTTCCTAGGGTTAGGGTTTTGGATGTTTATGGTTTCTCATTGTTTCTTCATAATAAAAAATCCTTTGAGCGTCATTGTAACACAGTTCAAAAGGCACATAGTCGTCACATCTCTTCTCAAAGATAAACTACCAATGTTCGAGCTAGTTTGCTTTCTTTCTGCATATAAACAATTTCAGTGTTTCTATTTATTAACTGAAATTCAATTTCATTGTATCTTTGTATTTTGTCTATATTCATTTCATTTCCTTCTTAAATCTAGATCAACCATTAATTTTTCAGGATGTTTAAGAGTGGTTCCAACCTCATTAGATTTCATATTGAGAAAGCATAACTTTATATCCCATTCAAAATTCAATAAACTTAGCAGTTTTTAAAATTTCAATATTGAAAGGATCATATTGCTTTCATTGGATTATATCACATATAAGAGTATGTGATATAAGAGTATGGTTTAAAAATTAATATTCATTATATGGATTAAACCAATCACCAAGATAGTGGCACCAAAATCTTGATATGTATGAGTTTGGACAAGGATTTATGCATCATGATGCAAACCACTATGTTTATCTCAAATTAGTGTCTAACTATTTTGCATGTGGATGATATATTGTTAATAGGTGACAACAAGGGATTGATCAAATTGATGAAGTATCATTTTTCATCAAAATTTGATATGGAGTAGAAATTGTTTAGACATTGAGGTGAGACAAGACTACATAGATTTGATGGTTTATATGAGTTAGAGAAATTATGTTAAAAACATGCATAGTTACTTTTGGACGCAAGATAAAAATTCAGTATGAACATCATTATTTAGTTAGAGGAATGTTCTTGGTAAATATTTCTATGAAGAATTATGATGAAAAATAAGATATGCTTTGGGTGCTCTACATTAGCTCATTTGGGAGACTTATACATACAATGACATGCACAAGATCAAACATTGTTAACATTATTTTTTTTTTTATCGTTTTACTTAAATTTTTAACAATACCATTGATATAGATGGATAATGGTGGCCACCTACTTATTCCATTGACTCATTGGCATAGTTTTCCTATTTTAGCAGTTTTCTATTTTTAGCCTTTCTAGGTCCTGAACTTCTGAAGTCCTTTTTAAGGCCCTTAATGACTTTTTTTTGGGGAAATGGGCCATTGTGAGCTTTTTATTGACATTAGCGGTTAAACATTTTTCTGCTCATATATAACTTTTTAACGGGCTGTCGTGCACACCAAACGGAGATCAGATGCCAAATGTACAACCCCGAGAAGTTGATATTTCAACTTACCCCTTTGAGGACCATAAGCTTTTGACACTTCATTTCCTAGGGTTAGGGTTTTGGATGTTTATGATTTCTCATTGTTTCTTCATAATAAAAAATCCTTTGAGCCTCATTTTAACACAGTTCAAAAGGCACATAGTCGTCACATCTCTTCTAAAAGATAAACTACCAATGTTCGAGCTAGTTTGTTTTCTTTCTGCATATAAACAATTTCAGTGTTTCTATTTATTAATTGAAATTCAATTTCATTGTATCTTTGTATTTTGTCTATATTTCATTTCATTTCCTTCTTAAATCTAGATCAACCATTAATTTTTCAGGATGTTTAAGAGTGGTTCCAACCTCATTAGATTTCATATCGAGAAAGCATAACTTTATATCCCATTCAAAATTCAATAAACTTAGCAGTTTTTAAAATTTCAATATTGAAAGGATCATAGTGCTTTCATTGGATTATATCACATATAAGGGTATGTGATTTTTAAAATGGGAGTAAGAACCAATTTTTTTTGCACAAAAAAATGAAACAATACCGTAAAATAAAAAACTGTTGATGCTGGCATCAACAAATTCTTTTTTTTTGCTAAAATTCAACATTGTTTAGCAATGACATTAAAATTAAAATATCATGAGTCCAAAAATCATTAAAATTTCAATAGTTTTCAACAATGTCTTAAAGATAAAATATCACGACTCGAAAAAACCTAAAAATTCCAACAATTTTCAACCATGGTGGTAAAGATAAATATTGTGATTCTAGAAAACGTTATAATTTTGACATTTTTCAATGATGATGTTAGAGATAAAATATCACAAGTCAAAAAAACCTTTAAATTTCAATATTTTCAGCCACATAATTAAAAACAAATGGCATGGCTATAACAAACCTTATATTTTCAACATATTTCATGATCAATTATCATGACTAAATTAAACCTTAAAAATAAATACCTAAATCAAAAAGTCATACCAAACTATAAAAATATAGTTATTTTAAAATCTTAGTCTAAGACAACTTGGCAAATTGCAATGAAAACTTAAAATTAAACCATCAAATTGACATATAATGGGGCATGCTTGATCCACTGCAATTGAAACTTAAAAATCAATCATCAAATTAACACAGCGGAAACGAACATGATGCATTATAATGAACACTGAAAAATCAACTCTCAAACTGACACATATTGAGCATTGGTTGCTACTTGAAAAAACCAAAAATAAAAATAAAAAAACTCATAAAAAAACAAAATTATTAAAAAGACTTAAAAAAATAAATAAAAATAAAATAAAATAAATAATAAAATAATTTAATCATTCATCAATAAACCATATTCAACGTTAATCATCATCATCATATTTATAATATTAAAATATAATTTTTTAAACCTATAAATAGAAAAATATTAAATAAAACATTAAAGTAGTTATAATTATAATTATATATATAACATAAAAATATATTAAAAAACAAAAATTAATTGATTAAAAAACCAAAAAATAAAATTTAAAAATAAATAAATTAATTAAATATTGGCCTGGCCCACAGTCCCAGCAGCTGCAGGCCGCTCTTGCCGTCTTATCCCGTGACCGTTGTTCTTTAACAACGAGATCAGCATTTTTTTTATTTTTATTTTTTTTAATTATAATTGTTTTTTTGTGTTTTTAATTATATTATATTATTTTTTATTTTTTAATATATATATTATTATTAGCCAAAAACGAGGTGGAGAAAAACGTGGTGACTTTTAGTTTTTTAATTTAATTGACCGTGGGGATAAATTTTACAGAAATATTTCTAATTTTAGATAAATTAGAAATGCGACCGGTGGTAGGTAGATCAACCATCGCCTTAACAGTCCATAGATCGCGCTTGCACTCGGGGCAATGCCTCTTGAAACGATGGATCATAGGGCCATCTTGAAATTCAAACACCAAGCAATTAAACTAAGAATAATAGATAAATGCAAATCCTTTTCTACCCACAAAGTGAATTCATCCCCTTTTTCCTATTATTATGTGAAAAACATTTATATCATTTAAAGTGATTGGTTTTTGAATTTTTAGTGTTTAAAAATATATATTTTTTGAAGTATAATATTTTTACAAATTTTAAAATAAAGTTAGTTTTTTTGGTTTTGTTTTTGTTTTTTTTTTCGAAGGTGGCAAAATTTATCAAACTCAAGTGTCAAATTAATAGTGAGGACAACTATCTCTGGTTGCTATCCGCGAATGTCGGTTTGATTCATCACTCTTATCAAGGAAAACCACGCACCTATAATAACCCACTAGTGGTCCGTAAGGGAGCATGCTTTCACTCCTGCTAGATGCCTCTGGGTCTTGGGCCGTTAACCTGTTTCCTTACGTCCGAGGAAGACGAGCTCTTAGCCAAGCAGAAGCAGTTTTACGGCATACTCCAGGCCAAAAATAAAGTTAGTTATATTTCACTCTATTAAATAAAACTCTATATATATATATTATTTTTAATTATTTTTTAATACTTATAAATTCGATATATCTTTCTATTTCATATATATATATTATTTTTTTAAATTTATATTTATATATAATTAACTAATAATAATGACATTTTTACATATTAAATTGTGAAAATAACTTAAAATTTAAATATTGATTATATCAATCATCTGTACAACAATACTTTAGATATTAAATATATTAGTCATCCGTAACACAATACTTATACATATATTAGATACTTTATAGTTCACCATTACATTTCAAAGCATTATTTACTCATACAAATTGTTTTGAAAATAAAATAAAAATTATACATAAGTTTTATTACTCACCATTATATTTCAAAATATTATTTAATCATACACATCTAAATCCACAATCGAAAGTTAATTGATATTATTATATAATGATATTACTATATAATCATTGCATTCAATTTTACTTTTGATTGTGTATTAGTTTGTCTTTGACCAAAAAATTATGTTACATATCTATAGTTTAACCTTGGGAATTCAACCCCAAGGGTTAGCTCAACTGGTTGATTCCATGTTGTTAAGTACTTAAGTACCTCATTGATCAGGAGGTCACAGGGTCAATTCTCCTCGATGCCCTTGTTGTTAAGTACTTAAGTACCTCATTGATCAATAGGTCATAGGGTCAATTCTCCTTGACGCCCTTGTTGTTAAGTACTTAAGTACCTCATTGATCGGGAGGTCACAGGGGGCGTCAATTCTCTTCGACGCCCTTCAGGTTAGGCCTTACTAGTCTAGCCGATGGGCTTTAAAAGATAATTCTCCTCAACGCCCTTGGGGTTAGGCCTTGCCTCTGGGGTTGATCTGCCCAGATTTTTTTCAAGGGAAAAACCTTGGGAATTCATTTTGTTATTTGTTATTATTATTTAAGCTACATTTAAGCTAAACTAGGAGTACTAGCATTTGCACCAGATGTTGCAAAGTAAACGTTGTAAGTCGGTAGCATAAGGAAGAATAGCATAAATAAAAAGATATGCGATAATAAAGAGATGTGTGATATGTTATTGTGATCTAAATATACCCCAGAATCTGATGTATTTTCCACTGTGAATTTTTTATGGAAGAAGAGCATAAGTAAAGAGATATGTGATAATAAAGAGATATGTGATATGTTATTGTGATCTAAATATACCCCAGATGTATTTTCCACTGGGTATTTTTTATTTGTTCATTTTTGCATTCTGGAGGTGAATATTAATTATTGAAATTGTATCACTGATAGAATTGATATGTATTTTTTGTTTGTTCATTTTTGCATTTTGTTGGTGAATGTTAATTATTGAAATTGTATCACTGATAAACAATTGATATATAAATGCACTAGTGTCATTCTTTAATTTTATTGCTTCATATAATGAATCTTTTGCTAGGTGTTTTTTGAGAATGCAAATGTGATTAATTATGTATTCGTTATATACCATATCTACTGTAATCTTTGCACAATTGAGGATCTCAAGTTTAATCACATTTGATGTAGGCATGGTCCATAGAATAGAAGCCTTCGTAATATGGGCAGAGGCTCTTTGTAACCTTGAAAAGTGTCTCTACAAGCATGTAAGAGATATGTCACCAAGTCACCATTGAAAAAAAGTTGTGAACAACCAGAGCTACAATTTGAATTATATATCATGTTTTCAATTAAGATTTTAAAATTTTTAATCACATTTGATGTAAGCACGGTCCATAGAATAGAAACTTTCGTAATATAGGCAAAAGCTCTTTGTAACCTTGAAAAGTCTCTCTACAAGCATGTAAGAGACCTCTCATCACCAAAGCACCATTCAAAAAAAATTGAAAGAGACCTCTCATCACCAAAGCACCATTCAAAAACTCATCAAAAAAAATTGAAAGAGACCTCTCATCACCAAAGCACCATTCAAAAAAAATTGAAAAGTTATGAACAACCAAAGCTACAAATTGAATTATATATCATGCTTTCAATTAAGATTTTAAAATTTTTGGTTCTTCCATGTGTGCATTCTATGAATGAAGACAACGTAATGGTTTTTGCAAGCCTTTAATGCATAGACAACGTAATTATTTTTGCAGGCTTTTAATGCATACAAAGTGCCCAAAAAGCACGTGTGCATCGTACGTTGCACATAGGCATAGGGTTGAATCCATGTTGACATTACAATTGGCAAAATAAGACGTTTAAGTAACTCAGTTCCTCTGATTCTGATTCTGTAGAAACATAAGATTTTTGTAATTTACAAAGCACCAGGGCATGAAATTTCCTAATTACCTGTGGTAATCGTCAACGTCAAATACATAGCCAGCCGCCTGCAACTCCAAGAGGGTGATCATAACAAAGAAATGAATTTATGAAAGTCAAGCAACAAAGGATGTCAATTCAATCGCAGATCGCAACCACGAAGCTGAACATAAGTCCAGCATTTCCATATTTTATAAATTGATATCGATAATAATTGATATGGCTAGACATCTGTAAATCCTTCACTTGCCGAAATTTTACCATCTTCGGCCCTTGGATGAGGCTTCCAACGCCTCTACTGGCAGCGCTAAGAAGTATTGTAAAACAAGAAAAACTAAAACCATGAACATACCTTTTAGTTACTATTGTCCACAAAAAATGGTTTGCTTCGAAGAAGCCCAGTTCATGGCGGCATGAACACCCACGCCCACATCAACACCCTGCTGACAATTTTCATTATCATCCAGCATAGCATAAACAACCTATTCGGCCAATCAGACAATATAGTCATCTTCTTCATCCGTTTCGCTCAGCCCACTGGGGGTAATGAACCTAAAAATCGACAGACGACGAACCTCATTTTTAGTGTAGGAATACACCCTGGCTACAAAATTGCATGCAGAATAACCAACAAAAACTTCTAAAACTCCCAAGAAACCCTCTAGATGGATTTGCAGTTGCCCAATCGACGGCTAAAAACACAATTCCAACGAAAATTTTGCCCCACTGCATGAGAGAAGGATTTAATTTGTTGGATCGTTCACAATACTTGATCCCTTCTCAAATGTTGCAGTTAACACCACTGTGAGGGTTATGTTGCAGGGTAATGTCGCAGTTAACACCACTGTGAGGGTTGTATTTCATAGCGCTGTGAAGGACTGTGAGGGTTGTATTTCATAGCGCTGTGAAAGAGAGGTGTAGGGTTTAGTGAGTTAGTTAGGTAGTTAGAAAATAGTTAGTTAGGTAGTTAGATAGTAGATCTAATGGTCTAAAACATTTTAATTGTCTAACATTTGATCGGATGGTGCATAGGAGTACACAGTGGCAGCTGGGAGAGTTTTTCTCAGAGGAGAACGCTTTACCGCGTAACTAGCTACTATGTAACCCTTGTTAATACTCAATGTAGTCACATCTAACATTTGACAAATTTTCTTGACAAACTCTCAAAAATAATTCTTTTGAGAATGCATTGGTTTTCATGTATACAAGTTAATTTAATTTTGACAACGCATCGCTATCACGGATGCAAGTTGGAGCGTGAATTGTAAATCTGCGTTATTAAGTCTCAATGTGATCCAGGTGGCTCCAGAGACACACACAGGACAAAGAGGACTTATGAAAGCTCAAAAATCAAAATGTTTGGATTATGCTCGAACCAGGATCAGAGCGTAAATCTCGTTGTCCTAATCGCGGCGGTGCGAACGGTTATGCTCGAACCAGGATCAGAGCGTAAATCTCGTTGTCCTAATCGCGGCGGTGCGAACGGTTTGTCAATTCGAGTCTAGATGAAGAAGTTAGAAGCAGTGAAAGTTGGGTTGACTTTTCGCTGACTGCGCAGGGTTAAAAAGACTACAATTTGGACAGAACTCAGCCACCAAATTCCGGCCAACTCCAGCGAGATGTTAGGCGAAATTATGGCTTAGTTAAAAAGACTCCTACGACTTAAAAACAGAGTTTTTAAAAAGAACTCATTTTTGTTATTATAATAAAATATATAAAAAAAGGGGGTGGGGGCCACCAACCCCACGACCCCCCTTCTGGCATCACCACACATATTTAAGTTTGGTGGAGGGGCGGGCCACAACCCCCGGCCCCTCCCATGGGATCGTGTGAATGAACTAGGGGTGAGTGGCTATGACCCTGCCACCCCACACCACGGAACCAACCAAACAAGGAAGGGCACCGTTACATGGAGGTGGGTGGGCCCTTGGGGTGCGGACCCAACCCAAACCAACAACACTTTAACAATTAAAATGGACGTGGGTACAGTGGGCGAGTTGCCCAAGGCGGGCCTGACCCAACCGTTAATTTGTTTTTAAACAAAAAATTGATATAAAGTTTAAAAAGATTTTTCAGTTATGTAAAACAAAGGAGGCAAGGTGAAAACCTAGTATAGAGGTGGGGCCCAACCAGACTGACTGGGTTAGGTCACTGATTGGATGATAACGACTTGCATGGTTCGTTTAGCAGCCCCAATGATTAGCAGCATGGTTCGTTTAGCAGCCCCAGTGAGTAGCGCGGGAGGGAAAATCACCCAAGAGTAGAAGGAGGACCGAGGTAAAGGGAACAACCTATCAGCTGAACCCCAATAGAAGTACTCGGTAGGGATAATTACCCAATGACGTTTAGGAGCTAAAGGTGTTTGGCTACTTGCATTAGTAGCTGGCTCTCAAAAAGAAAAGAAAAAATACAAGACCGAACTATGACTTACGGGCTCTGCCGGTCTCCTCATGCATCAGTTCAAATAGAAAATTGAGCACCTCACATAGCTGGTACATAGAGCAACCACATAGACAATCATAGCCAGGAGTCATTGCCAAGAGATGGGAGGCCTTGTCACTATAGCCGGTACTCCTAGCCAGTCGTCATTGACAGTCATAGCCATAGAGACACTTAGCCATTTGACCTCCTCCATATTAATTAGATCCCCAACCAACTGCCCTACAACAAATTCGTTGAATAATATGCCGACACTTTTTTATTTAAAACATAGTTTTCAGTGCGCTTATGGAGATGGAGGAACTAAGAGTGGGCACGAATTTCGAGGTGGAAGAAGAGGTGGTGCACGCAGTCCGAGGCATAACTTTGTAGGGGCGCCGAATTTTTACTTTGTCAGAATTTGACAAATTTTATAGGGTTTCAGCACTTCTCGACACCAAAAATGCAATGGCGCTGTCCGTTTCTCCAACATTTTTTGGCCATTTTTCAATATGCAGGTGGAACCATGACTGCTGCAGAAACAGGTAGTGGACCCATGATCCTTGAAATTTTCCCGAGGAGATAATTTTTCTCCATGTCGGAATATCATCAAGTTTATAGTCGTTTTTCATGGTTTTCTGTAGGGATCGCAATGGCGAGATCAGATTTGCCTTTGGAGTTGCAGATTTCCAGTCCACCCATGGAGCATAATCTTTGAGGAATCTAAAAGATTCCTTGAGCCCCAAATTCTCAATTTCTCAACATTCAGAAATTTGATAGTCGATTTTTCACTATTCAATGCCACAAATCTGATGGTGCATTCAGATTTTTCATTTGTTCACTCTATTCTTCAACCACTTTTCTACGTGGAGTGCAAGTGTCAACATTCATGTGTGAGCAATCATTTTCATGCAATTGATGCCATGATATCGACGGTCTGAATAACTTCAGCAGTTTGACATCCGCTTCTTCAGATGACCCTTGGTTGTGAGGTATATGTTGTGTTCATGTACTTCTTCTTTATGCATTGTGATGCATAGATCCTTGTTGATGTTGATGAGGGATCATGTTTCTTACTCGTTTTCATGATTCCTGCTTGATGTGATGTGGAATCGTCTATGTGATGTACTTGTTGTCATGATTCATCATATTATGTTTTGATATACCTTTGTTGTATGTTGATGGGATACTCATGTTGTCGTCGTGCATGTTTGCATTGAGATCTCTTTTATGCCATGTTGGCGGGATGCTCATCATGCATGAGTTTGTGTCATATTGATAGGAGTCTTTTGACTGAGAGTTCCTGTAGTCAAACATCTCTTAGAGCCACTCTTGCGTGAGGGAATTTTCCTTGTATGAGCGTGACATCATCTGTTGTGTACATCATCACTATTGACAGCGCTTAATGCAACGACCTACACCATCTTGACACTGGGGCCTGGAGACGTAGTCCCTTCTAGACGAACTCCATTATTAACTGCTTATGTTTTTTTATGTTATTGATGATTGACGTGTTCCTCTTCTTTACAACATGCACATGTATTCATTTATGTTCTTTTAAAAATGCAATTTAACACATCACGAAAGTAAAAGGTCTTGGAAGGTCCTTCGTCACAGCCGGACCTGGATCAAGTGGTATTGGAGCGGTCTTTGCGTTGATGTGAATTGTAGCGTGAACAATGAAACATGCAACGACAAAGATGAAAAAGTGATGTACGAGAACCATGCTCAAAATTTCCAAAAGGGTAGAGATAATGTATGAAACTTTACAGAAAGAGACAGAGGAAAAGGAGCGATTGCAGCTTCAGTTGCAAGCCATGGAAGAGGCCCTGGAAGAACCGAACCATAACAAACATAATCTTCAAATCGAGAACGCTAAATTGAAGATGCGTCTACATGAAGAGAAAGAGGAAAAACATAGTTTGCTACTACAGCTGCAAGAAAAGGACGAGGCCTTGGAAAAGCTGCAACGAGACCCATGTGAGGTAAAAAGTAGTTCTCTAAATTCAAGTATGTTTCCTGATGATGATTTTACTGTTTTCGAAAATCATACCATAGGAATTGGCTTCAAACTGTTGAAGAAAATGGGGTATGAAGGAAAAGGCTTGGGCATTAATGGCCAGGGCATCGTCAACCTCATCAAAGTAGAAGAATTACCCTATTGAGCAGGACTTGGATATGTCAGAAAGGAAGTTGGGGAATGCGCTGAGACAGCTAGAGAACAACCAACAACAGATAATGAGAAGCCATCATCAGTTCTTTCCAAATCAACAAAGGAGGTAAAAGATGTTGATTTCCTTGCGGTTTCATCTTCACATAGTATGACTTCTGTTGGAGATTTGGAGATCCCAATTACAGGGACAAACATGAGGCTCCTTACAAGGAAAATGCACGAGGAGGAAAAAGAACTTGGTGTTAATAACCAAGGCATAACTCAACCATTGAAGGTTATGCAAAGACCTCAATTTGCAGGCTCGAGATACACTAAAGGAGAATGCTCTAAGGTGTCAGAGTCATCCGAGACATCGTCGAAATCATCGAGGAAAGAGAATGATGGGAACACATCCCCATCATCCCATGGAAGTTTCCATGGCAAGGAAAGAGCTGAGGCAAGCTCTCATCACCATAATGACATCAGAGACGACAAGGAAAGGTATAACCAGTTTCGATCTTCAAATGTTCATTTCGATTATAATCATGTTGTTAAAGATGAATGTAAAACATGGCATCAAAAAACATGTACCTTTTGTGGATTACATAACCATACATTTTCTAAGTGTTGGAAAAGAATGGTAGCACACAAAAGGATGAGGCGTGAAAGACCCTATAAACAACATGTAAAGAGACAGGTTAAGCAAATCTGGAGGAAGAAGATTTATTGTAGTCATTGCGACAAAAATGGCCATCAAAGAGCCACTTGTTGGAGGCTCCATCCAGAGCAGCACCTTAAAGACAAAGTGTCGGTGCATGAACCTAATGAAGCAGTTGTTTGACAAGCAAAACCACCACAAGGAGACGACCCATTCACATTGATAAGTGAAAAATGGTTCTAAACATGTTAGCGTTTCATGGTCATTCTTTTGTAAATGATTTGTTGCATTTTAAAATGTAAAAGTGGTGATGTGTTTTCCATCACTTGTTCAGCAACAATAATGTTTAGTCTTACTTTGAGTTTCATTTTACACTTTGAAAGTGATGTTGTGTTTCCATCACTTGTCAAAGAAAATAATGTTTGGCCTTATCTTTGTAAATCATGTGTTGCAGTGATGATGTGTTTTCCATCACTTGATGAAGAAACAATGATATGTGGGCCTTGTTTTTGTAGCTGAAGTGTCGTGTCCATCTTGATGTAAACTTGACCACCGAGTATGTGTTATAAACTCATGGAAAGAGTGGGATGCTTGGGTCATTAGTTGGTCATGAAAGTCAAGCATGTAATTTGCAAAACAATGTACTACAGGTTGAAGAGGTGGCAGGTGTCATCTCATCGCTTAAGGCTCTGAAGAACAAAGGTGAAGGAGATGGAAGCGAGACCTTTCAGGACACTTGTGATGCAGACGAGGTACAGAGAAGTTGCAAATTATTTTTCATGCTTTTGGAGGAGCAAAAGCTCCTCAATGGGGAGGATTGATCTAGGTGGCTCCAGAGACACACACAGGACAAAGAGGACTTATGAAAGTTCAAAAATCAAAATGTTTGGATTATGCTCAAACTAGGACTAGAGCGTAGATCTCGTCATCCTGATAGCGGTGGTGTCAACGGTTTGTCAATTTGAGTCCGGATGAGGAAGTTAGAAGTAGTCAAAGTTGGGTTGACTTTTTGCTGACTAGGCAGGCTTAAGGAGGCCACAATTTGGACAGAACCCGGCCACCGGATTCCAGCCAACTCCGGCCAGATTTTGGGCGAAATTGTGGCCTAGTTAAAAAGGTTCCTACAGCTTAAAAACATAATTTTTAAAAACGGCTCATTTATGTTATTATAATAAAATATATAAAAAAAGGGGTGGGGGCCACCAACCCCCTTCCGGCATCACTGCACATATTTAAGTTTGGTGGAGGGGCGGGCCACAACCCTCGGCCCCTCCCACGGGATCGTGTAAACAAACCAGGGGTGGGCGGCCATGACCCCGCCACCCCACACCACTGAACCGACCAAACAAGGAAGGGCACTGTTACATGGAGGTGGGCTGGCCCTTGGGGCAGGACCCAAACCAAACCAACAACACTTTAACAATTAAAATGGAGGTGGGTATGGTGGGTGGGTCGCCCAAGGCGGGCCCGACCCAATCATTAATTATTTTTCTAAACAAAAAGTTGTTATAAATTTTGAAAATATTTTTCAGTTATGTAAAACGGAGGCTGGGTTTGACTGCCCGACCTCCTCCATATTAATTGGATCCCCAACCAACTGCCCTACAACAAATTCATTGAAGAATCTGTCAGCACTTTTTTATTTAAAACGTATTTTCAGTGTGCTCGAGGAGATGGAGGAACCAAGTGCGAGCACGAATTTCGAGGCAGAAGAAGAGACAATGCACACAGTTCGAGGCATAATTTTGCAGGAGGGTCGATTTCTTACTTTGTCAGAATTTGACAAATTTTATATGGTTTCAATACTTCTCGACGCCATGAATGCAATGGTGATGTCCGTTTCTCTATCAGAGTTTTGCATTTTTGGCCATTTTTCAGTATGCAGGTGGAACCATGACTGCTGCAGAAACAGGGAGCGGAACCATGATCCTTGAAATTTTCCTGAGGAGGTAATTTTTCTCCATGTCGAAATATCGTCAAGTTTATAGTCGTTTTTCATGGTTTTTGGCAAGGATCACAATGGCGAGGTTAGATTCACCTTTGGAGTTGCAGATTTCTAGTCCACCCATGGAGCAAAATCTTTGAGAAATCTAGGGTGAATCTAAAAGATTCTTTGAGCCCCAGATTCTCAATTTCTCAGAATTTAGAAATTTGACAGTCGATTTTGCACTATTCGACGCCAAAAATCTAATGGTGCATTCATATTTTTCATTTGCTCATTCTATTATTCAGCCACTTTTCTAAGTGGAGTGTAGGTGTCAACATTCATGTTCGAGCAGTCATTTTCATGCAATTGATGTCATGAGATCGATGGTCCGAATAGCTTCAACAGTTTGACATCAGCTTCTTTAGATGACCCTTGGTTGTGAGGTATATGTTGTGTTCATGTACTTCTTCTTTATGCATTGTGCTGCACAGATCCTTGTTGATGTTGATGAGGGATCATGTTTCTTACTCGTTTTCATGATTCCTGCTTGATGTGACACGGAATCGGCTATGTGATGTACTTCTTGTCATGATTCATCATATTATGTTTTGATATCCCTTTGTTGTATGTTGATGGGATACTCATGTTGTCATCGTGCATGTTTGAATTGAGATCTTTTTTATGCCATGTTGGCGGGATGCTCATCATGCATGAGTTTTGTGTCATACTGATAGGAGTCTTTTGACTAAGAGTTCCTGTAGTGGAACATCTCTTAGAGTCACTCCTGCATGAGGGCATTTTCTTTGTATGATCACAACATCATCTCTTGTGTACATCATCACTATTGACAACACTTAATGCAAGGGCCTACACGATCTTGACACCGGGGCCCGGAGACATAGTCCCTTCTGGATAAACTCCATTTATCAACGACTTATGTTTTTTTATGTTACTGATGATTGACATGTTCCTCTTCTTTACAACATGCACATGTATTCATTTATATTCTTTTAAAAATGCAATTTAACACATCATGAAATTAAAATGTCTTGGAAGGGTCCTTAGTCACACCCGAACCTGGATCACAATGCATGTTGTCAATCCCATTCTTAATTCGATGGAAGGCTGGAATGTTAGGTTGATGAGTTCCATTTGGAGTTGTCTTTAGTGCGATTCTTTGGACTTTCCAGTGCTAGAATCTAGTGGACAAAATTGAGGTAAAATCTTGATTTGTGTTATTTAAACTGGTTTTTTTATTATGTAATGGATTCAGCACCCTGAGAAACCCCTAGGGCACTTGGATTGTGCAGGGGTTATGCATCAAACTTGCGATTTTAGTAATTTCCTGCTGATTTTAGAGGAAGTAGACCAGAAAAAACCCACCGGAAAAACTTCTAAAAAATCGCACTAAAAACAACTTGGTTCCATTTTACTGAGATTCAGATGTAAACACCTTATCTTTCTCGATTGAAACTTGTGACATAAATGTAAATACCCTATTTTTCAAGCCTTTTGACTTTTGTATATATTTTTTCTTGTAATCTTTATGCACTAATAATCCATTTAATGTTAAGTTCTATTTTTTCTTTTTCACTTTTATTTATTTATGTTAATTCTAACCTTTTTTGATATAACCCTTTTTTGATATATTATATTGTAATTTTACATTGAAGAATTACATTGGTTCACATGAACCATAACACTCATAAAAAGATTTAGCGACCATGCAATGGGTAGTTTTATTGCATATCATTAAATTTATATTTTTTATATTTATTTTAAATATTTTTATGTATTTAAAAAAATTATAAGATTATTAAATATTTTTAATTTAAAAATGTGATGTAAATATTTTAATTAAAAAATGACATGTAAAAAAATATATTATTGTTATATATTTTTAATTAAAAAAATAGATAATTCTATAGGTTTTGAATTAATAATGATGTACATTTGTAGAAAACAGATGTAAAAATATTTATTTTATTTTTTTAAATAATTTAAAAATATTAATTAAAAGAATGAAGAAAAACTAAAGTAAAATTTAAAATATTTAAAAGATAAATCTGAGATAAATTAATACAATTTGTTTGATTATGTTGTAGTGGCTACTACCACCCTCCAAAATTTTGCTTATGCTTCGATATTGGGGCTTTCCTTCTAAACCATAACTTCTCATATTGCACTGATGATCTAGATGGATCTCTAAAAAGTACCAATGGCATGGTAAAAAGACTCAAAACTGAAAGTGGTAGAATCTTGATAAACTTAGCTTCAGATTGAATTGTTAGTCATCTTGATTCCAACGGTGTGAACGACACTCGAATCCGAGCTCATATGAAGAAGTTAGAGCAAGTCAAAGTACAATTTTGACTTCGACAGGTGGCAGGAGAAAATGACATGGCAGATTCTTCAGTGAATAGGGAAGTGCCAAGTGGTAGGCTTCCATTGGCCCCACAGTTCATTGATTGTAGAAGTCAGAAGTTCGCGGCTAAAGAATCGACCCCCAGCAGTCCCCGAGCTGCGATGCGATAATCACACATCGCAGGCGGTAAAGGGACAACATTGAAAGAATTATCCCCCGACAGAGTCAGGGTTGTGATTGCAATATCACATCACATATCGCATAGCACAACGTCTTGTGAACAGTAACACCCTTCGGCTCCGCCAATTGCAATATGTTGATTCTCGGATGTGATATAGTTATAGGGCGTGCTTTTTAAAACCTGTCGGGCCCACTGGTTCACAGATTGCAGTTCACACTGCACAGTGGCCCATTATGGAGAATCAACCCTGGCTTCGACCGATTGTGATTTTGAATTCTTTATCGGATCTGATGGATGCTGGATGTCAGTGATATTGTCGTCGAGTCCACCTTTATCGCAGATCGTTGATCGCTTATTGTAAAGGCACGAGGTCTGTCCACCATGTTCAGGAGTAATACATTGATTTATCCACCGGTTTGAGGTTTAATGCGAAACAGTCTGTGTGAACTATTGTGAATGGAGATTTTTCTATGTCTAACAGGTTGTTACCTGCATATTATTCAGGTTCTGAGATTATCTGTTTAAAACAACTTGCCTGCTAAACTTGTCATTTGTTGAAATTGCCCGAGATTGAGGAATTTGCCAATCAAGGGTGTATATTGGACTACCAGTGCAGGAAAAGGATAGATTGGCACAAAAGTTCAGAAACTATTGCATACAACAGTAACCTGACCTGGAAGTAGGTCAGAACATTCCCTTGAGTAGCAGGGAGGTTCTGAGAAGGTGCAGAAGCTCTTTTTCTCAGAATTGGTCATTTAGACAGCGATTTTGCACGATTTTTCACGAGTATTTCAGGGGTATTGTCTATTTATGAATATGGGCTCTCCATTCTTCATCCATATTCCAGCTTGGAGGTATAAGGATTGTAAATGAATGTTTCTTTTACTTTATCTCTTTTTATGCCACTTAATGAATGAAGGCCTCCCCACTATTGAGCAAGGCCCGGAGATGTAGTCTAAATTGGATGAACTTCGTAATCAAATCTTTGTGTCATGGTTTATGCTTATCTTATTGTTTCCACATTGTTTTATGTGATTTTAAGTTCCATGGTTAATAAGCTTTGTTATATTTAATTTTGATGCATCTATAAGTAAAATATATTGGATCAAGTTTAGTATCAGAGCATGTCTTTGTCAATGCGAATTGCATGAGTATATGCTAACTTGGAACAAGCTGCAAAAAGGTGAAGGAAAGCTTAAGTCCTTTGATCCCAAGGCAGGACATGCACAACAAAGATGAAAGATGGCAGATGAAGAAACTTGTTGGGAAGAAGAGCGGAATTACTGCAAAGCATTCTACAATATGGAAGAGAAAGTGGACAAGTTGTTTCCAGAGTATGAGAAGGCAATTAAGCATGAGAAGAAAGATGTCAATGAGAAGAGCTTCCTTCCTCTCCTTCTTCAAGTGATAGTTCTCATCACTCTAATCGAGATCCCAAACATACATCTAAGAAACCATTCTTTAAGCTAGATGTAAAGTTTGATCTGCCCATGTATAATGGAGAGAGTAGTGCAGAAAAAATTAACAATTGGATAAGACAGATGGAGGTTTACTCCCAAATTCAATAGATCAAGGAAGATGAGGCAAAGGTCCAATTAGCATCTCTTTGGCTGAGTGGCACCACTCTCATTTGGTGGGAGAGAAAGTTGCATAAGGGGAAACAAAAAGTTGGGTAACCTTCTTTCCTCTTCGTCCAATTTTATTTCTGCATTGAAAGACCAATTTTACCCTAAGTTGGGTTATAAACAAAATGCACTAATACAATGGAAATATCTAAGGCAAGGTAAAGGCCAAAATGCGCAAAGTTTCACTGAATAATTTCGGAAACAAGCATTAAATTTGGGCATCTCATTAGATTTGCCCGAGATTGTAACTAAGTATGTTGGTGTGTTACATAGTTACATAAGACACTCACTGTTATTGTTCGAGCCTACTACGATTGATGCAGCCAACGTAAAGGAAATTCATCTTGAAAGGCAAGGCAAGAATGATGGAGATGATCAAGCGAAGAAAACATCATTCAAACCTCAGCATGGAAAATTGCAGAGGAAAGGCAAGGGGGAAGGATACGAAGACCGTTATAGCCAAGAAAGAGGACGAAGAAATGCCATCTTGCATGCATTGCAAGAGAGAAGGTCATGATGAGGACCATTGTTTGAAGCTACATCCAGATATGAGACCAAAGATATTCAACGGAAAAGGCAAGCAGAAGACAGTGGAAACAGTGCAACAGGAACTTGGATTTGATTCTGGTGATGAGAAATTGATCACAATCGTGGGCACTGTAGGCACTCTTTTTGTTAATAATAATTCTGATTTGATTACAAGTGCTAGTTCTTTGAATGAGCTTGTAAGTAATGACTGAAAGAGAATTTAATTATTCCACATTAGGGTTATTATAAAAAACACAAAGGTGGAAACTCTATTCGATTTAGGTTCTCAAGCAAATTTAATCTCATAGTCCTTAATTAAAATGTTAGGCCTCGAAACTAAGCCTCATCCAAGTCCATACCCACTTGGTTGGGTAAGAGATAAAGCAAAGTTATAAGTAACCAAGCAGTGTAGGGCTAGATTTTTTATTGCTCCAAATTAGTTGATGAGGTAGAGTTATATGTTGTACCCTTGTATATCTATGGAATCATCTTGGGAAGCCTGTATCTATATGACAGAAAAGAAATTTTCTTTCGGCATGAAAATAAATACCACCTCATGAAGGATGGGGTAGAATATATAGTTAGAGCTCATCATAGAAAAGTCAGTGCTAGCCTTGTAAGTGTAGGAAAGATTAAATGACTGGTTAATTCTAGCAAAGGGTGCATGCTCATGGTGGTGAGAGCGAAAGAGGCCGAGACGGATGATGCTTTCAAATGTTGTGATCATGATCATAAGAAATAATTGTTTGAAATTATGTCTGACTATGATGGATTTTTTCAGGAACTGAGAGGATTTCCCCTCAAATAGGAAATCCAACATGAGATCCATTTACAAGAGGATGCTCCTTTACCTAATATTGGCATGTACAAGATGGCTTCTATCGAGATGGAGGAGATTAAGAAACATGTGTAGGAATTGCTAAATCAAAGGGTCATCAGACCAATTTCTTCTCTGTTCGGCTCATCGTTGTTGTTGGTGCCAAAGAAAGATGACACATGGAGAATGTGCGTAGACTACAGGGTGCTAAACAAAATTACGGTGAAGAATAGTTACCCTCTCCCTCGCATTGATGAATTATTAGATCAATTGAAAAATGTTGTCTATTTTAAAAAATTGGATTTGTGTAGTGGATATCATCAGGTTGTAGTTGTAGAACAAGACATTTGGAAGACAACATTCAAAACCAAGCAGGGGTTGTTTGAATGGATGGTGATGCCATTCAGACTGTGCAATGCTTCGACCATGTTTATGAGGGTAATGGATGATCTGTTTAGGCCTTTTATTGATAATTCTGTGCTTTTATATCTGGATGATATTCTTATTTACAATAGGACATGGAATGAACATGTATGTCATGTGAAGAAGTGCTTGATGTTCTAAAAAATGAAAAATTGTATGTAAAATTGTCAATGTGATTTTGGGAAGACCTCACTAGTTTATTTAGGTCACATAGTCGGTAATAGGCAATTGAAGATAGATCCCTCTAAAGTGGATGTGATTATGAAGTGGCCTGAGCCCACAAATGTTAAAGAGGTTCCAAGATTTTTGGGTGTGGTACAATATTGGAGAAGGTTCATTGAGAACTTCTCTGTTATCACAGCCCCCTTACACGCATTGACAAGTGTGAAGCGGGCCTTTCAATGGGGAGGAAAACAATAGAATCCTTCGACGTGCTAAAAGAGAAGATCAGCACAGCACCAGTGCTAGCCTTACCAAACCTTCATCATCCTTTTGAGATTGAGACAAATGCCAACATATATGCCATGGGAAATGTATTGATGCAGCAAAGGAAGCTTGTATGTTACCATTCAGAGACTTTCTTTTAGGCTGTTGTGAATTTTCCCATGTATGATAGGGAGTTGTATGCCTTGTTCCAGAGTGTAAAGAAGTGGAAACACTACCTGATCAACAAGGAGACCATCATCCATATTGATCACCAGCCCTTGCAGTACCTTTAGTCATAGACCAAGCTTCAATAAGCCCATCATTTCATATGGATGGAATTACTCTAGCAGTTTCATCTAGTAATAAAATACAAGAAGGGCGCCAACAACAAAGTAGCAGATATTTTTTCTCGCCCTCCTATTTTTGCATCTCTAGTTTTGCAAAATGCTTCTTTATCATTAGAAAGTTATGTTGAACAATATGCTAATGGTGATGATTTTAAAGAGATTTATGCAAAACTGACTTGTGGATCGCAGGTGGAAAATTATTATTTGTAGGAAAAACTATTGTATCACCTTGGAAAACTCTGTATACCCATTGATGAAAGGGTACATGTAATCCAAGAGGCTAATACCTCTGTTGTGTCTGGTCATTTTGGAGTTGAAAAAACTTTATGTCATTTACAAAGGTTTTGTTTTTGGCCTCGTATGAAAAACATTATGACTCATTTTTTAAAGGGTTGTGTGTTGTGTTTTGTTTTAAAGCCCTGTAATAGAAAACTTGGGCTCTACACACCACTCCCTATTCTGAGTCAACCATGGGAAAGTGTGTCCATGGACTTTGTAGGTGGTTTTCCTATGTCTAGGAAAGGTCAAAGACTATTTTTATGTCGTCATGGATCATTTTAGTAAAATATCTATTTTAATGCCTTGTAAAAAGAAGGTCACTACTAAGCATGTCTGGGTCCATTTTGGGTTGCCCACATCTATTGTGTCATATCGAGACTCTCTCTTTTTTGGAGATTTTAGGACCAGCTTGTGGAGAATTATGGACACTAGGTTGAAAATAAGTACAACATTTCATCCACAGAGCGATGGGTAGATATAGGTCGTCAACTGCACTGTGGTACACTTGTTACGAGGCTGGAAAACATCCCAAGTTGTGGGATGAACCACTTCCTTATATGCAGCATGCACACAATCGAGCAGTACATTCATCCACACAGAGCTCACCATTCGAGATATGTTTTGGTTATCTACCAAGGGATCCCTTAGACATGGTATTTGGGAAATATGAGGATGGAAATGGACAAGATGATAGGGATAAAGCATGGAAGTTTATTTAGTGGATACAATTGATTCATCAAGCAGTATAGGAGCAGTTGGAGAAGAGTCAGGCTTGGTATAAAACTCAAGATGATAAGCATCGAGTTGACCATCAGTTTCAAGTTGGGGACAAGGTATGGCTCCACATCAGCAAGGATAGAATGAAGGGAGAAGGGAAGAAATTGAGACCCATTCAATATGGTACTTTCACCATTTTGGTAAATATTGGAGACAATTCTTTTTGTCTTGACTTGCCCGCTTATATAAAAATGTACTCAATAGTAAATGTTGAAAATTTGAAGCTTTATGAACCTCCATTGAGTATGCATACCGAAGAGGTTGCACAGATTCCTCCAATGGATGATTTTTCACCAGAGTATGTAGACAAGATGGCCGAAAATATCATACTCGATAGGAAAACCAAAACTTCACGACGGGGAGATGTGGAGTACATTCATGTGGGCTTCAAAGGAATGCATCTGAGTAAAGCTCGATGGATGGAGAAAGAAAAAGTGAGGGAGAAATTTCCTCACTTTCCAATTGACTAAAAGGGCTTTTGGTGGTCCAAAATATTTTAGTGGGGAGGATTGATCCAAGTGCATCTCTGAAAAGTACTAGTGGCATGGTAAAAAGGCTCAAAACTCAAAGTGGCAGAATCTCGATAAACTTAGCTTCAGATCGAAGTGCTTGTCATCTTGATTCCAATGGTGCGAATGACACTTGAATCTAAGCTCATACGAAGAAGTTAGAGCAAATCAAAGTACAAGTTTGACTTAGATAGGTGGTAGCAGAAAATGACATGGCAGAGTCCTCATTGAATAGGGAATCACCAAGTGGCAGGATGCCATTGGCCCCGCAGTTCACTGATCACAGAAGTCAGATTAACATAGATAAAGAATCGACCCCCAGCAATCCCTAAGTTGTGATGCGATAATCACACATCACAGGCGGCAAAGGGACATCATTTAAAGAATCGGCCCTCGGCAGAGTCAAGGTTGTGATTGTGATATCGCATCGTATATCGCACAACGCAGTGTCCTATGAATATTAACACCCTTCGGCTCCACCAATTGCGATATGTTGATTTCCTGGATGTGATACAATTATAGGGCGTGGTTTTTAAAACCCATCCGGTCCACCGGTTCGCAGATCACAGTTCGCACTACACAGCGGCCCGTTATGGAGAATCACCCTTGGCTCTGACCGATTGCGATTTGTGAATTATTTATCGAATCCGATGGATTATGGATCTTAGTGATATTGTCATTGAGTTCGCCTTTATCGCAGATCACTCATAACTTATTATAAAGGCGCGAGGTCTGTCCGTCGGGTTCAGGAGTAATATGTTGATTTATCCATTGATTTGAGGTTTAATGCGAAACGGTCTGTGCGAACTATTGTCAATGGAGTATTTTCTATGTTTAACAGGTTATTACCTGCATACTATTCAGGGTCCGAGATTCTCTATTTGAAACAACCTGCCTGCTAAACTTGTCATTAGTTGAAACTGCCCAAGATTGAGGAATCTGCCAATCAAGGGTATATATTGGACTATGAGCATAGGAAAAGTGGAGACTGGCACAGAAGTTCAGAAACTATTGAGTACAATAGTAACTTGACCTAGAAACATGCCATAACCTTTCCTTGAGAAGTAGGGAGGTTCTGAGAAGGTGCATAAGCTCTTTTTCTCATATTTGGTTGTTTAGACAAGTGATTATGCAAGAATTTTCACCAGGATTTTAGGGTTACTGTCTATTTCTAAAGTTGGGCTCTCCATTCTTTGTCCATCTTCCAGATTGGAGGTACAAGGATTATAAATGAACATTGCTTGTACTTTATCTCTTTTTATGTCACTTAATGAATGAAGGCCTCCCCACTATTGAGCAGGGCTCAGAGATGTAGTCCAAATTGGATGAACTTTGTAATCAAATATTCGTGTCATGGTTTCCTACTTATCTTATTATTTCCACATTGTTTTATGTGCTTTCAAGTTCCATAGTTAATAAGCTTTGTTATATGTAATTTTGATGCATCTATAAGTAAAAGATCTTGGATCAACTGATCTAGGCATCCATGCTTTGACTAAGACTTATCATTTTCATCTTAGCTTTTTCTTACTCACTTAGTTGATTTTCTAACCCACAAGTTGATCTCCTGACTTGGTCCCGCAATAGTCTTGGGCTTGCCTTAGAAAATTTTCGTAATTCTTGAGGGAAATTTTCCTTATTGTTGGAAATTGCGCAGTCCTGACTGCTAGTGAGCCTTGAGCTATGGAAATCCATTGTCATGGAGGTGAAACCCAAGTACTAAACCCAGAAACTACACAAACCTACTATGCTTAGAAAGTACGCAGTGCATGAGCTGGAGAGTTGTCTAGTCCTTCCTAAAACTGCACAATATTTTTGGGCAATGCATGGAATTTTTCCAAAAAAAGAAAAAAAAATCCCTAAAAATAGGGATCTATGTTTAGTAAACCGAAGGAGGAACTTGCGTTATTTTTGGAAAGTGCCACCAAGTGTCACTTTTTCCTTGATTTTAGGCATGCACATCATAAACCCTAACTTGGCCAAATCTATTTAATCGACGATACTAGAACTCATTTGCTCACTCGATCTTGGAGCTATAGAATTCCCGAGGAGATCAAGGAGCGTTCAGTGTGATCATTGTCACTTTTCCGGGTGATTTTTACTTTTCTTATCTTTTATCGCTTTTTGTTGTTTAGCCTGTGTGAGTGTTGTTTCACTTGTTTATTTGCACGATTGTTGGCATTTTAACTTTTTTTAGCTTGTAGGATTGTTTTTTCAAGTTATAGATTTCCTTTCCCAAGTGCCGCATGAGTTTTACCGTTTTTTTCACCAACGGTCGTCGTTGCAAGGACTCTACTCAGATGCTTCATTTTCCTTCAGTTTAATCAATTACTGCACTTTTTTCAGATGCATGCATCAACACTTAGTCAAATATGCACTCAACATCACACCACCTTTCAGATCTGCTTGTTTTTCACACTCCCCTTGGGCAGATATGGGTCCCCTTACTCATATCTCACTATGCACAACTAGCTCTATGCAATTTGGAGGCTCAAGCCTATGACTTGGCTTCTGGAATTGCGCAGAGCCTAACCTGGACTGGCTCCAACTAGATAGTTCCATGGGCTAGTCTCTCAGCTTGGCCACTAACACTGCACAATGCATAGTCTCTCCCAGGACTTAACCTAGAATGAACTGTCCATTATGCAATTCCAATCATCAAGATCCCACATTAAATGTTTGGATTGCACAATGTGTAGTTCCCACAATCATTCGATCATCTCTACTAGTCAAAATTGTGCAATCCTTCCCATCATGAGCCCAACTTTCTTCTTGATTTTTTCTTGAAGTTGTTTTTATTTTAGATGACATTTGCTTATCCTGAGTGTCCTCTCTGTCCCATAGGTACAACAACTGTTGAGCATCTCTCTAGTAGTTACAGTTAACATGGCATCCAAAAGAGCTACATTAAAGGAAATCACCTAGAGTAGTACTGGGGAAGTAGTTGAGCAGATATCAGTTGATCTACTAGTATATGCAGATACTCAATTGTTCTTTGAGAAGGGAAAAACATTGAGATGGTAGCATATCAAAGAAACTTTTGCAAAGGACTTAAAGGCAGACTTAGAGGACCAGCAGGTTTATCTTTGCATCCAGCGGTCTGGGTTATTTAAGGTTGCATGTAGGTACCCCGCCTTCCCATGTGTGTACATCATCAGTTGGATTGTCTCACATACGAATGAATAGACAATGCATTGAGCAATATCAGTGGGAAAGAGCTTGCCACTTTTAGGGCAGATATATTTCAACAGATGTATCACTTTCCCAAGTCGGTGAAGAGCATGGACTCACTCTTCTATGCCACCCATAGCTATGTGAACACTAGAGACATTATTAAGCATTGGGTGAAAGAGCCGTCGAAGTTTAGAAAGAAACCCACCCATGTTCTTGATCATTTTCAGAATGTATGGTGAAGAGAACACATAAACCTTTCTTGAAGGGTTGGTAGTCTTACTGGACCAGTTCGTGAATGATGGGAGGCCATTCAACTGGCCAGATTTGTTGGCTCTTCAGTTGAAGTTCCATGTGGCCAAGGCCTGAAGTCCACCCAAGAATGAGTGAGCAAGGATTTACATATATGTGTATTTATTGGATGCAATTTGTGCCCAACAATAGTTCTTTGGGATGAGCTAGACATGGACACCACAAGAGACTACCGTCAAAATCTATTGCAAGTTGCTTTCTGACTACAACTATCGAGAAGTGATGGCAAGGCTACTGACCATTTTATCATCCTGTTATACAAACTTATATTTGAGTTGGATTCACCTTGCATGTCCTGAGAAGCAATGGAGGCGATAGTAAACATTACAGAATGGTATGCCTCACCAAGTGGCACCTTCATTAGAGTGTTTGGCGGATAGAAGCCTCTCGATGTTCTACCAAGGTATGCCACTGACAAATTGATCATGTAAGAAGATTCATACCACCTCGCTATAGGGCTATCAGTAGGATTTCATAGGAAGAAGAAAGCGCCATGGCCCACTCTTCCTTCACGGATCATATTATACGAGATTAAGAGCTTGAAAGATGCATATGCCTGTTGGGTGCATGAATTACACTTAAGTAAATTCCTCAACACTTAAATTGTCAACCCGAGGTATTCGTAAACTTAGAGATGAAGAACAGGCAACGCCAAAGATGGTATGACTATTTCTAATATCAACTTCTACTTTCTTTAAAGGAAAGATTGCAGAATCAAACTATAGAGAAAAAGGCAACTTGAATCATCAAAATAATCTATCAAACTATAGAGAAAAAGGCAACTTGAATAATCAAAATAATCTAAGGCTGGAACAAGAAGAAATGTACTTGCAAAAGAGATTCAGAAATAAAACGGGGCAATTACTCTAGCTGGCTATTGATTAGCTATTGCGAGGGTGTTTTCTTTAGCAAAGAAACTTTAACAGTCTTCAACAGATGGACCCTTCAAACCTGCTTATGTAAATATGTCCTTCTCACAAAAATCGTTCTTGCACTAGTGTAGGAACAACGATTTTTGTAGAGGGTGTAAAATGATGTCTGTACTAAAAGTGCTTTTCTTCATGCAAGGGCTTGAACTTTCTCAAGTCTAGAGCACTTAGATCTAGTAACAAGAAATTGACACTTGTACCCTATCAGAGCTTCTTACACTTTAACTTTTAATTCTTGAAATCAGTGCTTAATTACTACAAGTGTTATGAAGCCAAATTTCATACCAAAAACATGAATGTTTCTGAGTTTATCAAAGTGCAGAAATAGAGAAACAATCTTTTTAATTTGTCCTATTATGAAATGTTAATGAAAGCAAGAAAGCTGTTAGAAGTAAACTAAAAAGGCTTGCTGCATCACACCATCTAGCACTGGTGCAAGAATAGTTCTTCTGCTTGGACCAGGTGGGGAAAACCAAACAAAATGTGCAGAAAGTGAATAGCACACAAATGTGCACTGGTGCAGGTAATTTCTCTAGCTTGAACCAAGCGGGGAAAAACCAAACAAAACGTGCAGAAAGTGAATAGCACACCAACGTGCACTGGTGCAGGTAATTTCTCCTGCTCGAACCAAGTGGGGAAAACCAAACCAAATGTGCAAAAAGTGAATAGCACACCAATGTGCACTAGTGCAGGTAATTTCTCCTGTTCGAACCATGTGGGGAAAACCAATTCAAAATCAGATGCAGGGAAAGAAAATTTAACCACTTCACGCTGCAGATTTGCTTTCACTCAAACAGAAATTCAGATGCTGTAAATTAAATCACACTTGGAAATTTAAAACATAAATTACAAGAACAAAAAAGAGGGAGAATGTACTGGGTTGGTTGGTCCCTAGCCAACCATCGCTTTTCCCTTTCAAATGGAAACGCTACTCAGTACTGTATCAATTCATCAGTTGTTAAACATAAAAAATATGATTCATGAAACGTAAGGCAGAGCTCCCTTTCTTATTAAATCATAAAGGCAAATACATGTGTGATTACATATCCAACTTAGATTTGGGCGATAACAAAATGTAGGCCTGTTACCACCTTCGTGGTTCTATCTCTATTCTATACAACTCTATCAATCATTAACTATTTCGTCCTATTTACATTTCTCCTTATATATATCCTTAGCCGAAGGCCAAAAGGATCGTTTAACTCGTTACATAGTCGACTGAAGAATTTAGATCGTTACAACAAATTACATAATTGAGTGCAAAATAAGCTTTCGGCCTTCAAAATTAGGCATTTTAACAGAACAGGCCATGGCTATCTCCAGCTGTTTGTTCCTCCTAAATCCGATCTTGGCTACTCTAGATTGCCTTGCTGTCATAACTGGGACTCAGCTGCCTTCAGATACGTTCTGCTATCGTGGCTAATGTGGTGCAAAATTAGGTGGCAATCAAGGAGATCCAGATTTGCTGCCAAGATTCGCGGCACTAGCACTAGTGCGAGATCTTATTTGCACTAAGATCAGCGGTCAAAGTAAGCATTTAACTATTAAATAACATAGGAGATATCGATAAGTTATGAAAGTAATTATAAGCAATAAATCACGTAATAAATAATTAATAAATGCTAAGTTAAGTTAGAAAATGTAAAATATAAAGTTAATGCAAAATGTGTCATTGTTCTTGCACTAGTGCAAGATGAGGGCGTATAAGATAGGTAAAACAGGGGTACATGGTTATGATTTGGGAAGGGAAAAATGGTCAAAAATGGTGCAAATTAGGGGACTAACATCCTCCCATCCCTAAACTATTTTGTGTCCTCACACAACTCTTTACCTCTGCAAAAAACTTCAAAATTTTGAGCACTCCACTTGTCCTTAGGCTGCACTGTTTCAGCCTTCTTCTTTCTGATGCTTTTTAACTTCTTTGTCACCTTTTTCAATTGCTTGAAACATCATGCAGGTTAATATTTCCAAACTCTGAGCTCAATTTTCTTTTTCTGGAGCTCTGCCTTTAACTCTCCTCTGCTCTGTTCTTTCTCCTCCTGCGTTTGGGCTACAAGTTGCTCCAAGTTCTGCACTTGAAGCTCCAACTCAACTACTCGAGCAACAAGAGTTGCTAATTCTTTATCTCCTTCTATCTCAATAGAGGCCATAAATTCCTCATGGACTTCGATATCTTTCATGGTCACATCAGGGAACTCTTCTCCCTCTGGTCCCTCTTTTTCCGACTCTTCCTCCTCTAGTTCTTCTTCCTCCAGTTCTTCTTATGTGGGTTCTTCTTTCTCTACTTCTTCTTCCTCTGTTTCTTTTTCGTTTGGTTCCTCTCCTCCTATCTCTTCTTCTTCTGCTTTTTCTTTTGTTTCTGGTTCCTTCTCTCGCACTAGTGCTTCTTCTTATACTGGTGTAGGATGGGGTTCCACACCCTGTGGGGGTTGTGGTTCTTCACCTGCATCAGAAACTTTACTCTTCTTATGGGGCCTTTTGATAAAATCGGCCAGTAGAGTATCGCCCCCGACCTCTGCAATCTTTGTCATGTCTACAAGGACCGACAGATTTTCGTGCTTAGAGGCCTATGCCTATGTAGAAGGGGTTTCTTCATCAGGTGCACTAGTTGTTTCCTTAGTGGAAGACGAGGCCTTCTCTTCCGTCGATTTCGCTGACCGCTTCCTTTTCACACTAGTGTGAGAAGGACTTCCCTTTTTGCTTTTTCTCGAGCCCTTGCTTGTGCTGGCGAGGGCCTCTGTCTTCTTTTCCTCGGCTGACCCTTCATGCAGCTGTTTCAATAGCTCTTCCAATGACATACCTTTCCTCTCTAGTTGTTTTAGGACCAAGATTTTGATCAGGCAGTGATGGTATAACCTTGTATCAACCTAGTCCTCCCTTCCATCCTATATGCTTCTAGTCATTTTCTCCAGGCTTTTGAGCAAAATGTAGGGGAAGTTCATCCTCCAACGAATGTGCTAGCCTGCTTCAAAATGTTGTAGCATTCTAAAATGATACACCAAGGTGCGAGTGTATCTCCCTTCGCAAGTCACGAACTTCTACAAAATAAAGAGGAGGTCCTGCCACTGTCCCAGCAGGGCTTTGCACAGAACTCCTAATTTCTAGTTCACCTCTATCTTTTTATCAATGACAAAACACTGCCATTGTTTCCTTTCCAGCTTTTGATTCTTGAACCATTGTTCTCCTGTGTTCTCGAAGCCCGTTTCTACTGCTATGAATTCCTCCGTGACTTTAAATTTGAGCGGCCCAATTCTCACTCGGTCGTTCTTAAAACTTCTTGCAAATCGTAGGGTGACTTCTTTGTCATACCCATCGAACTTCTATAGGAACTGTAGAAATCCCGACACTCGCGACAGTGCAAGACTATTACAATATTCAACAGTTTTCTCAATTTTTCTGAGAGACAGGGGTTCATTCCGGACAGGTGGCATTGCTGCTAGTGACTATGAACAATGGAGCTCTGAGACTTTGCATGCAATACCAGGGAAATTGGCCTTCATAAATAAAAAATATAACTGTTCATCCATCGTATCACCGATTCATTCGCCATAGATACTCATCATCTCTGATCAGGCCTAATTGGTACACACGGCGGTGGTTTAACGGTTAAGTACAACATTAATTACGGTGAAGGGATGTTTAGGATAGATGGAGGAGCAGGGGAATTATGAGTGAAAGACGTTTATGATCATGGTGGAGTGGGTTAGATTACATACAAGCAACGATTAACACATTTTTACATTTCTTCATAATTAAAAAAGAAACTTAACATTCATTAAAAAAGATCATGATTTCGACTTAAAAAAACTTTGTACTTTTAATTAATTTCCTCCTAGGTAGTATAATAGCATAAATACTTGTCAATGAAATGAAAAGTCTTCATATAACTTTCCATAATGACCACTTTCTTATGCCATTGGGTAACTTGTACTGTGTTTCTGACGAGGTGTATGCTCGTATTGATCTTGCACCACTTAAATCATATCGTTCTTCTAGTACTTTTTTGCTTATATTATCACATAGGACAACATGCTTACACTAGTGCAAGCATAATATTAAGACACAGAATTAAAATATAGGTTGGATTTTCACATGATTTCCTCAACTTTATGTTGAAAGTTTGCTTCGTGCTTTCTAATGTTTCAGAGCACGTTCTTTTGCTCTTTGTATGCAAGATCCTACAATAAATTCATGAGGAAATAAAGAAGTGGGAAAGGGGAATTTTTACAATGGGAAGGAATTTTGTTACAAGGATTCTTGGAAATTACCAAAAGAGGGAATAAATAGAAGTGGGATAGGGAAAAAAATTCAGGGATAAAGTGGGATTTCTTCGAAGAGGATATGGTAAATTTAAAAGAATGTGGGAAGGTCAATATTCTGGGATCAAAGGAGAAAACTGAGGGAGTATTACGAAAGTGGAATATGAAGAAAGACAAAAAAATTTCTGGAAAGTCTGCCTACACTGGTGCAAGAAAAATAACTGCAGCAAAAATTTAACGTTACTTGAATAAAAAATATCCATCCTAATTACCCCAACTGTATAAAGGTTGGTTCTGTTGAACCTGCTTCTACTTGGTGGTATCTTAGCACATCTAAAGATCAAGCAACATTTTCTTTTTATTAGAAATTTTTTATCTTCCTATCACCAAGCTAGATTTCAGGTTGATCCTTCTGCAATCATGTCAGCAAACTGATTTTCATAATTACAGGGAAATACTTTTTTCTTTACTTTTTTTTTTCTATTTTTATATATTTTTTTTCTTTTTATTTTTATTTTTAAGAAGAAGAATTTATGTTTCCAAAAGGTTGGTATTACCATTCTCCACTACCATCCCCAATTGTTGTTGGACTTGTTGTGTAAAATCTTTCTTGGTAAATGGTTGAAAATACTTCTTTAACCTGTGTCCATTTACCAAGAATACTAAATATTGTCCATCAATAGTTTTAACTTCGATTGCTCCATTCTCGAATACTCAGATCACTTCATAAGGTCCCATCCAACATGTATGGAACTTCCCTTTAAAATTTTTAAATCTAGAATCATAAAGGAGCACCCAATCACCTGGTTGGAACTACTTTTTCTGAATAAACTTGTCATGACACCTTTTACATTGCTGCTGAATCAATATGTTCTGCTGAACAACATCCCTTCGAAACTCATCTAACTCATTTAATTGGAGAAGACGCCATTGTTGTGCTTCAGAGAGATCTAGTCCTAACTGAACTGCAGTCCTGAAAGTTTTGATATGGAATTCAATTGGTCATAGAACCTGTTTGCCATATACCAACTCATATGGTGTATGTCCCGTGCTATTTCTCCAAGTGGTTCTGTATGCCCACAAAGCTTCTGGTAATCTTTCAGCCCAGCCTTTTCGATGCATATTGACTGTCTTTGTAAGAATGGACTTGATCAGTTTGTTTATAGATTCCATCTGGTCATCTGCTTGCAGGTGATACGGCGTGGACTTCTTGTGTCGGATCTTGTATTGCTCCACTATGCCCTGTACCAGCTTAGAAATAAATTGCGGACCATTTTCAAAAAAAAATTCTCTAGGCACACCAAATCTAGTAAAGATTTCAGTAAAAAGAAAATCAACAACAACTTTTTCTGTCGCAAAATAAATAGCTTTAGCTTCTACCCATTTTGTAACAAAATCTATACAAACCAAGATATGCTTTTGACTTAATGATGTTGGATTTATTGGTCCTATAAAATCAATAGCCCATTTTTCAAATGGCTCAATCATAACCTGAGGAAATAAAGGCATTTCATTGGTTTGATTAGGCTGGCCCATTCGTTGGCAGCTATCATAGCGCTTGACATACTATCTGACATCCTTAAACAAGGAAGGTCAATAGTAACCAGCGCATAATACTTTATATGCAGTCCACTTATCAGCGAAGTGGTCTACACATGGTTCATCATGAGGAGATTTCAATATGTCAAACACTTCTTCCTCTCTTACACACCTACAGATAATGAGATCTAGGCCTGTGTAAAAGAGGTCTCCTTGAATCCAGGAGTATGCAGCACTTTTCTGAATAATATTCCGTTTTTCACGAGCGGACAAGTGGGGTGGTGTTTTCCTAATAACCAAATAATTAGCAATGTTAGAAAACCACGGAGAATCTGTTGACATAGCAAAAAGATGTTCATTTGGAAAATCATCGTTAACAGGAGTAGTTTCACCAGGATTATCTAATCTAGAAAGAAAATCTACTACAACATTAGATTTTCCTGGTCTATCTACAATAGTAATATTAAACTCCTACAACAATAGTAACCACCTAGTCACTCTACCACTAGTTAATGGTTTGTTCATCAAATATTTAATTTCGGAATGATCAATATGTACAAATACTTCATATCCTGTAATATAGTGTTTGAACTTATTTCTTGCAAAAATCACAGCTAAAAACTCTTTCTTTGTAATTATATAATTTAATTCAGCAGAAGACAAATTTTTACTAATATAATAAATATCATAGGATTTCTTATTTTCCTCTTGTCCTAGAGCTGCACCAATAGCCAAATTTGAAGCATCAGAGGAAATATGAAAAGGCAGAGACCAGTTAGGACCTCTTAGAACTGATGCCTGTACTAACTTTTCCTTCAATGTTTCAAAAGACTATTGGCAAGCTGTAATCCAAGAAAATTCACTATCCTTAGTTAGAAGTCTGAAAAGAGGAGCAACTATCTTAGAAAAATTTTCAATGAATCTTCTATAGTAACCAGCATGTCCTAAAAAACCTCTTACTTCCCTTTGAGTTTTGGGTGCAGGAAGATGCATAATAATTTCAATCTTTGTCGGATCAACCTGGATACCTTTATTAGAAATCAAATGGCCAAGTACCACTCCCGCTTTGCACATCAATCTACATTTCTTGTCGCTCAAAGCGAGATGAGCTTCCTCACAATGAAGAAGTACTTTTTCCAAGTTTTCAAGAGCGTCCTGAAAGGAATCAACAAACACAGAAAAGTCATCCATATAAATTTCCACAAATTCCAGATCAGCAAAAATGGCCAAGACTGCGCTTTGAAAGGTAGTCGGGACATTACATAAGCTAAAGGGGAGCACTCTATAGGAAAATGTACCCCATGGACATGTAAAAGTAGTATTATCCTGATCTTCATGTGCAATATGTATCTGGTTATAGCCACTGAAGCCATCCAAAAAAGAAAAGTATTTCTTTCCTGCAAGGGTATCAAAAACTTGGTCAATGAATGGGAGAGGTAAATAATCTTTGAGAGTGGCTTTGTCTAATTCTCGATAATCAATACAAATACACCATCTTCCATCTTTCTTAGGTACTAGCACTAATGAAGAGACTCACTGACTGTCAGAAATAAGATAGATAAAATCGGCATCCAAGAGTTTTTGTACTTCTTCTTTCACAATATCTCTTAGAGCTGGATTCAATCGCCTTTAGGATTGTCAGATAGGACGAGCTCCTTCCTAAATATAGATATGATGTGTGCAAGTTTCAAGAGGGATACCCTTCATATCTTCATAACCCAATGCAAAGGCACTAAGATGGTTTCACAACAAATTCACAAGCTACTCTTGCTGAGATGAGTCCAAATCTAAACTAATATACAAGGATTTATTAGGGCTAATCTCAACAAGAGTAGTATCAGGCTCGGGAGTACTCAAGGGAGCTGTCAAATGTAGCGGTACAGAAGAATGGGGATCATGATCATCTTGAAAATCTAGGCTAAAAATTTGGCTCAATGGCTCAAAATTAGGCATAGTGTCTAGATTATTCAGGAAGTCTTGAATCTCATCTTCTTGTGAAGACCTAGTATAATGATGGATAAGGGAGATGGGATGAGTCTCGTCATCACTACTTTGATCCAACCACAAAGTATCTCGAAGGTCCTGAATGGATCTTGAATTCCTTAATAATCTTAGTGCAAATAGGGATCTCTTTGATGGCTTGAAGCAGAGGTATCTTAATGAAAAGATTCTGAAGCTCTGATGCCAAGCTAGTCTCAGAAATAGGCTCACTTATTTCCATCACTAGCCTCTCTAGGAAGGGAGGCTAGTTGGAAGAAGGTGGAAAGGATCCAGAGGGTAAGGGCTGCTTGGTGACTGCTTTCGTAGAATGGCTAGGAGTTTCCTCTTCTCCTTTCTCTTCAACAATCACTGTGGGTCTGTTCTGATTTTATGATGTTACAATCCTTCCGATCTTAACTGGATATCATGAACCCCAACTAGAATAGACTGGTACTCAAATGGTAAAGGTGGGTTTTTTACATAAATCATTTGCACTGCTTTGTTATTTTTAGGATTAGGCATAGGTTGAGCAAGCAATTGAGGAGGTCGAAAGGGTGGAGGTAAAGGCAATGGTGGATTAGACTGACTCGAAAGTTGCGGCATTGAATTTTGTGTATGAGGATATGACTGCATAGGTGGATGGTAGGAATATGGGTGTTAGAAAATTATATATTATGGAGCAATGGAACACATAAAATATTGCAGAAATATAAACACAGAAAACGCATAAAACAAGAGAGACACATATATACGTGGTTCACCCAGTTTGGGCTACGTCCACAGAGAAACAGCCGGTCCTTCTTTTATTATGTTATCCAACAAGCTGAAGAGATACAACCTACAACAGATCCGCTGTAACACCCTCTTTGCTCTCAATATCCTCTCTCTTCCTCACTCAGAATACAGATATACATAGACACAATACAATTCCCTCATATATAGTGAGGGGTTTCCTTTTAGGGAAAAAACCCTATATTAAACATAACTTCTACCGTCAGATCATCCGCTTAATGAACGGCCCAGATTGACTAGAAATTACTAGACTTTTACAAGGCAATTTTACATCTATTTTTAGCTTCGGGGGCGCTGCCGCCGGACCCCCTAGCCGGGGGGGATTAGCCCCCCTGGACCCTCGCATGGGGGACAAGTCCCTTCCGCACCCCCCCCCCCACCCGCGTGGAGGGGTGTACAGTCTTCCTGGGGTATACATCCGGATAAAACCTTTGAATACAGAAGATAATCAGGCTCCACACCCAACAATCTCCCACTTGGAGACTAATTATAGCAACTCCACCGCTGCTTCATTTGCTAGAAAATGACTCCAATTTGGACCTGGTTGTTTCTCATCTTCTTCATCATACTTGAAGACCAATTGAAACTGAGCAGATTCTCCATTTCTCCCTGGTTACAACTTTTGTTAGCATATCTACAGGATTCTGGCTAGTGCGTATCTTTTCCAGCTTCAACTGTCTATCTTCCAATGCTGACTGTATGAAATGGTATTTGAGCTGTATATGTTTAATCTTGGAATGAAATGCAAAGTTCTTTGCAAGATGTATGGCACTCTGGGTGTCACTGTATAAACTGCCCAACTCCTACTTCTTACCCAATTCATCCAGAAACCTTTGTAACCAAATCATTTCCTTACTAGCTTATGTAGCAGCAACATACTATGCTTCTGTTGTTGAAAGTGCAACAACAATTTGGATTTTTGAAACCCAACTGACAATTGTTCCACCTATAGTAAATACATATCTTGTAGTGCTCCTCCTGTTATCTCTGTCACCTGCCATATCTGCATCAACATATCCCTGTAGAGCAATGTATGAACCACCAAAGCATAATTCTTTATTTGTGGTACCTCTCAAATACCTAAGAATCCACTTCACCACCATCCAATGTTCTTTTCCTGGATTGTTCATGTAACTGCTTACAACTCCCACTGCATGTGCAATATCAGGCCTTGTGCAGACCATTGCATACATTAAGCTTCCAATTGATGATGCATATGGAACTTTAGACATATGACCCATTTCTTCCTGAGTCTTGGGACACGCCTCCTTACCTAATTTGAAATGGCTAGCCAAAGGTATACTAATTGGTTTTGCATTCTACATATTAAACCTTTTCAACACCTTTTCTATGTACTCACTTTGAGACAATGTTAATTTGTGATTCTTCCTATCTCTAGTTATTCTCATACCAAGGATTTGTTTTGCAACACCCAAATCCTTCATTGCAAATGAGTTTGCCAATTTCCTTTTGAGCACATTTATTTCCTGCATGTTAGAACTTGCAACAAGCATGTCATCTACATACAATAACAATATAATATAGCTTCCACCATTTTGCCTTTTGAGATAAACACAATGGTCAGAGTGACATCTAGTATAACCTTTTTCAAACATAAACCTGTCAAGTTTTAGATACCACTGCCTTGGATCCTGTTTTAAGCCATACAATCTCTTCTTCAACCTGCACACTAGTTTCTCCTTCCCTTTTACCTCATATCCTTGTGGTTGTTGCATATATGTCTCTTCCTCCAAATCCCCATGGAGAAAGGTTGTCTTTACATCTAACTTCTCAAGATGTAAATCTTCAGCAGCTACTAGACTTAGAATAGTTTTGATTGAAGTCATTTTCACAACAGGAGAAAATATCTCATCAAGGTCTATACCCTTTTTCTGTGCAAACCCTTTCACCACAAGTCTAGCTTTATACCTTTTTCTACCTCCATCTTCTTCTTTTAACTTGTAAACCCATTTATTTTGCAATGTTGTTTTACTTGCAGGCAACCTGACTAAGTCCCAAGTCTGGTTATGTGCTAAGGAGTCCATCTCTTCTTTCATGGCTTGCTCCCACTTCTTCCTGGTTTCTACCTGCACTGCTTCTTCATAACATTCTGGTTCACCAGAATTAGTCAACAATACATAATATAATGAAGGAGAGTATCGTTTAGGGGGTCTACTTATTCTGGTAGATCTTCTAACACCACTTTCAGGGGTTTGAGGTGCTTGTTGCCATTGTGGTTGTTGTTCTAGCTATTGATCATTATGATTTTCAAGCAACATCACTTTTCCTGTGATATTGTCAAGCACTGTGTATTCTCTGTTTTCTTTTTCCTGTTTCTTTTCCTGCAACTGAGTCTTATATAAGACCTTTTAATTAAATATTACATCTCTGCTCCTAATGATTTTGTGATTTTCATAATCATATAAGCGATAACAAAATCATTAACACCATATCCAATAAAGGTACATTTCTTTGATTTTGCCTCAAGCTTTGTTCTATTTTCTTTGTTAATGTGGGAAAAGGCTTCACAACAAAAAGTATTTAAAAAAGAGTAGTTTACCTTTTTACCTATCCATTCCTCCTATGGAATACCACCATCCAAGGAACTTGAAGACCCTCTGTTTATTATATAAACAGTAGTATCTACAGCATCTGCCCAAAATTGTAAAGGCAATCGTGCATGCACTCTCATGCACCTTGCACGCTCCATGATTGTCCTGTTCATCTTTTCTGACATGCCATTTTCTTGTGGTGTTCCTGGAACTATCTTCTCTCTACGAATTCCATTCTCTGAACAGTACCTATCAAACTCTTTGCTGCAATATTCACCTCCATTATCTGATCTGAGACACTTCAACCTTTTTCCTGTCTCATTTTCAACCAAAGCTTTCCATTTCTTGAAAGTATCAAATACATTAGATTTATTTCGAATACAATAAATCCAAGTTTTTCTGGTTGCATCATCAATAAAAGTAACATAATAACGAGAGCCACCAAGAGATGATACCTGAGTAGGTCCCCATACATCTGTATGCACAAGCTCTAATTTTTTCGCTCTTCTTTTCTTTCCCAACTCTAAGTAATCTGACTATCTTCTGTTTTCCATAAACACAATTCTCACAGAATTTTAAATCAACATACTTCAAACCTGGCAACAAATTTCTTGAGTGAAGAATTTGCATCCCCTTCTCACTCATGTGTCCGAGCCTATGATGCCACAATGCCATATCTTCTCCTGTAGAGGTTAAAGCATTAACAGAATTAGAAATACCATTGCATAAGTACAATGTACCAACCTTTTCTCCTTTCGCGATTACCAGGGATCCTTTAGCGACCTTCCAAGTTTTATCTGTGAAAGTAGTTATGGAACCTTCACCTCCCAACTGCCCTGTTGAAATCAGATTTTTCTTCAGATCTGGAACATGCCTTACCTCCTTCAATATCCATTGATTTTCATTCTATTGTTTTGAGAAAAATTTACCCATTCCAACGATTTTACAGGGTTTATCATCACCCAATCGAACCTGTCCAAAATCTCCTTGAACATAATCATGAAAATGTTTCCTATTAGGCATGGCATGGAATGAGGCCCCTGAATCTACCACCCAAGCATCAATAATATTTTATAATGAGAGAATCAAAGCATCTTGGAACACATCACCTGTTACATTCGCTTCATGATTGTTTTCTTGCTGCGTGTCTCCTTCTTTTCCCTTCCAAGACTTGCAGTCTTTCTTCAGGTGTCCTTTCTTCCTGCATTTCCAACACACTATCCCCGATCTGGACTTGGATCTGCCTTTTCTTGACTTACTGTGATATCCAGAGCTCTTTCCTCTTTCCATTTTTCTTCCCCTAGTCTCTATAGTTAAAGCATTACCTAATGTCTCACCGGAGCTTTTCCGTCACATTTCCTCGCTAAGGATTGCACCGACAACATCATCAAACTTTAAAGTACTAGATCCAGAGACAGAGTTACTAATGGCCATAACTAAACCATTCCACCTTTCTGGCAATGAGAACAGAAATAACAGAGCCCTAACTTCATCATCAAAATTTACCCCTACAGAACTTAATTGACTTGTAATTGTATTAAATTCATTTAAATGGTCTGCAACAGGTCCACCTTTCTTCATATTAAATAAACTCTTCATAAGAAATACCTTATTTGAGGCCAAGGGTTTTTCATATAGTTTGGCCAATGCCGACATTAAACCCTCTGTTGTCGTTTCCTTTGAGATATTAAACACTATCGATGCTGCTAGGCACATCCGTATTGTTCCAAGTGCCTTTCTGTCGAGAATATCCCATTCTGTGTTTGTCATATTCGTCGGCTTCTTTGTCTTTTTGCTCAATGGTAGGTATAGATCTCTTTGATACAGATAATATTCCATCTGCATCTTCCACAGTTGGTAGTTTTGGCTGTTGAATTTTTCGACCCTAAACCTACCATCTTCCGCTATTGCTCCCACTCGAACCAGGAACCCTTCTCTCCTACGAGTTTATCAGCCAAATAGACCTTCAGCTCTAATACCAGTTGTTAGAAAATTATATATTACGAAGCAATGGAACACATAAAATATTGCAGAAATATAAACACAGAAAATGCATAAAATAAGAGAGACACAGATATATGTGGTTCACCCAGTTTGGGCTACGTCCACAAAGAAACAGCCAGTCCTTCTTTTGTTATATTATCCAGCAAACTGAAGAGATACAACCTACAGCAGATCCGCTGTAACACCCTCTTCGCTCTCAATCTCCTCTCTCTTCCTCACTTAGAATACAGATATACATAGACACAATACAATTCCCTCATATATAGTGAGGGGTTGCCTTCTGGGGCAGAAAACCCTAAATTAAACATAACTTCTACCATCATATAATCTGCCTAATGAACGGCCCAGATTGACTAGAATTTACTAGACATTTACAAGGCAATTTTACATCTATTTTAGCTTTGGGGGTGCTACCCCCAAACCCCCGCCGGGGGACCGCTAGCCCTCGAACCCCCCAGCCGGGTGGTATTAGCCCCCCTAGACCCCGCAGGGGGGACAAGTCCCCCCCCCCCCCTGCATGGAGGGGTGTACAGTCTTCCTGGGGTATACATCCGGCTGAAACCTTTGAATATAGAAGATAATCAGGCTCCACACCCAACAATGGGAAATGAGTTGGCCCTATCCAACCTTGCTGCCATGGTTGAGAATGTTGCCCATGCTGATATTGATTTCCATATTGCCATTGCTGATTAGTGTTAGGATAAGAATATGCATGAGAATTATAACCAAGATAGTGTGGATAAAACTCAAGAACCATACCTGCACCTACCTAAGGCCAATTTCTTCTTTCTCCCATAGCATTAAAGTATTCTGCTTCAGGTTGTCCCCCTGTAAATACAGCTTTAAGTCCTGGTATAGAGGGACATTTTTCTATGCTATGGTCTTCTACACAAATAGCACACTTATTAGTTTCTTTTAAATTAAGAGGACACTCTTTAGGCAGATGCTTATCTCTACATTTAGGACAGAAAATACATAGTGACTCTTGTTCCTTTATAAGTTTTTGTTGAAATTTTAGAGAGTCCAACTGTTTAGAAACAACATTCATTATATCAATTTTCATGTTTTCGATTTTATTTTCTAGTCCAATAATCATAGCATCGGTAGATTTAGCTTTTCTATTCCTATTTCGAGTTCCTCTACTAGATCTATACTGATTTCTTGAAAATTTCTTGCATAACTCACAAATTTGATGAGAAGTTTGCTGAGAAATATCACCTTGTCCCAGCAGATTTAGATTATTTCTAGCATTATCAGTAAGTCCTCTTAAGAAAAAGGTTCTAATAGTGTTGGAATCAAGCTTAAGTTTCAACCTTTGTAAAATATACAAAAATCTTTCTAAGTAATCTTCAAGAGTTTCATCATCATCCTGTATGATTGTAAAAATTTCATCCTGCATGTCCCGAGTTTTGCAATATTCCTGATATTTAGACAAAAACACTTTCTTCATCTGTTCCCAAGAGGTTATAGAGTTTCCTCTTAGCCCCATGAACCAACGCAAGGCTGAGTCCTTGAGAGTAGCAGGAAATAATCTTAACTTCTGAGTGTCAGTTGAATAATCATAAATTCTACACAGAATATCAAACTCGAATAGAAAAGAGTTAGGGTCTTCATGAACTTTACCATGGAAATGGGGGAGAGTTGATGGTGGAATATTCTTCATCTACGCCACAGTATCAGGATCCATAATTGGAAACACAAAAGTGGATTGTTCTCCACTTACCTGGTTTTCACCAAACCCTTCCACATAATCTTCATGATCCACCATTGTCTCTTTCTTACTCTCAACAGGCTAAACCACACCTGAGTTGTTGTCACTAGAATCCAGGTGGACTGTTCCTGCATGATGGGTTTGAATTGGATTGGGCTTCCTACTCACAGAAGGAGACCCAATATGAGGATTATTTCCATAACTCTTTTGGCCCTTAGTGGGCTTTGAACCCTTACCTTTCTTAGGCATTCATTTCAAAAAAAAGAAAGAAAAACAATAAGTAATTCCTAATAGTAAAAAAATGTTGTTAGTAATCAATTAACACCAGTAAAATTCCTTCAAAAGAAAAACCTTTCCCAAACAATACTGAAAGAAAAAATTACCTCTATTGTACAATCAGAAAATTCTTACCAAATCAAATCGCCTCCCCGACAACGGTGCCAAAATGTTGGGTGCGGGCATTACACTTAAGTAAACTCCCCAATACTTAAATTGTTAACCTGGGGTATTTGTAAAATTAGAGACGAACCACAACCAATGCCAAAGATGGTATGGATGTTTCTAATATCAACTCCTACTTTCTTTAAAGGAAAGATTGCAGAATCAAACTATAGAGAAAAAGGCAACTTGAATTGTCAAAATAATCTAAGGATGGAACAAGAATAAATGTACTTGCAAAAGAGATTCAGAAATAAAAGGGGGCAATTACTCTAGCTGACTATTGATTAACTACTGCGAGGGTGTTTTCTTTAGCAAAGACACTTTAGCAGTCTTCAGCAGATGGGTCCTTCAAACCTGCTTATGTAAAGATGTCCTTCTCGCAAAAATCGATCTTGCACTAGTGCAGGAACAACAATTTTTGCAGAGGGTGTAAAATGATGTCTGTACTAAAAGTGATTTTCTTTGTGAAAGGGCTTGAAATTTCTCAAGTCCAGAGCACTCAGATCTAGTAACAAGAAACTGGTTCTTGTACCCGATCAGAGCTTCTTACACTTTAACTTTTAATTCTTGAAATCAGTGCTTAATTACTGCAAGTGTTATGAAGCCAAATTGCATACCAAAAAGATGAATGTTTCTGAGTTTATCAAAGTGCATAAATAGAGAAACAATCTTTTTAATTTGTCGTGTTATGAAATGTTAATGAAAGAAAGAAAGCTGTTAGAAGTAAACTAAAAAGGCTTGCTGCATCACACCATCTAGCACTGGTGCAGGAACAGTTCTTCTGCTTGGATCAGGTGGGGAAAACCAAACAAAATGTGCAGAAAGTGAATAGCACACTAACGTGCACTGGTGCAGGTAATTTCTCCTTCTTAAACTAGGTGGGGAAAAACCAAACAAAATGTGCAGAAAGTGAATAACACACCAACGTGCACTGGTGCAGGTAATTTCTCCTGCTCGAAATAGGAGGGAAAAACCAAACGAAACGTGTAGAAAATGAATAGCACACCAATGTGCACTTGTGCAGGTAATTCCTCCTGCTCGAACCAGGCGGGGAAAACCAATTCAAAAATAGATGCAGGGAAAGAAAATTTAACTACTTCACGCTGTAGATCTACTTTCACTCAAACAGAAATTCAGATGTTATAAATTAAATCACACTTGGCAGTTTAAAACATAAATTACAAGAACAAAAAAGACGAAGAACATGCTGGGTTGGATGGGCCCTAGCCAACCAGCACGTTTCCCTTTCAAATGGAAACGCTACTCAGTACTGTATCAATTCATCAGCTGTTAAACATAAAAAATACGATTCATGAAACGTAAGGCAGAGCTCCCTTTCTTATTAAATCATAAAGGCAAATACATGCGTGATTATACATCCAACCCAGATTTGGGCGATAAAAAAGTGTAGGCCTGTTACCGCCTCCTTGGTTCTATCTCTGTTCTATACAACTCTATCAATCATTAACTATTTCATCCTATTTGCATTTCTCCTTATATAGATCCTTGGCCGAAGGCCAAAAGGATCGTTTAACTCGTTAAATAGCCAATTGCAGAATTTAGATCGCTACAACAAATTACATAACCAATTTCAAAATAAGCTTTTGGCCTTCAAAATTAGGCATTTTAACAGAACAGGTCGTGGCTATCTCTAGCTATTTGTTGCTCCCAAATGCGATCTCGGCTACTCTAGATTGCCTTGTTGTCATAACTAGGACTCGGCTGCCTTCATATATGTTCTATTTTCATGGCTAAGGTGGTGCAAAATTAGGTGGCAATCAAGGAGATCCAGACTTGCTACCAAGATTCGCGGTGCTGGCACTGGTGCGAGATCTGATGTGCACTAAGATTAGCGGTCAAGGTAAGCATTTAACTATTATATAACATAGGAGATATCGATAAGTTACGAAAGTAATTATAAGCAAGAAATCATGTAATAAATAATAAACAAAAATGCTAAGTTACGTTAGAAAATGTAAAATATAGAGTTAATGCAAAATGTGTCATCGTTCTTGCACTAATGCAAGATGAGGGTGTATAATAGAAAAAATTTAAAATTGAAAAAATCACCTAACGAATCTCTTCAAGATGTTCACGATCGTTTTCTTCATTATTTTTTTGAATTTCCTAAAGATGAAGTTACTGGGAATTCTTGGATGAAATATTTCAATATCTTGTTCACGTTTATGAAAATCCACATGAGTTAGAATATTTCAAACCTCTTCCAACATACCTCGGTGTTAGAGCTTCCAGATCTTAGACAAACAAGGTTGTTATCTCAAGTGAGCCTCCATACCCTTCCCATCAAACATCTCTAGCTCCGCGGGTTGAGGTGGGAGAAGTTGAGAATCCACCTATTGATTTTTCACCATCTCCTCCTATCCCATCTGCTCAGTATTTTTACGCAAATTTGGACTGTCACTTTGATGGGTGCGTTGAAGTGCTATCTCCTCATCCTCCATCCTTCGGTCCTCTTTATCCTCTAGATTTTGGTTTGTTGTGTCCATATATCTCGAATCTCACATGCGATTTTCACAGGGATCAAGTTTTGGATGGAGTTGGTGTTGAAAAACCAACTCGCGATATCATTTTTTATGAGTATGTGTGGGAATCTGAACAAGAATCTGTGGTGAAGGATGATCTCCTTCTGCCCACACCTTTTCCGCTTTATCCTGACATCTTCCATGATTCTATCAGTTCTGTTCCATCTTGTGAAAATTCATTTATGGATGTGTCTATTTCTGATCATTCACAACACACATGGAATGCCAGTTTTTCATTTCAATGTGGAGAGGAAAAATCTATCTTCCTGATCCCCCCAATCTCTCATCTTACCTTTCTAGAAACATAGAGGGTGAAATTTTTCATTTTCCATCATCCCCTCTTTATGATTCATTAGATCATGAGGGTGGCTTTTTCCATCATCTTGAACTTTATGATCGTGGCTGTCATGATCTTTTCATTTATTCATTCAACCATGATTTTGATTTACCTACTATTGATCTTTCTAAGACACCGGTATTTGATGATCCATCTTATGATGAATTGGAAACTCCTCAAGATGTCGAGGCACTTCAGCCTGAGTTGTTGGTTATATCAGGTTCTTGTAGCCTTCAGGTCAATTCCACTTCTCATCATAAATATGTTGAATCTCTCCGGGCTCCTCATCGCTCTATTTTTCACATTGAAAATCAATTTATCATGCCATTTTCACATCCTCCACCAGAATCACACAATATTAGTGCTCAAGCATTGGAGGATTCATACGTAGCAAGCACTGTTGAAAAATAGAATTTTTCATCTTTCTTTATGTTTTCTTGTTTTCCAAGTTCTAAGGTGTGTACATGCTTGTCTTCCACCATGATACATCCACAAAGTGCCTTTCATGTGCTTTCCATTTTTACTTTTTTGTTGATGCATTCAAGATTCGAACGTATTGGTTTACATTATTTTATCTTTATTTTTTGTTGGTCTACTTGCATTTCTTTCTTTTCGGTCATGCTCTCACCTTCGTGGGCCAACCAATGCGTCGGTGGCTGCATTGGAAGTATCAGTTTATGTGAGTTGGACTATGTTTTTCTTAGGTTAGGAGTAGGAGTAGTTTGATTCTCTTGTTTGTTTCTTGATTTGCTTCACTTTATTTTTTCATTTTCCTGCTTCTTTCCTTTGTTTTTTTTCTTTTGCACCTATAGGTTAGTTTTTGCATGAAACTGTGTTTAGCTTCTAAGACAAGTAGGGTGAAATCCAAGAGGAACTTGTATAGATGTCAAAATTTGGTTATCTGTATATTCCCTCTCTCTATGTGAATCTTGCATTCCTTCTAGTCGATGATACCCTAATGGAAAATACGTTTTTTTCAGAGATAGACATGGTTGAATCACGATGCTTGCACTTTTCACTAGTACTGCCTACTCTAATCGGTTTTCTATTTTTGGTTAACCTTTTCAACTCAGTTAAGTACAGTAAGGAGAGGGGGGAAACCTTAACAATTATGTCAGAGGTATATACAAATATCCTTCTCTAAAGCAACAACCTCTTCTGCTATCAATAAGTCGGGATCCCTCTTCCACCTCCTGAAATAAATAAGTGCCTATGCATAGTTATTTGAAAATGAAAATGAAAAAAGAAAAAAATAAAATAAAGGGTGAAAAAAGAGAAAGGCTTCCTGTGTAGAGAGGTGAAGTAAGTAACTCCATCAGGGTACTATCCAGGCTCACTGGCAGTGAATAAATGCTTATTTTCCTGAAGTGACTTCGTCAGGGTACTATCTAGGACTTCAGGTAGCGGAGAAACACCAAATATGAAACTAAAACTCTTATAGTCTATTTTACTTGTGCATCTATATACCCCTCATCCCAAATCGAAACAACTCAGTTTGATTTGGCTTTGTGTGTGTGTGTTGTTGATAAAGAGAATGGTAGGGACTACATCTTTAACTCAAGCTAAGTGAAGAAGCTATGATACTTGAAGAACTGAACAATAGTTCCGGAAGAGTTAGAATCGCTTTGCATGAGACAAGGTACATACATCGAGCTCGAGTTCTACCAATGTGTCACCAATGTTGTAGCGACTATAACTACCCTCCAAAAATTTTCCTATGCTTCGATTTTGGAGCCTTCCTTCTAAACCACAGTAGCTCATCTTGCATTGATTCAGGCATCCATGCTTCAACTGAGACTTATCCTTTTCATATTGACATGTTTTTTCTCACTTAGTTGACTTTCTAACCCACAAGTCGATCTCGTGAATTGGTCCTGTAACAGCCCTGGGCTTGGCTTAGAAAACTGTGCAATTATTGAGGGAAACTTACCTTGTTGTTGGGAATCAAAAAATCCTGACTGCCAGTGAGCCTTGATATTTGGAAATGCATAGTCATGGAAGAGCAGCTCATGTAATGAGCCCAAAAATTGCATAGACTTCACTGTGCCCAAAAATTGCGCAGTGCATGAGCTAGAGAGTTGTCTAGTCCTTCCCAAAACTACGTAATCTTTCTAAGCAATGCATGACACTTTTCCCAAAAAGTAAAAACAATGAAAAAAAATAAAAAAAAATCCTCCCAAAAAATAGGGATCTATTTTTAGTAACCCAAAGGAAGCACTTGCGCCATTTTTGGAAATTACCACCAATTGTTGCTTTTTCCTTGATTTCAGGCATGCACGTCATAAACCCTAACTTGGCCAAATATATTTAACCGATACCGCTGGAACTCATTTTTACACTCAATCTTGGAGCTCTAGCATTTCCGAGGAGATCAAGGAGCCTTTGTTGTGATCGTCGTTGCTTTTCTGAGTGGGTTTTTATTTTCTATTCTTTTACCACTTTTTTTGTCGCTTTTTGTTATTTAGCTTGTAGCATTGCTTCACTTGTTTGTTTGCACGAATGTTGGAATTTTAACTTTTTTTAGCTTGTAGAAGTGTTGTTTCAAGTTATAGATTTCCTTTCCCAAGTGTCACATGAGTTTTCTTTTTTTTGCACCAACGGTCGTTGTTGCGGTGACTCTCCTCACATGCTTAGTTTTCCTTTAGTTTAATCAATTACTACACTTGTTTCACATGCATGCATCAACACTTAGTCAAATATGCACTCAGCATCACACCAACTTTTAGATCTGCTTTATTTTAACACTTCCCTTTGGCATATTTGGATCCCCTTGCCTGGATCTCACTGTGCACAACTAGCCCTCTGCAATTTAGAGGCTCCAGCCTCTAGCTTGGCTTCTGGAATTGCGCAGAGCCTACCCTGGGATAGCTCTAACTGCGTACTACACAATTCCAGGAGCCAATCTCCCAGCTTGGCCATTGAGACTCCATAATGCACAGTCTTTCCCAGGCCTTGGCCCAAACAGAACTACGCATTGTGCAGTTCTAGTCATCAAGCTCCCATACTAACGGATGGAACTGTGCAATGCGTAGTTCCCACAATCAATCAGTCACCTTTGTCAGTCAAAACTACATAATCCTTCCCATCACGAGCCTGCCTTGCTGCTTGATCTTGTCTTGAAGTTGTTTTGATTTAAGTTGACATTTTCTTGCCATGAGTGTCCTCTTTGTCCCACAAGTACAACAATTATTTAGCATCTCTCTAGAAGTTACAGTTACCATGGCATCCAAGAGAGATGCATCAAAGTAAAATGATGAGAGAAACACTAGGGAAGAAGATGAGAAGATATCAGTTGATCTACCAGTATATGCAGATACTCAGTTGTTCATTGAGAAGGGAACAACACTGATATGATAGCAAATAAAAGCCACTTTTGCAGAGGACTTTAAGGAAGACTTAGAGCACCGGAAGGTTTATATTAGCATACATCAGTCAGTGTTATACAAGGTTGCATGAAGGTGTTAGGGTCCCACCCTAACCCCCTTATTTATGTCATGGGATCACGTCATAGTCAAGAATCAATAAAGCCCATATTAATATTTGTAAGTGGTTAACCCGCAATTAATTACGGGACCACAGTTAGTTGCAAATGGGCGGTAGTATTAGTTAGATGGTAAATGGGCGGTAGTATTAGATAGATGGTATTAATAAAACCCACGATATTGGCTCGTGGTATTGCATGTATGAGTCATATATAAAGGATAGAGACTCCCTGCGAGGAGCATTGTGTCTTGTTTTGTAATCGAGCTCTGCTCTATTGGAGGTTGCCCCCTCGAAGAGGCCTGTGAACATTTCTCTCTGAATAATAAAATCATTGCTATTCTGTGCTCTGGGTATAATTTTTCGCATATTCTGTGTTCTCGGTATCTTTTCTTCGCAAATTCTATGTTTGGGTATCGCTTTGCAGGTTAAGAGCATAACAAGTGGTATCAGAGCACTTTCCAGGGCTCGGTGGGATCTCCAAATTTTAGCAAATTTTTTTTTTTAGGCTAGAGACGTGTTCCGGCGTCTTTAAACCACGGGATCTGTCGTTAAGCGCATAAACCTGCGGATTTGGGGAGGCATGCACGCAGGAAATACAAGAGGTGGTCACGTCTGTTGGACTCCCTTGTAACCCCTGTGGGTACCCCTTCGAGTAGTAGCGCATTAGACAGAACTGCGCACGGACTGTCTTCCACGTACCCTTTGGGTATATAGGAAGCCCCCTAGCTCCCTTGAAACCTCGCCATAGATCAACTTTCGGCCGTCTTGTGGCTACAGTACACCGAGAACAGCACTCGTAGAGATTACTCGCCCGTACGATAGGGTAGTCGGGTTGTACGGCTAAGGGTACGGTCGATCCTCCTTAGTTAGAGCCCTGAAACATTGGGCCGAGTACTACTGTCAGACCCTTATGTATATTGCGATCTGTAGCACCTGACACTCCCCAAGACCATAGTTCCCTTTCTATCGGGGGATCACACATCATCTATTCCAGATCAGCAGCAGCGGTTGTTCCACCATTCAGATCTCTCAGATCCACCAGATCGGATATTCCAGATTAGCAGCAGCAGTTGTCCACCATTTAGATCTCTCAGATCCACCAGATCAGATATTTCAGATCAGCAGCAGCAGCTGTTCCACCATTCAGATCTCTCAGATTCACCAGATCGCAGTAGTTGGGAAGGGTTCCTGTACCTGGATATAATTTTCGCAGGACTTTTGGCGGCATTGACATTTTGAGGATTTGGCGACTGCGGTATTGATAAGGAAGGAGTAAAACTCCGTTAGGAGTTTTCCAAAAAAAAAAAAAAACGAGTCTGAGATCTTCCGAGACGCTTATTGGTGACCTAGCCCATCAGTATCAGGACGACGAGCTGAGCAAGGTGGTACCATTCAATTTCTTAGTAAAAATTTTTAGACGGTCCCAAATTTTCATCAGGTTGGTGTATGGTAGAAACTCGCGCTCAAGCGATGGCCAATGAACGGATCGACAAAATTGAAAACCATATGGAGACCCTCCAAACGGCTATGTCCAAGATCGAACATGAGCTTCAAGGAATGAGTAGCTTCATACAACTTCAGCTTAAAGGAATGAGTAACCAGATACAGCAGGCATTCCCAGAAGGCAAGGAGCCAGCACACGAGGAGGGGTATAATGGCCATAATTACCATGAGGGTGAGTCTAGCCACTCTCCTCACATTTGGCACTCCCGTCCACCACCCAGTCAGCGTCCTCCCAAGTTGGATATGCAGAAATTTGATGGTTCTCACACGTCAACATGGCTAGCACAGATGGAGCAGTATTTCCAATTGAATCATATCACAGATGAGGGAACTAAGCTTATGGTGGACACCATGTACTTGGACAATGAAAGATGGCAATGGAAGGAATGGCATCAATGCTGCAATGGACATTTTCAGAATTGGGCCCAATTTGCCAAAACTCTCCGCAGTCGCTTTGAACAGGAAGACTCTTTTTTGGGGCGTCTCACTAAGCTTCGACAGACGGGTACAGTGGAGGAATATATGACTGCTTTTGAAGCTTTAGCCTTCCGCACTAAGGGTCTCACAGATGAGTTCTACATGGAATGCTTTATCAGCGGTCTTAAAGAAGCCATCAAAGCTCAGGTTCTACTCCACCACCCCCCCACATGGACCGAGGCATTAACAGCCCAATCCAGCCGCCCCAACTTCCCCGCTAAAGGTCGTCCCTCACAGGCTCCCAATATGACCCAGACACTTAAGATTCAAAAGGTGTCACCGGCAGAAATGGCCGAAAGAAGGAAGCAAGGACTATGTTACTACTGTGATGAAAAATATTCCCCGGGTCATAAATGCAAAGAGCACAAGTTTTTTCAAATAGATGCCACTGACTACAGCTCCACCGAGGAAGATCCACCACTTGAGGAACCAGAGGCGACCGAAGAAGATAACCAACAGGAGATGGTATCTGATGAACCAATGATTTCGCTATATGCATTGGCAGGAATTTCTTCCCCTCAAACTCTCAAAATCAAGGGTTTTCTTAAACATCGCCCAGTAGTAGTCTTGATTGATAGTGGAAGTACCCATAATTTCATACACCAAAAGATCGTTGAAGCAGCACATTGTTTTGTCCGGGCAGTTTCTAACTTCCAAGTCCAGATTGCAGATGGGGGCACAATGAAATGTGAAGGTCGCTGTGAAAATGTCAAAATTCAAATGGGGGATTATCATTTGAAAACCCACATGTTTGCAATACACATGGGGGGTTGCGACATTGTCCTCGGTGCGTAATGGCTCCGCACTCTTGGGCCAATCACAATGGATTTCCAGGAGTTATATATGAGTTTTAAGCAGAACGACTTCACACATACCCTCCGTGGACTACAGGCGGGAGCCCCCTCTATCATAAGCTCGCATAGGATGGAAAAATTGTTAAAAAAGGGCCATCATGGAGTGGTAGCTCAATTTAATGCCATCCAGGTAGTAGACACCATGTCTTCGCCAATTCATCCTGAGATGCAACAGATTTTGAATAAACATCGGATGGTCTTTGACAAACCTCATGAACTTCCACCCTCGCGAGGGGAACATGATCATAGCATCACATTGGTTCCAGAGGCCCAACCCCCAAATGTGAGGCCATACAGACATCCGTTCACCCAAAAGAATGAAATAGAAAAAATCATCAAGGAATTGTTGGAAGTAGGTGTCATTCGTCCTCGCATTAGTCCTTATTCATCTCCAGTCGTCATGGTCCTCAAGAAAGATGGGGAGTGGCGGATGTGTCCAAAATTCAGGGCCCTCAATAAGTTAACAGTCAAAGATAAATTTCCCATCCCAGTGGTTGACGATTTACTGGACGAACTCAATGGGGCTCAATTCTTCACTAAATTGGATCTTCGCTCAGGCTACCACCAAATTCGCATGAAGGAAGTCGACATTTCCAAGACAGCTTTCAGAACTCATGAAGGCCATTATGAGTTCTTGGTCATGCCATTTGGTCTCTGTAATGCCCCCTCTACTTTTCAGAGCCTTATGAATCACCTCCTCAAACCATATCTCAGAAAATTTGTCCTGGTTTTCTTCGATGACATACTCATCTATAGTGGCACTTGGGCAGCACATCTTCAACATGTAGATATCCTCTTGCAACTCCTCCGCATGCATAAACTATTTGTCAAAATGTCTAAGTGTGCGTTTGGCATGGAAGAAGTTGAGTATTTAGGCCACATTATGGGGCGTGAAGGTGTCAAGGTGGATCCCAAAAAGATCCAGGCAATGCAAGAATGGCCTCAACCGAAGACCTTGAAAAGCTTGAGAGGATTTTTGGGTCTCACAAGCTATTATCGTAAATTTGTCCGCAACTATGGCCGCATAGCGAAGCCCCTGACGCAACTTCTAAAGAAAAATTCCTTCTTTTGGAACGAAGAAGCACAACAGGCATTTACTGCTCTCAAAACCGCCATGTGTTCCACTCCGGTCTTAGCACTACCGGACTTCACCAAAACATTTGTCATTGAATTTGATGCTTCGGGAACAGGTATTGGAGCAGTCTTAATGCAGGAAGGGCGACCATTGGCCTTCACCAGCCAACAAATAAGTGGGAAGAACTTGGGCCAATCTACCTATGAGAAGGAAATGATGGCCATCTTACATGCAGTTGAGACCTGGCGACCCTACCTGTTGGGGCGACGTTTCCAAATCCGCACAGATCATCACAGTCTTAAATATTTTTTGGAGCAACGCCTATCGTCCCCCCAACAAAATAAATGGTTAGCCAAAATGCTGGGATATGATTATGAGATCATTTACAAGAAAGGGAAAGACGACAGGGTAGCAGATGCATTGTCGCGCCAATTTGAGGAGGAACGTACTCTGCTCGCAATATCCCTCCCCATTCCAAACTGGATTGAAGAGGCTCGCAGGGAATGGTTTTCACATCCAGGGCTCTCCCAACTCATTTCTCAATTACAGGCAGATCCTAATTCCAGCAAGGGCTACTCGTGGCATAATGATATTCTTCGCTACAAGGACAGAGTCGTCATATCACCAACATCCACCCTCAAAAATCGCATTTTGGCAGAATTGCATTCATCTCCCATTGCAGGACATTCGGGCTTTCAGAAGACATACGCTCGCACCAGAAGATCATTTTTTTGGACCGGCATGAAGCAGGATATCCTTACTTTTGTAGCAGAATGTGACGTCTGTCAACGCCACAAAGGGGAAACCGTCAACACACCAGGCACATTACAACCATTGCCCATTCCGGCGTCAATTTGGATGGAGGTCTCCATGGATTTCATTACAGGTCTTCCAAAGTCCGGGAACAAATCAGTCATCATGGTGGTTGTGGACCGACTGTCGAAGTATGCTCATTTCTGCGCCCTACCCCAACCATTCACACCCACTTTGGTTGCTCAAACTTTCATGGATCAAATCTTCAAATTGCATGGCATGCCCACTTCTATTGTGTCCGACCGCGACCCAATCTTCACCAGTAATTTTTGGCAGGAGCTCTTCAGAATACAAGGCACTCAACTCAAACTCAGTACTTCATATCATCCGCAAACAGATGGTCAAACCGAAGCCCTCAACAAATGTCTAGAAACCTACCTTAGGTGTTTCACTTCAGAAAAACAACACCTTTGGGTACAATGGTTACCTCTGGCGGAATGGTGGCATAACACCAACTATCATGCCACCACCAAAATGACTCCCTATGAAGCAGTCTATGGACAACTTCCGCCGTCCCCTACTTCTTATCTCACGGGATGCTCCAAAGTACAAGCCGTGGATCAACTCCTACAACACCGTGCAACCATGCTTGCCCACCTGCGCGAGAATCTTCATCAAGCTCAGAACCGTATGAAGCAACAGGCTGACCAACATCGCTCAGAGCGCCAATTTCAAGAAGGGGATCAGGTCTTTTTGAAGCTGCAACCATATAAGCAAACATCACTCAAAGACAAGGGCTGTCAAAAGCTCTCTCCAAAATTCTACGGACCATATCAAGTACTTCAGCGCATTGGAGAAGTGGCTTACAAGTTGGCTTTGCCACCTACAGCAAAAATCCACCCAGTTTTCCATGTATCGTGCCTCAAGAAAGTGATTGGGAACAATTGCCGAGTTCAAACCAGTCTACCTGAGTTGGATGAAGAAGGATCAATCTGGCTTCAACCTGAACAGGTTCTAGACACTCGAGACAAGCACCTGCGCAGCCGCATGATTAAGGAGGTCCTCGTCAAATGGAAAGATACCTCGCCGGAAGATGCAACTTGGGAACCAGCCGCTATTCTTCAGCAGTTTCCGCAGCTTCAGCCTTGAGGACAAGGCTAGTCTTAAGGGGGAGGGCATGTTAGGGTCCCACCCTAACCCCCTTATTTATGTCATGGGATCACATCATAGTCAAGAATCAATAAAGCCCATATTAATATTTGTAAGTGGTTAACCCGCAATTAATTACGGGACCACAGTTAGTTGCAAATGGGCGGTAGTATTAGTTAGATGGTAAATGGGCGGTAGTATTAGATAGATGGTATTAATAAAACCGACGATATTGGCTCGTGGTATTGCATGTATGAGTCATATATAAAGGATAGAGACTCCCTGCGAGGAGCATTGTGTCTTGTTTTGTAATCGAGCTCTGCTCTATTGGAGGTTGCCCCCTCGAAGAGGCCTGTGAACATTTCTCTCTGAATAATAAAATCATTGCTATTCTGTGCTCTGGGTATAATTTTTCGCATATTCTGTGTTCTCGGTATCTTTTCTTCGCAAATTCTATGTTTGGGTATCGCTTTGCAGGTTAAGAGCATAACAGAAGGTACCTCACCTTCCCATATTCAGACATCATCAGCTGGATTGTCTCACATATGGATGAACAAACTATAAAGTTGAGCAGTGCCGGTGGGAAAGAGCTTGCCACCTTTTGGGTAGAGAACTTCCAGTAGATGTATCACTTGCCCGAGTCGGTGAAGTGCATGGACTCACTCTTCTATTCCACCTATTATCACTCTGTAATTCTTTTGAAGTAGAAAGAAAGAAAAGCCAAAGGTAACCACAAACCACTTTTGGAGATCAAGACCTAGTCTTCCTGATGCTTAGAGAGGGCTCTCCCTTTAAAATTTAATGTTGTTTTAGTTAAGATGTTTTTAAGCTAGTTATGATTGTTCAAGGGGTATTTTATTTGTGTTTGAGATTGGGTGGTGGGATCTACTTAGACAAATGGATAAAATGATGTCTTTTAGACCATTGGGATATGGAGTCAAACAATAAGGAAGCAAAATTAGATTAACTCACTAAAGGGAATGTTCCAAGGGCAAGATAGCAGAGTGTTTTTCAAATCTTTGAGACAGAGGGATGAAAGGGTTTCACTCGGGGTGAGAGAGCTATTAAGGGTTCTCAAACCGGATAATGAATGAGGAATGAAGGGGTAATCAAAATCAAAGGGTAATTAAGAATCCTTTAACCTGGATATTCAAGAAATCAATCTAAACCAAAGAGCAATTAAGAATTCTTTAATTTAGATATCAGCAGAAAACATTTAAATGCATAACTATTAAGACAAAGTGTAATTAAACAAGTTATGAAGTATTATTCTAGTTATAACATTTATATTGAGAAACACATTAAAGATTATGAATAACTTGAGAAAAATAACAATAATACACGAAAATACTTGTCTGAAATTCGCTGAAAACATGAATCCTTGGAAATATCTGACCTTTATTCATCAATCCATCTTGTTGGCTCAGCAAATGATACAATAACCCTCTGGATCTTCTGATAAAAAATTCTATAGAAATTTCTAATAGCACATACTTCGAATTATGAAGTATTTATACAAAATTATTTACAAAATATCCCAAACTGACTTGGGATTTATTTTATGGAAAAAAATATCTAATTATAAAAATGTAATGCCACTTTTCTAACTGATTGCTTTTTGGCACTATTATATCTAATTTCCTTTTATTTTTACCTGATTTATATTTTTGTTGTCTTATGATGCTCTTCAACTTATCTCCTTTTACTGATACTCTTTGACTCTAATAATCTTTGACTGGGACAGCTTCCTATTTACTTTTCGCATTTTGTCTTTACCAAACTGTGTTAATTATTGAACCTGCTTTGAATTAAAGTAAGTCAGTTAGTTGCTCCCATCTTTCTTCAGTTGGTAACTAAAATTTCTTCAACATCCTAAAGACCTCGTCAGTCTTTGTGTACTTAGCAAATGTTGGCTTATTTACAAACAAGTGTTTTACCTCATGCTGGAGGTAAACCAAGTTTTCCAAAGCTTGGTAAAGAACTTTACCATAGGGCATACCTTGTTTTGTTGTGTTATGGATGGTTGCGTTGTTAACTTGATTTATGGCTACTTCCCTAAGCTTTTTGTTATAGTCCTCTTGTGTCATCAACTTGTCATTAATTACCAAAGGACTTGGTAAACCTTTCTGCATACAAGTGTCAAATTTGTATTTAAATCTATCAATAGAAAGCTACATAGTCTGACACTTGTCTTCCAAGTTGTGCATCAAATTCCTTTTAGTAATAACTCTTCTTACTTCAAGGATTGTCCCTGTCCTATCACTAATATCAAATTATTCCAGTTCATATTTGTTCTTGGAATTCAAAAAATCAATGATCCTGGTTGCCTCTTCTGGCATCCCTTCCAGCTCTGTTTTAACCTTTTGAATTGCCTCTGTGGCCTCTTTAGCCAGCTCAATCTGCTCAAAAATTCCCTGAATTGATGGCCAAATATCATTGACGGAGTCAATGATATTGGCCCACAGTTTTTCTTTTGCCTGTCACATTGGCTCACCTAGAGTCATTTCGTTGTCTAGATTCTTTATCCTCTCAGTTAATCTTGCTACCTTGTGTTGTTCTTCCTTATTCATAATTTGAGCCAGTTTATAGTCTATCTTCAGACTATTCACTTTCTTTTCCAGTTTCCTGATTTCATTGGCTTTGAGGGACATTTCTTCCATGGCTTTAGCTAACTTATTGGCTTATTCACCTGTAGAATCTATTACGATTGACCCTGTTGTTAAAGTAGATGGTGTTGTTGCAGGTAATGAAGTGGCCAATGGAACTGCAGGAGCCAATTTCTCAACCAATGTTGATGGTACTGTTATGGTGACAGTTGGGATTAATGTGGCTACATTTTCCTAGAGGCTGGCCTGCTTTGTCAACTTGTCCGTTTCTTTTTCCATTTCTTTGAGTTGGGTGTTCAACTACAACACTAAGTCAAGCATTTCCTCCTGAGCAGTTTGGCTCTCTAAGACTTGTTTTCTTTGAGGGTGTTATGACTGGGGCAGTTTGAGTTCTTTTTTCAGGGCTGCAATGTCTTCATTTTTCTTTTTTATCAATTGCTCAATAGCCTTTATGTCCTTCGGGTCATGGCCTAACTCAATGATCAGGTGTTCCAAGGATTTAATCCTTGTGTCTTTAGCACTTGATGAGGCCCTCTCGAGTTTAAACTATGCAATGGTATTATTCAAGGACTCCTATAATCTATATGAATCCATGGCCTTACCAGTCAAGGTTGAGCATATCATCTCTCTAGCCTATTTGTCAAACTCTATTTGGTCCACTGGATGGATGTCCTTTTCCAATACTTCAAATGTGGCCTTCTTATAATTTGCTGCAGACTTGGGTTGCGGCACTATTGGATGCATATATGACATTTTCATCTTTTCCTCCTCAATATCAAATGCAAAAATAAGTCTCTCTAGTTAGGCACTGAATGTTTGAAATACTAAGCATATGTCTCAGCTTTAAATTTTTCATTTCTCATGTTAATCTCCTTATATCTATCCTTAATGGTTTTTTCTTTGTCCACTGGTCTGAAAAAGGAAGAAACCTCTTCTAACTTTCGCCTTTCTATCAATTATGCGTTAGAGGTGGTGGGTTCATTTCTTTCCTCTACCTCTTTCCCTTTCTGACCTGCTATGTTAGGTCAAGACTCTGACTGTGGTTCTAATTGTGGTTTTTGACTCTGTTCCTTCCACCTCACTCTGTTCTTCTTGTTCAGATATAGGATTCAATTTTCTCCTTTTCCTTTGATTTGCCTGCTCATCCATTGTTTCCATATGGGAACTAGAAGTCCCTTCTCTAATTTTTGGGTTTTTCTCCCTATTTAAGGGTGTTTGTAATGCAGAGGGAGCATCCATCCTTTGGCCTTGATCTGGGACCTGCAGGAATTCACTCAGGTCAATTTGTTGCTCAATATCATATAGAGCATTTTCAACATCAACTATTGTGCTATCTTTATCTACAAAAGTGTTTTCCAACCATTCAGTTTGGTTGGCATATCTTTCAATTTCAGGCACTGAATAATGTGCATATGGAGCTAGTTTGACCCTAGTTCTCATTTTTGTTATTACTCCATGAGGGTCATATTGCCACATAAAACTCTTGGAAAACTTCAACTCCTGCAACATATTGTCTGCCTCTGGTCCAGCTTATCTATTATTGCAAATAAAGGGGCCCAGCTCACTTTTGATTCTGAATTGGGTCTTCTTCTTTGCAGCCACAAAGTGGACATCATCTGAGTTGATGATTTTCCTGAAATACTCCAAGGCAAAAATTCTTAAGGGAAGATACTTTGGCAATTTGTATGGAGCGAGTTGGCAGCCATAGACCCTGATCTCTGTGTGATTCTAGTACAAGTAACAATATCCTATCTTACTGCTTTTTTCCAGTTGGAGTACCCTTTTGATCTGAGGACTAATCCTAGGTTGCACAGTTCCTATCAACATATTCATCACTAGGTGGACAAAGGAATCTGTGAAGTCCTTATAATTAGAAACAATGGAATATTTCCGGACAATAGGTGTCCAATAGAGTACAGACCTCTCTTTTCCTCTATTGTCACCTTTTATGATATTCATGGGGAATTTATCAATTTGATAATACATAAACAAATAATACAATATTGTAGAGAACTTAAACACCCTTTCGCTGGGAAATTTGATGAGTTTTTCATGCATTTTGTCTGCAATGAACTGAGCATAGTCAAACTTGATGGCAGGAGGTTTACCAGGGGTAAAAAGGGACAGGAATGCAAAAGTGACTTCATCTACATGTTCATCTATTTTGTATCCAAGGATGGAAGATATCATGGTGATAATATGCCTGGCAGTTTGTGAAAATATGGGGGCTATGTATGGAGGAGTGAAACTTGGTGTATGTTCTTTTGCAACTATGAAATATTTGAAAACTTGCTTGGCTTTACCCTCATCAATAGAGTTATAGAGTTCTAGTAGTCCTCCAATGGACAAAGGAGCTAAATTTTGGCTGGGATGGACCTGTAACATCTGATTGATGGATTCTGGAGTGATAGTGAAGAGCAGTTGTTGATTGGGGGCTACTACAGCTCTCTGGCTGGGGATGTAACAGGTCTGACAATAGTGGATAATGTTTGGGAGACGATGGACTTCTGGGAATGAGTAGAGGGGGAGATTTGACTCCCAAAGGTAAATATCATCAGCTTGGTTTAAAAATCTGTCTTTGCTCCAGAAGTGGAGCTTCATTCTTTCAGAGGCTAAAGATGTATCTTTAATTTGGAAATCCTTATCAACCAAGGGTAGGTGATCTAGGTCAAGGTGGGGGGTTGAAATAGGCTTAACATCCAGGGAAATGTGGGTAGTCATTATGTGGAATGCGGGGGTAAAAATCATAAATTGAATTTGCGAGGTTCGACGAGTGGTCTGGGTTTTAGAGAATTCTTAAGGGTCTGGGTGCAAATTTCCTAATTCACGGGTAGGATAGCAAAGCTAAGTTCGTTCAATGTTAAATTAATTTAACTTTTTATATTAACAAGGGTAAATGTGGTGTATATTTGTAGAATACCTAAAACTGGAGGTTGGTGTTGTGACTTTAGTTGAGGTTCTTAGGTTGCAGGCGACAGATAGTGGCTATGGACGGGTGCTAAAGGCAAGATGGCGTCTAGTAGTTTTTTGGTGATTTGTAGACTTAAGGCATGCAAGAAAGCTGAGGCTTTGAATGCACAGATGATTGAAAAAATTGTGAAAATGGTATTTACAGGGCTTTATTGAGCGAAAACTAAGAAAAGCGGGGAAAAATGCTTATGAATAGTGACTGGTATCGAGAGGGTGGTTTTGCCCCTCATTGCACCACTTTTGGGGGAAGGGTGGTAAAATTCGGAGGGGATGCAAAATGTTGTGATGGTGACACGTCACCAAACTAGGTCTGGGAAAAATCGCCCATTTCAGGCGCTATCAGGCTGTTAAAGCTCGGAAGTTGAATGCGTGCGAAATGGAGCAATAACTGTTAGATTAGATGGGTGTTGATCGGACGATGGTTGCACTGAAAAGGTGTGCGGAGGGGATTGGGGGAAAGGTTAGGGAGGGGCCTACCTAATCAAACATACTTAAGCATGTTTAATTAACGTTAATTCATGGATTAACTCAAATGATCCATCGGGCGGGTTTTCTCAAGGCGGAAGGGTTCTTCAACTTAAGATAAGTTGATTTATGGGTTTTTTTATTAGAAAAGGGGGAAGTAACTTTTCACAAGGTGGGGAAAGGATTTTTACCGTAGGAAAAAGGGATTATGGAACATAATGATGGTTTAGCAAAGGGGAAGGGATTTTAAAGGGAATTTCTAAGGGGAAATATGGGATAATGAAATAAGGGTAAAAATGGAAGGGAAAAAGGGGTATCTTAAGGGATGATGGGGAAATCAATAAGCATGAGAGGGAGAAGTTTGTGAAAGGAGGGGAAGTTAGTTAAACTCATCTTATGAGCATGCCCTTTTCATTGATAACTTCTCCTACACACTTGAAACACATAATTAAGCATGATAGTAGTTATTATGCTCCAAATGCCCTGTATTTCTGCAACCTTTCTTTACCTAACCATTTACCTAACCTAACATTTTTTCTTCATTTTGGTGGGTGCACTTAAGCTAGAAAACCCTTTTGTTTCCTTTTATTTTATAAAACAAACTCTCTACTTCTAACCTTATATCTTCCAAGGGCTTAGATTAAAATAATGAGTTCCTTTTATTTTCTCTACCTATCGAATGATTTGCCAAGATTAAGCTGTTTGGTCAGATTTTATTCTCTAACTATAAACATAAAATTCAAAGCATGAAATAGTCAAGATTAAGCAGTTTGACTACCATGGGTTGTGGCATGTATGACAAGCTGCACACAACCATTATTTAAGACAGTAAAGTAAAGAGTAGTGGCACTTGGACTTGCACACTTTCATGGTCTGTTTTTATTTTGGGGTTCATATATATATTTTTCAATTTTGTTTATTTTTTAACCTTTTCTTATTTTTCTTGTCCTTTGATATTTCTTTTAGGACATACCCTCTTTACATTTTTTAATTTAAATATGGAAAATATTTGCAGAAAGCAAAGGTATGTACAATATTACAAAAGTTACTCTCAGCCAATTCAAAATTATGAATCCTATCACTATAGGACTCTAACAGTGGCTCCACTTGGGGATGACATTTTTTTGTGAAATATCAAGAACTATGATGATCAGTAGCCTTTGAATTATGAATGTAGTCACCTTGTGAACCGTGCTTCTGTGATTCCTGCTTTATTGATACTTATGACAATAAATCCTCCAAAGTTCAGGGCCATCTCTTCGCCCTTCAACTTCAAAGGATTACCATCCAATCCAATCTACACTCTGCAATCTTATGTACAATGATGCGAAGTAAAATGAACTATTGTGAATTAGTGGAAAAATAATGCTTCAGCATCCTACCATTAACAAGTCCTCCTGGTAGATCTAATCCATCTATGTTTGTCAATAAAAAGGCATTGTTGCCTCTGTAGCCATAAATGACATAAGGCCTCTACCATAGAAAATCATATTTTCCATGCTTGCCTTTGTCTTCTCACCTTGAATCGCACTTAAGGACTTTGTCTCCTATGTGAAAATGATTTGCTTTAGTCTTTTTATCAAAGACTTTCTTGATATTTTGCTGGATTAGCTGTGATTTTACATATACTTCTTCTTTGGTCTGTTGCAGGTGTATGGTCTGATTTATTCTTCTCTGAATATCATTTCGTTCCACCTGTAATTCCTGGAGGATCTTCATGATTGGTACTCCTAAAGATGATGGGAAAACCACATCCATCCCATAAACTAGTTGATAGGGTGATGTTCCAATAGACTTCTTAGTAGTCAATCTATCTACCCATAAGGCATTGACTAACTTCTTGTTCCATGTCTTTTTATTGTCTTCCAGTAACTTTTTGATAATATTGACCAGACTTTTGTTAGATGACTCTGCTAGTCCATTACCCTGAGGTTAACAGGATGTGGAATGACCAAGCGTGATGTGGTATTTGTTACATAAATCTATCATTCTTTTGGATTTAAAGGTTGTTGCAATATCAGTAATGAGCTTCTGGGGACATCCAAATCTTGAAAGGATAGTACTCTCTAGGAAGGTGATTATGACAGTGTTTGTGGCTTGCCTAGAAGATATGGCCTCTATCCATTTGGTAAAATTGTATGTGGTTGTGAGAATCCACTTGTGCTGAGCTGAGGAGGTTGGGTGTATTTCTCCAATGAAGTCTAACCCCCATTGTTGAATTGCATCTTAGTGGAAATTGGTTTAAGAGGCAAGGGAAAAAGTTTTCTCTTTCCCTAAAAAATCAGGCATTTATGATAGGAGATCACATGTTTTTTAACATCTGTAAATAAAGTAGGCCAGTAGAAACCAACCCTCAGAATATTGTCAGCAGTACTCTTCCAATACAAGTGTCCTCCACAATCCCCTGCATGAAACTCTTGTAAAATCCTTGTCAGATTCATCTTTTAATAAACATGTTAAGAGAATACCACTACTGTCTTTCCAAAACAATGCATTATCAACAACACAATATATTAATGACTTCATTTTTAATAATCTAACTTTAGTTCTTATCAATCTAGGAGGAGCTTGTAAGTTAGTAATACAAATGTAATATTTGCATACCATGGTGAATCAATAAAAGGTTCATTGATCTGTGGAGTCGCCATCTCCTCCTAATCATCAAGGGAACTAATGAAGTTGATATCAAGGGATTCATAGTTTGATTTAGCCATGAGTTTGGCTAAACCTTGGCCTTTGATGAGCTTGGTGGGCTTGATCTCTATATCATATTCCAATATTGTGGCAATCCATTTGCCTATTTTTCCTTCAGGCCCATTCTGAGTCAAAATGTCCTTACCTATAGAGTTTGGAACATAAGCAATAATGTGAGAGTACAGAATGTATACTCTGAAGTATTTGATAGCTTTAACCAAAGCTAAAGCCTGTTTTTCCATGATATTGTATTTGAGTATGGCATCTCTCAAGGATTTACTAAAGAATGCTATTGGTTGTTCATACCATTGATTGTTCTTTTGCAGCAAGACAACTGCAATGGTGTGTTCTAAAGCAAAAGAAAAAATAATAAAATCTTTGCTAAAGTCAGGACTAATTAGGACTGTATTTTTGGTTAAAGCTTCCTTAATAAATTAAAAGAATTGTTTGGCCTCCAAGGTCCATTTAATTGCCGAGTCCTTTGTTAGCATGTTATTTAATTCCTTAATTAATTCTGTTAGATTTGGGATAAATCTCCTAAGAAAATTAATCTTACCTAGAAATGATTGTATCTCTTTAATGTTTCGGGGATGGGAAATGGTCAAAATGGATTCTATTCTAGTAGTGTCTATCCTAATCCCATCTTTAGCTATGATGTGTCCTAACAACTTTCCCTCTTCTAGACCAAAAAGTGTCTTTTTAGGATTTAAAGAAATCCCAAATTTCCTGCATTTGATAAATACTCTTCTGAGGTGGTCTAAGTGTTCATTGTCGGATTTAGAGAAGACTGTGATGTCATCCTAGTATACTACTAAGAAATCATGGATTTCCTTGGCAAAAGCTATATCCATAGCTCTTTGAAATGTGGCACCTGCATTCATTAATCCAAAGGGCATCTTCAAATACATGAAGGTACCCCAAGGAGTAGTAAACGTAGTTTTGGCTTGGTCCTCAGGTTGGACTAAGATCTGGTTATACCCAGAGAATCCATCTAACAGTGAAATCCTAGATGACCCCACTACCCTTTGCAATATATGGTCCATTTTTGGTAAGGGGTAGTTGTCTTTTAAAGAGACCTTGTTTAAGTTTCTAAAATCTACACAAAGTCTAATTTCACCTGTCTTTTTCCTAGTTGTAACTAAGTTTGAAATCCAGTCTGAGTATCTAATGGGTGCTATTATTTGGGCATCAAACATTATTTTAACCTCTTTCTCTATGGATGGCATAAGAACTGGGTTTATCCTCCTAAGTTTCTGTTTGAAAGGTTTATGATCTTCTTTTAGAGGTATTTTGTGTTGGATTATGTTGGTGTCATAAGATTTTAAGTCTTCATAACTCCAGGAAAATACATCCTGGAACTCCTTAAACAGATTGATATATTTGACCTTTTCCTCTGGGGGTAAGGCTTTAGATATCTTAATGAGTTTTGGATTATCTTTAGTCCCTATATTACACTCTTCTATGTCAGCTCTTAGAGGTTCCATCTTGGGTTTCCTAGCTACATCATTAGAGTCAAACAAATCCTCTAAAGGTACTAATCCTTTAGGCAAAAAATTATTTTTCAAATTAAGAATCTCATGATCATCATCCATTATTTCATCTATCTCTACCTTTTCTAAAATATCTATTTCTAGTTTAGTAAATTTAGTTGGTTTATGTACATAAAAATACTTACATCTAAGCTGCTTTCTATATTATCGTCTACTGTATATTGAGTATCTATCTTACAATTATGAAAATCACCTTTATTGTTCATGAAATCGTAGATCTGAGAGTCCTGGGAGAAAATATGCCAATACTTGAGATTGTCTGGTATAACAGGCCTATATCTGACTTCTGCAGTGTACTGGTGGTTTGGTTGAAATGGAACTTTACAAGCACTACCAAAGGTAGCCAGACTGTGGGCTTGCATATTTTGTTTTCTAGAAATGGTAGCAAAGTTTGATTCCAGGACGTCTTTGATCAAGTCTAAAACAGTATCATTATATCGATCAAGCCTAGGATTTTTGACAGAGTATTCACCACTAATCTATTTAATAATTAGCTATGAGTCTCCCATGATGGAAACTCTTTTGGCTCCCAATTTCCTAACCAACTGTAACCCTAGAATCAGGGCTTCATATTCGACCATGTTATTGGTACATTTGAAATTCAATCTGAAAGCATGTCCCTCAGCATGATTATTCTCCATATTATGGATCCACACTCCTGCACCAGCCCCTAACCTATTTACAGACCCATCAAAGTCTAAATGCCAAAGTGACTCATGGAATATGTTCTCACTGTCAGTTGTTCTATATTTAAGGTCTTTGGATGTGATTTCTTTTTCATCATTTTCTGCATTGTATAAGATGAAAGATTCCATATCTGAATGCATGGAGTATATGAGAAAGTTTTGTGGCTTTTCCTCACTATTGACCATGTACTTCATCAGGGTCTCCCTGTATAATTTTCTTGGTTGGCCAAAAATGGATGTGGTGGCATAAGACATATCCAACTGCAAAGATCCCTGCAGTTTTTCTCCCCATAAGCGAGATAGTATCATTCCATATTTTGGTGGGATGTCTGCAACTACAATGTCCATTAAAATGATTTTTTCAATTTACTGGACAAGAGTCACACATAAGTCTTTGATTAGAGCAAGGCATTTAACCTGGCTGAGTCAAAAGAAAATAAATCCTTATAAGGTTTGGTAATTTCTAGGTTCAATCTTTCCATTATTTCCTTTGGCATCGGATTGTGGGATGCTCCTGAATACAACATAGCGAGGAGGAACTCCCCCTTGCTGATGAATTCCATTTGCCTCAGGGCCAAATAGTAATTCAGGCTGGTCATCATTCAAATTAACTGAATCCTCTCCCTCTCTTATGTTCAAAGTCTCAGTTATCTGTGACTTATAAGATTGATTCTTTACCAGTTCAATTAAAGGAACTGATATCTTTAATTTAGCTATTTCATTTTTAATGTTGAAAGGGAGCTGAGGTTTGTTTGTTTGATTCAGATCTTCCTTAACGTATGTAGTTTGAGTATCTTTATTCTGTTTCTTAGTGGTCGGCATTTCAGTTTGTGTTTCTACTATCTTGGTTTGATTTCTTTTATTTTGATTGTTTTAAGTGATTATATCTGTTTGGGTTTTAGTGGAGGTTGTATCTAGAATCCTAGGGGTTGAAGTTTCAGTTGTTCCCCTAGGGAGAATTTGCAACACTTTGTTAACTGGAGCTTCTTTTATTATCTTAGTCTGGGTTTGGATGGATATTTTAATGGGAGTCTCGTTGTTATTCTTACTTCTCAAGCTATATTGTTTATGTACCTCATATATAGCTGACTCGTATCCATGTTCAAAATCAAAAGATTCACCAGATTCTAACTGCAATTGTTGAAGCATATATAACTCCTATTCTTATTGAGTAAGAAAAACATTGTCTTCCTCTGTGGCTTCCAGTAAATTAATCTGGGTATCATCCTCTGCTTCTTGGTTCTGTGAATCCTCAACATAATTTTCTTGGAAGGGGGGCCTAATCTGTTGGTCTAGTGTAGCATTTTTTGCAGTATGAGGGTTCTTCCTAAAATCTGGGTTTTTTATTGGGGGTTGTTCTCTCCCATTGATTTTTCCTCTCCATGTTCTCTAACCTATCCATGATTATCTCTAAACTTTTAGCTAAAACATCTACTTTTCCATCTGAAGTTGAAACTTCCCCTTTAAATACAACTTTCTTTTCATTCCTCATTCGTGCTTTCTTAGCTAATAGATTGGCCTCTACATTGATAGCATTTCTCTGCATTTGTTCAAATGTTTCAGGGTTTCTTTCCCTTAGCTGGTATGACATGTCGGCATCAAAACCATCAGGGAACTTAATTAATGCTAGGTCAGGTGGAGGCTTAATGTTGGCTAGAATTGCATTATATATATTATTAAACCTAGTGCAATAGTCTTGAATTGACTCATTGGGAGCTCTCCTAATATTGTCATATTTAGAAAGTAAATGCAATGGGTTCTTCTTTCTCTCACATCTATCAATGAATAACCTTTGAAAATTGGCTAGGCTTGCAATATGGTTGGTAGGAAAGGCTTTGAACCACTTCTTGACATCCCCAGTTAAAGTTTGGACAAACAATCTCATTTGGACATCTGCTTCATCTATTTCATGCAATTCAAAAAAGACAGACATCTTGTTTACATGTTGTTGGGCAGTGTAATGACCAGTAGAATCGAACAAAAAAATCTTGCTCTGATAATCTGTAGGCATGGGATGGAGTTGGGCAGGCAGAATAAGAGGGGCATATTGGTTTGTCATTGTTGTAATTCTGGTTTGACTAGGGGGTAAAGTTGTGGTGGTTGAAGAAGGGCTTGAAACTGATGGAGGTGAACTAGATGATGATGAAGATGATTGAATAATAAGTGGTTTAGATGATTGGATTGTGGTAGATATAACTGATGAAGTTGTGGTAAAGGAAGGGGTACTTACAGTGAGTGAAGACTGTGTAGAAATTTGAGAGGCATCAGCAGTAAGGGCAACTAGCTCAACATATTGTTGAAGGTAAGCACTATCTATATTGGTAATCAACGTAGAGGTCAAAGCTTCTAACCTATCAAAACCGTCCAATACAAATTTATCGAAGTTTGGATGGATAACCCTTTTTTATTCGACGAGTTGAGTAAACTCAGGGTCTAAAACTGTTTCATGGATATTATTCTCAAATTTGGTTCTAAATAGTGAGAGGTCAAATGACAAATCAAAATGGACTTCCTCTAAAGTTGGCAACTCCTCAGGGAGTGCATTGGCTCTGTCTAGCTGGCTACTACTTGCCTGAGTTTCTTCGTTTTTTGGTTTCCTTAGAATTCTGTTTGGGTCATCCACTATAGTTGCAGGGTTTGGATCTGGGTTGGCCCTAGTATAGTGAATCTTCTTAGGAGCTAGAATTTTAAGTTTTTTAAAATGCTTTTATGAATTCTTTTGAAAATTTACTTCGGATAATGACCTTAAGGGGTTCAATATTTAATTTAAGGTTTCCTTGAAGTTTTATGAGACTGGGGATTGAAGTTCCCAGTGGATCGCTAGAAATGTTATCACTCTGATAATTATTTTGAAGTAAAAAGAAATAAAAACCAAAGGTAACCACAAACCACTTTTGGAGATTAGGACCTAGCCTTCCTGATGCTCAGAGAGGGCTCTCTCTTTAAAATTTAACGTTATTTTAGTTAAGATGTTTTTAGGCTAGCTATGATTGTTCAAGGGGTTTTTGATTTGTGTTTGAGATTGGGTGGTGGGATCTACTTAGAAAAATGGATAAAATGATGTCTTTTAGACCATTGGGCTATGGAATCAAACAATAAGTAAGCAAAATTGGATTAACTTGCTAAAGGGAATGTTCCAAGGGCAAGATAGCAGAGTGTTTTGCAAATGTTTGAGACAGAGGGGTGAAAGGGTTTCACTTGGGGTGAGAGTGTTTTTAAGGGTTCTCGGACCTGGATAATGAATGAGGAATGAAGGGGTAATAAAAATCAAAGGGAAATTAAGAATCCTTTAACCTGGATATTTAAGAAATCAGTCTAAACCAAAGAGAAATTAAGAATTACTTAATTTAGATATCAGCAGAAAACCTTTAAATGCATAACTGCTAAGAGAGAGTGTAATTAAACAAGTTCTGAAGTATTACTCCAGTTATAACATTTAGATTGAGAAACACATTAAATATTATGAATAACTTGAGAAAAATAACAATAACACATTAAAATACTTTTCTGAATTCGCTCAACACATGAATCCTTGGAAATATCTAATCTATATTTATCAATCTAGCTTGCTAGCTCAGCAAATAATACAATAACCCTTTGGGTCTTCTGATAAAAAATTCTATAGAAATGTCTAATAGAATCCACCCCACATACTTTGAATTATGAAGTATTTATACAAAATTATTTACAAAATATCCCAAACTGACTTGGGATTTATTTTAGGGAAAAAATAGCTAATCCCAAAAATGTAATGCCACCTTTCTAACTGATTTCTTTCTGGCACTATTATATCTTACTTCCTTTTATTTTTAGCTGATTGATCTTTTTGTTGTCATCTGATGCTCTTAGACTTATCTTCTTTTACTGATACTCTTTGACTGGGACAACTACCTATTTACTTTCTGCATTTTGTCTTTACCAAACTATGTTAATTGTTGAACTTACTTTGAATTAAAGTAAGTCAGTTAGCTGCTCCCATCTTTCTTCAGTTGGTAACTGAATGTTCTTCAACCTCCTGAAGACCTCATCAATCTCTGTGTACTTAGAAAATGTCGGCTTATTTACAAACAAGTGTTTTACCTCATGCTGGAGGTAAAACAAGTTTTCCAAAGCTTGGTAAAGAACTTTACCAGAGGGCATCCCTTGTTTTGTTGTGTTATGGATGGTTGCATTGTTAACTTGAGTTCTGGCCACTTCCCTGAGCTTTTTGTTATAGTCCTCTTGTGTCATCAACTTGTCATTAATTACCAAAGGACTTGGTAAACCTTTCTACATCAAAGTGTCAAATTTGAATTTAAATCTATCAATAGAAAGCTGCATAGTTTGACACTTGTCTTCCAAGTTGTGCATCAAATTCCTTTTAGTAAGAACTCTTCTTACTTCGAGGATTGTCCCTATCCTGTAACTAATATCCAATTATTCCGGTTCGTATTTGTTCTTGAAATTCAAAAAGTCGATGATCTTGGTTGCCTTTTATGGCATCCCTTCCAGCTTTGTTTTAACCTTTTGAATTGCCTCTGTGACCTCTTTAACCAAATCAATCTGCTCAAAAATTCCCTGAATTGATGGCCAAATATCATTCACAGAGTCAATGATATTGGCCCACATTTTTTCTTTTGCCTGTCCCAATGGCTCACCAAGAGTCATTTCATTCTCTAGATTCTTTATACTCTCAGTTAATCTTGCTACCTTGTGTTGTTCTTCCTTATTGATAATTGGAGCTAGTTTACAGTTTGTCTCCAGACTATTCACTTTCTCTTCCAGTTTCCTGATTTCATTGGCTTTGAGGGACATTTTTTCCATGGCTTTAGCCAACTTATTAGCTTCTTCACCTGTAGAATCTATTGCAGTCGACCCTGTTGCTAAAGTAGATGGTGTTGTTGCAGGTAATGCAATGGCCAATGGAACTGTAGGAGCCAATTTCTCAGCCAATGTTGATGGTACTGTTGTGGTGACAGTTGGGATGATTGTGGCTACATTTTCCTGGAGGCTGGCTTGCTTGGTCAACTTGTCCATTTCTTTTTCCATTTCTTTCAGTTGGGTGTTCAATTGCAACACTAAGTCAAGCATTTCCTCCTGGGCAGTTTGGCTCTCTAAGACTTGTTTTGTTTGAGGGAACTGTGACTAAGGCAGTTTGAGTTGTTTTTTCAGGGCTGCAATGTCTTCATTTTTCTTTTTTATCAATTGCTCAATAGCTTTTATGTCCTTTGGGTCACAACCCAACTCACTGATCAGGTCTTCCAAGGATTTAATCCTTGTGTCTTTAGCACTTGAGGAGGCCCTCTCGAGTTTAAACTGTGCAATGGTATTATTCAAGGACTCCTGTAATTTGTATGCATCCATGGCCTTACCAGTCAAGGTGGAGTATATCATCTCTCCAGCTTGTTTGTGAAACTCTATTTGGTCCACTGGATGGATGTCCTTTGCCAATACTTCAAATGTGGCCTTCTTATAATCTGATGCAGACTTGGGTTGTGCCATTGTTGGATGCATATATGACATTTGCATCTTGCCCTCCTCAATATCAAATGTAGACATAAGTCTACTCTGGTTAGGAGTTGAATGTTTGAAATACTGAGCATATGTCTCAGCTTTCAATTTTTCATTTCTCATCTTAATCTCCTTATATCTATCCTTAATGGTTTTTCTTTGTCTACTGGTTTGACAAAGGAAGAAACCTCTGTTGACTTCTGCCTTTCTATCAATTGTGTGTTAGAGGTGTTGGGTTCATTTCTTTCCTCTACCTCCTTCCCTTTTAGACCTGTTGTGTCGGGTCGAGACTCTGACTGTGGTTCTGATTGTGGTTATGACTCTGTTCCTTCCACCTCACTATGTTCTTCCTGTTTAGATACATGATTCAATTTTCTCCTTTTCCTTTGATTTGCTTGCTCATCCATTGTTTCCATCTGGGAACTAGAAGTCTCTTCTCTGCTTTTTGGGTTTTTCTCCTTATTCAGGGGTGTTTGCAATGTAGAGGGAGCATCCATCCTTTTGCCTTGATCTGGGACCTGGAGGAACTCACTCAGGTCAATTTGTTGCTCAATATCATATAGAGCATTTTCAACATCAACTATTGTGCTATTTTTATCTACCAAAGTGTTTTCAACCATTCAGTTTGTTTGGCATATCTTTCAATTTCAGGGACTGAATAATGTGAATATGGAGCTAGTTTGACCCTGGTTCTCATTTTTGTTATTACTCCATGAGGGTCATACAGCCACATAAAACTCTTGGCAAATTTCAACTCCTACAACATATTGTCTGCCTCTGGTCCAGCTTGTCTATTATTACAAATAAAGGGGCCTAGTTCACTTTTGACTCTGAATTGGGCCTTCTTCTTTGCAACCACGAAGTGGACATCATCTGAGTTGATGATTTTCATGAAATACTCCAAGGCAAAAATTCGTAAGAGAAGATACTTTGGCAATTTGTATGGAGCCAACTGGAAGCCATAGACCCTAATCTCTGTGTGATTTTGGTACAAGTGCCAGTCTACTATCTTACTGTTTTTGGCCAGTTGGAGTACCCTTTTGATCTGAGGACTAATCCTAGGTTGCACAATTCCTGTCAGCATATTCATCACTGGTTGGACAAAGGAATCTGTGAAGTCCTTATAATCAGAAACAGTGGAATATTTCTGGACAATAGGTGTCCAATAGAGTACAAACCTCTCTTTTCCTCTATTGTCACCTTTTACAATCTTCATGAGGAATTTATCAGTTTGATAATATAGAAACAAATAATACAATACTATAGAGAACTTAAACACCCTTTCAGTGGGCAATGTGATGAGTTTTTCATGCATTTTGTCTACAATGAACTAAGCATAGTCAAACTTGATGGCAGGAGGTTTACCAGGGGTAAAAAGGGATAGGAATGCAAAAGTGACTTCATCTAAATGTTCATATTTTTTGTATCCAAGGATGGAAGATATCATGGTGATAATATGCCTAATAGTTTATGAAAATATGGGGGCTATGTATGGAGGAGTGAAACTTGGTGTATGTTCTTTTGCAACTATGAAATCTTTGAAAACTTGCTTGCCTTTACCCTCATCAATAGAGTTATAGAGTTCTAGTAGTCCTCCAATGGACAAGGGAGCTAAATTTTGTCTGGGATGGACCTGTAACATCTGATTGATGGATTCTTGAGTGATAGTGAAGAGCGGCTATTGATTGGGGGCTACTACAGCTCTCTGGCTGGGGATGTAACAGGTCTGACAATAGTGGATAATGTCTGGGAGAAGATGGATTTTTATGAATGAGTAGAGGGGGAGATTTGACTCCCAGAGGTAAATATCATCAGCATGGTTTAAAAATCTGTCTTTGCTCCAGAAGTGGAGCTTCATTCTTTCAAAGGCTGACGATGTATCTTTAATTTAGAAATCCCTATCAACCAAGGGTAGGTGATCTAGGTCAGGGTGGGGGGTTCAAATAGGCTTAACATTTAGGGAAATGTGGGTAGTCATTGTGTGGAAAGTAGGGGTAAAAATCGGAAATTAAATTGACAGAGTTCGATGAGTGGTCTAGGTTTTACAAATTTCTTAAGGGTCTTGGTGCAAAATTCCTAATTCATGGGTAGGATAGCAAAGCTAAGTTCATTCAATGTTAAATTAATTAAACCTTTTATATTAACAAGGGAAAATGTGGTGTATATTTGCAGAATACCTGAAACCGGAGGTTGGTGTTGTGAATTTAGTTGAGGTTCTTAGGTTGCAGGCGACAGATAGTGGCTCTGAATGAGTGTTGAAGGCAATATGGCATCTGGTAGTTGTTTGGCGGTTTGTAGACTTCAGGCGTGCAAGAAAGCTCAGGCTTTGAATGCACAGATGATCGAAAAAATCGTGAAAATGGTGTTTACAGGGCTTTATTGGGCGAAAACTGAGAAAAGCGGGAAAAAATGCTTATGAATAGTGACTGGTATTGAGAGGGTGGTTTTGCCCCTCATCGCACCACTTTTGGGGGAAGGGTGGTAAAACTCGGAGTGGATGTGAAATCTTGTTATGGTGACATGGCGCCAAACTAGGTCCAGGAAAAATCGTGCATTTCGGGCGCTATCGATGTATTAAAGCTCGGAAGTTGAATGTGTGCGAAATGGAGCAATAACTGTTAGATTAGATGGGTGTTGATCGGATGGTGGTCGCGCTGAAAGGATGCACGGAGAGGATTGGGGGAAAGGTTAGGGAGGGGCCCGCCTAATCAAACATACTTAAGCATGTTTAATTAACATTAATTCATGGATTAACTCAAATGATCCATTGGGCACGTTTTTCCAAGGCGGAAGGGTTTTTCAACTTAGGATAAGTTGATTTATGGGTTTTTTGATTAGAAAAGGGGGAAAATAACTTTTCACAAAGGGGGGAAAAGGGTTTTTACCCTAGGAAAAATGGATTTATGGAACATAATTATGGTTTAGCAAAGGGGAAGGGATTTTAAAGGGAATTTCTAAGGGGAAATATGGGATAATGAAATAAGGATAAAAATGGAAGGGAAAAAGGGGTATTTTAAGGGATGATGGGGAAATTAATAAGCATGAGAGGGAGAAGTTTGTGAAAGGAGGGGAAGTTAGTTAAACTCATCTTATGTGCATGCCTTTGTCATTGATAAATGTTCTTGCAGACTTGAAACACATAATTAAGCATGACAATAGTGCTTCTACTCCAAATGACTTGTATTTCTGCAACCTTTCTTTACCTACCCATTTACCTAACCTAACCTTTTTTCTTCATTTTGGTGGGTGCACTTAAGCTAGCAAGCCCTTTTGTTTCCTTTTCTTTTATAAAACAAACTATCTACTTCTAACCTTATATCTTCCAAGGGCTTAGATTAAACTAATGAGTCCCTTTTATTTTCTCTACCTATCTAATGATCTCCCAAGATTAAGCTGTTTGGTCAGATTTTATTCTCTAATTATAAAAATAAAATTCAAAGCATGAAATAGTCAAGATTAAGCAATTTGCCTACCATGGGTTGTGGCATGTATGACAAGCTACACACAACCATTATTTAAGACAGTAAAGAAAAGAGTAGTGGCACTTGGACTTGCACACTTTCATGGTCCGTTTTTATTTTGGGATTCATATATATATTTTTCAATTTTGTTTATTTTTTAACCTTTTCTTATTTTGCTTGTCCTTTGATATTTCTTTTAGGACATACCCTCTTTACATTTTTTAATTTAAATTTGGAAAACATTTGTAGAAAGCAAAGGTATGTACAATATTACAATAGTTACTCTCGGCTAATTCAAAATTATGAATCCTATCACTATAGGACTCTAACACCACCCATAGCTATGTGAACACTAGAGACATTTTTAAGTGTTGGGTGAAAGAGTCATTGAAGTTTAGACATACACCCACCCATCTTTACAAGACGAAGTCCCTCAAGAAAGCTTATCAATTCTTGATCATTTTTGCTTGCAAAATATATTCCCAAGAGAACACATAAACCTTTGTTGAAGGGTGGGTAGTTTTACTAGACCAGTTGGTGAATGATGGGAGGCCATTCAACTGCTTGGATATGTTGGTTCATCATTTGAAGTCCCATGTGACTAAGGCCTAAATTCCGCCCAAGAATGACCAAGAAAGGTTTTACATGTCCGCATATTTACTCGATGCAATATTTTCCCAGCAATAGTTCAATGGCATGAGCTAAACACGGACACCATAAGAGATTGTCGTCAACATCTATTGCAAGTTTCTTTTCAACTGCAGCTATCAAGGAGTACTAATGGAAATGCTAACTGACCATTTTATGATCTTGTTATACAAGCTTATATTTGGGTAGGATGCACCATTCATGTCTTGAGAAGCAATGGAGACGATAGTAAACATTACAGATTGGTATGCCTCACCAGGTAACACCTTCATTAGAGTGTTTAGTGGAGACAATCCTTTGCATGTTCTACCAAGGTATTCCACTGACAAACTAATCATGCAAGAATTTTCCTGCCACCTCATTACAAGGTTGTCTATAGGACTTCATAGGAAGAAGAAAGCCCCACGGTCCACTCTTCCTATGTGGATCAGATTATACGAGATCAAGAGATTGAAATATGTAGATGTTGAGGCTAAGGACATAGTGAAATTCGAGTTTGGCACCAAGGACTTTAATCCGTATGATCCCCATTGTATTTGAAAGGACCACTGTGTGAGAGTTTAATTTTCATTGATCCATGAGACATTTCGTTGGCCAGAGGAGGACCCTTGGAGGTACTACTACATTGCCTCCAAATTCCATGAGCTTGTCAGTTATCAAGAACTTGGAAGGTTTCTTTGCAGAAAATAGCATATCTGGAAGCAACAATAACAACAGTAGAAGGCAACAGTCTAGTGCAGGACAAGGGAAAGAGGAAGGTTGTTGAGAATCTAGAGGGAGATCAAAGGTGCAAATTGAAGGAAGATCCTTTCTTGGAGAAGGAATATTTGGCAACGGAAGCAAATAGGAAGAGGAAGCAGTGGATGAAGAGAACAGAGCGAAGGAAAAGAGAAAAGCAGAGGCTGCAAGAAGCAGAACTAAAGTTGCAGGAGATGGAGAAGAAGTTGAAGGAAAAACAAGAGTTGAGAAGGAGAGAAAGAGAAGAGAAGCAGAATTTGGGAGAAGAACAAAGGCAAAGTGTGATGACAAATAAAACAACACCGATACAGGTTAATGAGCCAGAACAATCAACAACTAAGGAAGAGGGTGAAAAGATGTAGGATCGGGAGCTTTCTCAACAGATTGAGAAATTTATTGAAGTGACAGACATGGATTTGGAAGAAGAGTCATAGTGGGAAGACATTGACTTGATGTCGAAAGCACCACAGGTATTCCTTCAGTCTCCACCACCCTGAGTTTCAGGACTATACCCAAGCAAGAAAGGAGATGTTGTTCTCCTTAATGATGATTCGGTCATGGATGTGTATAATCTATCATTTGAAGAGTTGTAGAAGAATATTATACATGCATGAAGGAAGCACTTTCCGGATGATCACGCATCACTGGCATTCATCAAGGAAAGGATGATAGTGTCGGACATCAGGAAGCATCCAACTGCCATTTCCCAAGCAAACTTGGCCTATGTTGGAGAAACAAGCTCAAATGTTCAGTACCTGATGACTAAGAATGAACAACTAGAAAAGAACTTGTGGGCTGCCAGGAAAGAAGCAGAATAACTCCGAGCATCAACGTAGATTGTAGTTTTCACATTGGGGGAGATGAATACAACGATACATGTCGAAGCATCAACACTTGGTGATACCATGCAAAAGCTCTATTACATATTTGTCATCGTGGATAAAGAATTTGTTCGTATGCATGGCCTATAGTAGCGGAGAAAAGTGATTGTTTAAACTCTCAAGAACATACATTTTTCCATCACCCATGTGAAAGGGTGGACAATGTAGTACAAAGGGGCCCCACTTGACTTAGAGAAGAAGATGAAGTGACAAGAAGAGCTAGAGAAAGTGAAGGTCCAAATGTTGATCCAGAACAATGAGCAACTCGCCTCATATGTGTGGTTATACAATAGTTTGGATTTCATGGTGAGAAAGCCTGGATCCCATCAAGCAGTTCAGTTATGAAACCAGCTCAAGAAAAGATAGAAAATATAGATCAACGCCTTAGAATTCAGCCTCTTCGAGGGGGCAACCTCCTTTACATTACATAAATGAACAATTCTTCGATGATTCAAATGAAAAAACCTCCTTTCTATATATAGGAGTCTAAGGAGTCACAATATAACCCAGCCGACCTAACAATAATAATATAAAGCCACAAAAATAACAATAGAAGGATTCTATGGGGCACAGTAATAACAATATGGGGGCAATAGGGGCACAAGAATATTAATAAGGGGTATAACTACAATAGTAATGGGGTAATCACTAGTATTATAGGGACCCAACATGCCCCTCTCCTTCAAAAAAAGTGTTGTCCTCAACCGTTGAGTAGTTCTGTATACTTCTGTATAAAATTCTCATCTTCCGATGTGGAATCCTCAGCGGATAAGTTCTTCCACTTGATAAGATACTCTGAAATTGATCGATTTCGTAGCTGTCGAGTTCTTGTTTCTGTGACTGCTTCCGGTTCCAATATAATTTTTCCTTCCTCGTCAAGTTCTGGCAATATTGTTTGAACTGGGAGCTTGTCACCTATAACCTTCTTTAAACATGAAACATGGAAAACTAGGTGCAATCGAGAAGTTACATGAAGCTCCAATTTGTATACCATAGTACCAATCTTTTGCAACACCTTGTACAGACCATAATACTTTGGTGATAATTTCTTATCCTTCTTAGCTTGCTTGAGGGACATTTTCTTATATGGTTGTAGTCGTAGGAATACCCAATCACCTACATCAAAACTTCTTTCACTACGATGTTGATCTGCCTGTTGTTTCATTCTATTCTGTGCCAACACGAGGTTATCCTTTAAGAGTTGGAGGACTTGTTGTTGATGTTCGATGTGATGTTCCACTTCCTGAACCTTATAATTTTCTCTTAAATATGATGTGATGGATGGTGGTTGATACCCATAAAGTGCCATAAATGGGGTCATTTTTGTTGCTGTATGGAAGGAAGTGTTATACCACCATTCAGCCAGAGGCAACCATTTGACCCATTGTGTCTGTTTATCAGATACAAAGCAACGAAGATATCCTTCCAAACATTTGTTTACTATCTCAGTTTGCCCATTAGATTGAGGATGATAAGATGAGCTATGAGCTAACTGAGTACCAAGACAAGAAAATAATTATGTCCAAAAATTTCCAGTGAAAATGGGATCTCTGTCACTTACAATAATCTTTGGGTTTCCATGTAGCTTTTGAATTGTTTCCATAAATGCAGTAGAAACTTTACTGGCTTTAAATGGATGTGATAATGCACAAAAGTGTGCATACTTGGTAAGTCTGTCAACTACCACCATGATGACACTCTTTCCCTCAGACTTGGGTAAACCTGTGATAAAATCCATTGAAACCTCCTTCCAACGTTGGCTTGGAATGGATAAAGGTTGTAATAGACCTGGTGTCTTAATTGTTTCAACTTTATTTTGTTGGAAAACCAAACATTCCGCCACAAACTTTTGAATATCTGATTTAAGGCCATCCCAAAAAAATTCCTTCTTAACCCTGTGGTAAGTTTTTAAAAATCCTGAGTGCCCTCCTAAGGGAGAAGTGTGCAATTCCATAAGAATCTTTTGTTTTAGCTTGGAATTCTTACAGAGGTATAAGCGATCTTTGTACCATAATGAATCATTTTGCCAGCTAAATGTATCAGACGTACTGGAATCTTGTTGTAACTTTTGAATAAGTGCCCACACTTCTTCGTCATTCTTCCATTCCTCCCTTGCTTCGTTTATCCAATCTGGTTGGATAATAGAAATGGCGCACAACAATGCTTCCACATCCTCATCCTTTCTTGAGAGTGCATCTGCCACCACATTTTGCTTCCCTTTTTTGTAGATGATTTCAAAGTCATAACCCAACATCTTTTTGACCCACTTTTGTTGCTCTTCAGAGGATAATCTTTGTTCTAAAAAGTATTTAAGGCTATCATGATCCATTTTTACCTTGAAGTGTCTTCCCATTAGGTAGGGTCGCCATTTCTTAAGTGCATGGAGTATTGCCAACATTTCCTTCTCATAAATAGCTTTGTGTAAAAACTTTCCCTTGATTGGATGACTTTCAAAAGCAATGGGTCTTTCATCTTGCATTAGAACAGCACCAATTCCATTTCCTGAAGCATCACATTCCACAATAAAGGTTTTTGTGAAGTCCGGTGTAGCTAAGACTGGTGCTTGGCACATTGCCTCTTTAAGATGTTCAAAGGCCTTTGTTGCTTCCGGAGTCCATGAAAATGCATCTTTCTTCAATAATGTTGTTAGAGGTGCTGCTATTCTCCCATAATTCTTAACAAACTTGCGATAATACCCTGTCAACCCGAGAAATCCTCGCAGATGCTTTATGGATGTGGGGATTTTCCATTCCTTAATGGCTTTAATTTTGCTAGGGTCTACCTTAACTCCTTCATGAGATACAATATGACCCAGATATTCCACCTCCTGGACTCCAAAGAAACATTTGGATCTTTTTGCATATAATTGTTTCTCCTCCAATAGTTGTAACACCCTGTCAACATGTTCAACATGATCCTTCCAAGACTTGCTGTAGATTAGTATATCATCAAAAAATACTAACAAAAATTTTCTAAGGAATGGTTTGAAAATTGAATTCATCAAACCTTGAAATGTTGAAGGTGCATTGGTAAGGCCAAAAGGCATGACCAAAAATTCATAATGACCCTCATGAGTTCTAAATGTTGTTTTCGGAATGTCTTCAGTCTTCATTCTGATTTGATGATATCCTGAACGAAGATCCAACTTGGTGAAGTAAATTGATCCATGCAATTCATCCAGTAATTCATCAATGACGGGAATGGGAAACTTATCTTTAATAGTGAGCTTGTTGAGCTCCCTATAATCCGGACACATGCGCCATGATCCATCCTTCTTGTGCACCAATACTACTGGAGCAGAGAAAGAACTTTGACTCGGTTGAATTATACCAGCCTCTAGCATTTCTGCAACCATACGTTCAATTTCACTCTTTTGGACATAGGGATATCTATACGGCCTGATGTTTGGAGGAACACTTCCTGGAATCAGATGAATAGCATGATCATGATCACGCATAGGTGGGAGACCTTTGGGAGTCTCAAATACCTTGGAATGATTGTCCAGGACTTTTTGGAGATCTAGAGAAATAGATGATTCCGATGTGGAAACATCTAGCGAACATAATTGTGCAATTACACCTCTTTGTTCCTTTTTTAGAAGCTTTTTCATACCATTAGAGCTGATTATCTTTCCTGGTTTCCCTGCAATACCCCTTAATTCAACTTCCTTTCCTTCCGTAGAAAATTTGATGAAAAGTTCTTGAAAATTAAAAGCTATTGTACCCAATGATTGTAGCCATTGGACTCCTAGTACAACATCAGCACCTCCCATTGGAATGGAAAGCATTGGGATAGTCAATACATATTCTCCCATGGATAGCTTGATATTGTGGCACTTTCCAGAGCAATTTGTTGTTCCTCCATTTGCAATCATCACTTGACACTCTGGTGCTGGATATAGGAAGCAATTCAATTCTTTTGCTACCTTACAATGAATAAAATTGTGAGTGCTTCTTGAATCAATCAACACTATTACCTTTTTCTTCTTGATTTGTCCTTGTATCTTGATGGTCTGAGGAGTGGTAATTCCCGCCAATGCATTAAAAGATATGGTCGGATTCATTTGTTCTGTATCTAGGCTTTGTTCCTGGAGTATATCCTCTTCTTTTGACCTTTCTTGCTCCTTTTCTTCTTCCTCTTCACAATCTATGTAGAATAATTTCTTCTCAGCACACTTATGACCTTTAGTGTATTTTCTATAACAATTGTAACAAAGCCCTTTTGCTCTTTTTTCTTCCAATTGTTGTGGTGTCAACGTTATAGGTTGTGGAAGACTAGGGGCAACAACACTTCTGTCTTTATAGTTGTGAGTGGTATGCTTCTTGGTTGCCATAATTTTGCTTTCCATTTTTCTTGCTAACCTGAATGCCTTCTCTAATGAATCAGGTTCCCAAAGGCGAACATCATGTTGGATATTATCCTTTAAAGACCCTATGAACACATCAATCCTATGCTCCTCTGGAATATCTTTTACCCTTATGTTCAATTTTTGGAACTCCTCAATGTGCTCCATTACTGAACCCTTTTGTTTGAGACTTATCAATTGGCTAAAAAAAGTGTTGCTTTTTGTATCCTCATAATGTGCTATCAATTCTTCCGTAAAAATTGCCCAAGTGATAAATTGTTTACGAGAGCAAAGCCATTGATACCATACAAACTGATTTGGTTCCAAATATAAAGTTGCCATACGTACCTTTTGTGTGTTTTGCACATTATTGAGATCGAAAAATTGCTCCATCTGTAATATCCATGTTGCAGGATCCTTGCCATCAAACTTCCTCATATCGATTTTTGGAATATGGTGGGTCTTCGATCTAACATTAGAGTCTATGGAATCATGATTAACATTTCTTTTGTTCTCATCATGAGTTTCCTTCAGTACCCTTTCACCATTAGTGACCATTTCTTGTAGCAACTTATTCATATTTATCTTCAATTCTTCCATGTTATCATCCATGCCATCAATTTTAGCGTCCATGCCATTCATCTTAGCTTTCATGCCATCCATATTAGCTTCCATGCCATCCATCTTAGCTTCTACGCCTTTCTTTAAATAATCCATCTTAGCTTCTACACCTTTCTTTAAACCATCCATCTTAGCTTCTACATCTTTCCTTAAACCATCCATATTAGATTCTATTGCTTTTTGTGCAAGTGACACTTGTTGCACTTGTTCTTGTAATTTTGATATATCATATAGCATTTCTTCTTCTTCTTCATGAGTCATGCTAGGGCTTTCAGGTTCCTTACTAGGTGTTTGCATTTTCTTTCCTCGGGGCATCAGTTACCGATAATAATTCTCTACTAGCCCTTTGAATTCCTTCAAAATAAATTTTCAAACCAAGCTTAAGCAAAAATTTAAGAAAATCTACACACGTTTTTTCACTTTATAGGAGCTCGATATTTCCTCTGATGTATCTCTGTGCTTTCCAATCATCTAGTTCTGAATTTGTGACCTGAAGTAGCCCTCTGTGTCCTCTTTCCAATGCCACAAGTCTGACCCAAATTGGATTCTCCAAGGAAGAGTTATGCGAAATCTCCCACAGTGACTTGATTATAGACTAGTTCAGTAGGGCAAACTTGTACGACGTGTCACGAGTCACTGTTTCGACCTTTGGATCTGAAAAATGCATACAAGAAACTACAGCCCGTCCTCTTTCTGTACCTTCTTACTAAATTTCAATTCGATCCCTAGAGAGAAAGTTATGATGATTTTCCCCAGGTGACCTGTTTGGAATGTAATTCAGGAGTCTGCAAAAAGACCAACTTCCTCAGATCATATCTCCACAAATATAGTGCGAAAAGCTCTGAAATTTGGACCCAAGGTTCAGAGAGATTTCTTCTCAAATGGGTTTTTTTTGAAACTTCTGAAACGTCACAGAAAAAAAGTTATAGCGAAAATGCCACGATGACCTGTTTGGAGCAGCGAAACCATAGAAGCCAAAGCTCTGATACCAAATGTTATGAAACCAGCTCAAGAAAAGATAGAAAAGATAGATCAACGCCTTAGAATTAAGCCTCTTCGAGGGGGCAACCTCCTTTAAATTACATAAATGAACAATTATTCGATGATTCAAATGACAAAACCTCCTTTCTATATATAGGAGTCTAAGGAGTCACATTATAACCCAGCCGACCTAACAATAATAATATAAAGCCACAAAAATAACAATAGAGGGATTCTATGGGGCACAGTAATAACAATATGGGGGAAATAGGGGCACAACAATATTAATAAGGGGTATAACTACAATCGTAATGGGGTAATCACTAGTATTATAGGGACCCAACAAGTTCCCTCATTGATGCCAAACCCAAGAAACAAGTCTAGCTAGAGTTCGATGAGTACTTGGAGCAGCCAAGACGAGAGGGCACTAGAGAGGACTTGGAGTTGAATGCACACAATATGCAGAAGTGCATCAGTGGCCTTGCCAAGGTAAAGACCATGTTTTGTAGGAATTTACAGGGTAAGTTCCTCAGAAAGAACACCAAAAGGACACCGCTCACAACCAGATCTCAAATCAATACACCAGTATTTTTGACGTGGTTAAAACCCTCAAAGTGCAAGGAGGGAAACAGTCCACGGCCTGTCCCAACGTGGGTACTACAGGCAATTTATTAATCAAAGAATGAAAATTTACATAAGCTTCTCTCATGCACGGATTACCCGAACAATGACCCTCCATGCGCTTTAAATAGAACTCATGGACCAATCGGGTGTCAAGCCACAGATCAAGTGTCGGTAATACCGAGGTGAGAGTGAACCGTCGGATCACTACATATCGTGACCGTCGGATTGTAAGTTACAAAATGTACAACGGTAAAGAAACACACTTTACCTAACTCTAACCTAACTCTATACTAGACCAAGTTGAACTTAACTATATCCTATGTGTCGGAATATCCTAACATCCCCCCTTAAGAACAACTTGGGATAGGATTGAAGGATTTACAAATATGACACAATAGGAGAAGGAAGGAGGCACTAGAGCCTATCCCCCCTTAGTGACAACTTCCTGAACTCCAAGCATATATCGAAGTTTAGTGAACTTCGCCTCTGTGAGAGCCTTTGTGAAGATGTCTGCAACCTGATCATCTGTTGGACAATATTGCACTTCAAGAACATGGTCATGAATGAGCTTTCTGATGAAGAAGTTATGGCTTTTTGAAAAAAAATTGTTGAAGTTGCCGGCAAAGTGCGCGAATGTGCGGGAATGAAAAAATCTGCCCCCACAAAATGGAGACTTGAACCCAAGACCTCTACTCTCTTAAAATAGCTTTGAACCAATTGATCTATACAAAAAATTTGAGAGAGAGAGAGAGAGAGAGAGGGGGGGGGGGCCTTGGTTTGCATGCTTGCCTTGAGAAAGCTCTTTTTCCCTACAAAACACAAAACACAAAACCCAACACGAATATGCAAAGAAAAACGAACCTTGCGGCTCGAAGTTAGCTTTAGCCAAAAAAACTAGAAATTTTAAAAAAAATCTCAAAGTTAGCTTTAGCCGAAAAACTAAATATTTTTCTCAATGTTTCTGATTTTCCGAGATCACACTAAGGTGCAGGGAAAAGAGCATACGCATGAGAAAAATCCTTCCTTTCTGTTTCTGATTTGCCCAGATCGCACAGAGTCGCAGGGCAAAGAGCATACGCAGAAATGAAAGGTATAGATCCGGTTAAAAAAAAAGGCTAAATAAACTGAGACCGAAATAAGCAGAGAGAAAATAACAGTAAACTGTAAAAAAAAACATTGTATACCTCCCGATCTGAAAAATGACGCAGCTAGGGCTACCGGAAACCTTTTCGCGTGAAACGAAAGGGGTTCCTCACTGGAACAGATGCTCTGAACGCAACAGAGCAGTCCTCTCAGCCCGAAAGCAGTCAGAAACAGCAGATCTAGGAAACGACAGCCGCATGCAATTCTACAGGCTTCAGATTTGGATCACCAACGGACGCGGCCCTCAAATAGCTCTGATACCATGTAGGAATTTACAGGGTAAGTTCCTCAGAAAGAACACCAAAAGGACACCGCTCACAACCAGATCTCAAATCAATACACCAGTATTTTTGACGTGGTTAAAACCCTCAAAGTGCAAGGAGGGAAACAATCCACGGCCTGTCCCAACGTGGGTACTACAGGCAATTTATTAATCAAAGAATGAAAATTTACATAAGCTTCTCTCATGCACGGATTACCCGAACAATGACCCTCCATGTGCTTTAAATAGAACTCATGGACCAATCGGGTGTCAAGCCACGGATCAAGTGTCGGTAATACCGAGGTGAGAGTGAACCGTCGGATCACTACATATCGTGACCGTCGGATTGTAAGTTACAAAATGTACAACGGTAAAGAAACACACTTTACCTAACTCTAACCTAACTCTATACTAGACCAAGTTGAACTTAACTATATCCTATGTGTCGGAATATCCCAACATGTTTCTCATGCTTCATGATGAGTTGGATACAGGTTCCAAGACCATATACCCGAATGTCATGGAGGCTAGAGTCTGCTTCCATAAAGACACCATCAAACAGTTTAGGGACACCATCACACAGTACCAATCTTGGCACCGATATGTGACCGAAAAGCATCAAGTGGAGGTTATTGAGTTGAACTTTCCCAAGCTCTAGAATCATAGTGTTGCATCTTGTTAGGTTGTATCTAGCCTATTTCTTCTTATATGGGTACATGTGGAAAATGTAATACTATTTGTAAATATGTTGTATGTGAAATTCCAAGTGTCAATATTGGAATATGAAAAGCCATCATGTAATGTAATGCTTCATTTAGTGAAGAAGTCGAAGATTCATGAGGGAAGTCAAAGAGTCATAAAGGGGAATGTCAATGGTCACCCCACCCTTTGTTATAAATAGAGCCTCATAACTCATAGAAAGGGCTTTTGGGAGCCAATCTTTTGGCTAGGCTTAGGATTAGAAAAGGCTTGGGAGTATTGTGAAGAGCCTTGGCTTCTTCATAGCATAGAGTGAGTACGCTTCTTTGGAGGAGCAAGTGTTCTTGATTGTAATGTTCCACTATTGGGGCCAGTGGTCGTCAATGGTGTATGTATGGATGGAACTTTCACTTATAATAATAATATCAGAGCCAACACACTTTCGTGCATATGTTGTTAATATAGTAGGACTATTCTTGTTGTAATGGCAATGTATGTTATTTAACTTATGCATATGCTTATGAATTACTGTGTATGCATTTGTACGAATCTTGTTGAATGCGTGTTGTTGGTTTAACTCATCACTTTAACTTGCGGACTATTCTGCATTTTAGCTTGTGATGTCATTACCCTTGTGTGTTCCTTTTAAGTTGCGTACTATTACAAGCTTCTAAGGGGCGCACTTCCTTTTCCCCTTCGTGTGTTAAAACCTTCATGCATCGCACTTGACTCTTCATAGGGTCACACACTTGCTCTCACCCAAATTTATCATACTTACTTTTGCGCGCTACAACATTCAAGGCATTACACTACCACCCACTATTGGGACTCCTACTCCAAACTGTGTGAGGTCTAGTTGAGACTTCATATCAAGGAGATCCCTTGAATGTCGGCAGGTCCAACATCCTCAACAAATTGATTGAAGTTCATATTTTAAATTCATTAAATTTCAACATGCGTTAGTATTGTGGTATTTTATAAGCATTGGATTCCTCTTGTTTTGAGATTTTTAAATGTGCTTTATTTTAAATTTAAATAAAAAATTCAATAGAACTTTCAATTGAAATTAAGGGGATGTATTCTTAAAAAGTTATAAATCTAAGTTAAATCTTATTATGCATTAGCAAAAAAAAAAAAAAAAAATCAAATTCTTACTGGGAATAACATGTTTTAGGATTTGTAATATTTTATATTTATTAATTAAATATATTTTTTTATTATAAATATAAGATTCAAAGTTCAAATTACCTATTTACTAAATTAGAAAGAGTGAAAAAAGGAGAAAGGATAAAAATCAAGTTATTACTAATATGTTTTGGAATTTATAACTTTTTCTATTTAATAATAATTTTCCTGTCTTCTTCAAAATTAGAGTGAAATTATTTTATTAACAACAAATATAATAATAATAAGAAATAATAATGATAATAATTTTAATTTTAAATTAAATAATAGAGGTAACACCAATTAAATAGAAGAAGGTAAAATAATAAATATTTTTATTTTCACTAATTTAACTAGATAGTTAAATAATCAAAATAACATAAAATAGAAGAAAGTGCAATTCTTAATTGAAAAATAAATAAATAAAGTAACATTTTTTTTATTAAAAACCCTAATTATCATAATTAATTTATGAAAATACCATAATAAAAAAGTATAAAAAGTCATTCTAGAATGAAAAAAGAGATAGAACTAACAAATACTTTTTAATAGAGTGCACAACCACGTTAATGTGGTTGTGCACTCTAACAAATGGGGGTTTATATTCATTATTAATAGGGGTTAAATATTAAACTACAATTAATTTATATTCTAACATTAATTGTGGTTAATTATAACATAAAACATTATTAACATTTAATATATTAGGGTGTTATATATTGATATATTGATTATGTGTAATATTTATATATTAACACATGTTAACTATGGTTGACTATTGTTGAGATGGTTAACTATAGTCCACATGGGTATCATAGTTAATATTGATATATTGATTGTGTATAGTATTATATATATTAACACATGCTAACTATGACTGACTGTTGTTGAGATTGTCAATTATAGTCAACATGGACATCATGGTCAATCATAGTCAACCATGGCCAACACCCCAATTTGACAAAGGTTGTCTCTATATGAAAATCAAGCATGGTCAATGATGGTCAACCTTGGTCTCAAGTCACATTGTGACGAAGATTGTCTCAATATGAAAACCAACAATGGGTAACCATGTTTGTTTTAGGGTCTATAACATTTATCTTAAGATTTGTATACCTTGGGTTTATAATATTAATCCCTTGGGTTTAATAATATTCTCTTGGGTTTTTGGTATTAAGCCCTTGGGTTAATAATATCAATCCCTTGGGTTTATTAATCTAAGGGTTCATATTCCTAGGGTATCATATTATTCATAAGGTTTATAATATTAATCATTGGGTTTAATATAAATCCCTTGGGTTTATAGTCATGGTCAACCATGGTCCAATGTCACATTCTGAGAAAGATTTTCTCAATATGAAAATCAACTGTGGTCCAACATCACATGGTGACAAATATTGTCTCCATATGAAATTCAATCATGGTCAACTATATATCAACCATGGTCCAATGCCACATTGTGACAAAGATTGTCTCGATATGAAAAACAAGCATGGTCAACCATGGTCCAATGTCACATTGTGATGAAAATTGTCTCAATATGAAAATCAACTATGGTCAACCATGGTCCAACGTCGCATCATGACAAATATTTTCTAGATATGGAAATCAATCATGGTCAACCATAGTCCAATGTCGCATTGTGACAAATATTGCCTCAATATGAGAATCAACCATGGTCAACCATGTTTATTTTATAGTTTATAATATTTATCTTAGGCTTTATATACCTTGGGTTTATAATATTAATCCCTTGGGTTTAATATTATTGCCTTCGGTTTATAATACCTTGGGTTTTTAGAATTAATCCCTTGGGTTTATAATATCAATCCCTTGGGTTTATAATCATGGTCAGCCACGGTCAGTCATGGTCCAACATCACCTTGTGAAAATCAACCATGGTCTAATGTCGCATTGTGATAAAGATTGTCTCCATATGAAAATCAATCATGGTCAACCATGTTCCAATGCCACATTGTGACAAAGATTGACTCAATATGAAAATCAATCATGGTCAACCCTGGTCCAATGCCACATTGTGACAAAGATTGTCTCAAGCGTCGCATTGTGACAAAGATTGTCTCAATATTAATATCAACCAGGGTAAACCATGGTCAACCATATTATTTTAAGGTTTATAAAATTAATCTTTGGGTTTATATACCTTAGAATTATAATAGCAATCCCTTGGGTTTAATATTATTCCCTTGGATTTTTAGTATTAATCCCTTGTGTTTATTATTCTCTTAGGTTTATAATATCATTCCTTTGGGTTTATTAATCCAAGGGTTCATATTCCTATGATGTAATATTATTCATACATTTTATAATATTAATCTTTGGGTTTAATATAAATCCCTTGGGTTTATAATCATGGTTAACCATGGTCGAATGTCACATTGTGACAAAGATTTTCTCAATATGAAAACCAACCATAGTCTAGCATTGCATTGTGACAAAGATTGTCTCCATATGAAAATGAAACATGGTCTAAGATGGTAAACCATGGTCCAATGCCACATTGTGACAAAGGTTGTCTCAATATGAAAAACAATCATGGTCAACCATGGTGCAATGTCACATTGTGACAAAGATTGTCTCAATATGAAAATCAACCATGGTCAATCGTGATCAAACATTGCATTGTGACAAAGATTGTCTCGTTATGGAAATCAATCATGGTTAACCATGGTTAAAAGTCACATTGTGACAAATATTGTCTCAATATGGAAATCAACCATTGTCAACCATGTTTATTTTAGGGTTTATCACACTTATCTTAGCATTTATATACCTTGGGTTTATAATATTAATCGCTTGGGATTATAATACCTTAGGGTCTCAGAATTAATCCTTTGGGTTTATAATATCAATCCCTTGGATTTATTAATCGATGATCAAATGTCACATTTCATATGTCACATGGTGGCAAAGATTGTCTCAATATGAAAATTAACCATGGTAAAACATGGTCAACCATGTTTATTTTAGGGTTTATAATATTTATCTTAGGGTTTTTTTATATAGGATTTATAATATTAATCCCTTGGGTTTATCTCTTTGTTTAATATTACTCCCTTGGGTTTTTAGTATTAGTCCCTTCGGTTTATTATTCCATAGGGTTTATAATATTAATCCATTGGTTTTTTAATCTAAGGGTCCATTTTCCTAGGGTGTAATATTATTCATAGGGTTTATAATATAAATCCTTAGGTTTAATATAAATTCATTGGGTTTATAATCATGGTCTACCATGGTCAACCATGGTCCAATGTCACATTGTGACAAAGATTTTCACAATATGAAAATCAACCATGGTCCAACTTCGCAATGTGGCAAAGATTGTCTCAATATGAAAATCAATCATGCTCAACCATGATCAGCCACGATCGAAGATCGCTTTGTGACAAAGATTGTCTCAATATGAAAATGAACCATGGTTAACCATGTTTATTTTAGGGTTTATAATATTTATCTTAGGGTTTATATACCTTGCGTTTATAATATCAATCCCTTAGGTTTAATATTATTCCCTTGGTTTTATAATACCTTTGGGTCAACCATGGTCCAACGTTGCATTGTGACAAAGATTGTCTTAATATGAAAATCAACCATGGTCAGCGATTGTCCAACGTCGCATTTTGACAAAGGTTGTCTCAGTATGAAAATCAATCATGGTCAACCATAGTCCAACATCACATTGTGACAAATATGGTGTCAATATGAAAATCAACTGTGGTCAACCATGGTCATACATGTTTATTTGAGGGTTTATAATATTTATCTTATTGTTTATATACTTTGGGTTTATAATATTTATCCCTTAGGTTTAGTATTATTCCCTTGAGTTTATAATATTTATCTTACGGTTTATATACCTTCAGTTTATAATATTAATCTCTGGGATTAATATTATTCCCTTGGGTTTTTAGTATTAATCCCTTGAGTTTATTATTCCCTTGGGTTTATAATATTTACTTTAGAGTTTATATACCTTGCATTTATAATATTATTCCCTCAGTTTTATAATACCTTTGGGTCAACCATGGTCCAATGTCGCATTGTGACAGATTGTCTCAATATGAAAATTTGTCATGGTCAAATGTGGTTAGCCATTGTCTAATGTCGCATTATTACAAAGGTTGTCTCAATATGAAAATCAATCATGGTCAACCATAATCCAACATTGTATTATGACAAAGATTGTGTCAATATGAAAATCAATTGTGGTTAACCATGTTTATTTTAGGGTTTATAATATTTATCTTAGGGTTTATATACCTTGGGTTTATAATATTTATCCCATGGGTTTAATATTATACCCTTGGGTTTATAATATTTATCTTAAGGTTTATATATCTTGGGTTTACAATATTAATCTCTTGGGTTTATGATATTAATAATCACTTACATTTATAATATTAATGCCAAAGGTTTATAATAATATTAATCCCAATGATTTATAATATTAATCCAAGGGAATTTAAATTAATTAATCATTTATTTATTATAAAAAATGTTATTATTTATTATTTGTTTTTAATAATAAATTAATTATTTAATATTCATTATTTATTATTAATACATAATTAAATTATTAATTAACAAATATTTTTAGTAACAATGATATTATGAATGCAGGCTTCTGTGATCCATATTGAATTAAGAAAAAACTTTCGGTAGAAATCACATATGAGAATTTTTGCCGACGTGTTTTGAACCATCCAGTGTGGTACATCGTGAGGACAAGATGAAGAGGTGAATCATGGAATAAGCTTAAATAGAGAGAAATATAGAGACCCCTGGTTCAGATAATGACTATACAAACGACTATTGTATAAATAATATTTTTTAGTTTCAATAATAAACTACTAGTTTATATATTTTTTATATTTAACTTTAATTATAAGTAATATGTTAAATATGTATAGAAAAAAATCAAAATTATTCAAAGTCAAACTTCAAATAAGGAGCGAAAACAAAATGAGTTAAGAACCTATTAATAAATGAAAAAAAAAAATAATGAGAAAAATCCGAAAATCAAAAAATATTCATAAAATGTAAATAAATAAATTTCAAACTAAAAGTAATCAAAGAAAGGCTAAGAAACAAAGTCAAACATAAAATAAGGGGCCAAGGCCCTATAGAGAATTCAGGGAATTAATAACATAAACAAATCTAACAAAAAGTACAACCTAAGAAAGATCAAGATGATAAACACCAATCCAAAAAACTTATTAACAAAAACCTTTGAAAAATAAGTAAAAACAACAAACATGTAAAAATATAAAAATTAAGAAAATTAAAAACTAAGAAGACAAGATGGGGACTCAACTTCTGCTAATATTCTAGCCATTATCTCTATTCAAATTATTAGGTCTTTTTTCAATTTCTAGGGCCTCCGTGAATTTTCAATGATGGAAATGATTAATCCTGGCAATGACTTAGGCATCCTCAATGCATGTGATGATTAAATTTATTTGCATGCTCTGCCAAAGCAGAGGAGTGGGTCCTACCATGCTTAATGTCAGTGGCGTGCTCATGAATCCTTTGATTAATTGAGCGACCGGTCTCACCTATGTAGGGAGTCCCACAAGAGCAAGGGATAATGTAAACACCTTTCATATTTTTAGGGTCCACCAGATCTTTTACAGATCTTAGGGAAATTCGGATGGATTTAAAGGCCTAAAGGTTGAAGTAACCTTATGATTCCTTAAGGTCTTCACAATCTTGTCAGTGGTCCCTTGGATAAAAAGGAAATGCACTATTGGAAATCGATCCTTGGGATCTCTCTTAGCCCTAGGACATTTTTTTGCTTTGAGGAAAGCCTTAGTACATTGGTGTCTATTGTACCCATTATTAATGAAAACCCTTTGGAGGTGCGCTTTCTCATCATTAAGATGGTTGTCAAATTTAGAAACTCTTAAATATCTAACTGCTAAAGTGCTGAGAACACTGAGCTTTTCAGTCAGGAAATGATGAGATTTAGCATGAAGATATTGCTTCGTGTGAGTTTTATTCTGAAAGACTTAATGGGAAAAAGAGCCATCATCATTCCTTGAAAGGAGGACGTCAAGGAAGGGTAGACTACCATTGCTTTCATATTCCATGGTGAACTTTATGGAACTTGACTGATTGTTAAGATGAAGGAAGAAAAGGTCCAACTCTTCATTACCATGGGACTAGATGAAACAAGTGTCATCCACAAACCTCTTCCACAACTTAGGGAGAAGACGAGAAGAGGCTAAGGCTTTAGATTCAAAATCCTCCATGAAAATATTAGCCACCACAGGGGAGAGGGGGGAACCCATGGTGACACCACAAGTTTGCTCATAGAATTCGCCATCAAAAGAGAAGAAAGTAGAGGTAATACATATATCAACTAATCTAGCAATATCAAGATCCGTAATACGCTTGATGACTTCAATGGCCTCATTGATGGGGATATTAGTGTCGAGGGAGAACACGTCGAAACTCACAAGCTTGTCATTGGGAGCAAGTTTGATACTCTTTAACTCATTGACAAACAATGCAGAGTCCTTGACAAAGGATTGTGTATGGCCAACAAGGGGCATAAGCTTCAGGGCTAAATATTTAGCAAGAATATAGGTCGGCCCTCCTATTGTGTTGACAATGGGTCTGAGAGGAGCCCCAACCTTATGAATATTTGGAATGCCATAGATTCTAGGGGTAAGAGGGCTACTTTCAATAAGCTTATGACTGAGTGAGTTGACCAAGCTACTAGATTTTATAGCAAGAGCCACATTTTTGGAAATTTTCTTCAAATGATCCTTATTCAATTTCCTGTAGCTCCCACTATTACAAAGGTGGTCCAACATCTTCCTTTGATAATCCTCTTTATCAAGAATAACTATACCACCACCCTTGTCGGATTTGAGAACAACAACATCCTTGTTATCGTTTAATGCCTTGAGAGCATAAAACTCAAGTTTGGTGATATTGTTCTTGGGGGGATTTTACTTCCTAAGGACCACAACACAATCTTGCCAGATGATATCTTTAGTGACATCGGGTAAGTCTCTAATACCATATTCAATGTCACAAATGATATCATTAACTGGGATCTTTCTAGGAGCAAGGGAAAAAATTAAACCTTTCTCCAATAGACTAAAAACCGAAGGGTCAAAAGAAAAGCTAGAGAGATTGATAAGCCTATTACTGGAGGGGGAAAGAGAATTAGAACAACCATTATTACTCGAACATAAAGTCCTACTATAAACTACATTATTATTATTATTTCTAATATTATTCCTATTATTAATATTGAATGGAGAGTCATCATTATTGATGTTATTATTATTTTTATTATACTCATTTTTCTATTAAAGTTATTAATAGAAATACCCCTATTATCATTAATCAGAAAATTTTTAATATTATTATTATATTTTTTATATTGTTATTAATAGTATGCACTCTTTTCAAGAATGTATTAAAAGACCTAACTGAAACCACCATATTAGAAGGTAACGACTCTGCAGAAACATTTTTGAAGTCAGAGTCAACACCAATAGAGACACAATACAATTGAGTTCGAGAGAAGTGAACCATGTCTGAACCCGAGTTGGTGAAGAGGGACCGAGTAATAGCCAACGAGGAGATCACCTCCATATCATTGCTAACCTCCAACGCATCCAGACAAGGTCATATGCAGTGAATTGAGACCGAGTCGGTGTTGGTGGAACGATGGAAAGGTGACAAGGGGAGTGCCACTAGTTATGAGAAAACTGACGTTAAAGGGAGACCATCCATCCACTATCGAGGGGAGAAAGGGGGTAGGGGAGGGACGACCAGTAGGTGACCGAAAACAACCATGCGAACCAGGAGAAATGAAAAATGGGGAAGATCCAAAATGGACAAAGAAATTATTAAATGAAAGAGGTTGACCTTCAATGGGGAAATAATAGGATGGAGGATAGAGAGGCGAGTCTGATGAGCAACCAAGATCAACTGGAACACTCGAACCCTAACCATCTGTTGCCACATTAGTAGATATAACCTGGGAATCAGTGGAACCATCGAGCTGCACAGGACGAGAGGGAGGAACTATGGAGAGGGGAAGGATCCAAAGCGGGGAATTCGCAGGGCTATTACATCCAATACAAGAGCTAGCTCCAACATCACCATGATCACCCTTGGTGGTGAAAGAGCAAGAGATACAGCTAACCCAAGATGCAATACCATAAAAACACTTTCTAAAAGACTAGAAGCTATATCATGATAAGAGAGCAGAGACTTGTTGTGGTCTCTCTCTACACTAAAATCCCCATCAATGAGACAATTGAAGTCATCAAGTGTATTACGGATCCTGATACCGCTAGATTAGTTGATATCTGTCTCACCTCTACTTTCTTTTCTTTTGATGGAGAATTCTATGAGAAAACTTATGGTGTCACCATGGGTTCCCCCCTCTCCCCTTTGGTGGCAAATCTTTTCGTGGAGGATTTCAAATCTAACGCCTTTGCCTCTTCTCGTCTTCTCCCTAAGTTGTGGAAGATGTTTGTGGATGACACTTGTGTCATCTGGTCCCATGGTAAGGAAGAGTTGGACCTTTTCTTCTGTCATCTTAACAATCAGTTGAGTGCCATAAAGTTCACCATGGAATATGAAAGCAATGGTAGTTTTCCCTTCCTTAACATCCTCCTTTCAAGGAATGATGATGGATATTTTTCCCATCAAGTCTTTCAGAAGAAAACTCACACGGAGCAATATCTTCATGCTGAATCTCATCATGTCCTGTCTCAAAAGCTTAGTGTTCTCAACACATTAGCAACTAGAGCTTTAAGAGTTTCTAATGAAAACCATCTTAATGACGAGAAAGCGCACCTCTAGAGGTTTTTGATTAATAATGGGTAGTGTAGACACCAATGTACTAAGGTTTTCCTCAAAGCCAAAAAAGGTCCTAGGGCTAAGAAAGATCCCAAGGATCAATTTCCAATAATACATCTCCCTTTTATCCAAGGGACCACTGACAAGATTGCGAAGATCTCAAGGAAGCATAAGGTTACTTCAACCTTTAGGCCTCTAAATACGATCTGAGTTCCTTAAGATCTGTCAAAGACCCAGTGGACCCTAAAAATATGAAAGGTGTTTACGTTATCCCTTGATCTTGTGGGACTCGCTACATAGGTGAGACCGATTGCTCGATTAATCAAAGGATTCGCGAACATGCCGCTGACATTAATCATGGTAGGACCCACTCCTCTCCTTTGGCAGACACTGCAAATAAATCTAAGCATCACATATGCATTGAGGATGCCCAAGTCATTGCTAGGGTTAGTCATTTCCATCATCAAAAATTTAGGGAGGCCCTAGAAGTCGAGAAAAGGCTCAATAATTTGAATAGAGACGATGGTTGGAATATTAGCAGAAGTTGGGTCCCCATCCTGTCTTCTTATTTTATTTTATTTTGTTATATTTTAATATGTTTGTTTCTTTTACATGTTTTTCAAAGGTTTTTGTTAATAAGTTTTTCAGCTTGAGTGGGCCTAATGGTTAAGAGCATGTGTTTCCTTCTAAGAGGTCACAGGTTCAAAACTAGAGGGGGGTAGAGTATGTATGCCTTCGTAGACTTAGCATTCAAATCGCTGCGCGGAGGTGGGTTCCTTGTCCCACAAACAAGGGGGTCTCATACACCAATTTGGTGTCTAGCTTCGCTGTGACCTTAAAAATGGATATTATTATTATTATTATCATCTTGATCTTCTTTAGGTTGCAATTTTTATTAGACTTTGTTTATGTTATTAATTCCTTGAATTCTCTATAGGGCCTTGGCCCTTATTTTATGGTTGACCTTGTTTCTTAGTCTTTCTTTGATTATTTTTAGTTTGAATTTTATTTATTTACATTTTATGAATATGTTTTTTATTTTGGCATTTTTCTCATTAAATTAAAAAAAAAAGTTATTAATAGGATCTTGACTCAATTATTTAGTAATAGGGACTCATTTTGTTTTCGCTCCTTATTTGAAGTTTGACTTTTAGAATTTTTAATTTTTTTCTATACATATTTAACTTATTGCTTATAGTTGAAGTTAAAGATAAAAATATATAAACTAGCCATTTATTATTGAAATTAAAATATAATATATATAAACCCGTTGTTTTTATAGTTATTATCTAAACCAGGGGTCTTTACATTGCTCTCTATTTAAGCTTATGCCATGATCTGTCTCTTCATCTTGCCTTGACTATGAACCACACTGGATGGTTCGAAACGTGTTAGCAAGAATTCTCCTATGTGATTTCTAACAATGATATTATTATTTAATTAAATTATTCAATATTATTTAATTATTTAATAATTTTAAATTATTTAAATTTTAGTATTATTAAAATTATAATTATTTAATTATTCACTAACCATATATATTAATAACAATAATAATTATTTAATAATAACAATAATTATTTTAAAAGGATTATAATTACTTTTAAAAATAATTAAATAATAATAATAATAATTTTACTATGGTAATATTTTCTGTGTAATGTTATTTTTGTTATTATATATTTATCAATATTTTATGTGGTAGATACAAATGAAGCTTTATGTGTATATTAATCACATGCATAGAGAGAAGAAGTAATGAAGCTCTAGAAGATGATGAATATAGATTATATGATATCATTAACTACATTTAAGTTATACTTGCAAATCAAGTTCAATTTTGAGAACTATTAATTAATTATAGTTGTAATGTTCACTTTGAGATCTTATGATAAAAATAAGTATTCAATTATAACTATGTGAGTTTCACTTTACATTTTATGTAAAGCATTATTTTTTGAAGAAAAAAAATAAAATATCAAAATGTGTATTTTTTATTATTATTGTTTTTTGTGAAATGTTTAAAATTATTGCTTTTTAGTGAAAATTATATTAGACTCTCTTATGACTGAATTATCATGTATGTTTTTGCACAAGAGATGCTCTACAGCTCAATATGACAGCAATGTTGTAAAACATTAATTATGTAAAATATTATGTAAGATAATGTTAATTATGTAAGATGTTATATAATATAATGTTATTTTGAATCAACATCAAAATTAAAAAATAATAATTATATATTTTAATTATATATAATTAAACATCAAGGCCGGATAGATCTAGATTTAATATCGATATCTGGTCTCTCTTCAGTTTTTCGGTTTTTTCTCAGCACAAATGATAGACAATTCCTACCAGAACCTCGGAATGGTGATTCATATTCCTGAAAACATTGAAGTTGAGGGTAGCTTTCAGTAAGCTGAATAGACTGGTGCGATGGTTGGTGTATTCACAAGGTTCGATTATGGGGGGCAGGTGAACCTACATAGAAGTTTTATCACAAAGTTTGGAAAGTTTAGTGGTAGAGGATAAATGATAACTTCTGATTACATTCGTAAGTTCACAGTCCGATATGGTGCAGGGATGCAAGGATAAAAATGTGAGAAGGGCCCATCAATGTTAAGATTTGCCATAAATTAGCTTCTGGGGCATCATTTCAAAGTGCAGATATATACTTAGTAATTGTAATTGGGACCGCCTACAGTTGTATCTCCTCTTGTACTGTTATTTTGTTGAAGTAGCATAATCTGTGTGTGGTTTTGCCTTGCGATGGTGAATGAGTTACAGTTACTGTTACTGTTGCCATTATAATGTAGTTCCTTATATACTTGATCCTAGGGATCCAGTGATACCAACAATGCATGTAAGTTTAATTCTTTTACTTGTCTTTGCAAGTTACATAACTGCAGGAACCACTCAATATCTCATGTATTGTTACAGAGCACTATCTTTGTGATAATGAGAGGAGACCACCTGATCTATCTCTTTTTTCTCTGTTTATCTTTGCTTTTACACATGAATGATGAGATCTTGTAAATTCCAAGATACCAAAATTATCATTAAACATCAGCAAAACCAAAAGGCTTAGTAAATTATATAGCTAACATAAAGGCACAACCAATAATGCCAATATTACAATTTGACTGTAATAAACCAAACACTCTACCATTATAATACCTTGAATGCCTCGGTAATTGTCTCTGCTCCTGCATCCACATTGACTTGACACAGGATAACATTCTCTTAATAAAAGTGCACTTAAAGTTTATTGGATCTAAAGCTTCTAAGCCATGTTGCATGTGTACAGCTGAGGGAAGATGTGGGTACAGGGATGAAAACCTTTTGAACTATGGGTAGGTATAGGTATGTTGATTTCTTTAGTAAAGGATGATAGAATCAGGATGTGGTGCAGGTACGGTACAGGAGGGGATGGAAGTACCCATGCAACAATGCTTCTAAATTATCCTGCGCTCAAACTTAGTTCCTTTCAAAATAATACACACAGTGACTCAAATCTCTGTTCATTTTAACTTCACGGTTCTCCTCTAGGATGAACTCTGCATCTTCAAAGAATACTCCAGTGTTATCATCTTCCAGAGTTGTCATATATATCTATGCCAAAGATATTAACAGGATTACTTTTTCCTTTCAGAATCCTCTATTTCTCTGTGACATAACAAAAACATGTCGCAACAGAACTAACAGCAGAATTGTTGAGGGTAAAGTCATTTCAGCTCTTCAAATCTAATATGAGTTAGTGGAAGCCACTTTGATCCAGAGATGAAGTTCTGGACACTGAATGAACTTGCTAGTTCTTCAGAGATTTGTAAGGACCAGTACACTCTCTCAGAAGCTTGGCTTCCAGGGCCTTCATTCTGAAACTCTCCCATGAATACATTCACTAGAACTAGATCTTCATTGGTTGCGAGCCATCCAGCACGGTCCACTACTCTGGTAAGATATGAATGGATGAAAACTGTGCATGAGTATTGCTTCAAAGGTCTCCCCAGGTATGTAGTAAAGTTTTTGGACGAGGATAAGAGTTCATGGGTTCCATCAACCCTACATTTCTGAAAAGAAAATCCAGTGTTTTGATTGGGATCAGATTTGGCCTGTGCTGTACAAGTGCCTTTTTGTCCCAGAAGTGGCTTTAAAACCATTAGGGTGCAATTCTGAAATAATGAAGCAGAGTTGCCAAAGATGAAGTCCACTGTGCCAAATATTGTACATTCTCTATAGAATTGGCGCAGTGTGTGTGAATATAGAGTTGCCTGATATCCCTTGAATGAGCAATTAAAGAAGGCCGTTTGGTCTGCACTCACTCGAAGAGCAACTGCTCGCATACTCTTGGGACCCGAATTGTTTTCAATTGTCAAATCTCGAGCAATGAATCCATTTCCATCAATAGCTTCATCACCAAAAATGCTTATATTAGTTATATGCTAAACGAACCTAACATATTGTCACTATATGCAGGCACTTAGAAAGCCATTGGCACTGAAAGGAAAAAAGCAGCTGGAAAACAATTCTAAAACTAAGGTTCACTCTGCCTTATGAGATGACAAAAAAATGGTGAATAAAGAAATGCATGTAATAAAGCAACTAGAAAATTGTGCAATTTTCTCAAATGCATGTGATAAAACGAAATTAGTTTTAGGAATAAGACTTGCATGCAATGGCACTAGTTTTCTTTATAAAGAAAAAGGAAAGTGAATATATGACAACTATTCAATATAAATAGAAACTTAAAGGGTTTTCTCTTGCCATTCAGAGCATGGATCTATTAGGCATAACTACCTTTTAAATATGATGGAAAGAATCCTAAGTCTCGATGAAAGAGAAGTGGATTAGATGAGGCTGCTGGTACTGTAAGGCAAAAAATTGTGATGTTCTATAATGTATTCTAGATAGAAGTACAAGTCTACTTATACATTCATATATGTTGTATCCTAAGTCTATACAAGAATACAGAATAGACTCGTAAACACGTAGATGAACATAGGTTATATACAAAGAAAGTAAATATAAAAAGATCATATCATCTGCACATAGATAGTGGATAGTGGAAGAAAAAGTAAATGATATATGGTAGCAAAAAGGGTCCAGCAATCTCCGTTAAAGGGTCTAGCAATCTCCATTATGTCCAACTCTTCAACCATTTCAATGTTATTTGACTGCTTTGTATGGGTGAAGCTAGATAGTTACAAAGAGAATAACTAACTGGTAGAGTCAGTTGACTGGTGAAAGCCAGTCAACAAATTGATGCTCGATAAGGGTCACCAGTTGACTGCTTAAAGTCAACTAATCCTTTCAACAACAAATCAACCCAGAGGATCATCCGACCAAGATGCACTGATAAAGATGCTACCTTCAACATGTATTATATAAATAATGGATTGAAAGACCGAGTGAACAGAAAGAATAATGAGGTTACTGAACTTCTCACAGAAGCAAGTCTCACAAATTTAAGGTGAAGGTATTGAATCTAGATTCTATTTCGCAGAGAATCTCACAACTAATTAATAAATACAGGGACAAAAGAGGCTACCAAGCCTTTTTAGAAAAGTGTCACTTAACATGATTATTGAAGACAGAATAGTCCCATCATTTTAAGGTCCAATAAACCAGAAGTTTGAAAGAGGTTAAGTAGACAATAAAGCAAAATAATTATCAATCAGAACAATAAATCTCAGTAAGTTTAAAACTCCGTTGCAACATCCTCTTGATTGCATCTAAGGTCCATAAGACTCTGTGAAAACTTAAGAATGGAAATGTCAAATATTTGGGGTAGCCAGACTCAAATTTACTGTGATGATGTATGCGTAGATGCTACTGCAGAGAATCTCACAACAATTAACAAATACAGGGATAAAAGAGGCTACCAAGCCTTTTTAGAAAAGTGTCACTTAATATGACTGTTGAAAACAGAATAGTGCCATCATTTTAAGGAACCAGAAGTTCGAAATAAGTTAAACATACAGTAAAACAAAATACTTATCAATCAGAACCATAAATCTCAGTAAGTTTAATATTCAACATCCTCTTGACTCCATCTAATGTCCACAAGACTCTGCGAAAACTTATGAATAGAAATGTCAAATATTTGGCGTAGCCAGACTCAAATTTTCTATGATAATGTAGATGCTAATACAGAAAAAGGGAATGGAAAGAGACCGGGCCTTGAAAAATAAGAGGCAATATCAAATAATAAAAATGTAAACAAGTTTGCATGCTAGAGAGATAGAGAGATCGAATGAAAGCTATTTTATAGACTGAACAGGCCAAACTATTTCACATAAACAATGAACTTATCCGAATTTGACAAACAGGGAGAGAATTGGCAATTTCACATAAACAATGAACTTATCCAAATTTGATAAACAGGGAGGGAATGAGCATTTTGAACCTCCAAACAGAACTATCTCTGGCAGATATTAAATCAAAAACAGGATATTTTAGAGAAATGACTAGTTAGCATGACACTATTTTTCCTTTTAAGTAAATTAACCTATAAGAGAAAATTTTGAGGGAGGGCGATTAGATGGGTCTTTTGAACATTAGTATGAAACATTATCTCATAGAAGGCATTAACTAAAGCCATCAGATTTGTGGTACAGGCACGTATTGCAACTTTGCTGGGAAGATTTATCTTTTTACTTAGCTTATACTTTCGAAACAATGCAGCATTCGCACTTGCTGGAATCGTAGACACCCTACCTAAGAGATATGATGGGACATAATCAAGGCTATTGACAAGAGTATACAAGGAAATGACAGCAAGGCAAGATGAAATGATATATACCCTTGTATTATGCAAACATGTAACAGAGAAAGAGGCCAAGGACAACTTACCCACAGTGGCTGATCTGTAAACAGTCATTCCATCTTTCTCACTCTTGCTTCCGGAGATGATAGTGTTACTATTACCATCACCAATGAAAACAATGTTGATCGTTTTCTTCGAAACAATGACATTCTCTTCATAAACCCCGGCTTTTATATGAATCACATAGCTCTGATTTCTGCTCAGAGGAGCAGCATCTACTGCATCTTGGATCCTTGTATAATTCCCACTTCCATCGTTGGCTACAACTATATCTGGAACTAGTGATTTATCCTCAAGTAAATACCTCCTCTTTCTTTCCGAAATCCAGCTGGGAAGCTGAGCAGAATCTCCCACATCCGAAAGCAAACGCCTTGAATGTGGTGGAGTTGCAGACCCTCCTACCAACATTGGCAAAGCCTTGATGAGAGACAAACAATTACTCAAGAGTTGAGACACATTATTGCCCTCTTCCATGATGTAATCAATGGGATTTCCTTCTGTATTACCGAGGCCATCAAAGCATGTGGTGTGATATGTCAGAGATGAGCTTACCCATGTCTGCAAATCAGAGATATCATCTAAATTGGATTCTAAAAGCTTAGTCAAGGACGAATTCAATCCATCTAGTGAATACTCGAGAAGCTCCACACAGTCATTGAGAGGCAATGACACCATGTGATCTGTTTCATCCTGAATCGAGTTCTCCATAGTTTGCATTGCTTGACTGATTCCTTCCATACTTACTCTGATGGATATTGCAACCAGCTTCAAGGTAGACGCATTCATTGCTCCAGGGAACGAAGAAAGTGAACGAATGCATGTGTCTGGATAGAGGGTGCCACTGCAAACCATCTGTATGGTTTTCATTCCATCTTTCAAACTAGGCGCCCCCTCATTATTGAAGAGTACTCTTTCTAATCCAACTGCTAAACAAGCAATGGCAACTCCAAGGAAAAAGACCAACAAACCCAGGAATATGTATCGCTTTTTTGCAAATCTCTCTGGCCTTGCCTCATCCTGCCCTTGTCTTTCAATCTTCCAGTAGCTGTTCATAAAAGTCTTCATGTTTACACTAGTTGTTGGAGCCGATTATCCCTTTCATACTTTCATCCTATGTCTTCAAAGTTCAAGGTCTACCCTCTAAACCACATTGTCTTACAATATCTTTGTTGCAAAGGAAGCTTCTGTTTAGAAATCTGCAATGCAGCAGCAAGATTTTCTTTCAAAATATAGGCTACTCTATGACTGACCTAAAAGCAAAACCCACTTACCATCCATCATTTTTCCAACAAGGGACTACTCTACAGCTGGCCTAAATACAAAAACCTACATACCATCAAGCATTTTCTTTTAATTATAGACTACTGTAGAACTGAGCTAAAAGCATTAAACAACGTACCATTCATCATTTTCAGCGCCTGGGATCAGGATAAAACTCCACACGGGATTTCTCTACCAAGCTATAGTTCAAGTAATGAGAGAGCCCACTCTCACTAAATTGCAGATGGCTCAAACCTTATATGGGCCAGTTCTATTATTATGTATAAAGAAGCCATAAGAAAACGATATTTGCTGAAGAAAAAACTTTTGACTCTTACTGCAGATTATTAAACAATAATGCAACGTTGCATATATCCTGATCCTTTGTTCCGAATCTTACCAGAAAAGAATAAAGCAAAGCCAATCAGTACCCTGTTTCACATTCATCAGTGTCAAATCTCTGTTCTAAATCTCTGTCCCACACCCTATTCTCCACTGTACAGGAAGCAAGAAAACGCCAAATTTTGTTGTCTGCTTGCGCAGTATGGGCACTGACATTTCATCCTATAGCTCCTCACAGCAGTCGCTGCTGCTGCAAAAACTACAGTAACAAGCCAATGTAAATCAACTACATCGTGTTTATCTTTCACTCTGGCAAAAATATATTAGTGCACGCATTCATTATCGTACCTAACACATGTTTCATTCAGGTTGCAGCAGATTCTACGTTTTACAAAGACCTTCCTCCTCCCAACGGACTGATTATTTTATCTGGCTTTGAATAAAGTGTTTAAAGTCCCAAAACGGCCTGTGTACAGTGCTTATTCCAAGGACCCACTTTCCCTTTGGAACATGTAGGTAGGTAGGTAGGGTCGGCATGGCAACTTGAGCTTTAACTAGGACTAAACTGGCATGGCAACTTGAGCTTTAACTAGGACTAAACTTGAATGGCAGGCATGACTTGTTTGATAATGACACTTTCACTTGTACGATGTGTGGTTTGACGGTAAGTTACATGGGCGAAGCTCGGGGATGACCTACTGTGGTGGCGGCTAGAGGGGTGGATTCCCATTTCCCGTGAGTCTGCTCTTGCTAAAATCATAAGAACTTAGTATACCCGACTTGCAGGTGGTTGGTTATGCTCTTGATGTTATAGTGGCAGCTCGTATTCCAAAAAACCTAAAAGCATGCAAGTTCAAGGAACATTTAGTCAAACTTTGGAAACAAGAAATGGACTGATACGAGAATGGAGGGCCAAATTGAATATCAAGCTTGGGAATTGAATCGAGATGATGGTCTGACTCTAACACAATAAAGCCAATAATTCAGAAAGCTAACGATTTTTTAATACATATTTAGGAAAAAATGTGAAAAGGCAACCATAGGATAGATCACTTTGAATATGATATGTTTTTGTTTTTATTAAAAAGGGTGTAGGAAATTCAGGAGTGGAGTTTGATGCCAATTTTTTTAATGAAAAATGCCGAGGGAATTCAGGAATGCAGTTTGATAGTAAAACTATTCATGAATATTGTTTATTAAATGTATTTTGTTTATTAAATATGAGTGAATTTTAAAAATGTAATATAAAATTATTTATAAAATTAAGAAATAGGTTACATTTTGTTTATTAATTACAACTAATATTTATTTAAAATTTAATTAAAAAATTAAGAGATCTGTCATAATAAAAATATTTTGATATTTTAATGTTTAAAAGAAAAATATGATAAGTAAATATATATATTTTTTATTAGTAGATAATATATAAAGTTTTTCGAATAGAGTGATTTTCGAGACAAGGGAATGGGTACTAATGAGTCGAGGGTCATGGCAACACACTCTCGACCAGTGTAACAACTGATTAACTGTCATTAAACTTACCCTCAAGTGTGCTATTGAGAGGACGACACAATGATCAGTTTGATAGCATGAAGTGTGTTGGGAGGGTGGCCATGATGAAGAGTCTGGTACTGATATATCGCTTGTCATTCTCTGAGATCCGGGAAGAGGGAGGAGTAATTCGATCTGCAGTGAGATATCTCGATGCAGACATAGGGCATGAGAATGTAAGGTGTTGGGATGGAAGCAACCAGGAGAAGAACGTGAAGTTGAGGTTCTTGTCACCCTACACATGCCCAACAACGACTGCAACACTCATGCCCTCAACCTTGGCATTTTATTGTGATAAGTGGTAATTCATGACAACATAATGGTTATGGGAATTGTCACTTCAATTGGCTCAATTGCATACATTCCAATTACAATTTAGGGAAGAGGAAACTATTGTTGTGTTTTTCTCCTCTCTTCAGGCACATTAGGTGGAATGATTCACTTCTCCCGCAAGGTGATATCATATTTCAATTCCAGATCCTCTTCTCTATTTGTGATTACATGCTTTTATCTTACGTAGTAGTTCTAGTTTCACTCTCCTTTTTCGAATGGAGTGTCATGGTGGGTGGATTCTCTCTATGTGACGCCCATCACTTGAAGCCTAGTTATTGCGGAGGGTTGTGGAGGTTGAGGGGTGTTAAAATTGACAACTAGGGCCAAACTCCATGTGGGTCATCTTATTCATGGCTGATAATATTTTTATTAGATTCCTCTCATTGAGAGGTGTAGGATTGATCTAAGTATCATCCGATTCTGATAAGTATTTATGGAGATATGAATTTATTTTGATTATGGAATAATTATCAAGTCGACCAGCAACTCATGTAGGCTCAGAAGCCCAACAGTCGCATCTATTCAATCATCAACAATTGTGTATAAATACAAGAGGTATTTTCCTCATTTGGACTCACTCACTCATCACATCTCTCTCTCTCTCTTATGCGCAGAAAAGAGGCTCTTCTCTTACTGCGCAGAAAGAGACTCTTCTCTCACACATGTGGAAGGAAGGTGCAGAATTTAGGGCTACAACTGCAAAACCAAAGTTTGACCAGCGTTGACCATCAGTCTGCCTCTCGGAATTGCGTTATAGGTGAATCTGGATCTCCTCTAAAGGCCACATTTTTTGGTGAAGGAATCAAGTCGATCCGATGGTCGGTTTGCAAGATATTGTTTGCCCTAGTTTGGCTGATCTAGGGTTTGTTGCTGCTGATGTAAATCAGATTTATGTACTATTTCTCTCTGCTGAATTATTAAAGATAAAGGAAGATTTGATCAAAGGGTTGCCCCGCATTGGGGTTTGTCCCTGGCTAGCCGCCACATCTTGTGTCTCTTGTCTTGGCTTGTTTTCTGTCGATCGATTAATGTTCTATCTACACTTTACTTTATGCACATGTGATTGCTAATCTGTGGATTATAATAAGAAAGACAAGTAAACTGCTATAAGCATAGAACATACCATAAATTAACATCGTACCGGAGCTGAGGTGAAGACAAATCCCGAGCAAGAGCAAGAGCAATCACCGAAGAGAAGATTGGCAAGGATATCCTAAAAGAACTATGGGGCCCTCAACGCTCTTCCCTACCGAAGACAAGCTCCGTGAGAAAGCTGACTATCATGGATGGAAGATGTCAATCAATCTAACCTTAGAAGATCAAGGAGTATTGGACCATGTGAGAGGCAATATTGTTGAGCCTCCATCAAATGCACCCATTGTTGCCAGGAACAAATGGAAAACCAATGAAGTCAAAACAAAAAAGATCATCCGAGATTCTATCGACAAGTGCCTGGTGGCCTACATCTCCGACCTAAACACCTCCAAGGAAATCTATGATAGACTGGTGAGTTTATTTAAATTTAATGATGCAAATCAAGTTTTGCTTCTTAGAAATAAGCTGAAGGAAATTAAGAAGGGAAAAGATGAGAGTATGCAAGCATACTTCTTAAGAATCACCAAGATCAGGAACAATCTCCTATCTATTGGGGAGACTATTACTGATAGGCAAATGGCACTCACGACTATTGGAGGATTACCATCCGAATGGTACATGTTTAGGACTACTCTTCTGAACAATAATGTAATTCCTGGTTTCGAGGAATTAATGGCTAGATGCATTCAAGAAGAAACAAGGGTAGAAGAGCAAGAAATGTCCATGCCTAAAGGTCCTCTTGCTGCCTTTTCTTCTCATGCTAAGAAAATAAATAATTCCGGGACTAAATCAAAAAGAAAAGTTGGACCTAAGGGTGGAAGAAAAGGACGATGTTACATTTGCGATAAAGCAGGTTACTATGCAAGGGAGTGCCCTGATAGAAAGGACTCACACCGGGACAATGATCAAATTCCCTCTCATGGCAATCAAAGGAATGGCAAATTCAAAGGTAAAAGGAGTGCTGAAAATCAAGGAAGAGGACAATCATTCAAGAAGGCTAGAAATTCCAGGTATGAATCCAACATTGTTGAAAATAAGCAGGATGAATATTATCTACCAGCTGCTCTATCTACCTCTGCTCCTTCGGACTCAATGGGAATTTGGCTCATTGATAGTGGTGCCTCAAGGCACTTCACTAGTTACAAAGAAGTTCTCCATAATCTGATAGAGAAAGAAACTAACCTGGAAATTGTCCTTGGAGATAATATGAAATATCCCGTGAAAGGTGTAGGCAATGTCTCTCTCAAATTGAATCAAGGTGATACAATCCACTTACAGGATGTATTATATGTACCTGACCTCAAAAAGAACCTGGTGTCCATCTCGGCAATGGAAGACAAAGGTTGCAATGTAATCTTAAGTGATGGAAAGGTACGTATATGGAAAAATAATGTTTAAGATGCCTTCACTCTTAGGTTTCGAGTTGATTCATTATATCAGGTCGGTGGAAGTCCACTAGGTGTCATGTCTTGTGACACATCTCTTTAGTTCGAACTTTGGCATCGAAGGTTTGCCCACCTTCATTACAAAGCTCTACCCGATGTAAGACAAATGGTAACAGGGATGCATGAATTCCAAGTAGAGAAAGAAGGTGTATGTCCGGGATGTGCTGAAGGAAAGCTCAAAAGGGGACCATTCCCCTCAAGCCAAAGCAAGACCTCCGATATATTACAACTGGTTCAGTCAGACATATCTGGTATGATGCATGTGAACTCCTTGGGAGGATATTCATATTAACTTACTTTTACAGATGACTATTCTAGAAAGATTTGAATATACTTCTTGAAAAATAAGGATGAAGTGTTCTCTTGGTTTCGACACTTAAAAGCCTTGATCGAGAATCAAACTAAAAGAATATCAAGATCTTAAGGACTGATAATGGGACTGAATACGAATCTAACTAGTTTCATGACTTCTGTAAAGAGGTTGGCATCAAGAGGGAGACTACTACACCATATATTCCTTAACAGAATGGTGTGGTGGAAAGGAAGAACCATACGATTGTGGAAGCTGTCCGTGCCATGCTCCATGATCAAAGACTTTCGAATTTTCTATGGGTCGAAGCTGCAAACACCGCCGTATATGTATAAACCGATGCCCTCATCAAGCACTGGGTTCCAAGACTCTTGAAGAAATGTTCACCAGTAAGAAACCTGACGTATCTCATTTTAGAATTTTTGGAAGCCCTGTATATTTTCATGTGCCGAAAGAGAAAATGAATAAATTGGGTGCATCTAGAAAGAAAGGAATCTTCGTGGGCTATGGTGAAAATACTAAGGGCTATAGAATCTATGTAGCTGGTCAAAGGGAAGTCATGATTATTCATGATGTCACCTTTGACGAAGATATGGCCCTCAGCAAGGTGGACAATCTTCCGACTTTGGAACTCTCAAGAAGCCTACACCAAGGAACTGAAAGAAAAGGATGATGAAACAATGCCTGATATGGAAGAACTGATGCATCCTATTGATCCACCTAAGCCTTCCTCTTCTAGGAAGAGGCCCTCTTGGGTTAGGGGGCTACTTGATGATGTTGAAGGACACACTGCACCCCGAGGAACCTTTCGTGAAAGTAAGAAACCCAACGGGTATCAGGGATACTTGACCATCATGAGCACGATCATACAAAATGAGCCTTCATCATTCTTAGAAGCCATCAAGCATCAAGTATGGAAGGATGTTATGACCGAAGAATATGAGTCTATTATGAAGAATGATGTCTGGGAAGTAGTTTCCAGACCCCGGGACAAGACAGTTGTCACTTCTAAATGGATTTACAAGATAAAGCATGCAGCAGATGGAAGTACGGAAAAATATAAGGCTCGTTTTGTCGCTCGTGGCTTCTCCCAAAAGGAAGGTATAGACTATGATGAGATATTTGCACCTGTTGCCAGATGTACCACCATCCGCTTGATCATAGCCTTTGCGGTTTCACAAGGATGGAACCTACATCAGATGGATGTCAAGACTGTGTTCTTGCATTGTTTGATCAAAGAAGAGGTCTACATGGAGCAACCCGAAGGATTTTGAGATTTATGATTGAAAATCTCATGTATGCAGGTTGAAGAAGGCCCCTTATAGGCTGAAGCAAGCACCCCGAGCATGGTATGAGAGGATCGATAGCTACTTAATGAAGCTGGGATTCACTAGGAGTGAAGCCGATCCTAACCTTTACTTTAAGGTTGAAGATGACAAACCTCTCATACTGGTGTTGTATGTTGATGACCTCTTCCTAACAGGTGTAGACCCTCTCATTCACAAATGTAAGAGGGAGTTGGCTTCTGAAATTGAAATGAAGGACCTAGGACTGATGCACTATTTCCTAAGACTTGAAGTCTGGCAGAAGCCAAGGGAAATTTTTCTATCTCAAGGAAAATATGTGGTGAAAATATTGGAAAGATTCGGTATGGTGGACTGCAAGCTTGTAACTACCCCGATGGAGCTTGACTTTAAGAAGTTAAGCGATAGCGCTGCTAGACCTGTTTTATGAAATGCCACCAAGTATCGTCAACTCGTCAGAGCATTAATGTTCTTAGTGAACTCCCGTCCAGACATATGCTTTGCAGTAAACATGTTGAGTCAACATATGGTTGAACCTCACCACATACATTGGATTGGTGCCAAGAATCTGTTAAGATATCTTCATGGCACAATCACATATGGGCTAAGATACACTACCGGAGATGTGAGACTACTTGGATACATTGATGTTGATTGGGCAGGCAATGTGGAGGACCGTAAGAGCACTTCCAGGTGTTGCTTCTCCTTGGGATCTGCTTCGATATCCTGGATGAGCAGGAAGCAGAAATCGGTGGCTTTGAGCACCACCGAAGCAGAATATATTGCTGCTAGCATGGCCTCTTGTGAGGCAGTCTAGTTGTGAAATCTCTTCAGTGAGCTGTTTGGATTCACATTGGATACCATCGTGACCCTATGTGACAACCAGAGTGGGATTCGTTTATTCGAGAATCTTGTATTTCATGATCGCTCCAAGCATATCGATATCAGGTACCACTATATTCGAGATATGGTGCAGCGGGGAGCTATAAGGCTCCAACATAGCGATACAGATGAACAGGTCGTAGACATCCTGACAAACCCCCTAGGGAAGGTCAAATTCTTGAATTTCCGAGAACGACTTGGTGTCATTCAAAGAGCCTCTGATGAGGGTCCTGTATGATGTGTTGAGCTTTGGGAGTTCCGGGGGGTGCGGGGTACTTCTTGGAGCGACATATGACCACAGGGTAAAAGAATCAAAACTTTCCCTGTAACACTCCGTGGCGACTATGTAGCAGAATGATTAGTTCTCTTGTGAGGTCTGGATGATGTGTTCTCTATGACGATTATGTAGCAGGATGATTAGTTCTCCTGTGAGGTCTGGATGATGTGTTCTCCATGATGATTGTGTAGCAGGATTATTAGTTCTCCTGTGAGGATAAGATTGATTAGTTCTCCTATCAAGGCATCCTACCCATGCAGTCTAGAACTCATGGCAAGTACCTCTCATCTGATCAATGAGCAGGGAAATTAGGATAGGGACCATAGTAGTACCGATGGACGCATCGTTGTATCTACCATACTCCATATGCTAGGATGACCTTCATTGATCTGGGATCAATGATACTGGTCTGGGACCAGTGGTAGGAGTTGTACCCACTATGACGTTGACTTCAGCTCGGTTGAGACTGGTTTGGGACTAGTGGTACACACTCTGAGACTGACTTTGATTCAGTGGAGGATGATACTAGTCTAGGACCAGTGGTAGGAGTTGTACCCACTATGACGCTGACTTCGGGTCGGTTGAGACTAGTCTGGGACCAGTGGTACACACTCTGAGACTTTGAATCAGTGGAGGATGATATTGGTCTGGGACCAATGGTAGGAGTTGTGCCCACTATGACGCTGACTTCGGGTCAGTTGAGACTGGTGTGGGACCAGTGGTACACACTCTGACACTGACTTTGAGTCAGTATGATACATCCTCGATCATTTCTTCCTCTTCATAATTCAGACAAAGCATAGCAGAGCAGAACAGAGCAGAGCAGAGAAGATCAGAATAGGGCAGAACAGAGCAGAGTAGAGTAGGCAGGATAGAGCAGAGAAGAACAGGGGTCAAGTTGTACAGGGTAGTGCATTTGATGGATGAATAGTAGCAGATTGCAGATGGAGTTCTCCCTAGTTGAGAGGGAGTGTTAAAATTGGAAACTAGGGCCAAACTCCATGTGAGTCATCTTATTCATGGATGATAATATTTTTATTAGATTCCTCTCGTCGAGAGGTGTAGGATTGATCTAAAGATCATCCAATTCCGATAAGTATTTATGGAGATATGAATTTATTTTGATTATGGAATAATTATCAAGCTGACCAACAACTCATGTAGGCTCAGAAACCCAACAGTCGCATCTATTCAATCATCAACAGTTGTGTATAAATATAGGAGGTCTTTTCCTCATTTGGACTCACTCACTCATCACATCTCTCTCTCTCTCCTACACAGAAAAGAGGCTCTTCTCCTCCTACGTAGAAAGAGACTCTTCTCTCACACATGTGGAAGGAAGGTGCAGAATTGAGGGATGCAACTGCAGAACCAAAGTTTGACCAGTGTTGACCATCAGTCTGCCTCTCAGAACTGCATTGTAGGTGAATCTAGATCTCCTCTGATGGTTGCATTTTTTGGTGAAGGAATCAAGCCGATCTCACGGTCGATTTGCAAGATATTGTTTGCCCTAGTTTGGTTGATCTAGGGTTTGCTGCTGCTGATGTAAATCAGATTTATGTACTATTTCTCTCTGCTGAATTATTGAAGATAAAGGAAGATTTGATCAAAGGGTTTCCCCACATTGGGGTTTATCCCTGACTAGCTGGTGGGCCCCAGTATTGTAGCAATAATGCTACAACTCCTGGAACTCCCTTCTTTAATTTTATCAACCCAGTAGTTCGTAACAAACTTGGAAGCGACAGTGCTGTATGCACAAGTACTAGCTCTTGCCGCAGCTGTCACTTGGTCATCTGGCACAAGTCCGCTAGGGGCTTAATCCAACCTCTATGAGCTCTTAGAAGAAGCTTTTTAACTGATGGGTGAAAGCTAACTCAAAGGAAGCTAATCTACTTGCGGAAAGAAATTGAAAGCCAAAAAGAAACGCAAACCCTAACAAACCCTAATTCTACCAGCTAGTCCTACTGACGCAAATGAGAGCATGCAAACTACTGAAAGAGATGCCATTACTTCTATGAAGGTACAATACATGTGTTTAGACTAACTCTATCTGAAGAAAACATCTATTTGTATTTTTGTTCAAGTTGTTGGAATTATCATGCATGTGCTTCTAACTGGCTTTTTACTGTGCAGGGGTAGATCATGGGGAGAAATGATTGGGAAAGATTGGGAAGGTTCAGAGAGGGTATAAGGGGTCCCTAACACCCTTCTAGAGAGTTTCACAAAGTTTGGCTTCTAAGAAACCGTGTTTATGAGCTTCTTCAGGAAGTCTGCAAGGTTTCTATAGGATGTTTTGGGATTTCTACATGATGTTCTGTATTTTTTCTACAGGATGTTTAGTAATGGAATTTTGGAGCATGGATGGAGGGAAAAAGGTGGAGGAATGAGTATGGAGGTGAAATAGGGGTGTAGGGGAGTTCAAGACTTGGAGGATGGAGTTGAGGAGAAGGTGTAGATGGCTGGACTTGTTCCAAGAAGACTGAAGTAATGCTACACAAAAGGTAGGGTTATGAGGGCAGTATGGCAACGTGAGGCAAGAAACCAAGTTAGGAGATGAAGAAGATGGATTTGAGGGAGTCTGGGTAGATAGGGAAGTGGTACAGGTGCTCTGCAATTTGTGTTTCCAACTGAACCAACAAAGACATGCAAGAAAACAAAGATCTAGTTATGCTACCCTAATATGATCTAGCTAACAGTAACAAGAATGGACAACAGCTTTATTTGCAAGGAAACCATGTATATTAACTATGTAATGAAGCATTCAAAGATCTGAACATGTAACCAACTTCTGCAAATGAAAACCAAACACTAATGATTGCATGGCAAAGCAAAGTCAATGTTTTTGTGGGCAGCAAGGTCATCTTAGTCACAGCTCCTGATCCCACTAAGGGAGAGGTGAAACCACAGATGTTTGTTGGCCCTTTTCTTGAAGCTTTTTCTGTTAACAACCTGTCAACTAAATCTGAGCATGAAAATCTATTTTACCCATAAAAAACAACCTAAATAATAAAACAAGGTTTAAATCTAAATAACTGATTTTATTCTAAGAATGCAGCAAAAACACATAAAGATAATCAAAGGAGGTATTGGGCGCTTGAGATGGGCCCAACCCCAAGAGCTATAGCCTCCTAAGAGAGATTTAGAGCTGGTGCAAAGCTGGATTCATCTTTATTAAGCAAGAAAAGAAGAGTTACATCAAAACTGTCCACAAGGAGAACTTGAAAATGAGCTGAAAGCAAAGCTAATCTATTGCCTAAAAATCGAAATACAAACTAGCTAACTTCTGCCTACAAAATGACTAACCATTGGCTACAAAATGACTAACCACTAGCTAACCAAAATGACTAACTGAAATGAGGCCCTAAGCCCTCTTATTTATACAAATTGAGGACCCCAACAGTCCTCCTAAACTTTAGGGACTCGACTGCCCAAAACTTGTAGTTAACAGCAGTCCTACTTGACTTGCTTGGCTGCCCTTGTGTTAATTGATTTGGTGGCCCTTGAACTCTGAGCTGATGGTGGAGAATTCGAGGTAAGGGCCCATAAATGAAGGGGACACCTTCCTACAAATCCTCTCCCTTGTTCTCCCACGAATTTGGCTACCAAGTGCTCATTAAAACCTTCAATTTTGTCTCCAAATTGACCAAAAAGGCTAGACAAAGCACACATTAGACTTGTTGGCATAATGACTAACCCAATTCACTCTATTAGCATAAATATAATCAAAAACATGCAATAAACTAATGAGAATGGTGGATTAAGTCGAATTAGGAGGTTGAATGAGCCCAGATAATTATCCATTTTTGGGGCTCATCATCACCCCCCTACTGAAAGTGTTGCTCATCGTCTGAGCAACCAATTTATCTTCTCATATTTGATGGCCCTGGTGGCCTCCCTGTCATGCCAAGCTTCTGAAGTGATGCCCTCTTCACTGTCATGAAACCATGCTTTTCTCTTTGCTTCTTCCCACTGCATGTGCTTCTTTTCCTAGAGAGTTCTCAACTTCCTGTAGAACTGTCTCAGCATCCTGTAGAACTGTTTTTAAGTCCATTATCTGAATTCTCTCTTTTCCAGTGAAGGTTTTTGGCTTCCTCATTCATAGGTGATGGACATCCTTGAAGGAGGCTCCTCCTTTTATTTAGCTTCTGTGTCCTCAATGACAATTTGCTTCTTTGACTGTGGTTTGGGGTCTGTCAATTCTTATCTGCGTGCCCTTTCTTGCCTTAAAATATAGTGGAAGCTCCCTCTTTCACTTCTCCTTTGGCTTGGGAGAGGTACTTAGGGCGGCCATCACAGCTGCTGCCTCCCTAGCTAGGATTTCGGCCAAGTTCTCCTTCTGCTTCCCTTTTTAAGGACTTCCTGTAGAAAGTCCTGTAGCTGATTTCTAGCTTCCTGTAGAAATTGTTTCAACTGTTTTGGTCTGCTTGGCTGGGGGTTCCTTCTCCTTGACCTGTGCTGTGGTTGCCTTGGGTGTGTCCCTACTTGTTTGTACTTTTTTAGTCCTCTCTGCCCTTCTCTGTAGTCTTTTCTCCCTGGGTGTTGGTGTAATTTTACCACCCCCTGTTTTGGCAGCTTGGCCTTTTTCTTGTGTTCCTTACTGTTCTTTCTTTGGTGTTTTTCCCGAGGTTACAGAAGGAGGACTTCAAGATTTCTCTACACAGGGTGTAGAGCTACATCTCTGTTATGCACACAGTCATATAAAATTCACAATTTTTCACTGGTGAGCCTTGACAGTGTCTCAATTTTTCTACATGAGGGATTTTAATTCAAGACCCTGGAGAAAATCTCACATGCAGACCACGAAGACAATTCCAGGCAGCGATAAGAAAAAAACTTTTGAATTCATAGACAGAATTGCATTCACATTTTCCTTACCCCCTCAACACATCGAATTCACCACCTTTTGAATTATTTGCATGGGAAAGTTATGTTCAGGCCTACCTCACTGAGAATTTCCACCCTCGACGTGAACAGTCCAAGCTTCTTCGTATGCTGGGTTTCTTGTAGCGCAACTTCCTGTAGAAACGCCTGTAGAGTGTGATAGGTGGGAGATTTTTTTTAAAACGGCAGAAATCTAAGAAATGAGGCAGAAATCTTGTAGAGGACCACTGGTTAACTGATCTGGAAGTGGTGGACATGTGCTTCAGTTGACCGTAGTTGAACAAAGAGTGGTGAGAGTTTCAGCCGAGCGTCGTTTAACTGCAACGTGATTCACGTGAGAGAGTGAAGTGGCCAAGTGTACGTGACCACATGCAACTGGAAGTGTTGTCCATGAACTGTGTGTTTTCCCCATGTAATCACTGCCATGAATTGAACTGAAGTTTAAACGGCCAACACTCCTGGTTGCTTTAATTTTCACGTAAGTCAGCTGTCCACGTGTACTGCGTGACTTCCAGCTGAGTGCTAGAGAAGGAAATCGACTTAAATTTGCTATATTCGTGGCTTAATTCCACCATTCCATTCATTCATGCAGTTTTTAAATTAGATTTGTGCAATAGAAGAACGAGTTTCAGTCACGTACCTGAAGTCAAATGGCTGTTGTGAGGTGCTGTGGCTAGTCATTGCTGCATGCACTGGTTTCTTTGGTTGCATGAGGGCTTGGCTGATGATTTTTGGTTTTTTTCCTTGTGCAGGTGTCCTCTGACCAGATCTAAGCTACAGGCATTTGTTTCCACGTTCAAATCTGCACCTTCAAGCTGCTGTTGCTGAATTTTCACCGGACCAGAACTTGTTTTCGCCATTGCTCCCAAACGGTAAACCAGATCAATCTGAAACTTGTTAAGCATGTTCCTATCATCATGATGCACCTCCCATAGCAAAATCGCGATCAATGGATGCACAGATTTCGAGAAAAATGGAAAATGGCTGAAGATTTCAGAGATAAATTTCTCGAAAACCATGCATCGGAATCAGTTGAAACTGCTTGGGTAGGTTACTATCACCCATATGCATCTCCCCATGAAACAGGTTTTGAAACGGATGCACGGATATGGAGAAAATGCAAAAATGGCTGACGGTGATGGAGGCAGATTTCTTGGAAACCGTGCATCGGAATGGGCTGAAACTGCTTGGGCATATTGCCATCATCCCTATACAATTCCCTGTAAAACGGTTTTTCAAATGGATGCATGGTTTTCAAGTTAGGATAAAAACAAATTCTGTTCTATGTATTTTTGCTTCAAGGTATTCTGCAGTTTTGTTGCATGGTAAGAAAAGTTGAGCTTGGGTTGTGATGCAGGCATGGAGATGATGGAGAAGGAGTTTGAAAAATGCCGGAGGATTTTTGAACCCTTGAGGAAGCTACCATGTTCGCCAAACCACCTTTTTGAAATCCATTTCTGTAGGTTTTAACCCTGTACAGAAATTACCTGCATACGAATTCTTAAACAAAGAAAATAAACAATGCGAGAGCATAACCCATAAAACACATATGCACAGAGATTTTTCCCTGGATCCCAAAACCGGGACTACCAGCTTGATTTTTCATTATATTCCTTTCAATGTTACAATACATATTTATACATGTCGAAGCATCCAATACCATGGACCGAAAAACCATCGCGTCCAATACCATGTGCGAAAATCATGCACAAAACCATAGGTAGGTTCGCCCAACCTGATATAGGGTCCAAAAAAAATTTTCCCGGGGCACTGCCCCGGACCCCGTAGAGGGGGGCTACCCGCCCCCCTCAAACCCCCCGGACAGGGGGGGCTGCCGCCCCCCCTGTGACCCCCCCGCTACGCAATCGGCGCAACGAAGGGGGGCTACCGCCCCCCTCTAACCCCCCGTTTAACTACGTGGGTTAATTGTGGAAAGAATATAACACAACCCAACAATCTCCCACTTGTTGTTTTCTTTCCACAGGAAAGCTTAGTCATTTTTCCAGACTTGAAACACCCATTGTTTCTCTACACCAAGAGAACTTCTCAGAGCTCACAGATTTTGTCAATGCATCTGCAGTATTCTTCAAAGTGTCCACCTTTACCAGCAACACCTTTTTGTCTTCTATCATATCCCTCACAAAGTGATACTGAACATCAATGTGCTTTGTCTTTGAATGATAAGCAGGGTTCTTTGCCAAGAAAATTTCACTTTGGCTGTCACAGTCTATTCTTATAGCTCCCTGTACTAACCCCATACTTGAACACAATCTCTGCAACCAAACTGCTTCCTTGCTTGCATGAGTGGCTGCCATGTATTCTGCCTCTGTAGTTGATAGTGCCACTACAGACTGTTTCTTACTCATCCAACTGACTGCACCTCCAAACAGGTTAAACACATACCCACTTGTAGATCTTCTCTGATCCAGATCTCCAGCCCAGTCTGCATCAACAAAACCATGAATATCCAAAACTCTGTCCAATCCTTGTCTTCCTTGGTAGTACAAACCATAATCACTAGTGCCACGCAAATACCTGAAAACCCGCTTCACGGCTGTCCAGTGCTCCTTCCCAGGTTTTGACATAAACCTGCTCAATACTCCCACTGCATGTGCAATGTCTGGTCTAGTACAGACCATTGCATACATCAGGCTACCGACTGCACTTGCATATGGAACACGGGACATGTCCTCTTCCTCTTCTTGTGTCTTGGGACACTGTTCAGCAGATAACCTCAGACCTACAGGAATAGGAACCTTCACCGGTTTACTATCCTGCATATTAAACCTCTACAGTATTGTCTCGACATACTTCCTCTGGTTTAACCAGAGCTTCCTCTTTGCCCGATCTCTTTTAATTTCCATGCCCAAAATATAGTTTGCAGCACCAAGATCTTTCATGTCAAATTTGGAGGACAATTGGGTCTTCAAATCCTGGATAATTTCTTTGTCATTTCCAACCAGCAACATATCATCCACATACAAGACCAGATAAATAACACGGTCACCAATTAATTTAAAATACACACAATGATCTGCTTTGCTTCTGGTGAAGCCAAGTCCCCGTATAAATGTATCAAATTTCTGATACCACATCCTTGGTGACTGTTTTAACCCATACAGAGACTTCTTTAACTTGCATACCAGTTCTTTCTTACCCTTCACTGCAAAGCCTTCAGGTTGCATCATGTAGATTTCCTCTTCCAAATCCCCGTGAAGAAAAGCTGTCTTCACATCCATCTGTTCTACCTCAAAATCAAAAGCAGCAGCAACAGATAAAAGTAATCTAATAGAAGCTACCTTGGCAACAGGAGAAAAAATATCACCAAAATCAATTCCCGGCACCTGGGAATAACCTTTTGCTACCAACCGAGCTTTGTATTTCTCCACCTTTCCTTCTACATTAGTCTTCTTCTTGAACACCCATTTGCTGCCAATGGGTTTCCTTCCAGCCGGCAACTCTACCAGATCCCAAGCCTCATTTTTGTGCAAAGATGCCATTTCATCAACCATGGCCTCTTTCCAGAGTTTTCCATCCTCTGAATCCACTGCTTCCTTCACAGTTCTGGGATCATCATCAGTAACAGACAAAGCAAAATTTGAACTGAAAGCAGCTGGACTATACCTTTCTGGCTGCCTTCTTTCTCGACCTGATCTTCTCACAGCCGGAGTTTGTGGCTCTTCATCTTCTGATTCCTCCTCTGCTGCAGAGTCTGATTCTTCCTCCTTTGGCTCAAACTCTATCTTCTCAGGTTCCTTTGGTTGGACTTCAGATTGAATAACATCTTTTACCTCTCTGAACACCACATCTCGGCTGTACACAACCTTCCGTGTGACTGGGTTCCAAAGCTTATAACCCTTTAAACCATCCTTATACCCAATAAAGATGCACTTTTCAGATTTACTATCCAACTTGGTTCATTTTTCCTTTGGAACATGTACATATGCATCACATCCAAATACCCTCAGATGTGAAAGAGAGGGTTTCTTACCAGTCCATACTTCTTGTGGAGTCTTATCCTCCAACGCTGATGAGGGTGATCTGTTGATCAGGTAACGTGCAGTATCCACCGCCTCTGCCCAGAATTCCTGTCCTAACCCGGCACCACTGAGCATGCTTCTTGCCCTTTCCATCAACGTCTTGTTCATTCTTTCTGCGACTCCATTTTGCTGAGGTGTATATGGAGTAGTCTTCTGCCGTGCTATACCACACTTCTTACAAAATTCTTCAAATTCCTTGCTGCAAAATTCTCCACCATTATCTATCCTCAGCACCTTTATCTTCTTCTCTGTCTGATTTTCCACCAGAGCCTTAAATTCTTTAAACCTGTCAAAGACTTCAGATTTCTTCTTAAGGAAATATATCCATGTATTCCTTGAGAAGTCATCTATGAATGATACATAGTACACAGACTTACCCAGTAATGGAACTTTCACAGGTCCAAACACATCACTGTGCAAAAGCTCTAATATCTGTTTCGTTCTCTTACCACCAGAGGGGAAACTCACTCGATTCTGCTTCCCATACACACAATTTTCACAGAAATCAAAATCCAGAGAGCTATCATTCATACCTTCTACCATACCTTTACCATGAAGTATTCGAAGGCCCTTCTCTCCAATATGTCCAAGCCTTTGATGCCACAACATGGTCTTCTCTCCAGAGACCACTAGATTTTCTACTCCATTTTCAGGAACCATAGAACTATTGCACCCATCAACAACAGTGCTACCTTGCAGCTTGTACAGAGTTCCAGTCCGAACTCCCCGCATCAATATCAGTGCTCCTCGAACCATCTTGCAGGTATCTTTCTCGAACACCGTCTTTACACCTGCATCATCCAACTTGCTTACAGAAATCAGATTTCTGGCCAATGCAGGAATATGTAGAACACCCGGAAGTGTTCTAACCCTTCCACCTTGCAACTTCAACTTTACTTTTCCCCGACCAATGATTCTAGCCTTCCTATCATCTCCTAAGAAGACATCACCACCATCGTATTTCTCATACTCGCAGAACCACTCTCTATGGGGAGTGAAGTGAAAGGATGCACCTGAGTCAATCAACCATGCCTCATGATCTACATGTGTACTTGAAGAAGCCAAGTACACATCCCCACCTTCATCTGAGGTGGTTTTCGCCTCTGCAGAAGGAGCATCATCAGATCCCTTTCCTTTATCAAGAGCTTTAGATTTACAATCCCTTCTGAAGTGTCCTTCCTTTCCGCATTTCCAGCACACCACCTTTGTAGGTTTTCCTGGAGATTTAGATCTCCCTCTAGATTTAGATCTCCCACTCGATGACTTATTTTTGTTTCTGTTCCGGGACCATCCTCGTACAGACAAGGCATCACCATTCTGGTTGTCCATCACCATTCTGGTTGTCCATATTCTTCCGTCTCATCTCCTCCGTCAGCAAGGCTGAGACTATTTCATCAAACTGCAAAGCAGTTGCATTGCTACCTATTGCAATAACCAGACTATCCCACGAATCTGGTAGAGAACACAATAGACTGATGCACTTATCTTCATCTGAGATTTTAATATCAACAGATAATAATTGACTTACCACAGTATTAAACGCATTCAGATGCTCTGTCACCGAGTCTCCATCTTTCATCCTCAGGTTATACAGCTTTTTCCGCAGGAACAGTTTATTCACCAGAGACTTAGATTGGTACAAAGTCCCTAACTTGACCCACAAAGCCTTTGTCGTAGCTTCCCCTGATACATTCAGCAATACTGAATCTGAGACACACAATCGTATTGTGCTCTTTGCCTTCCGATCCAATTTCTTCCATTCTTCATCGGTCACTCCCGATGGTTTAGTACCCGGATCTACCGCGATCCACTGATCTTTATCGACCAACAGATCCTCGATCTTGAGTTTCCACAACTCAAAACTCTGACCATTGAACTTCTCAATCTCGATCTTTCCACTGCTCGCCATCTTCTTTCACCACCAGAATCGATCTCGCAGATCTCCCACTGAACAGGGTCTACCACAGGCCCGAGCGAAACCCCTCAGCAACAAAGGCGTCCCCTTGAAACCAAAACAGCTCTGATACCAAATGTAGGTTTTAACCCTGTACAGAAATTACCTGCATACGAATTCTTAAACAAAGAAAATAAACAATGCGAGAGCATAAACCATAAAACACATATGCACAGAGATTTTTCCCTGGATCCCAAAACCGGGACTACCAGCTTGATTTTTCATTATATTCCTTTCAATGTTACATACATATTTATACATGCCGAAGCATCCAATACCATGGACCGAAAAACCATCGCGTCCAATACCATGTGCGAAAATCATGCACAAAACCATAGGTAGGTTCGCCCAACCTAATATAGGGTCCAAAATTTTTTTTCCCGGGGCGCTACCCCGGACCCCGTAGAGGGGGGCTACCCGCCCCCCTCAAACCCCCCAGACAGGGGGGGCTGCCGCCCCCCTTGTGACCCCCCCGCTGCACAATCGGCGCAATGAAGGGGGGCTACCGCCCCCCTCTAACCCCCCGTTTAACTACGTGGGTTAATCGTGGAAAGAATATAACACAACCCAACAATTTCTAGCTTCCTACAATTTCTACAGGAACTTCATGTAGAAGCACAATGAAGAAGCACAATGAGGTGGAAAAGATGATGGAAAAGGGTGAGGAATGGGAACATGGATGCTTGCAGGCATAACCAATGGATTCCAAGCTTTAGAACCCCTTCCAAAATCGAATCTGGCTCGCTTGAAGGTTCTATAGGATGTTTCCTATAGAAATATAGAACTTCCTCTAGAAGGCACAAAAACTCCTTTGTCTTTGTTTTGATTGATCCTCCTGACCTGCAATGTCATTGCTGCAACCTGAAATTATTCAATGGAAATTAGATTTATTTTTCTTTTTCTCTTTTTTTTTTGAAAAACAACTAGGGCACCTCATGGAGGTTTTCACCCTAATTGCCTACCCTGGGCGCCTCCAAGGGAGGTTTTCACCCAGAGATCTTATTCTCTTTTCTCTTTTTTCCCAACCCATTGACCGCCTCATGGAGGTTTTCAATCAATGAGCCAATCTAAGGCGCCTTCGAGGAGGTTTTCACCTTAGATTTTTATTTTTTCTTCTTTTTTTCATTTTTTCTTTTTTTTTTCCTACCCTACCTTACTTGAAAAACAAAATTCCTTTCAAGTATAAGAATACTTCCAATGAAGCCATGTGCACATCGAGATTAGAGATAAAATGATGTGAAGGCTCGAAATGCATGCTTTGACAGGTATCCGGATTTCAGAGACCAAATGATTTGACTTTGAAGGGATCAAACATAGGAGAGGAAGAGAGTACTGCTGCAACTTAGTGACTGTCTGGAACCATGTCTCAATATAGCTTTGATATCCTTGGTCCTTTTTCTGATCTGGATCATTCTTCATGTCACCTTCTATCATGACCTTCTCATCTTCCTCTTTTTGCTGATCTTTCTCTTGAGTACATGGAGGATTTGATAGTAACCATGAGGGAACTCTCTCGATCTCTGATTCTGATCTCTTCTCTTCATCAAGTGCAACCCATGGTTCTTTGATCTCCTCTCTTGAATCTTCTTTTGCTGGATGTGATCCTTCAGTGCTTTCAATATAGTCTCTTTTTTGCAATACTCTTCCTGAGCTATGGTGAAGATCATTGAGCTCAAGAGGAGTTGTTCGGACATGTTGTGCCTCAGCTTTGCAATTAGGTTGAGCTATTCCAATGTGCGGGTTTGGAAATGGTGGTATGGGTAGCTGAGTGTGGGTGCATATTTGAGATGGATGTGGATGGGGTTGTGGCTGGGTAGGCATTTGGGGTTGCCTTGGTGGAGCAGGAGGTGATGGTTGCGGTTGAGCAGGTGCTGGAGGAAAAGAAGTGGGAGGAGTGTTGTACTGGGGCCTCCACCCCTGATGAGGTGCATTCCACTGAGGTTGTGGCTGAGCATAAGAGTGAAACGAATGAGCAGCTGGTTGGGCATAATATGGATCTATGAAGGAACAAGGAGGAGGTGTGAACTAGGAAGGATGAGCAGGGGGACCCCAAGAAGGCATGAAAGTGGCTTGATAAGGGTCATAATAGGTCTCAAATGTCCCTTGCAGTTCCTGCTGATAAGATATAGGTTCATGTGGCCTCCTTTGGTTCATATAGTAGAGTGATTCAGTGGCTCCTTTTGCTCTTCGATATGCAGCTTTGATTCTGGGTAAGGAAGGGCACTGATTTGTAGGATGGTATTCTTCACAGATGAAACACACTTCTAGGGAGTGCATTGGACATTCGTTCCTAGGATGCTTTCTAGTGCACCTGGGACAAAAGATGACCAAAGCCCTCCTGGCTTCCTCTTGCTTCCTTTGGATCCGCAAGGTATCCAGTTGCATGGCAAGAAACTGCCTCATATCACTCTTGAAATCTTCCATCTGATTTGCAAATTCATCTTTGGATAAGGTACTGCTCCCAACATTTCTGCTTGCAGCCATTTGCTCCAGAGGAATGTTTTCTTCTTCTTCTCCCCTAGAGGTTCTTTAAAGATGCCTTGATGTCCACCTAGGGCTTCTTCTTAATCACATCCATCGAAGAAGAGAGAAGGTTGGCTGTGAAGCAGTGGGGGGGTGTTGTGCAAATATTTTTCTAAATTATCTCTACTCCTACAAGGCATGAAAGGAAATATTTTTGGTTGTTTTTTTTCTTTTCTTTCTGCTTGTACCTGCAAAAACTAAAATAGATTGAACTGCAACTAACTATCTTGCTGAAATGAAAATGCGGAATTGAAATGAAAGCAGGAAATGACTAATCTATTTTGCTCAAATGAAATTGCAGGAATGAAATGCTAGGCTACGCTTGCGGAATTGAAATGCTAATCTACGCTTGCAGAAATGAAATTGCGGAATTGAAATGCTAATCTATGAAAGCGGGAAAGGCTAATCTACTTTTGCATAAACGAAATTGCATAATGGAAATGAAATAAACTACTTAGCAGAAGATTGTAGTGGAAAATAGAAGAAAAGCGACAATCACCAATACTCTGACGCTTCCCCGGCAACGGCGCCAAAAAGATGGTGGGCCCCAGTATTGTAGCAATAATGCTACAACTCCTGGAACTCCCTTCTTTAATTTTATTAACCCGGTAGTTCGTAACAAACTTGGAAGCGACGGTGCTGTATGCACAAGTACTAGCTCTTGCCGCAGTTGTCACTTGGTCAGCTGGCACAAGTCCTCTAGGGGCTTAAGCCAACCTCTATGAGCTCTTAGAAGAAGCTTTTTAACTGATGGGTGAAAGCTAACTCAAAGGAAGCTAATCTACTTGCGGAAAGAAATTGAAAGCCAAAAAGAAACGCAAACCCTAACAAACCCTAATTCTACCAGCTAGTCCTACTGACGCAAATGAGAGCATGCAAACTACTAAAAGAGATGCCATTACTTCTATGAAGGTACAATACATGTGTTTAGACTAACTCTATCTGAAGAAAACATCTTTTTGTATTTTTTTTCAAGTTGTTGGAATTATCATGCATGTGCTTCTAACTGGCTTTTTACTGTGCAGGGGTAGATCAAGGGGAGAAATTCTTGGGAAAGATTGGGAAGGTTTAGAGAGGGTCTAAGGGGTCCCTAACACCCTTCTAGAGAGTTTCACAAAGTTTGGCTACTAAGAAACCGCGTTTATGAGCTTCTACAGGAAGTCTGCAGGGGTTCTATAGGATGTTTTGGGATTTCTACAGGATGTTCTGTAATTTTTCTACAAGATGTTTAGTAATGGAATTTTGGAGCATGGATGGAGGGAAAAAGGTGGAGGAATGAGTATGGAGGTGAAATAGGGGTGTAGGGGAGTTCAAGACTTGGAGGATGGAGTTGAGGAGAAGGTGTAGATGGCTGGACTTGTTCCAAGAAGACTGAAGTAATGCTACACAAAAGGTAGGGTTATGAGGGCAGTATGGCAACGTGAGGCAAGAAACCAAGTTAGGAGATGGAGAAGATGGGTTTGAGGGAGTTTGGGTAGACAAGGAAGTGGTACAGGTGCTCTGCAATTTGTGTTTCCAACTGAACCAACAAAGACATGCAAGAAAACAAAGATCTAGTTATGCTACCCTAATATGATCTAGCTAACAGTAACAAGAATGGACAACAGCTTTATTTGCAAGGAAACCATGTATATTAACTATGCAATGAAGCATTCAAAGATCTGAACATGTAACCAACTTCTGCAAATGAAAACCAAACACTAATGATTGCATGGCAAAGCAAAATCAATGTTTTTGTGGGCAGCAAGGTCATCCTAGTCACAACTCCTGATCCCACTGAGGGAGAGGTGAAACCACAGATGTTTGTTGGCCCTTTTCTTGAAGATTTTTCTGTTAACAACCTATCAACTAAATCTGAGCATGAAAATCTATTTTACCCATCAAAAACAACCTAAATAATAAAACAAGGTTTAAATCTAAATAACTGATTTTATTCTAAGAATGCAGCAAAAACACATAAAGATAATCAAAGGAGGTATTGGGCGCTTGAGATGGGCCCAACCCCAAGAGCTATAGCCTCCTAAGAGAGATTTAGAGCTGGTGCAAAGCTGGATTCATCTTTATTGAGAAAGAAAAGAAGAGTTACATCAAAATTGTCCACAAGGAGAACTTGAAAATGAGCTGAAAGCAAAGCTAATCTATTGCCTAAAAATCGAAATACAAACTAGCTAACTTCTGCCTACAAAATGACTAACCATTGGCTGAAAAATGACTAACCACTAGCTAACCAAAATGACTAACTGAAATGAGGCCCTAAGCCCTCTTATTTATACAAATTGAGGACCCCAACAGTCCTCCTAAACTTTAGGGACTCGGCTGCCCAAAACTTGTAGTTAACAACAGTCCTACTTGACTTGCTTGGCTGCCCTTGTGTTAATTGATTTGGTGGCCCTTGAACTCCGAGCTGATGGTGGAGAATTCGAGGTAAGGGCCCATAAATGAAGGGGACACCTTCCTACAAATCCTCTCCCTTGTTCTCCCACGAATTTGGCTGCCAAGTGCTCATTAAAACCTTCAATTTTGTCTCCAAATTGACCAAAAAGGCTAGACAAAGCACACATTAGACTTGTTGGCATAATGACTAACCCAATTCACTCTATTAGCATAAATATAATCAAAAACATGCAATAAACTAATGATAATGGTGGATTAAGTCGAATTAGGAGGTTGAATGAGCCCAAATAATTATCCATTTTTGGGGCTCATCACTAGCCGCCACATCTTGTGTCTCTTGTCTTGGCTTGTTTTCTGTCGATCATTTAATGTTCTATCTGCACTTTACTTTATGCACATGTGATTGCTAATTTGTGGATTATAATAAGAAAGACAAGTAAATTGCTATAAGCATAGAACATACCATAAATTATCAAAGGGGCTTACATCTTGTCTTGGTGTTGTTTGGGGTTTTATTTTGGGGTGTTGGGTTCTTTTTCCCATATTGATTGTATTCCTGAGATCTCATGGAACCTGTTTTGAGATGAGCATCATTTTGTGGTCTAGTCATATGTAAATTCTTGGCCTTCAGAGGGTTTAATATGTATTATTAGCTCTCTATCACCAACTCAGGCAGGGTGGCGGGTGTCTACAGTGCCCCTAGATAGTGTTTTGGTGCAAGTCTTAATTTTTGAGTGGCATTTCCAACATTATGTTATTTGGTGTTTAAAAATAGATAAGGGATTGTAGACCACAACCACTTCAATGCACGTGGACCTAGTTGGCATCGTCTCCACGCAAACAAACTACAGTTCATCCACCTCTCAATGTTTAGCCATATCAACCTGAGGTGGTACTGTGTGGGGAGTGATTATCCTGGGCATGGAAAAGCATGGCTTACCTTTGAGTCTCCAAGTGTTGTGGTCGCCATGCCATGATAGAGGGCCAGAGTTAGAAGATGGGCCACCTATTATTAGGAGTAAGCCTGCAAAGAACATACTTGCTTGCATCATTGAATTGAAGACTTTGAGACACGATATCGAGAGAACATTGTGGCCCATGTTTAGGAGGAACTAACAAGGTCTAAGGGGGAAGCCTCTTCTCACAGAACCTCCCTCTCAGATACAAAAGTCCTTATTGAGTGGGTTGCTTGGATCCCTGACATGGGACATACAAGGGGCCAATTTCATCAATACATGCAAATGGTGGATTTGTATTAGAAAGTGAAATTCCTTCTTGGGCAAACATTACTGGATTGTCATGAGTATTCAATGGGCCTTATTTAATCTTTGGATCACTTACACAGGCATTTGAGGGATTTTGATCACAAGTTGGAGAGGATTGATCACAGAATGGAGAGGATAGAACATCACCTCAGCATCCCCCTAGCAGCAGGAAGATATTCGACAGATTCAATAGCTCATATTCTGATGGCAAGATTTGATTATGAACATTTAGCTTGACTTTGATATGGTTCTAGTTCATGATTGCATTTCTACAACTATTTTTGTTTAAGGCTAGTTAGGCTAGTATCAATGTATTAATCTAGTTTATGTAGTTACTATTAGTTTTCAGTTGTCTCTCTCGTCTCTCAGGTGAGTACGTTTTTTGTTATGGTCTAGTCTCCCCTGTGAGAAACCAAATTGACGAGAAAAAAATATAAATTAAATTAAATATTTAATAGTTACTTTTTTATAAATAATTTATAAATTAAATTGAATAATTAAAATGTGATTTTTTTAGTTGTTTTAATAAAAATGAAAATTTAAACTTTTTCTTGTAGAAGAAATAAACATTTAATTAAGATATTGATTGAAAAATACACGTTTTAGATGTATATTACACTTTTATCCCGAAAAGAAGATATTCCATTCATGACTACACTTTAAGATCACAATACCAATATTTTCTAGTGATTAAAACCCTTTAAGAGGGAAAAAGTGTGGCCACTTGAGGCAATTTTGTTAATGAAAAAGAAAATTTGTACAAGAGAGAGTTATCATAGTCCATGCTCTTGAATGATCATCCATGCTCTTTAAATAAAGATCATGGGCCAATTATGTATTAAATCATAGATCAGTAGTCATTAATATCAAGGAGAATGTGAGTCATCGGATCATCTATGTCTAGAAAATATCATGTCCATATAATTAAAATGCAACTAATACATACTAAAGAAAACATGTTTGCCTAATATATCCATTATATCAAGTTGAACTTAACTAATTCCTAATTGTCTAAATATCTTAACACACTTCATAAAATTAATATTACATATTAATGTTTATTTCATTTCTATTCAATTGAAAAATAAATATTAATCTTATCTTTTTTTTCCTTTTTTTTTTAACTTCCTACCACCCTTTTGGAATAGGCTCCAAAGTGCCTAATAATAATTTAGAAATTGGATGGTTATGATTCATATGAGAAATCAAATGTCTAAAAATTGAATGGTGTGCCAACTCCTTCCCTAATCAAGCTTCATTTGAAACTACCAGTATTGAGGTATTTTAGTTGTCTTCTTTATCCATTACAAAAGGGCATTGATTCCAAACTGTATTGTGGAGCAACCAATATATCCTTCCCTAAAATTGTATTTCATGGATTTTCTACATTAAAAAAAAAAACCTTTTCGCATCTAGCAATAGTTAATCAAATGATGACCATCTTTTGGATTTTGGTATTTTTTGTTTTTGTTTTTTTCCTTTAGGGATAAGCTCATACTTCAAGACATGAATCTTGAAAATGTTCTACTTGTTAACAAATCCAACCTCTAAAAGTTATATTTTCATAATCCAATTCTTGAGTCCATATGGTTCCTTTCTTTTGAAGTATCAACTTATCCAATAACCACTTACTAATACCAATCTCCACATATATGCATGCATAGCTAAAAAGAGCAAACCTAATCTAATGTATATTTGTTTTTAGATATATATGCCCATGGGTAAGTGGTGGTGGTAGCGGGAGGGGGAGGGAGGGGTGTGTTATATTTTTCCCAGAAGGACAAACGGAAATTAGTTACGCTTGGAGTATGGGGCAAGCCTCTAACAACCAAGCTAAAGCATATGGGCTTTTCCAAGGACTATCTCTAGATCAAGCTAATAGTGTCACCAAAATTGTCATTGTTAGAGACTCTTAAATCATCTTAAGAAATCTTTGATAAGGATCCAGACCCAAGGACCCACTCCTTGATTTAATTTTACTTCAAATCCAACTTCTTCTAGATCAATTTTCAAAATATCATTTCTTTCATGTCCTGAGGCACAATAACTCTATAGCAGATGCCTTGCAAAATAGAGAAATTATATTGGCAGGGGGTCATTGTTAATCAAATATCAAATTGTTCACCACCCTATCCCATGACCCCTCCATGTTAAGAAGAGGAAAAAGTGTCAATCCTTAACAAGTCACAAAAGAAATTTGAAGTTTAATATTTTCCTTGGGGTGGTGTAGGGCTCCCCGTCCACATACCCCCATGCGTGACGATATATGCTCGTCCATTTACTTGTCATTATTATGGATTTGATGATTGTAGGCTTTAACCTTGCACAAAAATTACCTACATATGAATTCTAAAAATAGAAAATAAACAATGGCAAGAGAATAACACACAAAACAGATATACACAAATATTTTCCCCTGGATTCCAAAACTGGGACTACCAGATTGATTTTTCATTATATTCCTTTCAATGTTACAATGCATATATACATGTCCAAGCATCCACTAACCCTGGATTAGAACATAACCATTTCTCCCTTAACCGGATCTACAAAATACCATTGGAAGAAAACCATCATGCGCAAAACCATGTGTGAAATCCATGCACAAAACCATAGGTAGGTCTGCCCACCTAATATAGGGTCCAAAAACAAAAATTATCATGGCGCTGCCCTGAAACCCGTGTAGGAGGGCTACCATGCCCTTACAAACCCCTAAACAAGGAGGGATCTCCCCCCCCATGACCCCCCCACTGCAACTGGCGCAACGAAGGGGGGGCTAACCACCCCCCTTCTAACCCCCCAACATCACCTGTGGGGCTAGTCATAGAAATAATATAACACACACCCAAAATTCTCCCACTTGTTGCTTTCTTTTCCACACAGGGGGTCATAGGAGAGCTTAGTCATTGGTCCAACCCTGCAATGCCCATTGTTTCTTTACACTAAGAAAACTTCTCAGTGCTCACAAACTTGGTCAATGCATCTGTAATTTTCTTCAGAGTGTCCATCTTTACCAGCAACACCTTTTTGTCCTCAACCATATCCCTCACAAAGTGATACTAAACATCAATGTGTTTTCTCTTTGAATGATAATCTGGGTTCGTTTCCAATAAAGATTCACTTTGGTTGTCACAGTCTCTCCTTATATGTCATTGTACTAACCCTATACTTGAACACAAACTTTGCAACCAAACATCTTCCTTGCTTACATCAGTGGCTGCCATGTATTATGCCTCTATAGTTGAAAGTGCCACTATAGACTATCTCTTACTGATCCAATTGACTGCACCTCCAAATAGGTTAAACACATACCCACTTCTAGATCTTCTCTGATCCAAATCTCGAACCCAATCTGCATCAACAAAGCCACATATGTCCAAAACTTTGTCCAATCCTGGTCTTCCTTAGTAGCACAGACCGTAATCACTAATGCCACGCAAATACCTAAAAATCCGCTTCATTGTTGTCCAATGCTCCTTCCCTAGTTTTGAAATAAACTTGCTCAATACTCCCACTGCATGTGCAATGTCTGGTCTAGTACAGACCATTGCATACATCAGGCTACTGACTGCACTTGCGTATGGAACAAGGGACATGTCCTCTTCTTCTTCTTGTGTCTTGGGACACTGTTCAGCAGATAAATTTACACCTACAGGAATAGGAACCTTCACTGGTTTACTATCCTGCATATTAAACCTTTGCAGTATTGTCTCAACATACTTCCCCTGGTTTAACCAGAGCTTCCTCTTTGCCCGATCTCGTTTAATTTCCATGCCCAAAATATAGTTTGCAGCACCAAGATCTTTCATGTCAAATTTGGAGGACAATTGGGTCTTCAAATCATAGATAATTTCTTTGTTATTTCCAATCAGTAACATATCATCCACATACAAGACCAGATAAATAACACGGTTTTCAATTAATTTAAAAGACACACAATGATCTACTTTGCTTTTGGTGAAGCCAAGTCCCTGTATAAATGTGTTCAATTTCTGATACCACATCTTTGGTGATTGTTTTAACCCATACATAGAATTTTTTAATCTGCATACCAGTTCTTTCTTACCCTTCACTGCAAATCCTTCAAGTTGCTTCATGTATATCTCCTCTTCTAGATCCCCATGAAGAAATTATTTCTTCACACCCATTTATTCTACCTCAAAATCAAAAGCAACAACAATAGATAAAAGTAATCTAATAGAAGCTACCTTGGAAATAGGAGAAAAAAGGTACCAAAATCAATTCCTGACACTTGAGAATAACCTTTTGTTACCAATTGGGCTTTATATTTCTCCACCTTTCCTTTTGCATTCATCTTCTTCTTAAGTACCCATTTTATTCCAATGGGTTTCCTTCCAGCCGACAACTCCACCAGATCCCAAGCCTCATTTTTGCCCAAAGATGTCATTTCATCAAACATGGCCTCTTTCCAGAGTTTACCATCCTATGAATCTACTACCTCCCTGATAGTTCTGGGATCATCAACAATAATATATAAAGAAAAAATTAAACAAAAAGAAGATGGAGTATACCATTATGTCAGCCTTCTTTCTCGAAATGATCTTCTCACAGCTGGATTTTGTGGCTCTTCATCTTCTGATTCCTCTTCTATTGTAGAGTTTGATTCTTCCTCCTTTAGCTCAAACCCTATCTTCTCAGGTTCCTTTGGTAGGACTTCATGTTTGATAACATGTTTCACCTCTCTAAACCCCACATCTCAACTGTACACAACCTTTGTTGTTTATGGGTTCTAAAGCTTATAACCTTTTAAACCATCCTTATACCCAATAAAGATGCACCTTTCAGATCTACTATCCAACTTGGTTCTTTTCTCTTTTGGAACATGTACATATGTATCACATCCAAATACTCTCAGATGTGAAAGAGAGGGTTTCTTACCATTCCATATCTCTTGTGGAGACTTATCCTCCAACATTGATGAAGATGATCTATTAACCAAGTAATATGTAGTCTCCACCACCTCTGATTAGAATTTTTGTCCTAACCCGACACCACTGAGCATGATTCTTGCCTTTTCCATCAATGTCATGTTCATTCTTTCTACAACTCCACTTTGATGAGGTGTGTATGGAGTCGTATTTTGCCTTGATATACCACACTTCTTACAAAACTCTTCAAATTCCTTCTTAGAGAACTCTCCACCATTATCTGTACTCACTAATTTTATCTTCTTCTCTGTCTGGTTTTCCACCAGAGCCTTAAGTTCTTTAAACTTGTCAAAGACTTTAGATTTCTTCCTAAGGAAATATATCCATGTATTCCTTTAGAATTCATCTATAAATGATACATAGTACATAGACTTACCTAATGATGGAACCGACACAGGTCCAAATACATCACTATGCACAAGCTCTAATATCCCTTTCTCCCTCTTAGCACCAGAGGGGAAACTCACCTGATTATGCTTTCCATATACACTATGTTCACAAAAATTGAAATCCAGAGAGAAATTAGACGTACCTTCTACCATACCATTACCATGAAGTATTCGAAGGTCCTTATCTCCAATATGTCCAAGCCTTTTACGCCATAGCATGGTCTTTTCTCCAGAGACCACTAGATTTTCTGCTCCACTTTAAGGAACCACAGAGTTGTTGCACCCATCAATAACAATACTACCCAGAAGCTTGTACAAAGTTCTAATATGAACCCCCTGCTTCAATATCAATGCTCCCCAAACCATATTGCAGGTATCTTTCTCGAACATTGTTTTTACACTTGCGTCATCCATCTTGCTTACAGAAATCAGATTTCTAGCCAATGTAGGAATATGTAGAACACCTGGAAGTGTTCTAATCCTTCCACCTTGCAACTTTAGCTTGACTTTTCTGAATCCGACGATTCTAGCATTCATGTGATCCCCTAAGAAGACATCATCACCATCATATTTCTCATACTCGCAGAACCACTCCCTATAGGGAGTGAAGCGAAATGATGCACCTAATTCAATCAACCATGCCTCATGATCTACATGTGTACTTGAAGAAGAAGCCAAGTACACATCCCCACCTTCATCTCAGGTGGTTTTCGTCTCTGCAAAAGCAGCATCACCAAATCCATTTCCTTTCTCAAGAGCTTTAGATCTACAGTGTTTTTTGAAGTGCCCTTCCTTTTTGCATTTCCAGCACACCTTTATAGGTTTTCCTGGAGATTTAGATCTCCCTATAGATTTATATCTCCCACTCGAGGACTTATTTTTGTTTCTCTTTTGGGACCGTCCTTGTATAGATGATGCATCTCCGTTTTGGCCCTCTATATTTTTCCATCTCATCTCCTCTGACAACAACGATGAAACTATTTCATCAAACTTTAAGGTAGTTGTATTGCTACCTATTGCAAAAACCAGACTATCCCATGAATCTGGTATAGAACACAACAAACTGATGCACTTATCTTCATATTAAATTTTAATATCAACATATAACAATTGACTTACCACAGTATTAAAGGTGTTCAAATTCTCTGTAACCGAGTGTCCATATTTCATCCTCAAGTTATACAATTTTTTCCACAGGAACAGTTTGTTCACCAGAGACTTAGATTGGTACAAAGTCCCTAACTTGTCCCACAAAGCCTTCACCGTAGCTTCCCCTAATACATTCAACAATACTAAATCTAAGATACACAATTGTATTGTGCTCTTTTCTTTCCGATCCAACTTCCTCCAGTCTTCATCTGACATTGTTGTTGGTTTAGTACTCGAATCTACACGATCCACTGATCTTTATCCACCAATAGATATTCCATATTGAGTTTCCACAACTCAAAACTCTGACCATTAAATTTTTCGATCTATCTTTCCACTGCTCACAATATTCTTTCACTGCAAGAATTGATCTCGCAGATCTCCCACTGAATAGGGTCTACCACTGGCCCGAGAAAAACCCCTCAGTAGAAAAGGTGTCCACTTGAAGTCAAAACAACTACCAAATGTAGGTTTTAACCCTGTACAAAAATTACATGCATACGAATTCTAAGAAAAAAAATAAATAATGGTGAGAACATAAAACAAAAAATAGATATACACATAAATTTTCCCCTGTATCCCAAAATCGAGACTACCAAATTGATTTTTCATTATATTCCTTTCAATGTTACAATACATATATATACATGTCAAAGCATCCATTAACCCTAGATTATAACATAATCGTAGTTCCCTTTACCGGCTCTACAAAATACCATGGGCAGAAAACCATCATGCCCAAAACCATGTGTGAAATCCATGCACAAAACCATAGGTAGGTCTGTCCACCTAATATAGGGTCCAAAAATAAAATTTTCCCGAGGTGTTGCCTCGGACCCCATGCAAGGGGGATTTCACCCCCCTCCAAACCCCCCAACAGGGAGGGCTCCCACCCTCATTGCGCCCATCGCAATTGAGGGGAGGCTGTCTGCCCCCCTCTAACCCCTTGACATCGTGTGTGGGGCTAGTAGTGGAAAGAATATAACACACACCCAACAATGATGAGTTGATAGCTTGATTCTACATTGCAAAGAAGGTGGTAAGAATCTTAATGTGCTAACGAATGTGCTTGGATGGGAAGGTTGAATCACCCTATGTGACCCGACCCTAATGATTTGAATAGTACTTTGGCGTGAACAAATAGATTGATTGCTACGAGAATCCAAGAATCCAGAGCTGGAAGTGACATATTACTATCATGGTCATCAGTGGAAATGGGATTTGGTAGGCCTAATTACCCTATGTCGACCTATTTTACGCATGATTGTGGTCAATATGTGTGGTTCTAGGTGGAATGCTTTCCTATTTAATTTGTCTCTTCCATAGTAAATGGTTTTTATATCTGATTTGTGGTTATTTGTTAAGCCTAGTGATATTGATCTAAGCATTTCTGGCTCTAAGGTTGTCTCCAATGTTTATTTGTACTCTTAGTTGTCTAATGTCATTACCTCCTCTCTACATGGGCATGTGTTGATTCCAATATTGGTCTCTAGTGTTCCTTATTCCATGATTGGGCATAAGGAAATATTCAATCTAGTTTTTTTTCCAGCCCCCATCCTTAAGTGTTCAAGGAAATTCCCCTACATCTGGGCTATTGTTTGTTGAAAAATGCAACAAGAAATTCTCAATCTGATTTTTCCTTGATTAAATTGAGAAAAAACAAATTCCCACATCAACAGACAACTTGGATGCAATTAACCTGTGTGACATGGCTTGTGTCACCCATTTTACTCAGTAAATTCGAGTTAAAGGAGTTAGAGTTCAATCAAGCATGTGTGATTTCTAATTTGTAGCAATCAAGGTCAGTTATATCAGGTTGTTTTCAGTTAAACTAGTTCTAATTGTTGGAGGAACTAGTGGAAGGTCAGTTAAGCAGTGGGACTTCAGTCAAACTCAGTGATCATCCAACTAATCAATCAATTAGCCAAAAATAGTTAATGCATGTAGAGAATTCGAGCTCCCTAGCTATGGTGGAGATTCCAAGGTAGTGTAACATCAATTGTAGACTAGTCTTGACTGTACAGGTGTTGCATGCAGTTAGACGATCAACCTTGGGAATTTCACAATCCCTTTTGGAGAAATTCCTAAATAATAGGGGCCTAATTTCTTAAGGAATTGAGCAAGGAAACAGGGTCTCAATCAGAGGAAAATTTTTACTAAGTCTGAGTCAAAGCTTCTCAGTGAGCAGAGAGATAGGTTATTCACTTGCATGTTATGCTTAGTTGAGATAGGTTATTCACTTGCAAGTTGTGCTCAGTTGAGAAAATCAATTGCAATACATGTGTATTCATCATATTAATGTAAGAAAGAATTGGGGTTTTTAGTAGATTACTTTCCCTGAGAAAAATATTGTGTGCATGTGTGTTATTTATCATTGCATGTTTGTGATTGATGTTCTAAATTGTGAATTGAATTCCGCAGAGTAGTAGAGTAGGTTTGTGCCTTGTGATTTTGATTAAAATATTATGAGCAGTTGTAAATCTAAATCTTAATTTATACATGGTATGAGATCGAGATTCACATTAGAGAAGTAATTTCGAAGTTGTTTCTTAGGAGAATCGAATCTGAACTTTAGTGTAGCAGGATCTCTTCAGAGCTGAGAAGATGACCTTCAATGCGCTGAGGCTAGAGTATGCCTTGGAATGCAGCTCTAATTTTATTGCATGGAAGGATCACATGGAGATGGTATTGGATGACAATGGATTTCTAGAATACATCAAGACATATGTTGCAAAACCACAAGCATTTGATTCCCAAAACCTTCCTTAGTGGAAGAAAGATGTAGCCAAAGAGGGGAGAATAATATTGGAAGGAGTACAGGATCACATTGTCTCGAATCTCCACAGAAAAGAAACTTCTTTTTTGCGATGTGGAAAGCACTGACAAAATTTTTCAAGAATAGTAGTGACCACGGGAAGCTGGCACTCAAGGATAAACTTTGAAATATCAAGATGCAAAAGAATGACACTATTTCGCAGTATCTGAGCAAGTTCACACAATTTCGTGAGGAACTTGGTGGGGTTGGTGTTAATGTTGCAGAAGCTGACATGGTAAGCCTAGCCCTTATGGGGCTTCCCAAGAGTTGGCATAGCTATCAAGGTTCGGTGAACGTGAGGGAGAAACTATTGAATTGGGAACGCTTATGGCCTGATTTGGTATAGGAGGAAATAAGGCAGAATACTAGAGATGGGACTTCATCTAAGGACGAGGATGAAGAAAACTTTGCGTTGGTGGGAAAGGGAAAGAAAGGAAATGGAAATAATGGAAAATGAAGAAATCTCAATCCAAACTAGATTCTAGCCAAGGGGGCAAGAAGAAATATTTTTCTGAAATTAAATGCTTCAATTGTCATGAATTTGGGCACTATGCCACAAAGTTTCCACACAAAAAGTCGAGCAAGAAGACCTCAGGAGGAGTAGCAGGTGAAGCTTTGGCTTCATAGTTCAAGCTCGACTTCACCCTTATCACATGCATGGCAAGCATAATGATGGGGAGCATGTGATACTTGGACTCGGGTGCATCGTTCCACATGACATGGTGTAGAGACTTTTTCAGTGACCTGTAGGAGAAAGATTTGCAGACGCACATCGAGATGGGGGACGAAGAAAGCTAGAATGTGACCAGGGTTGATATAGTCACTTTTCAGAGGGAGTTAGGCTCCCCTCTCAGGCTCAAGGATGTCATGTTCATTTAGGGCCTAAAGAAGAATCTCATCTTTGTTGCAATTTTGGAAGACCGTGGTTATGATGTGATCTTCAGCAAAAGAAAGGCATTCCTGAGACACATAGCCATGGGACAGGAGAAGCATATCGAGGTTCGTGTGAAGAACAAGTATAAGTTAGATGTGGAAGACTGTGTTGCATTAAGCACAAAGGCGGAGAAGGTGACGAGACACAATGTCGGTGAACTTTGGCACATAAGACTTGGCCATTTGCATCATGGTTCCTTGAAGATTATGTAGAAAATAACGACAGGCCTACCTAAAGGAGCACTTGAGCAGCAAGATGTTTGCAAAGGATGTACCTTGGGAAGTATACAAAATCCACATTCCATGATTGGGACAACAAAGGACATGCAATCTTGGAAAGGATCCACTATGATGTTTGTGGACCTTTCTTGACAGTCTCCACTGCTAGACAAATATTTTATCATTTTTTTTGATGACTTCTCACGAAAGTGTTGGATCTTCTTCAAGCGGAAGAAAGGTGAGACATTGTCCAAGTTCATAGAATTCAAGGCACTAATTGAGAAATAAATCAACAAGAAGGTGAAGGCTCTCAGGAGCGATAATGGAGGTGAGTACATGTCAAATGAATATAAAAAATTATGTGCGAATGAAGGCATTTGATGAGAGTTGACAACACCCCACAACCCACAACAAAATGGGGTGGCTGAGAGAAAGAATCGTAGCATTGTGGGAGCTGCGAGGGTGATGTTGCATGACCAAGGCCTACCACTTCATTTTTGTTCATAGGCATGCAACATAATAATCTCTTTGTAGAACCAGAGTCCTCATCGGATTTTAGGCATGATTACACCAGAGGAGGCTTTCTCGGGGAGAAAGTCGAATGTGTCCCACTTCGGGATTTTTGGAGACTCTATTTACTTCATGTCTCTAAAGAATCAAGGAAGAAGCTTGGGTCGACAACAAAATTGGGGGTATTTGTGGGTTACACAAAAACTCCTCACAACTACCATGTGTACCTGACATCCCTCAAAATGATAGTTGTGTGAAGGGATGTAAAATTTGATGAGGAGAAAGCAATGTGGTGCTCTCTTGAGAGGGAGCTTCAGATCCCACCAGAAGATGAGCTTTTAGTTCCAAAGGAGGAGCCTTGAGAAGTTGTGGAGCAACCAAAAATTGAGGAGAAGAGGGTGGAGACAACCACTCAAGCAGAACCATCCAAAGAAGGTGGAAAAGGACAAGGGAAGTTGAGAGACTTGTGTAGGATGCAAGGGTGAATGTGGGAGCTCCTTCAATTTTGTGTAGGCAGATAAGGTCACCTAATTGGTACACTCACTACATAGCTCTAATGATTGAGCTTGTTGAGACTAAGCCATCCTATTTCAAGGAAGCAATAGAGAAACCTATATGGGTTGATGCAATGGTGGAGGATTATGAATCCATTGTAAAGAATAGTGTTTGGGAAGTGGTCCCAAGACCGGCAGATAAATCAGTTGTGGGTTAGAGATGGATCTGTAAGGTTAAGAAGGGGGAAAACATAAGAATAAAGAAGTATAAGGCCATATTTGTGGTCAAGGGGTACTCTCTAGTTGAGGGAATTGAATATGAGGAGACCTTTTCTCCGGTAGCAAGGTACTCATCCATTAGATCAATTTTTTCTCTGGATGTGCAGATGGGCTAGAAGATCCACCAGGTGGATGTAAAAACAACATTTCTCAATGGGGTTATTGAGGAGGAGGTGTACATAAAGCAACCATAATGTTTTGAGACATTTGATCAGGAGTCTCATGTGTGCAGACTCAAGCGATCATTGTATGGTATCGAACAAGCACCTCGTGCTTGGTATACCAAGATCAATAGTTATCTCACTCGTTTGGGCTTCACCAAAAGTAAGGTGGATACAAACCTCTATCATATCTTGGTAGAAGGTATCTTATATTTTGATGATTTAATTTTAACTAGTGATGAGAAATTGATCAGATCTTGCAAGGAGGACCTTGCAAGGGAATTTGAAATGAAGGACATGGATCTCATGCACTACTTCCTCAGCTTGGAAGTATGGCAAGGCGATGGGGAACTATTTGTCTCTCAAGGAAAGTATGCAAATGAGATATTGCAGAGATTCCGCATGGAGAGTTTCAAACCCATCGAGACACCTCTAGCAACCAATTGGAGGAAGCAAAATGCCACTTCAGGTGAGGAAGTGTATGCTACCATTTATCAGAAGCTAGTGGGTTCACTGATGTGCCTTTTTAACACAAACCATATATGTGCTATGTAGTCAACCAGTTGAGCCAAGCTATGGTTAGACCAACCAAATTATTTTGGAAGGTAGCTAAGCATGTTTTATAGTACCTCAGAGGCGACACCCAGCTTGGACTATAGTACAGACGGACATAGGGAGTGAAGTTGTGTGACTTCATAGATTCAGATTGGGCAGGGAGTTCATCAGAATGAAAGAATACATCAAGTATAATTTTCAGTGTTGGGTCCAGAATTGTTTCCTGGTACAACAAGAAGAAAAGATATGTGGCGCTCATCTCAGTAGAAGCAGAATACATCGCTGCAAGTCAAGCAACATGTGAGGTGATCTGGATGAGAAAGATACTTGTGGGAATTGTTAGCTCTGCTATAAGATAAAGTATTTGGTGGATTGAAGACAAGTCTGGCCGTGTGTTTTTAGCAAGTAGGGAGCCCGCAGCAGTCCATTTTCTTCCTCTTCCTTCATTTTTTCCTTCACTCCCATAACCCCCGGTACCATTGCTTTCTTCCAAAAGCCTGACATAAACCATATTATTTAGCTCCCGGGCCCCGAGTTCATACCATCATGTAACCATATTCATATGACTGCGCGTGCTCATTGACTTTTCCCGCTACCACAACCTTTTCCTGCTCGCTAAACCTCGTTAATTTCCCCACCGTTAGATCGTTTGTCGCCGCAATCCAATGGCAGTCGCACCTCCCGCTAACAAAACTTGCCCGCGTGTTAACTCGTGATATTGGTGGTTTTTGACATGTCCCATCTGCCATGTGTCTGTTACACTAAAAAATGTCACCATGGCTATTTACAGTTGGTATGGCTCAATCAACAGTCATACTACCCTCTTGAGCAAGTCTTATGCCTCTACTATCCATGTCAAACTCCAAGAAAGAGAGAAAGTCTTTATAAACATGTTTATCTCTGGGTACGCAGGTTCTCTCAAGCCTTGCCTGCGGGTACGCACCTTTTGTTCATAAGGTCTGCGTCCAAGGACGCTCTGTATCTAAAAGGGCAGGTGCGTCCCTCTGAAAAGGTTAAAATGCGCAAGTTTTATCTTCAAAAACTTACTTGTGGTCATTTCTAGAGCATTCTAGAAGGTTGTTTGATGTGTATTGAGCGCCTCCAGATGGTTCATGCACTCCTATCAAAGAGGAACTTATCCCATCAATAAGGGAGTGATCCCATCCAAAGAGGGGACTATCCCATTGATGGTGGACTTGATTAACTTCCTCTTGAGCACTATAAAAAGAGGCATTGAGCCAGAAGGAAGAGGGTTGAAAGCTATAGATTTCTAAGGGTAAATGCTGCAGGAATTAGGACTCCCATTTAGAAGCTTGTGAGGAGAGATTGTCATCTTTACTTGTTCTATTTGGAAGTGGGTGAGCTTTGTCAAAGTAGAGGAAGACTCTTGTGGACCCTGGAAGGAGCTTGCACAACACCAAGGCTCAGGTTGTAATGGTTCCTTTTGATTACCTTTAATGCAAATTGGTCCATTCTTCTCAATAACTTGTTGTTAATGGGTTATTTCATGTACTCCTTGGTCTATATGTTGAATATGCTTTGTTTTATGTTATAATCAGGTGCTATTTAATTGTTTGACTGTTGGTGATTGCAGGTTTTGGAGAAAAGGAGGAGCTCATCCAGATCAACAAAGCTTGGACTTCTACAACAGCGTTTGGACAAAGGTAAGAACGAAACACTTGATTTCTCATATCATAATGTATGTTTAGAGAAGGATAGCTCCAGTTTGTTTTGTTTGTCATTAGAATGTCTTAGACTTCTAGGAAGGTCAGTTGTGTCCGCACCCTTGACTGATTCCGTGTGACAAATTGGCGACTCCACTGGGGATAGATTCCATTGATGAGAAGAGTCTTTTCTTTTGTGTGAACTTTGCTTCGAGAAAATTGGTTTATTTTTCTGGTTTTGGCTCTGTGATCTTGTCTCTGGGTGGGTTAGCTTAGGATTAGTTTTATTTTAAGTTTTCTTGAGTTTTTCAGAAGGACGCACCCTCTGAGTGCTGCACAGTGCGTCCCTGGACGCACTTTTGCTGTGTGCACAGAGCGGGTCCGCACCTGTGCTAACGGGTTGCCTGCGTCCCCTGCCAAAATTTGAGAAAAATCCACTTTTTGCCTTTTTTGCTCTTAGATTTTGTTTTTTCTTAGTTTCTTCTGCCCAGATTCATCAGTCCCTTGTCCAGAATCTTCACCTGAACTGGTTTCATTAGCATTGAGTGTTTTAGTGGATTTCGTCGAAGTGTAAGCCCTAGGGTTTGATTTTTGAGTAGGTCTTGTAGTGACTTTAGCGGTAGGAGTTGTCAAGCCTTAGATATCTCTGGTTTTGTCAACATTCTAAGAAGTCAGACCTATTCTAAAGTCTACTTGTAGGAGCAACTTACCATCAAGTTGTCTTTTGGGCCATTTTCGAAGTACTTGATTGTTTAAGTCTTGAATTCCATTTTACGAAAAGAACAAAAAGATTTGAGTTTTGTTTTGACTAGTCTTTTGATTCTGCAGTAGCTGGTCCTTGATTTGATTTTGATCAAGTAAAACATCCTAGAATCGTCTTTGTGAGCTTTTGCCTTGTTAGGTTTGCTTAGAGTAATCTCTCTTTTGGTTTGCGTGTGAGTCAAGTTTTCATAGTTTTGTAGCTTTTGAGATTGTTTTTTGTTAAAGATAGGTTTACATGCTTTATTAAAAAGAGAAAATACAAAAATATCTCCTTTGAAAAGTTTTGTTTCAAGTAGCTTTGAAAGTTTTGAAAGAAAAAGAGTTTTTCGTGCAAGTAAAGAGTGGTTATGTTTGTGTGCTTGAAAAGAAAAAGAAAATTGTTTCTTTGATTGTCTTTTCTAAGGAAGTTGTTTTCTCTAAAAATTGCATTCTCTCAACTCTCTTAGTTAAAGAATTTCATTGAAAAAGCAAAGTAGCATAGATCATCTTAGGTGCATCTTTGTAGTGGTTGGAGTCGAGTCTGCACACCATTGGTTTCACTTCCATCACCTTGTGACTTTAAAGAACAACCTTAAAAGTAACGCTTAAAGTAAAATTGAACTAGTAACTTTTATTTTCTAGGGCTCTGAAGCATCAATTTAGATCAGGCTAGTGTCTTGGAGTAGGTGAGTAATTAACTCTCCAAGACAGTAAAACCAAACAAGTAGTTGATCTTGTGATAGAATCAAATCCAATTGTTACATTTACACTCTGGGAAAGCTCCTCTTAAAGGAGAAGCACGAGCTCGTGTCCGAACCAGTGAGGGGATCATTCCCCCCTCGTTGGGAACGACGCCAGACAGTACGTATTACAAACGGTAAACCTCGGATTAACCATTGTCGAGGAGCCAGGGGTCACTTATCGGTAAACCTTGGATTACTGTCAAGGAGCCGGTAAGGGGATTGAGCTTGCTACTCTGCCCTTGCGTGCTGTCGGAGTTTAGACTGTTCCCCCAGGTGTACTTGTGGCCGTTGGTAACCTTAGTGACCATAATCTCTAGGATTCTACCCAAGGTGACGGTGGAGGGAAGGTCCCACTGTACCTGGAGCAGACGTCGGCTATACTCACTTGGATTTTCTGGGGGGTTCACTTCACTCGAGACGGTTAAAGTGGAGGAACTTGGTCCAGTCTATTCATTAAGCAGGTTGTCGGCGTAACTGTTCCACCCGCCATTTCTGTACTGAATCCAGCGAGGTTGGGCCTAATCACCAACTAGCGTTTTTGGTCCGGAAGAATACTGTTTGTGTTTGGTTTGACGCCCTAGATTCTTTAGGCGTGTGATTCACATTTGTTTGGTTCTTTAGAGACTTTAGGTGGTTTGATTTGAAAATTTATTTTGTTTTCGTGTGTAGTAGTTAAAAGTTTTTAGCTGTGGCGGAATTACCGAGACAGTCCCGTAGACTTCGGGGCCAGTCTCCTGAAGTTGTTTCTGTGGCCGAATTGTTGAGAAGATCCCGTAGACTTAGGGGTGAACCTCCTCAAGACGAGTCCAGTCATTTAGAAGGTTTAAAGGTCCTTGTAACTCCTCCTAGTGGCAGTAGAGTAGGTTCACCTGAAGAAGGAGAATCTTCCTTGGTAGTCCATCCAGATTACCAAAGTTTAGAGACAGGTTATAATCCCGAAGCTGTTACAGTTTCTGAGCTTGTTGGTAGTTTTTCGTCTGCTAGTGATACAGGCGAAGAACCAGAAATATCCGAACCTGTTACTCCGACTCCTAGTGTTCCTGATTCACCGAGAATAGAAAGAATTATCACCGAAAATCTTCCTGTTGGTTTGATTGCTATCGAAGAACTTGTTCCAGAGGAAGAAATAGGCATCTCTGATCCTGAAGATCAAATTACCCTTGATCTAAGGGAGCGTGAATCTATCTTTTACAGTCCTCCTAGAAGTACTACTTGGTACCTTTCGTTAACCAATTATTTAGACAACTTTGGGCTAGGTTTTTCTACACCTCGTACTCCTTTTCCACCTCAGTCATCTGTGTTTACACAAAGTCCTGAATCTTTTTTACATGGCGGTCCTTCTGTTCCTACTGGGTATCAATCTCTTTCTGGTACCTTTGCGGGAGCATCTCCTCAACCCGTTGATCATGGGTTATTAGTTGGAAACAGTGGTAATGTACCATTGAGTGTAGGAGACATTTACATGATGTCAGGTTCAGTTCCCGTTACCCAACCTCAAGGTGGCCAATTACCGCCTGGGGGGCAGCCTTCGTTAATGCCTGGGGGGCAGCCTTCGTTAATGCCTGGGGGGCAACCTCAAGGTACTCCATTCGTGTCTGGAGGGCAACCTCAAGGTCAGTACGCTCCCATGGGGCAATACATACCTCAAGGTCAACCCCAGCCTCAATATGTACCCCAAGGTCAACCTCAGTATCAATATCAACCTCAAGGATGGCAACCTCAAGGATGGCAACCCCAAGGGTATCAACCTCAAGGATACCAACCTCAAGGTCAAGGTCAACCCCAGTACCCGTATTTACCTCAAGGTTATCAACCTCAAGGTCAATACTCAGGTCAAGGTTATCAACCACCTCAAGGGCAATCATATGGGACTGCACCTTACAATTATCAATCCTATCCTCAATCCGGCTATGGATCTCAGTACCCTCAACCTGTTATGGGTCAATACCCTGGAATGTTAGTGTGGGATCCATCACAGGGTCAACAGATGTTGCAGCCAAGTATACAGTCGGTACCTCAAGCAGGACAACCTGTAGTTCCTGGTCCACCCCAGCAACCACAACCTGTCCAGTCAAGTGTTCAGACCTCTGTAACTTCGGTAGTTACTCAGCCGCCAATTGCACCTAGTACTCCATCTCAAACGGCTGCTGCAACTACCGCCACATCTACCATACTTACTTCTGGAGTATCGACGGCTCCGGTTTCTACTGTCCCTGTAACCACTCCTCAGACATCTGTACCGTTGTCTGGATCTACGATTCAAACCACAGTCCAGATGCCTGCAGGCCAACCTGGTATAAGTACGGTTGTTACTACTCAACCTCAATTTGTTCAACCTCCGTACCAGGGACAGTATCAACCTGGGCAAGCTGTCCAACAACCGGTTTACCAGTATCAACCGTATCCTGGGTACACTTATCAACAACCTCAGCAACCCCAGTACGGTCCGGTTAATCCTGGTTTTCCAGGAGGATATAATATCCCAAATGCGACTCCTGTTCCTAGTTATCCTGGATATCCTCCTCCGGGGGCCGGTATTGTGACCCAGAGTTTTAGAGATCCTAACCGGCAGTTACCGTTTATCGCAACTTTGGATTTACCAGACTTGACGCGCCTAACGAACGATCCAATTCAATATCTTCCGTTCTGGCCGCCAATGCCAAATAAGTTGCCCAGCGATATACCCGAATTCGAAGGTAAGTCTGGAGAGGATCCGTCCAATCACGTGATGACTTACCACCTCTGGTGTGCTTCAAATTCCATCTCGGATGATTCGATCCGCTTACGTCTTTTCCAGCGTACACTCATTGGTCTCGCGGCCAAGTGGTACATTGAGTTACCACGGGCCTCTTTTTACAATTTTAGCCAGTTAGCTACCTCGTTCTTAACTCACTTTCAGTTACCGGTCAGATACGATAACGGTACGGAGTTATTAACTTCACTAAAACAATCAACCTCCACGTATATTTCAGATCACATTCATGAGTGGAGATGTCGAAGAAGGCTAGTGAAAGTTTTTATCCCGGACCAAATCTTAGCTGAATGGTTTGTTAAATCATTATTACCAAGGATTACTGAAGATGTAGCTAAGGCCGGAGTAGTTACTGAGGAGCAAGTCATTGCTCAGGCACAATACCTTGACTTAGTTTACACGCAGTCGGGTACATTACACGAGAAGATTCCGGATCTTCCAAAGTCGAACCAAATCGCTGCTGCTCCTTCGGGATCTCATGCCGCTGATGGTATGATTGGTATCGTGAATACAAAGAGCAAGAAGAAGTCTTCCAAGGCTTCAACTACTCCTATTATCACTTTGCCCGATTCCCCGACAGGAGAGTCTTCTCCTGAACTTACCGCCGATATTCACGCTGTAGAGTCATCTACGGCCAAATCAAAAAACGGTGGAAAGAAGAAAGGAAAGAAGAAGGCTAAAGCAGACAAAGCTCCGAAGGAGAAAACTGAAAAGTCAGAAACCAATGACGAAAAGCGCAAACCTCGATATCCTTGTCTTATTTGTGAAGAGGATCATTTTACGAGAGATTGCCCTCATCGGGCCGAGGTAGTGAAAATAGTCAAAGGTTCTCCCACTCCTGCTGTGTTAAAAAATCCATTTCCGGAGCAGGAGAATAAGATGATAGGTTCTTCCTCGAATGCCAGTGAAGAACCCATTTTGATGATGTCTCATGTGAGGATTGCGACTCGATCGCAAGATTATGGTAGTAAGAATCCTGTTGATGGTAAGGAAGCAGAATCTTCTCACTCTAACCCATCAACCTCAGCTCCTGGTTCCGATCCACTACAGATCGAGAAACCTAACCCAGACTTAGTAATTAAACCGCCCGCCAAGGGTGTACTTCGAAGGTCTGCTTTCAATCCACATGCGAGAGCAGCCCAGAATTACAACATTGTTGAGGACTTAGCTGTTTCACCCTCAGCAATGTCGGCATTAGAAGTGCTGCAATCATGTCCAGCACAACGAAAATTGCTTTTGTCGGCTATAGGAGCTGTTGACGTTCAGGATCCGAATCTAATGATCTTCGATCTAGAAAATAGTACACCACGACTCCCCCATCAAATGGCTTTCCAAATTCCAGTGATAGTCAAAAACAGGCCTATTCATCGAACTGTGATTGATGAGGGAGCTTCTACGTGTATTATGTCAATTCAATGTTGGAGATCCCTTGGTTCTCCTTCATTGAACCAATCCCCCACCATCCTTAAGGCCTTTGATGGCCGTGGGTTCCGTCCGTTTGGTATTCTACAGGAATTGCCTATAGGGGTAGAAGGTAAAACCGTTAGTCTGGATGTGGAAGTGGTTGATGCCCCTCTAGACTACAACCTTCTTTTGGGTCGAAGTTGGTCATATGCTATGACAGCGGTCGTTTCATCGGTCTTCAGAGTAATTAAGTTTCCACATAATGGTAAGATCGTGACTATTGATCAGCTGACATACTTTTCATCCGACCCAGCCTCTTCAGAGAGTATCCAGCATGTCGGTAAGACGACAATCCCTTATAGGGACGTTGGTGTAGGTTTAGTTAAGGATTCCGGTTTACTGGGAACTTTTTCTCTCCCTCCACTCAGCGTAGAACCTTCGTTTGCAACAATTCATATGATTACATCAGAAAACATTATTTATGATGATCCTTGGTATGTCCCATCTGACTCTGAGATAGACTCATTCGGTAATGTTATGCCTTTGAGTCCATATGAAATTGCTTATGAAGCTCTTATGTCTTTTACAGATTTTCATTCAACCGAGGTTGACCAAATGAATGTGGTCAGTGAAGAATCACTTTTCACCTCAACCTTAGAACGGATAGCGTTTCCCGAAGTCGTGTCATCTGACGAACAACTTCGCGAAATCCTAAGTGTAGACGATCTACCATGGGAAGATCTCCATCACAGAGCTTCGTTTTTACCTAAGGATGATGCATTTGAAAATGATTTTTCATCTATCTTTACCGCTGAATATGTCAAAGACGCTCAGGATCCAACGAAACATTCTGATTCAGAGTTGAATTTAGGGAACATTTCTCGTACTATTCCCCTTGATATTTCAGTGAAGCCCGGAATTGAGGAGAACATTCATATAGGTGCCGCATGTACAGAAGAAGAAATCCAAACTTACAAGGCCCTATTCCAAGAATTCCGCGATGTGTTTGCATGGTCTTACGAGGAAATGCCGGGAATCGACCCTGCCATTGTTGTTCATGAAATCAAAACCTACCCGGATGCTAAACCCATCCGGCAACGGTTGCGTCAGATTCACCCTCGAAAAGCGGCTGCGATTAAAGCAGAAGTCGAAAAGCTGTTGAAAGCAGGTTTCATTTATCCGATCCCGTTAACGGATTGGGTATCGAATATTGTTCCGGTCAACAAGAAACAAGGAACAATAAGAATCTGTATCGACTATAGGGATATCAATCGAGCTTGTCCAAAAGACAACTATCCTACGCCTTATATCGATCAAATTATTGATGATTGTGCCGGAAGTGAAATGTTTTCCTTCATGGATGGTTTTTCGGGCTATAATCAAATCAATATTCTACCTGCCGACCAACCAAAAACGGCATTCATTTGTCCATGGGGGACATTTGCTTATTGCAAATTACCTTTTGGGCTTAAGAATGCCGGGGCCACTTTTCAACGGGCGATGTCTTACGCATTTCACGACATCAAGCACATTGTGCAACCGTATCTCGATGATTTGCCTGCTCATTCCTTACATCGAGCTGATCACCTTGACCACCTACGAGCGATCTTTATGAGGTGTAGGCATTATCGAATTCGGTTGAATCCACACAAGTGTGTTTTCTGTATAGAAACAGGTCGATTGCTAGGATTTGTTGTTTCAAAAGCCGGCATTCGCGTCAATCCCTCGAAAGTCGAGGCGATCATCAAATTGCCTCCTCCTTCGAGTTTGCGCCAACTCCAAAGTTTGCAAGGGAAAGCGAATTTTTTACGTCGATTCATCCCAAACTACGCCGAGGTCACTAAAGGTTTTACACGGTTGTTGAAACAGAACGTTCAATTCTTTTGGGACGAGATTGCCCAACAATCTTTTGATGCACTTAAACACGCGTTGACCCATGCACCGTTGTTGCATCCTCCCAACTACAACCAGGACTACTTCTTATACCTCGCAGCTTCATATTCCACTATTGGAATGGTGTTAGTTCAAGAAGATGAATTCGGAGCGGAACATGTGATATATTATCTCAGTCGAACCTTAAATCCCACTGAGCTAAAATATTCGCATGTGGAGAAATTGGCCCTGGCAGCCGTTCAAGCTGTCCAGCGTTTTCGTCACTACATTCTTCTCCGTAAAACTGCAGTTATTTCGGATTGCAACCCTATGATTTACATTTTGACAAAACAATTGCTAGGGGGCAAGTACTCTAAATGGATTGTTATCCTACAAGAGTTCGACTTGGAGTTTGAGAAGTCCAAGTCTAAGAAATCCTTAGTTTTTGCGGAATTGATGTGTGATTTCCCGCGTACTGACACAGAGACTGTGGCAGAAGAGTCCATTGCGGACGAATCTTTGTTTCTTATCAGTACTTTAGATCCGTGGTTCGGGGATATAATCATCTATCTCCAAACCCAAACCTTTCGGCCTGAAGCTTCAAAAGCGGAACGTCGAAAAATTAGGTTTCAATCCCAGCAATACAAAATTATTGGAGATACACTTTATCGCCGGGGGGCAGACTTAGTTTTTCGACGTTGTCTAACTCACGAAGAGGCTGAGAGAGTTTTGAATGATTGTCACTCTGGAGCATGTGGCGGTCATATGTCTGGGTATGCCACAGCTCAGAAGGTGTTGCGCGCTGGTTACTTCTGGCCATCTATGTTTAAAGATTGTATCATTGCAGTCCAGAAGTGCCACAACTGCCAAGTGTTTGATCGAAAGATGCGCGCACCACCTGCTCCTCTCCACCCTATAATTGCCGTTGGTCCATACGCCAAATGGGGTATCGAATTTATTACTTGTAACCCTCACTCGGCCGGGGGGCATGCGTATATCATCCTCGCGGTTGATTATTTCACTAAATGGGCCGAGGCGATGCCTACATTCGACGCAAGCGGCAAAACAGCTGCAGTTTTCATATTCAATCATATAATAACTAGGTTTGGTGTCCCACAAGCAATTATTACTGACCATGGAAGCCATTTTCGAAACACCATGATGACTGAACTTACAAGCCAGCTTGGTTTGCGCCATGACAGCTCTACTCCTTATTATCCGCAAGCCAACGGTTTGGTTGAGTCTATCAACAAAGTTCTGGTTATCATGATCCGACGAACCATTGGTATTCATCGGTCGAATTGGCACAACATGTTATTTTCGGCGCTATGGGCATACCGAACCTCAGTGAAAACCTCAACAGGGTTCACTTCTTTCCAGCTAGTTTATGGCTTAGAAGCAGTGTTACCCATTGAATGTGAAATCCCATCACTTCAAATGGCTGTCGAATTACTTCCAGCTACTTCCGAAGAGGAGAAACGTTTATTGTACTTAGCTAAATTAGATGAGACTCGACGTGACGCTGCATTGGCAATCGAGACTCACGCGAAGCGAATGAAAGCTCAGTATGATAGAAATGTGACCCCTCGAAGTTTTTCGGAGGGAGACCTAGTGCTCTTATATGATCAAGCTAACGATAAGCTAGGTGCTGGAAAATTCGTTCCTATGTGGCATGGACCCTATATTGTAAAGTGAAAGCTAGCAAAAGGGGCTTATGAGCTAGTAGATTTTGATGGGGACTCTTTGGATAAACCCAGAAATGGACTTTACCTAAAGAGGTATTATGCTTAAATGGTGGGTATGGAGAATTTTTTAGTTAGGTTAGGTTTTCTTTCTAGCTAGTATGATTGTTAGTTAGTCAGTGTGCTTAGCTTAGTGAGTGTGTTTTTCGTCGTTATTCTGGCTTATCTTGGTTTTGCTCTTGATATTGTAGATGTCGACGCCCCTCCAAACATACATTGGATTTGCTGATGGTACTTGTCGTAGTACACGGAATATCTCTTCCGCAGCTTGGGTTATCTATTCACCCTCTGACGAGTTAGTTTCTATGCATGGGGTAAGCCTCGGTCAAACAACGAATAACATTGCAGAATACAGTGCAGTGGTTGAATTATTATCCGAATCTATTTCATTTGGAATTCGACGTTTGATAGTGAGGTTAGATTCTGAACTTGTTGTATTACAGCTTAATAGAGTTTATGCCATTAGAAATCCTGTGTTATTAAGGTTGTTTTTGAGAGTGCGTCTCTTGGAACGTGAATTTGATTACATTGAATATCAGCATATTCCAAGGTCCTTAAATACATTAGCAGATGCAATTGCTTCTCGAGTGTTGGACAGACATTTACGATAATCATGCAAGTAAATTTAAAAAACATTTCATCATACATGTTAAACAAGATAAGCCGGTAATAGTGATATATATATAGATAGGAGTGTGTCAAAAAATATACATCGTCTTCGATCATAGGTTGAAAAACACCTTATGATCGGCAAAATGATAAGTACAAAAAGTCAAAATGTCACATGTGTCTACAAAGTGACTAGCCAGTCACTGGTGGTGCTCCCTATACGACACCACTGCACGGGCTACCTTGCGCAAAAATCTCCTCAATGGTCCAGGGACCGCGACTACGTAGCGCTGAAGTCTGATAGGAATATCATCCATAGAAGTCTCCGGTATATCCGCCGTCAGACGCTGTAGATCATGCTCCAACTCAGTCAGTACCTCCGCAGCCGCCGCGTCCTGTGGAGCCGGTACCGGTGCAACTGGATGTCTCCTCTCGAAAGGCCGGAGGTTGGCTGGACGCTGTGGACCAACATCTGCATTTTGAAAATTTTACTGTCAGTTTGAGACGATATATATAAAAAACAAAAAAATACATAATTTGAAAACTCGTGAAAAATAAAGTACCTCTGTCATCCCATTGTTCTCCCTGTGGAAGAACCATGTCCGGATCACCTCGAAAATCTATTCCGGCATACGGAAAGTCCTGAATCGCGAACACCTGGTCCTCTAACCAGTGAAAATAACTGTCAGTGAATCGAACAACTGCCGCACCCTCGTCCGGATGCCGGGCCATCACCGCAACCCATCGTACCAGCTTTGGCTCCTGAGGACCCGAAATATCAACAGTGAGATGCTGAGGGATCAGCATTGGAATCCTCTCTAAGGCAAAGCTCACGACTATAGGCCCATATCCAAAGGTCTTTAGTCTCCCGGTCTTTGCCTTGGTCAGTTGGGCTTTCAAGTTAGCCAACAGCGCATCACACCAGTTGAAAATGGTGCCTTGGAGACAATCAATTGCCATCCGAAATTGAGACCCAGTAGCAATATGTAAAGTGGCTGAGCCACAAATCCTGGTCACAGTGAAAGCTAAGACCATGAGTTCACGTTGAGAGACATATTTGATCTCTATGCCTTTCTTATGCTCTCGATCAGGTAGGCACCAATCTGCTCGGAGACTATCAAGGGATTGGCCACCCGGCCTAGTCCCAGCCAGATTGAGTTGCTCACCTCTGTTCGGCAAGCCAGTGAGAAAGTAAATGTCAGCAGGCTCTATCTCGAGTTGTTGCCCGCCGATATAAAAGCATTGCTCTTGAAAATTCCATCTCTCAACCAGCCACTCCAAGAATCTTACCTGAGCTCTCATACCGGGTATGGACCAGTATTTGTATAATCCACATCCTCTTAGGGCATCGAGGGAAGGTTGATGATTGATTGCAGCTTCATCAACCTCCTCATGCTCTCTTTCTCTCCAATCCAGCATGATAAGTGCCCTACACATGAATAAACAGGCATTAAAATTAGTTTTGGGAAATTTCAATGGTTAGTTTGGGAGTTTGGGGTTTCAAAACCCGCGTTTTGCGGAGGACGCACCCCGCGTTTGGCGCACAGTGCGCCGGGACGTAGGTGGCCTGAAGGTAACCTGCGTCCCCCGACCTTTTCCCTGTGTAGGAAAAAGTCGGGGGACGCAGGCCAGCCTTTAGGAAACCTGCGTCCCCCGCAGGGCGGTTTCCAAAACCCAAAACCCCCCAAAAATAAAAAATGAAACCTAAAACAAAATTCTAAACGGATGAAATTGACAAGGAGGATGTTGTGAAATACCTGGAAGAGACGGCGTTCGATTCTAACGGTCAGATTTTCCGCAGCGACCACGGGAAGTTTCTTGTCAAAAGCTCCTTTTTCAACCTCAACAGTCAAACGGTAAAAATGACATGGTAAAAAATCTTTTTATAGGTTTTTTGGATGAATTTGTTCATTTTTCACCATGGAAAGATGTTTTTTGATGAATTTTTGCCTATCTTAAACAGGTATGAGTAATGTGTCGCTTTTGTGCAGGACAAAGGAACTTAGAGGGAAAATTGTAATTTTTTCACAAACAAAATATCAGAGTCATCTTTTAAGCCCTTTTCTGACTCCTAAAACATGAAAAGATTGCCGAGCATTTCTTTTACACTCGTTAAAACGGAATTAAAAGACGGTCCCCTTATAGCTCTTTTCTGACCGTAAAATCAGGAAAAGATTGCCGTGTTTTTGTCGTTTCAAACTCGATACGGAAATAAAACGACGTGTCCTTGATCGCTTTTTACTTTTCAGGTCAGTGACACTAATTATGAAAGTACTCCTTGGTCGCAAGATCAAGCGGTTCCCCCAGGTATTATTTTATACTTTTTCGGGTTTGAGGGACACAAATTTACGAAAAACTTCAACTTGGAGTTTCCTTAAGTTTTTCAGACTCTCTAAAATTGAAAAACGCCGAGTTTCTCCTATACTGGGCTCGTTAAACATTTCACAGTAAAGGACCTGTTCAATTACAAACAGGAACGAACCACTCCTTCCTAGGGTTCGAATCAAAACTGGGTTGGACTCATCCGAAGGATGAGCTTATAATCAAGCATATGTTATCCTCCTCAAGCCTGTTAAAAATAAAGAGGTACTTGCCAGAAATGGTGGGGGAAAAGAGAGAAGAATGAGCCTATTTGTTACCTTTTGTCTCAAAAGAAACTTTATTACCACTCTTGGACACGACACTTTTCATTCACCTGGGTTGGGAAATCTTTTACCTCACAGTCAATAAAACCACTTTTGAAAGTCTTCAACCGGGTTCCGGGGATTAACTTTGAGTTATTCAGCACCAAACCATCTGTCGTGTCGTTATGTGTCCAAGAGGTCTGCAAACAAAACTTTCATCTGCAAAATACTTGTCATCCATTTGACCATCCCTGAGTCAGTCCTTACAGCAATATTTCTTCAACTTGAACAATGATTTCGTGTTGTGGGCTTGCCCGCAACGGGTCACTTTCTATCGACATCAGCACATTATCTAGAGAGATGACTTAGAAATCGTCAGTGCCTTGAAGTCTGCATGCATCAATGGCAGGTTTCTCGCCTTTGATGTCAGTTTACATCATTGACTTTCGATCGAAGGATTCCGTGAAATGTTCGACATCAACTCATTCATTCACATCTCATGGATTGTACTGGGTACTTCGAGAACCATTGACATTACTGGTGGTCTCTCTCACGCTTGTTAACAGTTCACATCATTGACTGGTAATCAAGTGGTTTCTACCATGTTCGACATCGACTCATTTATTCGCATGGCTAGAATCGTACCAATTCGAGAAGTAGGAATGAAGACCCTGGATCAAATCTTTACCATCCAGGCTGCGAGGAGTTTTGTATTCATTATCTAAGTAGACTAATCATAAACAGATGGCTGCGACCATACTGTGTCTACAAAAGTCTATGATTATGATGTACTGCAAAATCATTCCTGTATCAGAGTAGTTAGTCTGTTAGTTAAAGTTTTTATCTGAGTATGGGAATGCCTACCTCAGTGATGATATAATCTTATCCATGTATTTTGTGTTGAAAATTGCAGGTTCCAACCAGGTTCTCCACGAGATAATCCTCGAAATGATAAAGCGCTTCACCCTTCCTAGATAATACAAAACCCTAATCTATTCCAGGCTTCGCACTTTAGGGGGCAATCTGTTACACTAAAAAATGTCACCATGGCTATTTACAGTTGGTATGGCTCAATCAACAGTCATACTACCCTCTTGAGCAAGTCTTATGCCTCTACTATCCATGTCAAACTCCAAGAAAGAGAGAAAGTCTTTATAAACATGTTTATCTCTGGGTACGCAGGTTCTCTCAAGCCTTGCCTGCGGGTACGCACCTTTTGTTCATAAGGTCTGCGTCCAAGGACGCTCTGTATCTAAAAGGGCAGGTGCGTCCCTCTGAAAAGGTTAAAATGCGCAAGTTTTATCTTCAAAAACTTACTTGTGGTCATTTCTAGAGCATTCTAGAAGGTTGTTTGATGTGTATTGAGCGCCTCCAGATGGTTCATGCACTCCTATCAAAGAGGAACTTATCCCATCAATAAGGGAGTGATCCCATCCAAAGAGGGGACTATCCCATTGATGGTGGACCTGATTAACTTCCTCTTGAGCACTATAAAAAGAGGCATTGAGCCAGAAGGAAGAGGGTTGAAAGCTATAGATTTCTAAGGGTAAATGCTGCAGGAATTAGGACTCCCATTTAGAAGCTTGTGAGGAGAGATTGTCATCTTTACTTGTTCTATTTGGAAGTGGGTGAGCTTTGTCAAAGTAGAGGAAGACTCTTGTGGACCCTGGAAGGAGCTTGCACAACACCAAGGCTCAGGTTGTAATGGTTCCTTTTGATTACCTTTAATGCAAATTGGTCCATTCTTCTCAATAACTTGTTGTTAATGGGTTATTTCATGTACTCCTTGGTCTATATGTTGAATATGCTTTGTTTTATGTTATAATCAGGTGCTATTTAATTGTTTGACTGTTGGTGATTGCAGGTTTTGGAGAAAAGGAGGAGCTCATCCAGATCAACAAAGCTTGGACTTCTACAACAGCGTTTGGACAAAGGTAAGAACGAAACACTTGATTTCTCATATCATAATGTATGTTTAGAGAAGGATAGCTCCAGTTTGTTTTGTTTGTCATTAGAATGTCTTAGACTTCTAGGAAGGTCAGTTGTGTCCGCACCCTTGACTGATTCCGTGTGACAGTGTCGGGTGCGAATTGTGATCGCAACCCCCACGTACGTTTACCACCCTCCTCCATAAGCGGTGCGGGGAAACCACTTACCGCAATTTGCCCGTCTCCACGCTCGTTATCATCCACGTAATTTCAACCTCCGATCACCGTTGGATCCGCCCACCTCAGGATCCAAAGGCCCTCGTTCGTATGCTCCCGCTATTTCCCAATAGCCACTGCAAATCAATAACTGCCGTCCATTTGCAAGATCTGATGGCTCACAATCATTTTCGCCTCCATTTCCTCCCGACGCCTCCCGCCGATAGATCTCTGCCGCCCATTCACTTGATCCAATGGTTGTTGTTTACTCCCGGTCCCGCTCATTTGCTCGCCATTTAGCCTTCATGTTCACAACCATTCTGTACACCCGAAGGATGAAGTGATCAACTACCCTGTACCTGGCACAATCACTCTTCATCCACCGCATTCAAGGAAGAATGGCCAAAAAGCAAGAAGGATGTGCCTTGAGCGGTTAAATGTACTTATCAATAATGGAGCCCATTTCATATTATACTCCACCTGTGTAGGAAGGATGGCTGAGCAATAGAGAATGTCAAACTAATTTATTGAAGCATCAGATTGTATCAGAGACCCATATCAGAGAGTTAAGGTGGTTGGTGGTCCATTATGACCCCTCCATGCATAGGATAGCAGATATTTTTGTAATCAACCTCTATATATACCTAGAAACAAGATGTAATGAGGGTTGATGGTTGTTGTTTTGATGTAAGGTTCAACTTCTAGAGACTGTAATTACTGTGATACTTGCAGCATCTGGTCTTCATTTTCAGCTAATACAAGCTTCTTTTGCTGTTAATTGCTCACTTACCACTTCTTCTTTGTTCCAGGTTGTGCCTGTTATGCATTTTTCATGTGCTCTTGATGTTTAGCATTAGAGGGGTTGTCATCCCACCTCTTTGTTAGAATCTAGTATGTATCATTGAATGTGTTATGCAGGTTTCTGTTATTTTAGTGCTCAAAGAGCTGTCATCTTGTCCGTGCATTATGAAATAGATTTATAGACCTTCTTACTGGTTGTAGCCGGCCATCACAGGGTCCTGCGCATCTGCTGATGTGGTCAGTATTCTCCATGTTCACCTAATCCTCAAACTGTGAGTAATTGGTGGTCTAAAGCCTTGTAGTCTGGGGGTGTTCACCCATGTCTGGGGTTAAGCATAGTAGAAGTGGTTATCTGGATTGAATATGCATCATTTCCTTCCATTCATCCACTTATTTCCAACATTTTTGTTGAGTTTGTAATGTTCCTGAGCATCTCTGAGATACAACCTAGGAGAGTTTCTTGGGGTGATAACAGGAATATTTGTTCAAGTGATGGGTCCAACTGCGATATACTATGATAATCAGAGTTGGATCAAGCTCTCTGAGAAACTTGTATTTCACAATCGATCCAAGCTTAAAGATATATGGTATCACCATTTTCGAGACTGTGTGCAGAGGTGGATAATGTTGCTTCAGTACATTCCGACAAAGGAACAAGATGTTGAACTTTTGACAAAGGCCTTGTCAAGAGGGAAGTTCGAGTTCTACAGTTGCAGGATAGGGGTGGTTGATAATCCCTTTCTTGCTAAGAGGGGGTGTTGAAAATACAACAAGAAATTCTCAATTTGATTTTTCCTTGATTAAATTGAGAAAATTTGAATTTCCACATCATCAAACAACTTGGATGCAATTAACTTGTTTGACATGGCTTGTGTCACCTTGTTTACTCAGTAAATTTGAGTTAGAGGAGTTAGATTTCAGTTAAGCATGTGTGATTGATAATTTGTAGCAATCAAGGTCAATTATCTTAGGTTGTTTTCAGTTAAACAAGTTCTAATTGTTGGAGGAACTGGTGGAAGGTCAGCTAAGCAGTGGGACTTCAATCAAACTCAATGATCATCCAGTTCACTAATCAATCATCTCAATTTATGCTATTTCTCATTGCATGTTTTTGATTGATGTTCTAAATTGTGAATTGAATTTTGTAGAGCGGTAGAGTAGGTTTTTGTCTTGTGAATTTGATTAAAATTTCATGAGAAGTTGCAAATCTACATCATAATTTCTACATTATTATCCTTCACCTCAATCATTATTGGTCTTATTGCACCATGGATCCTTGTTTTTAGGTATGCTTATCACTCTCCCTTTCCTAATCATTCTCGGGAAGTCTCTATGTGGTCTGGGTGGTTCCTCTTTGGTGAATTGGAAGGTTTTCCCTTCTCTGGGTTTTGATGGGTGTTGGACTACAAGGCTCTCCTCCTGTGTCTTTAGAAAGTTTCAATTGTGGGTTATTGAATCATAATATTAGAGACTAGGAAAGGAAACTTTGGTTCATTGTAATAATTTATGTGAGGTTATGTTATAAACATACAATATGAAAAATAGGCTACATCTTGATTTCATCAAGAACACACACATATATACACAAAGAACAATAGAATATTGGGAAGGAATTCAAATTGTGTTTCCATTAAACTTAGTGCATATGTATACATAGATGATATGGTTGGGGCAGTTGTATCTTCTCTCAATCAACCTTTATTTACATTATCCTAGACATTTACAAAGGATTACTAACATTTACTCATCCAGGCAGCTCCAGACATGCTCATAATTCAGAAGTGGCTCAAAATAGCTCAACAATAAAAGTCCTCAGCTTGAAGTGAAACTAGGACCATACTGTGGTGATCGTCATCCTGATTCCAACAGTTTGAATGACACTCAAATCTAAGTTCGTACGCTCAAGATATTCATGGTCAAATTTTGGGTCAAACTTGGCCAAGCGATAGTCACTAATGAGGCAACAATTTGGTAGAGTCCCGACGCATGGAATCAAACCACCAGAATGAGAGAATTTGTTGCCTACTTAATTTTTCCAGTGACCCTTAAAAACTGGTCGGAAATTTTTGGACAACTTGTTTATTAAAAACAAAAAAAATATTAAAATAGGGTTGGTGGGCTACCACCCCCGCTACCCTCGACATCATTATATATAAAAACTTTGTATTAAAAATGGGGTGGCATGCGGTCAAACACTGCCACCTCCCAACAAATTTAAACGACATATCATATATTAGTGGTGTCGGGGCCAGCCGGTATCGAACTCACGTCGGCCAGTGGGCCGGTCTGCTGGTGGCAACTCACAAATGGCAAGTGCCAAACCACATAAAAAACTGCCCACATAATGCGTTAACCATTACACCATTCAAAGAAAGTTACCAACCGAATACCATTCGAAATGGCGACACCACCAAGCTTATAACCGCCAATGTATATATATATATATATATATATATATATATATATATATATATAATATGCTGCGGTTGTTGAAAAAACTATGTGCTAATTCTCGAATGCTGCGAGGTTTGACCTCATAACCACTAGGGCCCCATTATAGCTTGCCACCAATGCGCCAAGAGGCACACCTTTGAAAACAATGTCAACCAACTTGTATAAGAGGGGAACCAAACAATTTGACCAGACCGACGGTGGAGGAGCGAAGCGGAACTTTGAGCGGCCATGAGGGCTAGAACCCTGAGCTAGGGAATCTCTTGGATGCTGAAAAGATTATCTTGAGGGCCAGAGGTGCCAGTGCCAGATTTTGACAAGTTTATACTCATTTTTGCATATTTCTAGCTAGGATTCCAACTGTGTGGACCGTTTATCCATCTGAGCAGCAAAAAGTCCGACGTCCAAACAATAATGAATCATCCGGGGAATCTTCGAGATTCTTGAGGGTCCATAATTTAACAGTGTCAAAAAGGGGAAAAGTTTATAGCCATTTGACACGATTTTGTGCCATGAATTCAGTGGTGATGTCTATTTTAGTAGTTGAGCTTTACATTTTTTGGCCATCCTCGAAAGTGGAGGTATATGATACAGTTATTTCATGTATTTATTCTAATTTATTGAGATGATTTTTTTGTTGTTGGTATCCCTCATTATCATTATGTCAAGAGATACATGTATGCCATGTCATGTGTGATTTTATTAGCATGCTGAAGGAGTGCCCATTTGAGTGAGAGTTCCTATAGGGAGAATTCCTCGTGGAGAGACATGCCACTCTGGTTGAGGGAATTTATCCTTGTAATAACAAAGAATGTACTATCTACTCATCATCATTTTCCAACATTTAATGAAGTGACCTCCCCACTCTTGACACCAGGGCCCAAAGACGTAACCCACATTGGGTGAAATCCATTATCAATGTGTTTGTGTATTGTGATTTGATGATTGTCGTTATGTTTCATCTTCTTTACAGCATGCACATGCGGCTTTTCATATTCTCTTACATGAAATTCTGCTAACATCACAAAAGTAAAAGATCTTGGTTAATTCTGTTAGCTAAAGAGATCTGAATCAAGTTTGGTATCAGAGCGGTCTTCTTGCTGATGTGAATTGCAAGAGTGAATGATTTAATGTGCAACAAGAAGGGAAATGGAGAATAACATAGATCTCTACGAGGACCTCCTCAAGATGGCAGGCATAGTGGACATCATGTATGCAGATTATGAGACGAAGATGGCAAGAGAGGAATGGGAAAAAGAAAGAGAAGAGGACGATGCTCTATCTACCCCCTCGAGTGAACATTCATCTTCTTCATCATCTTCTCATCATTCAAATGAGGAGATAAATCAAAGCCCTCAATAAAATAATGCTGAGTTGAGGAGACTTCTATGAGAAGAAAAAGAAGAGAAACAAAGATTGCAACTTCAGCTACGAGTCACAGAAGAGGCCTTGGAAGAGTTGAAGCTCAACGAAGGCGTAGCGAAGCCATCATCACCTGTTTTAGAATTGATATCTAAGGTAAAAAATGTTGATCATTCTTTAGTTTCATCTTCACATGATGTAATTTCTGTTGGAAACATGGAGGTACCCATTTTAGGAACTGGCACGAGACTCCTTACCAAGATGGGGTATAAAGGAGGAGGACTTGTTGTTATTGGCCAAGGAACAACTTAGCCATTGGAGGTTGTACAAAGACCTCGATTTACAGCTTTCGGATACACTGAAGGAGAAAGTATCAAAAGCTTCCAAAGCATTGTTGAAGCCATCATAGAAAGATGATGATTGGAGCACATCACAATCCTCCCATGACAATGCACATTGCAAAGGAAGAGCTAAGGCAAGCTCTCATCACCAAGGTTGCACCAGAGACAGTCAAGAGAGGTATAAAAAGCCTTAGTATTCTAGAATTCATTTTGATTACAAGCATATTGATAATGATGAGAATAAATCATGGTGTAGAAAACCATGTAGTTTTTGTAGTTTGCATAACCATGTGATTGGTGAGTGTTGGAAGACGGTGGTAGCAAGAAAGAGGACGAGACGTGAAAAGCCTTCTCCATGTCAAGGAAGGAAGAATGCTAAGCATGTATGGACGAAGAAGACTTTTTGCAGCCATTGCAACCGAGGTGGACGTTAAAGAGCCACGTGTTGGAGGCTCCATCTAGAGCAGTGTTTCAAGGACAAAGCACCCGTGTAGGAACCAGTTGGAAAGGTTGTTCAACAACTGAATCAACTCCAGGATGATGACCCATTCACTTTGTTGAGTAAGAGATAGTTTTAATATATATGGTAGCTTGTCATGACCACATTTTCTAAATCATGTGTTGCAATTGTAAAAGCGATGATGTGTTTTCCATCGCTTATTAAAGCATCGATGATGTTTTTGGCCTTTTATTGATAGTTGAGGTATTGGTTTTTATTCTAATGTAAACTTGACCAAAGGGTGTGTCTTATAAACTCTTGGCAAGTATGGGGATTATTGGGTCATGGTTGTTCATGTAATTGAGCACGTAGTTTGCAAATATTTTACTACAGGTTTTCATAGGATGCAGGTTTCGGCTCATCACTTGTGGCTCCGAAGAATAAGGGTGAAGGAGAAGGAAGTGTGACTAGTCAGGACACTTGTGGTGCAAAAAATGTAACACAAAAATTGCAGATTATGTTGATGCTTTTGGAGGACCAAAATCTCCTCAGTGGAGAGGAATGATCTAGGTGGCTCCAAACATGCTCAGAATTTAGAAGTGGCTCTGAATAGCTCAAAAATCAAAGTTGTTGGATTAAAGTGAAATTATGACCAGATCATAGTTCTCATCGTACTGATTCCAACAGTGTGAACATCACTCAAATATGAGTTAGTATGCTCAAGATATTCACTGTCAAAGTTAGGGTCAAACTTGGACAAATGGAAGTCACTAATGAGGCAACAATTTGGCAGTGTCCCACACACGTAATCCAGCCACCGGAACGGGCGAATTTGTTGCCTACTTAATTTCTCCAATGACCCTTAAAAACAAGTTAGAAATGTTTGGAAAATTTGTTCATTAAAAACAAAAAAAAATTAAAATAGGGGTGGCAGGCAGTCAAACCTTGCCACCCCTCAACACATTTAAACGTCATATCATATATGTTACCATATAAGTCGGGGGAAACGGGAGTCGAACTCGCATTGTCTGGTGGGCCGACCCACTGGTAGAGGCCCCACAAATGGAAAGCACCAAACCACATAACAAACCACCCACATAATACGTTAACCATTACACCATTGAAAAAAACAGTACCAACTGCATACCCTTTGAAATGGAGGCACCACCAAGGTTATAACTGCCATATATATATACACACATATATATATATATATATATATATATATATATATATATATATATATATGCCACGGTTGTTAAAAAACAATGCACCAATCCTGGAATGTTGCGGGGTTCAACCTCATAACCATGGGGCCCCAATTATAGCTTTCCACCAAGCGCCAATGGGTGCACCTTTGAAAACAACTTCGAACGACATGTATAAGAGGGGAACCAAACCATTTGATCAGATCAACGATGGAGGAGTGGAGCAAAATCTTGAGTGGCCAGGACAGCCAAAACCCCAAGCTAGGGAATCTCTTGGATGCTGAAAATATTCTCTTGAGGGCCAGAGGTGCCAATGTTAGATTTTGACAAGTTTATAGTCATTTTTGCATGTTTTCTCGCCAAGAGTCCAACCGTTCGATCTGTTTCTCCATCTAAGTAGTAGAAACTTAGGCATCTAATAGCAAGGAATCTTTGCAGAATCTTGTGGAATCTAAAAAACTCCCTTGGACGCTGATTTTTTGTAGAGGCAAAATGATGCCAAATTTATAGCCATTTTTCACAGAGTTTCGTAGGGATTGCAGTGGCGTGCTCAGAATCTTCATCCGAACAACAACTTTTTTGGCCATCTTAAGAAGGAATCTTTGAGATTCCTAAGGGTCTAGAATTTTACAATGTCATAAAGGGGCAAAGTTTATAGTCGTTTGACATGATTTTGCACTGCAAATTTGGTGGTGATGTTTGTTTTAGTAGTTGAGCTTTGCATGTTTCAGCCATCCTCGAAAGTGGAGGTATATGTAGTTATGCCATATCTTTCCTCTGATTTTCTAAGATGATGTTTTTGTTGTTGAGATCCCTGATTATCATTATGTCGAGGGATACTTGTATGCCAGATCATGTGCGATTTTATTAGCTTGTCATGCTAAAGGAGTGCCCATTTGAGTGAGAGTTCCTATAGGGAGAATGTCTCATGGAGAGACATGCCACTCTAGTTGAGGGAATTTATCCTTGTAATGATAAAGAATGTACTATGTACTCATCATCATCTTGTAGCATTTAAGAAGCAGCCTCCCTACTCTTGACACCAGAGCTCGAAGATGTAACCTACACTTTGTGAACTTCGTTATCAATGTGTTTATGTCCCGTGATTTGATGGTTGACGTTATGTTTCATCTTCTTTACAACATGCACATGTGCCTTTTCATACTCTTTTACATGCAATTCTGCTAACATCACAAAAGTAAAAGATCTTGGTTAATTCTGGTAGCTGAAAAGATCAGGATCATTTACATGATACATAATGTATGATGAAAAACATAGGCCTAAAAGGCCCCTCATCATCTCCCCCACCCTCAATTCCTTGCTCATCCCGTGCAAGGATGCAACAAAGTCTTGGATCACTACTTGATGTGGAAGTATCCTTAATGTACATCAACCATGCGTACCAGTCTGCATAGGTAACTCAATTTAACAACTGCTAGCTAGATAGGAAGATTCATGTATAAGAGACTTACTATGATTTATTCATGTCTGATGGTCGCTTCTTGCAAATGTCCATTGTTCACATTCTCTACAGACTGCTACTCCAACCAGGAACCGTCGGGAAACTCCTCTCCATTCTGGGGGCATCCTTTTCGCTCTCTCTGTTGTAGCAATTTATTGTCCCAAAGAAGGCTACAATTTTTTTTTCAAAATTGCTAATTTATCTCCAAGCTAAGCTCTTGGACATATACAACTTTTTGTGGTGACACGGTTATTAGGAAATTTGCTGAGTTATTTTTAATAATAATAATAATAATTTTAAATAAATCTATTTTTATATAAATATACTTATATATTTTTATGAAATATTTACTTAAAATATAAATTATGTAAAAATTTTGGGTTCAGGGCTCCATCTCCAAGTTCATATTCATATTATATATGCCTATTGAAGTCAACTAACCAACAACCAAGACAAGTCAATGCCAACACACAATGCAAAGCCACAAGACAGGGAGAGTATGCTTTTGCACTATGTGTTGGAAAACTTCATATCTAATGATACATATATTTGCCTTGAATCTCTTTCATATGGCGAATATGGGATATATATACCATGCAAACAAAATGCCTCCAACTTCATATGAGTTAGGTGTTTAGAAAAATCCTCATGCCATGCTAGCGTTGAGTGCAATGTGTGAAAATAGATGGGTGACAGGTCAATCAAGTGTCCAAGTGCACAAAGGGAGAAGTTGACAAGTTATATGGTGTGCTCCACACATTAAAATAACCCTTAAAATATCAAAATATACATTATGATCTCAAGATTCGTTATGCATGAGGAATGAAGTCACGTGGAAAATAAATTTGTGCAATAAAAGCAAATAAAAAAAGATTCTCGAATTCTAAGAGTGCTTCAGGACAAGAGATATGTTTATTGTTTGGTATAAAACCCTCGCAATTCTCAATGGTGGATAGTGGTGTTTTAAAATCAACGGCACCAGGTGAATTGAGGACCCCCCAGGCCGTTTATGTTTAATGGAGAGGGAGCGTTGCACAGTTTCTGGTTTTCTCCAAACCACGTTGTCAACATGGCAGAAAAATGTTAATTTTGGGAGCCCTTTCAGTAAAACCACTTACCACCTGGTACCCCCTCTACATTCTTCTTATCAAAACCACCATGAACTAAAAAATACTCCACAGTTGAGATTCCTTGTCACCAAATAAATCATGGAAAGAGCTCTACTTTGAGAGAAAGCTCATAACAAGGATTTATAGGGCCATGTAAAACAAATGTATGCCATAACCAAACATAACCCATATGGTCTGTTTGTCTTCTGGCATTTGCATATCTCAATTTTTGCAAGATTTGATATAGTGATCAGTATGTAAAGCATGTTGGAAGGTTTTTGTTGACGGTGTTGGACATGCCAACATGTCAGAGGATCTACCTGGTAAGAAGTCCCAATTAGGCCTCAGACCATTTGGTGTAGGAGTCCCAACAGTGGGTTGTACGGTAATTCCTTGACCACGATTTCACACAGAGGCAAGTAGGATGTCTCAGTTGGTAGCAAGGGAGTGAAATTTGTATCGAGCCAAGGAAGGTGCATGAGAAGTTCTAACACAAGGGAAGTGAGGTGAGTGCTCCCCTTGGAAACCTGTAATAGTACTTGGCTTGGAAGGGAGCACACGAGAAAAGATGCATCAACGGCTGGAAAGAAAGATAGCGAGATATCCAAAATGATGTTCAAACCAACAACACATCTACAACAAGATTCATACAATTTCATACAAAATAGTTCATACACAAATGCGTAAGTTAAATAACATACATTGCTACAACAACCATAATATTCCAACTACAATAACAACCTATGCATGAAAACGTGTTGGCTCTGTTATATTAAAAATTGTAAGTTCTAGTCATACAATACATCCATGTACACCCGCTAGTTCCAATAGTGGAATGTTACAACCACAATGCCTGCTCCTCCAAAGAGATATACTAGCTCTGCGCAGTGGAGAAGCCAAGATGCATTACAATACTGTCCAAGCTTTCTCTAAGATAGTCCTATCGAAGCTTGGCTGACCAAAAGCCTTTACAAAGAGTTATGAGGGACTATTTATAGCAAAGGGTGTGTTGGCCCTTGACATTCCTCTTTGTGACAGTTCATCTACCCTCATGACTCTTCATCTACTCTATGATTGTTACATCCAACTATCGACACTTGAACTTCCACTTGACAAGACGTCACATTACATTGCACATGTGCCCATGTTAGACACAATGGCTTGAGCAAGCCAAGCAAGACATCACTGACACTCAACCATTATGGTGAGACCAACTCTTTGACATGCTTGTGATGGTCGAAGGTTGTGAGACCAACTCTTTGACATGCTTGTGATGGTCAAAGGTGGTGAGACCAACTCTTTGACATGCTTGCGATGGTCGAAGGTGGTGAGACCAACTCTTTGACATGCTTATGATGGTCGAAGGTGGTGATTTGATGCGAAGCTTGGTTGTCCATGATGGTGTCCGTGTGCTCAATGGTGACATCTTGCTAAAGCGAACTCTTGCCTTCATTGCATCTGGGTGCATTGATATGGCTCCTCTGTCTAACTCATCTAATAGCATGTGCATGGTCATCCTGGTGCGACCAGACTAGGTACATGTTGATGCATAACATCTACGCTACTCTCCAAGCATGTGCTAGTGGTTGTGCACATCAACTTCTCGAAGTACATGTTCAGCTCCACTTGGGCTTGCTTCTTGTCTTTGCCTTGCTGAGTGTGCCAAATGGGTGGGACCACATGCATGCGCACAATGACATGCATGCTGCTTCATTCCCTTGCATGTGATCAAAAACATCGCTGACCTTGTTTTCTCCATGCTAGCTACTGGGATGGGTCTATAACTTGTACGGGCGTAGTTTCATCCTTGAGTGTATGTTGCACCTCCTGTTGTACCTGTTCCTGTTGCAACTCATTCTCTCGTCTATACAGCTCCTGTTCTTCCTTGAGTTGCTTCTTTAACACATGTATCTCCTTCTCTGTTCCATTCTCCACCTTCACGCGATCTTCATGTCGTGGCATCACCTCATAGCCCGAGTCTCCAAAGTTGCTTTCATCACAAGTGGATCTGCTTGAGCTTGCAACTTTGTTCTGCCTTTGTGTTGTCAACAAACTTACTCTTGCGTTCATTACATCTGGTATGCTGCCTTCAGCTGCTATTGATGGTGCTGCTTGATGTGATGTTGCTGTCGTCATATCTTGATTTCCTTGTCTACAAACAACTTGATGTCTTCGTGCGTATGCAAGTTCATACACACTTGATCGACTGCATCCCCAAGTGTGCTCTGAATGGTGTCTTTGACTCTACTCTCCAGGAAACCATTGTACTTGTGCTGCTGAGAGGTAGATGAACACCTACAATACATGGAGACATGGTAACACTCATGGCAAGCAATTTGTCAATAAAAAACCAAAACAAACTTGAGAACTTACTTGCAACATACCTGTGTGACTAATCATGAAGGTTGTGTAATTTCCGCCAGGAGGTCGGGAGACTGACTGCCAAAACTATGCAAGGCACAGTCCGAGCTATCAGGAGGCTGAATGACTATTGGAACTGCACAATGCACAGTCCAACCTAGCCTGCTGAGGACTAAAACCACACAATGCACAATTTCAGTGAGCAGTGACATGCAACCAGCAAATTGCATTACACAGTTTCTAGGGCCAACACGACACTGCCTCCAAGAATTGCATAATGCAAGCCTGGAGATCAGTGCTTGGCTAGAATTGTGCAATTTCTGGAGGGAATCTAGAGCCTTTGCTTCCGAAAATGTGCAGTGCTAGCCGGTCAAGGCACAATCCAGGCCAAGGTAGCCTAGTTCGGCCAACGGGCGACTGAAACATGAGAAGTGTGAATGTATGGGGTGATCAGTGCAAACAAGATTGAATGATCATTCATTTAAACACCAAGTGCAGGTTTCAAAAAATGGGAAGGCATGCATGTGTGTGAATTGAGTCACCACAATGACGATCTTCCATGCAAAACAGTTTCATGCATGCAACAACAGTGAGATGCGAATTAAAACTGAAACGGTTCTTATACAAGCTAACATGCATCAAAACGACAATAAGTGCTCATTGAAATCAGGCAGAAAAAAATCACACGAAGCAAAACACAAAAATCAACAAAAATGCAACACAAGACATGAAAGGTGGGCTTACCCCAAGATAGCTAAGATGAATGTGTTGATGACTCCTAGATGCAACGTGGGATGTCAAAGTTGCAAGGTCGATGTGAGGAAAGAGATCTGCAACATTCGGTTCATGAGTTTTGATAAAATCAAAGATGTGATGCACATGCCAGAAATCTAGGAAGAGCAACTCTTGGTGGGAGGTTTCTGAAATGATCCTTACCTCCAACTGCTAAAAGTAGATCCCTGAATCAAGGGATGTCTTTGCATGCTGCCTTGGGAGAAACAACCCATGCATGCAAATTAGTTTTGCTCGGTCCCGGACGGAACCAGTCAACTTAACTGCATATGCAACAGTTAACTTAGTTGGGAGGAAAAAAATGCACATTTCTAAGAGGAAGTTGGGCTGTCTTCCCAGAGGAATTGTGCAATTTCTGGGCAGAGCAGCTGATTGCTGCCCAGAATTGCACAATTTCTAGGCTGAGCAGTCCTGCTGGGAGGAATTGCGCAATATTTCTAGTGAACAGTGACAGGCAGATTTGTGCAATTCTGGAGCCCAGCAGGTTGCCAGACAGAATTGCACAATTTCTAGAGGGAAGGCTAGTTCCCCTCCAGAATTCCGCAATTTCTTGAGGGAGATTCTCAACTTATGGCTGGACCAAGTCTGGTGAAAGAACCTGTGAGGGGGATGCAACAAGTTTTGATGGACAAGCTATCATTCTGCAAGAAAAGCACTAAAGCTTGTGTACTTGACAAGGAAAGACATGTTGCTGTGAAAGGTTGGTAGGGAGGCTCCAAAATGAAGCTAAGACAAAATTTTGGAGGGTGGTTGTAGCCGCTACAACACTTGGCGACACACTAGTAGAACTTTAGCTCTCTGAATGGACCTTGTTCGTGAAAAGCAAGTCTAACACCTCCGGAAATATTGTTCAGTTCTCAATTCGTCTTGGTTTTCATACTTGCTTGATTGTAAGATGTAGCATCTTCCAAGCTCTTGGTTGATTGACACACATTCCAAGCCAAGTCAACATAATTTTTTCATTTGGGGTTGAGGGGTATATTGGTGCACAAGCAGTATAGTTTTCAAATTCTTAGTTTCATCTGTGGTGTTGCTCCGCTACCAGTAGGCCTGGATAGTACCCGGCGGAGTCATGCAAGAACACAAGCATCACTCCACTGCCAGTGAGCCTGGTAAGTACCCCGACTGAGTTACTTGCATCACCTCTCTGCACTGGAAGCCTTTCTCTTGTTTCACCTTATTCATTTTTCATTTTTGAATTTTTTCACCTTTCATTTTTTTTTTTTAGTTTTCATAATTGTGCATAACACTTATTCATTTTAGAGGCGGAAGAGGGATCCCAAATTATTGAGAGTAGAAGAGGTTGTTCCTTCAGAGAAGTAGTTTATGTATACCTCTGATGTTCTTGTTAAGGTTTTTCCCCTCACCTTACTCTACTTGACCGAGCTGACAAGGGTTAACCCAAAAACAACAGACTAGAGTAGGTGACACTGGTTAGTGCGCAAGCATGGTGTTCTCACCAAGGTTCACTTTGAACAATACGTATTTTCCATTGACGTATCACAGACTAAAAGTAACAAGTTCTTCATATAGAGGTAGGATGACAAATAACCAAGTAGTGATAGCTGCACAAGGCCTCTTGTACTTTACCCACCTTGTTTCAAGAGTCATGCATGGTTTCATGCGAAACTAACCTACGAATGAAAACAAGTAAACAAACAACAAAGCAAAGCAGAAGCATATGTAAATGAAAAAGGAAAGTGAGTAAGCAAACAAGCAAGAAAGAAAACAAGCACGCAAGCAAGAAAACTGAAAGCAAACACTACTTCTACTCCTAAGCTAACGGTGCATGGGCCTGATCACTTGAAGTGATATTTCCAATGCAGCCACCAGCGCATTGGTTGACCCATGTTGGTGAAGGCTTGGTCTGCGAGCAACCCATTTGTGCAAACCAACAAATGTGAAAGATACAACAGTGAAAACAGACACACTTCAAGCTTACAAGCATCCACATAACAAAAATGAGTGAAAGCACATGACATGCACTCTGTAGACTTGCCATGGTGTTGTGTGACACTACGTGAAGATGTTAAGCACACAAACACTCTTGACTGTGACATGCAAGCACACGTGAATAAAGTAGACCACTTGCATTGCGCAAGTGTGCTTGCTGTGTAAGATTCCTCCATTGCATGAGTGATGGGATCGTGTAGTTCGAGTGGAGGAAGTAAAATCCAAGTGTTAGATTGATCTTGAGTGCATACAGATGAGTGATGAGGAGACTTGAGTGTTTGAACAATTTCCTGATCAAAAGTGAAAACAACCTCAAGATAGCGAGGACTTGACATAACTATCAGCTCGCATTGAAGTGCCTCGACAGTCTGCGGGGTTTCTACTTCGTTGACAGATGGATCATCGCAGACCAGTGGATTAGATGGATTAACTATGAGTGAATCAACATCGTGATTAGACGATGAGGTAAAGAGATCACGACAGCCAAGATCAGAAAACTCAGGATGTTGGTATTCATCCTCATGATGTGATGAATCACACAGAGGGGTAGATGAGAAGAGAGGATGTTCACCCTCTACGTTTCCAGAAAATGTAGATGAAAGATCAAGTGTTTTTCAATGAATGATTTGTCCCCTTTGTTGTCGAATGATAGTCTGACATCTGGTGTGTCCTGCGAATGATCAACAATGGGTACATCCGTGGATGGAGATGCGCATGAAAAATCAGGGATGGTAGGATCATTAAGGATGTCAGGAAGAAATGGAGGAGGTATAGACAGACAGGGATGGTCCTCTACTGCCGGTGGATGTTCAAGTTCCCCATCATGCTCTTCATGAATGCCAGCGCATGTTGGTTGTGTAACACCAACTCCATCGATAGATCGACCCTCATTCAAAATATGTGTAGAGTTCGGGACAAAAGAACACAAGACAATGTCATCCAGAGGATTATCCCAGTTCAAAGATGGAGGTTGAGGTACAAAATACATGTGACAAGGTATGGGACTCACAACTAAGTCTGCGCAAAAATTGGAAGGAGTGATGCCTGGAGGATGTGATGGTTGAACATATGTGTGTGCATGCTTTCCCACATCACTCTACAATGCTGGAGATGTTTGATAAGGGGACGACGGACAATCACTTGTGACAACAACCGTGTCCGCCTGTGATTGCAGAAATCCATCACCAAAGTATGTTGGGTGGGGCTTAAGCTTGAACTTCTTCTTGGGATTGATAGATTGGATAAGGCAGTATTTGAATCTGTCCATGAGATACTGAAATTTCATCTGAAATTTCGGGGCTTCAAACATGAATAGACGGAAGCGCTCCGAAAACTCCATAGGTGATTGGTGCGAGGCCTTCCATTGTTTTAACAATTTTTTTATCAAGCACTTCACGATCAAAATGGTGGAAAATAGATTCTATTAGATTGCTGAACTACTTGAATGAGTGCATGGATTTATGAGGTAGTGTGCCACACCATTGTGATGGGTGGTTGTGAAGTGTGTGTGTGAGAAGTGAACAAACCTTTGTTTCATTAAAATATTCCATACCCTGCATGAGCGCATGGAAGTCATCTAAGTGCTTAGGCCACACCACTTCGCCTTTAGCAACATACGTGAGTTGTGACAAGTGATCATATAACTCCCTCTCGATGTGAAAGATATGTTCGTTGGACAAACATTTCAGAGGGCGAACTATAACAAACTCGATGATAGATGTGCGAAGACTCAAAACAGATGATGAGGGCTCAACTTGTCATCTGGCCTCCCTTCTAGCACCAGAAATGTTGACAGTGCTGGACCTGCCAACATGTCAGGGGATCTCCAGGGTAAGAAGTCCCAATTAGACCTCAGACCATTTGGTGTAGGAGTCCCAGTAGTGGGTCGTATGGTAATGCCTTGATCGCAACTTAGCACATAGGCAAGTAGGATGTCTATGTTGGTAGTGTTGTAGCTTATATTGTGTTTAAGCTTATTATTCATTTTTATCACAATGTGTGGTCTAAAAATCATTGCAGGGGTTCAAACTTAATGAGGCTCTCTATCGCAAAGTCTAAAAGAAATGAAGCATTTTATTTACTATATATTAGAATCACAAAGGAAACAATTGTTAAAGAATCAGCCCATGTGATCAAGTCAAATCACAATATAAATAGTTATATGGAGCGGGTCCCGTTATATATATGTGTGTGTGTGTGTGTGTGTGTGTGTTAGCGATGCGATTAGATCGCAATCGCAAAAAGTGCAGCAGGCAGTTACATGAATTATTACCACAGGAATCACTGATTCCTGATTATGATTACGCATTTTTATATGTATTTCTATTATAAAGGGTTATAATAGAAATATAGCGCCGATATGAAGGGTTATGAGTTAAGCCCAATTATAAGTAGAACTTGGATATATATATGCGACACAAAGCATAATCAAAGGGTTAATAACATTAATCGAAAGATTGCGATTTGTGATAGGCTGGACCCAATATTACATATATTATGTTTAATTCTCTCGTCGGGTCCGCGATCATCGCATAACGTTTATATATGTATATGACTTATGCTGATTGTGATTTGCGACGGTGATCCAGACCTGATATTATATATGCCATGTTTTATACTTGCGGTGGGTCCACCATATCATAAATTGTTAAGGTTTGGGTTAATACACCAATTGCGATTGCGATGGGTTTCGGACCCGAAAATATATATATTGTGTTTAATAAATTCGGCAGGTTCGCAAAGTGTCTTATGCATATGTGTTGGTTCATTCGTCGATTGCGATTTGCGATGGAGATTCCAGACCCAATATTACATATATTATGTTTAATTCTTCCGTCGCGTCTGTTATATCACATATCATTAAGTTTTATATTGATATATCATTTGAAAGGGCCAATTGCAATTTGTGATATGAAGCGGATCCAATGGATTTATGAAGCAGAATTAATTATTTTTGAGTTCCATAATAATCAAAGGTTTGCATTAATTTTGTTGTGTAAAAGGAAAAATCAACGTTAAAGTTGAATCTGAAGAGGAAGGCAGTTGGGCATGTTTTCTTTGTATTTTGGCCAATCAAAATGCCTGATACATGCGTAAGTCTAGATTTATGCACAAGTCAAAGTCAAGCACTGTTTATTATGGTTAAAGCAGATTAATCATTATTAAGGCATATATAGAAGAACTCAGCGGCCAATTAACAGAGCAAGCCAACAGTTATTCTCATCTTCTAGTTTAGTTATTTCTTGTTATTATATGTTCTTTGAGGTGTCTTTTACCCTCTGTAAAATTCTGTAATAGTTTTTGCTTAAGATAGTTAGAGAAGCAGTTTAGTAGTTTGACAGTTTCAAAGATAAACAATTGTTTCACAATGTATAAGGAGAGGAAAAGTTACAAAGAAGGGGCTGCTTGTTCGAATTTTAGAGAACCCGGAGGCTAGGCCACTGTATTCCTTATATAACTGTTGATTAATGAAAGAATCAGAAGTTTCCATGAATTGTTGGGTATAATTTTGTAACCTTCTCTGTCATGTGTCATATTTTGTTTTCTTGTTTCAAGTATAGTAATGAAGCTGCAGGTCTTTATTTTCTTATGTAGATAAAGTTAAAATTGCTTAAAAAAGCGCTCATATACTTGAAGTTTTCACCTTCCTTTCTAAGTTATAGATAATAGTTTATGTGTAAGGAAACATATTATCTTTAACTTCTCCAAGGGTCGCAAATAGTAGTTTCTGTGTTAAGCAACATATTGTTTATGATTCAGTTCTCATTTTCATAATTCTTCTAAGTGACAGATAGTAGGTTTTGTGTTAAGAAACATATTATCTTTAACTTCTCCTTCAAGCTTTCTTCATTCATCATTTATATCTAGCAACAAATGGCATTCTGAGATGTTCTGGTCATATATGTATTAAGGGCTAAAGACCAAGTTTTCCAGGTCCTTCACTTTAGAACACAACAAACAATAAAGTGACAAATAAGTGACAACAAAAAATAATCATTAATGTCTTAAGCACAATTTCTCCATAGCCAGGAAATTGGTTTCTTAAGGTACAACAGGTAGCAAGGGTGTGACAGCTGTGGCGAGCCAAGGAAGGTGCATGATAGGTTCTAACATAGGGGAATGAGGTGAGTACACCCCTTGGAAACCTGTAATAGTCCTCGGCTTGGAAGGGAGTACACAAGAAAAGATGCATCACCGACTGGAAAGCAAGATAGTGAGATATCCAAAGTGATGTTCAAACCAATAGCACATCTACAACAAGATTCATACAATTGCATACAAAATAGTTCATACACAAATGCGTAAGTTAAATAAGATACATTTTTACAGCAACCAAAATAGTCCAACTACAATAACAATATATGCATGAAAATGTGTTGGCTCTATTATATTAAGAAGTGTAAGTTCCAGTCATACAATACATCCATGTACACTCGCTAATTCCAATAGTGGAGTGTTACAGCCACAACCACTTGCTCCTCCAAAGAGATATACTAGCTATGCGTAGTGGAGAAGCCAAGGTGCGTTACAATATTGTCCAAGATTTCTCTAAGATAGTCCTATCGAAGCTTGGCTGACCAAAAGCCTTTACAAAGAGTTATGAGGGACTATTTATAGCAAAGGGTGAGGTGGCCCTTGACCTTCCCCTTTGTGACAGTTCATCTACCCTCATGACTCTTCATCTACTCTATGATTGTTACATCCAACTATCGACACTTGAACTTCCACTTGACAAGACATTACATTACAATGCACATGTGCCCATGTGAGACAAAATGGCTTGCGAAAGCCATGCAAGGAATCATTGACACTTAGACCATTCTGGTGAGACCAACTCTTTGACATTCTTGTGATGGTCGAAAGCAGTGAGTTGATGTCAAGCTTGGTTGTCCGTGATGGTGTCCGTGTGCTCAATGGTGACATCTTGCTGAAGCAAACTCTTGCCTTCATTGCATCTGGGTGCACTAATATGGCTCCTCTGTCCAACTCGTCTGATAGCATGCGCATGGTAGTCCTGGTGCGACCGGAACGGCAACATGTTGATGCATAGTGTCTATGCTACTCTCCAAGAATGTGTTGGTGGCCGTGCACATCAACTTGTCTAAGTACATGTTCAACTCCAATCGAGCTTGTGTCTTGTCTTTTCCTTGGTGAGTGTGCCGAATGGGTGGGAATGCATGCGTGCACACAATGACATGCATCCTGCTTCATTCCCTTACATGCGACCAACAACACTGCTCACCTTGTCTTCTCCATGCTAGCTACTGGGATGGGTCTATAACTTGTACAGGCATAGTTTCATCCGTGAGAGCACGTTGCGCCCCCTGCTGTACCTTTTCCTGCTGCAACTCATTCTCCCATCTATGCAGCTCATGTTCTTTCTTGAGTTGCTACTTCAGCACATGCAACTCCTTCTATGTTCCATTCTCCACCTTCGCGCGATCTTCATGTCGCGTCGTCATCTCGTAGCCTGAGTCTCCAAAGTTGCTTTCATCACAAGTGGATATGCTTGAGCTTGTAACTTTGTTCCGCCTTTGTGTTGTCAACAACCTTCCTCTCGCGTTTGTTGCATTCGGTATGCTGCCTTCAACTACTATTGATGGTGCTGCTTGTTGTGATGCTGCTGCCGTCATATCTTGATGTCCTTGTCTACGAACAACTTGATGTCTTCGTCGGTAGGAAAGTTCATAGACACTTGATCGACTGCATCCCCAAGTGTGCTTTGAAAGATGTCTTCGAATTTGCTCTCTTGGAAACCAATGTACCTGTGCTGTTGAGAGGTAGATGAACACCCGCGATACCTGGAGACATGGAAACACTCATGGCAAGTAGTCTGTCAGCTGAAAACCAAAACGAACTTGAGAAATGACTTGCAACATACCTGTGTGACTGATCATGAAGGTTCCACAATTTCCACCAGGGGGTCAGGAGATTGACTACCAAAACTGTGTAAGGCACAGTTCGGGTTGTTAGGAGGCTGACTGACTACTGGAACTACGCAATGCACATTCCAGCTTGGCCTAATGAGGACTGAAACTATGCAATGCACAATTTCAGTGAGCAGTGACATGAAACCAGCAGATTGCATTGCACAGTTTCTGGGGCCAAAAGCACACTTCCTCCAAGAATTGTGTAATGCAAGCTTGGACGTCAATGCCTGGCTAGACTTGCACAATTTCTGGAGGGAAGGCAGAGCCTTCGCTTCCGGAAATGCATAGTGCTAGCTGGGCAAGGCGTGGTCCGGGCCAACGTAGCCTAGTCCGATTGATGGGAGACTCAAACATGAGAAGTGTGAATGCATGGTGATATGAGTGCAAACAAGAGTGAATGATCATTCGTGCAAACAAAAAGTGCAGGATTCAGAAAACGGGAAGGCATGCATGTGTGTGATGTGAGCCATCGCAATGATGACCATCCGTGCAAAATAGTGTCATGCATGAGATAGCAGTGAGATGTGAATGAAAACTGGAACGATGCTTTTACAAGCTAACATGCATCAAAACGACAACAAGCGCTCACTGAAATAAAGTAGACAACAATCACACGAAGCGAAACACAATAAGCGACATAAATGCAACACAAGACATGAAAAGCAAGCTTATGCCAAGACAATTGAGCTGAATGTGTCGACAAAAGAGCTCTGTAACATCTGGTTCATGAGTTTTGATAAAATCGAAGATGTGACGTGCATGCCACAAATCTAGGAAAAGCGACACTTGGTGGGAGATTTCTGAAATGATCCTTACATGCAACGTCCAACAGCTAAAAGTACATCCCTGAATCAAGGGATTCCTTTGCATGTTGTCTTGGGAGAAACAACCCATGCATGGAAATTAGTTTTCTTGGTCCTGGAGGGAACCGGTCAACTCAACTACACATGCAACAGTCTGCTCAGTTGGGAGGAAAAAAAATGCACATTTCTGGGAGGGATCTGGGCTGGTTGCCCAGAGGGATTGCACAATTTCTAGGTAGAGTAGCTGACTGTTGCCCATAATTGTGCAATTTCTGGGTTAAGCAGTCCTACTGGGAGGAATTGCAGAATTTTTCCAGTGAACAGTAACAGACAATATTGTTTAATTCTGGAGCCCAACAAGCTACCAGACAACATTGTGCAATTTTTGGAGGGAAGGATGGTTCCCATGTAGAATTGCGCAATTTCTTGAGGGAGATGCTCAGCCTGCAGCTGGACCATGTCCGATGAAACAGCCTGTGAGGGGGATGCAACAAGTTTTGATGGACATGTTGTCATTCTGCAAGAAAATCACTGAAGCTTGTGTACTTGACAAGGCAAGACATGCTGCTGTGAAAGGTTAGTAGGGAGACTCCAAAACAAAGCTAAGGAAAAATTTTGGAGGGTGGTTGTAGATGCTACAACAATTTCTCATTGAATAGTCATGATCACTTCGTAACACAATATGATCCCTAGCAACAAATATGGAGATGTTGGTTGTGGGTGGAACTTGGGTTTTGTGAGCGATTGGCGAGCAATTATTGAGCTCCCTTATTTATTTGAAATTTTAGAAATCATAGGCCAAAGAACTAAATTTTGCCTTCGTGGACATATTGGACCCATTACATGCCTAGGCCTTGACCCTATTAGAAATTATAATGGCTCTTGGATATGAGCATTCATGTTTGGGATCGAATTTTTTTTTGAAGTGTCTAAAAAGTCTCATGCAAATAAATTAGGTGCAACCATTGGTTGTGAGAGGCCCTCACTTTATGAGCACATTAGGTAGTGAAATTTACACATGGAAAACTAAGGACACATTTTACAGTTTGAAATAGATGGCACAAAATCAACAGTTGAAGATTGTTTAATGATTTCAAAGCAAAAAGTCATTAATAAAATGGTCAACTACAGATTTGAAAGGATTGGATGTGGGTTTCTTTCAGCATTTTGAGGCAGAGAATCAATAGATAAAATGCATTTCTAGATTTAAGGGAAGTTGACATGTTCTCAAGGAACAACTCCGACAGAGTCAAATTTGAAGGAGTAAAATCAGTCTTATCCAGATCACTTCTAGCATTCGAGCTTCAAAAGGACACATGTGGCAATCAAAACCCAAATCTCAAGAAGTTAAATTAGCAATTAAATACGCAAGTGGCAGAAATTCTAATTTTTAGGAACATAATCAATGGTCAAGTTTTATGGGCAACTTCAGATCTGAAGGAGATTTTAAGAGGATTTTTCAGGCTTATAATTTTACATGGTGGTAGATAGTTCAATATAAATGATTCAATAAGACAATTCCCAGTTGGAGACCTACTCTGTTTTAATCATTTAAATATTTTGAAATATCTTGAGACGTTCTATGTTTAAAATATGCAATCAATATTTGAGCAATTTAACCACGTCAGGTTTGAAGGCAGAATATTAGCACCAATGAACCAATTCCCCAAACTGGAGGCAGAATATTTTCCAACAGTTCCAAATATCCTGCAATTTTTTCAAAGATTATTTTTTGTTTTTAGTATATTGTTTAGATTTTTATTCTAAAAATCTAGACATGGTCAACTTGGTGCATTTTTCTATATGTTATATCATTTGTAATGTAAAACGGTTGGATTCTGATGCCAAAACCTTGAGATTTTTTTGTAAAGACTTCTACTACTGAATTTTTAATCAAAGGTTTATGGCTTTAGTTTTATGAAATAATTTGTTTGTGATGTATGTTCTTTCTTGTAATTCCATATCTTTATTTCTGCATGCATGTGGGGGTGTGTAGGTATTCAGGAAATGATGGGTTGAGTGTCAAACCCCCTAAAATCCCACCACAAAGTTATTTTCATTAATGAGTAGATTATAATAACAGTGTGTCACTGTTGATCCCTCAACATCACACGATTGTCACTATCTAAACATTTCTTATATGTATTTTGTTTAGTTGTTGATAGTGTCTCTTCACACTTTCTCATCTTATTAGCTAGTCTAAGTGTTCAATGTGAATATGTATGCTACTTAATATCTCTACCTCTTCCATCATAAACCTTTCAAGCTATGTTATTCTGCTATAGCTAAACGTTGACACTTTGATAAAGCCTCTCCAAGAGAGGGATTTGTTCATGAACAAAGATTTGTAACTCATCAACAACCACTTATATAACAAACCTTAGATCTGGCCAATGTGCTTCATAGTCTGTTGTCCAGTGATAGTGAAAAAAAAGCCTTGTAATATTGAGGGATCCCCCTCTGGTTCGAGGGCCAGCTTGAACCTAAAGATTGGTTGAGTTGGTTTCTTGTCGTATTTTTGCAGCCAAAATGCCTTCGAGAAATGTTACAACATTTTGGGCCGCTGTCGGTGAGCGAATTAACAAAGAAATATTTCCTCGAAGAATGATCAAGATCGGTGAAAAAAGACTAGTCAATTGATATTGGATGCATTTGTTTCATCTGTCGACTCCACTTTGTCTATAGGCAACTCCACTGGGTTATTGATTCCACTGATTTGAGATTTCAATTGAATTTGCTAATGTGTTTGCTCAACACTCATTATGGTTGAATTGAGCAACATATTTTTCTTCATCTTGATAGTAGTTAGAAATTTCAGGTATCAACAGAGGATGAAGCTTTCAAAGTTCTTCAATGGTTTATGTTTTAGCAACTTGCTGATTTTCACCTATAAGTATTAGTTGCCAATTGAGTTTGAGTTATATATTGTAAATATGTTTCAAATTTTTCAGTTGCATACAAGGTGGTATATAATACAATCCCCTACTCATTCAGTTGCATTGGAAGTCAAAATATACTTAACAGGATATTTTTTCAGCTCAAGTAGGTAGAGGAGTGTGCAATAGATTAGTTGTTTGTGTGCAGTTTATGGATTGATTCAGTGTGTAACACCAATAATTTTAGCATCATTATGTAGTATATCAACAGTTGTTTCAGTTTGCTCTCAGTTGCAGTTTATAATATTAGTTGTTTCAAGTTGAGCAATTTTCAGTTTTAGTGTGAGTCAGTCTCTGGATTAGTGCAGGTCACAGTGGCAGGATATGGAAAATGGAAAAATTTATTAATGTGGATTGTTAACTCAGTAATAAAATGAATAGAAAATTGTTGTTGATTTCTTTTATGCTCACATATATTAGTTTACTATCTAGTGCATTAGGTAGATATTGACAATAATTTTTTAGATTGGAAATAAGATACATGTTTCTATTGCAAGGCTGTAAGTTGTAGTATTTTGATTGGCATAAGTTTGATTATAGCAGATTGAAGAATACAACTGACAAGTGATTGAAGGTTTGTCATGACTCCATTAACTCAATAGAAAGGCACTTGGTCTGCATGTTCTCTGCACCCCACAAGGGGAAGCAGTTCCTAGGTGACGCCGATGTAGTAGCAATTTCTTGTCCCAAAGAAGGATACATTTTTTTTTGAAATTTCCAATTTGTCTGCAGGCTAATCTCTCAGACATATACAAATTTCTGTTTTGAAATGGTTATTATGCAATTCATTGAATTATTTTTAATAATAGTAATTATATTTTTAAATAAATCTATTTTTATAAAAATATAATGATATATTTTTATGAAATATTTATTTAAAATATAAATTATGTAAAAATATTGGGTATAGAGCCCCATCTCCAAGTTCATATTTGTTAGAAAATTATATATTACAGAGCAATGGAACACAAAATATTGCAAAAATATAAACACAGAAAACACATAAAACAATAGAGACACAAGTATACATGGTTCACCCAATTTGGGCTACGTCCACGGAGAAACAACGAGCCCTTCCTTTTATATTATCTAGCAAAATGAAGAGATACAACCTACAACAGATCCGTTGTAATTCCCTCTTCGCTCTCACACAATTTCCTCTCTCTTTCTCACTCAGAATACAAATGTACATAGCCACAATACAATTCCCTCATATATAGTGAGGGGTTGCCTTCTAGGGCAAAAAACCTAAATTAAACATAACTACTACCTCAGATTTTCGCCTAATGAACGGTCCATATTGACTACGAAATTACAACATTTTACAAGGCAATCCCCCGCCGGGGGGCTTTAAAGAATCGTTGTCGCCCTCCCTGGATGCCCCTGGGGGAGCACATAAACAGGCGGCGTTGCCGCTACATTGCAAAATAGGGTCCAATGCAGCGATACCTATGAATAAAAAAGATAATCAAGCTCCACATCCAACAATTTTTATGTTATATATGTCTATTGAAGTCAACTAACAACCAAGACAAATCAAGCCCAACACATAGCTACGAGACAAGGAGAATATACCTAACAACCCAGACAAGTCAAGCCCAACACACAACACATAGCCACGAGACAAGGAGAATATACCTTTGCACTACGTGTTGGAAGACTTCATATGTAATGATACATATATTTTCCTTGAATCTCTTTCATATGCCGAATATGAGATACATATCCCATGCAAACAAAACCCTCCACGTTCATATGAGTCAGGTGTTGAGAAAAAGCCTCATGCCATGTCAGCACTAAGTGCAAATGTACTAAAATACGCAGGTGACAGGTCATTCAAGTGTCCAAGTGCATGGAGGGAGAAGTTGACATGTTATATGGTGTGCTCCACACGTTAAAATAACCCTTAAACTATCAACATATATAGCCATGACGATCTCAAGATTCGTTATGCATGAGGTATAAATTCTTGTGGCAAATCAATTTGTATGATAAAAGAAAATAGAAGAAGATTCTCGAATTCAAAGAGCGCTTCAGGACAAGAGATAGTTTTATTGTTTGGTATAAAACGCTTGCAATTCTCAATGGCGGATAGTGGTGTTTTAAAATCAATGGCTCCAGGTAAATTGGGGACACCCCAGGCCGCCTAATGTTTAATGGAGATGGGGGGTTGCACAATTTCTGGTTTTCTCCAAACCACCTTGTGAACGTGGCAGAAAAATGTTAGTTGCGGGAGCCCTTTCAGCAAAACTACTTACCACCTGGTACCCCCTCCACATTCTGCTTATCAAGCCACCATGAACTAAAAAACACTCCATAGTTGAGATTCCTTGTCACCAAAAAATAAATATATGCCATAACCATACGAAACCCATATGGTTTCTTTGTCTTCTGGAATTTGCAGATCTCATATTTGCAGGATTTGATACAGTGATCAATATGTAAAACATGTAGGAAGGTTTCTCATTGAATAGTCGTGATCACTTCGTAGCACAATATGATCCATAGCAACAGATATGGATATGTTGGTTGTGGGTGGAACTAAGGTTTTTGTGAGAGATTGGCGAGCAATTCTTGAGCTCCCTCATTTATTTGAAATTTTAGAAATCACAAGCCAGAGAACTGAATTTTTCCTTTGTGGACATATTGGACCCATTACATGCCTGGGCCTTGACTCTGTCATAATTTATAATGGCTCTTGGATATGAGCATTCATGTCTGGCATCAATTTTTTTTTGAAGTGTCTAAAAAGTCTCATGCAAATAGATTGGGTGCAGTCACTTGCTGTGAGAGGCCCTAACTTTATGAGCACAACAGGCAGTGACATTTACACATGGAAAACCAAGGACACATTTGACAGTTGGAAATATATGGCACAAAATGAGTAGTTGAAGATTGTTTAAATATTTCAAAGCAAAAGTCAGTAATAAAATGGTTAACTACAGATTTGAAAGGATTGGATGGGGATTACTTCCAACATTTTGAGGTAGAGAATCAATAGATAAGGTGCATTTCTAGATTTAAGGGAAGTTGACATGTTCTCGGGGAACAACTCCAATAGAGTCAAATTTGAAGGAGAAAAATCAGTATTATCCATCTCACTTCTAGCATTCGAGCTTCAAAGGGACACATGTGGCAATCAAAACCCATATCTCAAGCAGTTAAATTATCAATCAAATACACAAGTGGCAGAAATTCTAATTTTTAGGAACATAATGAATGGTCAGGTTTTACGGAATGCTTTAGATTTGAAAGAGATTTTAAGAGGATTTTGCAGGCTTATAATTTTACATGGTGGTAGATATTTTTTTGCTAATGGAAAAACCTGTGAGCAATTTATGAAACCGACGTTTCGGACTAGATAGGTGAGTCCATCATCAAGGTAATGAGATCTTTGTTCAAGAAGACAATTTCCAATTAGAGACCTACGTCGTTTTAATAATATAAAAATTTTGAAATATCTTGAAACATTCTATGTATAGAATCTGCAATCAATATTTGAGCAATTTAACCACCCCATATTTGAAGGCAGGAATATCAACAACAATGAACTAATTCTTCGAATTGGAGGCATAAGATTTTCCAGTTGTTCCCAATTTTCTGCAATTTTCAGAGATTATTTGTTATTTTTAGTATATTGTTTAGATTTTTATTCCAAAAAGATGAACACAGTGAACTTAATGCATTTTTGTATATAATATATGTAATGTAAAAGTGTTGGTTTTTTATGTCAAAAGGCTGAGATTTTTTTGTAAAGACTTCTACCACAAAATTTTCAATCAAAGGTTTTTGGCTTCAGTTTTATGACAAAAGTTGTTTTGATGTAAGTTCTTTCCTATGATTCCATATCATTATTTCTGCATGCATGTGGGGGTGTGTAGGTATTCAGGAACTGCTAAGTTGAGTGTCAATGCCCCTAAAATTCAACCACAAATTTATTTTCATTAATGAGTAGATCATAATGATAGTGTGTCAATGTTGATGCCTCCACATCACAAGATTATCGCTATCTAAACATTTCATGTATGAATTTATTTTAGCTATTGAGAGTGTCTGTTCACGCTTTCTCATCTTATTACCTAGTCTAAGTGTTTAGTGTGAATATCTACGCTACCTAATATCTTTACCTCTTCCATCATCAACCTTTCAAGCTATGTTATTATGCCATAGCTGAACACTGACACTTTGATAAGGCCTTTGCAAGAGAGAGTTTTGTTTGTGAGCAGGGATTTGTAATTCATCAACAACCACTTATACAACAAACCCTAGATATGGCCACTGTGCTTCATTGGTTGTTGTCCAATAAGGTGAACAACAAAAGGCCTTGTAATATTGAGGGAACTCCCTTTGGTTCAAGGGCCAGATTGAACCTAAAGATTCGTTGAGTTGGTTTTTCGGTGCAGTTTTGCAACCAATAATTGCCTTCAATAAACGTTACAACATTCTCTACGGACGAGTCCAACGTGTGACTGTCATCTTGAGAATCCTTCATCAAACAAAAAAATAAGTGAATCATTTGCATAACCATCTGCTTTTTCTTCTGCCACAATCCAAGAACAATTTTGTAATATTCGCACTGGGGGATTAGACAATATGGCATAATGTCATCATCTTTAGCGCTTCAGCTCTTTATGTGTATGTTCTGCTTATCAGATTTCCTGTTCTTGAATATTTTTTTGCTGCTGCAAATACATTTGTACTAAAATGCTCTATTAATTCTGCTGTAACATAACATATGTGGCACATTCAATTGTCTTTCTGGGTTTCATAAATGCTCTGTTGTTGCTATTTGTTATATAAAGCCTATAGTTAAAAGATTACATGAAGGGTAGATATGATGAAAAACTCATTGAATTCCTAGCTAACAAAATTTACAATTATCGTCGACAGATGCCGGATGAACTCTATCATTCATATAATTCTTTTATAAAGAGACTCCTACCATATTCTAACAACTGCATTTCAATGCTATAATGTTCGACTGATGTCTATAAAGAGAGCAACTCTAGAACAAGGTGAAGATTCTTTGCAGGAAATATAACATAACCTTCATTGTTGATAAAATAATTGCTTTGCTCTGATTGATAAATACCAATGCTAAAGACTTGTCAACTTTCCATGTATACGATACTTGTAGCTCCTTGCACAAGATTAAATCTCAAATTCCCAATTTCTGAGATGCATGACTCCTCTTTCAATAAACTTCCAGCCCGACTCGACGACAACCAATATTTACCAGTATATACCCCTCTTAATATGTGTGGGGCTATATATGCCCACCATTATATTTAAGCAAGGACTTAATCTAGTGGTAAACATATACCGCCAAGGGCATTAATGAGTATATAGACGGATAAACATGCATCACCTCCACGCTAGAACAATCCTTCAATTACACTAGTCGACCAACATGGGGATACATTCTGGTAAACATGGATTAAGAAGTCGAAATTGAATAAGTTGATGCTGACCAATTTGTTAGTTTGACAACGAATTAGTAACTTTGGGTAAAATGTAACTAGACAGTTTTTACAGTTTTATACTGAAATATTAGTTATGTAACGACGGTTGATGATATAAAAGAAACAAATGCCCATGAAATGTAATGTGTGGAGATTCATTGTTGAATAACAAATTCCAATTCAGTTTCTTATTCAGTTTCGTGTCTTGGTCATTCTGTTGTGGTTTCTTTGTTGTTTCTTCTCCTATTTTTCTCCCATTCTACCAACAAGTGGTATCAGAGCCAGTGAATTGAGTCGGGAGTCCTGGAGTGCTGTCGAGAGGTTGAGTCCGGAGTCCAGGAGTGTTGTCGAGAGGCTGCATGAAGGGAGGAAGTCGAGAAAACTGAGCCAAACCATGTATTCTCTGCGTGAAGGGTCTCTGCGTCTCTGCGTTCAGCGTGAAGGCTGCATTCTCAGCATGAAGGTGTCTCTGCATGAAGGCAAGCAGATCTCTGCGCCCAGCCAAGTTCCACGCTGCCAGACCTGCGTGAAGGGTCTCTGCGTCCCTGCGTAAAGAGCCAGATTGCTGCCAGTTGAGACTGCGTGAAGCGTCTGCATGAGGCGTTTTTTCTTTGCTGCGTGAAGGAGCCGAAGTTGCTGCCTCCATGAAAGAGCCTATCCCTGCGTCCCTGCGTGAAGTGCCAGATTGCTGCCCGGAGTGAGAACCTGCAGTGCGAGTTGAATAATTGCCTGTGTGAAAACCTGCTTGATGAGAACTTGCAGTGCGAGTTGAGATTGCCAGATTGCTGCCCAGAGTGAGAACCTGCAGTGCGAGTTGAATGATTGATCTGCGTGAGGCGTTTTTTCTTTGCTGCGTGAAGGAGCCGAAGTTGCTGTTAAAATCCAGGTATTTTTTAATTTAAAGAATTTTTTGTTTAAAGGGGTGAATGTGAGAAAGTCAGGAAAAAAGAAGACATTTTTTTTTTAAAGGAAAGGAGAAAAGAAGTTTAAAAAAAAAAAAGGGTTTTCTTTGAATTTAAAAAAACAGAGGTTTTTCCCTGGAAAAATTATTCAGCAATTGAAGTAGGGAGAGTTAAAACTTGGAAATCCTTTGTTGGCATTGGAATTTTTTTTTTGAAGAAGAAATTTGAAATATTTTTTTTTAAACCCTAGACTGAAGATTGAAAGTCTTAGAAAATGGCCAAGATGTCGAATGCAAAATTCGAGGTGGAGAAATTCACCGGAAAGAGCAATTTTTCTCTTTGGAAACTGAAGGTTAAGGATCTACTTGTGCAACAAGGGTTGCATAAGGAATTGGATGGGGTAACAAAGAAACCTGCAACCATGACTACTTCAGACTGGGAGGACCTGGATGCCCGAGATCTCAGTACCATCCGGTTATGCCTAGTGGATGAACTTCTCTTCAACATTGTTGAAGAGACTATGGCGTCAGGATTGTGGGAAAAACTTGAAAACCTCTATATGACAAAATCATTAACCAACAGAGTTTATCTGAAACGACAGTTATACAGTCTTCGAATGAAAGAAGGTTCAAACGTTGCAGAACATTTGAATGTTTTTAATACACTAATATGTCAACTAACAGATATGGAAGTCAAAATACAGGAAGAAGATAAAGCCATAACCTTGTTGTGTTCTCTGCCTGAATCATGGGATCACTTCGTAACTTCAATCAGCTTCAGCTCTGCTGATTCTTTGAAGTTTGAATCAGTCGTGGGAGCTCTTCTGTCTGAAGAAGTACGAAGGAAATCCAGCGCTGAAACAACTGCATCAGAAGCCATGGTCGCTAGAGGACGCTCAAAGGAAAGAGGAGAAAAACCAAGGGGGTCTTCCAGATCGAAATCGAAGGGAAAGAAGTGTAAGGAAAAATGTTGGAACTGCGGTAAAGTTGGACACTTGAAGAAGGACTGTTGGAAACGAAAAGAATCCGAAAACCCAAAGAACGAAGCGAATCAGGTCGATTCAAGTATGAGAGACGAAGTTTTATCTGCTGAAGAATTATGTATGATAGATGAAACTTCACCTGAATGTAATGTCTCTCAGGGTTTTGATAGCTGGTTGTTAGACTCTGGTGCTTCGCATCACATGTGCCCACATAGAAATTGGTTTACCTCGTATGAAAATGTAAACGGTAGTTCTGTGTTTATGGGTAACAATGTATCATGTCAGACTGTTGGGATGGGAGATATCAGGATTAAGATGTATGATAACACAGTTAGGACATTAACTAGTGTTAGACATGTACCTGATTTGAAGAAAAATTTAATCTCTTTGGGAGTGTTGGATTCATATGGTTATAAGTTTACAGGTTAGGATGGCGTCTTGAAAGTCTTTAAAGGAGCCCTTGTGGTTATGAAGGCAGAAAAGGTCGGAAATATTTACAGGTTAAAAGGAAGTACTCAGGTTAGTGAAGCAGCGGTTGCGTCAGAAAAGGAAGAAGCAGGTACTCGTCTGTGGCATCAACGTTTGGGTCATATGAGCGAGAAAGGTCTTCATATACTGATGAAACATATATCTCTTCCTGGTCTGAAATCCTTGAATTTAGATTTCTGTAAACATTGTGTGTATGGAAAACAGTGTAAACAGAGATTTAAAGTTAGAAATCATAATAGTAAAGATGTTTTAGACTACATTCATTCTGATTTGTGGGGGCCTTTCCCTGTTGTGTCATATGGGGGTGCATTGTATTTTTTAACGTTCATTGATGATTACTCCCGTAAAGTTTGGATCTATATGCTAAAAAGGAAAGCTGATGTATTAAATGTCTTTAAACAATTTAAAGTAATGGTAGAGAAAAGAACAGGCAAATCTATTAAATGTCTAAGAACTGACAATGGTGGTGAGTTCACTTCTGTTGAATTTGAACAATACTGTAAGGATGATGGCATTGTTAGACACAAAACTGTTGTTTATACTCCTCAGCAAAATGGTGTTGCTGAGCGTATGAATCGGACTCTTATGGAAAGAGCCAGAAGCATGATTAGCAATGCTAACTTGCAAAAGGAGTTGTGGGCAGAAGCAATATCTACTGCTTGTTATTTAGTTAACAGATCACCTTCAGTAGCAATTGATTGTAAAATTCCTGAAGAATTTTGGACAGGTCAGTCTTGTGACTATTCACATTTGAGGATATTTGGCTGTGATGCTTATTCTCTTATTCCGAAAAATCAACATTCAAAATTAGATCCAAAGTCGAAATGTTATGTCTTTGTTGGGTATGACTATGCAGTGAAAGGATATAGGTTGTGGGATCCTACATTGCGGAAGATAGTCATTAGTAGAGATGTAACATTTGATGAATTCTCTTTGTTAAAATCAAATGTTGAAAGAATTGAACAGGAACAGGTATCACCAAGTCAACGAGTTCAGTTGGAGGCTAGATCTTTCGGTGACAGTCGAAAGGAAGGAGAGACTTCTGGAGAAAAAGGTGTTGAAGACACAAAGGAAGCCGTTGAAGCTTCTGAACCAGTGCAAGTTTCTGAACCAGTTCAGCAACCAGTTGCTCTGAGAAGGTCTACAAGGGAAAGGAAAACTCCTAAAAGGTATGAAGATTCTGCTTCATCTTTTGTTTTGGTTACTGAAGATGGGGAACCTTCTTGTTATCAGGAAGCAGTAGATGATACAGATAGCGAGAAATGGAAAATGGTTATGGAAGAAGAAATGGAATCCTTAGCCAAGAACAATACCTGGGATCTTGTAGAGCTTCCTGAAGGGAGAAGTGTTGTTGGATGTATATGGGTCTTCAAGCTGAAACGGAAAGTTGATGGTAGTATTGAAAGGTATAAGGCGCAACTGGTAGCAAAAGGGTATTCTCAGGTTGAAGGTATAGACTTTCATGAGATTTTTTCTCCAGTTGTAAAACTTGTTTCTATACGTACTGTGTTGTCACTAACTGCGTTGCTTAATCTTGAGTTAGAACAGTTAGATGTTAAAACAACTTTTCTACATGGTGATTTGAACGAAGAGATATATATGGAACAACCAGAAGGTTTTGTACGAGGTCGCAGTAGAAGATTAGTTTGCAAGCTCAGGAAATCATTGTATGGTCTGAGGCAGTCTCCCAGACAATGGTACAAGAAGTTTGATTCCTTCATGGTGAGCCAGAACTTTATAAGAAGTGAGTATGATCATCGTGTGTACTTCAAAAGTTTCAATGGCATATTCATTATCTTAGCTTTGTATGTTGACGATATGCTTATTGCAAGCAAAAGCATGGAAGAGATCAACAGGTTAAAGGCTCAACTCTCTAGGACGTTTGATATGAAGGATCTTGGAGCAGCAAAGCATATCTTGGGCATGGAGATACACAGAGACAGGGAAAATGGTAAGCTTTGGTTGTCACAGCAGAAGTATGTGGAGAAGGTACTTGAAAAGTTCTCTATGAATAATGTGAAACCTGTTAATGTTCCTTTAGCTTCCCATTTTAAGCTTTCTTCGGTTTTGAGTCCTAGAGCTGATGAAGAAAAGCAGTATATGTCTCATGTACCATATGCAAACGCTGTAGGCAACTTAATGTATGCGATGGTATTTACAAGACCTGACATTTCACATGCAGTTGGATTTGTCAGCAGGTTCATGGCAAATCCAGGTAAAGAACATTGGCAAGCAGTGAGATGGGTGCTTCGATATCTAAGAGGCACAAGTGACCATTGCATCGTATTTAATGGTAGTGCAGGATTAGTCTGCGGATATGTAGATGCTGACTATGTAGGTGATTTGGACAAAAGAAGATATACTACAGGTTATGTCTTTACTCTTTCAGGTGGAGCAATTAGTTGGATGTCAAAGCTTCAAGAAACAGTTGCGTTGTCCACTACCAAAGCTGAATATATAGCTGCTTCAGATGCCAGTAAAGAAGCAATCTGGTTAAAGGGTCTTCTCGATGAGATTGGAAGGACGCAAGAGAAAGTGAATGTACTTTGTGATAGTCAAAGCGCTATTCACTTGGCTACAAATCCTGCTTATCACAGCAGAACCAAACACATTGATGTAAGGTATCATTTTTTGAGACATGTGATTGATGGCGGAAAAGTAGCTCTTCAAAAGGTCCATACGCGAGAGAATTGTGCAGACATGTTCACAAAGCCAGTTACAATAGAGAAGCTGTGGTGGTGTTTAGCTTCTCTTGGCTTGCAGAAAAGATGATGAATGGGCATGGGCAAGAAATTAGGAAAATTGTTGTCAAGGTGGAGTTTGTTAGTTTGACAACGAATTAGTAACTTTGGGTAAAATGTAACTAGACAGTTTTTACAGTTTTATACCGAAATATTAGTTATGTAACGACGGTCGATGATATAAAAGAAACAAATGCCCATGAAATGTAATGTGCGGAGATTCATTGTTGAATAACAAATTCCAATTCAGTTTCTTATTCAGTTTCGTGTCTTGGTGATTCTGTTGTGGTTTCTTTGTTGTTTCTTCTCCTATTTTTCTCCCATTCTACCAACACAATTCAACATGCTACACTTGTTTCATTCATGTAATTATGCCATTGACTGGCCCATAAAGTGTGATTCCTCTAATAAGTCAAGGGCTAGTCAAACAAACACAAATCTAGAAAGAACACATATGGATGCAGCCGCATTTGTAAAATGCCAGATTGTAATTACGAATCACAATATATACATCTTTTAATCAGTTCAATACCATTTGTGCAAGCTTGGATCAGGCATTTCAGGGACCGTTAATGGTCGAATTGCATAATAAAATCCGACAATCGTCACATCCGTCATTTCTCTCATCGGCCTTCTTATCTCCAATGCAAGGTCCTGACATCAATAAAGTCGACTTCAAGCATCCAGAAAGTCGAAAACAAAGCTCATGTCGGATTGCATTTTAAGTCGACAGTTTATCCAACATCCATCCATTTTCCAGTTTGAAATCGACCATATTGATCTCCTGCACCCCAACACATCATTTATCGAATTTACCAGACATAAAACTCAACAAGGATCATCCTAGAGTCTTCTTGACCTTCACCTTTTTATTTTACTTATGCAGATTTTGTTGAACAAGTTTATGGACAAACATGCACAAATACAATCACTTCGTTCCTCGCGCTTTTCACAGTGGAGAAATCTATAAAGTCAGGGTCATCTTTTGCAGATTTTCTTCCTGCAGGTGCTTTTTCTTTTTGCAGGTTCATAACTTGCAGAGTCGAAGTCGAAGTCGAAGTGGGCTCACACAACATCCATATTCCACAAGCATTTGGAACAGGCAGCACTTGTCGAACAGCTTTGTTTGCATTTTAATCCTTCCATTTTCCTCGTGCAGGTTGATCCTACTCCATTTATTTCTCAGTATAGCAACATATCAACAAAAAAAATTCTGGCAATCTTTTGAAAAATTTGAACTTGCAGCTTCTTTGTACTTGCAGACTTCTCATTTCAGCTGCTCCTGTTCGATATTTTTCTATTTACAAGTTCGAACCACTCCATTCACTGCTATTATCACCCAACCAAAAGGAGGAGGCAAATGTTTAAATATGCAGAACAAACTACATATTGATTGCAGCAAGAACAACAAAATATTGGGAAGAAATTCCAACTGTGTTTTTATGAAACTTATTCTATATTTATACATAGACCAGCTTTTATTTACTTTATTTTAAACATTTATCAAAGATTAATAACATTTACATGATACATAATGTCTGATGACAAATATAGGCTTAAAGGCCTCTCAATGGGTTACTAAGTTAGTTAATGTCCCATACTACTTGGTTTGATAATATAGTTGGGATTAACGCAAAAAAAGAAGAAGTAAATTTCCTTCCTTTGATTGATTGGGCTGAGGAGATGGATCATCGACAATAGGATTTACTCCACCTGCAACTCTACTATATGAAACAATACCAACTATCATAGTAATAATAGAATTCTTTTAACTTATAAACTGGGAGAATCCACAGTAAAAACCATTTTCTGTCAACGTTTCAAATCCCAACAGGAATCCATCATCAGGACTATTATTGAATGATAAAATTACATATAATAAATGATGAAATTGCATAAATTAAATGATGAAATCGAAACCCTTTCTCAATAGATTATTGAGTTCCAACTCACCTGCAATCAACTTCAACATGGATGGTCTTCCCTAAGCACTTCGACATATCAAGAAGCTAGCATCCTACTAGACTTAAATACCTCTTCAATCGATTAAATTGTTATGGGCAATGAGCCATGTTGCCCTTCTTGGAACTAATCGATATGCTGTTTAAACGTATCAAGTTTTTGACAATGTTTTGGCAGATTTATACCTTTAGGCCAATCAAATTTGCATCCGATACAGCTAGACAAAATTTGGTCTTTTTCTCATACAAGCCTATTTCATTAACATATCTCACTTTTGTACTTTTGATGTAAGGTCATGTCCGAAGAACGAGTTTTTAACACAAATTCTCAATGTGTTCTAAAATTGTTAAGTCTGGAAAATCTATAGACAAATTTAAGAGGCGTAACCAAATAAGGAATAAGGATTTTAGTGATAAAAACAATGGTTGGGTTAAATTCAAGAAACTATGGTGTAACAAAAAGACCCACTCTCCTCTAGAAACGTGGATCCTTCTAGAAAGCTCTTTGTTAATCAACAAAATTATGAAATTAGAAAATAGAAAAAAACCTTTGGAAACAAGATATAACTCACAATCCTCGTTTAATTCAAATAAAACCACTAGTACAAATTTAATGCAGGAAACCAAAAACCATCCAATCAACATATTACCACCTTTTTAAAAACAAGTCAAATCTATTTTCTATAATACATAAGTTTTTAGAACATTTTCTAATTTCTACATAATATACGTTGGGTTAATGAATCAAAATAAGTATACACAAATTACTACTAACTACTTTATTTAAAGAATGGCGCTTAAATAAGGAGGATATATGAGTACCTTATTCTCTTAAAAAAACAAAGGGTAAGAGTGAATCTCACCAATATCATAATCTAAAAACATATATTGATGATTATTATTGTATAAGATTTTAAGTAATTTAAATTATTATTATTATTATTATTTTGTTTTACCAATAATTTTTTGATTTTTTTAGCTCATAGGCAAGAGAAAAGTTGATGATACTAAGCGAGTACATAATATAGGCTCAATTAAGAGCCCAACATAGTTACTTTGTTCCAAAGCTATAATATATCAACTTACAAAAACTTGAGTGAATAAGATTACAACAATTCCTTCCCACCACCAAAACTAAACTCAATTAACTCTTATATTTATTTTATAAGCATATTAATATAAAATTTATTAAAAAGATAAATTTACATTTTTTAAAAAAATTTAATATATAAACAAAATATAATTAAAAGTAAATTATTACTATTAGTACGCTAAATACAATCACATATATAATTGAAAATTTTAATAAAAAATATATAAAAAATATTTCAAGTAATTAAAAAATATATACAAATAACATAATTTTTTTAATCATTTAATATATAAACACACTATAATTAAAAAATTAAATATAAACAACATAATTTATTATTATTATTAATTTAATAAATGATGATGATGATTACGATTAATGTTCATTAAGACCAATGTGGTCTATCAGACCTCAAGAAAAGAGAGTCTAATTGTCATTCTTCAAAATCCTGTTTTTTTGATCAAGGAGCAGGGAAAGAAGCTTTCTAAGTTTGCTATATTTGGGCTGGCTTAATAAGTTAAGAAGATTGGAAGTGTGATTGATGATAGGGAATTGAGAGCGGATGTGGGCAAGAGCTAGGCAATCTAAAAGGAAGTGCTTTTCATCTTCCACCTTCTTAGTATCACAAATATGATAGATTCTATCGTCCCAATGAGTTTTGGGAGTAGACCATCGCCCGGTCTCACTTCGAAGCTCATGAGAGTTAGTTCTAATTCTAATCATGTTCACTTTCTTCTTAGTGTTAGTCAACATAGAGAGCTAATTATGGTTATCAAGGGTGGGGTTGATCACATGCCTATAGTACCTTAGCTTCCTTTTACTATCCATCTCCTTAGCATCCCACATATTTCCTTAAAATTGGAGGTAATAGTATCTTTGATACTATCCTTGCTTCCCATGATGATCTCCTCCTTAATCCCCCAAAGGTTGAGCCAAGACTAAGCATTTTCATGCCACTTGCACTAGAGGCGTAGGTGGGGGTTTTGACTAAAGTTAAAAGCAATTTTTGGGAGCCTCTTGGATTCCATATAGTGAAGCTTCTTCTTATACATCATATATCTAAATATAGCCACACTTTCAATGGGGGACAAACCAATTTCGACCAAGAGGATAGGATAGGGAGTATTTCCCTTGATCTTGAGGTTATAGGTAATGAATTTCTTTTGGATCATCTCAATCTTTCTCCAAGACTCCCTAGATATACTGCACCCCCAATATTCACATCCGTATAAGGTAACAGGGGTGGCAAGAGTCTCAAAGAGGAACCCTTTTTACTCCAAATGTAAAGATTGACTTGTTGAGAAATCTAGGGCATTCAATATATAACAATTTCTCTTCTTGATAATTTATTGTGATGCTCTTTTTCTTCCTAATCTTATAATCAATTATTCGTTAGATTATTAATGTGTTCTTTCATCAAGACAATTACCGATATGCAATAATAAAAGAGATAAGTGACACAGTATATAGGCTTCTCGGTCAGGGCCAAAAGCTCTCACCTCTTGAGAGGAAAACCCGATCAAAATTATTCAATTGTTAAGTACCAAGACCATGACACAAAACCTTGACTCTTGTACTCTTCCAAGAACCTTGTCACCAACCTAGATACTCTACCTCTTCTTTTGCTCTGCCTTTCTCACATTTCTTTCCTTCGCTCCTTCTAGAGAACTCGGTCTCTATCCTTCTTACTACTTCTCTTCAGCTTTCCCTAGAGAATCTCAGTCCCTAGGTCTTTCCTAGCTTCCTCTAAGAGACTCGGTCTTTAGGTCTCTACTTCAACCTCCCAGAAGGTTCCTTATTTTGCTGCCCTAACTTCGCACTTCCCAGAAGATTCTGCTGCCCGGACTTCACATTGCCCCAGAAGATTCTGCTTCCCAAAATTCGCACTGCCCTAGAAAAAATCCTAATTTTGTATTTCCCAGAATAATCCTCTTTCTTTCTTCACACTTCTCCTTCTCTTCCTTCTTCGTACTTTTGCTACTCTTCCTTCTTTCGCACTTCTTCTTGTTTCAAGTAACTCGAGTTTCTTGTCTTCAAATGGAGGACGAGTTAGGCTATATATATGCCTCCTTCGCTTTCCTTTAGGTTGACTTGATAGCTGGAGTTAGGCCAACTTGATCTAGTAGATTCCTCATCATTTGTAGGCCGACTTGAAGAGGTTTGGTGACAAGTTCTTGGAGGATACTTTACATAGATAATATTGACCTTTTACAAAGTGTAACATGACTTCATTTACATGACAATGACTCTTACATTTTATGACTAGATGACAAATAAATCCTAAAGACTCTCAATTGGAGTCTTGACTCAAAAACAAAATCCTTGCTCATGAAACCCATGAAGCAAGTCAATAAAATAATTTCATTTTTCTTTATTTACATCTTATTACATAAAATCATATTTACATGTCATTATGAAGACCGAACCTAGTTACACTTTTCAACACAACACACTTACAATTGTTTTCAAGCTCATAATAAGCTTTCAAACCTCCAATAATTATTTTCTCGATGTTATAATTCCATTTGAGCTGATAAGGAAAGTCAATACCCAAATATTTATAAGAAGAAACCTGCTCTAGACAATGGTTATCATAGATGAAACTCCCATGGGTGATCTTTTTGGATTTAATGATCATGACTTTAGTCTTGTCAGTATTAACCGTCATACCCATCTTGGAGCAGTAGACATGAAGAGTCTTAAGCTGCTTATCTAGGTCATCATGGATCTTTGCAAGAAGAACGATATCATCATCATAAAGGAGAAGAGTAATGATAATACTGGCGAGCTCGGTGCCCTTGCAGCCCACAGTTTCTAGACAATTCTCTAGTTTATCAATGTAAATACCAAAAAGGATAGGGAAAAGAGAACACCCTTGCTTAACCTTGATATTGCATTTAATATCTTTAGACCACCCTTCGTTGGTCTTAAGCTTGGCAATGACAATCTTGTAAAGGCAGATCACAACAATCCTTAGTTCAGGAGGAACCATGATCTCTTCAAGCCTTTGCCAGAGCTTATCTTGAGGGACAGTGTCAAAAGCTTTTCTAAAGTCCACAAAACAACAAAAGAGATCAATTTTACTATTGTGACATTTCTCTGCAATGATCCTAACAATGACAAGGTGGTCGATACTCGAGCGATGTCTCCTAAAACGAGCTTGCCCTTTAGCTCTTTTACCTTGGTTCTCAAGCCAAAGGCTAAGCTTTTTTTTCCAGAATGAGCCCATAAAGCTTGGCTAGGATGTGACTAATCATAATGGTCTTGTAGTTAGAGGGAACATTTGAAGATAGGCACAATAAGATTTTGCGTCCAAAAGCTTAAGAAAACCATACTTTATAGCCAAATTGAAAAACTTGTGAAAATAAGAAATGAGAATAAATCACATATAATTGAAAATTTTAATAATAAATATATAAAAAATACTTCAAATAATTTAAAAAATAAATAAAAAATAAAAATAAATAGTCAACTAAATAATTAATATATACACCAATATTTTATTTTTTCAAATTTCTATTATAATATATATATATGCGCTCTAAATTTCTAATATCTCAGTTATTTTATTTTTTCAAATTTCTATTTTATATATATATATATATTATATGACATAAAAATGAATATAATATCATTTCAAACCAACTGTAAATGCGAAAATTGCTATTTTTCTAAATAATTTTAATATATTTAATTAATTAAATTTTTTTAATCGAATAAAAACATTAAAAATAGTTTAAATTATTATATTATAAATTAAATATAAATCTCCTACTTAATGTTAGAAAAGGTTATAGATTTGATCCTTAATCTCGCATAATTAGATTTATAATTAAATTTAGAAAAAGTTATGGATTTGATCCTTAATCTCGCACAATTATATTTATAACTAAATTTATGAAAATAAAACTTTACAAACAAAAAAGAGTGTAACTTTATTTATAATTAAATTTATGAAAACAAAACTTTACGGACAAAAAAGAGTATAACTTTTTATAACATTCTTATTCTAGTTTTATATATTTTTTTAATATATCTAAATAATTTATTTGTTTGATTTCATTTTGGTATCAAATATTTAAAATAAAAAAAGTGAGAGAACGTGTATACACACTGACACATCCATAAAACGTATGGCTTCACTTCGATATTTTGAATCGATATTTATATAAATCCCAATTTTAAAATATTGCTCAACTTTCCATGAAATAAATAACGACTTTTATACAAAATTATTTTATTTTAAGATATTGCTTAACGTGGAAAATGATTGTTATCAAAATACGAGAAAGTTTTCATGCAGAAGTCACGAAAAGAGTTACGTTCTTTGTTGACTAAGCTACAAAAGGACTAATTACAAACGGGCATAAAGAGAATCTTTATCTTATCTCAATCTCTCTTTTTTATCTCTCTCTCTTTTCATGTTGATGATAAAGATGATGAAATCTTAACATTCAAGGTTTGTGAAGAGATTATATAAAATTATCGAAGACTTTTTTCCATCTTATCTTTTTGGCATATGGTATTGACTATGGTAGAGCATGGAGGCTTGACTAACAATTTATTAGCATCTGGTTATCCCTCAAATCTATGGTAAATTGGATTCAAAGAAATTGGCAAGTGTTGATCAAGGACAAGCTTACTCATTACTTATGTGGAAGAGGCTTCTATGCCTTATTATTTGAAGCTAAAGAAGATAGGGATCTCATGTTTAGGAATGGCCCATATTCTTTCAATACCAAAGGAATGTATCTGAATTGATGGACACTAGATTTCAACCTTGAGACTGACATCCCTTCTGTTGTTCCAATATAGGTTTGTCTGCTACATTTACCAATGCATCATTGGAATGAAGACACTATGCATAGCATCAGTGACACCGTGGGTACATACATTGATAAATCTAAACCCAAATACGACATGTTTACAAGTGCAAGAATTTGTATGGAAGTTGACCTTGAAAAGGGTCTTCCCAAAACAATATTCCTAACTTTGGATAACTAATTTGGATAATTGAAAATATGCCCATCTTCTAGAATATGAGCAATTGCCTTTCAAATGAAAGTCTCGACATGAATACAAGCATTTTGCAAAACACTGTAAAAAAGATATTTAAGCTTCTCAACCAACTCAGGACAAAGAGGAATAATGGAAAAATATAGAAAAGAAAAGAAAGAAAGAATGCAAAGCAAAGTGCCCCTCCTTCAATTCTTAAATTTGCTCCTCTATTTTCATGCCCATTGGCACCCTTTGGATCCAAGCAAGCAAACACATGAAGTTGAATTTAACCTTTTGTGCTCTCTGGATCACGCTCAAAAGTCACTAGACTAGCCAAAGGGAGGAAGCACAAGCTCATAGTCCAACCTGTGTGAAATATTATCTCAAGAAGAACTGATTCCATTTTTTAAATAATAGTTTCTTCAACCCTTACCTCATTGATCCCCCTTGATTGTCTTATATTCTACAAAATTAGGAAGTCCAATTCTCCTTAGTTAATGGGGACATCATGTCAAATCAATTGAAAGAAATAGATACTTACCTAAAAAACAATAATACTCTTAAGATATCCTCACCCTTAAAAATCCCACTAGCAACTAGAGGATGTTGTGAAAGAAGGCTATGGGAACGCCAACCAAGGAAAAGAGGGAAGAGATAGCTAACAAAGGAAAAATACTAATACTAGACACTCAAACTTCTATATAAATGTCATTGGAACTAGATCAAGAAATACTAAAAATCCTAGGGTCCCAACTCCATCACAATGTGGAAGCTCGAAACAATGGGGTAAATATGAACATAGTCTCTTAGAAATAAGATGCTTAGGTAGTCAATTCAAAGTAGAAACATTAAAAGACCTTAAATAAATTAATAACACTATCCTCCTCCTTTAGGAGACCAAGCTTGAGGCTTCAAAAGCTCTAAAATAAGTAAGTTATAGTGGAAACATCATTAAGGTACTACAATCAACTCAAGAAGTGCAACTGGGGGTCTATGCACAATATGGAACAACCACCTTCTTCATTTAGAATTCTCGTAACAAACTCAACACTGAATATTGACTAGTTTTATCCATCAACAACCAAAAAAGCAACTCAATGTCTTCAATGTGTACATTCTGACAATTTATAATGAAAATGAAGGTTGTTGGCCCTCCCTCCTAACATTAAAAGACTCTGAATACTCATATAACTGTGTTGTTGATGGAGATTTTAGTGTAACCTAAAATCATAATGAAAAAAGAGGGGGGAGTATTATGAGAGATCCATTTTTAGAAGAATGGAAGACTAGATATTAGAATGGGACCTACTTGATATTAAACTAACCAAAGGAAAATCCACATGGTCCAATAATAGGCTCACACTTGGTCATATATCACCACACCTTGATCACTTTCTCTTGCAAAGTGAATTTCTTTAGAGAGACAATATCATTTCCTTCAAAAGCATTCTATGGGCAACCTTTGACCACAAACCAATTGTTTTACAGAACCTGGACTCCCTACATTATGGGCCTCTTCCATTCATATTCATCCCTCTTCAAGTTTGAGATCAAAAGATTGTGGAAATAATATTGTAAGTGTGACAAAAGTGGGTCATAAGATCTCTTGTCTACATTTAGGAACAAAAATTAAATGGTGTTAAAATAGCTCTAAAAATGTGGCAAAGAGCACACATACTCCTCCAAAAATAGAGAAAGTAGACCTCAAAACACAAATGGAATCACTCTAGGGAAGAATGGAGAAAGAAACCATAAGTAGTGAGTTACAAAAGGAAGATAGTATGGTATTTAGAAGCTTGATAAGGTAGGAGGAAATGCGGAGACTCAAATTACATAACTTATGGCTAAATTTAGGTGATAGAAATACCTATTTCTTCCATATCCAAGCTAATTTAAGCCAAACTTCTCAAAACTGTAAAAGAAATACAACTAGGCCACTATCAACAATTTCTTAGAAATAAAGGAGGCCACTAAGACTCATTTTGAGGATTTGTCCTCAAAACATAAGGGGGTTGATCACATAGTTATAGAGTTAACGTTGGACCATATTCACTCAATTATTTCCATTGGTGAGAATGTAGAGCTTATCATAATAATAATTGAGGAAGAACTTTATAACATAATATGGGGTCAGGTGTTGCATATAGTGTTGTCATTGATGAAAACAAGTGTCATTTATGTAAAAGGGAATGTCCGAGATAGAAGCAATATCATTCATGAGTCAAAGGAAGCTTGAAATTTATTGGGTTTTGAAAATGTTATGATGCTCTAATGATCCTATAAAAAACATGGTTGCATGTCCCTTGTTGAGACCTTTCCGACAATATATCCCACTCTAAAAAAATCCTCCCAGATGAGAAGTTATTGTCATTTGAAAATCAATGCTATTGGAGGTCCAAAACTATACAGAAAAACCCAAAAAAATATTAATATGTTAAAAGGTGTGCAACTTCTGTCTACATCCATTATTCATTGGCTAGGTCAATGATAGATATTGATCGAACTTGCATGAAATTTAACATTGTTAAAGAGTGTGCATATTTCACAGATTAGATCGCAGAGCACCAGTTACCCAAAGTACAATGGCTAATCTAAGGATGAAAGCTGATGCATTATGATAGGTTAGATGTGATGATGTAGATAGCACAGTTAACATAAATGCCACATGGCAACATAAAATTGGGTGACATGGTTCCATTACATAGTGAGCAAATGATGTCAACATGGTGACTTGATGCCACGCGAACCCGACACCATGTGGAAGGCACATTTCACAACCTTTTATTGGAAAAAAGCTCAAAAATTGATGACACATGGTACCCTTCACAAGCTGCCACATGGCATGATGACATCATGATAATGTCATCATGTGGATGACCAAGGACCCTAAAGATCTAGTCATATGGACCTTGGCACAAAGATTAATGTCAAAGTTTAATGACATGGTAATATGTTTTGGTCATATGGTTTAAGGTAAAAAATTTAAGGCATGACCGTCGGCCCATGGTCAAGCCCTGGGACCATGAAGCGATGTATGTGTGTGTGTGTGTGTGTCTAAGAACTCAGAGAAACACAAGATAGTGACTCACTTAGATATGAGCTTTGCGGTTAATTGATGTTGGTTTCCTATTGGTCTTGGGTTCGAATTGTTTCAGGTGAAGGGTGGGTTTTTGTTTTTGTTAATGTTCTATTCATTGGCTATATACTATGATGTTTCCATGAAGGAAAAACCGATGTATATGTTTTAATGTTGCAGAGGACTAAGCTTGACAACCGATCACAATGTCACTCAGTGCCTTAGAGTTTTAATGTAGAAGTGTCGTGGATGACTAATCTTGCCAACTAGTTACAGTGTGACTAAGTGTTGTAGAGGATTAAGCTTGGAAAATAGGTTTGATACATTGCATAGTGAGTTAATGACATTGAGGACTAGCCATATGTATATGTTTTGATAGAACATAAATCAACAAGGAACCACAAAGGACAAACCTATCAAATCGTTTTGATACGTTGCATAGTGAGTTGGTGCCATCGAGGTCCCACGAAGGACAAGCATAGCCAATTGGTTTGATATGTTACAAAGTGAGCCAGTGCCACGAAGGACAAGTTGTGCTAACTAACCATATATATATAACAAAAAGGTGTGTTTGTTGAGATTGGTTTATGTGTGAACATGTGACTCACAACACCCTGCCATTTTTTCCCCAAACACAACCCCTTGCCATTTAAGTTGAGATCCATGATAATGAAAGGGTTCATAAGGATGGTCGAGTAAGGATCATCGTGTAGCAAAGTTGGCATAAATTTTGTGTCGTGTCTGTCAAGACCCAGGGTCGAGCCTCAATGATAGGATGATTTTTTATTTAATGTCATAAGGTTCATTTTTTTGAATGTTTAAAAAATCAACAATGTACATTTTGTAGCATTGGTGTCAGAAAAATAACATTATGTCTAATGTGCCCTAAAAAAGGTATTTTGTAAAGCAATTAATTTGATATATAGCCTTATATGGCTTTAGGGGGTTTCTAGACTCATTCTAAGTCCAAATTGAATTCCGAGAGAAGCTTGATGATCAAGGTTCTATGGTGAAAGGTCCTAAAGGCATGAGAATACTTGAGGTTGTGCTTTTGATGACCATAATCTCTTTTTTGTGATTTGGAGGTTATTGACAGGTTACAATTGGGTTTAAGTATATGAAAAAAACAGGTTTTGAGATGAGGTTTATGTGACCAAATTCATGAGCATGTTGAAGCAAAGTGTTGACAGAGTATGGTTGGAGATTGACAATAGTATGACAATAGCAGGTTATTCAATTTGAAGATTTATATTTGAAGAGCAGGTGGATCTAGTTTGAAAGATTTTGAAAAGAGGTCCACAAGAGGTTGAAGAAGGAGGTGGGAGCCTCAATCAGGTTGGAACCTAGAGAAATTCAGAGCTTACTCATCATCGAGGTTGGTGCCTCAATCAAGTTGGAGCCGAGAGTAAGTCAATGCTTTCTCATCATTGAGGTTTGTGCCTCAATCAAGTTGTATCCTATAGTGATTTGTTTGCACATTTTCGAGGTTGGTGCCTCAATTAGGTTGTAGCCTATCACAAGTAGCAACTTTCATATCGTGGGGTTGGGCACCTCCAGCAAGTTAGTGCCTGCAAATCTATGTAATAAATTCAAGATAAAGAAGAAGAAGAATTTGTGGTTTTCTCTTGTATGGGTTTCCACATAAAAGCTTGTATCTCCTTGTGTTGTTGTGATGTCTTCTTGATGTTATGTTGATGTGATGGTAGATTTATAATGTGTAGTTATATTTATTGACTTGCTACAAATGGTTACGATTCATTAATATATAGTTGTCCATTAATGAAAAGTTGTGAAATGGTTAAATTTTTCTCATACTAATTCACCCTCCCCCCCTCTTATTGTGATATTTGGTCCAACAAGTGGTATCAAAGCAGGTTACATTTAGGAACATTTAACTACTGGAAGTTAGATCTAAAGTAACATGGATCTAGACGTGAACTCTATTATTCTTTTGAAATTTGAGGAGTCTAAAAGAAAATGTAAAGCAGCATGATGAAGTTAAGAAGTAGCTAGGAGAAACAGAAAAGTAGCTAAAAGAGAGGGATGACAAAATTTCTCATCTCAAGGTCAAAGATGATGTAGCAAGTCAACTGAGGAAATTTAGAAACACGTCCATGTAAAAGTAAGCAATAAAAATCAATCCTCTAGTAACACACTCTTTTATGGTTATTGTTTACTATGCCATGCATTCAGTCCTAAGGAAACTAACTATGGTTATGGAAGAAACTACTTTCAAAACCATATCAAATGTTTTATATGTCATAACTTTGGGCACAAGGCCAAGGGTATCAAAGTAAATCAAAGAAGGAAAAGGAATCCTCCTAAGGTATGGAAGGAGAAGGAAGAAAAGTGTAGTATCCTACTATATGCTCTAAAGCAAGAGAACAAGTGGTATGTCAATAGTGGCTACTCAAGACACATAACAAGGGATCAAAGCAAGTTTATTAGCATCAGGAGATAGATGGAGGTAAAGTAAATTTTGGAAATAATGCATTTACAAGAATAACTGGAAAAGGAACACTCAACATTGACAATGGAAGAACCAAAGCCCAAGATGTCTTGTTTATAGAAGGATTGAAACATAATATTTTAAGCATTAGTTAGATGTGTGATCAAGGTTTTGATGTTATATTCAACTCCAAAAGGTGTGAAATCAGAAATTCAACTACTCGCAAGTTGGTAGTGAAAGTTGTTAGGACAGATAAAAAATTGTATACCCTTGACGGATAAAACATTAAAAAATATTGCACTGAAAATATGAATGAAAGCTAGTTGTAGCATAAAATATTGGGACACATCATTTTTGACAAATTGGTAAAAATCACAAGACACAAGTTGTTAGAGATATGCCCAAAATTTTGAAACCTCACAATGAAGTCTACAAAGCATGGAAACTTGGGAAACAAACTCGTGTCTTCTTCAAGGAAAAAGAATATTCAACATGTCGACCATTAGAAATTATTCACACAAATCTCTATGGACCAGCTAGGACACACACTCTAAAAGGTTGAAGATATTATATGTTTTTTGTTGATGATTCCACAAGAATATCTTGGGTTAGTTTTCTTAAACAAAAATTTAAATCTTTTGAGAACTTTAATAATTTCAAGGCCCTTGTTGAAAATGAAATGGACTTGAAAATTAAGTGCTTAAGGAAAAATAAAGAAGGATAATTTCCTCTTATGAATTCAATCAATTTTGTGAACATCATGACATTAAGAGACACTTCTCTATTGCAAGGACCCCTCACCAAAATGGTCAAGATGAAAGGAAGAATAGAATAATTCAGGACATGGAAATATCTCCTCTTTGAAGATCATATGCTGAATTGTTTATTGGGAGAGGCAATAAATACAATTTTATTATCCTGAACATGGCTCAAATTATAACTAAAATAAACAAAACCCTATGTGAGCTATGGAAAATAAGACCAACCATAGTTGAGCACTTCAAAGTTTTTGGAATAAAATTTTACATCAAAGTAAATGAGAACAAACTTGGGAAATTTGAAGTCGGGGTTGATGAAGGAATTTTCCTAGGGTATACTTGTCGAAGCAAGGGATACAAATGCTATAACAAAAGAACATGGGATTTTATTGAAATAATTGATGTAAAATTGGATGAAGCACTAACACATAATGAATTTATTCCTCAAGCCCAGCCAAATCCTACGATCATTAAAGAATTCACAATGGAAGAAAAAGAAGATGAAGAATTTAGCAAGATAAAAGATAGGAACATGAGCCTTTGAACACAAAGACTCTAGAGAGATATGTATAGAAAAATCATCCAGATGATCATATTCTGGGGAAGAGAGATGCAGGTGTTCAAGCTAGAATAAAGTTTTCCAGTACATCATCTCAAGAGAACATAGCATTTTTGTCACTTATGGAGACCCAAAATTTTGCACAAGCGAGTAAAGATGAGCATTGGATTATCGCCATGAATGAGGACTTAAATTATGTTGATAAGAATTCGACTTGGGATCATGTTCCAAGACTAAAAGACAAAAATGTAATTGGAACCAAATGGGTTTATAGAAGCAAGTTTAATGAAAATGGATAGGCTGTGAGAAACAAAGTGATACTTGTATGTAAAGTTTATGCGCAGATTGAAGGTATTGATTTTGATGAAACATTTTCTCTAGTAGCCCGTCTAGAAGCTATCATAATGTTCCTAGCTTTTGCATGTTTCAAATGATTCAAAGTATATCAAATGGATGTAAAATCAACATTATTCAATGGAGAACTCAAGGAAGAAGTCTATGTGGAACAACTAGAAGGATTCTAGTTAATTGAAGACAAAGTTTTTCTATGCGGACTAATGAAAGCATTGCATGGTTTGAAACAGACACCTAGAGCATGACACTCTAGATTGGATGGTTATCTTTCATCAACAAGGTTTCAACAGAGGCCCATTTGATAGTAACCTCTACATCAATACTAAAATAAGTAACATACTAATCATTGTTGTTTATGTCGATGATATTATCTTTGGTAGTGATGATGATTCCATGAGTAAGAATTTTGTGAACAATATGAAAAAGAAAGTAAAAATGTCCATGCTAGGTGAACTATCCTTTTACTTGGACTACAAGTTAATCAATATGAGATAGGGATCTTCATAACTCAGTCCAAATATCTTAAGGAAATATTGAAGAAATTTGGAATGCACAATTTTGACCAAATAAAAACTCTTATGGTTACAGGTTGTAAACCTAGAAAATATGATGAATTTCTTGAAGTTGATCAAAATATGTACAAATCAATGATCAACAACCTTATTTGTTTGGCAGCAACAAGGCCAAACATTATGAAATATGTGGGACTCGTAGGAAGATTTCAATCTTGTCCCAAGGAAGCTCTTGTAAATACGGTTAAAATAATATTTAGATATTTGCAGGAACTACAAATTATGGCTTATGGTATCCTAGAGGAACAAATCTCACTCTTAATGCCTACACTTATGTAGATTGGGCTATAAATGTGGATGACAAGAAAAGTACTAGTGGAGGAGAATTCATCCTTGGAAAATGTCTGGTCCCTTTGGATCAACAAAACAATACTCTATTTCTCTATCCATTGCTAAAGAAAATTATATTGCTGCAACTGCATGCTATACTTAGGTACTATGTATGAAATAAAATTTGAAGGATATTCAAGAACATAATGATAAACCTATTTATATCATGTGTGATAATACGAGTTCCATCAATATCTCAAAAAATCATGTTATTCACTAAAAAAACAAAGCATATACCCATCAAATATCACTTTTGGTGAGACTAATTTGCAGATAATTAAGTAAGATTGGAATATATTCCAACTATAAACAAATTGCAGATATCTTCAGCAAACCTATGCCAAGGGAAATTTTTGAATATCTCAGACAAAGGATGGGCGGGGCCTCTTCCACACTAGAAGAATTATATCACTAACATTATCCAAGATTGCAAAAGGTTATCCTTCAACATATGACAAGAGGAAGATGTATAGAAGCATTGAGAGTGTATCGAAGGGGGGTTACTTTGGTACATCTGGATTAGCATTGGCAGTATGGCATTAAGAGATGATTATGTCATATCCATAGGATCATAGAGGAATAAGCGCAGTTGGAACAACATTGGAAGCATGGTCTCAGGGGGGAATTTCATTAGGTCAACTAGAAAGCACATGATCTCAGGGGGATATTCTGTCCATTGGATCATATAGAAACATGAAAAGTTTGAAAAGCATTGGAAACATGCTCACAAACACTTTATCACATATAAAAAAAATTGTGAAGTTTTGACGGACACTTAAAGATGCAGATATTGACATAAATGGAAGGCAGGGAGACTCCACAAGATCAAGTCCACACATAAGTATGGTAGTTTTGGTAGAAAATTATGAACCTTTTCTATTGATTCCAAATGGGAGGAGAATGCAGACATTGGTACATACATTGACCTTAAATATTGGAGGAAATAATGCAAACATTGATAGAAGGAAAGAAAATAAGAAGGAAGCATCTTCATAGTCAGATAGGGGAGTCTTCAACACCATGAAAGAGGGATTCCAATGCATATAAAGGCTTGAATTCTTGACATCAATGGGCATCAATGTCTGGTGGTGTTGCCATCAATTAAAAAGGGTATATTTTTTCATATAGTGTTGTCATAGATGACAACGAATGCCATTGATGTTAAAGGGAATGTTCAAGACAACAACAATATCATTCATGAATTAAAATAAGCTTGAATTTTATTGAGTTTTGACAAGTTTATGATTCTCTAATTATCCTATAAACAACATGGTTGTGTATGCCTCTTTAAGACCTTTCCAATAGTATATCCCATTATGAAAAAATCCTCTCGGATGAGAAGTTATGATTAATTGAAAATCAATGCTATTGGAGGCCCCAAACTATAGGGAAAAAACAAAAATATTAATATGTTAAAAGGTTTCCAACTTCCAAACACATCCATGGTTCATTTGTCAAGTCAATGGAGAATATCGGTAGAACTTGCATGACCTTTAACATTGTCAAAGAGTGTGCATATTTCACAGATCAGATGGCAGAGGTAGGGAACCATGCATACGAGTTAGCTAGAGAACAATGACTAATCCAATGATGACACATGGTGTATTATGATAGGCCATATGTGATGATGTAGACAAAACAGTCAACATAGATGCTATATGATGGGTGATGTAGCATCAATATGTAGTGTTGGGACTCGAGAGTCACATTGAGCTGTGAAAAGAATGCAGAGCCTAGGAAAATCTAAATTTCATGTTCAAATTTTTCTTAATCTTGTTTTTCTATTAATTTTTCATTTTTTCCTTCAAGTGTTATGTCAAAAACACTTATAACTTTGAAAAATAGTCCAGGGTGTATTTTTTTACCTAGTTTCAGGCTAAGGTATTCATACACATGGGGTTTTACATACAAGTTATGGTATGATGGAAATATAAAAAGATGAAAGATATGGAAAGAATAATAACTAGGCACTTAAGAATCCAACTATTTGACAAATATGTAAAATAAATTTGCATTTGAATTAAAGCCCATGTGATAATTCATAAGAAATATGAATACTCCATAAAATATTAATTCATATCACATAAATGAGAAAAACATAATATTGATTAAATTCTATAATAACATACAACATACAATTATACATTAAACAACAAAGATGTACCATAAAAATTGCTATGAACAATCGTATTTGCATTAACTTAAAATTCAAATTCAAATTACATTAGAAATTATAAGATCACAAGAGAAAGTATTGGAAACCCATCATGTACTACAAAATCTCAACCTTGATCCCAAATCTAGAGTACAAACCTAGTTGAATTTTTCAAAATTCAGACAAGGATTTCCATGCCAAAATGCCCCCCTCCCCTTTTTCACATTACAAATTCTCCCATGACCTAACCCTAAACCACTAGCGGTTATGGGAATCCATTAAGTAGCTTACACTATAAAATTTGTAGTTTGGTAGTTGAATGCTTATGAGGACCTCTACTAATCGGGCGGGTCCCACTTTTTAGATCACCTTTCTTGCTATACAAATTCAATGGGTGACTCAGCAGAGCTTGTGGACTATCGAGGGGTGTGTTGGGTAGAACTAAATGATGTTGGTATTATTGATTTCCTCAATTTCATTTGGTACCATTTATGGGCTGCAAAAATATGGGATGATATTAAGCTCTAATCTTTCATCAAAGGGCATCTAAAATTCTGGGTTGTTTTGATAGCAACATCCAGATCAACGATTGAATCTTATTGTAGAGTTTGCAATCCCCTGAGAATCTCCTTCACCTTGAACATTATGTAGAAGGAAGGTTGCAAGTGTCTACTGATATCTTTGGGTGTCACTGCATCCCCTTCTCTTTCAAATACCACGGGGTCATTTCTGTTTGCCTCTAGCTCAACCCTATAATATTCTTTATGTGCAACCTTTCCATTTGTGTTTATGAATCTGGGTTAGTGTTTTTTTAATAATGGCTCAAAGTCTCCTATAATATTCATCAAATCGTCTAAAATTTCCTATAACTTATTTTCCATTTCAATTACAAGCTTTACTTTCTAGAAAACCATATTACATTAACAACTAGGAAAGCTCTGTCATGCAGTGATATCTCTACTCTGGTTATCATCAAGATAAACTAAACTAATATTCTGCATTGTTCTAGTTTATTCTCAGGCACCGTCCTAGTATTGTCATCTTCCTTTCTAGCTTCTAGGACCAGAGTCCATTTATCTTGTAATAATAAATTTTGTTCCCAATTCTCATCATCCATCATATCCTTAGTGATCTTATCCCAAATGGTGTGATAAGTCACCTTCAAATTTGCTCAAGAGGCATGTTTATTCTTGATAAACTCTAATTCCCACTTGACTTGGTCGAAGGAACTCTCTCGTTCCTCAACTCCTTTATTTAGTTCTTCAATTGTATTATTTTTTTGGGCCAATTCTTCATCTCCACTAGCCAATAAAGTATTGAATTTAGACTTCATCATTTATCGACAAATTATCCACAACTGTAGCCAAATTGTCTATTAGGGTTTGGATGACCACCATATCTACACTAACCTTGGATTTCAGATTAACCACTTTTGACTTCAACGACATGACTTTGTCTCCGTATTGTTGTGCCTCTTAGGTGGCCACATAAAACTTCTTCACTGGCTCCTCCTTTTGCTTCTCGACCTTCATTATCTCCATTGTCTAGACTGGATAGGTCTCCCATTTTCATTATTTCCTTAGGATTTTTATCTCTTTATTTTTCTCATCTAATTTTTGGGTGTGTGTTATATTCTTTCCACGACTACCGCACATGCGGGGGAGGGGGGGGGTAGGCCCCCCTGTACGTTGTGTCGTGCACAGCGCCCCAGGAAATTTTTTTTGGACCCTCTATTAGGTTGGCAGACCTACCTATGGTTTTGTGCATGGATTTCACACATGGTTTTGGGCATGATGTTTTTTGTCTATGATATTTTGTAGATCCGGTCAAGGGAACTACAGTTATGTTCTAATCCAGGGTTAATGGATTGAGGTTTATGAATGCTTCGACATGTATATATATGCATTGTAACATTGAAAGGAAAATAATGAAAAGTCAATCTAGTAGTCCCGGTTTTGGGATCCAAGGGAAAATCTCTGTGTATATCTATTTTATGTTTTATGCTCTCACTATTATTTATTTTCTATTTTTAGAATTTGTATATAGGTAATTTCTGTACGAGGTTAAAACCTTCACTAATACCTTCTTATATTCTTGATATCAATTCTCATAAAAAACCATATTCAAAATTGTTTTCTCCAAGGCTTCTATCTTCAACATTCTTGCCTCAATTGCCACTTGTACTTCTTCTTGGTATTGTCATCTTCCTTTCTGGATTCTAGGACTAAAGCCCGTTTCTCTTGTAATAATGAAATTTGTTCCCAATTCCCATCATCCATCATATCCTAAATGATCTCATCCCAAATGGTGTGAAAATTCACCTTCAAATTCGCTAAAGAGGTGTGCTTCTTCTTGCTAGCATCTAATTCCCACTTGACTTGGTTGAAGGACCTCTCTCATTCCTCAACTCCTTTATTTAATTCTTCAATTGTATTCTATTTTGGGAAAATTCTTCATCTCTACCATCCAATAAAGTCCTGAGTTTATTGACTTCAACATTTATCAACAAATTCTCCAGAGATGTCATCAAATTGTCTTTTGGGGTCTGGAGGACCATTTTTTCTACACTACCCCTGGCTTTCAGATCATCCACTTCTGACTTCAATAATATGACTTAGTCCTTACATTACTGTGTGTTAGATCACTATAATACTAGTGTAGCTCCCTTATTGTTATTATTAGACCACTATTGCTATTGTTGTGCCCATGTAGCCCCCATATTGTTATTGTTTTTCCCCATAAAATCCCACTATTGTTATTGTTGTGCCCTTACATTATTATTTTTATGTGGGCTTTGATTATATTGTGACCCCTTAGACTCCTATATATACCAAGGAGGTCTTGTCATTTGTATCATCCAAGAGTTATTCATTTATGTGATGTAAAGGAGGTCACACCCTTAAATAGAATATTTGTCAAGTCGTTGGTCTATCTTTTCTTCTATTTTGTGAGTTGGTTGCATAACATTTGCTATTAGAGATTTGGATTCTAGGGTTTTGCTACTTCAAATAGGTAAACTTCGAATTTTTCCTATAACGTTTTTTCTACGAAGTTTCAAAAGCTAAAATTTCGATCATGTAGATCCAAAATCTTGGTGAACCTCATTAAAAATTTCAGATCTTTGTTCGCTACATTTTCTGAGATATGGTATGAAGAATTTAGGGTTTTTGTAGCGTTTAGAATTCAATCTCAAACAAGTGACCAAGGGAAAATAGTCATAACTTTCTCTATGAGCATCATATTTGACTTTCATAAAAAGTGACTAAAAACGCACGAAATGTAGTTTTTCTTATATCATTTTCAGAGTCAAATGTCAAATTAGTGACACATGGAATTCCATATAAGTTTTCTCTTTTGAACCAATCTATAAGTAGGTCATGGGAGATTGGGCATAAATCTTTATTGAAGAATCCAATCTCGGTCTGGCTTATGGGGTTGGAAATAAGACTCAAAGGGATACTATAGGATGCAAATTTAGACCTTGAAGATATGAAATTACATAGATATAGTATTTTCAATATCTAGCTTCTGAAAAAGTAGGAAAAATGTGTGTATTTTTTAAATTTTGCATAACATTTGTTTGAAAAATCAGTTTGAAGTGATTCAAAGGACTTAATGTAGCATAAATATCATTGTTTGATTCCAAAATACCTCAAAACAAAAAATGGACACACCTGGTAAGCAACTAGAAATATCTACTATAACACATGTAAGAAGAGGAAGAAATGCAACTTGATATATCAAAGTTACGAGACCAAGTGCAAAAAATTTCACTCTCGAAGAGAGTAACAAAAAATGAACTGGAAGCTAAGATGGATGGTTTGAAATTCAACATGGAAGAAATGTTGAATTTCAAGATGGAAAGTTTGAAGGATGGTTTAAAAATAGAAATGAAAAGGGACTTGGAACTTTTGAAGGAAGGTTTGACAAAGTTTCTACAAGAAATGCTTCCTAGTGGTGACAAGGTACTCCACGAAAATCATGATGAGGATAAAAGGAATATGAATTATGATTTTAGAGACTCCCATAGTGGGTTGAAGCCTAACCACATTGCAAATAATGATATGAGGAAGTTTGATGGAAAGGATCCAATAACATGGATACTACAGATGGAGCAATTCTTTGATCTACATGATTTGTCGAACACACAAAAGGTACACACAACATCTTTATATTTAGAACAAAATCAGTTTGTGTGGTATCAATGGCTTTGTTCTCATAAATCAATTTTCACATGGACAATTTTTGCAGAAGAATTAATAGCACATTATGAGGATACAAAGAGTAATACCTTCTTTAGCCAATTGATAAATCTCAAACAAAAGGTTTCAATGGTGGAGCACATTGAGGACTTACAAATATTGAATATCAAGGTAAATGATATTCCATAGGAGCATAAGATTGATGTCTTCATAGGGACTTTAAAGGATAACATTCAATATGAGGTTCACCTTTGGGAAAATAATTCATTGGAGAAGGTATTCAAGGTGGAAAGAAAAGTTGAAAGAAAAATTATGGCAACAAGGAAGTCTATCAATCACAACTATAAAGATGGAAGTGTTGTTGCTACTAGCCTTCCACAACCTACAAGGTTGACACCACAAAAATTGGAGGAAAAAACAACAAAAGGGCATTGTTACAATTGTGATAGAAAATACACTGAAGGTCATCAGTGTGCTGAGAGGAAATTATTTTACATAGATTGTAAGAGGAGGAAGAAAAGGAACATGAAGCATCAAAAGAAGAAGATATACACTAGGAAAAAACCCAGAAAAAGAATAAATGAATTCGGTGATATCTTGTAATGCATTGGAGGGAATGACCACTCCTCAAACTCTCAATATATAAGGACTTATCAAGAACAAAAAGGTAATAGTGTTTATGGATTCAATTAGTACCCATAATTTTATTCATTGTAATATAGCCAAGAAATTGAATTGTTTTCTATATCCAACACGAGAGTGTCAAGTGATGGTTGCAAATGGAGGAACTATAAATTTCTCTGGAATATGCCATAATATCAAGCTAACCATGGGATAATATGTATTGAATAGTCCAATTATCTCCATTCCAATGGGTAGTGTTGATGTTGTACTAGGAGTCCAATGGTTACAAAATATTGGCATTATGATGTATGTGTTGTACTTGATGGCAACCCACTTGTAGAAGAACAACTCACTTGTATATGGTAACTAGATAAATCTACAAAAAAGATATCAGATGTGACAGAATGCATGACAAGTAGTGTTTATAGATGTGATGAAATGCAGGGCAGCTTCAAGGAGTCAGTTTAGAAGGCAACTCACTCAGATGAAAGATCATAGTATACCAGGAAAACATCAAATAATGATAGATCATTCTTCACAGAATGAAGAAAGAGAGGTATACATAGGTTCACCATTGACCAAGCCGCATATACACGCAGGTTAACAGAACAAAAGGAGCATATAACGTACACACGCACTTTCACAGAAAGGAAAGCGCGTATACCTTGGAAAACTAAGTTTTGGTCTGAAGTATTTGGTCCATGGTATTTGATCCGAGGTATTGACCCTAGGTATTTGATCCAAGGTATTGGTCCTAAGTGGTTTTGGTCCATGGTATTGAGAAAGGCCTAAAACTATAAAAGGAGGAGAATATCATTAGGCCAAGGCACTCAAGCATTGAATATCTGATGAAGAGTAAGATCTAGTATGCAGGTTATTTGGTTATGGTGCATTGCTAGATTTGAACCAAGGAGGAACCTTAGCAGTTGAAGGAGAATAAGATCGAATGATGGATCGTTACCTTAAGGCGTAAAGTGAACTATCATTATGTATTTTTTCTCATGAATATTCTAGATCTGAATAATGACACATATTATTTTGTAAATGATATGATATGGGTATAACTGAAGCCTGGTATAGCTGCAGAATGATGAACTAATATTTACAGATGTATACGTTGGTTGGCTTTAAGGAAAGTGCGTATACACGCGGGTTCGGCACAAGAAAGTAGTGTATACATTATAATCTATGTTTTAGTTGCTGCTGCTTGTTGTTGTAGTATTCTGGGTTCTGGCTCGGGTTCTGGTTACTGTATTCTGGTGATAACATTCTGAAAAGATCAGATTGATGAGATATCTAAGTGATTGACTTGGTTGTGGTTGGTTCAATAGGAGATTGGTTGATGCAAATATATTTGATGATTGAATGATGTTGTTGATGGATCCAGTCTGAAAATTTATGAAACGTGGTCCCTAGAAGAAAGGAGAAGGTTGTAGCCTTCTGTAGGCCGACACCTACGTACAAGTAAACATATCAGCGAGTACAAGAGCTAGGGGGTTGTAGCTCCCTTCCAGTGGAAGCTAGAGAACAAGAGAAGGTTGTAGCCTTTTGCAGGTAGAAGCCTATGTACTGGTATAAGACTGAACTAGTACAAAAATTGTAAACAAAATATTATTATTATTAAAAGAAGATAGAGACGATTGCAGCAGGTGGTTTTCACCCACATTGAGTTTCCACCTTATATCTTGGTGTTCATGTGTGTCTCTTATGTGTGATGATCTATTCTGTTTTTACTGCACATGGTTACTATTTTTTCTGATGCACTGATTAAAGATCCTCATGTGATGAATTAATTGAATCATAAGTTTGTTGGATATACGCTAGTTGCATTAAACACAGTTGTATGTACATGCGAGTTCCCTTAACTGAAGTAGCATATATGAATCTGATTATGGAAATGAAAAATTATTGATTTACTAAGACTGATTCACCCCCCCATCAGTATTATTTCCAACAATTGGTATCGGAGCAGGTCCTTCAGAAGAAGCTTGATCGCTTGAAGGAAGATCCATCATCATGAGTAATCAAGAAAATGGGGGATCCATCAGACCACCAATCTTTGACGGGAGAAACTTTATTTATTTGAAGGTAAGAACCACAGTCTATCTTCACTCTCTTGGAACAGATGTCTTGGAAATCGTGGAAGGAGGATATACATTTCCATCAACAATTCCTACAGATACGACAGGTAAAAAGCAGTATGAAACCAATGCCAAGGCTGTCAATACATTATTGGGAAGTCTATCACAATCAGAGTTTGTCAAAGTTATGCAGCTCAAATCCGCCAAAGAAATATGGGACAAAATCGTTCTACGCTACGAAGGAGACTCTCAGATAAAACGTGCTAAACTGCAAACTCTCAGAATTCAATATGAAACTCTCAAGATGCACAATCATGAAAGTATAGCTAGTTACTTCTTACGTAAAGATGATATTGTTAATTGTATGAAGAATCTGGATGAAGAGATAAAGGAAGATACTTTAGTTGAAAAAGTTTTAAGATCCTTGTCTGCTAAGTTTGAATCAAAAGTATCTACCATAGAAGAAATGCAGGATCTACAAACTATTACTATGACACAGTTGCACGGAATCTTAACTGCCTTTGAGATGAGAAAAGTAGGTCCATCAGATATGAGAGAAGCAACATTTAAAGCTTCAGCAAAAAGAAAAGAAGAACTCAATGAATCTGGACATATTTTAGAAGGAGAAGAAGAAGCAAACTTTGTCAAAAACCTTCAATGGGGTTCCAGAAGATTCAGAGGTAAACTACCTTTCAAATGTTTTGCCTGTGGTAGAGTCGGTCATTATGCTGCCACATGTCCTGATAAAGATAAATATGATAAAGGGAAGGGATCTGTAAAATGGAATAGAAAACAAAGTGTAAGTAAAAATAGCTACTATACTCATGAAGATAGCGATGGTTTATCAAATAGTGATGCAGATGAAAATAGTAATGACTATAGACTTCTGATGGCTTATGAAGATGATGATTTTTTGGATGCTTTAGATGAAGATGACCTTTATGAAGAAATCTCTAAACTCAAAATTTGTTTAGAAGAAAAGAATATTATTATAGATACCTTGACATACCAACTTGCTGAAAGAGAAAAACACAATGAAAAGATAGAATGTGAAATTGTGGGTCTAAGAAAGGATCTTGATAAAACAAAATCTCTCAATATTAGATTTGCTAAAGGATTAGAAACCTTAAATGAAATTATCAAAGTGTAGTTCTCTCCTCTGATAAAGATAGGTCTTGGATATATTGAAGAAACATCTCAATCACAGAAGCTGTCAACCTCCACTAAAATTTATCTTGATGCAGCAAAGAACAGTGAACAATTTGATAATCGTCAGCAAATGCATAAAGCATATCACAAGGTGAATCATGCTCAATTTACTTCAAGGATGAATAGAAGCCACGATCAACCTCAGGTAAATCTTACTCAATCTGCTTCAAAGAATATCAATAGAAACTACAATCAACAGGTCAGTAGATTCAATAATCGCAGGAACTTCTTTAATGGTCAATGTTTTTCATGTCATAATTTTGGCCACAAAGCTAATCAATGTGTTGCTTACAAAACTATTATGACTAGAGAAGCACGAAATCAAAGGAATGTGACAAGGATCAAGAAAAGTTCCTATAATAACTTTTCTATTCTTGAAAATGAAATAGAACACTCAATCTGTAAGAACTTTGGCCATGAAGAATCTGAATGCAGGAGTACATTTCGGCAAATTGCTCAAAAGGAGAAAACTCCATTAAATCCCAAAATACGGAGAAAGAAAGAACCACAAACAAAAGATGTGGTATAACCTTGTATGCAGAAGGACAACAAAACTAGTGGTACATCGACAGTGGATGCTCAAAACACAAAACATTTGACAGAGAAAAACTACACTCATATAATGCCTTAGAAAAGGGAAAGAGTGTCTCATTTGGAAACGACACTCCTGTTGTCATAAAAGGTAAAGGCTCCATTTTCTTGAAAGAAAAAGTTAAAGCTGGGAATGTTATGTATGTTGATGGTTTAAATCATAATCTGTTGAGTGTGAGTCAAATGTGTGATCAAGGAAATGAAGTAGTGTTTCGATCAAATGGATGTGTTGTTCATGAGCTTGATACATGAAAACCATGATTAAAGGGACAAGAACTCCAAACAACCTATACATTCTCAAGGGAGGAAAACAAAAGTGCTATCTAAGAAAAAATGATGAAAACTGGCTATGGCACAGAAGATTGGGACATCTAAGCTTTTCTCAAATAAGAAAAGCATGCAGATTCCAGGTTGTTCGTGATCTTCCAGATATCAACATTCCTGAAAATACTATATGCAAATCATGTCAATTTGGTAAGCAAACCAGATCTCAATTCATCGAAAAGGAAGGGTCAGCTAGTAAGCCTCTTGAACTTGTTCATACTGATTTATGTGGTCCATCAAGGAAAAAGTCACCTTGTGGAGAAGAATACTTTATATTGTTCATTGATGATTTTTCCAGAATGTGTTGGATAGGTCTTCTAAAGCATAAAGATGAAGCATTTGAAAAGTTCAAAGCCTTCAAAGCTTTGGTTGAAAATGAATCAAATCGCAAAATCAAATGCCTCAGATATGATCGAGGAGGAGAATTTACCTCAGATGAATTCTTTGACTTTTGTGAACAACATGGAATAAAAAGGCAGATCTCCACCACAAGGACTCCTCAACAAAATGGAGTGGTAGACAGGGAAAATTTTAAGAACCCCCCCTAAATTTATAAATATAATAAATGGGCGAATCTTCATGGTATATAGGAAAAATGGAAGGCGATTTTATCAATAATATAATATGTATATATAATTTTTTGGCGAATCTCTCACCAGGCATGGCGAATATTTTACTCAATTATAAAATCTTGTAAGATCTTGGCGAGTCTTTCACTAAATAATAAAACTTTGTAAAGTCCTAGTGAATCTTAGCATAGGATACATGTTGGTTTAATTCCCCCATTTAAATAGGCTACATTCCAGGTGAATACCATGGGTCAATACCATGTGCCATTTTGGTGAATACCATGGGTCAATACCATGTGCCATTTTTATTTTTATTAATTCTAATATTAGGGTTAATAATGGTTTTTTGCATGGTATTAATAACAATCTAGTCCATGGTATTTGTCCCATAGTATTTTGGCCATAGGTTTCACCTAAATATAACCCATTTTTTGAGTGTTCGTAAATATAAGGTGACTTATGGAGTAAATATAAAAAAAAAAATTATTTGTTTACCATACCTCTCGTTTATTTATATTTTTATTAATTTACCATACCTCTTTTACAAATATGGTATTTGGCCCATAGGATTCACTTAAATAAAACCTCTTTCTTGAGCCTTCATAAATAGAACGAGTGTTATGGACTAAATATAAAAAGAGGTTTTATTTATTTACGATACGTCTAGTTTATTTATATTTTTATTTATTTACCATAACGTTTGAGTAAGTATAAAAAGACGTTTTATTTATTTACCATACCTCCACTTTACTTATATTTTTATTTGTTTACACTGTTACATGTATATAAGGTGACTTATAGAGTAAATATAAAAAATGTTTTATTTATTTACCATACCTCTCATTTATTTATATTTTTATTAATTTACCATACCTCTTTTATAAATATGGTATTTGGCCCATAGGATTCACTTAAATAAAACCTATTCTTGAAAATGGGCGAATGGATTCACTTAAATAAAACCTATTCTTGAAAATGGGTGAATGGAAGGTTGTAAGTCCTAATTTCAAGGGCTAAATTTACCTTTTTTACCCTCTCCCTTAAAATAAGGTGGGCTATTTGAGGTGATTTGTAAAAATGTACTATGATACAAAATATTCGCCCACTAAAAATTTAAAACCCCTTAATTTCGCCAAAGGGCGAACATTCGCCCCTAAAATTATCCTTGGTGGTAGAAAGGATGAACATAACTATTCAACAAATGGCTCGTGCTATGCTATATGAATTTGGAACTCCTGCAACCTTCTGGGGTGAAGCTGCATTCGCCGCCATCACTATTCTCAACAAAGCAATTGTTCGGGTAAACAACACTCAAACTCCACATGAACTTTAGTATGGTAAGATTACTACTGTAAAATACTTCAAAGTTTTTGGAAGCAAATGTTACATCAAAAGGACTAATGAAAAACTTGGTAAGTTTGAACCCAGAGCAGATGAAGGTATTCTTCTTGGTTACTCTTCCCGAAGTAAAGGATATAAATGCTACAATAAAAGACTTGGGGAAATTATTGAAAGTATTGATGTTATGGTTGATGAAGCATGCAAAAATCCAAAACAGATAAAAACTGAAGATTATGATAATGAAGAAGATGAGGATCATTTTCCCACATCAAACCACACTGATTCTAAAGAACAAACCAATGAAACACCAAAAGAAGAGATAACGATATAAGAAAAGACTTCGTTCAGGTATGTTCAAAAAAATCATCAAGAAACTCAAATATTAGGAGAAAAATGGGCAGGTGTGCAGACTAGAAGAACATTGCCGAAGCTTTAAGCTATCTAGCATTACTATCTTCCACTGAACCTCAAAATGTAAATGAAGTGTGCAGAGATGAATGTTGGGTCAAGGCCATGAATGAAGAACTTGAGCAAATTGAAAAGAATAATACTTGGGAATTAGTTCCTAGACCTCATGATAAAAATATCATAGGAACTAAATGGAATTAAAAAACAAGTTGAACGAAAATGGAGAAGTTATTAGAAACAAGGCAAGACTTGTTTGTAAAGGATATGCTCAACAAGAAGGTATAGGTTTTGAAGAAACTTTTGCACTTGTTGCTAGACTTGAAGCCATCAGAATGTTTCTTGCTCTTTCTAGTTTTTAGAAATTCAAAGTATACCAAATGGATGTAAAATTTGCCTTTCTTAATGGATACTTAGAAGAAGAAGTCTATATTGAACAACCAGAAGGATTCATTCTTGGAAATGATGCAAAGCTTGTATGCAAACTCAGAAAAGCTCTCTATGGTCTAAAACAGGCTCCAAGGGCATGGTATTACCATCTTGACAAATATCTCCACCAACAGGGTTTTTCAAAGGGGTCAGCAGATAGCAATCTATATACAAAGATGGACACTGATAAATTGCTAATAATTGTTGTGTATGTTGATGATATCATTTTTGGCAGCAATGAAGAATCCATGAGTCAAAATTTTGCTTTAGTAATGCAGCAAGAATTTGAAATGTCCTTGCTTGGTGAGCTTACCTAGTTTCTTGGTCTACAAGTTCAACAAAATAAAGATGGTATTTTTCTCTCACAAACCAAATATATCAAGTAGATCCTGAAAAATTATGGAATGGAAGATTCTAAACCAGTACTTACCCCAATGGTAACAAGATGCAGTCTTAGCTCAAATGATGAATCAACAACAATATATCAACCAACTTACAAATCCATGATTGGCAGTCTACTTTATCTAACAGGTACCCGACCAGACATCATGCATGCAGTGGGAATAGTTGGAAGATTCCAAGAAAATCCTAAGGAAACACACCTTCAGGCAGTCAAAAGATTTTCAAATATCTCCAAGGAACATAGAACTTTGGGTTATGGTATCCCAGAGATACAAATCTTACACTTCATTCATATAGAGATGCAGATTGGGTAGGAAGTGTCTTGGTTCAACAAGAAACAAATTTCAATTGCATTATCTAAAACTGAAGCATAATATGTGGTTGCTGCACACAACTACTTTGGATGATGCAAACATTGCAAGACATTCAGATCACATGTACTCCACCCATCTCCATTCTACTTGATAATACAAGTGCCATCAGTATTTCAAAGAATCCAGTCCTGCACTCCAAAACCAAGCACATACCCATCAAATATTATTTTCTATGTGAACGAGTGCTTGAACAAAAGGTCAAATTGGAGTATGTTCCCTCCAAAGAATAGGTTGATCATATATTCACTAAACCACTACCTAGATAAACATTTGAATATATCAAACAGAAGCTAGGAGTAGTTGCTGCATCATCCTGCTGTTAAAATCCATTTTTTCAAAGAAAGGTGGTTATACACGAGTTTCATGAAGTGTAGTCGCGTAGATACGTTGGTTTCTGTGGGTACAATCGCGTATATGTTGGTTTGAGGAAAAGCAGTGGGCCAGACTTAGGAGAAAGGGGTCTGATATGGTTCAGTGAACTATCTGCTCTGCTTGATGATGGTTACAGTCTGTGGATGACATGTGGGAATATGTTGGCTCTCATAAGTTGTTGATAAATTGATATATATCTAAATGATGATGATGCCTCGATAACTCTTCTGATATATGAAATAATTAGATCTGACAATGAACATTTGACACAGGTTCAGGGGGAGCATATGTTTCTAATAATGCATATTGTTGGCATTATCTTAGAAGATTTCAGTGCAGATTTTGTTTCAGGCGGAACAGGTTCAGGGGGAGAACATGGTTGCTGGTATGGATGTTGATTGACAAATGTTGTTGATGATTGTTGCTGATGACTATCATGATCTTGTTTAAGATATTTGTTCTATGTTATATATGTCATCTTTTAATGTAACAGTCATGAAAAAGGCCTAATTTGTAACCCCACTATGCATGGGATGGATGATGTAATGTTTCTTTTTTTTCAAATGTATAAACAATTGATATGTCCCGACTTGGTTGGGTGGATGAGTCAAATTTGGTATATCCCCACTTGGTTGGGAGATGGATGTATGTATGAGTCACTGGTGATAGGAAGGTCATTTGTGATGCATGTATAGAGTCATGAACATCTTTTTGCAGTCTCTGTTGGCATTATGACGCAGGTGTTGTCCTTGATGGCAACTCACTCAGACGACAGATCATAGTTCAGACTCATAAAATGAAGAAAGAGAGGTATACACAGGTTCCCCATTGACCAAGCCGCATGTACATGTGGGTTAGCAGACCAAAAGGTGTGTATAATGTACACACGCACTTTCACAGAAATAAAGGCGCGTACATGTTGGAAAACTAAGTTTTGATCCATGGTATTGGTCCAAGGTATCTGGTACGAAGTGTTGACCCTAGGTATTTGGTCCAAGGTATTGGTCCTAAGTGGTTTCGGTCCATGGTATTGAGTAAGGCCTAAGAATATAAAAGGATGAGAAGGTCATTAGGCAAAGGTACTTAAGCATTGAATATCTGATGAAGAGCAAGATCTAGTATACATGTTATTGGGTTATGGTGCATAGTTGGATCTGAACAAAGGATGAACCTTAGCGCTTGATGAAGGATAAGATCTAATGATGGGTCAAGATCTTAAGGCTTGAAGTGAAGTAGCTTTATGTGGTTTTGATCATTTATTTGAATAGCTAGCGCATGTTGTAGTCTGTAAATATGATGATCTGGGTATAGCTGAAGTCTGAAATTGTTGTAAAGTTTAAATCATCATTTACATATCTATACACAGGTTCACTTTATAAAAGGTGTGTATACACGCTGGTTCTACATATAAAAAAAAACGTATACATCTTAAATTTGATTTGCAGATATGTATGCAGGTTTGCCTTGAGAAAAGAGCATATGCACGCAGGTTCGACACATTGAAGTAGCGTATACCTCATAAAATATGTTTTAGCTGCTTTTGTTTGCTGTTGCAGTGTTTTGGGTTCTGGCTTGGGTTCTGGTTACTGTATTATGGTTATAGCATTCTAAAAGATCAGATTGAAGGGTTGTCAAAGTGATTGGTTGATTCAGTTGTGGTTGGTGCAAAAGAGATTGGTTGATGTAGATATATTTGATGATTGAATGATGCTATTGATGGATCTAGTCTGAAAATTTATGAAACGTGGTCCCTGGAAGAAAAGAGAAGGTTGTAGCCTTCTGTAGGCCGGCACCTACGTACTAGTAAACATATCAGCTAGTACAAGAGCTAGGGGGTTGTAGCTCCATTCCAGGAGAAGCTGGAGAATGAGAGAAGGTTGTAGCCTTCTGCAAGTAGAAGCCTGCGTACTGGTATAAGACTGCACCAATACAAAAATTGTAAAAAGAAGTTTCTAATTTAAAAATAAGACAAAGATGATTGCAGCAGGTGGTTTTCACCCACATTGGGTTTCCACCTTATATCTTGTGTTCTTGTGTGTGATTGTCTGTTCCGTTTTTACTGCACCTGGTTACTATTTATATGGTTCTGATGCATTGATTAAAGATCAACATATGATGAATTAACTAAATCATAAGTATTCAGGATATACGCTAGTTGCCTTAAACACAGTTGCGTATACACGTGAGTTCCATTAATTGACGTAGCGTATATGTATCTGATTATGGAAATGAAAAATTATTGACTTGCTAATACTGATTCACCCCCCCTCTCAGTATTATTTCCAACAGTCTCTGCTTATGCTCAGGGGGAGCATGGACTCGATCAGGGGAGCTCAATCAACACACTTCAGCATATCAGAAAATTCAGCATGCACTCAGGGGGAGGATGACCCTTTGCCCTTGATGTCAAAGGGGGAGAATGACTTGGTGTGGTTGTTGTTGCCATCAAGTTCAAAGGGGGATATTGTTGGAATTATGATGTATGTGTTGTACTTGATGGAAACCCACTTGTAGCAGAAAAACTCACTTGTATATTGTAACTAGATGAATCTACAAAAGAGATATCAGATGCGACAGAATGCATGATAAGTAGTGTTTATAGATGTGATGAAATGTAGGGTAGCTTCAAGGAATTAGTTCAAAAGGCAACTTGCTCAGATGAAAGATCACAATATACTAGGAAAACAACAAAGAATGACAGATCAGTCTTCACAGAATAAAGAAAGAGAGGTATACACAGGTTCACCATTGACCAAGCCACGTATACATGCAAGTTAACAGAAAAAAAGGAGCGTATAATGTACACATGCACTTTCACAGAAAGGAAATCACATATACCTTGGAAAAATAAGTTTTGGTCCGAAGTATTTGGTCCATGGTATTTTGATCCATGGTATTGGTCCATGGTATTTGATCTGAGGTATTGACCCTAGGTATTTGATCCAAGGTATTGGTCCTAAGTGGTTTTGGTCCATGGTATTGAGAAAGGCCTAAAACTACAAAAGGAGGAGAATATCATTAGGCCAAGGCAGTCAAGCATTGAATATCTGATGAAGGGTGAGATCTAGTATGCAGGTTATTGGGTTATGGTGCATTGTTGGATCTGAACAAGGAGGAACCTTAGCAGTTGAAGGAGAACAAGATCTAATGATGGATTGGGACCTTAAGGCATAAAGTGAACTATCATTATGTGTTTTTTCTCATGAATATTCTAGATCTGAATAATGAAACATATATTATTCTGTAAATGTTATGATCTGGGTATAACTGAAGTCTGGTATAGCTGCAGAATTATGAATTAACATTTACAGATGTATACGCTGGTTGGCTTTAAGGAAAGCGCGTATACACGTAGGTTAGGCACAAGAAAGTAGCATATACCTTATAATCTATGTTTTAGTTGTTGTTGCTTGTTGTTGTAGTATTTTGGGTGCTGGTTACTGTATTTTGGTGACAGCATTTTGAAAAGATCAGATTGATGAGATATCTAAGTGATTGACTTGGTTGTGGTTGGTTCAATAGGAGATTGGTTGATGCAGATATATTTGATGATTGAATGATGTTTTTGATGGATCTAGTCTGAAAATTTATGAAATGTGGTCCCTAGAAGAAAGGAGAAGGTTGTAGCCTTCTGTAAGCCGACACCTACGTACTAGTAAACATATCAGCTAGTACAAGAGCTAGGGGGTTGTAGCTCCCTTCCAGTAGAAGCTAGAGAATGAGAGAAGGTTGTAGCCTTCTGCATGTAGAAGCCTGCGTACTGGTATAAGACTACACCAGTACAAAAATTGTAAACAGAGTATTCTTATTATTAAAAGAAGACAGAGAAGATTGCAGCAGGCAGTTTTCACCCACATTGGGTTTCCACCTTATATCTTGGTGGTCATGTGTGTCTCTTATGTGTGATGATTTGTTCTATTTTCACTGCACATGATTAATGTTTTTTCTGATGCACTAATTAAAGATCCTCATGTGATGAATTAACTGAATCATAAGTTTGTTGGATATGTGCTAGTTGCATTAAACATAGTTGCGTGTACACGCGAGTTCCCTTAACCAAAGTAGCGTATATGAATCTGATTATGCAAATGAAAAATTATTGATATGCTAATACTGATTCACCCCCCCTCTCAGTATTATTTCCAACACAAACTTTGGGGATGATGGATTTTAATTTTCAAGAAATTTTCCTGAATTTTGTTTTGGAATGAAAGGAAATTGAATTAAGGGGTATCACACTGAAACCAGGGACGATAATAAGCTCTAATGGAATGAAAAATATTTTGAAGAAATAACAACGAGGCATAATTGCATAATTATGTTCATTAGAGGTTCAAACATCAATATCATTTATTTCCCCATATCTCCAAAAAGTATTGGACAATCATTCCAAGCTATTTGAGACTCTCAAAGGCCTCCCACGAATTCATGATTTTGATCATGTTATTCAATTGATTCTAGGAAGTGTTCCTCCAAACATTAGACCTCACAGATATCCCTATGCCCAAAAGAGTGAAATTGAACGTATGGTTGCAGAAATGCTAGAGGTTGGTATAATTCAACCTAATCAAAGTTCTTTCTTCACTCCAGTAGTATTGGTGCACACGAAGGATGGATCATGGCATATGTGTCCAGATTATAGCGAGCTTAAAAAGCTCACAATTAAAGATAAATTTTCCCATTATTGGCATTGATGAATTCATAGCTGAATTAAATGGAGCAATTTACTTCACCAAGCTAGATATTCGATCAAGATATCATCAAATCATAATGAAGACTGAAGACATTCCGAAAAAAAAAAATCCGAACTCATGAAGCTCATTTTGAATTTTTGGTCATGCCTTTTGGCCTTACTAATGCACCTTCCACATGTCAAGATTTGGTGAATTCCATTCTCAAACCCTTCCTTAGAAAATTTATGTTAGTATTTTTTGGTGATATACTAATCTACAACAAGTCTTGGAAGGATCATGTTCAACATGTTGATAGGGAGCTCAAACTATTGGAGGAGTAACAATTATATGAAAAAACCTTGAAATTTTTCTTTGGAGTACATGAGGTGGAATATTAGGTCATATAGTATCTCATGAGGGTGTTAAGGTAGACCCTAACAAAATTAAATCCATTAAGGAATGGAAAATCCACACAACCCTAAAGTATCTTCGAGTATTTATCGGGTTAATAAGTTATTATCGCAAGTTTGTCAAGAGTTTTGGGCGAATATCAACACCTCCAACAACATTACTGAAGAAATATACATTTTCTTAGATTCTAGAAGCAACTAAGGCCTTTGAACATCTTAAAGATGCAATGTGCCAAGCACCGATCTTAGCTACACTAGACTTCACAAAAACCTTTATTATGGAATGTGATGCCTCGGGAAATGGAATTGGTGTTGTTTTAATGCAAGAAGGAAGTCCCATTTCTTTTGAAAGTCGTCCAATCAAGGGAAAGTATTTACACAAACCTATTTATGAGAATGAAATGTTGGAAATAATACATGCAATAAATAAATGGCAACCTTACCTAATGGGAAGACACTTCAAGGTAAAAACAGATAATGATAGTCTAAAATACTTTTTGGAACAAAGATTATCTTCAGAAGAGTAGCAAAAATGGGTCACAAATATGTTGAGTTATGAGTTTGAAATAATTTATAAAAAAGGGAAGAAAAATGCTATTACAAATGCACTCTCAAGAGAGGATGATGACGTGGAATCATTGCTCTATGCCATTTCTATTATCCAACTTGATTGGATAGCTAAAGAAAGGGATGAATGCAAGAATGATGAAGAGTTTTAGATACTCATTCGAAGTTATAGAAAGATCCCAGTACATCAGATACTTTTATATGGAAAAGTGATTCATTATGGTGCAAAGATCGTTGATATCTCTGTAAGAATTCCCAACGCAAACAAAATATTCTTTTGGAATTGCACACCTCCCCCTTAGGAGGGCACTCGGGTTTAAAAAAAAACTTACCATAGGTTCAAGAAGGATTTTTTTTGGGATGGCCTAAATCTGATATTCAAATTTTTTTTGGAAAAATGTTGGCTTTCCAACAAAATAAAGTTGAGACAATTAAGACTTTGGGTTTGTTACAACCTTTATCCATTCCAAGTCAGCGCTAGGAGGAGGTCCCAATTGATTTTATCATAGGTGTACCTAAGTATAAAGGAAATATTGTAATCATGGTGGTAATTGATAGAATTACCAAGTATGCACAATTTTGTTCATTATGTCATCCTTTTAAAGCCAATAAAGTTGCTACTGCATTTATGGAAACAATTCAAAAGCTGCATGGAAACCCAAATATTATTATAAGTGATAGAGATCCCATTTTCAATGGAAATTTATGGAAGAAATTATTTTCTTGTCTTAGTACTCAATTAGCTCATAGCTCATGTTATCATCCTCAATCTGACGGGAAAACCGAGATAGTGAAAAAAATGTTTGGAAGGATATCTTCGTTGCTTTGTATCTGATAAATAAACACAATGGGTCAAGTGGTTACATTTGGTTGAATGGTGGTATAACACGTTGTTGGGCACTGGAGAAGGTATGTTATTTTCATTTACTTTGTTATCTTTTCTTCAAAAATCACATCCTTTCCACATCATGAGCTAGGCATATGACACAAGAATATGATAGAATCTAGAAGATTTATATGTAATATGGAATAACTAATAATTACCCCTTTTCTATGTAGAAAAAGGAGAAAACGGAAGACCGTCATCCCAAAAGAAAGAATGAGACCAAGTTAACTGTTGTCCCTTCGGTAGGGAACCACGTTCAAACAAGGCGAACCAAATTGGAGCGTAACAACTAGAAAAAGGAAAAGGAAATCTCCAATTGGTGCAACAGAACACAAGGATAACTGCAAATTAACAGCTCGGCTGTTATAAGAAGAGGCAACATTGCTAGCCAAAGGGGGACCGGTGGTTATTTTATGTAACTTTTATGTGCATTTGAAACTTTGATCATCAATTCTCGTTGAAGATCGATCTACTATAACTTTGTTTTGATGTTTTAATATAAATCTGGTTTCCGTTCCATCTTTGATTCTGGAGTAATTTCAAGCGGTGTGTCCCTAGAGGCTAAGGGCCTGGCCCTGGTGGCTCACTCGCTCCTGTATCATATTTCTGATTCATGTGTGGTTTGATTTCTTTCATTTACTCTATTCAGTAATCTGATGTGCTTTACTGTTTTACATATCAGCTCTGTTATATATATACTTGGTTAAATACTATTGTTATTTGTAACAGGAATGCTATGTTATCGTTCTAATGTTGTATCACATTGTTGTTCCTTTTGACAATTGATATAACACTGTTGTTCCTTACAGATTGTCATTCAATTATAGTTCAACTGCGCTGTATGTTCCTAAATCGGTACTACCGTATGATTTATTCTTAAATTGTGACTGTTGTTCATTCAGAATTGTTGTTTCGTTACAATTGTTGTTCTGTTATAATTGTTGTTACTTTATAATTGTGATTCATGCGTATTGTATCGAAGCTCAGATTACTGTTCCCTTTGATGTTAAGTGTGTTGTGTGTTTAACTTGAGTTGTTGTACATTCAGATCCGAGTTGCTGTTCTATACTTTATTTCTAACAGTCTGCTGTTCCATTTCTGTTTTCTGTTCAATTCGAAAGCTGTTACTTAATTTTTGTAGGTTATAATTATTGCGGCATCCATTTCCGTAGATTAAGAATTTGTTGTTCAATTCGATTAAATAGAGATAGTTGCTGTTCTATTTCCTGTCAATTGAAGATTATCATTGCTTTGGTGTGCAGAAGGTCTGAGACTGTAGTGAACATTGACATATACTGTCTAGTTTGCAGTTCAACAATCCTTCCTTTGAGTGCCTTTTTGATTGTATCAGTTTACAAAGGGAAGAGTTACTGCTACTGTACCCTTGAATGATGAATTTTTTGAATGCATGATTTGAATCCTAGGTTTCTTTTTTGCAAATAAGTTTCATTCCAAGCATTCGTTTACTCTTGTATTGAGAGCACTATACTACTGGCATTACTCTGACAAATGACCGCCTCAAACTGAGTACACTCTTTGAAATAATGAATTGTTCCTGGATTGACAATTAATGTAGGGTAAATAGAGGTAAAATCAACCCTTTTCACTGCTCGACATTTTGGCGCCATTGCCGGGGAAGAGTGTAGCCATTTTTTTCTTTTCCAGAGTGATGTAAGAACCTGCTAGGAGAGAACTGGGTTTTAAAAACGGAAGGTAAGAACCTGCGTACAGAGCATGTAATAGCCCTGCTCCCCTGCCCGCTTTCCTACAGATTTGTTGTTGTTTTCTTTGTGTAGAAATTAGCATTTGATTTGTGTGCATGACTAAGCAGAAAAAGCCTGAAAAGAATCCTAAACCTCTACCCAAGCCTGATAAAACTAAGGGGCCGGTGACCCTTGGCCGATTGACCTTTATAGACGAAATCCTTAAGAAAGCAAAATCTCAACCTTCAGTAGGACCTAGAAAAGTTGCTTCTAGACAACCTACTAGTTCCCTTCAGGTCACAAGATCACCATTTGTAGCCTTTTCTGAGGTGCATAGTCACACCGAAGAGCAAGATTTTCAAGAAATTGAGAATTCTAACCCAAAATCATTGCAAGAAGGGAACCTTAGCAACCTTTGTGAAGGAAGAGGAGAAACAGGAGAAATTGAAGAACCGAGATCTCCTCTTGGGATAATTCAACCATTAAGTAGCCCAGATAAGGGAAGTGCTGCAAAAATCATTTATAATGAAGTTGAAGAACCTCAAGAACCAGAATCTCCCCAGACATTAGGCACTCTCATCGTCCCAGATAAAGGAAGTTCTATTTAGGCCATTCCTGTTAAAGTCATTCCTTCTCAGCCTAGGAATACCCTCCTAGATATCCCAGAAGGTTATTGGCATATATTTGACCAAATGACCCAGAACCAGCCAAACACCCAAACCTCTACACTGCAATACCCCATTGTGGATACTGCAGCTAATGCACCTATGAAAGCAATCCCTCTCCAGCATATCCCTACATTCCATGGCCTTACATCAGAAGATCCAGATGCATTCCTATTTGAATTTGATGTGTTGTGTAGAGGATATGACTATACCACCGATCCCCAGAAACTGAAACTGTTCCCCTCTACATTAAAAGGGGCTGCTTTAAGATGGTTTATGGGATTGGGTGGTGGTGTTATAAATAACTGGGATCAAATGAAAGAGTCTTTTCTAAAAAAATATCAGGATTATTGCATGTCTAGAGAGTTAAAAGATGAAATATTTCAGATGGTAGCTAGACCAAATGAAACATTAGAAGAATATGTTGAGCGTTTTTAGTATAATCTTCAAATATCTCCTTATGCATCATTACCCTTACCTGATAATGTATTAAAAACAACATTAATTATAGGAATGAAGGAACAATGGATTGAAACACTAAATATTATGGGGAAAGGAGATATTTATCAGGAAAATTTTGCTGACATTATTGATTTATGTATCAGGAGCTCAAGAGGCAGCACAAGATTAAAACCAGTAGAACATGACAAGTTTACAAGAGATAACAAGATCTTTACAGAGGGAGTAACTCGCACAGAAATTGGAAATTTATTAGAAAATTTTAAAAGTGACATATTGGGGACACTGACGACACAACTTGATATTATGCAGGCCAAACAAAAGCAAGCAAAGGCAGAACAAAATTTGGCAATCTTCTGTTCCATATGCAAAAAGAAACACAACCACAAGTAGTGTCCATTAGATGCAGTCCAAGTTTGTGCCATTTGTACAAAAGACCATTCTACAGAGAGCTATCCCTCACTTCCTGGATTGAAAGCAGTATATAAGGAAGCATAAGAAGAGCTAGAACCAGTGTACCTATTCAATCAACGCCATCAATGGAAGCCGCGACAATCAGGTATGTTCCCAGACCCAGCTTCTTCTTTTCAGTCTCCACAATATCATGCTCAACAATATAATACAATGTGGCAAAATCAACCTCCATTCTCAAATTGGTCGCAATAACCATTTCCTTCATCATCACCATGGCTGAATCAAGCAAGCCAACCCAATTGGCCAAATTTTCCCTATACCCCACCATATTGGCAAAACAATGTATATCCCGCACAATGGTCCCCTCCTAGTTCACAAAGTCAAGCCTGGAAGACAATCTGGCAAAGACCAATGAATCAGCTAGTAGGAACCATTCCACTCCCTCAACCTACACTGCCAGCATTACAACAAAACCCCCAGCCTAATTTAAGACTGCAACTCCCGACCCAACCCAACCCTAATCCGGATAATAGACCGGTCCAATCTATTCAAATAATTGAAACACTAGAGATAGGAACCGATCTAAGGGAGTGTAATGATATTCAATTAAGATCTGCGCGCATCATTGAAACAAAGGGAGATAAAACTGTTCAAGTTGAAAATTAGTTACCTATAGAACAACCACTACAAGAAGAGGATGTGATCAGACAACAAACTCATAATCAAGTAATCACATCCTCCCCTCCATTCCCAGAGTGATTACTATACCTTGACCTCTACAACATCCTCATTTTGACATTCTGGGAGAACTTAAAAATATGTACATAAAAATTCTACTCCTCCAAGCCATCCAAGACTTCTCGATATATGCGAAGACCATTAAAGAGCTATGTATAAAAAATCCCAGGAGGAGAATAACAAATAACCCAACAATCCAAGTAGTTGTTACCCTATCTGATCTATTATCAGGAAAAGAAACACCCGTTAAATATGAAGACCCAAGAAATCCAATAGTAACAGTACAAATCAATGGAAAAAACTTCTCAAATGCCTTAGTTGATCTAGGAGCTGCAATCAATATCTTAACAACCACCACTTGTTAAAAACTAGGCATTACATCAATAGAACCGACTTCCACTTTAGTAGAACTGGCTGACTGATCCGTGGTTAGGCCAGAGGGCACACCACATGATGTCATGGTATCCGTTGATTCCTGGGAGTATCCTGCTGACTTTCCGATAATAAACCCTAAAAACCGACTTGATAGACATCCATTGATTTTAGGTAGATCTTGGCTTACAACCGTTGATGCTTATATTAGATGCCGACAAGGCAGTATGACCATAACTAGAGGAGCCAATATCAAGAATATAGCTTTATATCCTCCAGCCCAAGCAAGTGTCACAATAATAAAAACTAACAAACATCCTGTATCATACCTCACCGAAAATATTAGATCCCCATTAACCATAGAAGATGCCCTCGATTTCAAAGACAAAACAGAGGATGATGTCATTAACAACTTTCTTAGCTAGACTAAATCCACATCCCACATACAATGTCACATGATAGAAGCAGCTTTTGATAATGAATTAGAATAATATCCTCTTAAAGACACCCACGACCAAGCATACCTACTACCTCTATCTCAAATAGAAAAATTGTAGAAATAGAGCCAAGAAAAACTTTAAACATCAATGCCAACCTGACTTCTGAACAAGAATACAAGCTAATCCAGCTACTAAGGAAATACAAAGAAGCATTTGCATGGGACTACCCTGACATGAAAGGAATTGATCCCCAGTTATGTACACACCACATTTACATAGAGAAGGATGCAAGACCCGTTTGCCAACCACAAAGGAGACTTAACCCTCATCTAAAATACATTGTAAAAGCTGAACTTCAAAATTTTTTAGATGTGAACTTCATCTACCCTATCTCCGATAGTAAATGGGTCTCTCCACTTGTTGTGGTGCCAAAGAAGAATGGAAAGTGGAGAATTTGTGTGGATTATAGAGAGATAAATAAAGCAACACAAAAAGACCACTTTCCCCTTCCATTCATTGACCAAGTATTAGACACTTTGGCAAGAAAGAAATTCTTTTCTTTCTTAGACGGCTTCAGTGGATACAATTAGATTCAGATTGCCCCTGAAGACCAAGACAAAACCACTTTTACTTGTCCTTGGGGAACATTTGCCTACATAGTTTTACCTTTTGGCCTATGCAATTCCCCTGCCACATTTCAAAGGGCTATCCTCAGCATCTTTTCAGATTTAATAAATGAAGGGCTCGAAGTATACATGGATGATTTTACACCATACGGGGATGATTTTGACCCAACATTGGACACACTAGAAAAAGTGCTGCAACGATGCATTGCCACCAGGCTCTGTCTGAGCCATGAAAAATGCTATATGATGATGACTGAAGGACTTATTCTAGGCCATTATATTTCAGCAGCTGGAATACAGGTAGATCCGGCAAAAATTCAAATAATTTTGTTAATACCCACTCCTACCACTCAAATAGAGGTACGCAGTTTTCTTAGATTCTCTGGTTATTATAGAAGATTTATAGAACATTTTTCTCATATTGCTGCACCTTTATATGCACTGACAGGGAATGTTGACTTTGTTTGGACAAAAAAATGCGACCGTGCTTTCGAGAATCTAAAAAAACTGGTATCAACAGCCCTAGTACTCCGAGGACCAAATTGGGACCTGCCATTTCAAATTTCATCAGATGCTTCAGACACAACTATTAGAGCAGTCCTTGGGCAAGACGAAGATCAAAAACCATATGCAATTTATTATATTAGAAAAAAAGATTTGCTTGCTGAATTGAATTATACTATGACTGAAAAGGAAATTTTTCGCTGTAATACATTCCATCAACAAATTTAGGCATTATATCACTGGATATCCTGTCAATTTATATACAGATCACTCTACTATAAAATATTTAGCAAATAAACCAATCACAAATGGTAGAGTAACTAGATGGCTGATTTTATTGTAGGAATTCGATATCACAATAAAGGACCGATCGGGAAAAGAAAATCCTGTAGCTGATTTTCTCTCGCGAATGCCAAAACCAGTGGATGCAATAGTGGTCGAAGATCAATTCCCAGATGAACATTTGTTCATTGTTACTGTTAAAACACCTTGGTATGTTGATGTTGCAAATTATTTAGCAATAGGTAAATTACCAAAACATCTGACCCCCAATGAACGAAAGCAGATTGTTTAGCGTAGTACTCGATTTTCTTGGATTGGGGGCTACCTGTTTCATACAGGGGCAGATATGCACATCAGAATATGTGTCCACGAAGGTGAAATTTTTGACATTTTGAAAGCTTGTCACGACAGAACGTGTGGTGGAAATTTCGCCAATTGAAGAACTGGACACAAGGTGCTGCAAACAGGGTATTATTGGCCCACGATATTCAAAGATGCAAAGAAGTTTGTTCAAGCTTGTGACAGTTGCCAAAGAGCAGGATGCCCTGGACAGGCTGATGAAATGCCCCTAAACCCACAGCTAGTTATTGAACCATTTGAACGATGGGCACTTGATTTTGTTGGTCCAATCAACCCATCGTCAAATCAGAAAACATACATTCTAGTAGCAATAGAATATGTCACCAAATGGGTTGAAGCAGAGGCATTACCAAGAGCTACAGAGGATTTTGTCATTTAGTTCCTATTCCACATATTTGTGCTATATGGCCTCCCAAGATATATAATTACAGATGGTGGACCATAGTTTGCTGGTAACAAGATTGCTGCAACACTGAAAAATTATCATATCCAGCATAAAATTATTACTCCATACCACCCACAGGAAAATAGTCAAGTAGAAAGCACAAATAAAATAATAGAAGAAATACTGACAAAAACCATTGCGTCACACAAACACGATTGGACTGCAAGACTGCCAAAAGCATTGTGGGCATACAGAACAACATGGAGAAGTACTACTGGTTATTCACCATACCAGCTAGTATTTGGAAAGGAACCCATCTTTCCGATAGAATTTGAAATACAGACATTACGAACAACACAAGAGGTTGGTCTAGATTTAGACGAGGCTGAGACTAATAGATTATAACAGATCAATGAGCTAGATGAAATCAGGCTCTCTACCCTTCAGCATACTGCGTTCATATAACAACAACGAGACAAATGGCATGACGCCATCATTAAAAATAAAGTCTTTCACGAAGGAGATTGGGCCCTCCTATATGACTCTAGGTTCTAGGATTTCCCTGGGAAACTTCAGACTCGCTGGTTAGGACCATACGAAATCCAGAAGGTACATCATATTGGTACCATTACTCTAACCACCATTGATGGATTCGGACATACCTTTAAGGTAAACAGCCACCGAGTTTGATTATACCGCAAACCACTTACTCGGGAATCCTTCTACCAACAACTCCGCGAAGACTCCGACATGAAGATTCTGGTTGAGGAAGAGAAATCTTCCTCACCTTTGGTTAAGTAATTCGACTACTCTTACACACTGTACATAATTCTTTTGTTTTTTGTATAATTTTTTTTTCTTGCAGTTGTATAACATTTGCACTTTGTTGTTCCTTTTCCCAAAAGAACAACATTTTCACCATTTTGTTGTTCCTTTTTTAAAAGGGAACAACACATTTGCACTACTACTATTCCTTTTAAAAGGAACAACATTTCCGCCGTTTTTCTGTTCCTCTTCGAAAGGAACAACACTTGCATTTTTTGCTGTTCCTTTTCCTAAAGGAACAACATTTTCGTTTTCTGCTGTTCCTTTTAAAAAGAACAACATTTCTGTCGTTTTGCTGCTCCTCTTCGAAAGGAATAGCACTTGCATTTTTTTTGTTGTTCCTTTTTCCAAAGGAACAAAATTTTCATTTATGCTGTTCCTTTTTCCGAAAGAACGTCGCATTCTTGTTTCCGAAAATTCCCAAGGGAACACCAGTCAATCAGTGGAAATAGTTTATTCAGGGGATGAGCAACCCCTGCAATTGGAAGGAGAAGAGAACGAAAGAGAATTGAACGATGAGGGAGAAACAGAGGAAGAGACCGAACAATCTGGTCAGGCTGAAGAAGAAACAGAGCAACGTGAGGAGAGCCCGTTGCAAAATCCATTGCGAGAGGATGAATTGGCCCAGATTTTGGCCAACATGGGAGAATATACTCAACCTCTCAGCCCACTAAATCTCCACACGGAGGAAGAGCCACAAGAGCACTCTGTTCGTGATAAGAGTGCATCCAAAGAGTTATGTGACGAGGAAGAAGAAGAAGAAAATCACTCCAACCATGATGAAAGTGCATCTGGAGAGGAAAATGATGAAGATGAAGAAGAGGAACAATTTGTTCCAAGTCAGAATACACCGGAAGAAGTCTATGAAGAAGAGAGGGGGGAAGAAGAGGTTACCCAGGAAATTGCAGAGCAAGCTAGGGTTTCTACCCCTGAACAACCCGATCAGTAGAATAATGAGGAAGTACCCCAAGAGAAAAATCAAGAAATTGGTCAAGAAGAAAGTCCAGGCTTGAGTGCGCGAATGACTGTTCCTTCCGATAAAACGGAAGAAATCAAAAAATTATGGAAGGAACAACAAAGACTGCTTAATGTAATTGCATGACTTCGACAACAAATTAGGATTCTGAAGATGGGGAAGAGAGCACAAAGGACTTCGGTGGTAAGGCATGCAACCACCCCAACAAAACCTCTCAAGAAAAAGATCAGGAGGACTCAAGTCTAGCCTACTGTTCAAAGCCAAAAGGAACATCATTCGGCTGTTGCCCATGTTGAAGTACAAACATATGACATAATGGCCTGTGACAAAGAAATTCAGACAGAGGCACAGTCCTCTGAGGAAATTCGAACCATAATTACGGGACGATGCAATAAGAAGATTCAGGTGAACCTCCCGCTTACAACTACTATGTGGGATAGTGATCCAAGGACAGTAACCCTACGAGAGGGTTTGATGCAAGCCTAGCAAGCAGTAGAAAAACTTACAAAACAAACTGTCTCTCACGAAAAGTATGAAGAATTACAACAATAGCTAAGGAATGTCAATTTATACGAAAGCCAGGCTTTTGAAGGATGGCGAAGGGAAGAAGAAAGAGTCACAAAGGTAACTCATAAGCTAGATGTATTTATCAAACAAATGGTACCTTATGCTCTTTATACACTGATGTCCTACCATGTATAGCGTATGCTAATAATTATGCCTTGCTTTTAATGGAACGATATTTGCAATTGAAAATTCAAGCTGTTAAAGCAGGAGCCCCGATAGAAATAAATATTGTTGATGATTTCATAAATTGTTGTAAGCACTATGGAGTAAAGGTTTAGATATTATTATGCGAGTTCTATTTGCACAACCTTGTGTTAGACCAGGAAACAGAGCAGAATCTCGACCCTTTCGTTGGGGATATCCAACTGTAGGCATTCATTTCGTTTGGAGTTAATCAAATAAAATGGCTTAAGGCCTATAATGCCTTCCAAAGACAAGAAAACAGATTAGAATTATGGGTAAGAGCTGAGCCTAGAGATCCATTGCAGTTATGGAATAAACATAGGAACCTCATGAGGACTCTGGGTGTGATTGAAGCATTAGGACCCATTCATACAGCAATCAATCGGCAAGGGATAGAATACTTTTTTACCATCAAAGACCTTGCCATTGCAACTGCTAAATTTCGATATCAGACTTCTAATCCGAATATCCAACTTAGGGAACCGTTTAATTATGAGAACTTTAAGTTAGCTATTGATCGCTTGAGCCTCTACGGTGATCTTATTTTGAGGGAAGGGCCATCTTGGTTAGGTTATAGATTCTGCAGTCCGTTATCTGGCACCCTGCACCTGGATACCAAGCCTTGTATGAAATGCCTGAGGGTCAAACATGGCATCTTTTTGAACACGTAGCTACGCATCATGGCTGAAGACCACCTCATGAGATCCCGTCTCCGGCCTACTCTCTCACTGCCTTGCATGTCAACTACAATGTTTTCATGAGGGCATGAAAAAGGGTAAGCAGGGGGTGTGTTGGGCACTGGAGAAGGTATGTTATTTTCATTTACTTTATTATCTTTTCTTCAAAACTCACATCCTTTCCACATCATGAGCTAGGCATATGACACACGAATATGATAGAATCTAGAAGATTTATATGTAATATGGAATAAATAATTACCCCTTTTCTATCCGGAAAAAGGAGAAAACGGAAGACCGTCATCCCAAACGAAAGAACGAGACCAAGTTAACTGCTGTCCCTTCGGCAGGGAACCGTGTTCAAACAAGGTGAACCAAATTGGAGCGTAACAACTAGAAAAAGGAAAAGGAAATCTCCAATCAGCGCAACAAAACAGAAGGATAACTGCAAATTAATAGCTTGGCGAATATCGCTATCTTAACAATTATCTGTATTGTTGGTATCGCTGCTCAGCTGTTATAAGAAGAGGCAACATTGCTAGCCAAAGAGGGACTGGTGGTTATTTTATGTAACTTTTATTTGTATTTGAAACTTTGATCATCAATTCTCGTTGAAGATCGATCTAGTATAACTCTGTTTTTATGTTTTAATATAAATCTTGTTGCCATTCCATCTTTGATTCTGGAGTAATTTCAAGTGGTGTGTCCCTGGAGGCTAAGGGCCCGGCCTTAGTGGCTCACTCGCTCCTGTATCATATTTTTGATTCATGTGTGGTTTGGTTTCTTTCATTTACTCTATTCAGTAATTTGATGTGCTTTACTGTTTTACATATCAGCTCTGTTATATATATATATATATATATATATATATATATATATATATATATATATATATATATATACTTGGTTAAATATTATGTTGTGTGTGGAGCATGATTGTTCAGAGGTCTTTGTTTCAGCCGGATGTATACCCCAGGAAGTTTTGTACACCCCTCCACGCGGGAGGGACTTGTCCCCCCCACGGGGTCCGGGGGCTCGGGGGCAGTGCCCCCGAAGCCAAAAATAAATGTAAAATTGCCTTGTAAAAGTATAGTAATTTCTAGTCAATCTGGGCCGTTCATTAGGCGGATGATCTGACGTTAGAACTTATGTTTAGTTTAGGGTTTTTTGCCCTAGAAGGCAACCCCTCTATTTGTATGAGGGTATTGTATTTGAGGCGGTGATATAGATGTGTATTCTGTGAGCAAGAAACAGAGAGGTGAGACTGTGAGAGAAAACAAAGGATATTACAACGGATTTTCTGTAGGTTGTGTCTCTTCATTTTGCTGGATAATAGAAAGGAAGGATTGGTTGTTCGGGGTGGACGTAGCCCAAACTGGGTGAACCACGTATATCTGTGTCTCTCTTGTTTTGTGTGTTTTCTATGTTTATATTTCTGCAATATTTTATGTGTTACATTGCTCCGTAATATATACTTTTCTAACAACTGGTATCAGAGCCGAAGGTCTATTTGGCTGATAAAATCGCAGGAATGAAGGGTTCCTGGTTCGAGTGGGAGCAATGGCGGAAGATGGTAAGTTTAGGGTCGAGAAATTTAACGGCCAAAACTTCTCGCTGTGGAAGATGCAGATGGAAGATTATCTGTATCAGAAAGATCTATACCTACCATTGGGTGGAAAAACAAAGATGCCGACGGGTATGAAAGACAAAGAATGGAACCTTATCGATAGAAAGGCACTCAGAACAATACGGTTGTGCCTTGCTGCGTCAGTCGCCTTCAACATTTCGAAGGAAACCACGACAGAGGGTTTGATGCAGACGTTGTCGAAACTATATGAAAAACCCTCGGCCTCAAACAAGGTATTTCTTATGAAACAATTATTTAATATGAATATGTCAGAAGGTGGATCTGTTGCAAACCATTTAAATGATTTTAATACAGTTACAAGTCAGTTAAGTTTTGTAGGGGTAAACTTTGATGATGAAGTTAGAGCTCTGTTATTCTTGTGCTCATTACCAGAAAGTTGGAATGGTTTGGTAATGGCCATTAGCAACTTCGTTTCTGGATCTAGTACTTTAAAGTTTGATGATGTTGTCAGTGCTATCCTTAGTGAGGAAATGCGACGGAAAAGCTCCGGTGAGACATCGGGAAATGCTTTGAGTGCAGAGTCTAGAGGAAGAAAAATGGAAAGAGGAAAGAGCTCAGGATATCGCAATAAATCAAGGAAAGGCAGATCCAAGTCCAGATCCGGGATAGTGTGCTGGAAATGTGGAAAGAAAGGACACCTAAAGAAAGACTGTAGATCTCGGAAGGGAAAAGAAGGAGATGCACAACAAGAAAACAATCATGAAGCAAATGTGACAGGTGAGGTGTTACAAGATGCTTTGATTCTTTCTTTAGAAAATATTACTGATTCCTGGGTGGTAGATTCAGGGGCTTCATTCCATGCCACACCTGATAAGAAATACTTTCATGACTATGTTCAAGGAGATTTTGGACAAGTTCGTCTGTATTACACTAAAAAATGTCACCTTGACTACTTACAATTAGTATGGCTCAAATCAACAGTCATGCTACCCTCTTAGGCAAGTCTCATGCCTCTGTTATCCATCTCAAACTCAAAGAAGAGAGAAAGTCTTGTAAAAACTATGTTTATCTCTGGGGTCGCAGGTTCTCTCTAGCCTTACCTGCGGGGACGCTGACCATGTTCACAAAATCTGCGTCCATGGACGCTCTGTATGTTAAGGGACAGGTGCGTCCCTCTGTAAAAGGCAAAATGCGCGAGTTTTATCTTGAAAAAGTTACTTGTGGTTACTTCTAGAACATTCTAGAGGTCGGTTTGATGAAATGGATGTGCCTCCAGTTGGTTCATGTATCTCTATTAAGGGGAACTTATCCCATCAATAAGGGAGCTATCCCACCCAAAGAGGGGGATGATCCCATTGATAGTGGACCTGAATAACCTCTTTACAGCACTATAAATAAAGACATTGAGCCAGAGGGAGAAGAGGTTGGAGCTATACATTTTCTTTGGGTAAATGCTGCAGGATTTAGGTCTTCCATTAGAGCCTTTGTGAGGAGAGATTGTCTTTACTTGATTCTACTTGGAAGAGGGTGAGCTTTGTCAAAGTAGAGGAAAACCCTTGATGGACCCTGGGAGGAACTTGCACAACACCAAGGCCAGGTTGTAAGAGTTTCTTTGTTTCGTTATTAATACAAACTGGTTTATTTTTCTCAATAGCTTGTGTTAATGAGTTATTTCATGTGTTCCTTGGTCTGCATGTTGAATATATGTTTTATTATATGAAATGCAAGTGCTTGGTAATTGTTTGATTGTTTGTGGTTGCAGGAATTGACTTGAAGGAGGAGCTCATCCGGATCGTCAAGAACGGACTTCAACAACAGCGTTTTGGAATAAGGTAAGCCTAAACACTTGTAGTTTTCATGTTGTAAAAGGTGTATTTAGAGAAAGATCACTCCATTTTGTCTTGTTTGTCATTAGAATGTCTTAGACTTCTAGGAAGGTCAGCTGTGTCCGCACCCTTGACCAATTCCGTGTGACAAATTGGCGACTCCGCTGGGGAATCCATTAATGAGAGAGTCTTTTCCTTTATGTGAACTTTGCTTTGAGAAAATCATTTTTATTTTCTGGTTTTTGACTGTGAGAATTAGTATTTGGGTGGCTTAGCTTTAGATTTAGTTAGATTTGGTTTTTCTTCATTTTTCCAGAAGGACGCACCCTCTGAGTACTGCACAGTGCGTCTTTGGACGCGCTGTTGCCGTTTGCACAGAGCGGGCCCGCACCTGTTGTAACGGGTTGCCTGCGTCTTCCTGTAAACTTTAAGAAAATTCCATTTTTGCTTTAAATTGCTTTTAGATTTTGATTTTCCTTAGTATTTTCTGCCCAGATCCTTTAGTACCCTGTCAAGAATTTTCACCTGAACTTGTTTTGTGAGCTTTGAGTGTTTTAGTGGTTTTCAACGAAGTTTAGACCTAGGGTTTGATTTTTGGATAGGCTTTGTAGTGACTTTGATAGTAGAAAGTTGTCCAGCCTTAGATCTCTCTGGTTAGTCAACCTTCTTAGAAGTCGGGCCTGTCGTAAAGTCTCCTTGTGTGAGCAGCTTGCCATTTGAGTTGTTTTGGGTCAAATTTCGAATTGCTTGTTTATAAAGTATTGATTTCCATTTTACAAAAAGAACAAAAAGATTAGAGTTTTGTTTTGACTAGTTTTTGGTTCTGCAATAAGCTAGTCCTTGATTTGATTGTGATCAAGTAAAACACCTTAGAATAATCATTGTTAGTTTTGGCCTCGTTAAATTGCTTAGAATAAATTTGCCTTTAGTTTGCTTATGAGTGGATTTTCATAGATTTTAATAGTTGTTAAGATTGATTTTTGGTTATATTAGATTTATTTGCTTTATTAAAAGAAAAATACAAAAACATCTTCTTTAAAAAGTCTTGTTTCAAGTAGCTTTTTGTTTTTGAAAGAAGAAAAGAGTTTTTTCGTGCATGTAAAGAGAGGTTATGTTTTTATGCTTGGAAAAGAAAAACGAATTGTTTCTTTGATTGTCTTCAATTAAGAAGTTGCTTTTATAAAGATTGCATTCTCTCAACTTTTTAGTTAAGCAATTCATCGAAAAAGTAAAGTAGTGGTAAATCATTCTAGGTGCATTTTGTAGTGGTTTCGAGTCGAGTCAACACACCACTGGTTTCACTTCCATCACCTTTTGACTTAAGAAACAACCTTAAAAGTAACGCTTAAATTAAAATCAATCTAGTAATCTTTATTTTTCTAGGGCTCTGAAACACCAACATAGCTTAGGCTAGGGTCTTGGAGTAGGTGAGTACTTAACTCTCCAAGACTACAAAACCAAACAGATAGTCTATCTTGAGTAGAACAAATCCAATTGTTTCAGTTACATTCTGGGAAAGCTCCTCTTAAAGGAGAAGCACGAGCTCGTGTCCGAACCAGTGAGGGGATCATTCCTCCCTCGTTGGGAACGACGCCAGACAGTACGTATTACAAACGGTAAACCTCGGATTAACCATTGTCGAGGAGCCAGGGGTCACTTATCGGTAAACCTTGGATTGTTGTCAAGGAGCCGGTAAGGGGATTGGAGCTTGTTACTCTGCCCTTGCGTGCTGTCGGAGTTTAGACTGTTCCCCCAGGTGTAATTGTTGTGATTGGTAACCTTAGTGGCCATAATATCTAGGATTCTACCAAGGTGACGGTGGAGGGAAGGTCCCACTGTACCTGGAGCAGACGTCGGTTATACTCACTTGGATTTTCTGGGGGGTTCACTTCACTTCGAGACGGTTAAAGTGGAGGAACTTGTCCAGTCTATTCATTAAGCAGGTTGCCGGGGTAACTGTTCCACCCGCCATTTCTGTACTGAATCCTGCGAGGTTGGGCCTAATCACCAACTAGCGCTTTTGGTCCGGAAGACTACTGTTTGTGTGTGGTTTGACGCTCTAGATTATTTAGGCGTGTGCTTCAAATTTGTTTGGTTCTTTAGAAGACTTTAGGTGGTTTGATTTGAAATTTTTACTTTGTTTTCGTGTGTTGTAGTTAAAAATCTTTAATTGTGGCGGAATTACCGAGACGGTCCCGTCGAATTGCGGGCCAGTCTCCTGAAGTTGTTTCTGTGGCCGAATTGTTGAGAAGATCCCGTAGACTTAGGGGATCCCCTCCTCGAGACGACCCAGGTAATTTAGAAGGGTTAAAGGTCCTTGTAACTCCTCCTAGTGGCAGTAGAGTAGGTTCACCTGAAGAAGGAGAATCTTCCTTGGTAGTCCATCCAGATTACCAAAGTTTAGAAACAGGTTACAATCCCGAAGCTGTTACAGTTTCCGAGCTTGCTGGTAGTTTTTCATCTGCCAGTGAAACAGGCGAAGAACCTGAAATTTCCGAACCTGTTACTCCAACTCCTAGTGTTCCTGATTCACCAAGAATAGAAAGAATTATCACCGAAAATCTTCCTGTTGGATTAATTGCTATAGAAGAACTTGTTCCAGAGGAAGAAATAGGCGTTTCTGATTCTGAAGATCTAATTACCCTTGATCTAAGGGAGCGTGAATCCATCTTTTACAGTCCTCCTAGAAGTGAATCTTGGTACCTTGCATTAACCAATTTTTTAGACAACTCAGTAGGTTTTTCTACACCTCGTACTCCTTTTCCACCTAGAGGAATTCATTCTCCTGTAAATATGTCTGGTCAGTCATCTGTGTTTTCACAAAGTCCTGAATCATTTTTACATGGCGGTCCTTCTGTTCCTACTGGGTATCAATCACTTTCTGGTACCTTTGCGGGAGCATCTCCTCAACCCATTGATCATGGGTTATTAGTTGGAAACAGTGGTAATGTACCATTGAGTATAGGTGACATTTATATGATGTCAGGTTCAACTCCCATTAACCAACCTCAAGGTGGCCAATTACCGCCTGGGGGGCAACCTTCGTTAATGCCTGGGGGGCAACCTCAAGGTACTTCATTCGTGACTGGGGGGCAACCTCAAGGGTATCAACCCCAGCCTCAATATGTACCCCAAAGTCAACCTCAGTATCAATATCAACCTCAAGGATGGCAACCTCAAGGATGGCAACCCCAAGGGTATCAACCCCAAGGGTATCAACCTCAAGGATACCAACCTCAAGGTCAAGGTCAACCCCAGTACTCGTATTTACCTCAAGGTTATCAACCTACGGGTCAATACCCTGGTCAAGGTTATCAACCACCTCAAGGGCAATCATATGGGACTGCACCTTACAGTTATCAACCCTATCCTCAATACGGCTATGGATCTCAGTATCCTCAACCTGTTACGAGTCAATACCCTGGAATGTTAACATGGGATCCGTCACAGGGTCAACAGATGTCGCAACCAAGTATACAGTCGGTACCTCAAGCAGGACAACCTGCAGTTCCTGGTCCACCCCAGCAACCGCAACCTGTCCAGTCAAGTGTTCAGACCCCTGTAACTTCCGTAGTTACTCAGCCGCCAATTGCACCTGGTACTCCACCTCACACGGCTGCAGCAACTACCGCTTCATCTACCATGCTTACTTCTGGAGTATCGGCAGCTCCGGTTTCTACTGTCCCTGTAACCACTCCTCAGACATCTGTACCGTTGTCTGGACCTACGGTTCAAACCACAGTCCAGATGCCTGCAGGCCAACCTGGTACAAGTACGGTTGTTACTACTCAACCTCAATTTGTTCAACCTCCGTACCAGGGACAGTATCAACCTGGGCAAGCTGCCCAACAACCGGTTTACCAGTATCAACCGTATCCTGGGTACACTTATCAACAACCTCAGCAACCCCAGTACGGTCCGGTTAATCCTGGTTTTCCAGGAGGATATAATATCCCAAATGCGACTCCTGTTCCTAGTTATCCTGGATATCCTCCTCCTGGGGCTGGTATTGTGACTCAGAGTTTTAGAGATCCTAACCGGCAGTTACCGTTTATTGCGACTTTAGATTTACCCGACTTGACGCGCCTAACGAACGATCCAATTCAATATCTTCAGTTCTGGCCGCCAATGCCAAATAAGTTGCCCAGCGATATACCCAAGTTCGAAGGTAAGTCTGGAGAGGATCCGTCTAATCACGTGATGACTTACCACCTCTGGTGTGCATCAAATTCCATCTCAGATGATTCCATCCGCTTACGTCTTTTCCAGCGTACACTCATTGGTCTCGCAGCCAAGTGGTACATTGAGTTACCACGGGCCTCTTTTTACAACTTTAGCCAGTTAGCTACCTCGTTCTTAACTCATTTTCAGTTACCAGTCAGATACGATAATGGTACAGAATTATTAACTTCGCTAAAACAATCGACATCCACGTACATTTCTGATCACATCCATGAGTGGAGACGTCGAAGAAGATTAGTGAAAGTTTTTATCCCGGACCAAATCTTAGCTGAATGGTTTGTCAAATCATTATTACCAAGAATTACTGAAGATGTAGCTAAGGCCGGAGTAGTTACTGAGGAGCAAGTCATTGCTCAGGCACAATACCTTGACTTAGTTTACACTCAGTCGGGTACGTTACACGAGAAAATTCCGGATCTTCCAAAGTCAAACCAAATCGCTGCTGCTCCTTCGGGATCTCATGCCGCTGATGGTATGATTGGTATCGTGACTACGAAGAGTAAGAAGAAGTCTTCCAAGGCTTCAATACTCCAATTATCACTTTGCCTGATTCTCCGACAGGAGAGTCTTCTCCTGAACTTACCGCCGACATTCACGCTGTAGAGTCATCTACGGCCAAACCAAAAAACGGTGGAAAGAAGAAAGGAAAGAAGAAGGCTAAAGCAGACAAGGCTCCAAAGGAGAAAACGGAAAAGTCGGAAACCAATGACGAAAAGCGCAAACCTCGATATCCTTGTCTCATTTGTGAAGAAGATCATTTTACGAGAGACTGCCCTCATCGGGCCGAGGTAGTGAAAATAGTCAAAGGTTCTCCCACTCCTGCTGTGTTAAAAAATCCATTTCCAGAGCAGGAGAATAAGATGATAGGTTCTTCTTCGAATGCCAGTGAAGAACCCATTTTGATGATGTCTCATGTCAGGATTGCGACTCGATCGCAAGATTATGGTAGTAAGGCTCCTGTTGATGGTAAGGAAGCAGAATCTTCTCACTCTAACCCATCAACCTCAGCTCCTGGTTCCGATCCACTACAGATCGAAAAACCTAACCCAGACTTAGTGATTAAGCCGCCCGCCAAGGGTGTACTTCGAAGGTCTGCTTTCAATCCACATGCGAGAGCAGCCCAGAATTACAACATTGTTGAAGACTTAGCTGTTTCACCTTCAGCAATGTCGGCACTCGAAGTGCTGCAATCATGTCCAGCGCAACGAAAATTGCTTTTGTCGGCTATCGGAGCTGTCGATGTTCAGGACCCGAACCTAATGATCTTTGATCTAGAAAATAGTACACCGCGTCTCCCCCATCAAATGGCTTTCCAAATTCCAGTGATAGTCAAAAACAGGCCTATTCATCGGACTGTGATTGATGAGGGAGCTTCTACGTGTATTATGTCGATTCAATGTTGGAGATCGCTTGGTTCTCCTTCGTTGAACCAATCCCCCACCATCCTTAAGGCCTTTGATGGCCGTGGGTTCCGTCCGTTTGGTATTCTACAAGAATTGCCTATAGGGGTCGAAGGTAAAACCGTTAGTCTGGATGTGGAAGTGGTTGATGCCCCTCTAGACTACAACCTTCTTTTGGGTCGAAGTTGGTCATATGCTATGACAGCGGTCGTTTCATCGGTCTTCAGAGTCATTAAGTTTCCACATAACGGTAAGATCGTGACTATTGATCAGCTGACATACTTTTCATCCGACCCAACCTCTTCAGAAACTATCCAGCATGTTGGTAAAACGACAATCCCTTATAGGGACATTGGTGTAGGTTTAGTTAAGGATTCCGGTTTACTGGGAACTTTTCCTCTCCCTCCACTCAATGCAGACCCTTCGTTTGCAACAATTCATATGATCACGTCAGAAAACATTATTTATGATGATCCTTGGTATGTTCCATCTGACTCTGAGCTAGACTCACTCGGTGATGTTATGCCGTTGAGTCCGTATGAGATTGCTTATGAAGCTCTTATGTCTTTTACCGATTTTCATTCAACCGAAACCGACCAAATGAATGTGGTCAGTGAAGAGTCACTTTTCACCTCACCCTTAGAACGGATAACGTTTCCCGAAGAAGTGTCATCTGACGAACAACTTCGCGAAATCCTAAGTGTAGATGATCTACCATGGGAAGATCTCCATCACAGATCTTCGTTTTTACCTAAGGATGATGCATTTGAAAATGATTTTTCATCTATCTTTACCGCTGAATATGTCAAAGACGCTCAGGATCCAACGAAACATTCTGATTCAGAGCTGAATTTAGGGAATATTTCTCGTACTATTCCCATTGATATTTCAGTGAAGCCCGGAATCGAGGAGAACATTCATATAGGTGCCGCATGTACTGAAGAAGAAATCCAAACTTACAAGGCCCTATTCCAAGAATTCCGCGACGTGTTTGCCTGGTCTTACGAGGAAATGCCAGGAATCGATCCTGCCATTGTTGTTCATGAAATCAAAACCTACCCGGATGCTAAACCCATTCGGCAACGGTTGCGTCAGATTCACCCTCGAAAAGCGGCTGCGATTAAAGCAGAAGTCGAAAAGCTGTTGAAAGCAGGTTTCATTTATCCGATCCCGTTAACGGATTGGGTATCGAATATTGTTCCCGTCAATAAAAAACAAGGAACAATAAGAATCTGTATCGACTATAGGGATATCAATCGAGCTTGTCCAAAAGACAACTATCCTACGCCTTATATCGATCAAATTATTGATGATTGTGCCGGAAGTGAGATGTTTTCCTTCATGGATGGTTTCTCAGGCTATAATCAAATCAATATTCTACCTGCCGATCAACCAAAAACGGCATTCATTTGTCCATGGGGGACATTTGCTTATTGCAAATTACCTTTTGGGCTTAAGAATGCCGGCGCTACTTTTCAACGGGCGATGTCTTATGCATTTCATGACATCAAGCACATTGTGCAACCCTATCTCGATGATTTGCCTGCTCATTCTTTACATCGAGCTGATCACCTTGTCCACCTACGAGCAATCTTTATGAGGTGTAGGCATTATCGAATTCGGTTGAATCCCCACAAGTGTGTTTTCTGTATAGAAACAGGTCGATTGCTGGGATTTGTTGTTTCAAAAGCCGGCATTCGCGTCGATCCCTCGAAAGTCGAGGCTATCATCAAATTGCCTCCTCCTTCGAGTTTGCGCCAACTCCAAAGTTTGCAAGGGAAAGCGAACTTTTTACGCCGATTCATCCCAAACTACGCCGAGGTCACTAAAGGTTTTACACGGTTGTTGAAACAGAACGCACAATTCTTTTGGGACGAGATTGCCCAACAATCTTTTGATGCATTAAAACACGCGTTGACCCATGCACCGTTATTGCATCCTCCCAACTACAACCAGGACTACTTCTTATACCTCGCAGCTTCGCATTCCACCATTGGAATGGTGTTAGTTCAAGAAGATGAATTCAAAGCAGAGCATGTGATATATTATCTTAGTAGAACCTTAAATCCCACTGAGTTAAAATATTCGCATGTGGAGAAATTGGCCCTGGCAGCCGTTCAAGCTGTCCAGCGTTTTCGTCACTACATTCTTCTCCGCAAAACTACAGTTATTTCGGATTGCAACCCTATGATTTATATTTTGACAAAACAACTGCTAGGGGGCAAGTACTCTAAATGGATTGTTATCCTGCAAGAGTTCGACTTGGAGTTCGAGAAGTCCAAGTCTAAGAAATCTTTAGTTTTTGCGGAATTGATGTGTGATTTCCCGAGTGCTGACACAGAGACTGTGGCAGAGGAGTCCATTGCGGACGAATCTTTGTTTCTTATTAGCACTTTAGATCCGTGGTATGGGGATATAATCATCTATCTCCAAACCCAAACCTTTCGGCCTGAAGCTTCCAAGGAAGACCGTCGAAAAATTCGGTTTCAATCCCAGCAATACAGAATTATTGGAGATACACTTTATCGCCGGGGGGCAGACTTAGTTTTTCGACGTTGTTTAACTCACGAAGAGGCTGAGAGAGTTTTGAATGATTGTCACTCTGGAGCATGTGGCGGTCATATGTCTGGGTATGCCACAGCTCAGAAGGTGTTGCGCGCTGGCTATTTCTGGCCGTCTATGTTTAAAGATTGTATCCTTGCCGTCAGAAAATGCCACAACTGTCAAGTGTTTGATCGAAAGATGCGCGCTCCACCTGCTCCTCTCCACCCTATAATTGCCGCTGGTCCATTCGCCAAATGGGGCATTGACTTTATTACTTGTAACCCTCACTCGGCCGGGGGGCATGCGTATATCATCCTCGCGGTTGATTATTTTACAAAATGGGCCGAGGCGATGCCTACATTCGACGCAAGCGGCAAGACAGCTGCAGTTTTCGTATTCAATCATATCATAACTAGGTTTGGTGTCCCGCAAGCAATCATTACTGACCATGGGAGCCATTTTCGAAACGTCATGATGACTGAGCTTACAAGCCAGCTTGGTTTGCGCCACGATAAGCTAGGTGCCGGAAAATTCGTTCCCATGTGGCATGGGCCCTACATTGTAAAGCGAAAGCTAGCAAAAGGGGCTTATGAGTTAGTTGATTTTGATGGGGACTCTTTGGGTAAACCCAGAAATGGACTTTACCTAAAGAGGTATTATGCTTAAAATGATGGGTATGGAGAAATTTTTAGATAGGTTAGATTTCCTTTCTAGCTAGCAAGTGTGTTAGTTTAGTCAGTGTGCTTAGCTTAGCGAGTGTGGTTTTTCGTCATTATTCTGGCTTATCTTGGTTTTACTCTTGATATTGTAGATGTCGACGCCTCTCCAAACATACATTGGATTTGCTGATGGTGCTTGTCGTAATACACGGAATATCTCTTCCGCAGCTTGGGTTATCTATTCGCCCTCTGACGAGTTAGTTTCTATGCATGGGGTAAGCCTCGGTCAAACAACGAATAACATTGCAGAATACAGTGCAGTGGTTGAATTATTATCCGAATCTATTTCATTTGGAATTCGACGTTTGATAGTGAGGTTAGATTCTGAACTTGTTGTATTACAGCTTAATAGAGTTTATGCCATTAGAAATCCTGTGTTATTAAGGTTGTTTTTGAGAGTGCGTCTCTTGGAACGTGAATTTGATTACATTGAATATCAACATATTCCAAGGTCTTTGAATACATTAGCAGATGCAATTGCTTCTCGAGTGTTGGACAGACATTTATAATAATCATGCAAGTAAATTTAAAAACATTTCATCATATGTTAAACAAGATAAGCCGGTAATAGTGATATATATAGATAGAAGTGTGTCAAAAAATATATACATCGTCTTCGATCATAGGTTGAAAACACCTTATGATCGGCAAAATGATAGTACAAAAAGTCAAAATGTCACATGTGACTACAAAAGTGACTAGTCAATCACTGGTGGTGCTCTCTGTACGACACCACTGCGCGGGCTACCTTACGCAAAAATCTCCTAAACGGTCCAGGGACCGCGACTACGAAGCGCTGAAGCCTGATAGGAATGTCGTCCATAGTAGTCTCAGGTATATCTGCCGTGAGACGCTCTAGATCATGCTCCAACTCAGCTAGTACGTCTGCAGCCGCGTCCTGTGGGGCCGGTACCGGTGCAGCTGGATGTAGTCTATCATAAGGCCGGAGGTTGGCTGGACGCTGTGGACCAACATCTGCATTTTGAAAAAGTTTTACTATTAGTTTTGAGACGATATATATAAAAAATACAAAAAATACATAATTAGAAAACTTGTGAAAATAAAAGTACCTCTGTCGTCCCATTGTTCTCCCTGTGGAAGAACCATGTCCGGATCACCTCTGAAATCCATTCCGGCATACGGAAAGTCCTGTATCACAAAAAGCTGGCCCTCTAACCAGTCAAAATAACTATCTGAGAATCGAACTACTGTCGCGCCCTCGTCAGGATGCCGGGCCATCACCGCAACCCATCGTATCAGCTTTGGCTGCCGAGGACCCAAGATATCAACAGTGAGTTGCTGAGGGATCAGCATTGGAATTCTCTCCAAGGCAAAGCTCACGACTATAGGCCCATATCCAAAAGTCTTTAGTCGTCCGTTCTTTGCCTTGGTCAGTTGGCTCTTCATATGAGCCGACACAGCTTCACACCAGTTGAAAATGGTGCCTTGGTAACAGTCAATTGCCATCCGCATTTGGGATCCGGAAGCAATGTGTAAAGCGGCCGCGCCGCAAATTCTGGTAACCGTGAACGCTATGACTTTGAGTTCCGGTAGAGTGATGTGTTTTATCTCTATGCCTTTTGAATGGTGAGCCCCACGTGTGCACCAATCCTCGCGGAGACTATCAAGGGATTGGCCACCCGGCCTAGTCCCCGCAAGACTGAGTTGCTCACCTCTGTTTGGCAAGCCAGTGAGAAAGTATACATCCGAGGGCTCTATCTCGAGCTGGTGCCCTCCTATGTAAAAGCATTGTTCTTGAACGTTCCATCGCTCAACCAGCCATTCCAAGAATCTTACCTGGCCCCTCATGCCCGGTATGGTCCAATATTTGTATAATCCGCATGCTCTTAGGGCATCCAGGGAAGGTTGATGATTTATTGCAGCTTCATCTTCCTCTACATGCTCTCTTTCTCTCCAGTCTAACATGATTAATGCCCTGCATATCAAAAATAGCAATTAGAAATTGATTTGGGAATTTTTGGTGGTTTTTTGAGAGAGTTGGGGTTTTGAAATGCGCGTTTCTCGGAAGACGCACCCCGGCTTTGTAGCACAGGGCGCCCGGACGCAGCTGGCCTGAAGGCGGGCTGCGTCTTCCGACCGTTTTCCCGTATGAGAAAAAGTCGGGGGACGCAGGTCACCCGAAGGGCACCTGCGTCCGCCGAGAGGCGCATTCCAAAACCAAAACCCCCCAAAAAATGAAACTAAGACCTAAAAATTAATTCTAAACGGATAGAAATGCAGAGTAGGATGTGTAAAATACCTGGATGAGACGGCGTTCGATTCCGACGGTCAGATTTTCCGCAGCGACCACGGGAAGTTTCTTGTCAAAAGCTCCTTTTTCAACCTCAACAGTGAAACGGTAAAAATGACATGGTAAAAGGTCTTTTTATAGGTTTTTTGGATGAATTAGTTCATTTTTTACCATGAAAAGATGTTTTTGAATGTATTTTTGCCTATTTTAAACAGGTATGAGTAATGTGTTGCTTTTGTGCAGGACAAAGGGATTTCGAGGGAAATTGTAATTTTTCACAAACAAAAATATCAGAGTCATCTTTTAAGCCCTTTTCTGACTCCTAAAACATGAAAAGATCGCCGAGTGTTTCTTTTTCACTCGTTAAAACGGAATTAAAAGACGGTCCCCTTTTAGCTCTTTTCTGACCGCAAAATCAGGAAAAGATTGCCGGGTTTTTGTCGTTTCAAACTCGATAAGGAAATAAAACGACGTGTCCTTGATCGCTTTTTACTTTTCAGGTCAACGACACTATTATGAAAGTACTCCTTGGTCGCAAGATCAAGCGGTTCCCCCAGGTATTATTTTATACTTTTTCGGGCTTGAGGGACACAAATATACGAAAAAGTTCAACGTGGAGTCTCCTTTAGTTTTTTCAGACTCTCTAAAATTGAAAAACGCCGAGTTTCTCCTATACTGGGCTCGTTAAACTTTTACAGTAAAGGACCTGTTCAATTACAAACAGGAACGAACCACTCCTTCCTAGGGTTCGAATTTAAACTAGGTTGGACTCGTCCGAAGGATGAGCTTATAATCAAGCATATGTTATCCTCCTCAAGCTTGTTAAAAATAAAGAGGTACTTGCCAGAAATGGTGGGGGAAAAGAGAAGAAAAGAATGAACCTGTTTGTCACCTTTTGTCTCAGAAGAAACTTTATTACCACTCTTGAACACGACACTTTTCATTCACCTGGGTTGGGAAATCTTTTACCTCACAGTTGACCAAACCACTTTGAAAGTCTTTAACCGGGTTCCGGGGATTAACTTTGAGTTATTCGTCACCAAGCCATCTGTTGTGTCGTTATGTGTTCAAGAGGTCTGCAAGAAAAACTTTCATCTGCAAAATACTTGTCATCCATTTGACCATCCCTGAGTCAGTCCTTACAGCAACATTTCTTCAACTTGAACAATGATTTCGTGTTGTGGGCTTGCCTGCAACGGGTCGCTTTCTATCGACATCGACACATTATCTAGAAAGATGACTTAGGAATCGACAGTACCTTGAAGTCTGCATGCATCAATGGCAGGTTTCTCGCCTTTGACGTCAGTTTACATCATTGACTTTCGATCAAAGGATTCCGTGAAGTGTTCGACATCAAAACATCTATTCACATTTCACGGGTTGTGCTTGGTACTTTGAGAACCATTGACATTACTGGTGGTCTCTCTCACGCTTGTTAACAGTTTACATCATCGACTGGTAATCAAGTGGTTTCTAACATGTTCGACATCGAATCATTTAATCACATGGCTAGAATCGTACCAATTCGGGAAGTAGAAGTGAAGACCCTGGATCTAGTTTCTACCATCCAGGCTGCGAGGAGTTTTGTATTCATTATCTATGTAGACTAATCATAAACAGATGGCTGCGTCCATACTGTGTCTACAAAAGTCTATAAAAATGATGTACTGCAAGATCATTCCTGTATCAGAATAGTTAGTCCATTAGTTAAAGTTTTGAATCTGAGTATGGGAATGCCTACCTCAGTGATGATATAATCTTATCCATGTATTTTGTGTTGAAAATTGCAGGTTCCAACCAGGCCATCCACAAGACAATCCTTGAAATGATAAAGCGCTTCACCCTTCCTAGAATTACAAAACCCTACTCTATTCCAGGCTTCGCACTTTAGGGGGCAATCTGTTACACTAAAAAATGTCACCTTGACTACTTACAGTTAGTATGGCTCAAATCAACAGTCATGCTACCCTCTTAGGCAAGTCTCATGCCTCTGTTATCCATCTCAAACTCAAAGAAGAGAGAAAGTCTTGTAAAAACTATGTTTATCTCTGGGGTCGCAGGTTCTCTCTAGCCTTACCTGCGGGGACGCTGACCATGTTCACAAAATCTGCGTCCATGGACGCTCTGTATGTTAAGGGACAGGTGCGTCCCTCTGTAAAAGGCAAAATGCGCGAGTTTTATCTTGAAAAAGTTACTTGTGGTTACTTCTAGAACATTCTAGAGGTCGGTTTGATGAAATGGATGCGCCTCCAGTTGGTTCATGTATCTCTATTAAGGGGGAACTTATCCCATCAATAAGGGAGCTATCCCACCCAAAGAGGGGGATGATCCCATTGATAGTGGACCTGAATAACCTCTTTACAGCACTATAAATAAAGACATTGAGCCAGAGGGAGAAGAGGTTGGAGCTATACATTTTCTTTGGGTAAATGCTGCAGGATTTAGGTCTTCCATTAGAGCCTTTGTGAGGAGAGATTGTCTTTACTTGATTCTACTTGGAAGAGGGTGAGCTTTGTCAAAGTAGAGGAAAACCCTTGATGGACCCTGGGAGGAACTTGCACAACACCAAGGCCAGGTTGTAAGAGTTTCTTTGTTTCGTTATTAATACAAACTGGTTTATTTTTCTCAATAGCTTGTGTTAATGAGTTATTTCATGTGTTCCTTGGTCTGCATGTTGAATATATGTTTTATTATATGAAATGCAAGTGCTTGGTAATTGTTTGATTGTTTGTGGTTGCAGGAATTGACTTGAAGGAGGAGCTCATCCGGATCGTCAAGAACGGACTTCAACAACAGCGTTTTGGAATAAGGTAAGCCTAAACACTTGTAGTTTTCATGTTGTAAAAGGTGTATTTAGAGAAAGATCACTCCATTTTGTCTTGTTTGTCATTAGAATGTCTTAGACTTCTAGGAAGGTCAGCCGTGTCCGCACCCTTGACCAATTCCGTGTGACAGTCTGGGTGATGATAAACCCTGTAAAATCGTTGGAATGGGTAAGGTTCTTGTAAAACAGCAGAATGGAAACCAATGGCTATTAAAGGAGGTAAGGCATGTTCCAGATCTAAAGAAAAATCTGATTTCAACAGGGCAGTTAGGTGGTGAAGGTTGTGTGACAACTTTCACAGATAAAGCTTGGAAGGTCACCAAAGGAGCCCTGGTTATAGCAAAAGGTGAAAAGGTTGGTACATTGTATTTATGCAATGGTATTTCTAACTTTGTTAATGCTTTAACTTCCAAAGGAGCAGATGCAGCATTATGGCATCATAAGCTCGGACACATGAGTGAAAAGGGGATGAATATTCTTCACTCAAGGAATTTGTTGCCAGGTTTGAAGAATGTTGATTTGGACTTCTGTGAGAATTGCATTTATGGAAAACAGAAGAGAGTCAGATTTCTTAGAGTTGGGAAAGAAAAGAAGAATGAAAAATTAGAGCTTGTGCATACAGATGTATGGGGACCTGCTCAGGTATCATCTCTCGGTGGCTCTCGTTATTATGTTACTTTTATTGATGATGCAACTAGAAAAACTTGGATTTATTGTATTAAGAATAAATCTGATGTATTTGATACTTTCAAGAAATGGAAAGCTTTGGTTGAGATTGAGACAGGAAAGAAATTGAAGTGTCTTAGATCAGACAATGGAGGTGAATATTGCAGCAAAGAGTTTGATAGGTACTGTTCAGAACATGGAATTCGCAGAGAGAAGACAGTTCCAAGAACACCACAAGAAAATGGTGTATCAGAAAGGATGAACAGAACAATCATGGAGCGTGCAAGGTGCATGAGATTGCATGCAGGATTGCCTTTACAGTTTTGGGCAGATGCTGTAGATACTGCTATTTATCTACTAAACAGAGGGCCTTCAAGTTCCTTGGATGGTGGTGTTCCGGAGGAAGCATGGACAGGTAAAAAGGTAAACTACTCCTTTTTAAAGCCTTTTGGTTGTGAGGCCTTTGTCCATATTGATAAAGAAAATAGAACAAAGCTTGAGGCAAAGTCAAAGAAATGTACCTTCATTGGATATGGTGTTAATGATTTTGGTTATCGCTTATATGATTATGAAAATCACAAAATCATTAGGAGCAGAGATGTAATATTCAATGAAAAGGTCTTGTATAAGAATCAGTTGCAGGAAAAGAAACAGGAAAAAGAAAACAAGGAATACGCGGTTCTTGATGAAATCACTGAAAAGGTAAAGGTGCCTGAAAGTAATAATAATCATCAACAACCACCACCACAGCAGCAATAGGCACCCCAAACACCTGAAAGTGGTGTTAGAAGATCTACCAGGATAAGTAGACCCCCTGAACGATACTCTCCTTCATTATATTATTTATTGTTGACTGATTCTGGTGAACCCGAATGTTATGAAGAAGCAATGCAGGTTGAAAGCAGGAAGAAGTGGGAGGTAGCCATGGAAGAAGAGATGGACTCCTTAATGCATAACCAGACTTGGGATTTAGTCAGGTTGCCTGCAGGCAAAACTACATTGAAGAATAAATGGGTTTACAGGCTGAAGGAAGAAGATGGAGGAAAACAGAGGTACAAAGCTAGACTTGTGGTGAAGGGGTTTGCACAGAAGAAAGGTATTGATTTTGATGAAATATTTTCTCCTGTTGTTAAAATGACTTCAATTAGAACTATTTTAAGTCTTGTAGCAACTGAAGATTTTCATCTTGAGCAGTTAGATGTAAAGACAACCTTTCTCCATGGGGATTTGGAGGAAGAGATATATATGCAGCAGCCACAAGGATATGAGGTGAAAGGGAAGGAGAAACTAGTGTGCAGGTTGAAGAAGAGCTTGTATGGCTTAAAACAGGCTCCAAGGCAGTGGTATCTAAAATTTGACAAGTTTATGTCTGAACAAGGTTATACTAGATGTCACTCTGATCATTGTGTTTATCTGAAAAAGCAAAATGATGGCAGCTATATTATATTGTTATTGTATGTGGATGACATGCTTGTTGCAGGATCTAACATGCAGGAAATAAATGTAAAAAGAAAATTAGCAAATTCATTTGCAATGAAGGATTTGGGAGCTGCAAAACAAATCCTTGGTATGAGAATCACTAGAGACAGGAAAAATCGCAAATTAACATTATCTCAGAATGAGTACATACAAAAGGTGTTGAAAATATTTAACATGCACAATGCAAAACCAGTTAGTACACCTTTTGCTAGCCATTTCAAACTTAGCAAGGAAATGTGCCCAACGACCCAAGAAGACATGGATTATATGTCTAAATTTCCATATGCATCAGCAGTTGGAAGCTTAATGTATGCAATGGTCTGCACAAGGCCTGATATTGCACATGCAGTGGGAGTTGTAAGCAGGTACATGAACAATCCAGGAAAGGAACATTGGATGGTAGTGAAATGGATTCTCAGATATTTGAAAGGTACCACAAATCAAGCATTATGCTTTGGTGGTTCAAACATCTCCCTACAAGGATATGTTGATGCAGATATGGCAGGTGACAGAGATAACAGGAGGAGCACTACAGGATATGTATTTACTGTTGGAGGAACATCTGTCAGTTGGGTTTCAAAAATCCAAAGTGTTGTTGCACTTTCAACAACATAAGCAGAGTATGTTGCTGCTACAGAGGCTAGTAAAGAAATTATTTGGTTACAAAGGTTTATGGGTGAGTTGGGTAAGGAGCATGATATGGGCACGTTATACAGTGATAGCCAACGTGCCATTCATCTTGCAAAGAACTCAGCATTTCATTCCAAGACTAAACACATACAACTCAAGTATCATTTCATACGATCAGTGTTGGAAGATGGAGAGTTGAAGCTGGAAAAGATACACACTAGCCAGAATCCTGCAGATATGCTAACAAAAGTTGTAACCAGGGAGAAACTGAGAACATGCTCAGTTTCAATTGGTCTTCAAGGATAACGATGAAGATGAGAAACAACCAGGTCCAAAGAGGAGTCATTGTCCAGCAAATGAAGCAGCGGTGGAGTTGCTACAATCATTCTCCAAGTGGGAGATTCTTGTGTGTGGAGCATGATTGTTCAGAGGTCTTTGTTTCAGCCGGATGTATACCCCAGGAAGTTTTGTACACCCCTCCACGCGGGGGACTTGTCCCCCCGCGGGGGTCCAGGGGGGCCCATCCCTCCGGTTGGGGGGTCCGGGGGCCAGCAGTCCCTCGGCGGGGGCTCGGGGGTAGCGCCCCCAAAGCCAAAAATAAATGTAAAATTGCCTTGTAAAAGTATAGTAATTTCTAGTCAATCTGGGCCATTCATTAGGCAGATGATCTGACGGTAGAACTTATGTTTAGTTTAGGGTTTTTTTCCCTAGAAGGCAACCCCTCTATTTGTATGAGGGTATTGTATTTGAGGCGGTGATATAGATGTGTATTTTGTGAGTGAGAAACAGAGAGGTGAGACTGTGAGAGAAAACAGAGGATATTACAGCGGATTTGCTGTAGGTTGTGTCTCTTCATTTTGCTAGATAATAGAAAGGAAGGACTGGATATTCTGGGTGGACGTAGCCCAAACTGGGTGAACCACGTATATCTGTGTCTCTCTTGTTTTGTGCGTTTTCTGTGTTTATATTTCTGCAATATTTTATGTGTTACATTGCTCCGTAATATATAATTTTCTAACAACTTAAGGACTCTTGACACCACATATCTCCACAATGGTATGATATTGTACACTTTGGGCCTAAGACCTCATGGATTTGTTTTTGGGCTTTAACCCAAAAGGCCTCATACCAATGGAGATATTTTTCCATCCTTATATACCCATGATTCTCCCCACTTCTAGTCAATGTGGGACTTTGGTCATATACCCAACAATCCTCCCCTCGAACAAAGGACCATCGAGCCTCCCCTCAAACGATTATCCATCCGTCCACTCTCTACCAACTAGGATTCTCCGCTCCAATGCGTTGGAAGCACACGCCTTATATGGAACACCACCTGCCTCGAGATATTGCTGGGACCAGGACACGTCCATGAAGAATCCGGAGCACACCGCCTGTCTAACTGAGCTCATCCACGGATCCCATCGTGATATTATCGGGGCCCACCACCTTTGTTCGGCATTCTGAGGATTCATCCACTTGGCTAACTTCGAACCTTGGCTCTGATACCACTTGTTAAGGACTCTTGACACCACATATCTCCACAATGGTATGATATTGTCCACTTTGGGCCTAAGCCCTCATGGATTTGTTTTTGGGCTTTAACCCAAAAGGCCTCATACCAATGGAGATATTTGTCCATCCTTATATACCCATGATTCTCCCCACTTCTAGTTAATGTGGGACTTTGGTTGTATACCCAACATACTATTGTTATCTGTAATAGGAATGCTATGTTATCGTTCTAATGTTGTATTGCATTCTTGTTCCTTTTTACAATTGATATAACACTGTTGTACCTTACAAATTGCCATTCAATTATAGTTCAACTGCGCTGTATGTTCCTAAATCGGTACCACCGTATGATTTATTCTTGAATTGTGACTGATGTTCATTCGGAATTGCTGTTTCGTTACAACTGCTATTCCGTTATAATTGTTGTTACTTTATAACTATGATTCATGCGTATTGTATCGAAGCTCATATTATTGTTCCCTTTAATGTTAAGTGTGTTGCGTGTTTAACTTGAGTTGTTGTACATTCAGATCCGAGTTGCTGTTCTATACTTTATTTCTAATAGTCTGTTGTTCCATTTTTGTTTGTTGTTCAATTCGAAAGCTGTTACTTAATTTCTGTAGATTATAATTATTGCTGCATTCATTTCCGTAGATTAAGGGTTTGTTGTTCAATCCGGTTAAATAGAGATAGTTGTTGTTCTATTTCCTGTCAATTGAAGATTATCATTGCTTTGGTGTGCAGAAGGTCTGAGACTGTAGTGAACATCGACATACATTGTCTAGTTCCCAGTTTGACGATCCTTCCTTTGAGTTCCTTTTTGATTGTATCAGTTTACAAAGGGAAGAGTTACTGTTACTGTACCCTTGACTGATGAATTTTCTGAATGCATGATTTGAATCCTAGGTTTCTTTTTGCAAATAAGTTTCATTCCAAGCATCCGTTTACTCTTGTATTGAGAGCACTATACTACTAGCATTACTTTGACAAATGACCGCCTCAAACTGAGTACACTCTTTGAAATAACAAATCGTTCCTGGATTGATAATTAATGTAGGGTAAATAGAGGTAAAAACAAGCCTTTTTACTGCTCGACACACGTCCTTCCATACTACAGAAAAATGACGCCATTTATGGCAATTATGGATATCATCCACCATCCATCACATCATCTCGAAGAGATAATTCTAACGTTCAAGCAGTGGAAGATCACATCGAGCATCAACAATAAGCTCTCCAACTCTTAAATGATAAGCTCACTCTAACACAAAATCAAATGAAACAATAGGCCAATCAACATCACAATGAAAGAAGTTTTGATGTAGGTGATTGGGTAATTTTACGGCTACAACCATACAAACAAATGTCCCTCAAGCAAGCTAAGAAGGATACTAAATTATCACCTACGTACTATGTTCCTCACAAGGTGTTGCAAAAGATTGGTATTATGGCATACAAATTGGAGTTGCCTGCATATTCCTGAGTACATCCTGTTTTCCATGCTTCATGCTTAAAGAAGGGTATCGGTGACAAGCTCCTAGTTCAAACAATATTTCTAGAAATTAACAAAGAAGGAAAACTCATATTAGATTTTGAAGCAGTCATAGAAACAAGGACCCGACAACTACAAAATTGATCAATTTCAGAGTATCACGTTAAGTGGAATAACTTACCCAATAAGGATTCCACATGGGAGGATGAGAATTTTATATGTAAACATCCAAAACTACTCAAACATTGAGGAAAACAGTTTTTTGAAGGAGAGGGGCATGTTAGGTCCCTATAATACTAGTGTATCCCTCTTATTATTATTGTTAGTATAGTCCCCTATTGGTATTGTTGTGCCCATCTAGCCTCCATATTGTTATTGTTGTGCCCCATAGAATCTCACTATTGTTATTGTTGTGCCCTTAAATTATTATTTTTATGTATGCTTTGATTATATTGTGAACCCTTAGACTCCTATATATACCAAGATGGTCTTGTCATTTGTATCATCCAAGAATTGTTCATCTATGTAATGTAAAGGAGGTTCCCCCTCGAATAGGCTATTTCTCAAGTCATTGATCTATCTTTTCTTCTGTTTTGTGATTTGGTTGCATGACATTGTGCCTCCTAGGTGACCACTGATGAGCCCCACATTTGGTAACATTTTGGGCTCATTTGGCCTAATTATCCTTGTTCAATCCTTCATTTTTCATAGCTTATGCATTATTTTCCAGTATGTTTATGTCATTTGTACGAATAAGGGTAGTCACTCTTCCTAGGTGGCTAACACGTGCTCATTTCAGGTTTTTTGACACATGTTGGAGCAAAACCGAGCAATCATGGGCTAGAAGATAGCCAAGCTTGGGTTGAGGATTCATAGGGGGGTTGTCTATGGCATTAAATAGCCTTCCTCGGGATCCTCACCCCCAACTCCGAGCTCCAAAGGCCACCAAAACCGGATCTAGAAGGCAGCCAAACAGATTTTGGAAGGAGCTGTTCACTCACAGTTTGGGCAGCCAAGTCCCATAGATTTAGGAGGCCAGCTAGGGCCTCGTGGTGTATAAATGTTAAGGCCTCAGCCTTCATGAGGGACTTTTGGAAACTCTTGCATATTTTGCACTACAGTGCTGCTAGCTTTATTTTGTAGCCATTTTTGGCATAACTCTTGACTTACGATGATTTTTTGATAATGAGAAGCAGTCCGATTTTATATTAACTCTGAGTTTTCTATAGGAGCCATAGCTCTCAGGGTTGGGCCCAACCTGAGAGCCTAGGGCCTCCTTCTTTGTACTGCTACCTTTTCTTTATGCATCGTGATTTTCCTTTTATGCATTTGAAACGAGTTTCTGTTAAGCAGATTTAGTTGTGTTGGTTAAATAGGTCACTGGTTACGAATAGAATTGCTTCAGATGTTTAGAATATATTGGCAGGATAATAACAGTTAAAGCTCCAAGAAAAGGGTCGACAACACTCTCAGTTTCACCTCATCCTTATTGGATCAGGGGCTGGAATTGCAGAAGCAGTGCTGCCCCAAAAAAAACACTAGTTTTCTTGACCATGCAATCCTTGGTGTAATGCTTTCATTTGTAGAAGTTAGTTATGCGTTTAGATCTCTGAAATGTTTCTTTGCTTGAGTGATGCACATGGTTCTCTTTACAAATAAAGCTGTTGTTCATTTGTTTCATTGACAGTTACGGTAGGTTAGCTAAGAATTTGATTGTGTGCAGGACTTTGTTGATTCGGTTAAATGTACACCGTGCAGGGCATCTCTAACACTCTCTCATTTGCCTAAGCTTCGTCCAAGCCAGCTGCTCCATCTCCTAGTTAGGTTCCTCGTCTCACAACTACTCTTCTGCCCACGTGACCCTACCTTCTTGCTCCTCCATTGTCTTAGCCTTCTTCAAGCCAAGTCAGCCTTCTACGCCCTCTCACCACTCCATCCATCAGTCCCTGGGTCATTTCAGGCCCCTATCCTACCTCCTTATCCATCCATGCATCTTCCTTCACTCACCCATCCTCCAAAATCCAATTCTTAAACATCTTGTAGAAATTTCTGAAATTCCTAAAACATCCTGTAGAACCCCTGCAGACTTCCTATAGAAGCTCACGAATGAGGTTTATTGATATCCAAAATCTGTGAGACTCTCTGGAAGGTTGTTAGGGACTCCTTAGACCCTCTCTGAACCTTCCCAACCTTTTCCAAGCATTTCTCCTCCTTGATCCACCCCTGCACAGCAAAAAGCCAGTTAAAAAACATGCATGATAATTCTGATAACTTATTCAAAAATACAAAAAGATGTCTTCTTCAGATAGAGGTAGTCTAGACACATGCATTTTACCTTCATAGAAGTAATGGCAACTCTTTTAATAGTTTGCATCCTCTCCTTTGCATCAGTAGGACTAACTGGTAGAATTAGGGTTTGCTAGGGTTTGCGTTACTTTTGCGTTACTTTTTGGCTTTCAGTTTCTTTCCGCAAGTAGATTAGCTTCCTTTGAGTTAGCTTTCATCCATCAGTTAAAAATCTTCTTCTAAGAGCTCATAGAAGTTGGCTTAAGTCCCTAGCGAACTTGTGCCAGCTGACCAAGTGACAGCTACAGCAAGAGCTAGTACTTGTGCATACAACACCGTCGCTTCCAAGTTTGTTACGAACTACCGGGTTGATAAAAGTAAAGAAGGGAGTCCCAAGAGTTGCAGCATTATTGCTGCAATACTTGAGCCCACCATCTTTTTGGCACCGTTGTTGGGGAAGCGTCAGAGTATTGGTGATTGTTGCTTTTCTTCTATTTTCCTACTCTCGCCTTCTGCTAAATAGTTTATTTCATTTCCATTCTGCAATTTCATTTCTGCAAAAGTAGAGTAGATATTTCTTGCTTTCATAGATTAGCATTTCAGTTCTGCAATTTCAATTCTGCAAGCGTAGATTAGCATTTCAATTTCGCAATTTCAATTCAGCAAGCGTAGCCTAGCATTTCATTCCTGCAATTTCATTTGACCAAAATAGATTAGTCCTTTCCTGCTTTTATTTCAATTCCGCATTTCCATTTCAGCAAGATAGATTAGTTTCAGTTCAATCTATTTTAGTTTTTCAGGTACCAGAAGAAAAAAAAACAAAAGCAATCAAAAGTCTTTCCATTTCATGCCTCGTAGGAACAGAGATAAAACCAACAAATTCTTACCCAACACCCCCACCACTTCACTGAGTCACCCTTCTCTCTTCTTTGGTGACAGTGATCCAGAAGAACCTATAGGTGAGCCTCCTGAGATATATGAAGATCCTATAATAGAAGAAGAGTTATAGAACACTCCATTTGAAGCCATGGCTGAAAACCGAAACGGTAGAAGAGAAGATGAGAGAATAGAAGGTGCCTTTCCCATCCGAGAGACCAATGGAGACATGAAAATGAAAAACATAATCCCCTCCGCTTTACCTCACTTCCATGGATTGACTACTGAAGACCCTGATACCTTCCTGTTTGAGTTTGTTGTCCTTTGTCGAACCTATGACTATACAGAAGATGAGCAAAATTGAAACTCTTTCCCTCTACCCTCAAGGATGCAGCATTACGCTGGTTCATGGGGTTACCTGGAAACAGTATCACCACTTGGGCTCAGATGCAGCAAGCTTTCAATACCAAATACCAAGACTACTGTAGGTCCAAGGAAGCCAAGGGAGAAATCTTTCGGATGACCATGGGAAATGATGAGTCTTTAGAAGATTACGAGGAAAGGTTCCAACTTAGCTATAAACTGGCCAGGTGCACACTTGAACTTGAATCGCTCAGGTTGGTCCTGCTCCGAGGAGTCCCTGAAGACCTTCTAGATACCCATCACATGCTAGCTGGAGGAGATAATTACCAACTACCTTATGAGGATATAAAGACTGTGTTTAGAAACCACTCTAGGGCAGCCCGGAAAAGAGGTAGGGGAAACCCACTTTCAGCTAGCACTACTTTCTACAAGCATGAGTTTGCTAATCAGCTGGAGGACCTCAAAAGTGAGGTGAGACAGACCATTTCCATGCAACTTGATACATTCTAAATCCAACAAAAGAATGAGGAAGCTGAGAGGGCTTTGGCCATCTTCTGTCCTAGGTGTACGAGGAAGCACCCTAAGAACGAGTGTCCATTACACTCAGTAGAGGTATGTTTCGTTTGTGAGGAGGACCACCTCACAAACCAATGCCCAACCTTACCTGGATTTAAAGCCATATACCAAGGGACTGAGGCACCCACTGAACCTCTCTACTTCCTCAACCAAAGGAGGCCACATGGACCTAGACCTTACCAGCAGGGGATGCAAGGGACATCCCAAGCTTATTATAGCCCCAACCAATCTACTCATATGCCTTCTTGGGGTCCACCTACTCATCCTTCCTGGTCTACACCTCCTCCATGGTCTTACCCACCTCAATACCATACTCAACCCACTACTCATTCGTGTCACTCACATGTCCAGCCACAACCTTAGTGGAATTCACCTCAACTGGGGTGGAGGCCCCAGTACAACACTCCGCCCGCCATTTTGCCTCCACCACCGGCTCAACCACAACCATTACCTCCTGCTCCTCCAAGACAACCCCAAATTCCTGCTCAACCGAACCCCAACCCCAACAACCGACAGGCCTAGCAGGTATATACTGGGGAAACAACATGCCCTACCTATTGTGTGGAAATCTAGGAGATCAACCTGCGATCTGGGAAGACTCTTCCGGATCGCCAACCTCCTCCCCCAGAGGACGAGGAAGATAAACAAGAAAGTGATCCCAAAGCCATTCCACCCTTTCCTGAGAGACTAACAATAACCACACAACCCGACCTAGAAGAGAATGAGCTGTTGGGAGAACTTAAACAGTTGTGTGTGAGAATACCACTTCTCCAAGCCATCAAAGATGTACCGATATACAACAAATTGGTTAAGGAAAAGTGTTTCAGGCACCCATGTAGGCGAAAAAGAGATGCCTCAACTATCAATGTCATAGGACAACTGTCTGACCTTATGTTGGGGCAAGTAATATGTCCAAAGTATTTGGATCCTGGGAGTCTTGTAGTTGATGTCCACATCAATGGCACCATCATACCCCACACTTTGATTGATTTAGGGGCTGCCATTAACGTGATGACCAGGGACACCATGCTCAAACTCAACCTTCAGGGTTCCTTAAGGAAGACCTCGACAATCCTGTAGTTGGCAGATCGCTCCACCGTGACTCCTGAAGGGATTGTGGAGGATGTCTTGGTCTCTGTTGACTCTTGGGAGTATCCTGCAGACTTCTTGGTTCTTCAACCAAAGGAAAATCTTACTAGATACCCCCTTATTTTGGGAAGGCCTTGGTTAACCACTGCGGATGCTTACATAAGCTGCCGAGCAGGAAACATGACCATCAAAAATGGTCCTATGTCCAAGCAGCTAGTCCTATACCCTCCTGCCCAACCTCTATTAGAGCATGACTTACCACTTTGGTTGGAAGAAGGGGAAGAGGATGAGGTGTACTCTGCACCCTTGTGCACCTTAGAAACCACCAGGGGAGGTCCTCAAACCGAGGATGATTTGATTGAGACCTTGATTCAAAATCCGCCTCCCAGTGCATTGTCCTTAGAGGAATTGGTGGAGGATACTCAAGCCAGTACCTTAGTGGACCTCTGTGTGACTGATCCAACCTCTCCCAGAGTTAAGAATGTGAAGTTTGGCCTCGAGAGAACTTTAAAGATCAACTCCTCCCTATCTCCTTCCCAAGAAAAGGAGCTGAGTAGTTTGCTGGCCAGTCATCTAGATGCTTTTGCTTAGAGCTATAAGGAGATGAAAGTAGTCCATCCTTCGATCTGTACCCATCACATCTACATTAAAGAAGATTGTAAACCGGTCAGGCAACCTCAGAGGAGAATGAATCTAGACCTTAAGGACATTGTCAAAGAAGAATTGCAAAAACTGTTGGATGCAGGATTCATCTACCCCATCTCGGACAGCGAATGGGTTTCCCCTCTGGTGTTGGTTCCCAAGAAAAATGGGAAGTGGAGAATCTGTGTGGACTACAGAGAACTGAACAAAGCCACCAAGAAAGACCACTTCCCTCTTCCTTTCATAGATCAAGTGTTGGATGGACTAGCAGGAAAGAAGTTTTTCTCTTTCCTAGATGGTTTTAGCAGGTATAATCAGATCCAAATCAGCCCAGAAGACCAAGATAAGACCACCTTCACTTGTCCTTGGGGTACCTTTGCTTACCGAGTCCTTCCCTTTGGGCTATGCAATGCTCCTGCCACTTTCCAGAGAGTAGTATTGAGCATATTTTCGGAGCTGGTCCATGATTCGGTGGAAATTTATATGGATGACTTCACTCCTTATGGGTCCAACTTCCACGAAGCATTGTCCAATCTGAGAAAAGTTCTAACCAAGTGCATTGAGATGAACCTGTCCCTCAGTCCTAAAAAATGTGAATTCCTGATGACTGAAGGGACTGTGCTAGGACATACCATTTCTTGCCAAGGATTACAGGTGGATCCCAACAAAATTGCTCTCATAAAAAAGGTTCCACCTCCTCAGAAGGTAAGAGATGTTCGGAGTTTCTTGGGCTTAGCAGGATACTATAGAAGATTCATTAAAGACTTCAGTAAGCTAGCCTCGCCATTGTTTGGCCTCTTAGCAAAAGATGTTGAGTTTAAATGGACTGATGACTGTCAGAGGGCTCTGAATGAATTAAAGGATAAGTTGGTGTCCGCCCCGATCTTGAGAGGTCCAAACTGGGCCCTGCCTTTCCACATCCACACTGATGCCTCGAACAAAAACATAGGGGTAGCCTTAGGACCAGTTGAACAAAAACTCCCATATGCCATATACTTTGTCAGCAAAAACTTATCCAAGGCAGAAATGAATTATACTGTAACTGAGAAAGAGCTCTTGGCCGTGGTCCATGCCCTGAACAAGTTCTGACACTACATCACTGGCTATAAAACATTTGTACATACTGATCATGCTACAATTGGATATTTAATGAATAAACCTGATGTGAATGCTTGTATTATTAGATGGTTACTTTTGTTGCAACAGTTTGATTTGACTATCATTGACAAACCAAGTAAAGAAAATGTTGTTGCTGACTTCTTGTCTAGATTGGATGTACCTGCAGGTGAAGAAGGAACAGTGGATGACCAGATGCCAGATGAACATCTGTTTGCTATCTCAGTACTCTCTCCATGGTTTTCTGACATAGCAAACTATCTGGTCTCAGCACAGTTCCCTCCGCATCTATCCTCAAAAGAGAAGAGCAGAATCGTGAGGAAAAGTGCCTCATTCACTTGGATCGGGGGAAACCTGTTCAAACTTGGCCCCGATCAGATCTTAAGGCATTGTGTAAGGGAGGAGGAAGTCTTTGACATCCTCCTAACCTGTCACGATGGGCCTTGTGGATGACATTTTGCAGCCAAGAGGACTGCCTTCAAAATTTTACAGGCAGGCTACTATTGGCCCACGCTTCATCAAGATGTCAGAAGGTATATCAGCCAATGTGACAGATGCCAAAGGATGGGGAAACCGACTCCAAGGGACGAAATGCCTCTCCAACCTCAAGTGACTCTTGAGCCATTTGAGAAGTGGGGTATGGATTTTGTGGGTCATATCAACCCTCCTTCAAGGCAAAGGTCTTACATCATTGTGTGCACAGACTATTTGAAAAAGTGGGCGGAAACCAAGGCAATCAAAGCAGCGACAGAAGAAAAGGTGGCTGAGATTTTAAGAGAAAACATCTTCTATAAATTTGGCTACCCAAGAGAGTTAGTCACCGATCAAGGAAGCCAGTTCACCTCCAACTTAATTGAAGACTTGCTCGCTCATCATAAGATCAAGCATAGGACTTCCACCCCATATCATCCTCAAGCAAATGGGCAGGTGGAAGTCACCAATAGAGCATTAGAAGGGATTTTGACTAAGGTGGTGAGCAGTAGCAGAAAGGATTGGGCAGATCGCCTGGTTGAGGCCACCTGGGCTTACAACACCACCTGGAAGACCACAACCGGCTTCACACCTTATGAGCTGGTCTATGGGAAGAAAGCTTTGCTGTCAATCGAGTTCGAGTACAACACATTGAGGATGGCAGCTCAGCTGGACCGATATCTTAGCCATGCCCAACAAGAAAGGTTATTGCAACTGAATGGGTTAGATGAACACCGAATGCAGGCCCTTCTCCACTCAGAAGTGGTTCAACTTCAGAGGAAGATATGGCATGACCGACACCTCAATGACAAACAGTTCCAGCCGGGAGATTGGGCGCTGCTGTATGATTCCAGACATAAGGATTTCAAGGGGAAGCTGAGAACAAGATGGCTAGGACCATATGTAGTGGAGAAGTGTAATGACAATGGTTCTGTCCTTATCCGGACCATTGATGAAGAAGCCATCCCCATGCTCGTCAATGGGCATCGACTAAAGATCTACAGGAAACCTCTTTCAAGGCAAGAGTTCATCAAAACTGTGGAAAAATCAGTGCTGGTCATAGAGAAGGGTTCTGCCTCTGTTTTGGGCATACCCTGAGCATCAAAAAAAAAAAATGCAAATAAAAAAGATCTTTGGGTGAAAACCTTTTTGAGGCACCCAAGGCAAATGGTAGGGGTGAAAACCTCATTGAGGCACCCCTGTTGTCTCTCTGAAAAGAATTGGAATAAAAAGATCCTTGGGTGAAAACCTCTCTGAGGCGCCCAAGGCAGATAGTAGGGGTGAAAACCTCATTGAGGCACCCCTGTTGTCTCTTAAAAAAAAAAAGAAAGAGAAAAGAAAAAAGAAAAAAGAAAGAGGCAGAAACAGAAAAAACAGGCTTAATCTTTGGAAATTGTTGCAGGTTGCAGGGATTCAATGTAAAAAGGAGGCCTCTCAACTCAAGGACAAGGGTCCCTACCAAGCTACCAGGCAACCTCACATGCACTCCCTCCATAAACACGCATCTCTTCCAAGGTTTGGACGCAATCTGGTCATGATTTAGCCTTCTACAGGAAGCTACAGGACTTTCTACAGGAAGTTTTGTGTTTCTATAGGAAACATCCTGTAGAGCCTTTGAGCAGGCCAGGACCGATTATGAAGAAGAATTTGAAGCTCGAAGTCCGTTGAGGAGTCATGCAACCACTCTTTTCTTCCATCCTCGACTTGTTTCACCTCCTTTCACCACCATTGCTGCCATATGGTTAAAATATACCTGCACAGTCATACCAGAACTTTGTTTTCTCAGATAAAGGAAATTTTTTGGGAAATAAATGCATGCAGTGGCTTGCATACTTTACCTGGCAAGGCAATCTCAGGACCCTGCACCTGTGAACGTGACTCAATTATCTCGGCATGCACTCCAGGAGGAGAAACGACTATAGGATGTCCTACAGGAATCCATTAGCAGCTGATCCGGCTGGAGCACATACCATGGAGACACCCGTAGCTCATGAAGCCGGTGCATGAAGCATTCACCACCAGGAAATCGGGTCTCAAGGTCTCGTAGCCACCAGAAGCCAAGGAAGAGGAGCTCCAGCGTCCATGCACGAAGCAGCGACAAGCAGATCCAACATTCCTCGCCCTGAAGCCTGAGAAAACCACATCCACGGCCACACAGGTAAGTGCCTAACCTTATTTCGTCAAATTACATAAGCTAGACTCTAAATGTGCATGACTGTAAGGATGAACGGATTGAACAAGTCAGGTAGCCATTCAACTGGCCACCACAACCAGTCCGACGGCCTCGTCGGATCCGAAAGGCTTTGGTTATGTCGAAAAGACAGGAAATTGACACGTGGGAAGCGTCCAGTCGGAGAGAAGCGGCAGTCTAGCAGGAATGGCGGTGGTGAATGCAGAGGGAAGGATTTGGCGGTCAGGAATACATGCAGCGAATGATAGTGGTGACGTCGGCCAACAGGTCGACGGGGACAACTCACCCCTGCACCATGAATTTCGTAGCAATTCAAATCGGCCGGCTAAAGCAATTATGATGCACTGCAATCATTTATTCACAACCGTTTTGCAGCCGAGTATGCGTCCTCAATTCTCTGAAGTTTGTTAGCCCGAGTTCTCGGCCTGTTCCAACGTCCTGTTGCTGCACAGAGAGTCCAGAACCATCGAAGTGTTCCCCAGAATCCGTGCACGACTCCTACAGGAAGCTGCGCTACAGGAAGCCCAACATTACGAAGGGATTTGGACTGTTCACGTCGAAGGTGGCAATTCTGGAATAAGGTAAGCCTGAACATAATTCTCCCATGCAATTGATTCAAAAGGTGGTGAAGTCGACGTGTTGAAGGGGTAGGAAAGTGTGAATAAAAGTCTGTTCATGAATTTACAAGCCGTTTTCTTATCGCTGCATGAGAATTGTCGTCGTAGTATGTATGCGGGATTTTCTCCGGGGTTTTGAATTACAATTGAGCCACTAGCAAGGCTCACTGGTAGAAAGTTGTGGATTTTATATAACTGTGTGCATAACAGAGACATAGCTCTGCGCTCTGTCTAGAAAACCCCGAAGTTCTCCTTCTGTACACGAGCAGGCAAGCTCAGAACAACCAAAAATAGTTTTTACCATGCCAGGAGGGTTCATTAGAAAAGAGCCTTTGGACTCCAAGAAATTACGGGAAACCCCTGAGGTGGTGGACTTCTTTTCCCATGCACAATGGATGTCATTTTGTGACAAGCTTCAAGGTCACGACGACGAAATCACAGAAGAATTCCTAAGGTCGTTGAAGCCAAAGTCAAGGACATTGGCCGTTGTCAACTTCAGAGGATTGACCCTCAGACTCACCCCACAGCTCATTAGCAGAGTAACTGATCTACCGATGGGGGTACCTTGGGATAAGGAGGAGAGAAAATTGGGTCAGAAAGCTAAAAAGGAGTTCTTCTTGCCAGAGGAAAAATTTTCAGAGGACAAGAATGGAGTTCGAAGAACTAGCCTACAACCGCTCTGGAGTGAAGTTAGCCTCCAGATTATGAAGTATATTACATGTGAGGGGCGATTTAGCATCGTGTATGGCTATCATTTTCGGTTGCTCACAGAACTCAAGCACCAAATGGACCTACCCTCAGAGCAAAAGTTGAGCATTCCTTACTTCCTCCTGCAATCCATGATTGAGTGTGCCACCAAACTGAGAGAGGGGACGCCAGACCAGCTAGCCCATAATGGGCTTATCAAGATCGTCATGGAAGATGCACTCCACACTTACACCGTCCCTCTCTCCTGGGAAACTTTTCGGAATCTGTCTAAGGATGATGACATCAGAATTTTTGCCGAGGAGATCACTTCCTCTAGCAGCGAGGAGAAGGAGCACACTCAAGCAGAGAAGAAAGTTAAAGGACAAGAAACCCCAGGCACAACATCGAAGAAAGAACTGAAGGGAACTCAAGGAAAAAGCCAAGCTGCCAAAACAGGGGGTGATAAAACCACACCAACACCCAGGGAGAAAAGACTACAGAGCAGGGTGGAAAGGACTGAAAAAGTCCACGCCAGTGAGGGCACCTCTAAGGCAGCCTCAACCAAGCTAAAAGAAAAGGCACCCTCAGCCAAGCAGGCTAAAACGGTGCTGTCTACTTCTACAGGAAGTTTAAAAACGACTTCTACAGGAAGCCAGAAATCAGCCAATACAGGAATTTTTACAGGAAGTCTTGAAAAAGGGAAGCAGAAGGAGAAATTGGCCGAAATTCTAGCTAGGGACGCAACAACTGTGCTGGCCACCCTAGGTACCTCTCCTAAGCCAAAGGAAAAACAAAAGAGGGAGACTCCTCTGTATTTCAAAGCGAGAAGAAGTGTAAGAATTAAAACCGGCAGGCCCCAACCTCCATCCAAAGACCCAATTACCATTGAAGACACCCCCACCTCGCCAAAGGAGAAGTCCCCCTCCAAAGTATCAGTCACTTATGAGCGGGGGAGCCCGAAGACATCTACCTGGAGGGAGAGAATGGAAAGATTGGTTTCACAAGCCTCTTTATAGGATGCTGAAGTCGTTCTACAGGAAACATTAGCCAGGCTCAAAGAGACCGAAAGAATGGAAGGGGAGGCAGCCAAATCACCACAAAAGGAAGAAGAGGTAGAGCACATTATGGAACCTAGCCCCCAGCCCAGCTTGGGCTCTTATTATAACTTTTTGGAGGCCGGAAAAATCATTCCATAGAAATTCACAGTGCCGCTTTTCATTGCACTAGAGGAAGAAAGAGTGAGGACCCACACATGGATGAGAATAGCCAAGTCTAAAGGAGTAGCAGATATAGGCCCCTTGGAGGAACAACTCAAGGAGGCAAGAAGAGAATTGGCTATGGCAAAACATGTGGGAAACTGCCAGCGAGTATTTCTACAGGAAGAAAATGAGAAGCTCAAACGACAACTACAGCTACAAGGACAGAGGAAAGAAGAGGACACAGCAGCAGAGGACACCACAACAGAACCCCAAGAAAAAGAAGGAATGCAAGCTGATCTTGAGGAACTAAACCAACAACTACATGAAAGAGAATTGCAGGCAAGCATAGAGATACAATCTCTAAAACAACAGGTGCAAGAAAAGGAGGCACAACTGGCCTGCATGGCCAGTTGGGCAATGGACGCTCTGCAATGTAGGCAGCCGACCAAATCCTATGGCCTATACCTCAGGGATCAGTGGCTGCAATTCCAAATTAATACATTGGCACAAAGGGGTATCTCCCAAATCCAAAACCCCCAGCAGTTCATGGATTTATGTAACAACAGTTCATTAGAGGACAAGGCCAAGCTATCAGAGTTCTACCTTCATAATTTGGCCCTTCCAAATGTAACCTCATGGGACCCCAACACAGTAGTAGGGGATATGCAGCTGATGGCAATGACCTCATGGTTAAACCACGAAGAAAAGAGAGCGACAGAGGTCAAAAATGTCATGAACCGAGAACTCCATGAACCACTGCTGATTAGACCAGAGCCAGGGGACCCCACAACATTGATATCAGCCCACCAGCACCTAGCAACCAACTCTCAGGCTTTATTAGAATACATGGATCGACAGGCTCAAGCCATAGCACACTTCGAGGATATGGAGCGGTTGTTAGGGGAAAATTGTGTTCATGCTTGCACCCGTAGGTGGAACACACTGTCCCACAGCCTCAAAATCAGGGAATATCACACTCCAACTAGAATGAGGGAGGCCTTGGCACGGGTGCCTCTCTACAAGAAGTCTATGCAGAACCTCCAGGCCAGCTGGATTGGCCTCAAGCTAAGTCCACCTTTTCTTTTGGGATTGTTAGAAGGAAGCACAGAAAAAGAAGAGCATAAGCAATGGGAAGAGGTGGAAAGGAAGGCCGGATTCCATGACAGTGAGGAGGAGACTACTTAAGAAGCCTGGGATGTGAGGGTGGCGATTAAAGCAATGAAAGATGAGGAGCTGGACTAGTTGCTCAGGGATGAGCAATCATTTTAGCAGGGGGGTGATGATGAGCCCCACATTTGGTAACATTTTGGGCTCATTTGGCCTAATTATCCTTGTTCAATCCTTCATTTTTCATAGCTTATGCATTATTTTCCAGTATGTTTATGTCATTTATACGAATAAGGGTAGTCACTCTTCCTAGGTGGCTAACACGTGCTCATTTCAGGTTTTTTGACACATGTTGGAGCAAAAACGAGAAATCATGGGCTAGAAGACAGGCAAGCTTGGGTTGAGGATTCATAGGGGGGTTGTCTATGGCATTAAATAGCCTTCCTCGGGATCCTCACCCCCAACTCCGAGCTCCAAAGGCCACCAAAACCGGATCTAGAAGGCAGCCAAACAGATTTTGGAAGGAGCTGTTCACTCACAGTTTGGGCAGCCAAGTTCCATAGATTTAGGAGGCCAGCTAGGGCCTCGTGGTGTATAAATGTTAAGGCCTCAGCCTTCGTGAGGGACTTTTGAAAACTCCTGCATATTTTGCACTACAGTGTTGCTAGCTTTATTTTGTAGCCATTTTTGGCATAACTCTTGACTTATGATGATTTTTTGATAATGAGAAGCAGTCCGATTTTATATCAGCTCTGAGTTTTCTATAGGAGCCATAGCTCTCAGGGTTGGGCCCAACCTGAGAGCCTAGGGACTCCTTTGTACTGTTACCTTTTCTTTATGCATCGTGATTTTCCTTTTATGCATTTGAAACGTGTTTCTGTTAAGCAGATTTAGTTGTGTTGATTAAATAGGTCACTGGTTACGAATAGAATTGCTTCAGATGTTTAGAATAGATTGGTAGGATAATAACAGTTAAATATCCAAGAAAAGGGTCGACAACACTCTCAGTTTCACCTCATCCTTATTGGATCAGGGGTTGGAATTGCAGAAGCAGTGCTGCCCTAATAAAAACACTAGTTTGCTTGACCATGCAATCCTTGGTGTAATGCTTTCATTTGTAGAAGTTAGTTATGCGTTCAGATCTCTGAAATGTTTCTTTGCTTGAGTGATGCACATGGTTCTCTTTACAAATAAAGTTGTTGTTCATTTGTTTCATTGACAGTTACAGTAGGTTAGCTAAGACTTTGATTGTGTGCAGGACTTTGTTGATTCGGTTAAATGTACACTGTGCAAGGCATCTCTACCACTCTCTCATCCGCCTAAGCTTCGTCCAGGCCAGCTGCTCCATCTCCTAGTTAGGTTCCTCGTCTCACAACTGCTCTTCTGCCCACGTGACCCTACCTTCTTGCTCCTCCATTGTCTTAGCCTTCTTCAAGCCAAGTCAGCCTTCTACACCCTCTCACCACTCCATCCATCAGTCCCTGGGTCATTTCAGGCCCCTATCCTACCTCCTTATCCATCCATGCATCTTCCTTCACTCACCCATCCTCCAAAATCTAATTCTTAAACATCTTGTAGAAATTTCTGAAATTCCTGAAACATCCTGTAGAACCCCTGCAGACTTCCTGTAGAAGCTCAAGAATGAGGTTTCTTGATATCCAAACTCTGTGAGACTCTCTATAAGGGTGTTAGGGACTCCTTAGACCCTCTCTGAACCTTCCCAACCTTTTCCAAGCATTTCTCCTCCTTGATCCACCCCTGCACAGCAAAAAGCCAGTTAAAAACACATGCATGATAATTCTGATAACTTATTCAAAAATACAAAAAGATGTTTTCTTCAGATAGAGGTAGTCTAGACACATGCATTTTACCTTCATAGAAGTAATGGCATCTCTTTTAATAGTTTGCATCCTCTCCTTTGCATCAGTAGGACTAGCTGGTAGAATTAGGGTTTGCTAGGGTTTGCGTTACTTTTTGGCTTTCAGTTTCTTTCCGCAAGTAGATTAGCTTCCTTTGAGTTAGCTTTCATCCATAAGTTAAAAAGCTTCTTCTAAGAGCTCATAGAAGTTGGCTTAAGCCCCTAGCGGACTTGTGCCAGCTGACCAAGTGACAGCTGCGGCAAGACCTAGTACTTGTGCATACAGCACTGTCGCTTCCAAGTTTGTTACGAACTACCGGGTTGGTAAAAGTAAAGAAGGGAGTCCCAGGAGTTGCAGAATTATTGCTGCAATACTGGAGCCCACCAACCACATACAACTTCTTCACTAACTCCTACTTTTGCTTCTCGACCTCCATCAATTCCATTTTTTGGACTAGACAAGCCTCCCATTTTGCTTATTTGCTTGGGAGTATGATCTCTTTATTTTTCTCATCTAATACCTTCTTATATTATTGAAGCTAATTCTCAGAAACTAACATCTTCAAAAAAAACTCCAAGGCTTCAATCTTCAAAATTCTCACTCTAGTTGCCACTTTTTCTTTCTTCAAGTTTTTCTTTGCCCTGTTATAATCTTCTCTTAGTCTTTTCAGGTGTAAATGCCTCCTCCCACATTTACCCACTTTTAGAAGCTACCCAAGGTAAACATGAGTTGAGTGCTACTATGACATGACCTAACCTCCAAGCTCCAATGATGGAAGTGGGGCCTACAAATTGAAAACTTGTTGACATCCCCTAGGGACTACAAACCATTCAAGCATCAGATAACCACCCCAGGTGATCAATCAATGAGTTGGAACTTTTTCTTACAGACCTAACTCCATAACTTCATCCTTGACAAATTTTGCATGCGGTTATGAGGCTATAAGCACACTCATAAGCCTGCTTCCATGTAGTTATGACCCAAAAACTCTAGTTTTGTGCCAACGGTTGTGAGATCTGAGACACTTTTCTAGGCTAGCCTCTAGATCACTGCCCAAAACTGTTTGTAACTATCCAAAAACATAAAAGAGATTCTAACAATGCTAACCATTCATAAGTTGAATAAGAATTTGACTTAGATATGCCTAATCTAGGATATAAATTTTGTCAAACATATGATAAAAATATAAGCTAGAAGTCATGAATGCAATCCGATCATAAATTTTTGAACTTCATCTGAGAATCACCAAGAAGGTCTAATTCCCTATCAAGGTAGTTGTAATAAAACTTGTTAGCCCTTGCATTCATCAACCATTCATTAACTTGTAAAATCATGAATAAGAGACATATTTAGTTCACATCATAGAATCATGCATATAACCAACATATAACCAAAATAGAAACCATGACAAATCAACCATAAAATCCTCAGAATAACAAGTATTTGTGCTCATAAATCACAATAAGGAAAATAACTTATATTAACTTATGAAAAAACCAACCAAATTAGGGACTTCCACGTACCACCCAACCATAGATTGGGTTGAACCAAATGTTTCTTTCAACCTATCAACCACATTCCATATTCCAAGCGTGAATGTGGGATCACATGGGATAAACCAAGACAAAATCAAATAGGGAATCCAAAGGTTAAACAAACTCCACCCTCAAGCTAACGTGATCTCACTTAAATCAGTCTTGAGATCACAAAACCAAACCAAGCTTGGATGCCTCAGAATTCCTTCACCATACCTTGAGATATTTTCCTGTCTCCACCCATCCGTCAAGGGGTTCCACCCCAACCCTTGGGATTTTCATGAGACCGCTCAGCTAGTTCCAAAACCTTTCGTCAATCCAAATCTCAAACAAGAATGAATCCCATCACACCATGGCTATTGAAGAAATGGAAAGGAAAGGCTGAAACCACTATATAACTAGGAATAACCCATGCCAATAATAACAAATGAACCAAATAACCAAATGCATGTACCCTGCATGCACACCTCGGCTAGGAAATCACACATGCAAACTGTTACTTGCAAAATCCTCCTACTAAAGTTTTTGATCCAACCTTCTCCTTGCACTCCCTTACTTTCCTTTTGTTGCCCTTTGTTTTCCTTTGCTTGCGTGATTTCTCTCTCCTCTTGGAGGTCTCTCTCTCTTTCTCTCAATTAAACCAAGCTAAAAACTGACCAAAAGTTGTGTATTATTCCTCTAATGAATTTTTATTATTGATGTCTCCTTTTTATTCATTTTCTTTCATTTTCCCTCTAATTTCCCTTGCATGCATATTTGTGTCTCTTCACGTTACTTTTATCCTATTTTCCTTTATTTTCATAATTAAATGTCAATTATTGCCTCTTTGCCTTTTCCAATTTCCAAAGCCATTATTAAACCACAAGTGATGCTCACTATAGTGCTTACCCAACATTCATCTTGGAATACATGTCCTATGACCTTGGTTTTATTTTTCCTTTATTACCCATTATTGCATGAAACTTTGACCCGAGATTGTTACATCAGGGATGACTGGGCCTTTTGGGATTCATTGTATATGATGTCATTCAGGGCCTTATACAAGTTGTAAGTGTTAGGTATAGGTATTTGAGATAGATCAAAAGTGATCTTAGTAGCATCATAATCCTCAGCGGAGTGAAGCCCTTTAACTTTGGCCTTCAGGATTGCTAAATTTAGCTTGTCTCCTTTTTAATCTATGACACCAAGTAATCAAGTTTTTGGCATCCTTCTACTTTTAGTAAGTCAAAGATCCTTCTTCGTTTCCTAGTTATTTTCCTTTGTTGTACTTTCAAATTCTGCCATGACGGATGAGGGTTCCTTTCCAGTTTGAATATCAGAAGTATCTATGGCATTTGAGGACATTGTAGTTGTTGATATGTGTTGCACTACGACTAGTAAGCTGATCCAGGTGGATATTGGTGGCCACCTGCCAATTCCACTTGGACCCCCACCATTGCTTCTTTCATTTTTCAGTTTCCTTCATTATATCATAGTTTACTATTTTTAGCAGTTTTTCGGGTCCTAAACTTCCAGAGCCATTTTGAGACCCTAAACGAGGTTTTTTGGGAAATCTACCGCCAATGATTTTTTTTTATCTAAAATCGTCTTTTCCGTCGTAGTCCTCGGAGATATCTTTCCAATGGGCTATCATGTGCGTCAAATGGAGATAATATGACCAAGTCGCGACCCTGGGAAGTTGGCTGTCCAACTCACCCCAACGGGGCCCATAAACTCTTGGTGTTACATCTCCTCGGGTTAGGGTTTTAGTTGTTTAGGGTTTGCTCTTATTGTTCAATAATAAAAAGGCCCTTGAGCCTCATTGTAAGACAATTTAGAGGCATGTAGCCGCCAAATCTCTTCTTAAAGATAAGCTACCATCGCCTTTTCTTGGCACTAGTTCTTGCATTACCAGACTTGCAGCAACCATTTGAGGTCGAGATAGATGCCTTTGACTATGCTATTGAGGCAGTCCTTACTCAACACGGGCATCCAGTGGCATATCACAGTGAGAAACTTTCAGACACAGTCTGGAAGTATCCCACTTATGACAAAGAGATGTATTCCATTGTGCAGGCTTGCCGACAATGGAAGAATTACATTTTGGGGAAGGAAACGGTCATCCACACAGATCACCGACCCTTGCAATTCGTACAGACCCAAGGGAAATTGCAGAATGATCGCCATCAGAAGGTGTCCACATACCTACAATAGTTCCATTTGAATATCAAGTATAAGAAGTGCAGCACCAATAATGTTGCATATTGCCTCAATCGACCACCGATCATGGTGTTAACCACCATGCTCAACTCTTGTGGGAACGAGACTTCTGATTGGCCACTTCTCTACAAAAGCGACCCATAATTTAGCCACACATACCAGACACTCTTGGAGGGTTAGCATATTCTAGATTTTCACCTCTAGGATGCCCTATTATGCCACCTGGGTCACATTTATGTTCCTTCAAGCGAGCGTGCCAAGATGATTTGGGAAGCACACTAGAGTCAGGTTGTTGGGCATTTCGGGGTCGAAAAAAACGGTGGCAGTACTATAGAAGTATTTCTATTGGCTGAATCTTTGACAGGATGTCAAGAAGTACATCAAATCATGCACTACCTGTGCCATTGCCAAACCGACCATCAAGAAGCAAGGCCTCTATACCACGCTGCCTACCCCTAGTCGACCTTGGGAATCCATCTCCATGGATTACATGTTAGGCCTTCCTTCCACTAAGCATGGAAATGACTGTGTTTTTGTGGTCACCGACAGGTTCTCGAAGATGGCCATTATGGTGGCCTGCAAGAAGAATGTCATGACATAAGCCATTGCTAAACACTTCTTTGAACAAGTGTGGGTACACTTTGGGATCCCATAGTTTATCATCTCAGATCGGGACAGTAGGTTCCTCAGTACATTTTGGTATAGTCTTTGGTTGATGCTGGACACCAAACTCACTAAGTCTGTTGTAGGTTTTAACCCCGTACAGAAATTACTTGCATACAAATTCTAAAACACAGAAAATAAATAATGCGAGAGTAGGACACATAAAGCACATATACACAACGATTTTCCCCTGGATCCCAAAACCAGGACTACCATCTTGATTTTTCATTATGTTCCTTTCAATGTTGTAATACATATTTATACATGCCGAAGCATCCAATACCATGGACCAAAAACCATCGCGTCCAAAAAACATGTGCAAAAATCATGCACAAAACCATAGGTGGGTCCGCCCAACCTAACATAGGGTCCAAAACCAAAATTTTCCGAGGCGCTGCCCTGGACCCCATAAAGTGGGGTTACGGGTGCCCCTCAAACCCCCTGTTAACTATGTGGAAAGAATATAACACAACCTCTCTACACCAAGAGAACTTACCATTGTCTCTCTACACCAAGAGAACTTCTCAGAGCTTACAAATTTTGTTAATGCATCTACAGTATTCTTCAAAGTGTCCACCTTTACCAGCAACACCTTTTTGTCTTCTATCATATCCCTCACAAAGTGATACTGAACATCAATGTGCTTTATCTTTGAATGATATGCAGGGTTCTTTGCCAAGAAAATTGCACTTTGGCTGTCACAGTCTATCCTTATAGCTTCATGTACTAACCACATAATTGAACACAATCTCTGCAAAAAAACTGCTTCTTTACTTGCATGAGTGGCTGCCATGTATTCTGCCTCTGTAGTTGACATTGCCACTACAGATTGTTTCTTACTCATCCATTTGACTGCACCACCAAATAGGTTAAACACATACCCACTTGTAGATCTTCTCTGATCCAGATCTCCAACCCAGTTTGCATCAATAAAGCCATGAATATCAAACACTCTGTCCAATCCCGGTCTTCCTTGGTAGCACAAACCATAATCACTAGTGCCATGAAAATACCTGAAAACTAGCTTCATTGCTATCCAGTGCTCCTTCCCTGGTTTTGACATAAATCTGCTCAATACTCCCACTGAATGTGCAATGTTTGGTCTAGTACAGACCATTGCATACATAAGGCTACCGACTGCACTTGCATATGGAACATGGGACATGTCCTCTTCCTCTTCTTATGTCTTGGGACACTGTTCAGCAGATAACTTCACACCTATAGGAATAGGAACCTTCCTCGGTTTACTATCCTGCATATTAAACCTCTGTAATATTGTCTCAACATACTTCCTCTGGTTTAACCAAAGCTTCCTCTTTGCTCGATCTCTTTTAATTTCCATGCCCAAAATATAGTTTGCAGCACCAAGATCTTTCATGTCGAATTTGGAGGAAAATTGGGTCTTCAAATCCTCGATAACTTCTTTGTCATTTCCAACCAACAACATATCATCCACATACAAGACTAGATAAATAACATGGTCACCAATTAATTTAAAATACACACAGTGATCTACTTTGCTTCTAGTGAAGCCAAGTCCTCATATAAATGTATCAGATTTCTGATACTACATCCTTGGTGACTGTTTCAACCCATATAGAGACTTCTTTAACTTACATACCAGTTCTTTCTTACCCTTCATCGCAAATCCTTCAGGTTGCTTCATGTAGATCTCCTCTTCCAGATCCCCATGAAGAAATGCTATCTTCACATCCATCTATTCTACCTCAAAATCAAAAGCAGCAGCAACAGATAAAAGTAATCTAATAGAAGTTACCTTGGCAACAAGAGAAAAAATATCACCAAAATCAATTCCTGGCACCTGGGAATAACCTTTTGCTACCAATCGAGCTTTGTATTTCTCCACTTTTCCTTCTGCATTTGTCTTCTTTTTGAACACCCATTTGCTGCCAATGGGTTTCCTTCCAACCGACAACTCCACCAGATCCCAAGCCTCATTTTTGTGCAAAGATGCCATTTCATCAACCATGGCCTCTTTCCAGAGTTTTCCATCCTCTGAATCCACTGCTTCCTTCACAGTTTTGGGATTATCATCAGTAACAGACAAAGCAAAATTTGAACAGAAAGCAGATGGACTATACCTTTCTGGCTGCCTTCTTTCTGGAACTGATCTTCTCACAGCTGGAGTTTGTGGCTCTTCATCTTCTAATTCCTCCTCTGCTGTAGAGTCTGATTCTTTCTCCTTTAGCTCACACTCTATCTTCTCATGTTCCTTTGGTTGGACTTCATGTTTAATAACATCTTTCACCTATCTGAACACCACATCTTGGCTGTACATAACCTTCCTTGTTACTAGGTTTCACAGCTTATAACCCTTTAAACCATCCTTATACCCAATAAAGATGAACTTTTCAGATTTACTATCCAACTTTGTTCTTTTCTCCTTTGGAACATGTACATATGCATCACATCCAAATACCCTCAAATGTGAAAGAGAGGGTTTCTTACCAGTCCATACCTCTTGTGGAGTCTTATCTTCCAACGCTGATAAAGGTGACCTGTTGACCAGGTAACATGCAGTATCCATCGCCTCTGCCTAGAATTCCTATGCTAACCCGGCACTAGTGAGCATGCTTCTTGCCCTTTCCATCAACGTCTTGTTCATTCTTTCTGCAACTCCATTTTGTTGAGGTGTATATGGAGTAGTCTTCTACCATGCTATACCACACTTCTTGCAGAATTCTTCAAATTCATTACTGAAAAACTCTCCACCATTATCTGTCCTCAGCACCTTTATCTTCTTCTCTATCTGGTTTTCCACTAGAGCCTTAAATTCTTTAAACCTATCAAAGACTTCAGATTTCTTCTTAAGAAAATATATCCATGTATTCCTTGAGAAGTCATCTATAAATGATACATAGTACATAGACTTACCCAGTGATGGAACCTTCATAGGTCCAAACACATCACTGTGCACAAGTTCTAATATATGTTTCGCCCTCTTACCACTAGAGGGGAAACTCACCCGATTCTGCTTCTCGTATACACAATTTTCTTAGTAATCAAAATCTAGAGAGTTATTACTCATACCTTCTACCATACCTTTACCATGAAGTATTCAAAGGCCCTTCTCTCCAATATGTCCAAGCCTTTGATGCCACAACATGGTCTTTTCTCTAGAGACCACTAGATTTTTTGCTCCACTTTCAGGAACCATGGAACTATTGCACCCATCAACAACAGTGCTACCTTGCAGCTTGTACAGAGTTCCAATCCGAACTCACCGCATAAATACTAGTGCTCCCCAAACCATCTTGTAGGTATCGTTATCAACACTATTTTTACACCTACATCATCTAGCTTACTAACAGAAATCAGATTTCTGGCTAATGCAGGAATATGCAGAACACCGGAAAGTGTTCTACCCTTCCACCTTGCAGCTTCAACTTTACTTTTCCACGACCAATGATTCTAGTCTTCCTATCATCCCACAAGAAGACATCACCACCATCATATTTCTCATACTCATAGAACCACTCTCTATGGGGAGTGAAGTGAAAGGATGAACCTGAGTCAATCAACCATGCTTGATGATCTACATGTGTACTTGAAGAGGCCAAGTACACATCCCCACCTTCATCTGAGGTGGTTTTTGCCTCTGCAGAAGGAGCCTTATCAGATCCCTTTCCTTTGTTAGGAGCTTTATATTTACAGTCCCTTTTGAAGTGGCCTTCCTTTCCGCATTTCCAGCACACCACCTTTACAGGTTTTCCTGGAGATTTAGATCTCCCTCTAGATTTAGATCTCCCACTTGATGACTTATTTTTGTTTCTGTTTTGGGACCGTCCTCGTACAGACAAGGCATCACCATTTTGGCTCTCCATATTTTTCCGTCTCATCTCCTCCGTCAGCAAGGCTGAGACTATTTCATCAAACTACAAGGTAGTTGCATTGCTACCTATTGCAATAACCAGACTATCCCACGAATCTGGTAGAGAACACAACAAATTGATGCATTTATATTCATCTGAAATTTTAATATCAACAGATGCTAACTGACTTACCACAGTATTAAATGCATTTAGATGCTGTCACCAAGTCTCCATCTTTCATCCTCAGGTTATACATCTTTTTCCGCAGGAATAGTTTATTCACCAGAGACTTAGATTGGGATAAAGTCCCTAACTTGTACCACTAAGCCTTTGTTGTAGCTTCCCCTGATACATTCAGAAATACTGAATCTGAGACACACAATCGTATTGTGCTCTTTTCCTTCCGATCCAACTTCTTCCATTCTTCATCGGACACTCCCGTTGGTTTAGTACCCAGATCTACCACAATCCACTGATCTTTATCCACCAACAGATCCTCCATCTTCAGTTTCCACAACTCAAAACTCTGACCATTAAATTTCTCGATCCTTATCTTTCCACTGCTCGCCATCTTCTTTCACCACCAAAATCGATCTCGTAGATCTCCCACTAAATAGGGTCTACCATAGGCCCGAGCAAAACCCCTCAGCAATAAAGACGTCCCCTTGAAGCCAAATCTGCTCTGATACCAAATGTAGGTTTTAACCCCATACAGAAATTACCTGCATACGAATTCTAAAACACAGAAAATAAATAATGCGAGAGCATAACACATAAAACACATATACACAGAGATTTTCCCCTAGATCCCAAAACCGGGACTACCAGCTTGATTTTTCATTATGTTCCTTTCAATGTTATAATACATATTTATACATGCCGAAGCATCCAATACCATGGAACGAAAACCATCGCGTCCCAAAAACATGTGCAAAAATCATGCACAAAACCATAGGTGGGTCTGCCCAACCTAACATAGGGTCCAAAACCAAAATTTTTCTACGTGGAAAGAATAAAACACAACCCAACATCCGCAACCTTCCATTCTAAAACTGATGCCCAGACAGAGGTTGTCAACAGGATGATCGTACACATTCCGTGCATGTAAAACTCAAAGTATCCACGCACATGGGATGAGAGCCTCCCCTATGTTCAGCACAGCTACAACCGGGCTCTCCACAGCGCGACTGGCCACAACCCTTTTTAGGTGGGCTTGGGATTCCAGCCACTATGTCCCATTGATGTGGCCATGCCACTTGTAGCTACTCATGCAGATTCGGCTCATGTACAGTCCAAAATAGATAAAGCAAACAGCTTCATTGAGCACATCCAACATATTCGCCAGCAGGTCCATGGCATTCTGGAGAAATCAAATGCCATGGACAAGCAACAACATGATCAACATCGGGTGCCACACAAGTTTCAGGTGGGCGACAAAGTCTGGTTGCATTTGCAAAAGGAAAGCCTTACCGGAGCCTATCAGAAACTCAGACCACTCTGATATGGTCCTTACACCATTACCAAGGCTATGGGAGGCAATGAATTTGAGCTCAACATTCCCCCATTCCTTGGCCTGCACCCAGTGTTCAATGTGGACTGCCTTCGGCCATACTTTCCACCATTACTAGACACATCCGACATTGCAGAACATCTCACACCCACAGAGTTAAATCTAGATTGCATGGAACAAGCTGCAATTGATCGGATCATGGACACATAGATCAAGCACACTCGCCAGCATAATATCCCACTGTATCGAGTTGTCAAAGCAGGCCAACTCCTTCACCAGGGCAAGTGGCTCACCAGGGACCAAGTTTAGCAGAAGTTCCCTCATCTCATGGAGGAACTCAACGCAATGGGGACCATTGCTTCCAAAGGGGGGAGGAATGATCCAAGTGGATATTGGTGGCCACCTGCCAATTCCACTTGGACCCCCACCATTGCTTCTTTCAGTTTTTCGGTTTCCTTAATTATCGCACAATTGAATATTTTTAGCAGTTTTTCGAGTCCTAAACTTCCGAAGCCGTTTTGAGGCCCTAAACGACATTTTCTGGGAAATCTACCCCCAACAATTTTTTTTATCTAAAATCATATTTTTTGTCATAGTCCTTATAGAGATCTTTCCAATGGGCTATCATGCGCATCAAACGGATATAATATGACCAAGTCGCGACCCCGGGAAGTTGGCTGTCCAACTCACCCCATCGGGGCCCATAAACTCTTGGTGTACATCTCCTTGGGTTAGTGTTTTGGTTGTTTAGGGTTTGTTCTTATTGTTCAACAATAAAAAGGCCCTTGAGCCTCATTGTAAGATAATTCAGAGGCATGTAGCTGCCACAACTCTTCTCAGAGATAAGCTACCATCACCCTAGCTGGTTTATTTCCATTCCTGTTTGTAAGCATATTTCATATTTTACATTAATGAAATGAAGTATTATTTCCACTGCATCTCTGTGTTTACGGTTATCTCTATAATTTGTTGCGTTCCTGTTTAAATCCAAATCACTGGTATCAGAGCGGTCTGCTTTTCTTCTCTGTTTTTCTTTGAAGGTCCCCAACGAGGTTGGGATATAAGGAGTTAGGGATTGAACTGGTTGAACCTTTACAAGACTAGCCTCGCAAATCCTGACAGCTTCCCATGGTGGATGAAAAGAAAGACGAGGGGGTAGGAGATCCTATCAAAATCTTGCTCGAAGAAGCCCTCGAGCGACAGAGGAACACGATGATGGACAACTTTGGCTAGATCCTTCAGCGGCTACCCAGGGGCGACGCATCGGCTTCCAACAACAACTCTGGAAATTCCACACTGTTTAAGGTACAAGTTAATTTTCAAATCCCCATATTCGAGGGTCAGATGGACGCAGATGCCGTCGATAAATAGTTAAATGTGCTAGATGGTTATTTTTCTGTTCATGATTTTTTCAGTTGGGAAAAGATTATTTTCGCTCCTCTCAAAGCAGCCCCCCACATCAATGATTGGTGAGAAACCTACTGCGAGCAGAGGGATGAAAGTGCAGGCTCACTATTTTCAGCCGCACCCACTTAGAATTAATTCTGAGATGCCATCAAGGAGCAGTACTACCCTGTTGGAAGCTATGAGGATCAATACATAAAGTGGACCACGTTGCGGCAGGGAAGGCACCAAGATGTGCCGAAGTTTACCAATATTTTCCATACCCTTTGCACAAAGTTGGGTATCAAGGATATAGAGCAACATTTCGCACTCAAATACCATGGCTGCCTGCACAAGTACATCCAGGAAGAAATAGAATTCCTGAACATCTCCTCGCTCGGAACGACATACCGATATGTCGTCAAGGTCGACCAAAAGTTTAAACAGAAGAAGTGAGACTTTGGATCTACAAATCTGAAACAAGGGAAAGGTGCCCCTAAACCACAAAAAAAATGACAAAGCCAAGGCAGGGCAGCCCAAGACACCCCACCAAAGCTGCAAGCAAAGAACAGCACTGTGAAGCCGAAAAAGGACATGGGAAAGTGGCGTGAGTTCCATAAGAGCTCCACTCACAACAGAAGTGAGTGTTGAGCCAAGTAGTCACTCGTGGTCGAGCTAAAGGTTTCAGAATTATATGCATGTTCCGACTCTGAGTTAGAACTCGATAAGGGGAATGACAAAGGGAAGAAAATTATCAATGCGGAGCCCAACGCCACCGTTGCCACCATGAAGATCCAGAAGGAGGAGCAAGAAGATCCAGAGGAGGAGGAGCGTTTCTTCCACTCCCAGATGTGGGTAAAGGGCTCCCTGCTATAGTTCATTTTCAACAACAGAAGCCAAAAGGACCTCATTTCGGCATAGTTCATGAAGTGGCTGGGCTTACCGACCACAACACATCCACAACTGTACACCATCAGGTGGCTTCACCAAGGACAGGATCTTCGCGTGAGCCAACAATGCCGCCTTCCGTACAACATCAAGCCCTTCATGGATGAGGTATTGTGTGACATTGCTCCTCTTGAAGTTTGTGATGTATTATTAGGACAACCATACTTGTGGAAGCAACATGCTATGTATGAATCAAGGCCCCGTGCTGTTATTGTTACTATGGGAAACAAGTTGTACAAGATAGCAAAGGTAGCACCACGTACCACCATCAATTTGGTTACTGCAAAACAATGCAGTAAGCTCATTTCCAAAATTGAGAAATTTATTTTCCTGATGATACATACTCAAGGAAAGAAGAAGACGGTGGCCACGACCTCTAGATAGGGCCCCTCCGCACGACAACTACATATGGAAAAGGTCGTGGACCAGTACAAGGACATCTTCACCTCCCCCGCAGGGGTTCCTCTGCATTGTCAGGTTAAGAACTCTGTTGATATGACCCCAGGTGCGCCGCTACCCAATGGACCAATCTATTGGTGCTCTGTTCTCGAGAACGATGAAATCAAGAGGTAGATTTAGGAGCTGCTACAAAAATTTCACATCCGTCCGAGTTCATCACCCTGTGGGAGCTTGATCGTGTTGGTACAGAAGAAGGATGGGACTTGGAGACTCTTTATTGACTATCGGGCGTTGAACAAGATCACTGTCTATAATAGGTACCAAATTCCACAGATTGATGACCTCCTGGACCAACTAAAGGGGGAAAAATGTTTTAGAAAGATTGATTTGAAGTCAGGATATCACCAGGTACCAATCGAACCCTCCGATGTGTGGAAGACTGCCTTCAAAGCCAAGGAGGGCCTTTTCGAATGGTTGGTTATGGCTTTTGGATTGACGAATGCTCCTGCAACCTTCATGAGGCTAATGGATGACATCTTGCGGCCATTCACCAACTCATTTGTAGTGGTATACTTGGATGACATCCTGATCTTCAGCTAAAGTTGGGAAGAGCACCTCCACCACATCGGACAGGTTCTCCAAACACTGTGGCAACACAAGTTATGTGACAATTTGGAGAAATGCACTTTTGGAATGACCCAGGTTCAGTATCTGGGATACATTATTGATGAATAGGGGGTGCATGTGGATCCAGCCAAGATCCAAGTCATTCGGGATTGGCCATATCCAACCACTCTTACAGAGCTTCGCAGCTTTCTACGGCTTGCCAACTTCTACCACAGGTTCGTTTTGGGATTTTCTCATATCAATTGGCCCTTGAGTCAAGTCACCAAGGGAGGAGAAAAAACAAAATTCTTTTGGTCTGAATCTCAACAGAAGGCATTCAAAGAGTTGAAAGATTGACTTTTCTTAGCACCAGTTCTTGCATTACTAGACTTGCAACAACCATTTGAGGTCAAGACAGATTCCTCTGACTATGCTATTGGGGTAGTCCTTACTCAACATGGGCATCGAGTGGCATATCACTGTGAGACACTTTCAGACATAGTCCGAAAGTATCCCACTTATGACAAAGAGATGTATTCCATTGTGCAGGCCTGCCGACAATGGAAGCATTACATTTTGGGGAAGGAAATGGTCATCCACACAGACCACAGACCCTTTCAATTCATACAGACCCAAGGGAAATTACAAAATGACCGCCATCAGAAGTGGTCCACATACCTGCAACAGTTCCATTTGAATATCAAGTATAAGAAGTGCAGCACCAATAATGTTGTAGAATTCCTCAGTCGACCACGGATCATGGCGTTAACCACCGTGCTCAACTCTTGTGGTCACGAGACTTCTGATTGGCCACTTCTCTACAAAAGCAACCCAAAATTCAGCCACACATATCGGACACTCTTGGAGTGTCAGCATGTTCTAGATTTTCACCTCCAGTATGCCCTATTATGCCACCTAGGTCACCTTTGTGTTCCTTCAAGCGAGCATGCCAAGATGATTTGGGAAACACACTACAGTCGGGCTGTTGGGCATTTTGGGTTCGAAAAAATGGTGGCAGTACTGCAGAATTATTTCTATTTTCGAATCTTCGACAGGATGTCGGGAAGTACATCAGATCACGCACTACCTGTGCCATTGCCAAACTGACCATCAAGAAGCAAGGCCTCTATACCCCGCTACCTACCCCTAGTCGACCTTGGGAATCCATCTCCCTGGTTTACATGTCATGCCTTCCTTCCAGTAAGCATGGAAGTGATTATGTTTTTGTGGTCGTCGACAGGTTCTCGAAGATGGCCATTATGGCGGCCTGTAAGAAGAATATCATGGAAGAAGCCACTGCTGTAGAAATTTTGAATAATATAACACTTATTCACAGAGATTATCCTGATTATACACTATTGCGGAATGCATGCATAATACATAACCTCCTCTACGTTGATCATCAATTTTGTGGAATTAAAAACAATGAAACATCAATCGCATGCGCACATTAACACAGTATGTAACCGGGGAAAGCATACAGCTGAAAACCCCAAGCTATCTATATATTATAATGATAGAGAACATGTAACAATAGATAGTACAATACTCCTCACAAGTACTCAGTACTATCTCCACCTGCTACACACAAACTAGCTCAGATTTGAATCAAGTCACAGGTTCAAATCTCCTCCGCTGTCTGCCTACCTCTACTGCGCAATCCAATGTGAGAATAGATCTGATCAAAGCTCATTTTCCTTGGCTTGTACTGTGCAATCCTCATTGGCAATCTCCATCAATGCATGTGCAAATCTCATGCACAGCTCTAGTCACAACTGATAGCAGTCTCACTCTTTCACCCACCTCTAACACTTGTCTCCACTGAACTGTCCATGCAGTGAGTTAACTGATGTATTCTTTAGTTGCTTTATGAGTTAATAATTAGTGAATTAATTAATAATTAATTCACATCACTCATCACTAGTGTATTCTGCAATTAGACTAAATACAACTAGTTCAACTAAGTCAAACTGAACACAACTCCATCAACTCCTCAATCAACTCCACCAAACTCAATCACTTGAGTTCTAACTGAAGTCCATCATGCAATAGCTCAACTGACCCATAAGAAAAGCGTATTTCCTTCTGGCAGTTGCATGTGCCATATCTATAGCTTGAACTAAAGTTCTCCAAGAGGATAAGATAATGTTTATAGTCCAAATATTATTATCAGCTAATAATATTCGATTGTTCTATTTTTATCCTGGCAGTCTAAAAATAGACTCCGCCCATATGTCTAAAAATATAAGTCCATCTGTCTTTACCAACATGACCAATCATCCACAAATAGCATCCTGCAACTCATAGACCATGATCCATATGTGTAAAAATAGACATAGTCTAAAAATAGACTTTGCGCCAAAAATAGCCTGCGGGCCCACTTAGTGAAGGCGACTTCTTTTCACTAAGCTCCATCATCTTGTTGCATTTTCAACAACTCCTAATCTCTTCTTTGAATGAGTGTGGGTACACTTTGGGATCCCACAATCTATCATCTCTGATCGAGACAACAGGTTCCTTAGTACATTTTGGTCCAGTCTCTGGTCGATGCTAGACACCAAACTCACTAAGTCCACAACCTTCCATCCTCAAACTGATGGCCAGACAAAGGTTGTCAACAGGATGATCATACACATTCTACGCGTGTACAACTCAAAGCATCCATGCACATGGGACGAGAGCCTCCCCTATGTTCAGCACAACTACAACCAGGCTCTCCACAGCTCAACTGGCCACAACCCTTTTCAGGTGGTCTTGGGATTCCAACCACTATGTCCCATTGATGTGGCCATGCCATCTGCAGCTACTCACGTAGATTTGGCTCATGTCAAGTCCGAAACAGATAAGGCAAACAAATTCATTGAGCACATCCAACATATTTGCCAGTAAGTCCATGACATTCTGGAGAAATCAAATGCCAAGTACAAGCAACGACATGATCAACATCGGGTGCCACACAAGTTTCAGGTGGGCGAAAAAGTTTGGTTGCATTTGCAAAAGGAACGCCTTACCGGAGCCTATTAGAAACTCAGACCACTCCGATATGGTTCTTACACCATTACCAAGGCTGTGGGAGATAATGCATTTGAGCTCAACATTCCCCCATTCCTTGGCCTGCACCCAGTATTCAATGTGGACCGCCTTCGGCCATAATTTCCACCATTACTAGACACATCTGACATTGGAGAACAGCTCACCCCCACAAAGTTAAATCCAGATTGCATGGAACAAGCTGCAACTAATCGGATCATGGACACACAGATCAAACACACTCACCAGCAGAATATCCAATTGTATCGAGTTGTCAAAGAAGGCCAACTCCTTCACTAGGGAAAGTGGCTCACCAGGGACCAAGTTTAGCAGAAGTTCCCTCATCTCATGGAGGAACTCAATGCAATGGGGACCATTGCTTCCTAAGGGGGGAGGAATGATCTAGGTGGATATTGGTGGCCACCCGCCAATTCCACTTGGACCCCCACCATTGCTTCTTTCAGTTCTTCAATTTCCTTAATTATAGCACAGTTTACTATTTTTAGCAGTTTTTCGGGTCCTAAACTTCCAAAGACGTTTTGAGGCCCTAAACGACGTTTTTCAACATTTTTTGGGAAATCTACCACAAGCGATTTTCTGTCTAAAATCGTCTTTTCCGTCGTAGTCCTTGGAGAGATATTTCCAACGGATTATCATGCGCATCAAACGGAGATAATATGACCAAGTTGCGACCCCAAGAAGTTGGCTGTCCAACTCACCCCAACGGGGCCCATAATCTTTTGGTGTTACATCTCCTCGGGTTAGGGTTTTGGTTGTTTAGGGTTTGCTCTTACTGTTCAATAATAAAAAGTCCCTTGAGCCTCATTGTAAGACAATTCAGAGGCATGTAGCCACCACATCTCTTCTCAGAGATAAGCTACCATCGCCCTAGCTGGTTTATTTCCATTCCTATTTGTAAGCATATTTCAGTATTTTACATTAATGAAATGAAGTATTATTTCCACTGCATCTCTGTGTTTACGATTATCTCTAAAATTTGTTGTGTTCATGTTTAAATCCGGATCAGTGGTATCAGAGTAGTCTACTTTTCTTCTATATTTTTCTTTGCATGTCCCCAACGAGGTCGGGATATAAGGAGTTAGGGCTTGAACTGGTTGAACCTTTGCAAGACCAGCCTCACAAATCTCGACGACCTCCCATGGCGGATGAAAAGAAATACGAGGGGGTAGGAGATCCTATCAAAACCTTGCTCGAAGAAGCCCTCGAGCGACAAAGGAATGCAACAATGGACAACTTTGCCCAGATCCTTCAGCGGCTACCTAGGGCGACGCATCGGCTTCTAACAAAAACTCTGGAAAAACACACCGTTTAAGGTACAAGTTAATTTTGAAATCCCCATATTCGAGGGTCAGATAGATGCAAATGCCCTCGATAAATGGTTAAATGTGCTAGAGGGTTATTTTTTCTGTTCATGACTTTTCCAGTCGAGAAAAGATTATTTTGGCTCTTCTCAAAGCAGCCCCCCACATCAAGGATTGGTGGGAAACCTACTGCAAGAAAAAGGATGAAAGTACAGGCTCACTATTTTTAGCTGCACCCACTTAGAATTCATTCTGAGATGCCATCAAGGAGAAGTACCACCCTGTCGGAAGCTATGAGGATCAATACATAAAGTGGACCACGTTGCGGCAGGGAAGGGACCAAGACGTGCCGGAGTTTACCAATATTTTCCATACCCTTCACACAAAGTTGGGTATCAAGGATACAGAGCATCATTTGGTACTCAAATACCATGGCTTCCTACACAAGTACATCCCGGAAGAAATATAATTCCTGAACATCTCCTCGCTCGGCACGGCATACCGATATGCCGTCAAGGTCGAGCACAAGTTTAAACAAAAGAAGCGAGACTTTAGATATATAAATCCGAAACAAGGGAAAGGTGCCCCCAAACCACAGAACAAAGGACAAAGCTAAGGCGGGGCGGCCCAAGACAACCCGCCAAAGCTGCAAGCAAAGAACAAGGTCGCGAAGCCGAAAAAGGACATGGGAAAGTGGTGTGAGTTCCATAAGAGCTCCACTCACAACACAAGTGAGTGTTGGACCAAGCAGTTGCTGGTGGCCGAGCTAAAGGTTTCAGAACCCAATAAGGGGAATGACAAAGGGAAGAAGATTATCGATGCAGAGCCCAACGCCACCTTTTCCACCACGAAGATGTAGAAGGAGGAACCTAAAGATCCAGAGGAGGAGGAGCGTCTCTTCCACTCCCAAATGTGGGTAAAGGGCTCCCCGCTACAGTTCATTGTCGACAGCGGAAGCCAAAAGAACCTCATTTCGATAGAGGTCGTGAAGCGGCTCGGCTTACCGACCACAACATATCCACAACCGTACACTATCGGGTGGCTTCACCAAGGACGAGATCTTCACGTGAGCCAACAGTGTCGCCTTCCATACAACATCAAGCCCTTCACGGATGAGGCATTGTGTGACATTTCTCCCCTTGAAGTTTGTGATGTATTATTAGGAAAACCATACTTGTGGAAGAGACATGTTGTGTATGAATCAAGGCCCTGTGTTGTTATTGTTACTTTGGGAAATAAGTTGTACAGGATACCAAAGGTAGCACCACCTACCTCCATCTCTTTGTTTACTGCAAAACAATGCAATAAGCTCATTTCCAAAACCGGGAAATTTGTTTTCCTAATGATATGCCCTCAAGGAAAGAAGAAGACGGTGGCCACGACCTCTAGACAGGGCCCCTTCGCACAAAAGCTACAAATGGATAAGGTCGTGGAGGAGTACGAGGACATCTTCACCCCCCCCCTCGCAGGGGTTCCTCTGCACTGTCAGGTCAAGCACTCCATTGATCTGACCCCAGGTGCGCTGCTACCCAATGGACCAATCTATCGACGCTCCATTTTGGAGAACGATGAAATCAAGAGGCAGATTCAAGACCTGCTGCAGAAAGGTCACATCCGTACGAGTTCATCACCTTGTGGGAGCCTGATCATGTTGGTACAGAAGAAGCATGGGACTTGGAGAATCTGTATTGACGATCGGGCACTGAACAAGATCACTGTCTGTAATAGGTACCCAATTCCACAGATTGACGACCTCCTAGACCAACTGAAGGGGGTAGAATATTTTAGCAATATTGATTTGAAGTCAGGATATCACCAGGTACCAAGCGAACCCTCCAATGTGTGGAATACTTCCTTCAAAGCCAAGGAGGGTCTTTTCGAATGGTTGGTTATGCCTTTCGGATTGATGAATGCTCCTGCAACCTTCATGAGGCTAATGGATGACATATTGTGGCCATTCACCAACTCATTTGTAGTGGTATACTTGTATGACATCCTGATCTTCAGCCAGAGTTGGGATGAGCACCTCCACGACATCCGACAGGTTCTCCAAACACTGCGGCAACAAAAGTTATGTGTCAATTTGGAGAAATGCACTTTTGGCATGACCCAGGTTTAGTATCTGGGATACATTATTGATGAACAGGGGGTGCATGTGGATCCAACCAAGATCCAAGTTATTCGGGATTGGCCATCTCCAATCACTCTGACAGAGCTTCGCAGCTTTCTAGGCCTTGCCAACTTCTACCAAAGGTTCGTGTTGGGATTTTCTCATATCACTTGGGCCTTGAGTCAAGTCACCAAGGGAGGAGCGAAAGAAAAGTTCTTTTGGTCTAAATCTCAACAGAAGGCATTCAAAGAGTTGAAAGATCGCCTTTGCTTGGCACTAGTTCTTGCATTACCAAACTTGCAACAACCATTTGAGGTCGAGACAGATGCCTCTGACTATGCTATTGGGGCAGTCCTTACTCAACACGGGCATCCAGTGGCATATCACGGTGAGAAACTTTCAGACACAGTCCGAAAATATCCAACTTATGACAAAGAGATGTATTCCATTTTGCAGGCCTACTGACAATGGAAGAATTACATTTTGGGGAAGGAAATGGTCATCCACACAGACCACTGACCCTTGCAATTCGTACAGACCCAAGGGAAATTGCAGAATGATCGCCATCAGAAGTGGTCCACACACCTGCAATAGTTCCATTTGAATATCAAGTATAAGAAGGGCAGCACCAATAATGTTGCAGATTGCCTCAGTCGACCACCGATCATGGCGTTAACCACCATGCTCAACTCTTGTGGGCACGAGACTTCTGATTGGCCACTTCTTTACAAAAGTGACCCAGAATTCGGCCACACATACTAGACACTCTTGGAGGGTCAGCATGTTCTAGATTTTCACCTCCAAGATGCCTTGTTATGCCACCTGGGTCACATTTTTTTTCCTTCAAGTGAGTGTGCCAAGATGATTTGGGAAGCACACTACAGTCGGGTTGCTGGGCATTCCAGGGTCGAAAAAATGGTGGCAGTATTTCAGAAGTATTTCTATTGGCCGAATCTTCGATAGGATGTTGGGAAGTACATCAGATCATGCACTGCCTGTGCCATTGCGAAACCGACCATCAAGAAGCAAGGCCTCTATACCATGCTACCTACCCCTAGTCAAACTTGGGAATCGATCTCCATGGATTACATGTCAGGCCTTCCTTCCACTAAGTATGGAAATGACTGTGTTTTTGTGGTCGCTGACAAGTTCTCGAAGATGGCCATTATGGCGGCCTGCAAGAAAATATCATGGCAGAAGCCATTGCTAAAATCTTCTTTGAATGAGTGTTGGTACACTTTGGGATCCCACAGTCTATCATCTTAGATCGGGACAACAGGTTCCTTAGTACATTTTGGTCTAGTCTTTGGTCGATGCTAGACACTAAACTCACTAAGTCCGCAACCTTCCATCCTAAAACTAATGCCCAGACAGAGGTTGTGAACAGGATGATCGTACACATTCTGTGCATGTACAACTTAAAGCATCCACGCACATGGGACGAGAGCCTCCCCTATGTTCACCACAGCTACAACTGGGCTCTCCACAGCTCGACTGGCCACAACCCTTTTGAGGTGGGCTTGAGATTCTAGCCACTATGTCCCATTGATGTGGCCATGCCATTTGCAGCTACTCACGTAGATTCGGCTCATGTACAGTCCGAAACAGATAAAGCAAACAACTTCATTGAGCACATCCAACATTTTCGCCAGCAGGTCCATGACATTATGGAGAAATCAAATTCCAAGTACAAGCAGCAACATGATCAACATCGGGTGCCACACAAGTTTCAGGTGGGCGAAAAATTCTGGTTGCATTTGCAAAAGGAACGCCTTAACGAAGCATATCGGAAACTCAAACCACTATGATATGGTCCTTATACCATTACCAAGGTTGTGGGAGACAACGCATTTGAGCTCAGCATTCCCCCATTCCTTGGCCTGCACCCAATGTTAAATGTAGACCGCCTTCGGCCATACTTTCCACCATTACTAGACACATCTGACATTGCAGAACATCTCACACCCACAGAGTTAAATCCAGATTGCATGGAACAAGATGCAACTGATCGGATCATAGACACACAGATCAAGCACACTCACCAGCTGAATATCCAACTATATCGAGTTGTCAAAGCAGGCCAACTCCTTAACCAGGGCAAGTGGCTCACCAGGGACCAGGTGCAGCAGAAGTTCCCTCATCTCATGGGGGAACTCAACGCAAGGGGGACCATTGCTTCCTAAGGGGGGAGGAATGATCTAGGTGGATATTGGTGGCCACCTGCCAATTCCACTTGGACCCCCCCATTGCTTCTTTCAGTTTTTCAATTTCCTTAACTATAGCACAATTTACTATTTTTAGTAGTTTATCGGGTCCTAAACTTCCGGATCCATTTTGAGGCCCTAAACGAAGTTTTTTTGGAAATCTATTGCTAGTGATTTTTGTCTGAAATCATATTTTTCGTCGTAGTCTTTGGAGAGATCTTTCCAACGGGATATCATGCGCGTCAAACAGAGATAATATGACCAAGTCGCAACCTAGGGAAGTTGGCTGTCCAACTCACCCCAACGGGGCCCATAAACTCTTGGTGTACATCTCCTTAGGTTAGGGTTTTGGTTGTTTAGGGTTTGCTCGTATTTTTCAACAATAAAAAGGCTCTTGAGCCTCATTGTAAGACAATTCAAAGGCATGTAGCCACCACATCTCTTCTCAGAGATAAGCTACCATTGCCCTATCTAGTTTATTTCCATTCCTGTTTGTAAGCATATTTCATATTTTACATTAATGAAATGAAGTATTATTTCTGCTGCATCTATGTGTTTACGGTTATCTCTATGATTTGTTACGTTCCTGTTTAAATCTAGACCAGTGGTATCAGAGCGGTCTGCTTTTCTTCTCTGTTTTTATTTGCATGTCCCCAATGAGGTCGGGATATAAGGAGTTAGGGCTTGAACTGGTTGAACCTTTGCAAGACCAGCCTTGCAAATCCTGACGACCTCCCATGGCAGATGAAAAGAAAGACGAGGGGGTAGGAGATCCTATCAAAATCTTGCTTGAAGAAGCCCTCGAGTGACAAAGGAATGCGATGATCGACAACTTTGCCTAGATCCTTCAGTGGCTACCCAGGTGCGACGGATTGGATTCCAACAATAACTTTGGAAATGCCACATTGTTTAAGGTACAAGTTAATTTTGAAATCCCCATATTCGAGGGTCAGATGGACACAGATGCTGTTGATAAATGGTTAAATGTGCTAGATGGTTATTTTTCTATTCATGATTTTTCCAGTCGGGAAAATATTATTTTTGCTTTTCTCAAAGTAGCCCCCCACATCAAGGATTGGTGAGAAACCTACTGCGAGCAGAAGGATGAAAGTGCAGGCTCACTATTTTCAACTGCACCCACTTAGAATTCATTCCGAGTTGCCATCAAGGAGCAGTAATACCCTATCGGAGGCTATGAGGATCAATACATAAAGTGGACCAAGCTGCAGCAGGGAAGGGACCAAGACGTGCCAGAGTTTACCAATATTTTCCATACCCTTCGTACAAAGCTGGGTATCAAGGATATAGAGCAACATTTGGTACTCAAATACCATGGATGCCTGCACAAATACATCTAGGAAGAAATAGAATTCCTGAACATCTCCTCGCTCGACACGACATACCGATATGCCGTCAAGGTCGAGCAAAAGTATAAACAGAAGAAGCGAGACTTTGGATTTGAAAATCCGAAATAAGGGAAAGGTGCCCCCAAACCGCAAAACAAATGACAAAGCCAAGGCGGGGTGACCCAAGACAATCCACCAAAGCTACAAGCAAAGAACAGCACCGTGAAGCCGAAAAAGGACATAGGAAAGTGGTGTGAGTTCCATAAGAGCTCCAATCACAACACAAGTGAGTGTCGAGCCAAGCAGTCACTGGTGACCGAGCTAAAGGTTTCAGAATTAGATGCATGTTTCGACTCTAAGTCGGAACCCGATAAGGGGAATGACAAAGGGAAGCAGATTATCGATGCGGAGCCCAATGCCATAGTTGCCACCATGAAGATCTAGAAGGAGGAACCCGAAGATCCAGAGGAGGAGGAACATCTCTTCCACTCCCAAATGTGGGTAAAGGGCTCCCTGCTACAGTTCATTGTCGAAAGCGGAAGCCAAATGAACCTCATTTCGGCAGAGTTTGTGTAGAAGCTGGGCTTACCGACCACAGCACATCCACAACCATACACCATCGGGTGGCTTCACCAAAGACGAGATCTTCACGTGAGCCAACAATGTCGCCTTCCATACAACATCAAGCCCTTCATGGATGAGGTATTGTGTGACATTGCTCCCCTTGAAGGTTGTGATGTATTATTAGTACAACCATACTTGTTGAAGCGATATGCTATGTATGAATGAAGACCCCGTGCTGTTATTGCTACTATGGGAAATAAGTTGTACAGGATACCAAAGGTAGCACCACCTACCGCCATCTCTTTGGTTACTGCAAAACAATGTAGTAAATTCATTTCCAAAACTGAGAAATTTGTTTTCCTGATGATACACCCTTAAGGAAAGAAGAATACGGTGGCCACGATGTCTAGACGGGCCCTCCGCACGACAACTACAGATGGACAAGGTCATGGAGGAGTACGAGGACATTTTCACCTCCCTCGCAGGGGTTCCTCTGCATTGTCAGGTCAAGCACTCCATTGATCTGACCCCAAGTGTGCTGCTAGGCAATGGACCAATCTATCGGCACTCCGTTCTAGATAACGATGAAATCAAGAGGTAGATTCAGGAGGTGCTGCAAAAAGGTCACATCCGTCTAAGTTCATCACCCTATGGGAGCCCGATCGTGTTGGTACAGAAGAAGGATGGGACTTGGAGACTCTGTATTGACTATCGGGCGCTGAACAAGATCACTGTCTGTAAGAGGTACCCAATTCCATGGATTGATGACCTCCTAGACCAACTGAAGGGGGGAAAATATTTCAGCAATACCGATTTGAAGTCAGGATATAACCAGGTACAAATCGAACCCTCTGATGTGTGGAAGACTGCCTTCAAAGCCAAGGAGGGCCTTTTCGAATGGTTGGTTATGCCTTTTGGATTGATGAATGCTCCTGCAGCCTTCATGAGGCTAATGGATGACATCTTGCCGCCATTCACCAACTCATTTGTAGTGGTATACTTGGATGACATCTTGATCTTCAGCCAGAGTTGGGAAGAACACCTCCACCACATCTGACAGGTTCTACAAACACTGCGGCAGCACAAGTTATGTGCCAATTTGGAGAAATTTACTTTTGGCATGACCCAAGTTTAGTATCTGGGATACATTATTAATGAACAAGGGGTGCATGTGGATCCAGCCAAGATCCAAGTCATTCGAGATTGGCCATCTCCAACCTCTCTTATAGAGCTTCGCAGATTTCTAGGGTTTGCCAACTTCTACTGCAAGTTTGTGTTGGGATTTTCTCATATCACTTGGCCCTTGAGTCAAATCATTAAGGGAGGAGCGAAAGAAAAATTCTTTTGGTCTGAATCTCAACAGAAGGCATTCAAAGAGTTGAAAGATCAACTTTTCTTTGCACTAGTTTTTGCATTATCAGAATTGCAACAACCATTTGAGTTCGAGACAGATGCCTTTGTCTATGCTATTGGGACAGTCCTTACTCAACATGGGCATCCAGTGGCATATCAAAGTGAGACACTTTTAGACACAGTCCGAAAGTATCGCACTTATGACAAAGAGATTTATTCCATTGTGCAGGCCTGCCGACAATGGAAGCATTACATTTTGGCGAAGGAAATGGTCATCCACATATACCACCAACCCTTGCAGTTCATACAGACCCAAGGGAAATTGCAGAATGATCACCATCATAAGTGGTCCACATACCTGCAATGGTTCCATTTGAATATCAAGTATAAGAAGGGAAACACCAATAATGTTGCAGATTGCTTGAGTCGACCACCGATCATGGTGTTAACCACCATGCTCAACTCTTATGGGCACGAGACTTTTGATTGGCCACTTCTCTACAAAAGCGACCCAAAATTTAGCCACACATACCAGACACTCTTGGAGAGTCAACATGTTCTATATTTTCACCTCTAGGATGCCCTGTTATGCCACCTGGGTCATCTTTGTGTTCCTTCAAGCGAGCGTGCCAAGATGATTTGGGAAGCACACTACAGCGGGGCTGCTGGGCATTTCGGGGTGGAAAAAACGGTGGCAGTACTACAGAAGTATTTCTATTGGCCGAATCTTCGACAGGATGTCGGGAAGTACATCAGATCATGCACTACCTGTGCCATTGCCAAACCGACCATCAAGAAGCAAGGCCTCTAGACCCCGCTGCCTACCACTAGTCGACCTTGGGAATCCATCTCCATGGTTTACATGTCAGGCCTTCCTTCCAGTAAGCATGGAAATGATTTTGTTTTTGTGGTCGTCGACAAGTTATCGAAGATGGCCATTATTGCGGCCTGCAAGAAGAATATCACAACAGAAGCCACTACTAAACTCTTCTTTGAACGAGTGTGGTTACACTTTGGGATCCCACAATGTATCATCTTAGATCGGGACAACAGGTTCCTCAGTACATTTTCGTCCAGTCTCTAGTTGATGCTGGACACCAAACTCACTAAATCCACAGCCTTCCATCCTCAAACTGATGGTCAGACAGAGGTTGTCAATAGGATGATCGTACACATTCTGCGCATGTACAACTCAAAGCATCCATGCACATGGGATGAGAGCCTCCCTTATGTTCACCATAGCTATAACCAGGCTCTCCACAGCTCGACTGGCCATAGCCCTTTTCAGGTGGGCTTGGGATTCTAGCCACTATGTCCCATTGATGTGGCCATGCCATTTGCGGCTACTCACGCAGATTCAGTTCATGTCAAGTCCGAAATAGATAAGGAAAACAACTTCATTGAGCATATCCAAAATATTTTCCAGCAGGTCCATGGCATTCAGTACAAGCAGCGACATGATCAACATCGGGTGCCACACAAGTTTTAGGTGGGCAACAAAGTCTGGTTGCATTTGCAAAAGGAATGCCTTACCGGAGCCTATCGGAAACTCAGACCACTCCGATATGGTCCTTACACCATTACAAAGGCTATGGGAGACAATGCATTTGAGCTAAACATTCCCCCATTCCTTGGCCTGCACTCAGTATTCAATGTGGACCGCCTTCGGCCATACTTTCTACCATTACTAGACACATCTGACATTGGAGAACAGCTCACACCCATAGAGTTAAATCTAGATTGCATGGAACAAGTTGCAACTGATCGGATCATGGATACACAAATCAAGCACACTCACCAACAGAATATCCAACTATATCGAGTTGTCAATGCATGATCTGATGTACTTCCCGACATCCTGTCAAAGATTCGGCCAGTAAAAATACTTCTGCAGTACTGCCACCGTTTTTTTGACCCCGAAATGCCCAGTAGCCCGACTGTAGTGTGCTTCCCAAATCATCTTGGCACGCTCGCTTGAAGGAACACAAAGGTTACCTAGGTGGCATAACAGGGAATCTTGGAGGTGAAAATCTGGAACATGCTAACCCTCCAAGATCATCTGGTATGTGTGGCATAATTCTTGGTCGCTTTTGTAGAGAAGTGGCCAATCAGAAGTCTCGTGCCCACAAGAGTTGAGCACGGTGGTTAATGCCACGATTGGTGGTCGATTGAGGTAATCTGTAACATTATTGGTGCTGCCCTTCTCATACTTGATATTCAAATGGAACTATTGCAAGTATGTAGACCACTTCTGATGGCGATCATTCTGCAATTTCCCTTGGGTCTGTATGAACTGCAAGGGTCGGTGGTCTGTGTGGATGACCGTTTCTTTCCCCAAAATGTAATGCTTCCATTTTTGGCAGGCTTGCATAATGGAATACATCTCTTTGTCATAAGTGGGATACTTCCAGACTGTGTTTGAAAGTGTCTCACTGTGATATGCCACTGGATGCCCGTGTTGAGTAAGGACTGCCCCAATAGCATAGTTGAAGGCATCTATCTCGACCTCAAATGGTTGTTGCAAGTCCAGTAATGCAAGAACTGGTGCCGAGCAAAGGCGATCTTTCAACTCTTTGAATGCCTTCTGTTGAGATTCATACCAAAATAATTTTTCTTTCGCTCCTCCCTTGGTGACTTGACTCAAGGGACAAGTGATATGAGAAAATCCTACGGTAGAAGTTGGCAAGGCCTAGAAAGTTGCGCAACTCTATCAGAGTGGTTGGAGATGGCCAATCCCAAATGACTTGGATCTTGGTTGGATCCACATTCACCCCATGTTCATCAATAATGTATCCTAGATACTGAACCCGGGTCATGCCAAAAGTACATTTCTCCAAATTGGCACATAACTTGTGTTGTCGCAGTGTTTGGAGAACCTGTCAGATGTGGTGGAGGTGCTCTTCCCAACTCTGGCTGAAGATCAGGATGTCATTCAAGTATACCACTACAAATGAGTTGGTGAATGGCTACAAGATGTCATCCATTAGCCTCATGAAGGTTGCAGGAGCATTCGTCAATCTGAAAGGCATAGCCAACCATTCGAAAAGGCCCTCCTTGGCTTTGAAGGCAGTCTTCCACACATTGGAGGGTTCGATTGGTACCTGGTGATATCCTGACTTCAAATCGATCTTGCTGAAATATTTTCCCCCTTTCAGTTGGTGCAGGAGGTCATCAATCCATGGAATTGGGTACCTATTAGGGACAGTGATCTTGTTCAGCGCCCGATAGTCAATATGAAGTCTCGAAGTCCCATCCTTCTTCTGTACCAACACGATCAGGCTCCCACAGGGTGATAACTCGGACGGATGTGACCTTTTTGCAGCACCTCCTGAATCTACCTCTTGATTTCATCGTTCTCTAGAACGGGGCGTCGATAGATTGGTCCATTGGGTAGCGGCGCACCTAGGGTCAGATCAATGGAGTGCTTGACCTGACAGTGCAAAGGAACCCCTGCAGGGGAGGTGAGATGTCCTCATACTCCTCCACGACCTTGTCCATTTGTAGTTGTTGTGTGGAGGGGCCCTGTCTGGAGGTCATGGCCACCATCTTCTTTTTTCCTTGAGGGTGTATCATCAGGAAAACAAATTTCCCGATTTTGGAGATGAGCTTACTGCATTGTTTTGCAGTAACCAAAGAGATGGTGGTAGGTGGTGTTACCTCTGGTATCCTATACAACTTATTTCCAAAAGTAATAATAACAACACGGGGCCTTGATTCATACACAACATGTCACTTCCACAAGTATGGTTGTCCTAATAATACATCACAAACTTCAAGGGGAGCAATGTCACACAATACCTCATTCGTGAAGGGCTTGTTGTTGTATGGAAGGCGACACTGTTGGCTCACGCGAAGATCCCATCCTTGGTGATGCCAGCCGATGGTGTATGATTGTGGATATGTTGTGGTTGGTAAGCCCAGCCACCTCATGACCTCTGCCGAAATGAGGTTCTTTTGGCTTCCGCTGTCGACAATGAATTGTAGCAGTGAGCCCTTTACCCACATCTGGGAGTGGAATAGATGCTCCTCCTCCTCTGGATCTTCGGGTTCCTCCTTCTAGATCTTCGTGAGGGCAAGGGTGGTGTTGGGCTCCGCATTGATAATCTGCTTCCCTTTGTCATTCCCCTTATCGGGTTCTGACTCAGAGTCAGAACATGCATCTGATTCTGAAACCTTTAGCTTGGCCACCAGTGACTGCTTGGCCCGATACTCACTTGTGTTGTGAGTGGAGCTCTTATGGAACTCACACCACTTTCCCGTGTCCTTTTTCAGCTTAGTGGCGCTATTCTTTTCTTGCAGCATTGGTGGGTTGTCTTGGGCCGCCTTGCCTTGGCTTTGTCCTTTGGTTTGCGGTTTGGGGGCACCTTTCCCTTGTTTCAGATTTACATATCCAAAGTCTCGATTCTTTTGTTTAAACTTTTGCTCGACCTTGACGGCATATCGGTATGTTGTGCAGAGCGAGGAGATGTTCATGAATTCTATTTTACTGGATGTAGTTGTGCAGGCAGCCATGGTATTTGAGTACCAAATGTTGCTCTATATCCTTGATACCCAACTTTGTACGAAGGGTATGGAAAATATTGGTAAAATCCGGCACATCTTGGTCCCTTCCTTGCCGCAGCATGGTCCACTTTATGTATTGATCCTCATAGCTTCCAACAAGATAATACTGCTACTTGATGGCATCTCGGAATTAATTCTAAGTGGGTGCGGCTGAAAATAGTAAGCCTACACTTTCATTCTTCTGCGCGCAGTAGTTTTCTCACCAATCCTTGATGTGGGGGGCTGCTTTGAGAAAAGCAAAAATAATATTTTCCCGATTGGAAAAATCATGAACAGAAAAATAACCCTCTAGCACATTTAACCATTTATCAACAACATCTGCGTCCATCTGACCCTCGAATATGGGGATTTCAAAATTAACTTGTATGTTAAACAGTGTGGCATTTCTAGAGTTGCTGATGGAAGCCAATTCATCGCCCCTAGGTAGCCGCTAAAGGATCTAGGCAAAGTTGTCCATCATCACGTTCCATTATCGCTCGAGGGCTTCTTCGAGCAAGATTTTGATAGGATCTCCTGTGCCCTCGTCTTTCTTTTCATCCGCCATGGGAGGCCGTGGGGATTTGCGAGGCTGATTTTGCAAAGGTTCAACCAGTTCAAGCCCTAACTCCTTATATCCCGACCTTGTTGGGCACATGCAAAGAAAAATAGAGAAGAAAAGCAGACCGCTCTGATACCACTGATCCAGATTTAAACAAGAACACAACAAATTATAGAGATAATCGTAAACATAGAGATGCAGTGGAAATAATACTTCATTTCATTAATGTAAAATACTCAAAAATTCTTACAAACAGGAATGAAAATAAACCATCTAGGGCGATGGTATCTTATCTTTGAGAAGAGATGTTGTGGCTACATGCCTTTGAATTGTCTTACAATGAGGCTCAAGGGCCTTTTTATTATTAAACAATAAGAGAAAACCCTAAACAACCAAAACCTAACCCGAGGAGATGTAACACCAAGAGCTTATGGGCCCTATCGGGGTGACTTGGACAGCCAACTTCCCAGTGGTCGTGACTTGGTCATATTATCTCCGTTTGACGGGCATGATAGCCCATTGGAAAGATCTCTCCGAGGACTACAACGGAAAATATTATTTTAGGCAAAAAATCATTGGCAGTATATTTCCCAAAAAACATCATTTAGATTTCCCAAAAAACGTTGTTTAGGGCCTCAAAACGGCTCTAGGAGTTTAGGACCCGAAAAACTGCTAAAAATAGTAAATTGTGCTATAATTAAGGAAACTGAAAAACTGAAAGAAGCAATGGTAGGGGTCCAAGTGGAATTGGTAGGTGGTAACCAATATACACCTAGATCATTACTCCCCCCTTAGGAAGCAATGGTCCCCATTGCGTTGAGTTCTTCCATGAGATGAGGGAACTTACGCTGAACTTGGTCCCTGGTGAGCCACTTGCCTTAGTGAAGGAGTTGGCCTGCTTTGACAACTGGATATAGTTGGATATTCTGCTGGCGAGTGTGGTTGATCTGTGTGTCCATGATCCAATCAGTTGCAGCTTGTTCCATGCAATCTGGATTTAACTCTTTGGGCGTGAGTTGTTTTTCAATGTCAAATGTGTCTAGTAATGGTGGAAAGTATGGCTGAAGGTGGTCCATATTGAACACTGGGTGCAGGCCAAGGAATGGGGGAATGTTGAGCTCAAATGCATTGTCTCCCACAACCTTGGTAATGGTGTAAGGACCATATCGGAGTGGTCTGAGTCTCTGATAGGCTCCAGTAAGGCGTTCCTTTTGAAATGCAACCAAACTTTGTCGCCCACCTGAAACTTGTGTGGCACCCAATGTTGATCATGTCGCTGCTTGTAAATGGCATTTGATATCATCTAGAATGCCAATTCTCCAAACACTGCGGCAACACAAGTTATGTGCCAATTTGGAGAAATGTACTTTTGGCATGACCCGGGTTCAGTATCTAGGATACATTATTGATGAACATGGGGTGCATGTGGATCCAACCAAGATCCAAGTCATTTGGGATTGGCCATCTCCAACCACTCTGATAGAGTTGCGCAGCTTTCTAGGCCTTGCCAACTTCTACCGTAGGTTCATGTTAGGATTTTCTCATATCACTTGGCCCTTGAGTCAAGTCACCAAGGGAGGAGCGAAAGAAAAATTATTTTGGTCTGAATCTCAATAGAAGGCATTCAAAGAGTTGAAAGATCGCCTTTGCTCGGCACCAGTTCTTGCATTACCAGACTTGCAACAACCATTTGAGGTCGAGATAGATGCCTTCAACTATGCTATTGGGGCAGTCCTTACTCAACACGGGCATCCAGTGGCATATCACAGTGAGACACTTTCAAACACAGTCTGGAAGTATCCCACTTATGACAAAGAGATGTATTCCATTATGCAAGCCTGCCGAAAATGAAAGCATTACATTTTGGGGAAAGAAACAGTCATCCGCACAGACCACCGACCCTTGCAGTTCATGCAGACCCAAGGGAAATTGCAGAATGATCGCCATCAGAAGTGGTCTACATACTTGCAATAGTTCCATTTGAATATCAAGTATGAGAAGGGCAGCACCAATAATGTTACAAATTACCTCAATCGACCACCGATCATGGTGTTAACCACCGTGCTCAACTCTTGTGGGCACGACACTTCTGATTGGCCACTTCTTTACAAAAGCGACCCAAAATTATGCCACACATACCAGATGCTCTTGGAGTGTTAGCATGTTCTAGATTTTCACCTCCAGGATGCCCTGTTATGCCACCTAGGTCACCTTTGTGTTCCTTCAAGCGAGCGTGCCAAGATGATTTGGGAAGCACACTACAGTCGGGCTGCTAGGCATTTCGGGGTTGAAAAAACGGTGGCAGTACTGCAGAAGTATTTTTACTGGCCGAATCTTTGACAGGATGTCGGGAAGTACATCAGATCATGCATTGCCTGTGCCATTGCCAAACTGACCATCAAGAAGCAAGGCCTCTATACCCCGCTGCCTACCCCTAGTCAGCCTTGAGAATCCATCTCCATGGATTACATGTCAGGCCTTCCTTCCACTAAGCATGGAAATGACCGTGTTTTTGTGGTCATCGACAGGTTCTTGAAGATGGCCATTATGGCGGCCTACAAGAAGAATATCATGGCAGAAACAACTGATATACCCTTCTTTGAATGAGTGTGGGTACACTTTGGGATCCCACAGTCTATCATCTCAGATCGAGACAACAGGTTCCTCAGTACATTTTGGTCCAGTCTATGGTCGATGCTGGACACCAAACTTACTAACTCCACAATCTTCCATCCTCAAACTAATGGCCAGACAGAGGTTTTCAATAGGATGATCGTACACATTCTGTGCATGTACAACTCAAAGCATCCACGCACATGGGACGAGAGCCTCCCCTATGTTCACCACAGCTACAAATGGGCTCTCCACAGCTCGACTGGCCACAACTCTTTTGAGGTGGGCTTGGGATTCCAGCCATTATGTCCCATTGATGTGGCCATGCCATTTGCAGCTACTCACACAGATTCAGCTCATGTCTAGTCCGAAATAGATAAGGAAAATAGCTTCACTGAGCACATCCAACATATTTTCCAGCAGGTCCATGACATTCTTAAGAAATCAAATTCCAAGTACAAGCAGCGACATGATCAACATCGAGTGCCACACAAGTTTCAGGTGGGCAACAAAGTCTGGTTGCATTTGCAAAAGGAACGCCTTACCAAAGCCTATCGGAAACTCAAACCACACTGATATGGTACTTAAACCATTACCAAGGTTGTGAGAGATAATGCATTTGAGCTCAACATTCCCCCATTCCTTGGCCTGCACCTAGTGTTTAATGTGGACCGCCTTCGGCCATACTTTCCTCCGTTACTAGACACATTCGACATTGCAGAACATCTCACACCCACAAAGTTAAATCCTGATTGCATGGAACAATCTACAACTGATCGGATCATGGACACACAGATCAAGCACACTCACCAACAGAATATCCAATTGTATCGAGTTGTTGAAGCAAGCCAACTCCTTCACTAGGGCAAGTGGCTCACCGGGGACCAAGTTTAGTAGAAGTTCCCTCATCTCATGGAGGAACTCAATGCAATGGGGACCATTGCTTCCTAATGGGGGAGAAATCATCCAGGTGGATATTGGTGGCCACCCACCAATTCCACATGGACTCCCACCATTTATTCTTTCAATTTTTCAGTTTCCTTAATTATAACGCAATTTGTTATTTTTAGTAGTTTTTTTGGGTCCTAATCTTTTGGAGCCGTTTTGAGACCCTAAACGACGTTTTTTGGGAAATCTAAATGACATTTTTTGTGAAATCTACAGTGAGTGATTTTCTGTCTAAAAATCGTCTTTTCCATTGTAGTCCTCGGATAGATCTTTCCAACAAGCTATCATGCGCATCAAACAAAGATAATATGACGAAGTCACGACCCCGGGAAGTTGGCTATCCAACTCACCCCAACGGGCCCATAAAATCTTGGTGTTACATCTCCTCAGGTTAGGGTTTTGGTTGTTTAGGGTTTGCTCTTATTTTCCAATAAGAAAAAGGCCCTTGAGCCTCATTGTAAAACAATTCAGAGGCATGTAGCTGCCACATCTCTTCTTAGAGATAAGCTACCATCGCCCTAGCTGGTTTATTTCCATTCCTATTTGTAAGCATATTTCAGTATTTTACATTAATGAAATGCAGTATTATTTCCACTGCATCTCTGTTTTTACGGTTATCTCTAAAATTTGTTGCGTTCCTATTTAAATTTGGATCAGTGTTATCAAAGTAGTCTACTTTTCTTCTTTTTTTTTCTTTGCATGTCCCCAACGAGGTCAGGATATAAGGAGTTAGGGCTTGAACTGGTTGAACCTTTGCAAGACCAGCCTCGCAAATCACGATAACCTCCCGTGGTGGATGAAAAGAAAGACGAGGGGGCAGGAGATCCTATCAAAATCTTGCTTGAAGAAGCCCTCGAGTGACAAAGGAATGCAATGATGGACAACTTTGCCCAGATCCTTCAGCGGCTACCCAGGGGCGACGCATCGGCTTCCAAAAGAAAATCCAGAAACGCCACAACGTTTAAGGTACAAGTTAATTTTGAAATCCCCATATTCGAGGATCAGATAGACGCAGATGCAGTCAATAAATGGTTAAATTTGCTAGAGGGTTATTTTTCTGTTCATGATTTTTCCAGTCAGGAAAAGATTATTTTCGCTCTTCTCAAAGTATCCCCCGACATCAAGGATTGGTGGGAATCCTACTGTGAGTAGAAGGATGAAAGTACAGGCTCACTATTTTCAGCCACACCCACTTAGAATTCATTCCATGATGCCATCAAGTAGGAGTAGTACCCTGTCGGAAGCTATGAGGATCAATACATAAAGTGGACCACGCTGCGGCATGGAAGGGACCAAGACGTCCCAAAGTTTACCAATATTTTCCATACCCTTTGCACAAAGTTGGGTATCAAGGATACATAGCATCATTTGTTACTCAAATACCGTGGCTGTCTGCACAAGTACGTCCAAGAAGAAATAGAATTATTGAACATCACCTCACTCAGCACGGCATACCGATATGCCGTCAAGGTCGAGCAAAAGTTTAAACATAAGAAGCGAGACTTTGGATCTGCAAATCCGAAACAAGGGAAAGGTGCCCCCAAACCGCAAAACAAAGGAAAAAGCCAAGGCGAGGCTGCCCAAGACAACCCGCCAAAGCTGCAAGAAAAGAATAGCGCCATGAAGCCAAAAAAAGACAGGGGAAAGTGGTGTGAGTTCCATAAGAGCTCCACTCATAACATAAGTGAGTGTTGGGCCAAGTAGTCACTGGTGGCCGAGCTAAAGGTTTTAGAATTAGATGCATGTTCCGACTCTAAGTTAGAGCCCGATAAGGGGAATGACAAAGGGAAGAAAATTATCGATGCGGAGCCCAACGCCACCATTGCCACCACAAAGATCCAGAAGGAAGAACCCAAAGATCCAGAGGAGGAGGAGCGTCTCTTCCACTCCCAAATGTGGGTAAAAGGCTCCCCACTATAGTTCATTATCGACAGTGGAAGCCAAAAGAACCTCATTTTGGCAGAGGTCGTGAAGCGGCTGGGCTTACCAACCACAACACATCCACAACCGTACACCATCGGGTGGCTTCACCAAGGATGGGATCTTCGCATGAGCCAACAATGTCACCTTCCATACAACATCAAGCCCTTCACGGATGAGGTATTGTGTGACATTGCTCCCCTTGAAGTTTGTGATGTATTATTAGGACAACCATACTTGTGGAAGCGACATGTTGTGTATGAATCAAGGCCCCGTGATGTTATTGTTACTTTGGGAAATAAGTTGTACAGGATACCAGAGGTAGCACCACCTACCTCCATCTCTTTGGTTACTGCAAAAAAATGCAGTAAGCTCATTTTCAAAACTGGGAAATTTGTTTTCTTGATGATACGCCCTCAAGGAAAGAAGAAGACGATGGCCACGACCTCCAGACAGGGCCCCTCCGCATGACAACTACAGATGGACAAGGTCGTGGAGGAGTACGAGGACATATTCACCTCCCCCACAGGGGTTCCTCTGCACTGTCACGTTAAGCACTCCATTGATTTGACCCTAAGCGTGCTGCTACCCAATGGACCAATCTATCGGTGCTCCGTTCTGGAGAACGACGAAATCAAGAGGCAGATTCAAGAGCTGCTGCAAAAAGGTCACATCCGTCTCAATTCATCACCCTCTGGGAGCCTAATCGTGTTGGTACAAAAGAAGGATGGGACTTGGAGACTCTGTGTTGACTATCGGGCGCTGAACAATATCACTGTCCATAATAGGTACCCAATTCCACAGATTGATGACCTCCTGGACCAACTGAAGGGGGAAAAATATTTCAGCAAGATCTATTTGAAGTCAGGATATCACTAGGTACCAATTGAACCCTCCGATGTGTGGAAGATTTCCTTCAAAGCCAAGGAGGGCCTTTTCGAATGGTTGGTTATGCCTTTCGGATTGACGAATGCTCCTACAACCTTCATGAGGCCAATGGATGACATCTTATGGAAATTCACCGACTCATTTGTAGTGGTATACTTGGATGACAGCCTGATCTTTAGCCAGATTTGGGAAGAGCACCTCCACCACATTCGACAGGTTCTCCAAACACTGCGGCAACACAAGTTATGTGCCAATTTGGAGAAATGCACTTTTGGCATGACCCAGGTTCAGTATCTGGGATACATTATTGATGAACAGGGGGTGCATGTGGATCCAACCAAGATCCAAGTCATTCGGGATTGGCCATCTCCAACCACTCTAACAGAGCTTCATAGCTTTCTAGGCATTGCCAACTTCTACCGCAGGTTTTTGTTGGGATTTTCTCATATCACTTGGCCCTTGAGTCAAGTCACCAAGGGAGGAGCGAAAGAAAAATTCTTTTAGTCTGAATCTCAACATAAGGCATTCAAAGAGTTGAAATATCGCCTTTGCTCGGCACTAGTTCTTGCATTACTAGACTTGTAACAACCATTTGAGGTCGAGACAGATGCCTCTGACTATGCTATTGGGGTAGTCCTTACTCAACACGGGCATCTAGTGGCATATCACAGTGAGACACTTTCAGAAACAGTCCAGAAGTATCCCACTTATGACAAATAGAAGTATTCCATTGTGCAGGCCTCCCGACAATGGAAGCATTTCATTTTGGGGAAGGAAACGGTCATCCACATAAACCACCGACCCTTGCAGTTCATACAGACCCAAGGGAAATTGTAGAATGATCACCATCATAAGTGGTCCACATACCTACAACAATTCCATTTGAATATCAAGTATAAGAAGGGCAACACCAATAATGTTGCAGATTACCTCATTTGACCACTGATCATGGCGTTAACCACCGTGATCAACTCTTGTGGGCACGAGACTTCTGATTGGCCACTTCTCTACAAAAGCGACCTAGAATTCGGCCACACATACCAGACACTCTTGGAGGGTCAGCATGTTCCAGATTTTCACCTCCAGAATGCACTGTTATGCCACCTGGGTCACCTTTGTGTTCCTTCAATCGAGCGTGCCAAGATGATTTTGGAAGCACACAACAGTCGGGCTGCTGGGCATTTCGAGGTCGAGAAAACGGTGGCAGTATTGCAGAAGTATTTCTGTTGGCCGAATCTTCGAGAGGATGTTGGAAAGTACATCGGATCATGCACTGCCTGCGCCATTGCCAATCTGACCATCAAGAAGGATGGCCTCTATACCCCGCTCCTACCCTTAGTTGACCTTGGGAATCCATCTCCATGGATTACATGTCAAGCCTTCCTTCCACTAAGCATGGAAATGACTGTGTTTTTGTGGTCATCGACAAGTTCGAAGATGGCCATTATGGCGGCTTGCGAGAAGAATATCACGACAGAAGTCAATGCTAAACTCTTCTTTGAATGAGTGTGGGTACACTTTGGGATCCCACAGTCTATCATCTCAGATCGGTACACAGGTTCCTCAGTACATTTTGGTCCAGTCTATGGTTGATGCTGGACACCAAACTCACTAAGTCCACAGCCTTCCATCCTCAAACTGATGGCTAGACAGAGGTTGTCAACAGGATGATCGTACACATTCTGCACATGTAGAACTCAAAGCATCCACGCACATGGGATGAAAGCCTCCTCTATGTTCAACACAGCTACAACCGGGCTCTCCACAACTCGATTGGCCACAACCCTTTTCAGGTGGGCTTGGGATTCCAGCCACTATGTCCCATTGATGTGGCCATGCCATTTGCAGCTACTCACGTAGATTCAGCTCATGTCTGGTCTGAAATAGATAATGCAAACAGCTTCATTGAGCACATCCAACATATTCGCCAGTAGGTCCATGTAGAAATTTTGAATAATAAACACTTATTCACAGAGATTGTCCCTATTATACACTATTTCGGAATACATGCACAACACATAATCTCCTCTACGTTGATCATCAATTTAGCAGCATTAAAAACAATGAAACATCAATCGCATGTGCACATTAACACAGTATGTAACCCAGGGAAAGCTTACAGCTGAAAACCCCACACTATATGTATATTAATGATTGAGAACATGTAACAATACATAGCACAATACTCCTCACAAGTATCCAGTACTATCTCCACATATTACACACAAAACTAGCTCAGATCCGAACAAGTCACAGGTTCAAATCTTCTCCACTACTTTGCCTACCTCCACTGCACAATGCTGTGTGAAAATCATGTGAGTAGAAGCTAAAAATTACCTTGATATTTGCCCACACTGCACAATCCTCATTGGAATTACTCAATCCATGCATGTGCAAATCTCATGCACAACTGATAGTCACAACTCACCCTTTCACTTGCCTCTAACACCTGTCTTTGTTGAACTATCCATGCACTGAGTTAACTGATGTATTCTTTAGTTTCTTTATGTGTTAATAATTAGTGAATTAATTAACAATCAATTCACACAACTCATCACTAGTGTATTCTTTAGTTAGACTAAATACAACTAGTTCAACTAAGTCAAACTGAACACAACTCCATCAACTCCACATCCAACTCCACAGAACTCACATGCATGAGTTCTAACTGAAGTCCTCCATGCAATAGCTCAACTAACACATAAGAAACCATGTGATTCCTTTTGTCAGATGCATGTGCCACATTTTTAGCTCAAACTTAAGTGCTCCAAGAGAATAAGATAATGTTTAGAGTCCAAATATTACTAAGGGCTAATAATATTTGACTGTTTCTATTTTTAGCATGGCAGTCTAAAAATAGACTCCGATCACTCCGTTGTGAACCAAAAATAGAAGTCCATCTATTTTTCGCAACATGACCAATCATCCATAAACAACATCCTGCAACTCATAGACCATGATCCATATGTCTAAAAATAGACATAGTCTAAAAATAGAATTTGTGCCGAAAATAGCCTGCAGGCCCACTTAGTGAAGGCGACTCCTTTCCACTAAGCTCCATCATCTTGTTGCATTTTCAACACTCCCTCTCAACAATATATGGATTATTTTCAACCCCTATCCTGCAACTCTGGAATGTTCTGCATGCAACACATTTGTCCGGTCCACTTGCTCCAACAACACTTAGAACAAAAACACTCCCACTCTGTTGGGCTAGGAACATACTCTGATGTTGAAGTTCTACCTGCTGCTGACAAGTGCTCCCTTTCTGAAATCTACGCTATTGCAACATCTCCATGCATCTCGCACCATTGCACACCTCTCTGTGCCACCTAGCACTGTGCAAAACACTTATGCCTCTCGTATTGCTGCAGCCTGCTAGCTATGCGCTATCCTGGGATTCCCTACACTGTCTCTCTCTCTGCCGCTCCAACCGCATCTGTCTCTAGCCAATCAGTCAGTTTGTGCTACTCCACATCAGGGCTCCTGTAGCAAGGTCTCATCCAAGAGGTTGGGTACCTAAAGGATCCTACCCCTCCTCCTTGGGACGATCAATCCACATCACCCCACCTCCTACCTGGAGGTATGGCTGCATGCGATCCCTCAGCCCACCTGGATCGAAGTTTCCCCCTACTGGAGGTCTCTACATGAGTAGATGTCTCTAGTCAATCTCCTCTCAGCTTCCCTTGTTGTGGTTGCTCCACAACCTCCTGAAGCTGCTGCACCAATTGTGGCTCCTCCACAATCATCTGAGAATTCTTCTGGCTCTGCATGTTGAGAGGTAATATACGTTCCCTCTCAACCACCAAGTCTCCATCAGTTGCCTCGCTGCTCAAGGCTTTGCATGCATCTTGAACCTCAAGAGCATACAGGTTCTTGACCCGTGAACCAATCTACTTCACCTGTCTAGTGATGATGTGTCTAAGGAAAACCTTTCCCTTACTGAAGACTACATCATAGCCTCCGTCTTCCAACATCGCGATCAACACCAAGTTTCTCTTCAGTCCTGGTACATACTTGACATCGGTCAAGGTAAGGCGAGCTCCAGGCTCCCTTTGAAAAATAACCATGCCTACACCTGAGACACTATACTTCTCATCATTACCCATTGCTATGCGTATCTAGAGATCTTTCTCCTCCAAAGTACTGAACAAAATTTTGTCACTGGTCATGTGGAAAGAAGCTCCACTGTCAAGAAACCAACCACTTCCCACCATGGATGAAACCATGCATGCGAAGAGTGTGAAATCCAACTTGAACTGTGAAGCAAGTGCCTCACCTTCAAATCCTTCCTCGGATCCCTTCTTGGATTTCTTCTTTGGGAAATTAGTAGCATAATGGCCCAACTCATGACAACGAAAGCATCTCACCTTCGACTTGTCAACCTTCTTCCCATCATTGGAAGAACTGGATTCGGAAAGAGAACCCTTCTCCTTCCCCTTCTTCATCTTACTCGCTAAGGCACATTTCTCCTCATCATGCATGGATGAAGAACTGTCTTTGGTGCTTCGTCTGATCTCCTCTTGCACAAGATCCAACCAAAGTCTCTCCCATCCTGGCAATTTCTCCCAACCATTGACAGAGCCTTGATAGGAATGCCAACTCTTCAGAAGACCAAGGAGAGGCAAGCTCACCAAGTCCTCATCATTGACAGTCACCCCCACACTTCCTAGCTCATCCCAGCATTGGGTGAACTTCGTGAGATACTGGGGCATACTGTCTCCATTCTCACACTTAGATGTTTTTGAGTTTATCCTTGAGCCCCATTCCACCAGCTCAAAACTCAACCGCTTCTGATCTAAAATTCGTGAGAACAAGGTATTTCTTGTACAGATATCGACTGTATGGGCATTCACCGAATATCTCACCTTCCAAAAGAAGGATGAATCCAAAGGCTACCTAGCCCGATTACAGACTCCACCTGAAGAAATAAAATGTAATCACTTTCTAAATAATAGATCTGACGACCAATCCTCGCTTTGATATCCTGTAGAACTTTTTCTACAAATCAAAGAGCTCCGATACCATGTAGAACTTTTAAATAATAAACACGTATTCACAGAGATTATCCCGATTATACACTATTGTGGAATACATGCACAATACATAATCTCCTTTACGTTGATCATCAATTTAGCAGCATTAAAAACAATGAAACGTCAATCGCATGCGCACATTAACACAATATGTAACCCGGGGAAAGCTTACAGCTGAAAACCCCACACTATCTATACATTAATGATTGAACATGTAACAATACATAGTAAAATACTCCTCACAATTATCCAGTACTATCTCCACCTGTTACACACAAAACTATCTCAGATCCGAACAAGTCATAGGTTCAAATCTTCTCCACTACTTTGCCTGCCTCCACTGCACAATGCTAAGTGAAAATCACGTGAGCACAAGCTACAATTGCCTTGATATTGGCCCACACTGCGCAATCCCCATTGGCATTACTCAATCCATGCATGTGCAAATCTCATGCACAACTGATAGTCACAACTCACCCTTTCACTTACCTCTAACACCTGTCTTTGTTGAACTGTCCATGCACTGAGTTAACTAATGTATTCTTTAGTTTCTTTATGAGTTAATAATTAGTGAATTATTAACAATCAATTCACACAACTCATCACTAGTGTATTCTTTAGTTAGACTAAATACAACTAGTTCAACTAAGTCAAACTGAACACAACTCCACATCCAACTCCACAGAACTCACATGCATGAGTTCTAACTGAAGTCCTCCATGCAATAGCTCAACTAACACATAAGAAACCATGTGATTCCTTTTTTCAGCTGCATGTGCCACATCTGTAGCTCAACCTGAAGTTCTCCAAGAGAATAAGATAATGTTTAGAGTCCAAATATTACTAAGGGCTAATAATATTTAACTGTTTCTATTTTTAGCCTGGCAGTTAAAAATAGACTCCGATCACTCCGCTGTGAACCAAATATATAAGTCCATATATTTTTCCCAACATGAACAATCATCCATAAAAAACATCCTGCAACTCATAGACCATGATCCATATGTCTAAAAATAGACATAGTCTAAAAATAGACTTTGTGCCAAAAATAGCCTACGGTCCCACTTAGTGAAGGCGACTCCTTTCCACTAAGATCCATCAGCTTGTTGCATTTTCAATAGTCCATGACATTCTAGAGAAATCAAATGCCAAGTACAAGCGGTGACATGATCAACATCGGGTGCCACACAAGTTTCAAGTGGGCGACAAAGTCTGGTTGCATTTGCAAAAGGAACGCCTTACCAGAGCCTATCGGAAACTTAGACCACTCCGATATGGTCCTTACACCATTACCAAGGCTGTGGGAGACAATGCATTTGAGCTCAGCATTCCCCCATTCCTTGGCCTGCACCCAGTGTTCAATGTGGACCAACATCAGCCATACTTTCCACCATTACTAGACACATCCAACATTGCAAAACAACTCACACCCAAAGAGTTAAATCCAGATTACATGGAATAAGTTGCAACTAATCGAATCATGGACACAAAAATCAAGCACACTTGCCAATAGAATATCCAACTGTATCGAGTTGTCAAAGCAGGCCAACTCCTTCACTAGCGCAAGTGGCTCACCAGGGACCAAGTTCAACAGAAGTTCCCTCATCTCATGGAGGAACTCAACGCAATGGGGACCATTACTTCCTAAGGGGGCAGGAATGATCCAAGTGGATATTGGTGGCCACCCACCAATTCCTCTTGGACCCCCACCATTGCTTCTTTTAGTTTTTCAGTTTCCTTAATTATAGCACAGTTTACTATTTTTAGCAGTTTTTCGGGTCCTAAACTTTCGGAGCCGTTTTGAGGCCCTAAACAATGTTTTTTGGGAAATCTACTGCTATCGATTTTCTTTCTAAAATCGTCTTTTCCATCATAGTTCTCGGAGAGATATTTCAAACAGGCTATCATGCGCATCAAATGGAGATAATATGACCAAGTCACGACCCCAGGAAGTTGGCTGTCCAACTCACCCCAACGGGGCCCATAAACTCTTAGTGTTACATCTCCTCAGGTTAGGGTTTTGGTTGTTTATGGTTTGCTCTTATTGTTCAATAACAAAAAGGCCCTTGAGCCTCATTGTAAGACAATTCAAATGCATGTAGCCGCCACATCTCTTCTCAGAGATAAGCTACCATCACCCTAGCTGGTTTATTTCCATTCCTATTTGTAAGCATATTTTAGTATTTTACATTAATTAAATGAAGTATTATTTCTGTTGCATTTCTATGTTTACGGTTATCTCTATAATTTGTTGCGTTCTTGTTTAAATAGGGATCATAAGCCTTTAGGTATTACAGGCTTGTTGGATGGACTTGTAACAATTCCTGCAATTATTTCCAGGGATTTCTCAGTTCCCTCATCATCATCATCATCATACTCAATTTCTATCACATTGAGTCTCTTACAAATAGACTATCTCTCCTAGTTGATATCCATATCATCAATTTGATGCTTTCTCTAACAAAGTTCCTAACTGATGGTGGTGGGCCTCTTTGTCTTTGTCTTTCCTTTGGTTATAAATTACATCCAAAGGGTCATATACCCATTCAACTCCTCGGGAAAAATGCAAGTCCTTTATCACTTTCTAGGCTATGTCCTAAGCCTTTATGGTCTTAGCAATGAATGGTCCAACTTCATATGGGATATGGAATGTTATTGTTTATTTTCTTGATGCATAATGTCGCCAATCACTTATGAATATGTGTCTTATGAATTTCAATACAAATATATAGGGTGTAAGGAAATTGTGCATCAAGTATAAATTTCTTCGAAACCATAGACTCTCATCATAGTGCAATATTCTAGGAGATACCAGTCTCCTATCTTCAAGATTTCATTCATCTCTCTCATCTCAGGGATGACCCTTAGTAGAGGATGTTCATGTACTAATTGGTAAAAGAGTGATACAAATAACTAGAGATAATACAAAATTCCCATGTTGTCTGGGGTTTTCCTCTCAATGAGAATCCACTTGATGGTAGGAAATACAATGGTGGTAGAGTCAGCGAGCCTTAGGGCTAGGTGTATGATTAGTATTCAAATGCATTGGTGGAATGGAAATTTATGAAGTGATTATGGATGGCATCTTAACGATACAATGGAAAATCAAACAAGGAGTATGTAGTGTGTTAGGGTGACACAAGGTTCCTAACAAGCCTCATACAGTCTCATCAAACTCTAAGTCCTTGTCCATGCCAATCACTTGAGTGCTCATGGAAATGGATATCTTGGTCTATTCATAGAAATGCACATTGGAGTAGGGTGGGGGCCCTGTTGGAGCTACCACTCCTTCAGGGACATGTTTAACCAACACCTTAGCTTTTTGATCCTTGGTAAGAGCCTTAAAAATACCCTGATAGGGTGGCCTTTTCCAACTTCTACAATCCAGTTTGGTACGAGAAGCATGAAATTGATGTTATTTCTTCTGGAATCACTGATTCAATCCTTTAGACCATGTAGTTGAAGAGATGGTCTTGTTTTTGAGATTATAGTGTGGAGTGATCCAAGTGATAATTTCTGGAAAATGATAGACTTAGGGCATAACAACTTTCATTAATTTAATTTTGAACAAGTTGTCCATATTCGGACTTGCCTGCACATTAGAATAAATCCCTTAAATGATAACATACATGTCCTAAGTGTTGAGGACAAGATCATATATTTCAGACCGTGTATCCAATAATTCTTCTTCATGCGGCTTCTCCATTGTTGGAGAAGTTATATAAGTTAGGCTATGAGACATGTCCCCTAATAATTTTTTAGGTGACTTTGATACGATTTTAGTATTGAGGGAATTACTAAGGGTGGTTTTCTAGCTAGAGTTTTGGGGCTAGGGGATGAAAGTTCCTACCAAATATTCATTTTTTAAATGCTACTTAGTTTCGACCTAACATAATTTGGGAAAATAATCTTGGATTAGGATGGGGGTGAAGAATCAAGCATATTAACAATGGTATTGGGGATAAACTTATGCATGCGATAAACTCAATTAGAAATGATAAGAAAGACATGGAGGACAAAACAAACTCATGTGGAGACTCTCAGTTTCTGGTGCTCTTTCATGGTGAAAATGACTAGAATGGTCTCTCGACAATAAATTTATAAAAATAATTTAAAATTTTGTGTCGCCACATGTCAGATGGTGATTCGGTGTGATGACGTCATTGTATGGTGATGACATCATCATGCAGGGCATAGGGTTGATGTAGGTGGGGATGTAAGTGTGACATGGAATATGGAGGACAACATGGTAGGGAGGTTAATGTGCAAGTGATAGGCTAGCCATGGGTTGCTGTGGTGATGTGGGTTTGGGACATGGCAAGTTTGATCTCCCTACACCAAACAATTTTCGCATGGGACGGGTGGTGGTTTTGTGCATCGCCCACTCAAGTGCACAACCAATGGGGTTCAACTATGCATCCCTACCAGTTTCGCTTCACACCTCCTATGGGCATTAACTGCTACTTATGTTAGCAACGCAGTGTGATTTGTGCCATCGATTTACATGGCATTTGGCCATTGGATCTGGGGGGTGTAACTCCAAGGTTGACATCACCCAACAATTTTTATTTATTTTTAACATTGTGTTGGTTTCATTAAAAATTTTGCATCCTTTTGAGCAAAATTAACAAGATTCTTCCGAATAAAAATTATATACAACATTGACTCCATGGGGGACAACTGGCCTTTGTGGTATGTTGAGAACAACATAGTTCAAGTGCCTTCAAACATTGGGTTGTGGAGTCTTCATATTGTGATCTATAAGGAAAATAACAACTTCTTTCTTTCTCTTTCTCTTTCTCTTTTTTTTTTGAAAAATTGTCAAAATGCAGTGATTATGTGAAGAAATTATTCAGGAACCTACCATTGACAGAATTCCCAAGGAAATATCCATCGAGAGTCTCAAGTTGATATGTGCTTTTTTATTGAGCCTCTTATACTTGAAATGGGCCAATATAAAGGTTGTAAAATTTCCCATGCTTCCCTTTGTTATCACAAATTGAGTCCCTTTTCAAAACCAAATATCTAGCTTGTAAATTCATCTCCTTTGCTTTCTTGTTAAAGATGACCTTGAGTTTTTGTTGGTAAGCCTCTATCTTGCCAATATTTTCCTCCCTGTGTTGTTGGGATTCTATCAGTTGATAGATTCTTCTTTGCATTGGGTTGGAGTCTTGTTCCTTTGTCTGCATCAACTTCATTACCATCAATGTCAAGTTCATAAGAAAAATGGCATCTGTGCCATATACCAATTGATAAGGAGAAGTGTCAATGGCCCTCTTGGTGCTTATTTTGTCTACCCAAAGTGCATATTTGAGATTCACATCCCATCTCTTCTCATTCCTGTCTAGCATCCTCTTGATTATTCTTATGAGATTCTTGTTTGAAGATTCCGCTAGCCTATTACCTTGTAGGTAATAAGTCGTGGAATGTACCAGTTCAATACCATAATCCTAGAAAAAATTTATTATCTTAGATTACTTAAAGGCCCGAGCATTATATATCATGAGCTTCCTTAGAAATCCGAACCTTGAGAGAATACATTCCTTGAGGAATGTCATAAACAACCTTTCATTAGCTTTCCAGGTCATAATTGCTTCCACCCATTTTGTGAAGTAATCAATGGCTGTGAATATGTATTTATATTAGCTACTTGAATTTGGATTTATTTCTCCAATGAAATCTAATCCCCATTGTTGGAACAAAGCTTGGAATTGAATAAGATTTAGTGGAATAGAGTTCAACCTTTGTTTTCCCATGAATATATAAAATTTTGGACATGATCTTATAGCAACACTAGTGCCTTTAAACATATAAGTCCAATAGTATTCAACTCTCAAAATCTTGTATGTTGTGGCTTTCAATGCTTGATGACCCCCACATATTTTGCAGTGAAATTCCAAGATGATCTCCTGCTTTTTATATTCAATAAGACAAGTGAGTAGGAGACCAATAGAGGATTTCCAATACAGTCCCCCTCCTATTATACAATACTTAATTACTTTCAGTTTCAAGGATATGCATTTTCCTTTAGGTAACTCATGAGGGAATTGTAAATTTTGCAGAAAAAATATGATGTCTCAATACCGTTCGAAATTCTATAATTGACAAGATTTTCTTGAAAGGATTTTTGTGTGCTAACTTCCTCCAGTGGGGAAATTTCGTGTGCATTCTCCTGTACCAAAGTGTTGTAAATCGACTCATTTGTACACATTTCCAAATATACATGATTTTCTTCGGTAAGAAGCCTAGCCAATCCTTGTCCTATGACCAAATTTGTGGGTTTAATCTCCATATCATACTCTTGGAGGTTGAATATCCATTTTCCTCATCTACCATCACTGTTAGGATCCATATGAATCTCTTTTATTATTGTTGATGGTACATATGCTATCACTTTTCAATGAAATACATATTATCTAAAAGATTTAAAAGCTTTCACCATAGCATATGATTATTTCTCAAAAATGATATATTTTAGTTCTGTATCTATCAATGCACAACTAAAAAAGGATATAGCTTGCTCGTAATCTTCTTGATTTGTCTGTAAAAGGACAACAATTATTGTATATTTTGATGCAAAAGAAAAAAAATTAAATTATTTTGAAAAGTATGGACTCACCAAGACTGGAGCCTCTGTAATATCCTTCTTTATCCACTCAAAATATATGCGAGCTTTAGGTGTCCACCTCATGTCATTGTTCATTTTTAGCATGTCTATTATATACTTGAGAAGTTCTACGGAGTTTGCGATAGATCTATGCGAAAAATTTATCTTACCCAAAAATGATTGAACTTCTTTCTTATTCCTAGGTAAGTTGATCTTCGATATGGCCTCTACCCTTTCTGGATCAATCTTAATGCCATCCTTGAAGATTTTGTGTCCCAACAATTTCCCTTCTTATAGAGAAAATAATGATTTCTTGGGGTTTAGGGAAAGGCCAATTTTTTTGCACTTCAAGAACACTTGTCTCAAATGATCTAAATGTTCATTATATGATTTAGAGAAAATAATCATGTCATCAAAATAGATAACTATAAACTTGTCCCTCTCTCCCATGAACGTGATATACATATCCCTTTGGAACATCACTCTTGCATTCATCAAGACAAATGGAATCTTGTCATACATAAATATTTCCCATGGTGTGGTGAAATAAGTCTTCTTCTTATCTTATTCATGCATGAAAATATGATTATATCAAGAAAACTCATCCATCATGGATATTCTAGAGTACTACTTTCTACTATAAATGATCCATCTTTGGTAATGGGTAGTTATCTTTCAATGAGCACCTGTTCAAGTTTCTAAAATCTACACATAACCTTATGTCTCCATTCATTTTTTGCATAGGGACTAGGTTAGTTTCCCACTCTAAGTATCTCAAAGGAATAATTATATTTTTAACATGCAACAATTTTATAATCTCTTTCTCTATTGTTGGCAATAGAATCAAATAAACTATTTTGATCTTCTGCACAAAAGGCTTAGAACCTTCCTTCAATGGTATTCTATGTTGTATTATAAAAGTATCACAGGTTTTCAAATCTTCATATCTCCATGCAAATACATATTTAAATTGCTAAAACAAATATATGTACCTCTGATTACATGAGGGCTCCAAGGATTTGGCCAGCTTGACCTTTTGAGGATTTGTCTCTGTTCCAAGATTGTGTTCCTCCATGTTCTCTGCTACCGGCTAGAAAGTAGGTATGGTAGATATATCATTATGATGAAAGATTTGTTCCAACGGACTAGTCCCTTTAGGATAAAGTTGTTCTTCAACTATATCACTTGGTGGCATCTAATTTGGTTTAGGAAGACAGGGTCAATTTTCTGTGATTCCATCTCTTGTTGGTTTGTTTCAAGAGTTTTATCTTCATGATCTATATTGATGGCCGAAAATTCCTCCACAACTCCAATAATCTCTTTAAGTGTTCATCATCTTCAAAAACTTGTCAGTGCTTGGTGTTGTAAGGGATTGAAAGCATACACCTCATCTCGAGTTCATGCTTCACTTTTGGTTCTTGACATGGCCTAAAGGTACTATCTATTGTTTCCAATGCATTCGTCTGTTGGTTGTCTTCCTTGTGAAAAATTGTAACGTTAAATGCATCAAAGTAATTTTCAATAATATCCCACACTCCATTTCAGTAAGACCTCATCTTGGGGTGTTTGGTAGTGTATATGTCCCTTATCTATAGTACTACCAGCTCAGAATCATCGAATACTACCATTTTTTTACTCCCATTTTCTTTGTTGTCTCCAATCCTAGAAGTAATGCCTCATATTCAACAACGTTGTTTGTGGCATCGAACTCTAGTTTAAATGATAGAAAGATTTTTTTCCTGTAGGAAGTATTAAGAGCACTCCTACCTTATCGCTTCTTTGGAGCATGCTACGTCAAACAACAACTTCTATACCGAATGTTTCTCCTATTGTTTATCAATCTTAGCAGGTAGTTGGTCTACTTCTGGTATTGTTTTCGGATTTATGAATAAGTTGTAACAACCCATTGATTCCTCTGTAACGTAGAAGGGTTTTTTCTTAGATTTCTTAACATTTATCACAACATATAGGAGAATAGGTTATTTCTACAATATCCTTTCTTAACGTCCAAAGATATGTATGGTTGCATAGGATAAATCCATCTACAAGGTTTCACCTAATTTTCTGGCCCAAGGTCTGGAAAGTAACATGCCATAGGTAGCTAGAATGTCAGCTACCACCATGTCCATAACCACACTATTGTTGGCTATTTGGGTAAGAGATATCACTTAATATTTGATGATACCTAAGCATTTTACCCTTCTAGAGTTGAATGAATAAAGATCATGATAGGATCTGGTTATGTCCAATCCTAACTCTACCATGACCGACTTGGGCATAAGATTATGTGATGCCCCTGAATCCAACATGCAATTTCAAAGAAGCTTATTGTGAATGTTAAGGGTGATATGGAATGGAGGGATATCATCATCTTGTTCTTCTACATGTGGTCCACACACTATGGTAGGGCGAACTTCCTAAATGTTCAAAGTATCATTATGAAAAGTTAATTCCATGGAATTTATAAACTTCTGTATGTGGGATTGATATATCAGATTATGAGTTTGTTCCAAAAAAGGTACTGAGACCTTTATCTTAGGCATCTTCTATTCCAAGTTGAATAGGGGGGCTGTGTTCTTTTTGTTTTCTTTAATTAGTTGAATTTGTGGTGGAGGGTATGTAATCCTACATTTTGCTTGCTACCTAGTTTGCGTTAGAATTAGAATTATGACATTTCCTACTCTTCCGATGTGAGGGTCCTTGTGATTTTTGTAAATTTTCAAGAGAGTGTTGGTTGGCACCACGGGTTGGTTCTAAATCAAGTAAACAGATGGGAGTTTTAGTTGATGCCTTGTTGTAGTTGGCTTTCGAGGCTTGGGACATAGGTCATAATTCCTTTGGAGTTTTGCCATTACTCTGTATGTGATTTGTTGATATGGAGAAGGAGAAATATCATAATCGTCATGTGAGTCATATGCCTCTTGAAACACTAGGGAGTTTGTGTAGTTAGTTTATGTGATATAGAAAGTGGGGTATTGGTCTACTACCCAATTTATATCTTCCTCTTGGTTAAATTTGTTATAAAATTCATTTGTTTGAAGATTCAAATCTCTTCTAACTAGGGGTTGGATCAGTTGGTCCTCATGCCTCTTTTCTATATGCATCTATTTTGGTTTGAATGGTCTATGAATAAAATTAAGATTATGAGGTGGTGGTGCCTGATTTCTACTTGACCCTTCGGGTTAAATTTTAGTGATCTTGTTGGACAAATTTCTTATCAGACTAGTTGCTTCTTCCATATTTTCTTCTGTTGTGTATTTATTATATGTGGAATGGTTAGGCTCATCCTTTACTTTCTTTTTAGCCTTATCTTTCCCATTTCCCTTCTCTTTTTCTAAACTATAGTTCTTATCTATGGTTTCATTCCTTCTTAGTTTCCTAGCAGTAGTTAGGTTTCCTTATATTTCGACTATGTCGGATTGCATGTTTTCCAAGTTTGTGGGTCTTCTCTCTCTCATCATGACAAAAAAATTGGGTTCAAAGGTTGCGAAATAATTCACCATAGTAGTAGTGGGTGTATGTTTTATTTCATTTAGGACTCCATTATACATCTTATTAAACCTCTTAGTAAACTCTTCTACATTATCCGAAGGTTTCTTTTGAACTGTTGAAAATCCAGTGAGGCAATATTGGAAGTCCTTCTTCTCACCCCATTGCGTGAGGAATTTCCTTTCTAAATCATCCCATAAGTTCAGAGAGCGAGGAGGGATGGTACGAAACCATTTTCGCACATTTCCTTCCAAGATTTGTACAAAGAACCTCGTAAGCACATCATCTTCCTCTACCATGAAGTTGTTGGTGAAATCTTGGAAAGCGCTAATATGTTCTTCAACTGTTCTTTCATTTTTCCCATTGAATTTGGGCAGGAGTTTCAGATAGTGCTCAAGCATGTCATGTAAGACCTGAGGCAAGGCCAAGGGGGCATATAAAGCTTCCACCTAGGCTAATTTTTGGTTAGGCAGGTTTTGTTGATTGTGAGGTTATCCTTGCTCAACCATAATATGCTGTAGAAGGAGGTCTCTAGCAAAAAATGATATTGGAGTTCTTATTTTCTCTACTGCTTCAGGAGTCGGGCAGGGTGTGGATGAGAGTGGATTCCTCAATGTATGAGGAGGGATATGCAACTCAGTTTGTAATTGTGTCATGAACAATGAAGGTGTATCAATCTAGAGAGTTTTAGAGTGGCTGAGTTGAGAGATCATGTTGGGAAAAGGCTCGGGGGGGAATTGGATGTGCAAGTCTATGAGGGTCCTGCCTACAAAGCCTTATTTTGTTGTTTGTAATGATAAACAAAATTCTTGGGATTGAAAATCAAAAGTGTTGGGTTTGAATCTAGGTTAATTTGGGTATGTCTCCACATAGAAGCCAGAATGTAACATAAATATTATGTTGGATGTTGTTGTGGCATAGTGGTTAATAAATTGAGGCAAAGACAGTGGAGTCACCAAGTAGAAGATCATAGCTAGTGTATCCTTTATTTTCCTACCCACAAAATCTGAGGAACATGTAATTATGCCCAAGGAAATTTATTTCAAAATTCAATCCCTAGTAACAACGTTAGGAGATGTTGAGACTCCAGATTCACACTAAGATTTGAAAACAATGCAGAGCCTGGGAAAATCTAAATTTCATGTTCAGAGTTTTCTTAATCTTGATTTTTTGTTAATTTTTCATTTGTTCCTTCAAGGGTTATGTCAGAAACACTCGTAACTTTGAAAAATACTATTGGGTTTATTTCTTTTACCTAGCTTCAAGTTGAGGCATTCATACACCTTGGGTTTGACATACAAGTTATGGGTATGATGGAAATGTAAAAGGATGACATATATGGAAAGAATAATAATTGAGCACTTAAGAATCTAGCTATTTGACAAGGATGTAATGTAATTTTTCATTTGAATTAAAACCCATGTTATAATTTATAATAAACATGAATACTCCACAAAATCTTAATTCATATAACAAAAATGAGAAAAACATCATATTAATTAAATGTTATCATAACTTACAACATATATTTATACATTAAACAACATAGATGTACCATCAAAATTTCCATGAACATCTATATCTATATTAACTGACAATTCAAATTCAAATTACATAAGAAATTACAAGATCACCAGAGAAACTATTGACAATCAACCATGTACTACAGAATCTTAGCCTTGATCCCAACTCAAAACTACAAACCCAACAATTTTTTTCAAAATTTAGACAAGGATTTCCATACCAAAAAAATCCCCCCATTTTTACATTACAATAGGGCTTATTTACAGACACAAGCCCCCAATGACCTAACCCTAAACCACTAATTATTATGGGAAACCACTAGGTGGCTTACACTAGACAACTGGCAGTTTGGTAATTGACTACTTATGAGGACCTCTAACTACCAAGCTGGGTCCCACTTTTCAGATCATCTTTCTTTCTATTTAGATTTGGCGAGTGACTCAATCAAGCATGGATTGTCGAGGGGTGTGATGTGTTCTTGATGTAGATGTTGATGGTGTATGCTAGGTAGAAGTGGATGTTGTTGGTACTACATATTTATTCAATCGAATTTGGTAATATTTATGTGCTACATAAATATGGGATGAGATTAATCTCTAATCTTTTATCAAAGCGAATCTTAAATTATGGGTTGTTTTGATAACAACAACCAGATCCATGATTGAGTCATATTGCAGAGGTTGAAAGCCTTTGTAAATCTCCTTCACTTTGAACATGACATAGAAGGAAGGTTGCAATTTGATGATATATTTGAGTGTCACTGCATCCCCTTCTTTTTCAATTACCAAGGGGTCAATTTTTATTGCCTCCATCTCAACTCATTAATGTTCTTTATGTGCAACCTTTTTGTTTGTCTATGAATTTGGGCAGAGATTTTCTGAATAATGGCTTGAAATCTCCTATAATCTTCATCAAATGGTCTGACATTTCCTTTAAATTATTTTCCATTTCATTTACAAGCTTTAATTTATCGAAAACTATGTTACATTAACAGACCTGGAAAGATCTATCATGCAGTGATATCTCTATTCTGGTTGTCATTGGGATAAACTGAACCAATATTATGCATTGTTCTAGTTTGTTCTCCAAAAACGTCTAGGTATTGTCAAATTCCTTTTTAAACTTTATGACTAGAGTCCATTTCTCTTATAACATGAACTTTGCTCCCAATTCTCATAATCCATCATATCCACAGTGATCTTATCCCAAATGGTGTGATAAGTCACCTTCAAATTTGCTCAAGAGGCATGCTTCTTCCTAATAGCATCCAATTATCACTTGACTTGGTTGAAGGCCCTCTCTCATTCCTTGGATCCTTTATTCAATTCTTCAATTATCTTCTATTTTTGGGCCAATTATTCATATCTACTAGCCAATAAAGTCCCGAGTTTAGACTCCATCATTTACCAACAAATTCTCCATGACTGTAAACAAATTGTCTATTGGGGTTTGGATGACCACCATATCTACACTACCCCTATATTTCAGATCATCCAATTTTGACTTCAATAGAAGGACTTGGTCCTTGAATTGATGTGCCTCCTAGGTGACCACATACAAATTCTTTACGATCTCCTCCCTTTGCTTCTCGCCCTCCATCAATTGTTGAAAATAGAAACAAGAAATGCTAAAAATAACATTTCTATAGATAGCATTTCAAGATATATTCCAATATTAATTTGTCCTTGAATTAAAATTGAGAATTAAAATTCGAATTTAGTGTCACCAACTGTTTGAAAAATAATTAATTAATTCATCTTGAGTTAATTAGTTGGAGAAATTCAAACATGAAGTCTTTGTGAAGACATGAAACAATTATCCCTTTGATTGAGGAAGTTATCCCTTAATTAAGGAGATAAGGATGAGTTGTATTTGAGTTGTAATTAGTTAGCTGAGTTAACTGAGTTAATTCCAGTTAAATTAGTTCCAAACAGTTTGTGGAACTAATTGTGAGTTCATTCAGTTAATGCATGCATGCATGCAACTAGTGTTCTCTAGATAACTGAATATTCTCTCATAAATAACTCATGCATGTCAGTTTAGACAAAGACCCAGTTGAGATTAAAGGAAGGGACAATGTACTATCAATTGCTAGAACATTCCTATGATAATATCTCTTGCATGCAGAAGGAATTCATTCCTTGAGGATTTCGCAGTTACTACAGAGGTCAGAGCAGTATGTGAGGTGAGAACTACATAGGTTACAACTGGAGGACCCAGGAGAAACTATGCAAGGAAATAGGAGGCTTGGAGGATAGAGGAGAAGGCATATGTGTTGTCTATTCTGTCTATGAGTAGCATTGAGGGATTGTACTGAGAGCTGGATAGCTTGAGAGCTAAAGCTTTGTGTAATCCTAAGATATTTCCACTTGTATGATAATACAGATAGCGGGGTTTTTAGCTGAGGCTTTCCCCAGAGTATTCTTTTGTGTTTCATGTGTGATTGAATCTTCTTCTCTATTATATGTGTTCTATTTGATCTTGCTCAAAATCGATTAAGCTTCTGCAAGTTTGATTGTAGAAGTAGATTAAGTATTTTTCTTTAGTACATTGCATAATTAGTTTAATCTACAGTGAGAATTTCTACATCAATTCCATTGTATAGACTAGATAGACCTCCCATTTTTCTTATTTTCTTAGGAGTATGATCTCTTTATTTTTATCATCTAATACCTTATTATATTCCTAAAACTCATTCAAAGAAACAAACATCTTCAAAAATTGTTTTCTCCAAGGCTTCAATCTTTAACATTCTTTCCTTGGTTTCCACTTTTACTTCAAATTTTTCGCTGCCCTATTATAATCTTCTCTTAGTATTTTTTGGAATGACTAGGCCTTCTAGGATTCATTGTATATGATGTCATTCAAAGCCTTAAAAAAGATGTAAGTGTTAGGTAGAGGTATTTGAGACAAATCAAAAGTGATCTTAGTAGCCTCATAATCCTCACTAGAGTGAACCTCTTTGACTTTGGCCTTTAGGACTGCCAAATTCAACTTGTCTCCTTTATAGTCTAGGACACTTAGTATCCAATTTATAACATCTTCCAATTTTAGTAAGCTAGAGATCCTTCTTCATTTCCTGCTTAGTTTCCTTTGATGTACTCTCAAATATTTCCATGAGGGATGAGGGTTCCTTGCTAGTCTGAATATCATAAGTATCTATGGCCTCCGAGGAGGTTGCAACTATTGATATGTTTTGCACTACGACTAGTAAGCCTTTAGGTATTGCATGCTTTTTGGATGGACTTGCAATAGTTCCTGCAATTATTGCTAGGGATTTCTTGCATTGATGTATTTGTTGCAAATGAGTACGGAAACCACCTTCCTTGGAGTTGGTTGTTACCTACAAGGAACATACAAACAATTGGATGTTGTCAGTGGAAAAATATGGATAAACAAAGCATTGAAATTAATGGAAAAAGTACATGAACAAAAATAAATTAAAACTACACTGAATAACACATAAACAAGCTTAATGAATCAAAACAAATCAACAAAGGTATAGGAAAAGGATCCTCTTTATTGATTGGTGGTGGTGAAAGAGCTACAATAGAAGTATCAAAGACACTTGAAGAGAATTATTTGAGAAATGGTGCTAAAAAACCCTCATCAAAGTTTTTCATTTCTCAATCTCTTTTGCAAGTTATTTCTCTCTCAAATAAGCGTAGAAGACTCTACTAATGGTGGAATAAACACACAATGGAATTCTATATTGCTTGGGAGTTATTTTGATAGCATAATAATGCACTACTTCTTCTTTTTTTTACTCTCCATGAATTTGTATTTATAGAATTTTTGGACACTCCTTCCCTTCTTTGGTTCATCAACGTGGTTGTTTGCTTCATACATAAGATGAGAGCTACCATCTCATTTCCTTTAAGGCTTCTTGGGGTACAAGGCTTGAATTTTTTAGCCCATCATGGCAAGATTTGGAGTGTTTTTCAAGCAAGTTCGTGACCCGGGTTGCTGACTGGGATTTTTTTCAACTGCACGACTCTTGAAGAAAAAATCACTCGATTGTTAATTTCCAAAATTGTTTCACCCACGCGGTTCAATTTTTTAACTTGAGCCTCAGGAAAGATTTCAATTTTTGGTCTTCATGGTGATCTCAACTGAAAATGTAACCTCTATATGTGTTTATCATTAACTTCGAGTGTCTTCTACTGCATACAGATGACTGTATAATTTTCTCATGATAAAATTCCTCAATTCCCTTATCTTCATCATTATCATCCTCAATTTTTGTTACCTTGAATCTCTTAGAGCTAGAATCTCGCTCCTAGTCGATATCCATATCATTAGTCCGAGTCCTCTTAGTACCAGACACGTAGGATGATTGTGAGTATGCTGGTAGGAGAACCTTTTTCTTCCAAAGTAAAATTATTCAATTCTTACTCTAGCATAGGTTTTAACTGATGGTGATGTGCCTCTTTGTCTTTGTATTTCCTATGGTTGTAAATTACATCCAAAGGGTCATATAGCCATTTAACTCCTTGGGAAAAATTTAAGTCCTTTAGCATTTTCTGGATAGTCTCTTTGGCTGTTCTAGTCTTAGCAATGAATGGTACGACTTCATATGGGAGATGGAAAGTTATTTCTTGTTTTATTGATGCAAAATGTAGCCAATCACATATCAATATTTGTCTTATGAATCCCAATGCAAAGATATAGGTTCTAAGGAATCTTGACAAAAAGTATGGCCTCTCTTCGAAACCACAGACTCTGATCATGGTGTAGTCTTCTAGGAGATACCAATATCATATCTTCGAGATTTCATTCATCTCTCTCATCTTAGCGATGACCTTGGGTTAAGGTTGTTCATGTACTATTTAGTAAAAAATTAATACAGAGGACATGAGATAATTCATAATTCCCATGTTGTCTGGGGTTTTCTCACTTTGGGAATCCACTCGATGGTAGGAAATACAATGTTGGTAGAGTCATCTAGCATTGGGGCTAGGTATTCCAAGGCGTTATAGTTCTGGTGCATGAAAAGGTCAATTATGTATGAATAGTATCTAAAGGAGTTAATGGATAAAAACAATTCTAAAGTGATGATGGATGGAATCTTAAAGATACAAGGGAAAATAAAACAAGGAGTATGCAATGGTGTCAAGGTGACATAGGGCCACTAAGAATCCTAATACAGTCTCATTGACCTCTGAATTCTTGTCCATGCCAAGAACTTGAGTGACCATGGAAATGGATATCTTGTCATGTTTAGAGAAATTCATAGTGGAGTAGGTTGGGGCCCCTGTTGGAGCTACCACTCCATTGGGGACATGTTAAACTATCACCTTAGCCTTTTGCTCCTCAGTAAAACCCTTCCAATACTTTGGTAGGATGGCCTCTTCTAGCTTCTACAGTCTAATTCAGTCAGGGAAGCATAAGATTGTTTCTATTACTTCCGAAGTCACTGACATAATCGCCTTAGAGCCTATAGCTAAAGAAATGGTCCTATTGTCAAAATTATAGTGGGGCGTGATCCAAGTGATGATTTCTAGAAAATTATACACTTGGGGCACAACAACTTTATTTAAGTTACTTCTGAACAAGTTGTATAGATCTATACCTACCCGCACATTAGAATAAATTTTTTGAATGGAAGCATACATGTCCTTTGTTCTAAGGATGGGATCATACATTTCAGACTGTTTATCCAACAATTCTTCTTCGATGGCTTATCCATTGTTGGAGAAGTTACAAAAGATGGGCTATGAGACATGTCCACTAAGATTTTGTGAGGTTACTTTGATAGGATTTCAGTTTTGAGGGAATTAACAGGGGTGTGTTCCTGGCTAGATTTATAGGGCTAGGGGATGAAATTTCCAACCAAATATATTTTTCAAATGTTGCTTAATTTTGACCTAGCGAACTTGGGTGAAACAATATTGGATTAGGATGGAGGTGACTAATCAAGTAGATTAATGACATTCTTGGGGATAAACATAAGCACATGACAAACTCAATCAAAAATTGACAGGGGAGAAGGAGGACATGGTGGACTCAAGAAAAATCTATTCATTTCTGATGCTATTTCACAATGAAAATGACCAAAATGGTTTCCTTATGATCAATTTATATAAAAAAATTGAATTTTGCATGGCGACGTGTTGGATTATGATTGGGTGTGATGATGTCACGATGACATCATCATGTAAGGTATAGGGATTATGTAGCCAGGGATGTAAGCATGATGTGGTCTACTGAGGACAATGTGCCAATGATTTGGATCTTGGGGGAGGCCCTCAAGATCTAAAAGATTGAAATGGATCTTGGGGGGGAGGCCCCCAAGATCTGAAAAATTGAAATTGCCAGAAGAAAAAGAGGAGAATTCCCAATAAACAAAACCACAAAGAAACTTTTTATTAAAATAGATAATAACTGTAAGGACTACATTGTGGTGGACAATCTGTCCTTTTACAAAATGTGACTTGTTACTTATAGTATTTTTTAGTTACAATACCACGGGTCAATTCCATGGGTGAATGAATACCATGGGTGGATGTCACAATACCATGGGTCAATTCCATGGGTGAATGAATACCATGGGTCGATGTCACAATACCACGGGTTAATTCCATGGGTGAATGAATACCATGGGTGGATGTCACAATACCATGGGCAAATACCATGGGTGGATGTCACAATACCATGGGAAAATACCATGGGTGGATGTCACTTACAATACCATGGGTGGATAAATACCATGGGTGAATGAATACCATGGGTTGATGCCATTTTCCATTCGGATCATTCCTCCCTCCTTAAGAAGCAATGGTCCCCATTGCGTGAAGTTCCCTCCTACGAAGCCTTTGTTGAATATGAAGAGCCACTGAAGAGAAGGGTTTTATGTGGTTAATCCATAACCATAATGAACGAAGATCCAAGGATAGAGATACCCTGTAATGCTTATGACCAACTATGATACTGATAGTGTGCAGCCTAGAAAATGGACTTCAATGAAGTGTGGGTTTGTGGATGACCCATAACCATGATGAACGAAGATTTGAGGATAGAGATACCCTGTAATGCTTGCGACCAACTGTGATACTGACAGTGTGCGGCCTAGAAAATGGACTTCGATGAAGTGTGGGTTTGTGGACAACCCATAACCATGACAAACGAAGATCCGAGGATAGAGATACCCTGTGATGCTTGTGACCAACTGTGATACTAACAGTGTGCGGCCTAGAAAATGGACTTCGATGACAAGGATATTGTGTGGTTGACCCATAACCGTGATGTTGGTTGTTGATGAAATAGCAGGTGCCTACATAGCTTGGGCTGGGAGGGCACGCTTCCAAATAACCCAAGCCGAATGTTGCTATGCTGAAACTGATGAATGTGAAGCAGGTACCTACCAAGGTGGGTTAGGAGGGCACGTCTCCAATGGGAACTCGCTCTGAATGCTGCTCCATAATTAACACGGACATAACTCGGTCAATATAACTCATAATATTTATTATAACCTATTTTTGGAAGCAGAAGGACCATTTTGCATCTTCCCATGTGTTGGATATTCTTATTTGGACACACTAGAATCTCAAATTCGCGCTGCAATTTTTCCGCCACCACAAAAATTATGAAAAAATAGTTGATTTTAAATCAACGATATCTCCCACATCCGAACACCGATTTGACCTTCTTCTTTTTTTTGAAATTGAGTGATTTTTCAAGAGGAGCTTAGATATACAATCATTTTTCTGAAATTATGCACAAAAAACTTCAAAAAGTGATAGGAGATTCGTTGTCCACCAGTTTTCGTCAGAAAAAAAATTCTACAACATAGCTGATTTTAAATCAGCGATATCTACCTCATCCAAACTCTGATTCGGCCAATTTTTATTTTGAATTTTGGTATTTTTTCACAAGGAATCTAGATTTGTTATTTGTTTTTTTAAATATTGCACCAAATTTTTCAGAGCTGATCTCCAAACTCGCCACCAAAAAAAACTTCCAACAAAAAAATGAAAAAAAAAAGGAAGAATTCTTCCTGCTTGGCCCAAGAAAGTGCTTTGTGGAGGTTGGGTTGAAGTTTGTTGAATATTGATGCAAATTTTGAAACTAAAATATGCATCAAACCCTCATTCCCATGGAATCATAACCTGCTCTGAAACCACTAATCTAGATCTTGGGGGGAGGTCCTCAAGGTCTAAAAGATTGAAATTGATCTTGGGGGGAAGGCCCCCAAGATTTGAAAAATTGAAATTTATAGAAGAAAAAGAGGATAATTCCCAATAAAAAAAACCACAAAGAAACGTTTTATTAAAACAGATAATCATTGTAAGGACTACATTGTGGTGGAAAATCTGTCCCTTTACAAAATGTGACTTGTTACTTATAGTATTTTTTAGTTACAATACCACAGGTCAATTCCATGGGTGGATGTCACAATACCATGGGTCAATTCCATGGGTGAATGAACACCATGGGTCGATGTCACAATACCACGAGTCAATTCCATGGGTGAATGAATACCATGGGTGGATGTCACAATACCATGGGAAATTACCATGGGTGAGTAAATACCATGGGTGGATGTCACAATACCATGGGCAAATACCATGGGTGGATAAATACCATGGGTGGATGTCACTTACAATACCATGGGTGGATGCCACGTACAATACCATGGGTAAATTCCATGGGTGGATGAATACCATGGGTTGATGCCATTTTCCATTCGGATCAGGCAGGGAGGTTGATGTGCAGGTGATGGGTGGATGATGTGGGTTGTTGTAACAATGTGGTTGGGGACATGGTGAGTCCAACCTCCACACGCCAAACGATTTTCACATGGGATGGGAGGTTATTTTGTGCAATGCGCACCTAGGTGCACAACTAATGGGCACAAGACATGCATCTTGGGTGGTTTCATCACACACCACCTATGAGTTTTAACCACCACACATATTGGCAGTGCGGTGTGATTTTTACTGTCGATATATGCAATCATGGGACATTAGCTGTAGGGGGTACAACTCCCAAGTTGGCATTAGGGTGACATCACATGACCCATGACATCACATTGGCATTACCCGAACCATTTTTTTTAAACATTGCATTGGTTCCCTTAGAATTTTGTAGCTTTTCAAGCAAAATTAACATGATTCTTCCAAATAAAAATTGTTTATAGCACATTAAGTAGATGACATCAACATGGTGACATGGCAATACCTGGAACCACCATGTGATAGGCACATTTGGCAACTTCTTATCAGTAAAAAGCTCAAATATGGGTGACACATGGCACCCCTCATGGGCTTCCACATGGAATGATGACATCATCATGCAAATGACCAGGGACCACTAAGGATCGAGTCATAAGGACCTTGGCACAAAGATTAATGGAAAAGTTTAATGGCTTGGTCATATGTTTTAGTCATATGGTTTAAGGTCAAACCTTTAAGGCATGAGCATCAACCCATGGTCGAGCCCCAAGACCATGAATCAATAATTATTTGTGTGTCCAAGTGTTGGGAGAAGAACAACATGGTGAGTCAAATTTGTTATGAGTTTTGCAGTTGATTGAAGTTGTTTACCTATTGTTATTGAATTGGAATCATTTCAAGTGAAGGATGAGTTTTTTGTTTTCATTATTATTTTGGTTTATTAGTTGAATACTACAATGACGCCATGGAGAACAAGATGGATGTATACGTTTTACTGTTGTGAAGGACTAAGCTTGACAACTGGTCACAATGTGACTCAATGCCACAAAGTTTTAATGTAGGAGTGTTATATAGGACTAAGCCTACCAAATAGTTACAATGTGACTCAACATTGCAAAGGACTAAGCTTGGCCAATAGGTTTGATACATTGCATAGTGAGTCATTTCCATCAAGGACTAGCCATATTTATATGTTTTGATATAACATAGATCATTGAGGTGCAACGGAGGATAGACCTAGTCAATCAATTTGATACGTTACACAGTGAGTCAGTGCCACCACGGACTAATCATATTATGCATATTTTTTTACATAACCTAGATCGTCGAGTTGACATAGAGGACAGACCTGGCCAATCGATTTGATACGTTGCATAGTGAGTCGATGCCATAAAGGAAACATTATGCCAGCTTTCCATATATATATATTTGATATAACACAGAGGTGTGTTCCCCCCCACCCCCCTGCCATTTGAGTTGAGATCCATGATAATAAAATTGTTCGTAAGGAGATGGAAGGATCAGTCAAGTTGGATCCTAGAGAAATTCAGAGTTTTCTCATCATCGAGGTCAGTTCCTCAATCAAGTTAGAGCCTAGAGAAATACTTTGGTGCTTGGTCATCATCGAGGTTGGTGTCTCAATCAGGTTGTAGCCTATAGTGAGTGCTTGCACATTTTCATGGTTGGTGCCTCAATCAAGTTGTAGCTTACCGCAACTAGAAACTTGTGTATATTGGGGGTGGGTGCCTCCTGTTATCTCGTACAATTTCCTAGGCTAAGGAGGAGATCAAAAGAGGTAACCTCGAACCACTTTCAGTTCAGTAGCTAGCCCTACTGAACCAGAGAGGGAAATCTCTAAGGATTTGTCAATGAATTACTAAAAGAAATAGGTTTTAGGCTAGATATGCAAGTTTTTTTTGAGTATTTGTGAATTTAGGGCTTTAAATTTGCTAGACTAGGGTTTAGAGTAGGTAATTAGGTCTAGGCTTCAAGTATGCAAAGACGAGTATAAATAGGAGCTAGATATCAGTGTGTTATGGTGCACTTAGAGTGATTGCCAATGTAGTGTAGATTTGTGAGTTTAAAAGAATCTAATGAGCATGTGAAAGCATGAATTCATTATATTTGGAAGAAAGGAAACACAAGTATGAATTCCACATAAACAGAGCTTAAATTCAAGATTTTTGTCTATATAACTACAAGGAAATTCATAGGAACAAGATACATCATGTAAAGAGAGATGATTTATCCATTAGAAACTGATAGTAAAAGGAAACAACACCATAGATTCATTGAACTAGAGTTCATAAAATGTAGCTGCAACTGCTCCTGTATGTGCTGAAGAGAACGTAAGACACAAGCCTTCTCCACAAAAGTCCAACCCTTCTCTCAAAATGAGAAATGATACATATAGACTCAATTGAACCACTTCCCCACCTTCAAGAGTCTAATTACTAGGTGGTAGAACTATTTCCAAGATTCTCTCAACCAACAGGTGATAGTGAGGAGGTCAAATACAAACACTTCTTATGGACTTTATTTTGGATTTTGCTTCCTTAATGAGGCCTAATAAACCATAAAAACAACCGATCATGTCTATTTCTTCATTATTACATCATATAACCTCAAACTAACTTCAATTACATTAAGGGTTTTGACTTTATCCAAGTCAAACTGAAAACTAGGAAATTTACACAGTGAAATTTAAATTTAAAACACAGAAATTTGCAGAAGCACAATGCAAAATTTTGATCCCACTTTCATATGCCTTCATGAGGTCAAAATAAAGATATGAAAGAATGGTCAACTATATTTTCAAGTTTAGTTTCCAGAAAACCTTGAATTTTTTAAAATTACCCATGGGAAGGCCTTCAAAAATTCATTCTCCCAAGGTGTCTCCAGAAGCACAGCGCCAGTCAAAAAGAGGGGCAGAATGTTGATTTTTGACCCCCTTTTCTCAATTTTTCTCAAAATTTGGGCCCTCTCTGAAAAATATGATAAAATGGGTTTTCAGAGGATGCCATGAGATTTCCAAAACTGTAAACCATTTGTCATTTGGATTCCTAAGGAGAAAGCGTAGTGCCAAGGTGCTGCACTTCTGTGACTAGCCAATTTTCTAAATTTGGCACCAAAATAGCCAAAAAACCAAAAATGTTCAGAATTCTTTCAAAATTGGTCATGAGCTGCAAAATTATGTATGTCAAACCCTCATGGATTCTTCAGAAAAAATCTCTAACTTATCCCTCTCATTTTTGTCCTTTAGGGTTTCTTTGAGCTTGTTTTCCAACTATTTGAGCTTGATGTTACATATCATGTTCCTGGTTTGATAGTGATGTGCCATGTGCCTTAGTAGCTGGTTATATTTGTTGGATTTGTCAAGAAGATTTTCCAAGTGTTCATTGACCTTATCTAACCAATAATATTTTTCCTCATTGATCTCTAAGGCAATTTTCTCCTCCATGTCTAGGTCTTCATCTAGAAAAATGTGTTCTTTCTCCTCATTCAATGCCTTCTTGAGTCCCTTGGTCCTTAGCCTCTTTTTCTTGCCTTGTTTTTCGGTCTCCTCAGGTTCACTAGGCTCCAATACTCCTTTGCCTTTGCTTGCTTTCTGAAACGATTTAGCTTTCTCTTTCTCCATGATGAGTTATCTAACTTTTAGCTGACTATTTTCTTGTTCTAGGAAGGAGATAACAAACCTTGATCTTGCCATGTTGTCCATGAGTTCTCTAATCTGAGAATATTTCTCTTTGATAGTATGTTGCATGTTTAAAGGCTCATTTTATATTTCCATGTCCACCAACTCAAATTCATGCTCAATCAAGTCTTCATCCTGTACCTGTGATCCCTGATTTGCTGATGTAGAAGGCTTGGCCCCTTTCTCAATATGAGAAGTAAACACAAGCCTTTTTCCTCTTTGATATATTCTAGTCACCTTAGGTTTAGGTTTCGTAGGAACCTCCACTATTTGGCTTGATGATCCTACTTCCATCTGTTGTGTTGGTATGTGTGGATGTTGAACTGAAACATTAGTCTCATGCCATTTCAAAGTTGTTGTCTATGAAAGAATCGCATTTCATGTTTTTCTCTGCACGCTGATGGAGAACTACAACATTTATCAAGCTATGATGAAAAATACTAGGGTAATGTTATTTTTTTTCACCTATACCTTCTTGAACATTTTGATAAGGCTTCTACACAAATAATTGCACATATTGAGAGGGTTTTGAGCTGTGAAGTGCATTAGAAGCTGGATGTGATAGGCATACAATCTAGAAAACCTAACCTCACATGTGAAAAATTTCATGACAACCTTCATTAATGGAGCATACTTCTCCAACAAGTACCCAAATGGGATGATGTGTGTATGGGTCTCCCTGTAGGGTGTTTTCAAGAAGGATCTGTAATGTTCAAGATCCAAATTCATGCCCTTAAACCAGTATTATCCATGATCAGGTATCCCTATAGCAAGTGAAAAAAATGTAAACTCAACCCTAGCTATGATGCCCCTTTCCCCTTTCAGATGAGTGGTTATCCAATCTGTCAATTGTTCATGAAAACCTACTTCACATACCCTTTTGCAAAACTCTAGACAATTTACATCTTCAAAACACTGTTTCATGAAGGGCGATGAGTTGATTTCATTGCAGTTGGTAGGTTCATATCTGAGGATTTTGCCTTGTTTATGGTGTTTTTTCCTCTTTTGTGAAGAATCTCCCTCCATGATGGTAGAAACCATAAAATCAAGAAAATGGAAAAACAATGAGGAATGAGTGGAAAGATAAAATGAGGGGTTTGAGGAATGGAAATGATGGTAGGGAAATTTTTATGAGATGGATAGGGATTGAAAGAAACTTATGAAGCCTAAATTAAGTGAAATGAGGGAAAGGAATGCTTATGAGAAATTGAAAAATAGAGCTTCTAGGAAATCTGCTCAAACTGCTAGGTATGAGCTAGGGTTTAGTTAAAGGTAAGGCAATTTGATGATTTATAGGTTGTTTAGTGAATCAAAGTTTATTTTAAACATGTACAGAGGTGTGAGGTGGAAGATTTACATGTTTAGAATATCAAAACTAGACAAACCATCAGTTACCCTAGCTTGCAACATGAAAATTTTACCTAAAACCCTAGATGAAGAGAACTTGCATTTGAATTCATCTTGCTAAAGGAAAAAGGTAAGAAAAGTGTTATACTTACTTGTAGACAAGCTTAAATTAGCAAAAAATTAGATTGCAAGCTCCAAAGTTGAATTTGGGTGAGTTTTGAAAGGTTTCAAGTTGCTCTGGCACAAGTGCAGCATAGTGTCTGGAAGCGCAATGCTGGCCTCAGAAGCGCAGTGCAGTCTCTAGAAGCACAACGCCAACAATTTTGGACCAAATTTTCCTAGAAACCCGTGTTTTTTTTTTCCAATGGGGGGGAGAGATCGATGAATAAAGGAGAATATAAGGAAAATGAAATGATTTTGGGACCTTTTGAGTTTTTATAGGTAAGTATGATTCACTTTTGAATAGAAATGGGCCCCACATACCTTTCCAAAACCTGATTTTTCACCTTTAGAACTGAGTCACTTTGGAGAGTTGAAACCTAAGTTGCTTTTTACCTAATTTGACAGTGAGACTTATTCTTCTGGAACCTTTGAGATTTAAACCATGAAGAACTTATGAAAATTCTTCAAACTTATGCCAAAGAACTGATCATCATGATTCATTTAATGTCGTATTTACACATGATGATGATGGACCTTCAAACCCTAATGACTTAATGAAGACATGAGACTGAGTGGAATGGTAATGATGATGACTGATATAATGAAAACATCATTTTTATTATGATTCCTTCTTCTGAGTGAGGTAGGTGACCAACATGTGTGATTTTTCCAAAAGAATGAATACATTCATAGACAAACTAGCAAGTGACCAAATTTTACTCTATAAACCTAGTGACATGATAAAATTTGACCTTGAGACTCCTGACAGACTTGGTAAAAGAATATTTGATCACTGGTGACAAGCAGACAAGATTGACACTAACACCTCCAACATGTAGGTTCTTGCAAATATATGTAATAAATTGAAGATACAAAAGAAGAAGAAGTTGTGGTTTTCTTCGATATGGGTTTCACGTAAAAGCTTGTGTCTCCCCTTGTTGTTGTGATAACTTCTTAATGTTTTGTTGATGTGATGGTAACTTTATAATGCATATTTCTATCTATTTATTTGTTGCAAATGGTTATGATTTATTGATGTATAGTTTTTCATTAATGAAAAGTTGTGAAATGGTTAAGTTGATCTCACACTGATTCACCACCCCCACCTTTAGTGCGATCTTTGGACCAACACTAGGTTCCTAACCAATCTTCTAGCTAAAATGGATCAAGATCAATTTCTTCCAAGCCTATTGTAATATCGTCAAGATCAAGTCTTAGAAGGATGCTTTGTCTTCTGCAAAACTCTTTAAAAATTATAGCATCACAAACTCACTGATTTATTTCCCTCATTTGAAAAGAAGCCAAACCCTTAACTTTCTCTAAATTTCACCCAATAGCTTTATGTAATTCTTCTTATAAAATATTAATTAAGATCATGGTCAACAAATTAAAAAATATACTTCCCAAACTAATTGTTGAAAATCAAGAAGGCTCCATGCAAAAGTGCTATATCATAAACACTATTTAATGATTCAAGAAGCTATTGATTCTAGCTGTGCAAGCAAATACAAAGGTATGATTATTAAAATTGATATGCCCAATGCCTTTGATAGGATAGGACACTCCATTCCCTTTCATTTTCTATTCAAATTAAATTTATTTCCCTCTTTTATTTGGTGGGTATCGTCTTCCATCAGAAATCCTTGGGTTTCCCAATTGGTAAATGGGAGATCCATTGCCTTTTTTTCAGGAAGTCAAGGGATATGATAAGGCCCACCTCTCTCCCCTCTTCTTTACATATTGTGGATGAATATTTAAGTAAGAAATTTGAAGCAGAGTGGTGCTCTAATAATCTTTTAGGAATTAAATTAGAAAGGGGAGTCAAAATTATGAATCATTCTTATTTTATCAATAATGTTAGGTATGTGTTATATTATTTTCTCCATTAATGCCACATGTTGTATGCTACACCAAGTGTAGAGAGGTTGGCAATCCCCCTTGTTTGTATTGGGAATGTGTTATATTCTTTGCATGACTATCCGCACACATCGTACAATGTGTGATGCACAATTGGGGGTGGGGGTGCCAGGGGGTCACAAGAAGGGAAACATGTCCCCTCCCCCTATTCAGTGGGTTTGGAAGTAGCATCCCCACATGGTTTTGCTAGAAGCAATTCTATGGCACATGTTGGTTTTGTAATTTTGGTTAAGGAACTTCAAATATAATATAATCTAGGGTAAATGAACTGGTGGTTCATGGATACCACACAATATATATGTTGCAATATAACAATGTACAGATGAATATATATCGAAAAATCTTGCTAGTTTTCTCAGTTATGGGTTTCTGGGATAAATTATTTATGCTTAAGTGTGTGTTTTTCATTGCATCTTTTATGTATTATTAAGAATTTTTTTTGTAGCAATCAATTGTATAGGGTTAAAACCTACAATTCATGAAGGTTGTGACCCCCCCCCCCCCAAAAAAAAAAAAAAAAAAAACTTTTGAGCGACTTTTTACATCTATTTTAGGTGGTTTTTGTCACATGGTTTTTTCCTTAAGAAATTTTGTGGCACACGGTAGTTTAGCCCATGGTTTTGTAGTTTTGGTTAAGGAACTACGATTGTATTCTAATCTAAGGTAAATGGATTCATGGTTTATGGATGCTGCAAGATATACACACGCACACACTATATAAAGAATAATATATTGAAAAATAATTATAGTCTTCTTAGTTTGGTTATCTAGGGTAAAATATTTGTGTTAATGTGTGTGTTTTCCATTAAGTCATTTTTGTTATATTAACATTATGTTTGCAACAACTAATTGTACATGTTTAAAATGTACATTTGGTATCAGAACAATTTTGGTTTCATGGGAACATTTTTGTGGCTAAGGGGTTTTGATCATGCTTGCAGTAGGCCCTGTTATAATGGGAGATCTACAAAATTGATTCTTATGGTGAAAGGAAATGGCGAGTAGTTCAAAGATAGAGATCAATAAATTCAATGGGTAGAGTTTTGAGTTGTGGAAGCTCAAAATGGAAGATCTATTGGTGGTAATGAATCATTGTGGATTCATGTATTGCACCAAAAATGATGTTGACTGAAGACTAGACCAAGTTGGGTCGAAAGGAAAATAACACAATACAATTGTGTATAACATATTCAATATTATTGAATGTTTCAGGAGAAGCTAACGTACAAAGGCATTGTAGAAGAAGTTAGGGACTTGGTATCAATCTAAGTCCTTGGTAAACAAATTGTTCCTATGGAAAAAGTTGTATAACCTAAGGATGAATGATGGAGACTCAATGATAGGGCATCTAAATGTCTCCAATATTGTGGTAAGTCAATTGTTATCTTTTGATATGAAAATTTCAAATCAATATAAGTTTATCAATTTGTTGTGTTTTTTAGCATACTTGTGGGATAGTTTGGTTGTTACCATATGTAGAGAAATGCAACTAATTTTAAGTTTCAGTGACATAGTCTCATCCTTATTAAGAGGATATGAGACAAAAAAACATGGAATGTCAGAACACAGATGCATTTTCTGTAAGATGATGCTCGCAAAATAGAAATAAAAATAAGTCTTCAAGTGGGAGATATAAATATAGAGGAAGATCTAAATCTTCAGTAAAAGTCATAAAGGCACATGGAAATGTGGAAAAGAAGGTAATTGCAATAAAGGTTGTAAATCCAAAATTGTTGAGAAAATAAAAGGATCTAAGGATGCTCCTACAAAAGTAGAGGGAATTCAAAAATACAATTTTATAATAAATTTATTCATGATTTTTATTTTTCCTTTTATTAAATATGGTTAAAAATTAAAATAGGCTAAAAACTACATAGAGTTAAAATTTTAATATATTTAAAAAAAATTAAGAAAAAGGTTAAAATTTTGTTTATTCCCTGGATGCGGGTGTATAGACAGGTTTCAATTTTGATGGGACAGGGGTGGCGCGAGGTGGGACGACACCTGCCCACCCAGTACAGAATGGTAACTCGGTTTATGAATGGAGGCTCTCGGTATTTGGAATGTGCAGTGTTCATTTGGTTCATGTTAAGCGGCTCTGGATCTCCCATCCTGTCCAACGCTCTGGTTTATGCCTTCACACGCTCCGGCTCGTCACAGACCTCGACTCTATTCATTGCTATAGTTATGGCGGATGCTTCTCAAGACATGAAGGAGGTGGTCACTTTAAGGCTCAGCGATGAGCTGGCTGAGGAGCAGCTTACGTCAATTCATCGGAAGAACTATCTCGCTTCTGGTCTCAACTATAGTTTCTGTTTATATAATTTGGGCTCCGTCATCTCTTATACATCTTGTAGCTTGAAAGGGGAGGCTGCTCTGAAGCTGTGCTCTGGTCTTTCGGTGGAGCCGCCTCCATCATTCCCCTGGTTATACTCTTGGGCCTCTGGCTTTCGCTTTGTAGTCTCTCTGATTTGTTCTAGCCATGTCATTGTTGCTGCCCCGCCTTGCTTTCTTCCCGTCACTTCTATCTCCCCAATGCCTCGTCATCGCCATAGAATGCGGTATCGCAGAGGCCATCCTCGGTGCATGCCATCCAGCCCTTCCTTCGAGTCGCCGTCCCTTTCAAGCGATTTCTTTTTCGGCCACTACCCTCGCACTCGAAGTGGGAGAGGGCGTCTTCTTGCTGCTAGCCACTATCCAGTGCCTTCTCCCTCGTCTGGCTCTGCACTCTTCACCTTCAATAGCTCTTTGAACCGCCCAAGAATTACCGCTCACATTTCGGTGGTCTTCCATGAGGAAGCTCAGGAGGGAGAGTCTAGCTCTCATCAGGAGGGTCTGGGCTCTGTCTTTCTTCCGTCTTCGAACCTCTAGATGGGAATTGGCAACGCGTCTTTGCAGGTTCCAAAAGCTCAAGCTCGCAGCGCTCAGGCGGTGGTGATGGCGCCGGCTGATCCTGGCCCTTCCAATTCTGAAGCAGCTCTTGTAGGGGATATGCCGGATACAGGTTGGTGCCGGATAATTGAAGAACCTCCAGATGATTAGTTTGCTCACTGTTACCTTGTTTTTGTGCCATGCGGCCCATACTATTGGGCAAGTTTTTGTTTAGAGTGTTATGTGGAATTTTAGTTCTTTTTTGAATTTTTGTAAACACTGTAATATCAAGAAGCTCATAAGTTGTTCCCCTGCATGGGATCCGATAAATGGTTCAAGACTAAGCTCCTTGACAGGGGGCAGTCTCATTCTATGCTTATCTTGACAACTTTGCCTCTCTTCAGGGCAGTGTCTTTGACTTCGGTCTCGATTGTAATTTTACTCCCTTTCTGTTAATAGATTAATCTTATTTAAAAAAAAAAAAAATTGTTTATTAAGTATTTTAAAATATAAAATAAATATGGTTAAAATTTTAATATATTTATAAAAAATAAGCAATATGTGAAATTTTAATATATTTGTTTAATACATCTATTTAATTAGATGCTTGAAACACATTATTTAATAAATATATTTTGAAATTTTAACTAAAACTGTAATAAGCAAATATAATTTCCCTTCAAACAATTAATAATACATAAATTTGATAATGTATTAATAAATAATTTATTAATTAAATTAAATATTTAAACATTGTTTTTTTTTATGAATAATTTGTAAATTAAACTGAATTTTAGTAATTGATTTTTTAAAGTTGTTTTAATAAAAGAATAGAATTTAAAAAAATTCATATAAGAAATAGATATTTAATGAAGAAATTGATTGAAATGTACACTTTTAGATCTATTTACATTTTGTTTGGGAAAACATATTATCCCATACGAGAATAACACTTTTAATGAAAATTCACATGACAAGATTAAAGGTCTTAATACCAATATTTTTACTTGGCTAAAATTTTTTAAGAGGGAAACGATCCATAACTCTAGTTAGTGTGGCCACTTGAGGCAATTTTATTAATGCAGAATCAAATTTATATAAGAGAGATTTCAAATAATTGATCATCAACAATGACCCTTTATTCTTTTTAAATAAATATCATGGACCAATCAAGTTTTAATACTAGAGATGAATCACTGGTAGTATTAAGGAGAATATGAGACGTCATATCATTCTATATCTAAAACATATTGTGATACGGTATGATTACAATGCAACTAGTACATACTAAAGGCACACACTTTTACCTAATAGACACATTACACCAAGTTAAACTTAACTAAATCCTAAGTGTCTAAATATTCTACCCTCCCCTTTTAAGAGCAATTTGGGATAGGATTGAAGGAGCCTATCCCCCCTTAATGACAACTTCCTAAAATCCTAACATAGATCAAAGTTTATTTAATATTATATATAATATCCTGACAACTATCTTTATTAATATTTTTTGAACTTATTCTTAACCCCCTTATTAATTTATGTAGTATTCTTAACAACATGCAACTAATTTATAACTAAATTTAGAAGATTAAATTATTTATAACTTATTTTAGATTATTAAATAATTTATATAATTCCTACTACCTTTTTAAGAATTTTTAGATTTTTTAGTTACATGTTTAACTAATCTTCAGCGACTAGTTTGCAATGACTAACCTTGGGCAATGATGCTTCCCTGCTATTTATTCATGAAGATTTTATGAATTTTCACCTTGTCATGAGGATGAACCACATTAGTTGGTTTGAAACGTCGGCCAAATCCTAATGATGTGATTAATCCGAAAGGAATTTATCTACAATATAGATCACAAAATTCTCAAATCTAACAAACTTTTCTTTTATATGAGACTTTATGAAAATGTCTGAAATTTGATCATTTGATGGGAAAAAGAGCACTCCAATAACTCAATCATGAATGAGTTTTCTGATTAATTTCATTTGTAACTTAATGTGTTTGCTATGTTGAGGTTGAATTTGATATTTAGTGAGCTTGGTGATGCTTAGATTGTTGTACGAGAAGATGTTTGTATGATCTTTTTGGAATTCAAAATTTAAAAGGATTTTGCAAATCCATGAGACTTCTTGACTTGCATTAACTACTGCATGATATTCTAATTGTACTAAAGAAACAAAAATATCCTATTGCTTCTTACCAGGCCAAGTTACAAGTCCATATCAAAGATTGGGAATATAACCTATAGTGAAATTATGATAATCAGGGTCATCAACCCAATTTGAGTCAATGAAACCAAGCAACAAAGGAGTACCCCCTGAACTTTAATGTATCCCAAATTGAATTATACCTTAGATATGTTGAAGTATCATTTTTGCTTCTTTCTAATGACTTTCATGGGGTGTTTACATATACCAAGCACCAAGACCTACAATAAAGGAAATATCAATATGGGTATGATTAAAGTATAAGAGGCTACCAACTAATTGATAGTAAAAAGTAGCATCAACTTTACGTGTAGTGTAGGTGGTAGCAGGTTTGACTCTAGACTAAAAGGAGAAGGGGTTCGTTTACAATCTTCTACGTGAAATTAATAAAGAAAATCACATGCATACTTACATTGGGAAAGATAAAACCCTTCCTTGGCTTGTTATACTTGGAGGCCAAGACAATAATGCAAATATCTAAGCCTGTCATTTCAATCTTCTTTTAAGGATTGATTTCACATGGGTTAAAAGTTTTAGGTCACTACATGAGGATAAGAGCATAAACATAAAGAACAAGGATTATGAGATGGCTTCATACTTTCTTGGTGTAGACATTAGGGTCATAATGACACCTAGAGAATCTAACGTCAAGAAGAAACCTATCCATATTTTCATGTTAATCTCAAGGACCTTGTTTAAGAACATAAAGAGATTTCTTAAGGAAACAAACAAGGTTGGAGACACTCTAAACATAGTTAGGAGGTTGTTCCATGTAGATTTCTTCTTGTTGTTAGAATAATTGAAATCAAGACACTGCTAAGAGAGGGGGTGAATCAATAGTGTAACCGAATTAGACAACTCTTGACAATTTATACTTTTCAATCACTTTAACAACTACTCATGGAATCGACATCATAACTTAATCATGTAAAACATAACATCATAACCATTATCATATACATGTTCAACATACATAAGACATCAATCTTCCTTTTATTTCTTTTGACAAACACAAGATTCAACTTGATTACATCATTTCCCCACAAGCTACTTGTAGATTTGTCAATTGCTACTAAAAGGAACTTCTATCCCTGCTTGTTTATTAGTTCTCATTGAAAGGGATTCTTGCCCTTCCTAGTTTATCACCCACTGTGTTAGGGTCCAACCCTAACCCCTTTATTTATGTAGTAAACCCAATAGGGTCAAGTCATAGTCATAATTAGTTAAAGAGTTAATAAAGCTCGTATTAATAATTGTAAGTGGTTGACCCACATTTAAGAAAGGGACCACAGTTAGTTGCAAATGGGCCATTGTATTAGATAAATGGTACTGACAGAACCATGGTAATGACCCATGGTATTGTATGTATTAATCCTATATAGAGGCTAGAGACTCCACATTAAGAAATATCGAGTCTTATTTTGTAATCAAGCTCTGCTCTGTTGGAGGTTGCCCCCTCGAAGAGGCAAGTGAACATTGCTTTCTTCTCTGAATAATAAAATACTTGTTGTTTTCTCATTTTGTTCTATGTTCTGGGTTGTATTTCTTCGCATATTTGGTATCATAGCACTTTCCAGGGCCGGTGGTACCTCCATTTTTGACAGATTTTTTTTTAGGCTAGAGACATGTTCCAATGTCTTTAAACCAAGAGATCTATCATTGAGCGCATAAACCTGTGGATTTGGGGAGGCATTCACGCAGGAAATACAAGAGGTGGTCATGCTTGTTGGACTCCCTTATAACCCCTGTGGGTACCCCTTCGAGTAGTAGCGCATTAGATAGAACCGCGCACAGACTACCTTCCACGTACCCTTTGGGTATATCAGAAGCCCCTAGGTTCACCTAAAACCTCGCCTTAGATAAGTTGTCGGCCGTCTTACTACTACAGTACACTGAGAACAACACTCGGGGAGATTACTCACGCATACGATGTGGTAGTCGGGTAGTACGGCTAAGGGTACGGTTGATCATCCTTAGTTAGTGCCATGAAAGATTAGGTCGAGTACTATTGTTGGACCCCTATGTATCTTGCGATCTGTAGCACCTGACACTCCTTTGAGACCATAGTTCCCTCGACTCTCTGAAGATTGCCCATTATCTTATTTTCTAGATCAGATCCACCAGTTGGGGTTCTACTACCGCAGTATGATTCAGATCTAGCAGTTGGGGTTTTGTCGCTGCCACAACAAAAAAGATCCACCAGTTGAGGTTCTACTGCCACAGTCCCATTTAGATCTAGCAGTTGGGGTTCTATTGCCGCCGCAATCCAACTCACGTTTAGCCGTTGGGGTTTCGCAAGTATACCTGACCATCTGCACAGTAAGGCTTGTGGCTCCTATAGTCTAGGCCTGATTTTTGCAGGACATTGGGCAGGATCAAGTTTTCTGGAATTTTGCCACTGCAGTATTGATCAGCGGGGAGTAAAACTCTATTCAGAGTAAAAAAGAAAGAAGACTTCCCGGGATGCTTACAAGAGACTTAGCCCATAAGATTCAGGACGATGAGGTGATCGCAATGGTACCATTCACTTGTCAGCTTTAATTTTTAGGCGGTCCAAAATTGTTTTCAAAGTGACATCAAGTGACCAAGATCTATGTATGGTAGAAACTAGAGATCAAGTCATGGCCAACGAGAAGATCGAGCGCCTTGAACAAAAGATGGAGTATTACCAGGAACAGTTGCAGAAATTCATGGCATAATTCAATATGAGCATGTCGAGGTTGCATCTGGAGGCACATGGTATTAATGAAGACCTTGAAGGTGAATCTAGCCATCATATTCACTTCCATGGAAATCACCAACATTCCCACCCTCGGCCACCCAAGTTGGACATGTATAAATTTGATGGCTCTAATCCGGAGTATGGGTAGCACAAATGGAACAATATTTCATTCTGAATGATATCTGAGATGATCAAACTAAACTATGTGTGGAAGCCATTTACTTGGAGCAAGAGAGATGGCAATGGTGTTAGTGGCATCGGAAATGCTATCCTGGGAACATAACTTGGAAGGTGTTCTCAAAATCTCTTTGTGACTGCTTTGATAGAGAATTTGATTTTTTGGGTCGTCTTACTAAGCTCCGACAGACAAGCACAGTAAAATACTACATTTCTACCTTTGAGACATTGGCCATCCGCACAGAAGGTCTAGGAGATGAATTCTACTTGGAATGTTTCATAAGTGGTCTCAAAGAAGCCATCCAAACCCCTGTCCGGATGCACCACCCATCTACATGGATAGACGCTTGCACAAAGGCTATCAAAGTGGAACGTGCTTTAGTTGCCCAGTCTCCTTGTCTAAATTTCATAGCCAAGGGATGCCCCACCCAAGCTTAGGGCCCTACCCAAACATTTAATGTTCAAAAGGTGTCTCCAACAGTAATGGCTGAAAGAAGAAAACAAGGATTGTGCTACTACTATGATGACAAATACTCCCTGGTCCATAAATGCAAGGAACAAAAATTATTTCAAATTGATGTTACTAATCACAGCTCATCTGAGGAAGCCCCACCCCTTGGGGGACCAGAGGACGAAGTTGAGGAAACTCAGTAGGACAATGAGCTCACTGCTACACCAGAGGAACCAGTTATCTCACTACATGCTTTGGCAGGCATTTCTCTGCCCCAAACTCTCAAAATCAGAGGCTTTATTAAACATTGCCATGTAGTAGTATTGATTGATAGTGGCAGCACTCATAACTTTATCCATCAACGAGTCTGAAGCTTTTCATTGTTTTGTAAGGGCAGTCTCTAATTTCCAGGTTCTGATTGTTGATGGGGAAACAATGAAATGTGAAGGCCACCACGAAAATATTAAACTTTAGATGGGACACTACCACCTAAAGACCCACATGTTTGCGATTAACATGGGTGGTTGTGACATTGTCTTGGGTGCTGAATGGCTTCGCACACTAGGCCCAATCACAATGGATTTCTAGGAGTTATATATGAGCTTTAAGCAGAATGACCACATGCATACACTCCGTGGACTCCAGGCAGGTGCTCCTTCTATCATTAGCTCACATCGAATGGATTTTTTTTTGAAAAAAGGCCATCATGGAGTTATCGCCTAGTTTAATGCCATCCAGGCCATAGAACCCACTACTCTTCATATTCATCCTAAGATGCAACAGGTCTTAAACCGCCATCAGTCAGTATTTGACAAACCTAAAGAGCTTCCACCCTCTAGAGGGGAACATGATCATAGCATCACTTTGGTCCCAGGGGCCCAACCACCTAATGTGCACCCATATCGATATCCTTTCACCCAAAAGAATGAAATTGAAAAAATCATCAAGGAACTCCTTGAAGCAGGTGTTATTCATCCTAACATTAGCCTTATTCATCACCATTGGTCATGGTGCTCAAGAAAGATGGGGAATGGCGCATGTGTCCAAAATTTCGGGCCCTCAACAAGCTAACTGTCAAAGACAAATTCCCTATCCCAGTTGTTGATGTTTTGCTTGATGAACTACATGGTGCTCAATTATTTTCCAAGCTAGATCTTCGCTCTAACTATCACCAAATCCGCATGAAGGAAGTAGACGTTCCTAAGACTACTTTCTGCACTCATAAAGGCCATTATGATTTCTTGGTCATGCCATTTGGTCTTTGGAATGCTCCATCCAATTTTCAAAGCCTCATGAATCACCTGCTGAAACCATATCTTCGAAAATTTGTCCTCATGTTCTTTGATGAAATTCTCATCTACAACCTAACCTAGGAAAAACATCTCCATCATGTAGACCTGATCTTGCAACTGCTCCGAAATCACAAATTATTTGTCAAATTGTCCAAGTTCTCTTTTGGCGCAGAAGAATTTGAGTATTTGGGACACATTGTGGGTCGTGAAGGTGTCAATGTTGATCCCAAAAAGATACAGGCAATGCAGATTGGCCCCAACCAAAAACCTTGAAGAGTCTAAGGGAATTCTTAGGTCTCACTGGCCACTATCGTAAATTTGGCTATAATTATGGTCGCATTGCTAGACCCCTGACTAACCTTCTTAAGAAAAATTCATTCCTCTGGACTGATGCAGCACAACAAGCATTTGTGGCTCTCAAATAGGCCATGTGGTCCACTCCAGTATTGGCACTACCCGACTTCACCAAATCTTTTGTGATTGAATGTGATGCTTCAAGTACTGGTATTGGTGTTTTCTTAATGCAGGAAGGTCGACCCTTGGCTTTCACCAGCCAACAACTAAGTGGGAAACATTTGGTACAATCTACTTATGAGAAAGATATCATGGCCATCTTACATGCAGTAGATACCTAGCGACCATACTTATTGGGAAGATGTTTCCAAATTCGCACAGACCATCAAAGCCTCAAATATTTTTTGGAGCAATGTCTATCATCTCCACAACAAAACAAATGTTTGGCCAAAATTTTGGGATATGATTATGAGATAATTTACAAGAAAGGATGTGACAATGTAGTAGTGGACACTTTATCACGCCAATTTGAGGATGAAAGCACCCTGTTATGAATCTCTCTTCCCATAGCAGATTAGATTGAAGAAGCCCGCACGGAATGGTTTTCACACCCCTCTCTCTCCCAACTAATTAATAACTTGAGAGAAGATCCTAATTCCTTAGTTGGCTACTCTTGGAAGGATGAGATTCTTTGCTACAAGGATCGAGTAGTGATATCGCCGAAATCCACCCTCAAAACTCACATTTTGGTAGAATTGCACTCATCTCCAACTGTCAGGCATGCAGGCTTTCAAAAGACTTATGCTCGCACTCATCATTCTTTCTTTTGGACAGGCATGAAGAATGACATTCTTACCTTTGTAGCTAAATGTGATGTGTGTCAACGCCACAAAGGAGAAATAGTCAAGTCACCAGGAACCTTACAACCATTGCCAATCCCTGCCTTTATCTGGATGGATGTTTCTATGGATTTCATTACTGATCTACCAAAGTCAGGCAACAAATCAGTCATCATGGTGGTTGTGGAGAGACTTTCTAAATATGCATATTTTTGCACTCTACCCCACCCATTTACCCCCACTTTGGTGGCTCAAGCTTTCATGGACCAAATCTTCAAACTACATGGCATGCCAACTTCCATTGTGTCTGATCGTGACCCAACTTTCACCAGCAAATTTTGGCAATAACTTTTCAAGCTACAAGGAACCCAACTCCAACTAAGTACTGCCTATCATCCCCAAACTGATGGTCAAACTGAAGCAGTCAACAAATGTTTGGAGACATACCTAAGGTGCTTCACTTCAGAAAAGCAACATCAATGGGTACAATGGCTACCTTTAGCTGAATGGTGGTATAATACTAACTATCATGAAGCCACCAAGGTGACTCCATATGAAGCAGTGTATGGCCAACTCCCACCTTCAGTTATTTCTTATATCCCTGGGTTCTCTAAGGTGCAAGCAATTGATCAACTCCTACAGAATCGTACCGCCATGTTAGCTTGTCTCAGAGAGAATCTCCATCAAGCTCAGAATCAAATGAAGCAAAAGGAAGACCAACATCATTCAAAGCGCACATTTCAAGAAGGGGATCAGTTATTCCTGCGGCTGCAACCATATAAGAAAACATCGCTTAAAGAAAAGGGCTGCCAGAAATTAGCTTCCAAATTCTATGGACCTTATCAAATAATTCAGTGCATTGGAGCAGTAGCCTACAAGTTTGCCTTGCCACCACCTTCAAAAATCCATCCAGTCTTCCATGTATCATGCCTCAAGAAAGTGGTGGGGAAAATTTTCAGAATTCAAACCAATCTACCTGAATTCGATGAGGAAGGTTCACTCTAGCTCCAACTTGAACAAGTCCTCGATATTCATGAAAGAAATCTATGTGGCTACACAATCAAGGAAGTCCTCGTCAAGTGGAAAGACACCTCTCCAGAAGATACGACCTGGGAACCAACCACTATTATTCAGAAGTTTCTGCAGCTTCAGCCTTGAGGACAAGGTTGCTTTTGGTGGGGGAGGGCATGTTAGGGTCCAACCCTAACCCCTTTATTTATTTAATAAACCCAATAGGGTCGAGTCATAGTCATAGTTAGTTAAAGAGTCAATAAAGCCTATATTAATAATTGTAAGTGGTTGACCCGCATTTAAGAAAGGGACCACAATTAGTTGCAAACGAACCATTGTATTAAATATATGGTGTTGAGAGATCCATGGTAATGACCCATGGTATTGTATGTACGAATCCTATATAGAGGCTAGAGACTCCCCATTGAGAAATATTGAGTATTATTTTGTAATCGAGATTTGATCTGCTGGAGCTTGCCCCCTCGAAGAGGCAAGTGAACATTGATTTCATCTCTGAATAATAAAATACTTGTTGTTTTATCATTTTTTTCTGTGTTTTGGGTTGTATTTCTTTGCATATTTGGTATTATGGAATTTTTTGCAGGTCAAGAGCATAATGCACTGCTGAAAGGGACTGCTGCCCCTACTCATTTATCAACCACTATTGAAAGGGCCTCTTTCATCTGCTCATTTATTAGCCACTACTAAAAGTGACTCTTTCCCCTTCTTGTTTATTAACCACTATTGAAAGGGAATCTTGCCCCTGCTTGTTTATTAGCCATTTTTGAAAGGGATTCTAGCCCATGAAATGCAAGCTACCACTTGTTGGCTCTCTTTATCCATCTTTCATCCATTTTCAAACTCAAATCAATAGGCCACTTTCCTTCATTAATACATAAACAACTCACTTCAACTGCTCACCAAAACCACCATTAAGACACCTTCGATAATCTATGATTATTAAACAAATAACAAAACACTTTCAACAATTCTTTGATTACTGAACCAACACCAAAACACTTTCAACAATTCTCTGATTATTGAACCAATCACTAAAACATCATTCAAACCATATCACCAATTTCATCTTTTTAGATATCACATTTGATATTTGATTCACTCTTGATGCATACTCACATTATGCATCAGGTTGCACCAACAACCTCTCACACACCTCTCCCAACCATCATGGTTGCACTCTTGCACACACCTTTTCCACATCTTGCAAATTTGTTTATGCTTATAAAGGAATTTGGATTTATATTTTTGGAGTTGAAGCTTTTGTTATCTTGCTTTTGAATGCTTGCATGAATCTTGTATTTTTTCCTTTGTCATGCTTCTGTCAAGTCATGTAAATGTGCTATTCAAGTCTTCAATCACTACTATGCCATTTCTCTGAGAAAAATTGACTTAAGTTGTTGTTTTCCTCAGTTCTAGTAAGTTATATGATTTAGTTGAGGTTCTATTTTTAGCGAGCTCCAAATTTGATGTTTTTTCTAAATATCCCACCAAATATGTCCATGTTGCTAATTCTTCCACTAACCCCATTCATGCCTGCTTTATGTAATATTTAGCATTTCTGGTGTTATATTTAAATATAACACTTAATGCCAAAATACTTGATGTTAACCCATTCTTGCTTTAGGCTCTAAGCCTTTACCAAAGTCTACTCGCTTTATTTTATGGCCCAAATGGCTTTGTCTTTAGCACTTTGCTAAACGAAAAACTCCACTAAATGACAAATCAAGACTATAGATATGTTTTTCAATAGGTATTCGAAATAAGCCCCAAGATCCTTTTATATATAAAATGTTGCCAATCATAGCTCTACTAGGCCCATTTCTCCCTAGCCCCAAGGGCTTTATTTTGCATTGCAAAGTCTCCATGCCCTTAGTCTTTATGCCACATGAAACAAGTCTTGGTGTTAAAGGTTTGGCCCCCAGCTTCGTTATCCCGATGCTATAACATAAACACCTCTGAGGTTTAAGGATTGGGATGAGTTGTCCCTATGGGTCCTCCTATTACATACAAGAACTAATCAAATCCACACTGGGCTTAACTATTACAAACACTTGCCACATTTCCCAATTCCTAGTCAACCTAACAATCCTCCTTTGTGTGCTTTATAAACCTTCTAGGATAAATCCTACGAGATGACGTAATGCTTGTGTCATCTCCATAACGTGATGCCTCCGTAGTGTGACACGTGTCACCCATATTTTGCCTACTAGGGTACCTAAAATGATTGAATTTTCCTGCCACATCTCCTTCATACTTAATGTCATGTTGACATCATCTCGTCCACTAAAATGCTACATAAATGAATCTTGTTATAGAGGAGAGAAAAGAGTCCCAGGCCATGTGTTTTTCCACCATTTCCTTTGTAAAATATTTAAAGGGTCTCGACCATTTCTTGGTTATTTACCATATTGGCACCTTCCCTTATGCACTCACCTTTGTTCCTTTTGGGCTAGCCTTTGTAGGCTTAGTTGTCAAGTGGGGGCCTTCTGCTTTAAAAATCTACAAATGCAATTGCTTGCCACCTACTGTTGTCAAAGAAATATATCCCATGCTGACATCATCCCTAGTGCTCCCTTCTTCATGTTTCTGAAGGCTATTCTGGGAAAGACCTTTTGGGATTCTCCTGTCAGGATTGCATCATCTTGTTGTTCCATACTATGTGCATCTTTGATCCTTCTAGGGTAAGACCACAAAGATGATTGGGATATTCCATGGCCAATAAGAATTCTCTCTGTCGCAACACTATCCGAGCTGCGTTCACCCGATCCTTTGAATAGCAGGTCCACAAAAATTACTCAACCAATTTTTGGAAAAATGCAAAACTAAACTTACTCCAAGGTCCTCCAACTACTATTAGATCTACTACTTTGAATTTTGGGATCTCATGTTTTACTAGATCTAACTTGTGATCTAGGAGGCTATTCTTGATCTTCCATATACCACTGGAAAGCTCTTTCAAGGCTCTAACCATATAAGTGGGTCCCAAATGTGTTTGAAGTGATCTTATGAGCTAGAAATGTCTTCAAATTTATTTCACCTTTACCAAATATCTCCACAAGTATTGTTCACCAATATGCTTGGAAGCATATGAGCCTTGCAACACCTTTGCCATACATGTGTTAACATTCCTTCTTCTTGAAATATTTTTTACTTTTTCCATTGCAGTACCTTTGATTTGGATACAACACCATTGAATCTTATGACATCCGCCTCCACAACATATGGATACCTCTCATCCTATTATTTTTCTTTGCCATCAATGACAACATATTTCCAACAATACCCCCCTTTGGAATTGATGGCAACACCATGATCAAACAAAAATAACACCAATAATAAAGAAAATATAAGTGCACTTCTTTGTCTTCTCCTCCTTTGGATGTTGCTCCTTTGTGTATTGTTGATTTGATATACTTCCACTGGTGGAATTCTCCTTTTGATTAGTCACTAATACATATCCCCTTTTGTTTGAAGTTCATCTTTTGTTGTTTGATCACCAATTCTACTCCCCCTTTGACATCAATGGCAAAGTTTTCAACATGCTCCCCTTGTCAACAACCTCCCCATATCTTATTGATCTTGTGGACTTGTCAACTACTTCTTCATATGCTAAAAATTTAAGGTATCTCTAATATGATCTTAAGCAACTTCCTTTATTTCCTGTGGAGAAGATTGAGTTGAAAGGAGAGGAGTACTTACTCCCAATCTCTGCCTCAAGTAGTCAAGAGAGATCTCTTGCTAAAACAACACATGCTTGTACAACTAAGCCATGAGAAAAATAATGTCGTCTAGTCTAAGTCTCAGCTAGTCTTACATTCATAATAGTGCCTCCTCCTGGACACATACATCCGACAAACTATCCTATGACCGACACCATAGATTTTTCAACTGATGAAGAATAAAGTACAACACTTAGAAGTACTTATATGAAAACATAAAGGGACTCCCAACAATGCATGCTTAGACCAACAATTCTCCATATACTCTACTTGACAGAATTCTAATGACAACATACTCACCGCATTAAATTGACTTAACATAAAAAATAAAAACAATAAAATAAGGACTCTTTCAATCAACACGTGAATGAAAATCTACTAATAATAAAATACCACACTCTCATAAAATTCTAATGAAAATTAATACCAACTGATAATACCTTTGATTCCAAGTGTTAATACCTTTGAGATCAATGATATCAACTGTTGAATTGATGCCATTGATACCAATTATTGAACACTTGATAATTGATTGTTCTCCTCATGTCATCATGATCTTTTCATCAATATGTGTTCTCTCCAAAAATATGATGTTTATACCGATTACTAATTAGAACACTCTGAAAGCATCACAATGGTCAAACCATTCATCATATCTACAACACAAAACTCTAATCAACATTAATTTACAGCAACACCATTAGTATCTATCTTCCATGTTTTTCCTTAAGCAACAAAAAATTGAAACAAATTGTTAATGGAATAATCTGATAAATCTTAACTTGACTATACACCCCTTGTGATGCACTTCTCTCCCCTTGTGGTTATGCTCCCTCTTGGCATTATGAATTTGTAAACATACTTGCACAATAAAAGAGAAATTTGACAGTAAACAAACCATCACCATATATACTTAGTCTATCAATCTTATTTGGAAACAACATCAAATTAACCACACTTCTCAACAACATCAGTCTTCTTCAAAAATTTCATAAACTCAGGAAAACAAAAAAAATGGCATACTTCCTTTATACTTCATATGTATTACTATACATGTTCCATCTTCTCATTGTGTCTGACCTTTCTGGCTTCTCTTGAATCCAACCTCTTCTTTTCAATGAAGAGGAACAAGGGTTCTACTCCACCTAAGTAGATTATATCCCTTTTTCTTCCACACCTGGGTATGTTTAGTTTTTATTTGGTCAATACCATGAGCTAATAGCCTCCACTGATCATTTATCTTATTAGAACCAATTAAAGTCAAACTAAAAATCACCTATTACCATTCTTTCTCATTATTTGTGCCTTCCTTCTACAATGAAGAACTAGCATAGTTGCTACTCCTTTTTTCTAATTAGTCTTTTCCTATTGCAAGTTATATAAGAGAGATCAACCCTGGGAATTTCAGGCTCTAATCTACTAATCTTCTTCTAAAACCTTGAAATAAAAACATTGATCTCTATTTCCTTCATGCACCATAGGACCTGCCTCTATTATGATTAATGCCATAACTGTTGCACAATGGTCCTTGTTGGATTTTGACATAATCCATACCTCTGTATGACTTCTTCTGGAAAGGAGGTGAATTCTTGCCAAATTTACATATAACTACTTTGTGCCCATAATTCTTACACATGTAGCATTCAACATTATTTATAAAGGGTGCACAAGAATCAATGGAATTATTCTTACCAAAGTTTCTTGGACTGATAATCACTCTCCTGCTGTTATTGAGCCTCCGATATTTTTTCCTTTAATGGGAATGAGCTCCCTGGACATGTCTATATGAATTTTCTAAGAAATTCACTGTTGTGGTTGAAACAAAGTATTACACCTATGCTACTGAAGATTATTTTTCCTCTATGGACACTTAGAGACAAAATGCTATGTGTTACTATGATAAAATCAAATGAGGGGATACATACCTTTAATTTTGGAAGTATTTTGTGGTTGCATTCTTTTCTCTACTACAACAGTGTTGTTAAATATTTCTTTTAAAACCTTTGCTGTTGTTGAGTTACTTTCACCTACGAATATTTTCTTGGCCTGAGGGGACTTTGGTTGGTTTGAATCTCTTCCAAAACTTTAGAATTCATTGCATGCTTTTGAATATCCAACACTTGCTCTTTTAATGTTTTATTCTCTTCTTCCAGTTCCATATTAATGTCTTTGAGATTCTTGATCTCCTTAAGGGCTGATATGAGTCTCCTTTCAAATACATATTTTCTTCAAGATCTTCCAAATCAATAGAGAAGCCATTAGGTTCACCACTAGTGTCTATTTCACTTAGAGTTTGTTCAATAATTTGTTTCCTAGCTAACTCTAGGGATTATTTTGTTTATTCATGAGATATCATATCTTCTTCTTTACCAGAGGTGCACCCATTGAATTCTTGAACAACATCTAGATTTGTTATTGCTACCAAGGTATTTCTTTCTTCACTGTAACTTGATGAGAAACTCTCACAGTCACCAGTACTTGCAATTGGGCAATTTGAAGATAAATGACCTATTGTTCTACAATAACAACAAAACAGAAACTTACTTGTAGATTTCATATCCTCTTAATCCTCTAAGTGTTGATCAACAACTTGGCCTCTTGATATAAGGAAATCGTCCTCTGATTCACGATCTTCAATACTCTTTGAATCTTTGACCGTTCCTTCCTTTAGGGAAAGCCTCTTGACATCACATGCAACTTTCATATATGGATTGCAACTCATGCCATATCTCTTTGGAAGTCTAACACCATATTGCTTTCTCAATATCTAACTTGGACAACCCTTTCAATATTTCCTCTTTAGCATTATCATCAACCTCATTGCTTGTTAATCCATTCTTTATAGATATCCATACATCCAAATCAAGAGTTTGTAAGTAAATTCTCATTCCTACCTTCCAAGTTGTATAATTTGACCAAATTATACAACTCTTGACAATTTATACTTTTCAATCACTTTAGAAACTACTCATGTAATCAACATCATAACTAAATCATGTAGAACATAAAATCATTACCATTATCATACACATGTGTAAGATACATAAGACATCAATCTTCCTTTTAAGTTTTTTGAAAAACACAAGCTTCAACATGATTACATCATTTCCCCACAAGCTACTACTTGTAGGTTTATCTAATTCTACTGAAAGGAACTTCTATCCCTACTCATTTATTCGTTTTCATTGAAAGGGATTGCTACCCCTACTCATTTATTAATTTTCACTAAAAGGGGCTCTTCCCCTACTCGTTTATCAACCAATGCTGAAAGGGACTCTTTCCCCTAATCGTTTATCAACCAATACTGAAAGGGACTCTTGCCCCTGCTCGTTTATTAGCCACTATTGAAAGGGAACCTTGCCCCTACTTGTTTATCAACCAATGTTGAAAGGGAATCTTGACCCTACTCGTTTATCAACCACTACTAAAAGGGACTCTTTCCCCTAGAATGAAAGCTACCACTTGTTGGCCCTGTTGATCCATCTTCCATATATTTTCATACTCAAATAATTAGGCCACTTTCCTTAATAAATAAATAAAATTCTCACTTCAAATTCTCACCAAAACCACCATTAAGACACATTCAACAATCTTTGATTACTGAAAAAACACAAAAACCCTTTCAACAATTATCTAATTACTAAACCAACACCAAAACACTTGCAAAAATTCTCTGATTACTAAACCAATCACCAAAACACCATTCAAACCATATCACCAATTACACATTTTTAGATATCACAACTAATCTCTAATTCACCCTTGCTGCATACTCAAATTACGCATCAGGTTTCACTAATGACCTCTCACACACCTCTCCCAGCCAACATGGTTGCACCCTTGCACACACCTTTCCACATCTTGCAAATTTGATTATTATTATAAAGGAATTTGGACTAATATTTTTGGAATTTAAGATTTTGTTATCTTTCTTTTGAATGTTTGCATGAATCTTGTAATTTTTCCATAGTCGTGCTTCTATCAAGTCATGTAAATTTTCTCTTCAAGTCTTCAATCACTACTTTGTTGTTTCTCTAAGTAAAACTGAGTAAAACTATTATTTTCCTCAATTCTTGTAAGTTACAAGATTTGGCTAATGTTCTTTTATTTTTATCAAGATCCAACTTTGGTGTTTCTGCTAAATCTTCCACCAAGTATATCCATGCCACTAGTTCTCCCACTAGCCCCATTCATGCCTTATTTATGTAATATTTAGTGTTGTCGGTGTTATATTTAAATATCGCATATAATGCCAAAATGCATGTTGTTGACCCGTTCTTGCTTTAGGCTCTAAGATTTTACCAAAGCCTGTAATTTCTTTATTTTATGGCCCAAATGGATTTGTAATGCAAACTCTTCGTGCCCTCAGTATTTAAACTGCATACAACTAGTCCTAGCACAAAAGTCTTGGTCCCTAGATTTGTTATCATGACGATATAACATAAAAATCTCTTGGGTTTAAGGATTAGGATGAGTTGTCGCTATGAGTCCGCTTGTTGCATACAAGAACCAATCAAATGCACATTGGGTTTAACTGTCACTGAAAACTACCATGTTTCCTGTTGCCTAGTCAGCCTGACGATCCTCCTCTGCGCGCTTTATAAACCTTTAAAGAGAAATCCTACAAGATGGTTTCATACTTATGTTATCTCCATTACGTGGCACCTCCAGAGTGTGACACATGTCTCCCAGCTTTGGTCCAGTAAGGTACTTGAAATGGTTGAATATTCTTGCCACATGTACTTCTTACTTAACAACATGTTGACATCATCTCATCCACAAAAACGCTGCCATGCGTCCTATTAGAGAGGAGAGAGAAAATGGTCTCAGGCCTTGTGTTTTTCCACCATTTCCTTTGAAAAATATTTAAAGGGTCTCAACCATTTTTAATGTTGCCTTAGTTAATTTTTATAAGGGCCTAGGCCAATGTATTAACACTATTCTTGCTACCACATTGCTTGGCTATTTACCATCCCAACACCTTGCCTTATGTGTTCACCTTCCTTCCTTCTAAACTAGCCTTTATCGGCTTAGCTATCAAGTGGGGGCCTCTCACTTTAAAACTCCGCTAATGCAATTGCTTGCCACCTTCTTCTTTCAGAACCATTTGTCCCATGCTAACATCATCCATAGTGCTCCCTTCTTCATGTTGCTCGAGGTTCTTCCAGGAAAGACCTTCTGAGGTTTTCCTGTCGGGATTGCATCATCCCGCCATTCCCTACTGTGCACACCTTTGATCCTTTTGGGGTATGACCACAGGGATGAATGGGATCTTCCATGACCAATTAGAATGCTCTCCACCATAATTATGTCAAGGCCACTTCCACCCGATCCTTTGAATAGTGGGTCCACCAAACTTACTTAGCCACTATTTGGCGAAATTCCAAACTAAACTTACTCCAAAGGTCCTCCAACCACTATTAGCTCTACAACTTTGACATTTGGGGATATCACCTTTGACTGGTTCTAACTTGTGATCCAAGAGGTCATTCTTGATCTTCCACATACCACTGGAAAGATATTTCAGACCTCTAGCCATTTGAGTGGGTCCCAACTATGTTTGAACTATTCTTATGAGACAGAAATTGATTCAAATTTGTTTCAAATTTACCAAATAGCTCCACCACTATTCTTCACCAATCTTCTTGGAAACATTTGAGCCTTGCAACACCTTTGTCATACATGTGTTGATCTTCCTTCTTATTACAATCTTCTTTTATTTTTCCATTGGAGTACCTTTGATATGGATACAACACCATTGACACTTGTTACGTCCTACTTAACAACATATGAATATCTCTAATCATCTTCATTGCCTTTGCCATCAATGATTTTCCTTTGCCATCAACGACAACATATATCTAAGACTTGTAGATCCCCATGCAAGAAGGTAGATTTAACATTTGCCTAATGGAATTCCTATCCATGTGATATAGCAAGGGCTAGAACAAGGTATATGGAATCCATTTTGAAAATAAGGGAAAAGGTTTCATTATAGTCAATTCCTTCAACTTGAGATCTGAATCCTTTAGCAACTAATTATTCCTTATGTCTTTCAACACTTCCATATTATGCATACCTAGTTCTATATACCCATTTACATCTAACAAATTTTCTCCCTTCTGGAAGTGGTACAAGTTCCCAAGTATCATTCACCATCAAGGAATGATAATCTTCATTAATTGTTGTTTTTAATATGGATGGCCTAAATCTTCTACAAATGTTTTGGACCATGAGCCTCTAAAACTTGATCCAAAAGCGAGGAGCCTCATTGGAATTATTAACAAGTATGACATTGATATTTAGGATCAATGACAAGATCACTAGTTGCTTCTTGTGTTGAATGAACCAATCTGGAAAGTTATGGTGCTAGTGTAGGTTCATGTTCAATGGACTGATCTAGAGGATAGTACGCAAGTGAAGGTGGATTTTCATCATCTAAAAAGGAAACCATAAAAGGATTAGAAGGTGGCATACACATCAAATATGGATCATAGCCCGAAGATGACACAAATGCCTAATTACACTCACATGATAAGAGATTTTCATCAAATTTAACATCTTTTCTAATTATTATTTCAATGGAATGAGGTTGAAGAAGTTTATAACCTTTTACATATTTAGAATACACAACAAAAATGCACTTCCCACTTTTAGGATGTAAGGATTTCCTTTTCTTATGAGGAATGTGAGCCCATGCTATATTACTAAATACATGGAAGTGACTTACATATAACTTACTGGTAGTCCATGCTTCTTCGGATGTTAGATTTTTTAAAGCCTTTGTGGGAGTGTGATTTATTATGTAGTTCACACAATTGATTTCGTTCACCCAAAAATAAAGATTTAATCCCTTAGATTGAATCACACAATTAGTCATTTCCTCTAATGTTTGAACTTTCTCTCAACAACATCATTATATTGTGTTGTATGTAGAACAATATGTTGCATTTGATTGGAATATGTAGTGCAATATTTCATTTGTTGTTGACATAAATTCACTTACATTATTTATTCTTAAGATGTGCGGTTGATGTTTAGATTGCTTTTGTACAAGGGCTAAGTTGTAGGCCAAGAACAAGTCAAAAACTTCACTCTTAATTTTTAGGAAGTAAACCCAAGTGCATCTGAAGAAGTCACCAATGAAAGTTAAGATGCACTTGTACCTTCTCTAATTTCTCCATAATGTATATTGAGTGTTTGTATACAATATTTTCTACTAACTACATCATTTAAAGAATGAGAGGAGTAGGCCATATCTATACCTTATTCCCCCTCACCTTGCCCCAAGAAAAAAAGGAACCAAGGATAAAAGTGAATCCTTACCAAGATCATACTCTAAAATCCATACAATGATCATCCAAATTTTTACCACCATATAAGATTTTAAGCCATTAAAAAAATAAATTTCTTTGTATTTTATATTTTTAAATATAATAGTATACAAATTTAAAAAATCAACAATAATTATTTATTTAATTTTCTTCTATGTGGTTCACGGACCCCGAAGATCGGTGACTGTTGTCCATGGAATATTTGTACCAAGAAGATCCACTCGAAGGGATCACTTCTTGTCGACTTGACCACAGAGCCCAACCTCGAGAGTGCTGAGAGAATTGAACCTGTAACCTGTCAATAGCAAAGGTACTTTAACAATGAGGACTTAACTAAATAAAATAATTTTAATATCATTTTTTATTAATTTAATATATAACCATATTTTTTTCCTTTTTAAATTATTATTATTATAAATATTTTTTTTGTAAGTTTGGTGGGACTACATCTTCATCATGTCCAATATATCACCTCAATCAAGGTGGGGAATTGAACCGGTGACTTCACATCAAAAAGTGTCTTAACAAAGCACCCAATCACTATCTATCCAAAACCCCATAAATATTATTATTATAAATATAATTATATATAATAGATAATTAGAATGTGTAGATATAACTTGTAGTACATTTAGAATTTTGAATTTCGAAGCCCCTAATTTCGTGAATCCAAGATCATATTTTTTCCCTCAATTTTTTTATTATATTGTTATTTTCAAAATTTCAATTCAATGTTGTAAAAGTAGTAATATTTAATATTGTTTAAAACCAATTGTAAATAAATATGAAAAATAAAAACAATAAAATATTTTTTTTAATAAATAGAAGAAAATTTAAAAAAAATTAAACTTTATAAATTAATTTAACTATTTATATTATGAATTAAATATGAATCTTTTTTGTTAAGTGGGTGTAGCTTGGGTGGTAGGGAGGAGTCATCGCTTATCCTTCCTACTCGAGTTCTAGTCTTACTAGCTTCTTGAGAGTAATTTCTACACAAGATAACCAACTTACCTAAACACGAGTGGATTTTCTATAGAAATAGTTAGTATCTATCTTTGATACAATGGTCCACACTATAAAAAAAGATATGAATCTCTTTCACTAAAAGAAATTATGAATTTCTTTTTTAAAATTGAAAAAACTATAAATTCTATTATATTAATATCTTAAAATTATATATATATTAAATTCAAACTATATATATTACTAAATTCGAACTAAATATACACCTCACCAACTCATACTTTAACTAAATTTAAAACTGGGATAATCATTTCATCATAAAACACCTTAATACAACACCACATCACCCACTGCTTTACCTAACCTAAACAACTTTTAATAAAGCAATTACTTGAACTTTAAAACTTTATATATATATATATATATATATATATATATATATATATAACTTCACTTCTCCATAAACTTTATATACAACTCTATTTTTAAAGTATTGCTCAACTTTCCATGAAATGAATAACAATTTTTATCTTATTTTAGAATATTGGTTAAAGTGGAAAATGATTTTCATCAAAATTCATGAAGTCACGGGAAGAGCTACGTTCATAATTACAAGCGGGCATAAAGGTAAGCTTGACTTGTTTAGCCTTTTGTACTCTAATAAAGTGGCTATCTTTTTCATGTTCATGATTAAGAAACATGCATGAATTAAGAAAACATTTCGATGGGCAAGCTCGTGATCTAAGTGAAATTTGATTTTGAAAATGGCCATCCCTCTTCTAGATCTTGAGTTGCTCGCCGTTTTTGTGATGGAGATACTTTGAAATTTTAGGTTGGTTAAGAAATTAGATAAAATCCTCGATGTCCCTCTCCATGCACGTGTTCTTTGCATATGGCCTTGGCTCTAGCAAGGCGTGGGCTGATGAGTAGTGCATTAACCTATGGCTATCTCCTAAATCCATGGAAAATTGGGTTTAAAGAAATTTGCTAGTGTTGATAAGGGAAAGTTCACCGTTACAGGTTAGGAGTGTTTGATGAAGGGCAAGCCTCACCCATTATTTGTATGGAAGAGGCTTTTAAGCTAATTTGATTAAAGACAAAGAAGACGAGGATTTTATCTTTAGGAATGACTCCTATTTCTTCGATAAGGAATGTATCTAAACTAATGGACACTAGATTTCAACCTTGATCATGATGTCCTTTATGTTGTTCTAGTATATGTTCATCTACTACATTTACCCCCGCGTTATTGGAATGCAGACATTATGCATAGCCAAATAATTGAATTGATCTAGGTGGATGTTGATGGCCATCCGTCTATCCCACTTAGACCCCCACAACTATCTCTTTTAGTTTTTTTAGTTTCCTTAATTATAGCACAATTTACTATTTTTAGCAGTTTTTTGGGTTCTCAACTTCCGAAGTCGTTTTGAGGCCCTAAACGATGTTTTGTTTTGCAATCTACCGCTAACAATTTTTTGATAAAATCATTTTTTCCATCGTAGTCCTCGAAGAGATCTTTCCAACGAGGGGGTGGAGGGGTGGGGCGCAGTATCATGCGTGTCAAACAGAGATAATATGACCAAGTCACGACCCCGGGAAGTTGGCTGTCCAACTAAACCCAACGGGGCCCATAAACTCTTCGTGTTACATCTCCTCATGTTAGGGTTTTGGTTGCTTAGGGTTTGCTCTTATTGTTCAATAATAAAAAGGCCATTGAGCCTCATTGTAACACAATTTAGAGGTATGTAGCCACCACATCTCTTCTCAGAGATAAGCTACCATCACCGAGCTAGTCTCGTTTCCATACTGTTTGTAAGCATATTTCATTATTTGATATTAATCAAAGGAAGTGTTATTTCTGCTGCATCTCTGTATTTATAGTTATATCTATAATTTGATGCGTTCCTGATTAAACCCAGATCATGAATTGCTTCCTATATTCAACATGCGAGTGTCAAGTGATGGTTGAAAATGGAGGAACTGTAAATTTCTCTGGAAAGTGCCATAATATCAAGCTAACCATGGGGGAATATGTATTGAATAGTCCAATGCTTTCCATTCCAATGGGTGGTGTTGATGTTGTACTAGGAGTCCAAAGGTTACAATCTTTGGGGAAAATAGCTTTTAATTTTCAAAAAATTTCTTGAAATGTTTTTGGGAAGGAAAGGAAGTTGAATTAAGTGGTATTGCAGGGAAACCAGGAAATATAATCAGCTATAATGGCATGAAAAATCTTTTAATAAAGAACAATGAGACATAATTTCACAATTATGCTCACTACAGGGTCAAACATCAAAATAATCTATTTCTCCAGATCTCCAAAAAGTCTTGGACAATCATTCCAAGGTATTTGATACTCTCAAAGGCCTCCCACCCATCTTTGATCATGATCATGCTATAAATTTGATTCCAGGAATTGTTCCTCCAAACATCAGACCTTACAGATATCCCTATGCCCAAAAGAGTGAAATTGAACGTGTGGTTGCAAAAATGTTAGAGGTTGGTATAATTCAACCTAGTTAAAGTTCTTTCTCTGCTTCAGTAGTATTGGTACACAAGAATGATGGATAATGAAATATGTGTCTACATTATAGGGAGCTCAACAAGCTCACTATTAAAGATAAATTTCTCATTCCTGCCATTGATGAATTGTTGGAATAATTACATGGAGCAATTTACTTCACTAAACTGGATCTTCGTTCAAGATATCATCAAATTAGAATGAAGATTGAAGACATTCTGAACACAACATCTAGAACTCACGAGGGACATTATGAATTTGTGGTCATGACTTTTGGCTTTACTAATGCACCTTTGACATTTCAAGGTTTGATGAATTCCATTTTCAAACCCTTGCTTAGAAAATTTGTGTTAACATTTTTTTATGATATACTAATCTACATCAAGTCTTGGATGGATCATGTTCAACATGTTGACAGGGTGTTCAAATTATTGAAGGAGAAACAATTATATGCAAAAACCTCCAAATGTTTCTTTGGAGTATAAAAGGTGGAATATTTGGGTCATATTGTATCTCATGAGGGTGTTAAGGTAGACCCTAACAAAATTAAATTGATTAAGGAATGGAGAGCCCCCACAACCATAAAGCATCTTCGAGAATTTCTCGAGTTGACAAGGTATTATCGCAAGTTTTTTAAGAATTATGGGAGGATAGCAACACCTCTAACAAAAATACTGAACAAAGATGCATTTTCTTCGACTCCAGAAGCGACTAAGGCATTTGAACATCTTAAAGAGGCAATGTGCCAAGCATTAGTCTTAGCTACGTCTAACTTCACAAAAGCCTTTATAATGGAATTGGTGTTGTTTTAATGCAAGAAGGAAGACCCATTTCTTTTGAAAGTCGTCCATTCAAAGGAAAGTATTTACACAAACCTATTTATAAGAAGGAAATGTTGGAAATACTACATGCACTAAAGCAATGGAGACCTTACCTAATGGGAAGACACTTCAAGGGTTATGAGTTCGAAATCATGTACAAAAAAGGGAAGAAAAATGTTGTTGCGGATGCACTTTTAAGAAAGAATGAGGATGTGGAAGAATTTCATTGTGCCATTTTCTAGTATCCAACTTGAGTGGATAACTAAAGCAAGGGATGAATGGAATAATGATGAAGAGATGTGGGCACTCATTTAAAAGTTGCAGCAAGATCCTAGTTATCTGATACATTTAGCTGGAAAAATGATATATTACGGTACAAAGATCACTTATATATTTGTAAGAATTCCCAACTCGAGAAAAAATAATGTTGTAATTGCACACCTCCCCCTTAGGAGAGCACTCAACATTTCTGAAAACTTACCTCAGGGTCAAGAAGGAATTTTTTTGGGATGGCCTTAAATCTAATATTTAGAAGTTTATGGCAGAATGTTTGGTTTGCCAACAAAATAAAGTTGGGACAATTAAGACCCTCGGTTTGTTACAACCTTTAGCCATTCCAAGTCAGCGTTAGGAGGAGGTCTCAATGGATTTTATCACAAGTTTACCCAAGTCTGAAGGAAAGAGTTTCATCATGGTGGTAGTTGATAGAATTACCAAGTATGACAAATTTTGTGCATTATCTCATCCTTTTAAAACCAGTACAGTTGCTACTACATTTATAGAAACAATTCAAAAGCCACATGGAAACCCAAAGATTATTGTAGGTGACAAAGATCCCATTTTCACTAGAAATTTTTGGACAAAATAATTTTCTTATCTTGGTACTCAACTAGCTCTTAACTCATCTTATCATCCTCAATCTGACGGGAAAACTGAGATAGTGAACAAATGTTTGGAATTATATCTTCGTTGTTTTGTATCAGATAAACAAACACAATGGGCTGAGTGGTTACCTCTAGTTGAATGGTGGTATAACACTTCATTCCATACTACAGCAAAAATGACCCCATTTATGGCACTTTATGGATATCATCCACCATCCATCACATCATCTTTAAGAGAAAATTATAAGGTTCAAGTAGTGAAAGATCACATCGAGCATCAACAAGAAGTTCTCCAACTCTTAAAGGATAACCTCACTCTAGCACAGAATTGAATGAATGAACAAGAAGATCAACATCGCAGTGAAAGAAGTTTTCATGTAGGTGGCTCGATATTTTTACGGCTACAACCATACAAATAAATGTCTCTCAAGAAAGCTAATAAGGATAATAAATTATCACCCAAGTACTATGGTCTTTACAAGGTGTTGCAAAAGATTGGTACTATGGCATACAAACTGGAGTTGCTTGCATCTTCCCGAGTACACCCAATTTTCCATATTTCATGCTTAAAGAAGGTTATCGGTGACAAGCTCCCAGTTCAAACAGTGTTGACAGAACTTGACAAAGAAGGAAATATCATATTTGAGCCTGAAGCAGTCACGGAAACAAGAACTCAACAACTACGAAATCGATTAATTTCATAGTATCTCATTAAGTGAAAGAACTTACCCGCTGAAGATTCCACATGGAAGGATGATAATTTTATACAAAAATATCCAAAACTACTCAAGCGTTGAGGACAACACTTTTTTGAAGGAGATGGGCATGCTAGGTCCCTATAATACTAGTGTATTCCCCTTATTGTTATTAGTGTAGCCCCCTATTTTTATTATTGTGTCTATGTATTCCCCATGTTGTTATTGTTGTGCCCCATAAAATCTCACTATTGTTATTGTTGTGCCCTTATATTATTATTGTTGTGTTAGCTTTGATTATATTGTAACTCCTTAGACTCCTATATATACCAAGGAGGTCTTGTCATTTGTATCATCCAACAATCATTTATTTATGTAAGGTAAAGGGAGATTCCCCCTTGAATGGGATAATTTTGAGTCATTGATCTATCTTTTATCTGATTTGGTTACATAACACCTCACCAATTGATTTCTTGGAAATTGGATCTTTACATTTTCATCTTAACAAAAGAATTATGGAAATGATTATTTCAATAGGTTCAATTCCTACCATTCCCACTTGCTATCTCTCACTCATGGCCCATGGTAAGTACATGTGTTGATCTGTTTCATTAATTAAATTTTTAAATTTTCCTTAAAAAATATAATACAATGCATACTATTCTAGGTTTAACCCATTACACATATACATCCCACACAAGTAGAATTAATATAATTTAATATAATATCACAAGTGTCACAATCCCCTCCCATTTAAAGGAACACCATCCTTGATGTTATCACCATTGCAGGTTCCTTTTTCTAGAAGCATCATACCATTCTGTTGTAGGGAAAATCCAACAACCTCATTTTTTACGTATTTATTTCAAATAATGGGGACCCTTTCCATAATTTTTTGATTAAATCACCTTTTATTGTTTCTTTTGGGTAAGTGTCTTACAATTTTTCCATTTTAATTTTCGTCGGATTTCTATTTTGATTGCTTCATTGAATTCGAATTTTCACTAGCTTTCCATCAATACTTGTTTCATCTCATTTGGTTACACGATTTGCAAATGTTGTTCATCCAAATTCGATAATGTTTACTGCCTGTGTTAAAAAATGTACAAAATGTATCTTATATTAATTTTTGTAATTCATTATAAATATTAATTCCTATTTATTTTTTACTAATTTTTCATTTTCACTCGTGGACCTACAAAATCACCCAGCCAAATTGTAGAACAATTAAAATAATGTGCTTTTGAGATCTCGGTAATTTATTCCAATTCTTAATTTTAAAAGAAATTACGAGACCCGGAATATCAAAATTGCAAAGTGGTTGTAGTTCATTTTGAAGGATTTTTAATTACCAAAGTGAACCCCACTTCACCTCACCTCCTTCATTCATTTACAAAAAAACCGATATAAATTTACCCAATTTAAAAAGTTCTGATATTTCCAATATGTTCAATATCGGAATATCAGATATCGAGTTTTTTGGTTTGTGCACATATAAAATCTTACAGTATTAGTTAACTTCTAATATATGATAACATAATGTCGTGGTTGTTATTGTCAGTGTTTGCATCCTGCGATCAGTGATCACAAATCCTCTTTTCATATCATTTTAAGGGTTCGATTTAATAATTTTTATCATTCCACTAGGTCATGTAAAAAATTAGTCACTGATGGTAGTCCTAGTCCAAAAACATCACTCTTCCCTAAGTGTGATTACTTGTTGGCATAGTTTCATATCTTGTTGACTGTACATCATCCATAAAGTTATTTTTATCATGCCATTTGTATCAACCATGAGGTCATTATGTCATCTTGAAATTCATTCCTTCAAGGTCTCATTAAGTCTTTAAGGTTTTTCAAGGTTTCATTAGGTCATTAGGGTTGCCAAGGTTCCATTCCATTGCATAAGACCAACAAGTAAAGGGTGATCAAATAACATCCCTTCACCATGTGAAGATGATTTGTAAAGAGAAATGCTTATTTCAGTATGTAATTTTATGTCTTTCAAATATAATAATTTCACCATCCCAAGCTGTTAACTCAGTGTTCCAAAGATGAAAGACCATCAAAATATCAATTTTTCAAAGGAAATAGTCAAGTGAAAGGGTAACGTTTCAAAGGGTTAAGTGCATGCCAAAGGGAGTTGTTTTTTCCAAGGGTGTCCAAATCATCATTTTCCACAAGCACTAAACCCTAATTTCCTCACCATTGACCTAGGGTTGGCTATGGAATCAAAGACATATGAGTATATGAAGCATAAGGGAGGTAATTTCAGTGAGTATGAGGCCATTCCAACTCATACACATCATGTCTCCATCATTTTTCAATAAGTCATTCCAAAGGACAAATCATTTGCCACACATAGGGCCAATTTTTCTTCAAACTATGTTTTAGACCAAGCAAGGAAGCATTTGGAAAAAGTGAGAGAGGTTGTTGTCCACAATAGGCCAAAGAAGAAAAACCTCCTTCAGTTTTTACACAAGTGTCATGGTTTTAGAGAAATGTCAAATATACAGTTGCCTCAGGAGAGTTGATGCACTTCTGGGGTGACCGGGGGAAAATCAATATTTATCCTAGCTTGAGTGACCAAATGACTTTCTTGATGAATCAAATGATAACTAGACACAGATATCTTTCCAATGAGCTATCATGAGCTCAATTTAGAGTTGAAGAAGACCTTCCAAAATTGACTGCAACATCACTCTGCATTTTGGCAGCCTCATTCTGCACATTTTGAACAATCTTGGGAGATTGGGATTTTGACAGGGCAAATGAGCTCCAAATTGAAAATTTCAAGATGTTGTGGAAAGTATAGTCGACAAGATTTCCAACGAGCTATCCAACACACAATTTGGACATTAGGAAGGCAGTCAAAACCGTACTTGAAGTGGCGCTGTGCTTTTGGCAGGGTGGCGCTGCGCTTTTGGCAGGAGAGCTTAAAAACCCTCAAGGAAACTCTAAATTACTCTCTCCTTCCATCATTACAAGTAAGTGGACATCCCTCACTTTAGTTTTGGTTTGAAAATGCAATGTTTAAGCATCATTTTCCATGCTTAATATGAAACCCTAACATCTCCCTGATGGTGCCTAAAACCCTAAATCCTCACTGTTCATCCTATCACCTATCCCTACAGCTCTAAATTTACCTATCCCTATTCCCCTATCACCTTGTCTCTTTTTTTCCCTTAACCCCTATTCCATATCATTCCCATTCCCTTTGTCCCTCTTCCCCAAGAGAAAATTCTCAAGCAAACAAGCCAACCCTCTTATTTCCTACTCCTCCATTCCTTTCCTAGTCACAAGCTCATCTCCCATCCCCTCATTCCTAAAAACACTTTCACTTATTCCCTTCATACACCTCAGCTTTGCAAACATGGACCATGAATACCGAGACTATGAGGAGGAGGAAAACACAAGCAGTGACACCTCAGTAGATAGAGCCAGGCAACAGAGAAAACCACACGAGGGAGGAGGATAGGCTTAGGATGTTGGCTAAAGCTTCCTTCGCTCATCAGAGCACATGATGATGGCGCTTCTCACCAATTTTGGGCAAATTTGGAGCAAATTTTGTCATTTGAAAATTTTGGATTTCAATACGCAGGAAAACTGCCTAAAAGTGCAGTGCCAGTGGCACTGTGCTTTTCCTAGGGGCACCCATTGAAGAAATGGTTTGCATTTTTGGATTCAAACCGATGATGAAATGCACCCTAGCAAGTTTCAAAGTTTTTGGGGTAGAACTGGTCCACCAAAAGGTCAAAAAACACCTTAAAATGACCTTTCTGCCACTTTTTGGACAAACAGAAGCAGTCTTCGGAGAATCAACTTTTGAAGGGTCAAATGAGCTTCAAATGCAGAAATTCGAGGTGTTTTAGAAATTATACTTGACGAACTTTCCAATGAGCTATCATGGGTGCAATTTGGATGCCGAGAAGGCCTCAAAAGGGACCTGAAAGTGGCGTTGCGCTTTTGACAGTTTTTGCTCAGGGTTGCTATTTTTCCAGTTTTTTACTGTAATCATGGATTCTCTCTCATGGTGGATATTTACCATTGTAAATGATGACTTGGCATGTAATTATGATATACAAATAGTGATAGAGGGTAGATTCATTTCTTTAGGAGTTAGTTTGAGCTCAAATGAAGCAGTTTTTCACTTTTAAAGGCAGGTTGTTGAGATGCCTATTCATGTTTCTTGTTTAGTATCAGTTAGATTAGCTCCTCATCTTAGGGATTCGACCCCTGAGGATGGGAGGAGGTTGAATACTTATCTATATCTTCCTCTTCTTTCTCTTTGTAGATGGTTGGACTCAGCTGGATGCTCAGACCTTGATTGTACAACATCTTGTAGCAGTTTAATAGGAGATTAATAAGAATTGCAGCTATTTTTATGGGATCCATGTGATATGGAGTTTTAGTAAGTTTCTTCTTTTGTGATCATATGCTAATGTGTTTTGTATGCTTTGTTAATCATTTCATTTCTTCTAAGTGAATGCTTTCAAGTTGATAAGCGTAAATCATTGCATCAGTGCTCTGCCTTGGGAAAACATTCACCATTTCATGTTTTCCGCAGTCTAGGAAGGATCCATGGTTTTCACATGCTCCTTAGCTTCTCACCAGTCTAAAACATCTCATCCCATCAAGCCCTTGAGTGCTAAAGCCTATGCCTACCTTGCCCCATTGAACACCCTGCAATTTTGACCTAATTCCCTAGACTTAAACTGTCCAACTCCTCCTGATCTGGCAAAACCCATACAAAATCAAAACAAAACGTTTGTGCTACTATACCTAGACTAATATCCTTTACCTGATCCAATCATCTTGACTGAGATCCTTAGGGAGAGAGCCCTCTCCCGGCCTAGTAGGGCTAGCTACTTGGCTAAGCGTGGTTTGTGGTTACCCTGGCATTGCCTTCCTTCAGCCTGAGGTTCAATCCAGGTGATAACAATGGTTATTGATTTTTAACCTAAGGTTGGTCTCCTACTCCTCAAAGCCTTCCTCCTCTTCCATTTATTTCACTCCAACGCCACGTGTTGTTTTTGGTTTAAGTTTTGTTACATCGTATTTGTTTTATAATATATTATATATTAATATTATAACATATTATATTTTAATTATAAATATCATTATTTAATTTTAATTAGCTTTTAATTCATTTTAATTTTAATTTTAATTCATTTTAATTTTAAAATAATTAAATTTTGTTTATAATTATTTTGTAATAAATTAATTTAATTTTGTTTATAATTAATTTGTAATAAATTAATTTAATTTTGTAATTATTATTAAATAAGCACTGATTAAGAAATAATTGTGATTTAATCTAGGATTAGATGTTAATTAAAATTTCCTAATTTTACCCAGGGAGCAAATTTTCTAGAAATCTGGCAATTTTAACACGTCAACTTTGAGAGCTCATAAGTTGAATTTCACTTGGTAAAATGAGACTTAGGATGGCTCGTTGAATAGATAAAATCATGGGGAATGTTTATGAAGTGGTTTCATAACCAGATTTGATCATTTAATGAGTCTAAAATTTAGCAGAAGATCAAGTTCTGAATTTTTAAACAAAATTAATTTTCTAAGTTTAATTTTTTACATTTTCATTTGCTCATAACCTATGTTGAGTACAGATCCATTCGAATATGTTCTCTTTGACCAATAAGATATTTACAGGGATCAATGGAAAGATCAGATTTCCTTTTTATTTATTTATTTATGTAATTGAGTTTTAATTGAAGATGTTTTAATTTCCAGATTTAGTATTTTTTATTTTAATTTGTAATTTAATTGAATTTTGATTGGTTTTGGCAGGAAAATAATTGAAGAGATGAGGAAAAGAATATTTCAATCAATAGGATTGCTTCGGCAATAGAAAAATAGAATTTGGACCAATGAAAATTGTTGGACCATGACTACTCTTCAACAACTCTCCTATTTTGAATTCATTTTGTAAATTATAAATAATGGTTTTGTAGAATGTAATAGGGGCTTCCCTCATCCGCAATTTTGCAATTCTTAAAGCACCATTGTAATAGGATTTTCAAGTTGTAAGTAGAGAGGAACACACTTAGGTATGAGAATTATTGTCATTTGTCTTTTTCCATTTTGAACTATGTATGAGAGGTAAAGTTTGCACTACTACAACTCTTGCTTTTAGCAACAAAGTTTATGTTTTGAGAAGGATTTTTGGAGATCAATTCAAGGAATAGAGCAAGAGACCAGGTTTAAATCAATTTGTATTTTAAATACTATTATTTTTAATGAAAATTTCATCTTTTTAATGACAAATTTGCATAAAAATGTCTTTCATGTTGAACACTATTGTTTAATGTGAAAATAAATATCTTTTTGAATTAGCCCTCTAGTTCATTAGCTTCATAGATATGTTGTTAATTTCCTCTTTTTCTCTTATGCTTAAACCAGATTTTTGAGTAACTATTTACTCATAAATCTATCATCTAATTCTGATTTAATTTCCATTGGCATTATGAGAACTACTTCCTAATGTTATTGGTTCATCATTCATTATTAATAGATCTCTAAACATCATGTTTGATAATTATGTTATCAATTAATTGAACTATTTCATTAATCATATATTCATCATAAACTAGGTGTGTTGAAATCTCAATCATTTAATTACTTTGTTCACGATTGGATTAGATCTACACCTTCCTTATCGAGATAGCCTTATGATTTCTTTCATTTTGCTTGCATTTAGATTTAATTTTACATTCTTAGAAGTCCTCTTATCAAAGTGGAAAACTTTAGTTGTAGCTTGGTTGAGCCCTATATCAGCTTAAGGATCACTTTTTTGCCTGATCGAAAAGAGGTTTGATCTAATGTCTCTTCTCTATTGGTAAGTGAAAGTCATACTTTAAGCTAGTAGAGATAAAGAGAAGGTAATTGGACCTAGTTTAACAAGCTGGAACCATCATTCCAAATGGAAAATGAGTTGTTCTAAGGTCTCGATCGGGTGGTCTCCCTTATAATGTTGAGGCAGAGAATTTCAATCCTTCAACATTTTTGGCGCTAGAAGGAGGGCCTGATAAATTGTTTTTTTTTTTATATTTTTATTTTATTACTATGACTCTATGTACAAGACTTACTTGGAGTTTTTTTATCAGACCTCATCCAAAAACCACTCAAGTAAAGGCAGTCAAGATCCTATCTCGGGAAAAATACAATGGTAAGACTTCTTCTTTTAGTCATCTCCTTCAATTTATCTTAAGTTGCAATAATTTCAATGTTGACGAAGATATTATTTGCAAGATCTTAACTCGTACTTTGCAGGAAAAGACAAAGACTAGTGCTTATCATCATAGGGTCTTCTATATGTAGTTGGGATGAATTTTTGAAGATTTTCCTTCATGCATTTCAGGAATATGACTATGAAAAGGTGTTTGATCAGTTAGAAGAATTGTGTAAGGTGGAAAGTGAGAATTTGGACATGTTTTATGCTAGATTTAAATTAATTTCAATGCAATTTCGGTCCAAATATTTGTCTCCTCAATTCCAATTAATTGGATGGTTCAGGCATTTAGTCTCTTTGTCCTATGATAACTATCAAGAACCATAAAGTATAGCCCTATTGATAGTGATACACTTGCTCAAAATGAATACTTTGATTCTTCGCAAATTGAAATTACAAATGATAATCACTATGCCAGAAATGCCTCCAAATTTACATAATGTTGATCAAGTAGAATTTCAACAAAAAGGCACAATCTAGTAGCAACAATCAACAACAATTAAATCAATCAGAGAATGTAGGAAACACAGTCTACTGTTGAAATTAATTCATAATCTGTTGATAATAAATTGCAAATGATGGAGCATCTCAATAAAAATTTGCAAATCGATATTTGTAACAATATTAATTTAACTCGTGATCAATCAGGAGTCGCTTTAAATTCAAATTTAATTTTAAACATAGGAACTGATATTAATAATGAATTATTAAAAATTGGTAGAGAAAATTTAATCGATAATTCAATTAATAAACCTAAAGATTCTCTTAATTTGGTAGTCAATCACTTGTCTAGTTCTAATTTATTTAATTCAGAGGAAAATAGCACTTATGAAGTTACTTATGATGATGACTTGGAAAATGAAAATACTCAAACTCTTTTCTCTTCGGAAATGGTTTTGTTTGATTCCTTAGGTAAATCTATTTTTGAAGATAAAGAGAATTTTAATCAAGGATTTATTTTGGTTCATTCTAATTTTCAAACATTCAATCATCATATTAATTTTGGTATTCAAAAACCTATCCTAATTTTTAATTCTTACGGTCATGAAATGCCATTTTTGGATCATAAGCTTGAAATCTTCCCATTCCCACAAAAGAAAGAAAACAATGAGTTTAATTTTATAATTTCTATTGATGCTTGTGGAAAAGAAATCTTCGCAAATGAATCTCAACTATGTTGTACCATTATTTGTAACATTAATGTAAACTTGAATTTGCTTCGTTTTTAGTTCCCTCATTTTGAATTTGTTTTTCTTTTAAATCTCATTTTTTAATTTCTGAACACATTGTACTAGTATTTTGAACATTCAAACTCTAGACACTCATCAGGTGCATTAATAAGCATATATGAAAATCAATTCCAGAATTTCAGGGTAGACATCAACGACTTTTTATTTTGAGATTTTATTTGTTCATGCTTGATCAATTTATTTTTGATTTTCAAATAAGTTCATCACAAATTTTGGCACTTGAGAGTACACCATTTCATTCTAACCAGCAATGGAATACTTCTGGAAATATTTTAAAGATTTATCCATTCTTTATTGATCCATTGGAAAAATATCTGGAAGTTCCAGTGCTCAGGAATATTGCTGACTTTGCTAGTGTTTGGCAGGCTTCAACGATTAAAAATGTATCATTCAAACGTGGCATGATGTTTCCTCTTCCTTTGAACTTTTTCCAACCATTCACTAAAATTCATGCTACTTTTCAGGATCCTAGAAGTGTATGTTTGGAAGAAAAATTTATTAATTGTGCATAGTAGGCTAAAAAAAAAGTTAATTTAGTTTCAGTTTTACACTTGTTGATTAACATGTACATACATGCATGAATTAAAACAAGAGAATGGTTACATTGGTAGTATGACTATACCTAGTCGTGTTTCTTTTCATTAAATTAGCAATAGGAATAGATTAATTTAGATTAGTTTCTCTTTCTGTTTGCATTTATTTGAGTATTGCAGATTTTTAATAAGAAAATAGTGAATCCTAGTTTTTCTTGGCATCCCCTTTCATTTTCTAGCAAAGTGGCTTAGAATATATCAAATATTTCTTATATAATTAGATCATACATAGTTGTGAAAGCATTTGATTGTCTTGTTTTTGCAAAACTTCATCACATTGTTAAAAATGTTATATGAAGAAATTCCAAGGAATTGCTATGGCTTGGGAAATTTTTGATTCACAAGTATTTATGAAAAAGCTCATTTTCACCACTCTTGTCCTATGATGTAAATTTGAGGAAGATGCAGTTTGAAAGTTCATTACTTAGCATTTTAGATTAAATAAGGAGTTGAGGTTGAACAGATGTGAATTTTGATAATGCATGGGAGAATTTGAAGATTCATAAAGTAAACTTATATTCAATATTCTTCCAAGTATGCATTAACAAGTTCATCTTCATCTATTGTTTGATTTTCTTTTTTTCATGGTTTATTTCTTGTTTCTGTTTTGTTTCTTTTTGCAAGTTTTCATTGGCTTGATTTTGAAGACTTGGGATAAGAAAGCAGCCAACCCTTTCTAAATTTGCAACATGTTCATGGAAGTGTTTGTTGTTTCATCAGAATTTAGGTATTCTTTAGTTTTACTTCTATTCATTAAAACTCTGATAGGCCTTTAATGCATTATTGGAAGATTTGTATCAGATCATTATAATATTGTAACTTTCCTCATAAGAAAGTTACGATAAAATCATTCTCCGATCAAATATTCCCGATAGTTAATGTAATTATTAAAGGGGATTTTGTAAAAGGCGAAGTTGAGTTGGGCGCTTTCTTTTGAATTAAATACTTTAAGAGTTTTCGGACCCACAATTGCCACTTGGCATATTAGCCTTCGCAAATATCATAACTTATAAAGTGTTCTACACTCAAAACTCCCAATCATCTGATATTCTAATACTCTGATATCCCAATCATTTGATATTTCGATACTTAGATAGCTTCGATCTCTCGATGTCCTGATATCTTGGTCTCTCGATATTTCGATAGTCCGATATATTTGATATCCTGATGTCCCGATATCCCGGTCTCTCGATATTTCGATACCTGATATCCTGATATTTGGTTCCCCCCGATACCTCCATCTTTATCATATCAAAATTTTTATAAGAAGCACATATTCACTACACTCTCGTATTCTCGATATAACATTCCCTTGGTGAAAATTCGTCTGATATGTTATCCCGCCTCCTCTCATAACCGTTATAATTTTAAAAGGCTCGGATCGAAAACCTCACATATCTTAATTCTAAAGTATAGCCAAGTGATTTCTCCGATATTTTTCTTTCAATATGCTCATGTGTGTAGACCCACATGAATTCATTTTTTTCTTACTTATTATTATGAGTCAATAATCATATTTTGCCTCTCATCGATGCAACTAAAATGAAATGCTTACACTCTTTATTGCTCAGATTTGCTACAAACAGAGGAAAATTCACACAAAACTCTTGCAGTGAATGATCTTATCCATGATTTTATCTATGCCTGTTCTGAATCTTACAATTTCCGAGTTGAGTTGAACCATTGCATCACACTCGTTCATATTGTTTTCCCTTTAGTCACATTCATTTCTTGCAAAGGGACTCGGAACTTCTAATTGGTGAATTTTGGAATCTCGATCCTCTTCTTTTCATTTTTCCGAGATATTTCCTCAGAGTTTTGGACTTTATAACTTATTTGACTCTTGTGTTTGTATTATATCGGAAGCATTTAAAACAAATTCTGATTACCTCTCTGAGATCCACATTCCCTTTTCCTCCACTATCTCATCCATTACATTTAGCAAAGAAAATGGCCCCCATTTCACTGTCTTCATTGGAATCTTGTAGTCTCATAGTTTTGTAAGTTTATTTTGGCTTCAGAAAGGGTTTTTGAGATCTTTGACACCCAATTTATTCTCATGAAATCTTGGATTCCTTTCCTCGGAAGCTTATTTTACAGGGAAATGTAATTTCTATTGCAATCATTTTTACAAAACTTCAAATTATCTCATTATTGGAATTGAAAGTCATCATAACTACTTTATAAACTCTTACGAAACTTTTACCTCCAATACATGAATGTTTGATGTACTATAAAGGCAATGTTCCCAGATTATACATTTAAAAAAACATTTGTTATCGGACATGATCAATATTGTAAGTTTTGTTTGTAAAAGTTACTAAAAACTCTTGTTCCAAGATCTTGTTTCCCTTTAATATTTTAAATATCGGGACTTCTTATATCAGAGGTGAAATTTAATTAAACTTCCAAAAACGAATGCCATCGAAAAATTATAAAGCAAGGTCTTTGTTTATTGGAGTTTCTCCCATTAAGAATTTTTGGAAAACTTGATCTCTTTCCTTTCACTTTGATTCTCTCGGAAACTCGTAACTTCAGAATATCGGGTTAAGTATCTTCGTAGGTCTCTGATCTTCCACTATTCTCACATGAAGTCTTGTTTGATTATATTTGTATATATATGCTAATTTCATGTTATCATGGTGGTCGAGAGCTTGGATGTATTTTAATCATAATTTTGTCAAATCCAAGTATTCATTCATCGGGATGACTTTGTGAGTTTAGGGATATACATTCTTCATAGTATATGCGCATGGTTCTCTTTTATTATTCTCAGCAATCTACTTAGATAATGAGAAATTTCATCACCTATGATTCATTTACGTTTTTGGCTTTGACTCATTATTGGATGCACATTTTGTTATCTCAATCATCTTTTAGTGAGCATCTTCATTTGTTTTTCAAGGCACTCTTGAGAAACCACTATGGTAATGCAGCAATTGGTAAGGAATTTGGAACAAGAAAAGGTAATGGATCATAATTCATGTTTCAATTCTCTTTTATTTAAATTTTTGATATATCGCTCCATACTTATCATGTAAATATTCAAGTCCTCTTCATATACACAATTGCTACATCATTTGGATTTTGATTCGATTTCAATATTTTGGGGCTGATATAAATTCATAAAAGAAAAAGCAAAGAGAAAAATCATCGCTGCAATTCATAAAGAAGCATATCTTCATTCTCATTTCTAATGGATTTGGTTTATGTCCGATTCCTTGAACATAAAACATTGTTTTCTTCTAGTTTATTGTTTGTTTTGTTTAGATTTAATAAATGATGATTTTGGGTCAATAGGATTTCAGAAAATTCGACTTCTTCATAATTTTAATTCTAATTAAAAGAAGAGGTTATTTTTATTGGAGAAAATTATATCTTTGGGGTAAGATTAAACGAAATTCTCCAATGGAAATTTTCATATGCCCACATTCATTCATTTTCATTTCTTTACTTTTTTTTAGTTTTTTCTGATATAAAACTCGATTTTGCAGATCTTCATGATCCATTTTCATGTCTCTACCAGATCAGATTTGGAGCTTATTCTCCTTTTTAGCTTTCGAGTTTTCGAGTAGCAGTAAAAATTATTGATGAAAACAACTAAACTGGAGAGATTTTGAACCTTTAGTTTGTTTCTTAAGCATTGATTTTATTAGAAAATGGTTAAGATGTTTTTATGCAGGTTTTGCTTTGAAACAAGAAAATTTGCAATGTAGAGAGACTTTTCATTTGCGCTGAATTTTACCTCATAACTATTATTCACCCTTTATATTTTGAAAGCCTAATTTCTTATAACTCTATAAGATAAAAAAAATAATTAAAATATCAACATAAGAAGGAACATACACATGCTTATCTTCTTTTAGTCTTTTGTTGAGACATTTGTATAGTTAATATTGTTGGAGTTGGTTCTCTAAATTTGGATTTTTCTTTTAGCTTTTGTTTTCTACATTTTTTACATTTTTTGAAGTTTTCTTTCCATTTCTTTTTTCCTTTTGCTTTCGATTATGTTTTGATTTTGGTGACTTCACTAAGATTTATATGGAAAGCCTTTTCCTCACCCAACAATGGTTGGCATACATGGAAAACCTTACTCTGTCTATTTCAGTGATTTTCATTTATCATTAAAGGTATATCTTTATGGAACCATAAATTCCTCTTGTTTTAAACCTTTTTCGTGGAGAAACACACATCATTTATAAGTGATATGGTTCACCTTTTCAAGGAAATAACTGACCTGAGTATGGATCCCTCCCACCCCTCCACTTTATAAAAACCTCTGATTGATAGTTGCAGGAAAAGAATTTGGAGTCAACATTATGAAAGTATTGTATCTATTAACATAAGTCTCAATTACCATCCCACCTCTTTCACTCAGATACAACATAAACTAAAGCTTGAAAATGTGTTTATCAAAAGGGTGATTAAAAGAGGAAGCATGGGAAATACAAGTAAACTCATCAGGGCTATGGACACTCACTGGTAGCGGGACTAGGCTTGTATGGCATAAAATAAAACTTCGTCATGGTACTATTCAGGCTCATTGGTAGCGAAGCGATGTCTGAGACTATTTATAAAAATGGATGTATGCTTTATCGAAAAACTCTTATCTCTACCTTCTTCTATTTCTCTTTTTTTTGGTCAAGTAAGAGTGGAGCCATCAATTAACCGAAAAACAATATTACATATGGTACACATCTTTACAGGTGTAAAGACCAGCAAAGGCAGACCTATTGATGAGAACAAACAACAGGGTCAACAAAACTCAAAACATTGCACACAAAAACCAAAATAGACGCTTCAACCCCTTCTCGGCATATCGCCCATCAAAGTTTCCGCAAGCCACCAACACTTTATTCCTGCGAAATGCAAGAGTTAACCTCCACCGTTCGATCCACCCTTTGATCTGATGGTCCAAAGTCCATTGCAGCATCGCTAACCTCGGCACATCACATATCGCAACATTGGGTTTATCTGTGACCAAACTCCTTACCCAATGCGATTTGCAATTAAATCACCGTCGTCGATCTAGTTCTTGATTCGACGGTTGTCGCATCATCGCATCAGGACCTTGCGCACCCCGTAACCGCTCCCCGGAGCTAAAATAGAAACTGAACCATGGTCTATAAAACATCAAGTCCGCAAGCCGCCATCGACCCTTTGATTTGACGGTCCATAATCTATCGCAACATCGCAACCTTGGCACATCACACCTCACAAAATCGCAATATTGCAACCTTGGCATATTGCAACATCACAATATCGCAATATCGTAGTATCGCAATATTGCAAAACTGGGCTTACCGCTGACCCGACTCCTTGACCAAATGCGATTTGCGATTAAATCTCCACTGTCGATCTGGTTCTTGATTCGACGGTTGTCGCAACATCGCATCGAGAACTTGCTCACCACTTAACCACGTCCCGAAGCCGAAAAGAATATGAAGCTTGGTCCATAAAACTTCGGGTCCACTCTTAGACTTAACCGCCCACCACTTTAGCACCCGATACCCAATCGATGGTGGATGCACTAAAAACCAACGGTCTACGGCCATTCAACTTGCACGCGGGTTATAGATAGCTGAACCCCCGTAGTGACAATTGACATCATCATTTGGAATAAAGATCAACGTTCAGGATTAACTGCGGCACTTCAACCAAGCTCAAGGCCTTCCGCCCTCTCCTAGTCCTACTAGTATTTTCCACCATAAATGTCCATTGATCTTACATGATCTAACGCCTCCTGTGCATCGATCTTTCGACGCTTAGTCCTTCTCTTCACTGTGGGTTTATATCGTTCCTTCAACTCCTGCTAGTCTTCCTCCTGCTCATTATTCATGGTCTAGAGATACGCCATGTCTTTGGCTGCCTGTCGTTGACAATTTTCATGTAGTTTACCAGAGGGTAAAGACTCCCAGTCGTACTGAATATAGCTTTCCTTACATAGCACCCCTTAATTTTCCAGACGATTAGCTAACATATTGGCTTTTCTTCCCACATGAACGAAGCTGATAGTTCTCAGGGTTTGCAAGTGGGAATGAATACTCTGAAAGACCTGTGAGAGCCTCCAGTGTTTCGACACTTTTCCAGGGGCTGTTCCATTACACATTTTCTTGGCCACATTAATAACCAATTCAGAGTCAGCTTCAATGATGGCATTATGTAAATTTGACTCCATTAGGATTTCCAGGCACTTATCTAAGGCCATGAGCTCCGACATGTTATTAGTGGCAGTCCCCAAATGACTGTGAAAGATATCCTTTATGCGCCCCTGTTCATCTCTTATGACACCGCTAAATCCAGCCATCCCTGGGTTGCCCTTAGAGGCCCCGTTTATATTGATTTTCCAAAAACCATGAGGAGGAGGCTGCCATATATCTCTACCAGTTGTTGTTTTTCTCACACCCTTGACAGTGCCTTGGGGAACCAGAGAATGGAGACCCAACTGCAGAATTATGTGAGCATCCTGGGGTGAAGGAGGGTCCTCAGGAATTTTCCACATAAGGGCTCCTACTTTATCTTTGAGCTGTCATAGAATTTGGACAATGATGTTTTGGGTCGAGCCTATTTTGTTTTTGAAAATCCTGCCATTGCATTCTTTCCAGACATCCTAGATGATAACGCCTAGAACCAAAGTCCAAGCCTTGTTAATGATTTCATTACCTGAGAAGTCTTTCCTCCAATTCTTCAAAGTTTTGGTGATGCTGAGTCTGTCCCTGTCAGTTTTCCTGAAGACCGAGGCTGCCCAATCCCACAAGGTGGAGGTGAAGGGGCAGAGATTTAGTAAATGTTCCATTGTCTCCTCCTGTAGGCCACATAGATGGCATTTGGATGGGCCAACAAATCCCCTTCCAGAAGATTCTCCCATGTGAGAATTTTCTTTTGGTGAACTAACCACATAAACAACTTTATTTTCATCCATTGTGAGTTCTGCCAAAGGTCATTCCAAACCTGATCAGGGTTTGGATAATCGAAACCTAGGTCCATGCGACTAGCTTCTTTGAGGTTGAAGGTGCCTTCGGTGTTTTGACCCCATCTCAGTTGGTTAGATGAGGATGACACCACAATCTTCCTATGCCCCAAGTCAAGAGCAAGAGACTCCGCCTAGGCCTTCAAAGGACTTTCTTCACTATAACCAAGATCCTTCCACACTCTCCATTTACCATTGTTCCTTACCTGATCCCAGAAGTCACTTACCATAAGTAAACCTTTGATTTCAGTGTCATTTTTTAGAGCAGTTAGTCCTTCCCTAAACAGATTTGGTTTCTGCTGCTAGTTGTCCTCCCAAAACTGTGCAAGGTTCCCATCTTAGATCTCCCAGAAACTATGCTTCTGGACAATGGCTTTATTCTCCCAAGCAAGGTTCCAAATGTGGGAGCCCTTGATGATCCCAGACATTAAGATATGATCCCTCTCCTGCCAATTATTTGCATATTTCTGCTTCCAAAGTTTGTCCCAAGGGGTGGCCGATTCCTTGAGCCACCTCCACCAAAGTTTGGCTCCTAAGACTCTGCTAAGGATTTCAAGGTCATGCAACCCCAATCCACCATGGGCCTTAGGTTTACAGAGCTTGTCCCAATCTACCAAAGCCCACTTCTTTTTCTCTTCCCCCTTGCCCCAAAAAAAATCTCATTGAATACTCCTGATTTGTTGCATAACTCCTTTAGGAGCAGGAAGAGCTGAAAACATGAAAATGGGTATAGCTTGTAGGATAGCCTTAGTAAGCACAAGATGCCCCGCCATATTCAAAGACCTGTAGGTCCATTTCCTGACTTTGTCTTGAAGTTTATTAGTTATTGGCTCCCACACTCTTTTGCTCAGAGGTTTGTCAGTAAGAGGCATTCCAAGGTACTTAGAAGGTAATTGATCCCTTTGAAACCCAAGAATTCTGGTAAGGTTCCTCTAAATAGAAATGTCTGTGTTAAAAAAGAACACCTTTGATTTTTCAAGGCTTACCTCTGTACCAGCGGCCAATGCAAATTCGTTCAAGATTTCTTTGAAGGCTCTGGCTTGCTTGACCGTAAGAATTCCCTACAGCATTGTATCATCGACAAATTGTTGATAAGTAGAAGCAGCACCATCCGGAGTAAGTTTCAGACCCTGGATTTTCCCTTCAGAATTTTCCCTATTGATCGCTCTACCAAGCCCTTCCATCATGAGAACAAAGAGGAAGGGGGAGAGCAGATCCCCTTGTCTGAGACCCCTAGATACCTTCTTCTACTTCTCATACGAGGTAATTTTAAAATAAAATTTTCCCAAATTTTGGATTCACAATTTTTTACTCAAGCCTGCTTTTGACTACTTATCTTTTCAAACTCACATTTCTTAATCTATTTATGTGGGACCCATGGAAATATTTTATTGTTTGATGATTCAATAGACTCCATTATTTTTAACTTTTAGGTAAATTAAAGTTCATTATCTTTAGCCAAAGATAACTGGTTCTTCCCAGTGTGTCGCCAATGTTGTAAGGAAAACATAATGCCCCTTTTTTTTACTTGTCTATTTCAAATAATGGGGACCATTTCCATAATTTTTTTGGCTAAATCGCCTTTTATTATTTTCTTTTGGTTACGTGTCCTACAATTTTGCCATATTTTTCATTTTCATCGGATTTCTATTTTGATTGCTTCATTGAGTTCGAATTTTCGTTAGCTTTCCATCGATACTTGTTTCATATCATTTGGTTACACGATTTGTAATTAGGTTTATGAGAAATTCTTCGGCGTAAATCACAGGATAAATCATTTGTCGACGCGTTTCGAACCAACAAGTGTGGTTCATCGTCAGGACAAGTTGAAGAAACAGATCCAGCTTAGCATGTTAAATAGTCTGAGCAGAGACTCCAACGGCTATCTTGACTAACGGCTAATTTTGACTTTAGGACCAGAGTCAAGATTTAATTGAAATTAGTTAAATTATGTGAATAAATAAAAATATAAAATAATTTAAAATTGTTAAAGGTTAGTTAGAAAGTTATTAAAAAATTATAATTAGTTTTTTAATGGGACTTAAATAATAAGTATATATATATATATATATATATATATATATATAAGAAATATATACAAAGGTTAGTTAGAAAAAAATTGAAATATACATAAAAATAATAATGAATAAAATTTTAATTAAAAAAGGAAAAAAGATTTTATTTCATTTTAAATAAATAAATAAATAAAATAAAATAAATAAATAAAAATAAAAATATAAAATATAAAATATAAAATATAAAATATAAAAAATATAAAATATAAAAAATAAAAAATAAAATAAAAATAATAATAATAATAATAATAATAATAATAATAATAATAATAAGAAATAAAAAACTAAAATGAAAATAAAAATAAATCAATAAATAAATAATAATAATAATAAATAAATAAAATAAAATAAAGAGATAAATAAATTAAAAAAAATTATATAATAATAAGAATGGAAATTAAATAAATTAATAAATTAATTAAAGTAAATAAATCAAGCGAGCGAAAAATAAAATAAAATAAAATAGATGAATAAATTAATTAAAATAAATAAAATAAGCGAGCGAAAAAAAAAAATAGAAATAAATAAATAAAATAAAAATAAAAATAAATAAATAAATAAATAAATAAAATAAAATAAATAAATAAATAATAATAATAATAATAATTGAATAAAACAAGCGAGTGAGGAGGAAGGAAAAAGCAAGGCGCCGAGGAAAAATGACGAAATAAAGGGGAACCAACGAAAGCAAGAAAGGGCAAGACTAAGAAGAAAGGGCCAGGATCCAGCAGCTACTGATCTTCCAGCCGTCATCTTTATTGAGATTGCTCGGCCTTCTTTCAATTTCAATAGTTTCTCTGAATTTACGATGATGGAACTGAGCAACCTTGGCAATAACCTTGGCCTCCTCAATACATACTTGATGCTTGGTCTTTTCCGCATGCTCTGCTAACGCTGAAGACTTGGTTCTTCCATGTCTTAGGTCCGCTGCATGTTCGCTAATCCTTTGATGGATGGAGCGCCCTGTTTCCCCAATATAGGGGGTCCCACAAGAATAGGGGATCAAGTAGACACTCTTCATATCTTTAGGATCAATGGGATCTTTCACTGATCTGAGGGATTTGTGAATAGTGTTGAGGGGCCTGAAGGTTGAGGGAATATCATACTTCTTAAGAATCCGAGCAATCTTGTCAGTGGTTCCTTGTACATAGGGAAGATGGACCCCTAGTCGGCGCTCTTTATGCTCTTTTTTGATTAACGAGCTTTTAGAGGCTTTTAAGAACGCCTTCAGACCCAGGCGCCTACTATAGCCATTCTCCATAAAGACATGAAGGAGATGGGATTTCTCTTTATCGAAGCTCTCCTTATCAGAAATCCTCAGGGCTCGCGTAGCGAGTGTGTTAAGAACACCCAACTTTTGAGTAGGGAAATGATGAGAATCGGCATGAAGATACTGCTCAGTATACTTTTTTTCCCGGAATACTAAGTGGGAGAGAGAACCATCATTATTCTTCTATATGAGGATATCCAAGAAAGGGAGGCAACCATTGACCTCTTTTTCCATAGTGAACTTAATGGCAGAGGACTGACAGTTGAGGTGGTTGAAGAAGAGATCTAACTCCTTCATTATAAATATTAATTCCTATTTAATTTTTACTATTTTTTCATTTTTCACTAATGACCCTACAAAATTGCCCAGTCAAATTACAGAACAACTAAAATAACGTGCTTTCGGAATCTTGGTAATTTATTCTAATTCCTAATTTTAAAAGAAATTATGAGACCCAAAATATCAAAATTGCAGTGGTTGTAGTTTATTTTGTAGGAATTTTAATTACCAAAGTGGACCCCACTTCACCTCACCTCCTCTCTTCCTTTACAAAAGAACCAATCAAAAAATCAGCATATAAATTTTCCCGATATCAAAAGACCCAATATAAATTTACCCAATTTAAAAAGCTCTGATATTTCCAATATCGAAATATCGAATATCAAGTTTTTTGTTTTGTGTGCATATAAGATCTTAGGGTACTAGTTTTTTTCACTTGGAAAAAATCGTAATTTCCATTAATTTTGAAAATTACATTTTGTAGATGCCGAAGCATTGCAAAGACAAGGCTTGAAGCCTGACAAAAATAATGGTTGACATAAGTGTCAATTTAAAAAGAAGAAGAAGAAACTGATGAAAAAAAATGCCATGCCTGGAGCACTAAGATGCCTGTTAGGGGGAAGTTTAAGTTTTCCTCCCCTTTTTCTTCTCTACCTTGCGCCATTCGCCTTGGTCCTGTTGCACAGGTATGAGTTGCAATGGGTTTTCCTCCTCAGGTCGAGGGGTTTCCTTGTCAGAGTCTGAAGTGTCTGATTTGTGCTGCCTTTTGGTTCCACTGGATTCCATTCTGTCTGAAGCCTTTTCCGGTTGCGTTTCGATGGGCACTTGTGGGGGTTGTTCTTCTGTTGAGTTGTTCTCATTTGGGATGGGCAATTCCTCCTCACCTTCTTCTTCTTCCTCTGAAATTGGTGGAGGGAATGTCCATCCTTTTTTCTTCCCTGATTTCCTCCTTCTTTGGCTATCCTTTTTGTAGTCTGGGCAGGCATTTTGTAGATGTCCTGTCTGCCGGCATATTCTGCATCGGAAGGCTGTATTCTCATAATCTATTGTTTGTATCCAGTTGTGATCTTTATGCTTCAGTACTATGCGGTCCGGTAAACCTTTGCTGAGATCAACTTCCACACAGATTCGTGCGAAAAACTTCTGATATCTGAAAATATAATGTCGTCACTATTGGTTTTTAACCTAAGGTCGGTCTCCCGCTCCTCCAAGCTTTCCTCCTCTTCCATTTATTTCACGCCAAAGCCGCATATTGTTTTTGGTTTAAGTTTTGTTATATGGTATTTGTTTTTATAATATATATTATATTAATATTATAACATAATATATTTTAATTGTAATTTTTATATAATATAATTATAATATTAATATAATATAATTGTAATTTATTTTAATCTTTAATTAATTAAATTTTGTTTATAATTAATTTGTAATTAGTTAATTTAATTTTGTAATTACAATTAAATTAGTATTAATTAAGAAATAATTGTGATTTAATTTAGGATTAGATTTTAATTAAAATTTCTTAATTTTAGCTTAGGTAACAAATTTTCTAGAAACCTAGTAATTTTGACACTTCAACTTTGGGAGCTCATAAGTTGACTTTTACTTGGTCAAATGAGGCTCAAGATGACTCGTTGAATAGATAAAATCATGGAGAATATTTATGAAGTGGTTGCATAACCATATTTAATCATTTAATAAGTCTAAAATTTAGCAGAAGATCAAGCTCCGAATTTTTAAACAAAATTAATTTTCTGAGTTTAATTTTCTGCATTTTCATTTGCTCATAACCTATGTTGAGTGCAGATCCATTCAAATATGTTCTTCTTGACCAATAAGATATTTACAAGGATCAATGGAAAGCTCAAATTTCCTTTCTATTTATTTATTTAATTGAGTTTTAATTGAAGATGTTTTATTTTTGATATTTGGTATTTTTTATTTTAATTTGTATTTTAATTGAATTTTTATTGGTTTTCGCAAGAAAATAGATGAAGAGATGAGGAAAATAAGATTTCAATCAATAGGATTTCTCTAGCAATAGAAGAAAAGGAATTTGGACCAATGAAAATTGTTGAAGCATAATTACTCTTCAACAACTCTCCTATTTGGAATTCATTTTGTAAATTTTAAATAATGGTTTTGTAGAATGTAATAGGGGTTTCTCTCTCCTGCAATTTTGTAATTCTTAAAACACTATTGTAATAGGAGTTTCAGGCTATAGGTAGAGAGGATCAACCTCAGATCTGGGAATTATTGAGATTTGTCTTTTTCCATTCTGAACTATGTATGAGAGGCAAAGTTTTCACTATTGTAGCTCTTTCTTTTAGCAACAGAGTTTATGTTTTGAGAAGAATTGTTGGAAATCAATTCAAGGAACAGAGCAAGAGACAAAGTTTAAATCAATTAGTATTTTAAATACTATTATTTTAATGCAAATTTCATCTTTTTAATGACAGATTTGGGTTAAAATGTCTTTCATGTTGAGCACTATTGTTTAATGTGAAAATGAAGATCTTTTTTGAATTAGCTATCTAGTTCATTAGCTTCATAGATCTGTTGTTAATTTCCTCTTTTCCTCTTATGCTTAAACCAGATTTATGAGTAACTATTTACTCATAAATATGTCATCTAATTCTAATTTAATTTCCATTGGCATTATGAGAACTACTTCCTAATTTTATTGGTTCATCATGCATTGCTAATAGATATCTAAACAACATCTTTGGTAATTATAGTGCTAGTTAAATGAACTATTTCATTACTCAAATATTCATCATAAACCAAGCATGTTGAAATCTCAATCATTTAATTACTTTTCTCTCTATTGGGTTAGATCTACACCTTTCTAATCAAGATAGGCTTAGGATTTATTTAATTTTGCTTGCACTTAGATTTAATTCTACATTCTTGGAAGTCCTCTTATGAAAGAGGCAAACTTTAGTTGTGGCTTGATTGAGCCCCAGATCAGCTTAAGGATCACTTTCTTGCCTGATCAACAAGAGGTTTGATATGATGTCTCTTCTCTATTGGTATGTGAAATTCATACTTTAAACCAGTAGAGATAGAGAGAAGGTAACTAGACGTAGTTTAACCAGTTGGAACCACCATTCCAAACAAAAAAGGAGTTGTTCTAAGGTCCTGACCAAGTGGTCTCCCTTATAACATTTGTTGGAAATAATACTGAGAGGGGGGGTGAATCAGTATTATCAGATCAATCAAACCTTTTCAATGCTCAGAAACATATACGCTACTTCAATTAAGTAAAACAGCGTGTACACGCTACTGTGACTAAATAAAACAGCGTATAAGCAGAAAACTCATAACTTAGTTAGCTTATTCTTCAGTTAAGTTCATCAGGACATTATTCAGCACATTAACAGTAAGCAGATGCAGTATAACAGAACGGATCAAAAGCCACACACATGAACACCAAGATATAAGGTGGAAACCCAATGTGGGTGAAAACCACCTGCTGCAAGTTATCTCTATCTTTCTTTAAGAAACTTCAGTTTACAATCTTTTGTACTGGTGCAGCCTTATACCAGTACGCAGGCTACAACCTGCAGAAGGCTACAACCTTCTCTCGTTCTCCAAACTTCCTTGGAAGGGAGCTCCAACCCCCTTTGTTCTTGTACTAGCCAAGATACTAGTACGTAGGTGCTGACCTACAATCTTCTTTTCTTCAGGTATCACCTTTCATACATTTTCAGACTTGAATATTCCTGAAGCACAACATTACAATCTGAAGACCACAATTCATTCAATTTCCACAACAGATCATTGAAGCATAAAACAACCAAACTCTGAATCACTGAACCACTGAACCCTGTCAATCACCAGTTACCAGAACACAGAGCAGACTACAGAACTCTGCAATAACTGTCAGACCCCACTGTAAACCCAAAAACAAGCTTCAAAAGATATACGCTACTTCAAGGAGCCAAACCCGCGTATACACGCTCTTTTACCGAAGCCAACCTGCGTACAGATCTAAAAATAAACTTTCTCAATTTGCAGCTGTACCAGACATTAGTTAGACCCAGAACATAGCATTGCGACAATATGCAGATCTAGAAATAAGCATAATCAACCATATCATGATAGTGCATTTCAAACCATTAGATCCTGATCTATCCTTAGATCTAGTCTTCCATCAACCAATGTGATCTCTCCTTGGCTTAGATCAAGCAACCCAGCACCTGCAAATCAGATCTCTTTCACTCTTAGATATTCAAGCCTTGTCGAAAGATGATTTTGCCTAATGATCTTCTTCTCCTTATATAGTCTTAGGCCTAGCTCAATACCAAGAGCCAAAACCATAGTAACACAATACCATCAACTTCAAAACTAGGGATCGACACGCCCGTCGAGACACAATGGTCCGAAATCATAGGCACAACTTCCAAGGACTAACCACCATGGACCAAAGGAACCTTTCCACATACACGCGCTTTTTATGAATCTAACTAGCGTGTACACGCGACTTGGGCTTAACGAAACGGCGTGTATGAGCTTCCTTGGCATGCTGTACTGAGATCTGTCTTCTGATTAAGATGCCATCACTTGTACCAACCTCTGAGCACCTGTACCATCCTCTGAGTGAGTTGCCATCAAGGACAACACTTGAATCATAATGCCAACAATCTCCCCCTTTGGACTTGATGGCAACCACCACACCAAGTCACTCTCCCCCTTTGACATCAAGAGCAAAGGGCTGCGCTCCCCCTGAGGACATGCTGATACCTCTGCTTGGCTGTGCTGACTCGTGCTCCCCCTGACAGTAGGCCAGATCTGAAAAAGATGTTCTTCAACAAGAACCAAGATTTATACACCATAAGGGACCTTCCTATCACCAAAAGACTCAATACATACATCCATACTCCCTACCAAGAGGGGACATATCAGAAACAACCAATTATATTACAGCATTCATCCCAGGCATAGTGGGGAAACCAACATAGGCCGTTACATGACCTTGACACCATAAAAGAGATATGACAAGAGAGATACATGACATAGAGACAACAGATCTAGACCAAGACTTAGGAAAGACACCAGCAGCATCTGATAAACATCTTGTTAGATCAGCAACTAGAATTTCTTTCTGAGCTCCTTCTCCTGAAACCAACAACCAAAACATCTGAATGCCAACAATGCTTTATGAGACTTTTGAGCTGCTCCCCCTGAACCTGTGCCTGTTGCACTCCCTGAAACTGTGCCTGAAGAATTCTGACATTCCTATTGCTGTTCAGAACTTCAGAGTTTTCCCTTGCTGTTCAGAACTTCATATACGCGTTTTATCCTGTATAAAACAGCGTATGTACGCGGATATTCTTTCTGCAACAAGCGTCCAGAATACACGCGACTTACCCAACATGAATCCGCGTGTATACGCTCATATCCCTTCCGTAACCTGCGTATACCAACTTTTCTGTAGAACAAACAATCTTCAACAACAGGATGAAGCATCAACTACTCCCAGCTTTTGTCTGAGATATTCAAAAGTTTCCCTGGGCAGTGGTTTTGTGAGAATATCAGCAACTTGCTCCTTAGAAGGAACATACTCCAACTTGACCTTCTGCTCAAGCACTTGTTCCCGAAGAAAATGGTACTTGATTGGTATGTGCTTGGTCTTTGAGTGCATGACAGGATTCTTTGAAATGCTGATTGCACTTGTATTATCACATAAGATAGAGACAGGTGGAGTGCAAGTGATTTGAAAGTCCTGCAAGGTCTGCATCATCCAAAGAAGTTGTGTGCAACAAGATGCTGCAGCCACATATTCTGCTTCAGCTGTAGATAAGGCAATCGAACTTTGTTTCTTGCTGAACCAAGATACTAATCTGGAACCCATGAAGAAAGCACCTCCACTTGTGCTTTTCCTATCATCCACACTTCCAGCCCAATCTGCATCTGTGTAAGCATGAAGAGTGAGATCAGTATTTCTAGGATACCATAAGCCATAGTTTTGGGTCCCTTGAAGATATTTGAAGATTCTTTTGACTGCCTGAAGATGAGTTTCCTTTGGGTTGGCTTGAAATCTTCCAACCATTCCTACTGCATGTGTAATATCTGGTCGAGTACCTGTCAAATAAAGCAAACTCCCAATCATGGATCTATAAGTGGGTTGGTGAACTGCTGCTGATTCATCATTTGCACTGAGGCTGCATCCTGTAACCATGGGTGTACATACTGGCTTTGACTCTTCCATGCCATACTTCTTCAAGATCTGCTTGAGGTATTTGGTTTGAGACAAGAAGATACCTCCTTCATTTTGTTGGATTTGCAATCCAAGAAAATATGTCAATTCTCCAAGAAGTGACATTTCGAATTCTTTCTGCATAACCAAGGCAAAGTTTTGACTCATGGTCTCTTCATTGCTGCCAAAAATAATATCATCTACATAAACAACAAGGATTAGCAATTTGTTATTTTCAACTTTTATATAGAGATTGCTATCTGCTGATCCTTTTGAAAAGCCTTGTTGGTGAAGATATTTGTCCAACCGATAGTACCAAGCCCTTGGAGCTTGTTTGAGCCCATAGAGTGCCTTTTTCAATCTGCATACAAGGTTTGGATCATTTCCAAGAATGAACCCATCTGGCTGCTCAATATATACTTCTTCTTCTAAGTCTCCATTTAGGAAGGCTGATTTCACGTCCATTTGAAATACCTTGAAGTTTTGAAAGCTTGAGAGAGCAAGGAACATTCGGATGGCCTCTAGTCTTGCCACAGGAGCAAAGGTCTCTTCAAAATCTATTCCTTCTTGCTGTGCATACCCTTTACAAACAAGTCTGGCCTTGTTTCTAATTACTTCTCCATTTTCATTTAACTTATTCTTGAAGACCCATTTTGTTCCTATTACATTCTTATCTTTTGGTCTAGGAACTAATTCCCAAGTGTTGTTCCTTTCGATTTGCTCAAGTTCTTCATCCATTGCTTTGACCCAACATTCATCTTTGCATGCTTCTTTCACATTTTGTGGTTCAATGGAGGAGAGTAGAGCCAAGTAGCTTGAAGCTTCTGCAAGTGTCCTTCTTGTTTGTACTCCTGCTTCTTTCTGCCCCACAATCTGAGTTTCTGGATGATTCTTTTGGACATATCTGGATGGAGTCTTCTCTTCTATTCTTGTCTGCTCCTCTGGTTCTTCTTGAGATTCTTCTTCTTCTTGAGGTTCTTCTTCTTCATCATTTCGCCTTTGAGAGTAACCTTCATCTTCTTCAATGTCTTCATGATGAACTTGCCTAGGAATATATCCCTTCTCATCAACCACTATATCAATACTGTCAACAATTCTGCCAAGTCTTTTATTGTAGCACTTGTATGCTTTGCTATGTGGAGAATAACCAAGAAGAATGCCCTCATCTGCTCTAGGTTCAAGTTTGCCAAGTTGCTCATCAGTATTCTTAATATAACATTTGCTCCCAAAGATTTTGAAATGCTTCACGGAAGGAGTTTTACCACTCCAAAGCTCATGAGGTGTTTGAGTGCTGTTTACTCGGACATTTGTTTTGTTAAGAATGATAACAGCAGCATGTGCAGCTTCACCCCAGAAGGTTGCAGGAGTACCTGATTCATCGAGCATAGCACGAGCCATTTGTTGGATAGTTCTGTTCATTCTTTCCACAACCCCATTTTGCTGAGGAGTTCTAGCTGTAGAGAATTCTCTTCTTATCCCATGTTCATCGCAGAAATCGAAAAATTCATTTGATGTGAACTCCCCACCTCTGTCAGATCTGAGGCACTTAATTTTGTGTCCTGATTCATTTTCAGCCAATGCTTTGAAGGATTTGAATTTTTCGAATGCTTCATCTTTGTGCTTCATAAGCCCTAACCAAACAAACCTTGAGAAATCATCAATGAATAATATCAGATATTCTTCTCCTCGAGGTGTCCTTTTCCTAAATGGACCACATACATCTGTATGGACTAGCTCAAGAGGCAAGCTAGCTGATCCTTCCTTTTCTGGAAAGTTAGTTCTGGTTTGCTTTCCAAACTGACAAGATTTGCATATAGTGTTGTCTGGAATTTTGATATCTGGAAGATCGCGAACTGCCTGATATTTGCATGCTTTTCTTATTTGTGAGAAGCTTAGATGTCCCAACCTTCGATGCCATAGCCAGTGCTCTTCATCCTTGCTAAGATAGCATTGTTGTTGTCCTTCTTCAAATATGTACAGATTATTTGGAGTTCTTTTGCCTTTGAGAACTGTTTTACCTGTATCAAGATCACGAACAAGACATCCATTCGATCTGAAAATAACCTCGGTTTTTTGATCACACATCTGACTGACACTTAGAAGATTATGCTTCAATCCATCAACATACAAAACATTTCCAGCCTTGACCTTTTCTTTCAAAGGAGCAATACCTTTTCCTTTTATAGTTGCAGGAGTATCATTTCCAAAAGAAACTTTCTTTCCCTTTTCTAAAGTAGAATAAGATTCAAGTTTTTCTTTATCACCTGTCATATGTTTCGAACATCCACTGTCAATGTACCATAGATTTTCCTGTCCTTCTGCATAAAACGCTATCCCACATCTTTCTGTCTGAGGTTCTTTTATTCTCCATTTTTTGGTGCTCGTGGCTTGTTCCTTTTTCTCCTGAAACCTGCTCCTGCATTCAGATTCTTTATGACCAAAATTATTGCAAATAGAACATTCAACTTCATTTTCAAGAACCGAAAAGTTGTTATAGGTCCTCTTTGTAATCCCTGTCATACTTCTTTGTTTTTGAGCTTCCCTAGTCATGATTGTTTTATATGCAACACATTGAGCTGCTTTGTGACCAAAGTTATGGCAAGAAAAGCATTGTCCATTGAAGAAGCTTCTGCGGTTATTGAATCTACCAGCCAACTGATTGTAATTTCTATTTTCATCTATTCTTGTGCCAAACTGAGAAGATTTTACCTGTGGTTGGTTGTAGCTTTTGTTCACCCTTAAGAAGGATTGTCCCTGATAGTTTCTGTTTGTAATTCGTCCCTGCTTTACCTGATTATCTTCATTGTTCTTCGGCTCATTTCTTCTTGCTGCATCAAGATAACTCTTTGAGGTGGATGCTTTAGAGGTTTCTCCATTATAGCCCAAACCTGTCTTGTTTAGAGGAGACCGCTGCACATTGATAATCTCATCCAAAGTTTCAGATCCTTTGACAAACTTAAGATTAATAGCTTTTGTTTTCTCAATTTCTTTTCTGAGACCAACAATTTCACCTTCTAGTTTTTCAAGATGTTTTTCCTTTTCATCAATTTGAAATTGCAAAGTATCAATGATCACACTCTTTTCTTCTATGCATCTCTTGAGTCTAGTAATTTCATTATAGAGATTATCCACATCTACAGCATCCTCATAATCATCATCTTCAAATGCCATTAATAGCTTATATTTATTACCTTGTTCATCTTCATCACTGTTTGATAAGCCATCACTATCTTCATGGGTGTAGTAGCTTTTCTTATTTGCACTTTGTTTCTTATTCCATCTAGCAGGTTCTTTTCCTTTATCTTTATTAGGACATTTTGCAGCATAATGACCTACTCTTCCACAAGCAAAGCATTTGAAAGGTAGCTTACCTCTGAACCTTCCAGCACCCCTTTGAAGATTTCTGACAAAATTTGATTCTTCTTCCTCTTCTTCTGGAACATGGCTTGCCTCATAGTAATCTTCTTTTCCTGATGCCTTAAAAGCAGCTTCCCTTCTATCTGATGGACCTCCCTTTCTCATTTCATAAGCAGTTAGAATTCCATGTAACTGAGACATAGTGAGAACTTTGAGATTTTCCTTTTCTTCTATTGCAGATACTTTAGATTCAAACTTGGGGGATAATGATCTTAGAATCTTTGAAACTACTATAGTCTCTTTTATTTCTTCACCCAAATTTTTCATACAATTAACAATCTCGTCTACCCGAAGAAAATAATTTGCCACACTTTCATCATTATACATCTTGAGAGTCTCATATTGAATCCTGAGAGTTTGAAGTTTAGCTTCCTTTACCTGTTCATCTCCTTCATAGCTAGTGATCATTTTGTCCCATATCTCTTTTGCTGATTTGAAGTGCATGACCTTCATGAATTCTGTTTGGGATATACTTCCTAATAGAGTACTGACTGCTTTTGCATTTGTTTCATATGTCTTTTTCTCAGCTGGATCTGTAGGAGTAGCTGAAGGAAAAGCATAGCCTGTTTCTACAATGTTCCAAACTTCTGTACCAAGAGATTGAAGATATGCAGTAACTCTTACCTTCCAATAATTGAAATTTGTTCCATCAAAAACCGGTGGCCTGATTGATGCTTCTTTCTCGTAGTTGCTCATGATGAATGATCTACCTTCAAGCGATCAAGCTTCCCTGAAGGACCTGCTCTGATACCAATTGTTGGAAATAATACTGAGAGGGGGGGTGAATCAGTATTATCAGATCAATCAAACCTTTTCAATGCTCAGAAACATATACGCTACTTCAGTTAAGTAAAACAGCGTGTACACGCTACTGTGACTAAATAAAACAGCGTATAAGCAGAAAACTCATAACTTAGTTAGCTTATTCTTCAGTTAAGTTCATCAGGACATTATTCAGCACATTAACAGTAAGCAGATGCAGTATAACAGAACGGATCAAAAGCCACACACATGAACACCAAGATATAAGGTGGAAACCCAATGTGGGTGAAAACCACCTGCTGCAAGTTATCTCTATCTTTCTTTAAGAAACTTCAGTTTACAATCTTTTGTACTGGTGCAGCCTTATACCAGTACGCAGGCTACAACCTGCAGAAGGCTACAACCTTCTCTCGTTCTCCAAACTTCCTTGGAAGGGAGCTCCAACCCCCTTTGTTCTTGTACTAGCCAAGATACTAGTACGTAGGTGCTGACCTACAATCTTCTTTTCTTCAGGTATCACCTTTCATACATTTTCAGACTTGAATATTCCTGAAGCACAACATTACAATCTGAAGACCACAATTCATTCAATTTCCACAACAGATCATTGAAGCATAAAACAACCAAACTCTGAATCACTGAACCACTGAACCCTGTCAATCACCAGTTACCAGAACACAGAGCAGACTACAGAACTCTGCAATAACTGTCAAACCCCACTGTAAACCCAAAAACAAGCTTCAAAAGATATACGCTACTTCAAGGAGCCAAACCCGCGTATACACGCTCTTTTACCGAAGCCAACCTGCGTACAGATCTAAAAATAAACTTTCTCAATTTGCAGCTGTACCAGACATTAGTTAGACCCAGAACATAGCATTGCGACAATATGCAGATCTAGAAATAAGCATAATCAACCATATCATGATAGTGCATTTCAAACCATTAGATCCTGATCTATCCTTAGATCTAGTCTTCCATCAACCAATGTGATCTCTCCTTGGCTTAGATCAAGCAACCCAGCACCTGCAAATCAGATCTCTTTCACTCTTAGATATTCAAGCCCTTGTCGAAAGATGATTTTGCCTAATGATCTTCTTCTCCTTATATAGTCTTAGGCCTAGCTCAATACCAAGAGCCAAAACCATAGTAACACAATACCATCAACTTCAAAACTAGGGATCGACACGCCCGTCGAGACACAATGGTCCGAAATCATAGGCACAACTTCCAAGGACTAACCACCATGGACCAAAGGAACCTTTCCACATACACGCGCTTTTTATGAATCTAACTAGCGTGTACACGCGACTTGGGTTTAACGAAACGGCGTGTATGAGCTTCCTTGGCATGCTGTACTGAGATCTGTCTTCTGATTAAGATGCCATCACTTGTACCAACCTCTGAGCACCTGTACCATCCTCTGAGTGAGTTGCCATCAAGGACAACACTTGAATCATAATGCCAACAACATTGAGGCAAAGAATTTCAAGCCTTAAACACATTCCAAGTGCCTTTTTTTGGTAGCATACACCATTCCAAGTTCTCTTGTTCACTGCAATGTTTCATACAATTTTTGTTCAGTTGCATCAACATTATTTCCATCTTCATATCAACACCACTACTTTAGCAATGCCACTTATTATTCATTGTTCAACTACGTCCAAACTTATGGCATTGTAGCCAATGCCTACATCAGATAATCAAATATACAAATGTGTTATAGGCATCCTGATGTAGTAATTAACTTATTCATAAGAGTTTTAAACTCCACAATGTAAACAAGCAATTCAAAATATGAAATTTTAATTCAATAATTATCTATATCACTATCCTTTAATTCACAAAGCTTCCACATGCAACAAGTTTAGATCATTATTTTCCAAGGCACATAAAATTTATTCATGACCCAAGGAGCATGTGACTTGAAACTTCCATGATAAATTCTTTCAAGTTTCCTCTTCCTTGTAGTCACGCACCCTTCCAGGCTTAAACACACCCTTCTATACTAAACAATGCCTTAGGTGATCTAGCTTAGCAAGACTTTATTACATAGGAAAACTAAAGAAATTTATAAATTCATATAACCAAGGCATCCCTGTGATATAGCTCTTGGTGACCAAGGCATTTCTTAGGGTTCTAATGTCACCACAATGGCCTTGTTTCTAAACTTCTCAACTCCACAATCACCGTGTATCTTTATCCTTCGTAGATAGACACATCATCTCACCTATATCACATGCATATAGCTACCATGAGATACAATCCTTATAATTAAAATTAAAGTTATTTTTATTTTAGCATGTTTCACATAGAAAGAAAAATATACAAGTATGAGATTCTTCTCATAATGTTTGGCTCAATGTATGTGGTAGAAAACAACCTTTTTCATGGGCTTACAATCAATTCCATACTCAATGTCATTTCATTTGCAATATGCACTTTCACTCAACCAAATAATGTTAGTTTTTATGCATATAATCCTTTTGGTACAATATGTACAATGAGTCCTAAAATGATTCCAAAATTGTCACACACTCAACAATTCAATCATTTTCAACTGCATTTCACATAAAGTAAAAGAAACCATCATTACATTATATAGTTATACATTATCATCATTCTAGGTAATTCATAATTCAATTAAAACTTACTCCATCAAATCAAAATAACTCAAGGCTAAGAATTATAAAGTTTTCTCTCTCTACTAAGATACCATTCTCATAAATTCATGATCAATTAGTTTCCCAATTTATATTTGTGGGGGTAAGGAATTTCTCACCACTCATTTCAACACTCATCAATTTCTCATAATAATTGGTAACCATTTCCTTTCATGATATTTGTCATACAAATGCTTGTCCTGCACTAGCATTCATCTACTTAATGCATCAAGTATATGCATTATCAAATTTTCAACAATATTTTCGTATTAAAAATTTCCTACCTCGGACATACTCCACTAAGTATTATTTACAATGAAGTATTCACATATCAACCATTCCATGGTTATTTACATCAACCAAGAAAAATCAATTATTCATGCACATGATAACACTCTGAAACCATTTGCTTTAGATTTAGAAGAACTTAGGCCAATACTCACAGCCTCATGCTTACAATGAAATCATTGCATTTATTTCATGCATCCCACATTTCTCATGCATTCTCTCAATGCATTATAAAACACAACTTATCTTGTGAGAATAATACTCACTTATCCAATTGTTGTCCATTATAGAAACTCAATGCATGCACATATTACTAGGATTTTACTAGATCATTTTTTTAGCAATTGTTTGACCATACCTATCTAAGTATCAATGAAAATTACGCATTCAATTATAAACATATCATCAAAATACAAATTCTACCCAAGTGAATTCTTACCTAGTTCCTTCAATTTACCTTTTCTTGAGCATAACTAGCTTTCATGTCTATATGGCTACAAACATTATTCATAATTAGCTGATAATTTCTAGGAGTTTACCTAACCCCTTTAGCTTTCCCAACAAGTATCCTCTTGTCATTGTCTTCGAGATTTTTTTTTAATGTTTGAAGATATTTCCAATCCCACTATTGAATAAGTTTACTTTTAATATTGAATGCTTGAAAACAATATGCAAATTTCCTATTCACAATTTCATTCATGACATTAGTTGTTAGGTCAATTATAATGCATGAGATGTAAAACTTCTTAATCAATATCAAACCTTTAATTAATTCCATGCCCTTAATGATTCATTTCCCAATGATTATAATTATATCGTCGTGAACCATATAAGCATATTGTGATGTGGCTCATTGTAAACCACTATTCTATCACTTTTTCAATCAATCAACACTGATCTAATATGCAATTGCAATAATATCGTTTTTAATAATCATAAATAGGAATATGTTCAACCATCCACTATCAAGGCCATTGATTGGGCCAACTCTGAGTTAATTCTACAAAACAATGAAATTGTTTCTCCATACAACATTTAACTGTTGTTCCATATAACCATAGCTACCACTACCCCACATACACAATCTTAATTCTTGTATACAATTTTTATATTGTATAGCCTACTTTGTTATCCATAGAATTCTCTTTCCTGTCTTTCAATTAATACAGTCGCCAATTTTCATGTGATTTTTAATTGAGCCCATTATAATCATCAAAAGGTTGTTGTCCCAAAAGTACCATTAAAAAATGGTCGTCCAAAAAGACTCACTTTCATGACTTTGTGTACATTGCAACTTGTCTTGAAGCAGGGGCTCTTAGAAAAGCAACGTGGAACTCAGAAAATGTGTAAACTATGTGCATAGTAAATGAATTATATAGCATAGACTTTCAATGCTAATGGTGAAAAGAAGCGATGGCTCAAGAATTAAATGATGTCCCTCTCTCACTACATTGATTTTGTAATTTTTGGATAGAGAGTACATAAATGTTTGAACATGATCTTGATATTATATTAGATTTGAATGGATTATGAATAAATGTTGAACTTAATTTTTTCCGGAAAAATTTGCTTTTACAATGGGGACATTCATTTACTCCAATGGGGACTTTCATTTACTCCAAAATAATCTTATTGTACCATATCAACTTGCATTAATGTGATGGAAGATAAGTGGTAGATAGGACTTGGTAGGTGATAGAGAAAAAGTAAAGTTACAATTCTTATTTATTTTCTATGATATCATTTAATATTACCTATCTTTTCTTGAACCATCCATGGCATCACCAAAACCATGGTGGTATCATCATCATCATGAATTATCTACATAGTCTCCCAAGTTCTAGTCAATGTGTATGTTTTTTTTGTTGAAATAGAAAAAATATTTGTACTCTAAATGTTTCATCAAATGTATTATTTGTATTCATGTTGCACTTGATTTCAGAGATTTGCATTATGTTGATATTTCCCTTATTTTGAACCATCCATATCATGTCCAATAAATTGAAGTTACTGCCATCCTAAACTCTAGAATTGTTTGCAAGGCCCTTTGTTCTTATTTTAGAGCATATTTCTTCTTCGAAGATATTCTTCAAATTCTTGTTGCACTTGAAATGTGCTAGTATTTAATTGCAATTTTTTTAATGTTGTTTGTTGGACGTAGATATCCAAAAATATGTCTTTGGGTCCTTAGTTATTTATATTGCTTTCAAGTTCATGTATTCACTATTGGTTGTGTTCAGTATTGATTGAGATAACATTTGGATTTGTAGAGCATCTGCTTCTATTTTTGATAGGTATGAAATGAAATATCTCTATGGGATTGATTTGGAAAGCTTATGGGTTATCTAAAATTGGATTTTTTTTTGTAATATTAGGAAATTATTTATATCACAATATAATAGAAAAGAAACATAATGCACTTTCTGTCGCTACTAGCTTCCCACTTGGAAAACTAGACTAGTAGCATAGAAATCCATTAGGAGGGATGATATCCTTTCATCAAAATTGATAAAACGTCTGATGGAACCTATTGGTTCCCTATTGGTGCCAGAATGCACCACCCCTGAAAATTTCTCTCTAACACTCCTCGGGGTCAAAGAAGGAATTTCAAGTTCAAGTCACCAAAGGAGAAGGCTTCAAAGTTCTAATGGAAAAAGTGTCAAGGCACAAAACATTGTTGGGTGAGAATCAGTGGGTGAGCATTAGTGCAATGCCACGAGAACGTAGCACCACAAGCATCAAATGGCTTGCACACCATTGATATCCAACAGTGGATGTGCCCAACCATCTAACGACACTAGGCACTCCGCATGGTGGACCCGCACGATTTTTATCCCAGTGGTGGGGTGTGGATGTGGACACATGGTGTCCCCTCACACCAGTCAACGATTTCCACCGACGCATTCCAAAATAATGTGAAAGGAAGCCACGTGGCCCTCCATGTAGGCATCCCACGTCGTCCCGCCTGCCACATGCCTGAGCCATGTCAAGCCCATTTTCCAAGCACCTCGTTGTGTTGCCTCCCACAAGGCATGACCCACGTCATGTTGATGTTAGCATGACATCATCCAAATGTTTGCCAAATCTGACTCTGCCACATGTCAAAGCCATTTTTTTTATAAAAAACCAAATGGGCCCATTGTTTTGTCATTTTTCACACCTCGGTTGTCTTACTCAACCTAGCGCACCTACAAATTGAATTTACTCCTCCTATGCCCACTAAGCCTGAATTCATTGTACCAAGCAGACAATTCACAGTGTTTCAGTAAATTCGACCTCTTGTAGCCTCTCAAGACTAGAATTTTCCAAGATTCAAGCTCCAAATTTAAAACCTTGGCCTTTTCCCATGAGAAACACACGCACTGTGAATAAAATTCTTTATTTTAGCAAATGAAACCCCTAAATTGTCTAAATTAGCCTTATAAGTGCATTCATAAGCTAAATTAGCTTCTGCATTTGTTGATTTAGGCTAAATTGACTCTATAAACTATCAATTCAACCTCTCATGCACGGTCACTATTTTCACTGTTCATAAATTTTAAAATTCAAAAGATTCTTCCCTGCCTCTACTGACCAATACCTTTTGACACATGGCACATCCTCATTGGATTTTGTAATCCTTTAAAATATCCCTTTTGTCCTTTCCTCCCTCTTCAGTCATCTCATCATTCTCAACAATTTGCCCTATTCTAATGGCCTCCTCATCAACCAAGAGTTCCACTGATGTCTAGATGAAAGGAAAAACCAAAGAACTGGAATTTTAATGATGGAGACACATATGTTCGGGATCCGATGATAACCACCTATGATATGAAGACAATTATTCAAATTGTGTAGAGTAGCAATGAAGTAATAAGATATTGTAATAATATGCATGCCTCAAATTTGGTGTTCATTGATGTCCTAGAGGTGTTCCACTTTCCAAAGATGGTGACTTGGTGTGTAAGTGGATACTTGATAGACAAGAGGGTTATCATCATGTCCCAATAAGGAAAGGAAATAATTAGAACAAAACTAGATTCTATTGTGAACATGTTTTCATTTCCTGACAGGAAATTGAAGAAAAATGGAACACTCTCGCACGAGAGGTACAATGAAAAATGGTTTCCAATTATGTCAAATAAGGGGTGGTCCCTCATTTTGGTCATCCTCCTTACCACATCACAACTTTTTATTCCATGTCAAAGTTCTCTTTCTCCATGGTTTCCCAAGTTCTGGGTCTTGATAACGATGTCTATATAATCGAGACTATTCTAGTTCTCTTGGTATCCTTGTGTCATCTAGTCACCAAGGCCTATGCCAATTTTGATTTCCTGCAATTTCTGTCAGATGAAATTCACTCTTATATGAAAGAGTTTGGAGAAGGAGATTCCTTCTACTGCCAATCTTATCTAGTCCACATGTTCATCCATCAACAATATTCCTACCTATAGCACTAGAAGCCCAGAATGGTAGATGAGTATAAGGCATTGTTACCAGTTTATGAGTGGCTACCAATGGTCTGAAATCCAGAAAACAACTAGGGTTTATTTGATTATATTTCTTATTTTATGTCATTCTTATACACTCTTTTGCATGGTCAGTTAATGCCTAGAGTCTCTCCTTTCCTTAGGTAAAAGCTACAGTTTACCCCAGATACTAGAGTCAGCGATTGGTACCTTTTGAAGGACCACACAGTCATCTGAATATATGGGTTTGAAGGCCAACCATACCATCTTCCAGCATTCTTGACTCCTCACATTTTTGCACTAGAGTACATCAGGAAGAGATTCAGAAGTGACAATGTACATTTCACTTCAAGGAAAGTAACAACCACTTTCCACCTTCCTCATAAGGTGGGACAATTTTATTTTAATTCAAGGAATGCTCTAGAACTCGTGGAAAATATATTTGAGGGATTCGATTTCCCATAAGTTCGAGCCTAGAAATATGATTCCCACAATATCATTTATAACTTGATAAAATACAACGATCGAGAAAACTACAAACATGATTTGAATCCCATAGTAGAAAGTTGTGCTAACAAATCTACTTGGGAAGAAGTTAGGGTCATCCTACATCCAGATAAGTTAGACTTTTCCCACCTCTTTGGCAAGAAATGAGGCACTTCAGAACCAATGGCAGTTGATGAAGGACAGGTAAAGCAACAAGAGATGAGAAAATGAAGATGATGATGAGACAAAATCACATGTTCTGATACTATACAACAATTAGTTGGAAACTCCGTCAAAATAAGCATTTACCATGGATACCTTGCCCTCTTCCATGCCAGGGTCAAAGGCAACAAAGTCAAGAGAGGTTTTTGAGCCTGGACATGTGTCAATAATAGAACAATTCCAAGAAATATCTAAGCAAGCCTCTAAGGAGAGGAAGAGGGGCATCAAAATAGTAGAGAATCATCCACTTCCTCCCTTGCAGTTTAAGAGTGCATTGGATTATGAAAAGGGAATTTTTAAGCTGGAAGTCATGCAATCTATAGTGGATCCAATAAGGTCCATGTTATATTATCAAGTGCATCAATTTTCCATGCATGTACATCATATTTCTTACACTGATCTCATGTATTTGAACATGCAAGTGACCCACATGGTGCATAAACAGATGCACCTAAAAAATGCTACAACCAAAAAGCTGCAAGATCTATACATCAAGGCCAAATATAAGAGGATGATTTGTAGGACCAGGAAGATGAATATTAAAACCTTAGAGGAAAAAATCACATACCTGGTCACATTCCCTGTAGAAATTCCTAATTACACATAACACAATAATTTTCTGGGAAAGCCACAACTAGAAACCCCTCCTATCTGTAGATTGCATTAATCAAAAAATATGAGAATATTACAATGCTTTTCTCAAGCTCGAGCAACCTCTGCACTATCTCAATCTATTTCACTGCTTCACAAACAAGCTCCAACCAATACTTATCCAAATATGTTTCATGCCAAGCTCCCATTTCCTTGCGCGGTTTCATAGGGAATTAGCCCATATTTAATGGGGAAATTCCTCATCCATAATTGCACAATCAATCATAGGCATTCCTCTGATTGCATGCACCACATGTACAATTCGGATGATTATACCACTGATAGTACATTGTCCCTAAACTCCAATCTCAACTGGGTCTTTCTCTGATCTGACATGCATGAGTTAATTATGAGCGAATATTCAGTTTACTGGTTGAGCAGTGATGGTTACACCCCACTACTGCAGGTTACTCCCCAATACTAGATCTCCCACTAATTCCTCCATCAGTTGGAACTATTTTAACTGAATTTAACTCAGTTAAATTGAATTAAATAAGTACAACTCAAAGGAACTCAAGATGGGCCCCTAAAATTTAGGAACCACTCTACATGACTCTATATAGACTCCCAAATCAAATTAACTAAGCCAACTAAGTCAAATTAACTTAGTTAACTATTACAAGTTTCTATGAGAATTAGAATTACAATTTAATTCCTAATTTAATTCAAGGACAAAATTAAATTAGGATTTTCTTGTTGCATTTTTCAACACTCCCTCTCAACAAGAAAGGGATTATCTGCTACCTTGATCCTACCTCTATGAAACTCGAATTTGCATCTTGACAATGCCTTTGTCAAAATATCTACATCCTACTCCTTTGTAGGAATGTACTCCAGCAACAAGATTCTCCTCTGCACACAATCTCGTAGATGGTGATACCAGATGTCGATATGATTGGATCAATCATTAAAATTTGGATTCTCAAAGAGTTTGATACAACTCTGATTGTCGCAGTAAATCATTGTAGGATCCATATGCTAACCAAATAACCCAATAAGGATCTTCCTCATCCAGATAGCGTCACAAGTTTCTTGACTGGCAGCCATGTACTCTTCTTCTGCTAAAATGACTGCAACTGATCATAGCTTCATGTTGTACCAAGAAACTATTGCTGACCCAATACTGAATATTCCCCTTGATGTTCTCTTTTTTTTCAGATGGACTCCTTGCCCAATTTGCATCTGTGAAGCCTTGATGCTTCGCTCCCTCTATATGTCTATACCAAAGATCAAACTGAGTGGTGCCTCTGGGGTATCTCAACACATGTTTATCTAGCTTCCAATAAAGCTTGGTTGCTTAACCATGGCTTGACTAAACTAGTTAACTGCAAAACACATGTATGGTTGTGCGTTCACCAAATATATAAGTGAACCCACAAGTTGTCTATGAATAGTAGCCTCCACTACTTCACCTGAAGTAGCATCTTCCTTCCTCCAATTACTTACTAGAGGAGTCTACATGGTTTTGTTTCTCTCCATGTAGAACTTCTTCAGTATCTCATTTCCATACTTGCCCTGAGAGACAAACAGTTCCCCATCTCCTTGCCATACTTCCATACCAAGAAAGTAATGCATGAGCCCAAGATCCTTCATCTCAAATTCTCTTGGAAGATCCTCTTTGCAAGATTTTATCAAATTCTCATCACCTGTTAGAATCAAATCATTGACATATAATACTATAATCAACCATTTACCTTCAACCACAATATGGTAAAGGTTCATATCTGCTTCACTTTTGGTGAAGCCCAACCTGGTGAAATAGTTGTCAATCCTAGTGTACCAAGCACAGGGTGCTTGTTTTAGTCCATACAATGTTCGCTTGAGTCTGCACACATGTGACTCTCTGTTGAAGGTATCAAATCCTTCCGGCTACTCAATATACACCTCTTCCTCAATCATACCATTGAGCAATGTTGTCTTCACATCCATCTGATGTATCTTCCATCCCATCTGTGCTAACAGTGCTAGAATAGATATGATTGAAGAGTACCTAGCTATTAGAGCAAAGGTCTCCTTGTAATCAATTCCCTCCACCTGATAGAACCCTCTGGCCACAAATTTGGCTTTGTGTTTCTCCACACTCCCATTTCTTGATTTATTTACCTTGTAAATCCATCTAGAACTCACCATTGACTTGTTTGTTGGTCTTGGGGCCACTTTCCCAAACACTGTTTCTGATAATGGAATCATACTCCTCAGCCATGGCATCAACCCATACTGGTTGTTGCACTGCTTCCTCGAATGAGGATGGCTCAACCTCTACAATATCGCCCATCAAAGCCATGTAGCCAATGTACCGATTTGGTGACATCCTCTACATGCGTTGTGATGTGGGCGCTCCCACATTCTCTCTAGCATCTTGCATCAATATGTCAGCCTCTATGGTGCCCTTCCTTCCATATCTGGAAGTCTCTACATGAGTGGGTGCTTCCATGTTGTGCTCCTCTTCATGTCATTGCTCCACATCATCCTAGGCTCCTCCTTTGGAGCTAAAAGCTCCTCATCTACATGTAACTGAATATCCCTCTCAAGGGAACATCTCATGGCCTTCCCTTCATCAAACTTCACATATCTATGAACCATTGTCATCTTGTTGGATGGCAGGTACACCCGATAGTTGTGAGGTGTATCATTGTACCCCAAAAGTATGCCCAACTCAATTGTTGGCTCTAGATTTTTCCATGCATCCTTAGTGACATGACAATAGATTGATGAACCAAAGATCTTGAAGTGTCCCACATATGGTTTCTTACTTGAAAAGACTCTTTTGGTATACTCATCCCAGGAATTCGATGAGGGCTTTTGTTCTACAAATAAATAGTTGTGTTGCATGCTTCAACCCACAAGTTCAACGGTAGGCCCTGATCATGTAACGTCTCTCATGCCACTCCCACAATACTTTTGTTCTTCCTTTCAACCACCCCATTTTGTTGTGGGCTATTAGGTGTTATTAACTCCAGTTGAATGCCTGTGGATGCATAGAAGTTCTTGAATTCATTCGACACATATTCTCCACCATTATCGCTTCGGAGAGATTTAACTTTCTTACCAGTGTCTTTCTCAACAAGTGATTTAAATTCAAAAAATTTAGTGAACGTATGATCTTTATTTTGCATGAACAAAATCCAACACTTACAGGAAAAATCATCAACAAATATTACATAATACTTGTGCTTGGTCATGGATGTTGTCGAGAATGGTCCACACACATCTGAGTGAACTCGATCAAGGATCGCTTGCGCTCGACTGTCTTTATCATGAAAGGAATATTTGGTGTACTTCCCCAATATACACCCTTTGCATGTGTCTCTCTGCTCTAGTGTACCCTTGGGAAGTCCTGTAGAAATTTGTTGCATGATCTTCAAAGCTTTGTGTTGCAAGTGACCCAATATTTTATGCCACAACTCACCAATGTCTTGGCTCTACACTTCCTCTGCTTTAGTTCTCAAAGCAGTGCAATCTTCTACATCCAATTTGTAGAGGTTCTTCACCCGAACCCCAATCCGCTTCACCTATCCTGAGGCTATGTGACGAAGGAAAGCCTTTCCCTTACTAAATATCACATCGTAGCCACGGTCCTCCAACATGGCAACTGAAACCAAATTCTTCTTCAAACTTGGAACATACATGACATATTTTAATGTGAGAGGAGAACTAGACTCCCTCTGAAAGGTAACAATACCAATGTCAGTCATGTTATACCTCCCATCATCTCCCATCTCGATGTGCATCTGGAGGTCCTCCTACTCCAATTCACTGGAGAACTCTTTGTTGTCGGTCATATGGCATGAGGCTCCACTATCCAAGTACCACACACTACCCATCACCGATGTCACCATGCAAGCGATGAGGGTGAAATCCATTTCGAATTGTGAAGCAAGAACTTCGTCTATCGCTCCTCTTGAGGGCTTCTTACCGGCCTTATTGTGTGGACACTTTGTGGCATAGTGTCCTAGCTCCTGATATTGAAAACATTTAATCTTCGACATGTCCTTCTTCTTGCCATCATAATTGGAATTTGATTTCGAATGGTATGACTTCCCCTTCCCTTCCTTCACCTTCCCAGCTAAGGCACAATTCTACTTATCATGATGCTTGGATGAGGATCCATCTCTGGCATTCTGTTGAATCTCTTCGTCTACCAGGTCAGACCACAATCGCTCCCACTCTAGTAGCTTCTCCCTCCCATTAACTGAGTCCTAGTAGTTGTGCCAGCTCTTGGGAAGTCCTAGAAGTGCTAGGCTCACCTAATCGTCTTCTGCAGCTGTAACACCAACACTTCCAAGCTCATCCCGACATTGGGTGAACTTGGTCAAGTACTTCATATTGTTTTTCCCTTCTCCATCTTGATCTTTCTGAGCTTATCCTTCAGTGCCAGCATTTTGTGGTCAATTTTGTTTTGAAACAGGTTTGTCAATTCCTTCCACATTGAAAATTGAGTTTCCTTACCATGGAGTTCGAGACAATATGATCTCAAACTCCTTCTAGGATAATCCTTCTTGCCTTTGCCACACACTTTATCCACTCTGCCAAATTCGGAGCATTAGCTAGCTTAGGAATATCTTTGTCTAGGAATTCCTTAAGCTCGTTGTCTTCCAATACTACCTCCATCATGTCCTTCCAAGAAATATAGTTCGAACTACCCTTAAGGGCATATTCGAGTCTCAATCTGTAGAAAGACATCCTGCTGGTTTTGAAGTATGATACTACAAATTTGATTTCTCTTGCAAAAGAAAAACTTGTATTCTCCTCCTCTATAGTGATTTCAACTCTAAAAACTTGTAAAAATTCCTTATAGATTCAAACTGCAGATTGTAATATGCTAAAAAAATTGACTTGAATCTACTCTACTCATCAGTGAAAACAATAAACGATCAATGACATCACAAATAATAAAAGAGAAAGAATTCAATCACACATAACACAATATTTTTTTGGGAAAGCCACAGTTAAAAACCCTGCTATATGTATATTTCATTAATCAGAAAATATGAGAAGATTACAATTATTTTCTCAAGCTCGAGAAACCTTTGCACTATCTCAATCCATCTCACTGCTTCACAAACAATCTCAGTGAATACTTAGCCAAATCTATTGTCGCCAAGCTCCTATTTCCTTACATAGTTTCCTAGGGAATTACCCCATATTTAATTGGGAAATTCCTCATCCAAAACTGCACAATCTACCAAAGGCCTTCCTCTGATTGCATGCACCACATGTACAATTCGAATGATTATACAACTGATAGTACATTGTCCTTGAACTCGAATCTCAACTAGGTATTTCTCTTATCTGACGTGCATGAGTTAATTAAGAGTGAATCTTCAATTTAATGGTTGAGTAGTGATGGTTACACCCCACTACTGGATCTCCCACTAGTTCCTCCATCAGTTGGAACTAGTTTAACTGAATTTAACTCGGTTAAAATGAATCAAATAATTACAACTCAAAAGAACTCAACTGGGCCCCTAAAATTTAGGAACCACTCTACACAATCTAGATAGACTACCAGCGCGAATTAACTGAGCCAACTAAGTAAAATTAACTTAGCCAACTAAGTAAAATTAACTTAAGTATGGGGGATTTACGCAGTGCATTATATTAGATATCATTTTTTGGGATTCAACTGCGTTAAGTAAGTCATTCAAACGTATGACCATTTCCATGAGAGGTAGTCGTAACTGACTAATTTCTCATGATTTTTGAATAGTTCACTTAGCACTCATTGCATCGGGTGATGCTCACAGGGGTGAAGAAGTGGGATTGAAACTAGTGAAATGTGGAGAACGAATCACATAGCATCAATCATCACTTCCGGGGCTTGCACCCGGTAACCAGGACTTCCCAGGAGGTCACCCATCCCAGAACTCCTCTGGCTCAAGCACGCTTAACTGTGGAGTTTTTCCCCACAATCAAGCCCACTTAGCTTGCTACCCCATTTGCAAAACCTTAGCAAGTATTGTGCCTCATGAACCATTCAAGTAGAGATCCCTTGACTCTTGAATTTAAGTATGGGGGATTTACGCAGTGCATTATATTAGATATCATTTTTTGGGATTCAACTGCGTTAAGTAAGTCATTCAAATGTATGACCATTTCCATGAGAGGTAGTCGTAACTGACTAATTTCTCATGATTTTTGAATAGTTCACTTAGCACTCATTGCATCGGGTGATGCTCACAGGGGTGAAGAAGTGGGATTGAAACTAGTGAAATGTGGAGAACGAATCACATAGCATCAATCATCACTTCCGGGGCTTGCACCCGGTAACCAGGACTTCCCAGGAGGTCACCCATCCCAAAACTCCTCTGGCTCAAGCGCGCTTAACTGTGGAGTTTTTCCCCACAATCAAGCCCACTTAGCTTGCTACCCCATTTGCAAAACCTTAGCAAGTATTGTGCCTCATGAACCATTCAAGTAGAGATCCCTTGACTCTTGAATTTAAGATCCCTTGACTAATTTCTCATGATTTTTGAATAGTTCACTTAGCACTCATTGCATCACCCGATGCAATGAGTGCTAAGTGAACTATTCAAAAATCATGAGAAATTAGTCAGTTACGACTACCTCTCATGGAAATGGTCATACGTTTGAATGACTTACTTAACGCAGTTGAATCCCAAAAAATGATATCTAATAAAATTAACTTAGTTAACTATTACAAGTTGCTATGAGAATTAGAATTACAATTTAATTCCTAATTTAATTCAAGGACAAAATTAAGTTAGGATTTTCTTGTTGCATTTTTCAACATTCCCTAGGGATTTTAAGTAGTATAAGGATGTATTGGAGGAAAAAAATAGGGAAACAGCCTCAATGAAGAAACAACTCAAGATTCCAAGTGCACATCCTATGCAAACAATTGGGTTGGAAGCAGTAGAAAAGGAGAGCCAAGATATGAAGGTTAAGTTGCACGAGGAACTCACAAAGAATAAAGAATATAAGGACTGAATTGTACTACTATAGGCACGGGTCCAAGGAATGAAAGAGAATACATATGAGACTTTGTAGTCTCAATAGATCCCATATGTGTTAATTGGGAAGGTGGAATCCATAACAGTATCAAAGGATGCAAAGAAGTTGCAAGCTCTTCTCTCAAACCAAGAGAAAGAGATAAGGAGAAAGGAAGAAGAGATAAAAAACACCAAAATGGAGATTTAACAAGCACAAGAAAACAATGAGAACTTTAAGGCTAAATTGGATGTCGTGAGGAGGAAGCACCCAACTATATCCTCTTTCAAGTCAGCTAAAAGAATCATTTGGGACAATATCATGAAGATAGTGGATAGGCTCATGGAGTTGATCCAAGAGAAGATAGAAGTTGTCATACTGGTCTGTAACGAAATGAATGGACTTAAGAGCATTATTAGAGAATCCTTGGTCAAGGCCAAAGTGATCATAGATTTTCTTAACTATATGTCCAAGGAGGAGGTCATCAAAGCAAAACCTCAATAGATCCCAATTGGTAGCTAGGGATGACCAGATGAAGAGGAAACAAAAGTTGATAATAATGGTAGAAAATAAAGCAAAAGCATTGGCTAAAGAAGTACAAATTTTTAAGGAAAGATGTGAAGTTTTATATAAGAGAAAGTTCCCACCATTCTTCGTTGTGCAGGGGGATTTTTATTCCAAATAATCCCTTATGAAAAGACTAAATGATATTAAGGAAGATTAGAAAGGCTTTGGGGAGGAGGACCACCCATTACAAGGGAAGGATATTGTAAATTTGTATGAAGACAATTTTGAAATTTTGTTCATGCTAAATGGCATCTTCAAAGAGCAAGGTAAAGTTGATTATGAAATGGTCACAACCTTGGAAGGGACAATTTTGGATGCTGAGTTGTGTAATGTCCCCTTAGGCAAGGAATGGAAAGGTATGTTGGATCTATATAGGTTGGTCATTCAGAGTGGATATACACTAGTGTCATAGGTGTCATCAGCAGAGGCAAACTCAAGCTCTAGGCTCAAGTTCTAGGCATTTATAAATACAACATGCCCAAACTCAACCATCAGCACTGGCACACACATCGAAAAAACTAAGGTCGGAATCACCGGTAATCTGACCAAGGTAGCGCCTATTCCAACCACCATATAGGCAAGAGATAGAAGAATACCCAACATACAGGAAAGAGTGAGAAAGACAATCCAGTGCAACCAAATCAAGTGGGAGCCACCTTACAACTAACATATTTTATAGGAAACTTCTAAAAGAATTTTTTTATAAGGAAGTTGTCATTTTGAAAAGGATTCCTAGTGGTTTATGAATACCACTAGTGGTGTAGGGCTAGGGTCTTGACTCTTGAGTGCCTAAATATAGGCCTCATTTTGATGTAACGAGGGGAGAAATTATTTGGTGTAGGGGAAACTCTATCAAATGTTTTCGAAAATTGGTTGGGATTTTTGAATCTATACAAAAAGGAATTCTGAAGTGATTTTTGGGTTGTCGGTTCTTCTTTCTCATGTAATTATAAGAACCCATCTTTTTACTTTGAGTTCTACAACATACTAATACAATTTCAAGGATTTTTCATGGAAAATTATGTTGTAAACCTAGTTTGTTATGAACATGAAATGGGATTGTTAATTAAAGTAAATTCTGAATCAATATGATTATTTTCTTTAATTTCTGTAGAATTTATCAGAATTGTTGAAGAGTATATTGGCTACTTTGATGAGTTTCACATGGGTTTTAAATGAAATTTCAAAATTCAAAATGTTGTATTGTCTTGTGGTTGAATTCTTCATCCTCAGCTACCCATATGGTTTTAATAGGTTTAAATGAATTCTTAATTGCTCATTTGAGTTTGTTAAGATCTATTCTCCATTTTCCCCTTCTTCAAACCTTTTTTTTTTCTTTATTTCAAACTCAAAACTCATGAATGCTCTAACTGAAAACTAGTGAAAAGCATGCCCAACAAGACTATATTGAATGGTTGACATTTTCCTTGTCCTAGATTCTCAAAAGAAATTTAAAATTTAAAACAGAAAACAAAACTTGAGTTGGTTAAAATTTGTTCATGATTATGTGTACTTTCTTGTGAAAACTCATGGTGAATGTTAGAATGTATGAGATGTTCAATTTTTAAATGTGCAATAAATATCAGTTGAATTATGAGTAATTTCACTGCATTCACAATATAAACAAATAAATATGCACAAAGATCGGAAATTTGATTCAAATGGCTGAAAATGGTTCATAATTGTTATTTTTTTTGTGACAACTTTTATGGGGAAAATAGAGTGCATGAAACTTAAATTTGAAATAAACCCAGAGAATATTAGCAAAACTTTAGGTAGAATTCATAAAGCCGTTTAACAAAAACAACATTCACAACAAACAAGTATTTTGCGCTGATTTAATTTATTGCAATTTTTCATCATTTCTATTTTCCTTGTTGAAGTTTCAAGTCAAAGAACAAACATGCACGAACAGTCAAAACTAAATAATGCAGAGATATCTTTAGCAAGACTGAATAAACCCAGATGATTTCATACACATAATTTCAATAGAAAATCAAGTCAACAGCATCAAATTAGATAAAACTTAGATGGTCCTAGGCTCTGCACTAGAGCATGGTATACTCCGACTCTGGGGCCCCAACAAAGTCTAAAATGATATCATAAAATTGAATTCTATGTAGCATGTGAACGACAACCTTGCTACTTCTAAAATAAAAGGCAAATACAAACAAGATGAAATTTTTAACTTGATGGAGATTCCACTTGTATGGTGGTGAATGCTTCAATGCAATATTAATCTAAATTGGAGAATTCCATATGTAAAAATTTCTTTGCTAACATCGATACCTTGTAATCAAGTTTATGAATTTGCCTCTGAACTTCATCAATGCACATGAGAATTTCCTATTAGGTCTCAAACCTCTCCAAAAGAACCTTTCCCATAATAGTTTTAAGTTGCTAATACAAGTCCACAATTTATATATAACGAGTCTGTCTTAGACCAATATTTCCAATCTCAGGAATCAAGTGTTGAAAAATGCAGTAAGAAATTCTCAATTTGATTTTCCCTTGATTAAATTGAGAAAATTTGAATTTCCACTTTAGAAGACAAGTTGGATGATGTTAACTTGTGTGACATGGCTTGTGTCACCCAGTTTACTCAGTAAATTCGAGTTGGAGGAGTTAGATTTTAGTTAAGCATGTGCGATTGTTAATTTGTAGCAATCAAGATCAGTTATCTAAGGTTGTTTTAAGTTAAACTAGTTCTAACTATTGAAGGAACTAGTGGAAGGTCAGTTGTGTAGCGGGACTTAAGTCAAACTCAACGATCATCCAATTAACTGATAAATCAGCCCAAAATAGCTAGTACATGCAAATAATTTGAGTTCCCTAGGTTTGGTTGAGATTCAAAGGCAATGTAACATCAGTTGTAGACTAATATTGAGTGTAAAAGAGTTGCAGGTAGTCAGATGATCAACCCAAGGAATCGCGCAATCCATTTTGGAGAAATTCCTAAATAATAGGGGCCTGGATTCTCAAGGAATTGCACAAGGAAATAGGGGCTCAAGCAGAGGCAGAAATTGACTAAGTCTAGGTCAGAGCTTCTCAGTGAGTAGAGAGATAGGTTATGCACTTGCAAGTTGTGCTCACTTGAGCAAAGAAATTGTAATACATCTCTATTCATCATATTAATGCAAGCAGGCACTAGAGTTTTTAGCAGATTGCTTTCGTCAGAAAAAATATTGTGTGAATTTGTTTTATTTCTTGTTTCATTTCTCAGATTATTATTCTAAATTGTGAATTGTTCGTAGAGAAATAGAGTAGGTTTGTGTCTTGTGATTTTGATTCAAACTTCATGAGAAATTGCAAATATACGTCATAATTTCTACATGTTATCAGAGAATGATTCACAATAGAGCTGGAATTTCGAAGCTATTTCTTAAGAGGATCAAATTTGAAGTTCAGTGCAGTAGGATCTCTTCAGATCTGAGAAGATGGCCTTCAAAGGGACTAAGTCTAGAGTATGCCTTGGAAGGCACCTCTAATTTTTTTGCATGGAAGGATCGCATGGAGGAGGTATTGGATGAGAATGGATTGCTAGAATACATCAAGGCAAATGTTGCAAAACCACCAGATTCTGATGCCCAAAACCTTGTTCAGTGGAAGAAACACGTATTCAAGGTGACGAGAATAATCTTGGAGGGAGTACGAGATCACATTGCCTAAAATCTCCATGGAAAATAAGCTTCTTTTGAAATGTGGAAATCACTAACAGAATTGTTCGAGAATAGTAGTGACCACGAGAAGTTGGTGCTCAAGGAAAAACTGTTAGGTCCCTATACTACTAGCATAACCCCTTATTGTTATTAATACAACCCCCTTATTATATTATTGTGCCCATGTAGTCCCCATATTGTTATTTTTGTGCCCCATAGAAGCACACTATTGTTATTATTATGCCCTTACATTATTATTGTTAGGTCAGCTTTGATTATACTATGACCCCTTAGACTCCTATATATATAAAGGAAGTATTTTCATTTGTATCATCCAAGAATTGTTTATTTGTGTAATGTAAAGGAGGTTGCCCCCTTGAAGAGGCTAAATTCTAAGGTGTTGATCTTTCTTTTCTATCTCTTTTATGAGCTGGTTTCATAACATTTGGTATCAGAGCTTTGGATTCTATGGTTTCGCTGCTCCAAACAAGCCATCGTGGTATTTTCACTATAGCTTTTTTTCTACGACGTTTCAGAAGCTAAAAAAACCCCCCATTTGAGAAGAAATCACGTTGAACCTTGCATCCAAATTTCAGATCTTGTCTCGCTATATTTTCGGAGATATGATCTGGGGAAGTTAGGGTTTTTGCAACCTCAAGAATTCCATCTAAAACAGGTCATCGTGGCATTTTCACTATCAATTTTTCGCTATGAAGTTTCAGAAGCTAAAGAAAAAACCCATTTGAGAAAAAATCAGTTTGAATCTCGGGTCCGAATTTCAGATCTTGGCTCGCTATATTTTAGGATATATGATCTGCGGAAGTTAGGGCTTTTGCATACTCCCGAATTACATCCTAAACAAGTGACCTTGGGAAAATCGTCATAATGTTCTCTCTGAGCATCAGATTGAAATTTTGTAAGAAGTTACAGAAAGAGAACGAACTTTTTTTGTTTAGGTATAACTTTTAGAACCTAAGGTTGAAACAGTGACACATGGAACATTGTACAAGTTTACTCTACTAAACTAGTCTATAATTAGGTCATCGCAAGAGATTGAGACTAAATCTTTCGTCGAGAATCCAATTGCAATCAGACTTGCGGAGTTAGAAATAGGACTCAGAGGGATAATACAAGCCAAAATTTTAGAACTAAAAGAGTCGAAATTACAGAGTTATAGTTGTTTCAAGATCAAGCTCCTAGAATCAAGAAAAGGCGATATGAGGAAGTTTGATGGCAAGGATCCGATAAATTGGATACTACAGATGGAGCACTATTTTGATCTACATGAGGTCCAACAGTTACAAAAGGTACGTATTGCATCTTCATATTTAGAACTAGATCAATTTTTATGGTATAAAGGACTTTGTTCTCGTAAACCGCTTGTTACGTGGTCAATTTTCATGGAGGAAATGATAGCACATTATGAGGATACAAAGAGAAACACCTTATTTAGCCAATTGATAAATCTCAAACAAAAGTGTTCAATGGCAGAGCACATTAAGGACTTTCAAAAATTGAATATAAGGGTAAATGATATTCAAAAGAAGTAAAGGATTGATGTCTTCATAGGTACTTTAAAGGATAACATCCAACATGAGGTTCGTCTTTGGGAACCTGATTCATTGGAGAAGGCATTCAGGTGGGCAAGAAAAATTGAAAGCGAAATTATGGAAACAAGTAATCCTTCCACTCACAACTATAATTATGGAAGTGTTTCTTCTACTAGCCTTCCACAACTTACAAGGTTTACACCACAACAATTGGAAGAAAAAAGAGAAAAAGGGCTTTGTTACAATTGGGATAACAAATGCACTAAAGGTCATAAATGTGCTGAGAAGAAATTATTTTACATAGAGTATGAAGATGAGGAAGAAAAGGATCAAGAAACATCAAAAGAAGAGGATATACACCAGGACCCAACCCCAGAGAAATAAGAAATGAATCTGACCATATCTTGTAGAGCATTGGCAAGAATTACCACTCCTCAAACTCTCAAGATAGAATGACATATCAAGAAGAAAAAGGTTCAAGAAGTGAAAGATCACATCTAGAAAGAAGAAATGAATCCAACCATATCTTGTAATGCATTGGCCAGAATTACCACTCCTCAAACTATCAAGATAGAAGGACATATCAAGATGAAAAATGTTCAATAAGTGAAAGATCACATTGAGCATCAAGAAATGAATCTAGCAATATCTTGTAAAGAACTGGAAGAAATTACCACTCCTCAAACTCTCAAGATAGAAGGACATATCAAGAAGAAAAAGGTTCAAGCAATGAAAGATCACATCGAGCATCAACAACAAGTTCTCCAACTTTTAAAGGATAACGCCACTTTGGTGCAGAATCTAATGAAACAACAAGTATATCAACATCGCAGTGAAATTTTTTTTGATGTAGGTGATTGGGTATTTTTATGGCTACATCTCAAGAACGATATTTATGAGAAGGAAATGTTGGCAATACTACATGGACTTAAGAAATGGCGACCTTACCCTATGGGAAGACACCTCAAGGTAAAAATGGATCATGATAGTCTTAAATACTTTTTAGAACAAATATTATCTTTAGAAGAACAGAAAAAATGGGGCACAAATATGTTGGGTTATGACTTTGACATCATCTACAGAAAAGGACAGAAAATTTTTATTGCAGATGCACTCTCAAGAAAGGATGAGGATGTGGAAGCATTGTTTTGTTCTATTTCTATTATCCAACCAGATTGGATAAACGAAGCAAGGGATGAATGGAAGAAGGACAAAGAAGTGTGGCCACTCATTCAAAAGTTGCAGAATATCCAAATTCAAGCAATATTGCCAGAACTTGAAGAGGAAGGAAAAATCATATTGGAACTTGGAGCAGTCACAAAAACAAGAACCCGACAGCTATGAAATCAATCAATTTCAGAGCATCTCATCAAGTGGAAGAACTTACCCGCTAAATATTCCACATGGGAGGACAAGAATTTTATACAGAAACATCAAGAACGACTCAAGCGTTGAGGACAACACTTTTTGAAGGACAGGGGCATGTTAGGCCCCTATACTACCAGTGTAACCCCTTATTGTTATTAATACAACCCCCTTATTATATTGTTGTACCCATGTAGTCCCCATATTGTCGTTAGTGTGCCTTATAGAAGCCCACTATTGTTATTATTGCGCCCTTACATTATTATTGTTATGTCGGCTCTGATTATATTATGACCCCTTAGACTCTTATATAGAGAAAGGAGGTCATGTCATTTGTATCATCCAAGAATTGTTCAATTGTGTAATGTAAAGGAGGTTTCCCCTCAAAGAGGCTTATTTTGAAGGCGTTGATCTCTCTTTTCTTCTATTTTGTGAGCTGGTTTCATAACATTTGGTATCAGAGCTTTAGATTCTAGGGTTTTGCTGCTCCAAATAGGTCATCATGGAATTTTTGCTATAAATTTTCTTCTACAACGTTTCAGAAGCAAAAAAAAAAACACATTTGAGAAGAAATCGCACTGAACCTTCGGTCTGAATTTCAGATTTTGTCTCGCTATATTTTCATAGATATGATCTGAGGAAGTTAGAGATTTTGCAGACTCCTGAATTACATTCCAAATAGGTGACCGGGGGAAAATCGTCATAACTTTTGTTCTGAGCATCAAATTGAAATTTCGTAAGAAGTTTCAAAAAGAGGACTTCCTGTAGTTTTTTGTATATTAGTTTCATGTACTAAGGTCGAAACAGTGAGACGTGGCACATCGTACAAGTTCACTCTATTGAACTAGTCTATAATCAGGTCACCGTGGGAGATTTGGCATAACTCTTTCTTGGATAATCAAATTCTGATCAGACTTGCGGGGTTAGAAAGAGAACTCAGAGAGCTACTGCAGGAAGAAATTTCAGAACTTGGAGATCTGAAATTACAGAGTTACAGTCATTTCAAGATCGAGCTCCTAAAATCAAGAAAAACGAGATGAAGAAGTTTGATGGCAAGGATGCGATAAATTGGACACTACAGATGGAGAAATATTTTGATCTACATGGTGTACCACTATTACAAAAGGTATGTATTTCATCTTCATATTTAGAACAAGATCAATTTTTATGGTATAAAGGGCTTTGTTCTCGTAAACCACTTGTTACATGGTCAATTTTCACAGAGGAAATTATAACACATTATGAGGATACAAAGAGCAACACCTTCTTTAGAGAAACACCACAACAATTGGAAGAAAAAAGAGAAAAAGGGCTTTGTTACAAAGTGGAAAGAAAAATTATGGCAACAAGGAAGTCTACCCCTCACAACTATAAATATGGAAGTGTTGTTTCTCCTAGCCTTCCACAACCTACAAGGGTTACACCACAACAATTGGAAGAAAAAAGAGAAAAAGGGCTTTGTTACAATTGTGATAAAAAATACATTAAAGGTCATAAGTGTGCTGAGAAGAAATTATTTTACATTGATTGTGGAGAGGAGGAAGAAAAGGATCAAGAAACGTCAAAAGAAGAGTATATACACCAGGAACCAACCCCGAAGAAAGAAGAAATGAATCCGACCACATATTGTAAAGCATTGGAAATAATTACTACTCCTCAAACTCTTAAGATAGAAGGACATATCAAGAAGAAAAAGGTTCAAGAAGTGAAAGACCACATCAAGAAAGAATAAATGATTCCGACCATATCTTGTAATGCAATGGCCGGAATTACCACTCCTCAAACTATCAAGATAGAAGGACATGTCAAGAAGAAAAATGTTCAAGAAGTGAAAGATCACATAGAGCATCAGGAAATGAATCCGATCATATCTTGTAATACACTAGAAGAAATTACCACTCCTCAAACTCTCAATATAGAAGGACATATCACGAAGAAAAAGATTCAAGAAGTGAAATATCACATCGAGCATCAACAACAAGTTCTCTGACTTTTAAAGGATAATGCCACTTTGCTGCAGAATCAAATGAAACAATAGGCAAATCAACATTGCAATGAAAGATGTTTTGATGTACGTGATTGGGTATTTTTATGGTTACATACATACAAACAAATGTCCCTCAAGAAAGCTATTTATCAGAAGGAAATGTTGGCAATACTACACGCACTTAAGAAATGGCGACCTTACCTAATGGGAAGACACTTCAAGGTAAAAACGGATCATGATAGTATTAAATACTTTTTAGAACAAAGATTATCCTCTGAAGAGCAACAAAAATGGGTCACAAAGATGTTGAGTTATGACTTTGAAATCATCTACAAAAAAGGGAAGCAAAATGTTGTGGCAGATGCACTCTCAAGAAAGGATGAGGATGTGGAAGCATTGTTGTGCGCCATTTCTATTATCCAACCAGATTGGATAAACGAAACAAGGTATGAATGGAAGAAGGACGAAGAAGTCTGGCCACTCATTCAAAATTTGCAGAAGGTCCTAGTTCAAACAATATTGCCAGAACTTGACGAGCAAGGAAAAATTGTATTGGAGCTTGGAGCAGTCACAGAAACAAGAACCCGACAGCTACAAAATCGATCAATTTCAGAGTATCTCATCAAGTGGAAGAACTTACCAGCTGAAGATTCCACATGGGAGGACAAGAAATTATACAGGAGCATCAAGAACTACTCAAGTGTTGAGGACAACACTTTTTGAAGGAGAGGGGCATGTTAGGTCCCTATACTACTAGTGTAACCCCTTATTGTTATTAGTAAAACCCCCTTATTATATTTTTGTGCCCATGTAGTCCCCATATTGTTATTATTGTGCCCCATAGAAGCACACTATTGTTATTATCGCGCCCTTACATTATTATTGTTATGTTGGCTCTGATTATACTATGACCCCTTAGACTCCTATATATAGAAAGGAAGTCTTTTCATTCGTATCATCCAAGAATTGCTCATTTGTGTAATGTAAAGGAGGTTTCCACCTCGAAGAGGCTGAATTATAAGGTGTTGATCTTTCTTTTCTCTCTTTTTTGTGAGCTGACATTATTCAGCAGTATCTGAGTAGGTTCACACAAGTTTGTGATGAGCTTACAGGAGTTGGTTTGAATATTTCAGATGATGATTTGGTAATCCTATCCCTTCTATGCCTTCCCAAGAGCAAGCATAGCTACCAAGATTCAGTGAAAGGGAGGGAGAAACTACCAAATTGGGAACGCTTATGGTATGATTTGGTACAGGAGGAAATAAGGCAGAATAACAGAAATGGGACTTCATCCAAGGGAGAGGATAAAGAAAACTTTGCATTGGTTAGAAAGGGAAAGAAAGGGAAAGGGAACAAATCTCAAACAAAAACAGAATCAAGCCAAGGGGTCAAGAAGAAAGATTTGTCCAAAATTAAATGCTTCCATTGTCATGAATTTGGGCACTATGCCACGAAGTGTCCACACAAAAGGGCGAGCAATAAGACCTCAGGAGGAGCAGCAGGTGAATCCTTGGCTTCACATTTTGAGCTTGACTTTACCCTTATCGTATGCATGGTCATCACAATGATGGGGAGTGAGTATTACTTGGACTCAAGTGCATCGTTCCACATGACAGGGTGTTGATAGTTTCTCAGTGACCTCGAGGAAAAATATTTGTATATGCACATTGATATGGGGGATGAAAGAAGGTAAAGTGCGACCGAGGTTGGTATAGTCACATTTTAAGAGCAGTCGGGTTCCCCTCTCAGACTCAAGGATGTCATGTTCATTCTGAGCCTAAAGGAAAATCTCATTTTTTTTCTTGTTTGGAAGACTATGGTTATGATGTGATCTTCAGCAAAGGAAAGGCATTCCTGAAACACATATCCATTGGACAAGTGAAGCAGATTGGGGTTCGTGTGAAGAACTTGTATAAGTTAGATGTGGAAGATTATGATGCATTAAACACAAAGGTGGAGAATGTGCAGAGTCTTAATGTCGATGAAATTTGGCATAGAACACTTGGCCATTTGCATCATGGCACCTTGAATATCATGCAACAGATAACCACAGGCCTCCCCAAATAAGCACTTGAGCAGCAGGATGTATGCAAAGGATGTACGTTGGAGAAGTACACAAAATCCACATTCCATGATTAGAACAACAGAGCACATGTAGTCCTAGAAAGGATCCACTCTAATGTTTGTGAACCTTTCTCGACAGTCTCCATTGCCAAGCACAAATATTTTGTCATTTTTATTGATAACTTCTCACAGAAATGTTGGATTTTCTTCATGAGGAAGAAAGATGAGACATTCTCCAAGTTCGTAGAATTCAAGGCACTTGCTGATAAATAAATTGGCAAGAAGTGAAGGCTCTTAAGAGTGATAATGGAGGTGATTATGTGTCGAATGAATTGAAAAATTTATGTGTGAAAGAAGGCATTCAACGAGAGTTGACAACACCTCACAACCCACAACAAAATGGGGTGGTTGAGAGAAAGAATTGTAGCATTATGGGAGCCGCGAGGGCGATGTTGTATGACTAAGGCCTACCACTTCACTTGTGGGCAGAGGCATGCAACACAACAGTCTATTTTCAAAACCGGAGTCTTCATTGGATTCTAGGTATTATTACACTGAAGGAGGCTTTCTCAGGGAGGAAGTCGGATGTGTCACACTTCAGGATTTTTGGAGCCTCTTTTTACTTCCATGTATCAAAAGTATCAAGGAATAAGCTAAAGCCAACAGTAGAATTAGGGGTATTTATGGGTTACACAGAAACTCCGCGCAACTATTGTGTATACTTTCCATCCCTCAGAATGACAGTTGTGCGGAGGGATGTAAAATTTGATGAGGAGAAAACAATACATTGCTCTCTTGAGAGGGAGCTTTAGATCCCACTAGAGGAGGAGCTTTTAGCTCCAAAATGGGGTGGTTGAGAGAAAGAATTGTAGCATTATGGGAGCCGCGAGGGCGATGTTGTATGACTAAGGCCTACCACTTCACTTGTGGGCAGAGGCATGCAACACAACAGTCTATTTTCAAAACCGGAGTCTTCATTGGATTCTAGGTATTATTACACTGAAGGAGGCTTTCTCAGGGAGGAAGTCGGATGTGTCACACTTCAGGATTTTTGGAGCCTCTTTTTACTTCCATGTATCAAAAGTATCAAGGAATAAGCTAAAGCCAACAGTAGAATTAGGGGTATTTATGGGTTACACAGAAACTCCGCGCAACTATTGTGTATACTTTCCATCCCTCAGAATGACAGTTGTGCGGAGGGATGTAAAATTTGATGAGGAGAAAACAATACATTGCTCTCTTGAGAGGGAGCTTTAGATCCCACTAGAGGAGGAGCTTTTAGCTCCAAATGAGGAGCCTTGGGAAGTTATGGAGCAGCCACAAATTAAGGATCAGAGAGTGGAGACGATCACTCAGGTAGAACCATCCAATGGAAGCCCCAATGGTTAGCTCAGTTGGTCAAAATCAGTGCCTCGCCTCGGGAGGTCACAGTCCAATCTCCCCGAAGCCCTTGGGGTTAGGCCTTGCTAGTGGGCCGCGGGGCTAGATTCCCTTCAGGGTCGATCAGCCCATATATTTCCGTGGATGTAGCGCCACCCGTTGACCAGGGTGTCCGTGAACCACAGCCTATAAAAAAAAAGAACCATCCAACGGAGGTAGGGAAAGGACCAGGGATGCTGAGAGACCTGTGCAAAATGCGAGGGAGAATGTGGGTGCTCCTTCAAATTTTCTCAGGCATAGAAGGTCACATCATCAGCACACTAGCTACATGGCTCTAATGATTGAGCTTGTAGAGACTTAGCCATCCTCTTTCGAGGAAGTAGTATAGAAACATGTATGGGTTGATGTAATGGTGGAGGAATACAATTCCATTGTAAATAACAGTGTTTTGGAAGTGGTCCCAACACCATTAGATAAATCAGTTGTGGGATCGTGATGGATCTTCAAGGTAAAGCAGGAAGTAGATGGAAGCATAGAGAAGTACAAGGCCAGATTTGTGTCCAAGGGGTACTCTCAAGTTGAAGGGATTGACTATGAGGAGACATTTTCTCCTGTAGAAAGGTACTCATCCATTAGATCAATTCTTGCTCTGGTTGCGTAGATGGGGTGGAAGATCCACTAAATGGATGTAAAAACAACATTCCTCAATGGATTTATTGAGGAGGAGGTGTACATTGAGCAACCAGAAGGATTTGAGACTTTTGATCAAGAGTCTCATGTGTGCAGACTCAAGTGAGTGTTGTATGGTCTCAAACAAGCACCTTGTGCTTAGTACACCATGATCAATAGCTAGCTCACCAATTTGGGCTTCACCAAAAACGAGATGGATGTGAACCTATATCATATCTTGGTAGAAGGTAAACTTCTCATTATTGTCTTATATGTTGATGATTTAATTTTAACTGGTGATGAACAGTTGATCGGATATTGCAAGGAAGACCTTGCAAGATAATTTTAAATGAAGGGCATGGGTCTCATGCACTACTTCCTTGGCTTGGAAGTATGGCAAGGTGATGGGGAACTATTTGCCTCTTAAGGAAAGTATGAAAATGAGATTCTACAGAGATTCTGCATGGAGAGTTGCAAACCAACGGAGACACCTCTATTGACAAACTGGAGGAAAGAGGATGCCACTTCAGGTGAAGAAGTGGATGCTACCATTTATCGGCAGCTAGTGGGTTCATTGATGTATCTTGTGAACACATAACCAGATATGTGTTATGTATTCAACCAGCTAAGCCAAGCTATGGTTAGGCCAACCAAATTATTTTGAGAGGCAGTTAAGCACATTTTACTGTACCTCAGAGGCACTACCTAGTTTGTACTATGGTATAGATGGACAGAGGGAGTGAAGATGTGTGGATTCAAAGATGCAGATTAGGCAGGGAGTCCATCAGACCGAAAGAGTAAATCAAGTGTAATTTTTAGTGTTGGGTCCTCAGTTGTTTCCTTGTACAACAGGAAGCAAATATTTTTGGCGCTCAGCTTGGCAGAAGCAAAATACATGGATGCAAGTCAAGCAACATGTGAGGCGATCTAGATGAGAAAGTTACTTGTGGGACTGTTTGGTTAGATGATGGATTCAACTGTGATATAATGTGATAATCAGAGTTGCATCAAGCTCTTTGAGAATCATGTATTTCATGATTGATCCAAGCATATACATATTTGGTATCACCATTTATGATATTGTGTGCAGAGGTGCATGATGTTGTTGCAATATATTTCGACAGAGGAACAAGATGCTAATATTTTAACAAGAGGTGGGCACAGTTGTCCATCATCGCATTCCTCTGTCGCTCAAGGGCTTCTTCGAGCAATAGTTTGGGAAGATCTCCTGCCCCCTCGTCTTTCTTTTCTTCTTCCATGGGAGCCTTTCAAGGTTCGCAAGGCTGGGGTTCAACCAGTTCGAGCCCTAATTCCTTATACCCTGGCCTCGTTGGGGACATAAAGAAAAAAAGAGAAAGAGCAGAAGGCTCTGATACCACTGATCTAAACTTAAATAGGAACACAACGGAATAAAAATATAACCATAAATACAAAGATGTAGTAGAAATAACACTTTGTTTCATTAATATCAAAGAACGGAAATATGCTTACATATAGAATGGAAATAAATTAGCTAGGGCGATGGTAGCTTATCTCTAAGAAGAGATGTGGTGGCTACAGGCCTTTGAACTATGTTACAATGAGGTTTGAAGGCCTATTTATTATTTAGAAACAACAGAAAGCCCTAAACATCCAAAAACCTAACCCTAGGAGAAGTGCCAAAATGGTGGGCCCCATTGGAGTATATTGGTACATCAACTTCCCTAGGTCGTAACTTTGGCATGCGATGTTCGTTTGATGAACACAATATCTCGTTAGAAATATCTATCTGAGGACTACAACTTTCAACTGCAAATGTTAGTTAAAGACTCACATTTGACCGTTTTCCAAAAAAATGTCGTTTTAGGGCCTCAAAACATCTCTGGAAAGCCCAGGACCTGAAAAACTGCCAAAAATAGTAAATTGTGTTATAATTAAGGAAATTGAAAAACTGAAAGAAACAATGGTGGGGGTCCAAGTGGAATAGGTGGGTGGCCACCAATATCCACCTCAATTAGAAGACTATGGAGCAACAGAAGATCAGACACCACAAATCTACTCCATACTATTGATAAAAAAGGATCACCTTCCTTGTCAATGGGCACAAGTTGAAGTTATATCATAACTCTTTGATAAGAAAAGATTTTGTTAAAAAACTGCAAGAAAAATATGACCTAAGCTTGGTAGGAAAAGTGGATCCTTATCCTCTACTACCAAAATAAGTGTAATTTCTTTTTTTTTACAAAGAAAAAAAGATTATATATATATATATATATAAAGGGAAATAAAATAAAATAAAATAAAAATAAAAAACATAGTTATGAAAACCAACATTTTTCGCATTCCTATGCAGAAAATCTTAGTTGAAAACCAAGGGATCCTTGGCAACTTAGATTTTCTCATCTCCCTTCCTTTTCCCATTTCTTTCATTCCCTTTCTTCTTTGCAAAATAAATTTTCAAGTTCAAATAAGTTTGTTTTTGAAGAATTTGTCTCTTTTAAAGAGATTTCATCAATAATCATCAACATCATCAGTGATTATCAACATCTAGCATCAGAATCTTAAAGCAACAACCAATAGAATTGAAGATAAAATTTCAGAATTGTCAACATTCTGCAGTTGATTCAACATTCGGTAGCCAATTCTTCCAAGATACATCATGGACCCTCAAGCAAGAAAATCAATACATAAAAGTGAGGTATGCATCATGAGGTAACTATAGGAATGGTTAATCAGTTTCATTAAAGTAAATTATAGATTTTTGAGTTGATGGATTTATTAGCATATTATTGATAGACCTTTGAATTAATGACCTACATTCATGTTATGACTTTAATCATATCTTGTACCCCCATCACCTCGCACTCTTATATTTCATTCCATCATATCAAAACCCCCATTATCACAGGAAATTAGTTCAAATCCGAAAACCTATGGCGATCTTAATGGACTAGATCCAAATGAATCGTCGTTAATTATGAATTAAAAAGGGAGAGTTATACTCCAATACTGTCACCAACTTAAGTCGTTCATATCATTTTAACCTCGCCTCTGCTGAATTTCACCCATTTCGCTGCTTATTTCTCCATTCAAACCCTGTTGAAAGAGATAATTTGGAGGTGAAACTTCTTCTTCACAACAATGGTGGTTATTGTTTGTCATGAACCCATGGGAGTGAATTTTCTCAGTGTTTATCCCTTGGTCCGAGAACAATTACAGTTCTTTAAGAAGTTTAATGGGCATAAAATTGAGGTAACCAGAGAATTCTCTCAGGCCTTTAACGGAGTAGAGGCAAAAATTAGGGATATTAAGCTAAAGATAACAAAATCCTTCATCGTTGAGGCAACTGAACTTCTAAGAAACTGTGAGAGCTGATTTAAAAACCAAAGGTTGAAACATGAACAGTGGAAGTATTTTCTTCATAATCCAGGTATGGATCTCTAAGCCTTCAAAAAAGGATTCCTATGTCTGCAATAAAATCTAAGTGGCGAAATTTATTGTTATTGTTGCAAAAATTCCTTACTTGCGAAGGGAGGTATGGCACCCTACTCTTCTACAATGCTAGACTTGTAATGCATTTCATCCAAGGAAAAGAGTGTAATTTTCCTTACTATCTTATGCGGGGCTTTAAAAATATGGCATTCAATATTAAGAAGGACTCTACAAACATTGATCAAGCCTTACAACATCATGGTCTGAAAAAAATCCTTGTAGAAGCACAATTAAAAATCAATGGTGATAATTGGCAAGATTTCCTTGTGAGGAATCATTTTGTGGAAATTACAGAAGAAGATGTCAAGAAAATTAAGAGGAGTTGAAGTAGGATTTCAACCAACCCTAACTCTGAGCCTGAAGTAGAGGAAAATGAGAATTTGATAGCAGAAGATATGGCAGAGACGGAGGTTCCAAATATTGAGGATGCAGAGGATAACATTCTACTCAATGAGTTCATGAAGCATGCAAAATATTCAAGGGGCATACCAAAGAAGAAGCAATAGAAAGAAAAGAAAGAAATCCAACAAAGAAGAAAAATAAGTAGAAAAATAAGATTGACAAGAAGTATGACCAAACATATTAGTCATAGTCCACCTGAGGTCATTAGAATTGATGAAGCAAAAGAAGATCCACCAGAGACCACCACAAGGAATACTCCAGAAGTAGACTTCGTCTAACAACAAGCTTACGATTATTTTGAGACATTAGAGAAAGAGGCGCAACATAAGGTAAATTCTCCCATAGAACCAGAATTTCATGATGATGTCTTACATCATGATATTCCTATGTTTAATGCACTCGAACAAGAAGTAATTATTCCTTCTCATAGAGATCAAGAGACCATAAAACTTTGAAACAGGAGGTTTATGAACAAGAAGTATTAAATAAACACATCAAGGATGAGAATGAAGTCATAAAAGCTCATAATGGTACTATGTTACTCAAGATGCATTATCAGTACAAGAAAAATCAAAATCTTAAAGGAAACAATGAAATTTTTAGACAAAAGATCAAAGGGTTACAGAGTAAATCATTGATAACAAAAACAAGATGCTTATTGAGTGTAAGGAGCAAGGGAGTACAAACCAATATTGATGTTTTGGTCCAGGCATCAGAGGAAATCCTCTAAAAACAAACAACGCAACAAATTTTAAAATTTTGTGCATGGGATGCAACACCTTCGGAGTGAGGGAATGTCGAACCTCCGAATTTTCCTCCTTTTGACAGTCCATCTTCCCTTTTTCCACCCATTTTGTTATACATTTCCACTTCACTCCATATCTTTCATGGATAAAATTCATTTAGGTCATGCAAATTGCATTAAAATGGTAATCAACCATCATCAACTCAAAATCTATGTTTTTCTTTAAGAAGTTAGTTTAACTATACTATAGCTACTGAAATGTGCACTTTATGTAGCTAACCTAAATTTCTTCAACCAAATCCAAAGTTCCATAGGTTGGCACATGCTAGAGATCAGCTAAAGCACATGAGCAGTTACAACATGTCATCAATATGGAAATCCACCAATTGGTTACCAATGGAAGCTCACAGAATAAGTGTATCTCGTTGGTCAAACATGTGGTCAATGTGGCTTTCTCGTACTTGTTTTGCACAGAGTATCAAGTGAACGATTCTAACCAAGCGAGGATAATCAGCAAGCAAGAGAGATCTGAAGACCATGTTGAAGTTGAGGATGTGTCAATACATGTCTTCTCATAATTCGCTCCTTCAGTAGCGAAACATGAGAAGCAAAATTCCTATTTTGATTCATAAACTTGGAAATCGATTTTAGTTATAGTTTCTAGTGAGTAATTCCTCAAATTGTTTTACTTTGTAAACGTTATAAAAATTCTTCATCTTGAAAGTGAAAAGCGGGAATTAAGTTCAGAATTGTTATTATCATTTTCTGTTGTGAAGGCTATGTTTATACGCTTGAAGTTATAATACAATTTCTATTCATGGCATTCTTGTGATTGTGTTTGGCGATTCTAGTCTTGTGATCTGAGTTTTCAACACCTCGCACTCATCAGGAGGGCCCCTGGAGGATGTGTGACAATAGTATATATGCCTTTTGTTTCTTTGATTTAATTCTTTTACGCTCTGCAACTAGATTAAAATCTATTTCATTAAGTTGTTCAGTTCATTTACATGCTCTGTTTCATTTTAATACTATGCTTTTAAACTAGAATTTTACTCATTTGCCTTCGCTTCTCTACACATCAAGCGCTTGATAAAAAGACCAAAAACAACAAAAAGATTTACTTTGATTGTCTTTTAGCTTAGTCTCATATTTATGCTTAAAAAATTATGATCTTCTGGTTCAGTATGTGCACACTAGTAATCTCTTAAGGCTTTCTGCACTTTAATCTCTGGCAATATTCCACTGCTTTTATGTTTCTGCTTTTTAGAATAATTTCAATTCCAAAGTCTCATAGATTTTTCTTTCACGGCTTAATAGTTTAGATTTCCTTTTAGGTCTCGTAGATTAAAAATTTGCTTCAGGTTTCATAAATTAGATTTAAAGTAGATTCATAGGATAAATTTGCTTCCAAAGTTTCATAGAATATATTTATTTTCCAAGTCAAATAGTCTAGGTGTCCTTTCCAAGTTATCTTTTGAAATTCAATAGAATAAGGTTCCATTTCCTTGTTCGATAAAATAGGAGTTTGAAGCTTTCGCATGAGTAGAGAATTCATTTAAATTTCAAGTCTCGAATTTCGCAATTTATTAGATTTCGGATTCTGAGAAAGAACATGTGTGATTGCCTACTAAGATCTTGTCATAAGTAGGTTTGATTTTCATCTTGAAATTAAAATAGTTTTCTTTCAATTAAAACTTGATAGCCTAGCATATACAGTGCAAGTATACTTTGCAAGTTCATGAACACTAGATTGATAATTTAATGTAAAGTAATTTAACCAACAATTAAATTACCCAACAATGTGTTAAGTAATTTATAGAGGATTGAAATCAAGATTTGGGTTAAGAAGAAATTTCGACATGGTATTAGACCTAGGGCTCTGAGGTTCAGTGAACAAATTTTGGCGCAGGGATATTACAAGGGTTATGTTTGGAAAATGAAGGGAAGATTACAATTGGTCAGTTGGGTAGGTCATGGCTACTAGGTTGAGATTTGAGGATAGGTTGGATGGGGTAGCTAATTTTAGTCATTGGAAAGAAAGGATAGTTTTGTTGTTGGAGGAACAAGAGTTGTGGGACATTGTTGAGAAGTTTATAGTTGTTCCTATGGACCCAATACTTTTAGCGTAACACAAGAAGAAGAATGTGTTATACAGCAAAATGACCCCCTCATCAACTCAGAGGGGAAAGACATGATAGCTGAAGCAAAGACCAAAATCACAAGCCTTGTTTCCACACTAACATTGGCTAAACACTGACAACATGTTTATAAAGATTCTCTGTAAGCCTAAGGGAGCGTTAGTGACCCTACTAACTCTAGTTGTTGGTGCGGGAACAGCGTTAGTGGATCCTAATGAGCACCTTGAGGTCAAAGGAGTGAATTGACTCATAAATATCTCTATATTCCCTCCTAAATCTACTCAGAAAAGCAAGGAAACATCTCAAGTTCGACCTATTTGTGGGATTTCTAATCCTAATGAAGGAGGCAAATGGGAAAGAGCTGAAAAGCATGGCAACATCATTGCTTTTACCTTAAGAGACTCATGGAGGAACTTGGCAACCCTAACTCGATTGCTACATAAGCAAAGCTAGGGCTATGGTGATAGAGGTCAGATCATTTGAAAGGATAGCTTACTTGATTGTCGAGCATAGTCTCAAATCTAAGCATAAGAAGTTGGTAAGAAGGGAGAGAGAGAGAGAAGTTGGAGGGGTAAGGGAAGGTTGATGCAACAGAAGGTTGTAATTACTCTTCCGACATTAATACAAAACTACAATCGTACTGTCTACTCTGTGGTGTTGGTACTATCATTCATTTACTTGTTTTTCCAATACCTTTTAGCATGAGTAGCTTAGTTATGTGTAACTAGATGTCTTTTATGTATTCATGTGTTAGTTATCAAGGTTGTATGTTGTGATTATGCTTGTCTCTCCTATGTGCAAGACTTGATTTGGAGCCGGCTCAGGGGACTTCCACCTAGCTCCATTGCGCTCTCCAGCAAATCTACATGGAGGCTTGAGGTAATCAATCTGCCTTGCTTTGATAGTTAGTTATTGTTTATGGACATGCATGTAACTTTGTGACAGCTGCAGATAATCTTACAGTCTTCCAAAGGTCCCCTGAAGACCTTTGAGGGTATCTTCATTCTCCATACACCGTGCATTTTATCCTATCGCAGAATTGGTGAATCCACTGGGGACTATACATCTAGTTCCCGGTTCATCCAGACAGTTCTCAGTTTCCTCCTCCTTCTAAGACCTCCCTATACTTCTGCATTCCCTTTCTGGCCCATCAAGACCTTGCTGCATTCTTCCCTCACATATTCAGCCTTGGATCTGATCTTAAAAGCCCTGTTTTGAACTCTTTTCCCACACTAACGCAGGTTAGCAGAGTAAACAGAGCTTTATAAAGCTCTGTGTTTGCACAAACAGTGCGTTAGTGGACCTAGTAACTCTCTGTGGCCATTGCTACAGAGCGTTAGTCCCCCAAATTTTGACATGTAACAGTGTCTGTAAACTCAAAGGGATGGGAAACCTGCTCATGGACTGAAAAAGGATCTGCAGTTGTATTTTGTTAGCAAGATGGATGTCCTAAAAGATTTTTATATTTTTTAGGAAATAGTTTTTTTTTCCTTCCTTAAAAAGTTTTTTATAAAGGAAAAATCAACATTTGTTTATTCATTCTTCTGCTTAGCTGGTTAAAATCTGTTTATTTTGGTTTCAAATTGTTGCTAAAAAGCACCGGAAAGATTGATGTTGGTTATGCATGTGTTATAATGACTAGGATGCATGGAACAAATATGAATGTATGAAAGACTCTAACCTATAGAATACAGCTTATTTCATCGAATTGAATATATTTTAAGCATTGTCTTTTGCATGATTTTGAGTCAGAGTCCCACCACATATCATATGTTAACACCCCTACCAAAGACACTAAAAAAGTACACATAAAAATTTACCTAAAATCAATTAGTAACTCTTTATTGAGCAAACAAACATTAGTTCAGGCTAGGATCTTGGTATAGGCAGTGTCAGTAAACTGCCCAAGATCAGAAACCAACACTAGTGTCATTAAAAGAGAGAAAAGTCCTTCTGCACTCATACTACCAAGACCACTCCAGTAAAAGCGGAGCTAAATACAAGACAAAATTGGACTGTAAGTGAAGGTAGCCCGCCTTCTCTTACAACTCCTTTGGGTATTATGTGTATTGGGGATCCCTTCACGGATTTCAGAGTTGAGTCGGGGACTCAGGTATCCTGCCCACACAGCGTACTGTCTATGTCCCCCCCGGTGGTGTTTGTGATCTGAGGTATCCTTAGTGGCCAACTTTTAGGGACTTACACAAGGTGACTAGGGCAGGCTTCCTTGGTACCTAACACAGACGGACCTACTTTGTCTTCAGTTTTTGGGAGGGTGCTCGTCTTCACGAGAGTACTTGGCCCCTCAATCTGAGGTTCGGGTGAAGCTCTAGAGTAACCGTAACTATACATCTGGCCAGCCTTCTCTGTTATTCATTGAGATACTGGGTTTCATCTCAAGTGATCGATTCTTATCAGATAGGGTAATTTCCCTCTGTTTGTTGATTGATTCACTTAGTGTATTTTTTATATTTTTTTAGGTACCTGAGTGTTATCATTGAGACTTTAACAAATATCACGATATAATTTATTGATAAAAATTAACGATCACCGTGGCTACATCCGGCCCTCATCGTCAATCTAGATGATTGTTAGGACTTCCTCCACTCATTGTGGAAGATCCGCCGAGCTCCAGTGAACCGGATTCCCCATCTTCGGGAAATCAGTCTCCAAGATCTCACACGGAATCTGTTTGGACAACCAATGATTCAAGCTTACCGAAGGATTTCTTTACTGCAGGATTTCTTCCTCCCTATAACCCTCTGATCACGAATCCGTTGGACCCACTCTTGGTTCCCATGGCACCTGTACTCCCTGTGTCTTCAGTTGGAACATTTCCATCCATCCCATCGACGACTAACAGGTCATGGAACTTTATAGACACTTTTTTCCCTCACCACTTCCCCAGTCGACAGTCACTACTACACCGTTGATGGTGAACCCTGCTATCCCATTTGTCCCAAGTAAAAACCCTCACATGACACCCTCCACGAGTGGAACCCAGCTTATGTCGGGTTCCACCCCTTTAGTGTCAAACTCTATACCTTCCATAAGTGCTACATACATCGCTCCATATAACACTCAATATAGCACAGTTAACGCGGGTCCCCTCAACCAACAATATGGTTGGCATCCATTGTACAATTAAAACCCCCAGATTCAAGTATCTGGGGGCACTCCCAATATACATATAGTGGTCAGGAACGTAACAGTTCCCCCTCCGGTTTCAGGCATGCATGGTTAGTCACTGATTGACATGAGCGCTCCTTATGTCAATCAAGGACATATGGTTAGTTCTGTGGCGGGCGGGGATCCTCAAGGAGGTCCCAACCAATCCATGGGGGCACCCTACTCACAATTTTAAATGATTCAAGGGGGCACTACTTATCCTGGGGGCAATTCTATACCCCAGCATCACAATCCCCATGGAAATCCACATTACAATGCCATACCCCAAGGAAACTACTATACCACGCAACCTATGTATAATATCGGGACTCAAACAATGGGAGGACCGTAAGGATCCTCAAGTCATATGTCATCGCCTTGGTCCGAGTCGGGGGCACCATACACTCTGCCTTTCTTGGCAACGTTGGATATCCCCGACTTGTACAAACTTACAAATGACCCCATCTATCATAACTTACTTTGGCCACCAATCCCGCATAAAATACCAACAGACATCCCCAAGTTTGACGAGAAACAAGGGGAGGATCCGGGCACCCATATCACCACCTATCATCTTTGGTGTGTTTCTAACTCCATGGTGGATGATAGTGTTCGGTTACGTCTTTTTCCCCGCACCCTCACTGGAAACACAGCCAAGTGGTACATTGAGTTACCATGCGCATTAGTAAATACCTTGGACGCTCTAGCAATAGAATTCTTAAAGCACTTCTAGATACCCATCCGCTATGAGACTGGGACATAGCTCCTCACTTCATTACGTCAGGATACCGCCACCCACATCTCTGATCATATACATGAATGGAGACATAGACGGAGGTTAATCAAAGCTCCCCTCCCAGACTATCTCTTAGCGGACTGGTTCTGCAAGTCCCTACTCCCACAAATCGCTAAGGATGTCACCTTAGGTGTGCGGTCACAGAAGACCAATCTATACATCGTGCCTAGAACTTAGATCTAATATATTCTCAGCTTGGCACTCTTTACGACGTAATCCCAAATGCCCCTCACAACTCCAATGCTTCCGCTACTCAGCACCCTGGAGTGCATGCCGATGGAATTATCGACGCAACCTCCGGGGCTGCTGTAAAACAACTCAGCGGTCACATTTCCCAGATGTCAGTGGACCCCTCTACCAAATTGATTGCTCTTCCTACCACTGTGATAAAATCTGTGCAGTCTAAGCAAAATCCCAGTGGTAAGAACAAGAAGAATAAGAAAAATGCCGCTCCTTTTGAGGAGTAGTCAACAAAGGAGCAAAACCCAAAGTAGAAGGTCGTTGCGCCTCCTGATGAGGAAAAGGATAAACCTACCAGATTCCCTTGCAAAATCTGTGTTGAAGACCACATGACCTATCGTTGCCCGCGTCTTCAGGAATGCACAGATTTCATTGCTAAAAAGGATACTGGTAGGACCCCCGTTGTCCTTAATAATCCTTTCCCCGCTTAGCAGCAGCAACACCTTATTGCAAACCAACCCTAACCCCGCAAGGGGGCAACGGTGGTTTGCAACATCCTTCAGCTGGTGAAGGATCCTCTACCATTTACACCTCTAAAACGGTAGATCTACAAACAAGAGCCAAATCGTATGGATCTCATGTCGCTCATGTAGAGGAACCTTCCTCAAGTCAAAACCCACTGCCACCCAACAATTTTCATATCGAAAGGCCGGTTGTTGACCTTATGATTTTCCCTGCCTAAAGGGGCACTTCGACACACAATGCACAATACATCTACACGTGTCGCCCAAAACTACAGCATTGCAGAAGACTTGGCACAAGCGCCGTCAACTATGTCGGCACTCGTAGTATTACAAACATGCCCAGCACAAAGGAAAGCTTTGCTTTCGACTATTGGTGGTATCGACCCACAGGATTCCATGCTTGCAATTTTCGACATGGAAAAGTGTAAACCTCCCCTTTCCCACTAGCTTGCATTTCAGGTGCAAATTTTTTCGAAAGGTAAAGGTATACACAAAATTTTCATCGACGAAGGTGCTTCTACCTACGTCCTGTCGGCTTCATGTTGGCTCACTTTGGGTTCTCCAACCCTATCCCTGCCGTTGAATTCTCTTAAAGCTTTCGACGGCCACACTTTCATCCCAAAAGGTTACCTAGCTAGCTACCCCATCACTTTTTATGGGAAAACGCTAATGGTGGACATAGAAGTTGTCGATAAAAAGCTCAACTATAATCTCTTGTTGGGTTGCAGTTGGACGTATGCCATGATGGCCATTGTATCTATTGTCTTTCGCATCATCCTATTTCCATTGGATGGAAAGGTAGTTACAGTGGACCAACTGTCCTTTTACACCCCTGATTACTCCCCGTTACCAAGCGACTCTATACCTCTAGTGGGTGGTGTACCTAACTCTTACGTCAGTATCAGTACCGTGTACTGAAGGCTTCTCCCCTAATGGGTTGTTTCCCTCTTCAGCCACCCAAGGTTTCACAGATTGTCAATATGATTTCATCTATTCCTCATGAACAGACTGATCCATGGATCCTACCAGCTCCTTCAGACATTGACACTTATGGAGAACAAATGTCGTTGTCAATAGCTAAATTGGCCTACCAAGCCATTCAATCTGCATCTGAATCTCTGGTCACTTTGTTCACGGCCAACGGTAACATTGCCCCTCCCATAACCGCTCCTTCTTTTGATCCACTCAATCAAGTCCTACCTACAAACGAAGCTATTAGAGAAATCATGAGTTTAGAAGAGCGACCTTGGGAGGACTAGCACCATCATGTTTAGATATCTGATTCAGAGATGATGCCTCTTCAAATCCTGTCATCTGACGCACTTGAAATCGTTTCCTCACCATATACGACTATCCAAACTTTGGACTCGGAAGGAAACATGGGCAAACTTTCAAAGACATTGCTCATCGATATTTCTGTCACGACAGACATTGTGGAAAACATCCAAATTGGAGTAAATTGAAATCCTGCGGAAATTGCAAGCTTCACCTGCCTTTTTAAGGAATTCCGCGATGTTTTCCCTTGGTCTTATGAGGAAATGCATGGCATAGACCCTTCTATTGTCAAGCATGAGATCAAGAAGTTTCGAGCATTCTTTTTTATGGTATTTTTCTTGCTCGTTAATCCAAAAAATCCTCGAGTCTCCTTCTCCGGGCTCGTTAAACTACCACAAAGAAGATCAACTGTTCTTTTTATGGTATTATGCTTGCTCATTAATCCAAAAAACCTCGAGTCTCCTTTGGGATCGTTAAACTACTACAAAGAAGATATGAGCATGTTTTTTTATGGGATGTTTTCTCGCTCTAAAAACTGAAAAATCCCTGAGTTTGTCATCATTGGGCTCATTAAACACATACGACGACGATCCGAGCAACACTTTTTCACTCTTTTTCTAGCTCATTAAACTGAAAAAGATCATTAGAGCATTCTTTTTAGGTGCTTTTTTCTCACTCATAAAACTAAAAAAAATCCTGAGTTTTTTCTTTAGGGTCGTTAAAAATTTATAAAGATGAATCAAGAATTCTTTTAGGTACTTTTCTCGCTCGTTAAACTGAAAAATCTCGAGTTTTTGTCACCAGGCTCATTACAAATCTACAATAACAACTAGAGCACTTACTTTTTTGGGACCATTTCTCGCTCTTAAAATCGAAAAAATCCCCAAGTTTTTCCCCTTCTTTGGGCTCGTTAAATCTATGAAGAAGGAATGAGCAGTGCTTTTACCTCTTTTTCCTCGCTCAATAAACTGAAAAAGATACCTTGATTTTTTTTCATTTGACTCGTTAAAATTTGATGAAGGTATTGAGTTTGTCGTCGCGTGACTCATTTAAAAATTCATGACGAAAAACAAGTTTAGTTCATCTCCTTGTACTCGTAACAAAATGAGATCAACATCTATTGAACATAGGTTTCTCTTTATCCAGATTCAATAGATTAACTTACGAAAAGGTAACCGATCCGGGTATACTATTAACCTTTTGTCACACCTGGTTAACAACCATGACAAAGGGACCACCATGGAGTCGTTCTTTACGATCTTTTCAGACTCTCTAAATATGAAAATACCACTGAGTTGTCTTGTCTGGACTCATTAAATTAAAAAGACAAGGTATAGAGTCGCTCTTTTTACGATCCTTTTCAGACTCTTAAAACATGAAAAGGTCGACGAGTTTGCCTATCTGGACTCATTAAAATAATCAGATAAGGCATTGAGTCGCTCTTTTTACGGTCTTTTTTAGACTCTTACAATATGAAAAGATCGATGAGTTTACCCGTTTAGACTCATTAAACTAATCAGACGGGGAAAGTGGACAATACAACTGTATTCAATATTAGAAAGCGGGGTTTGGCAATAGTCGTTCCCTTGAACATGGCACTCCCTTAGATAAACCTTCCTTGTGACAGCCTCTCAATATGAATATTAACATCCTATGTGTTTAGCCTAAATACTTTGATGTTCTTGCATCTCTGTATCCTAACACTTTGGTGTTCATGAGTCTAGTGCTGCATGGTTAAAACCGTTGTCGTGCCTTCTATTGTTCAAGGGTTAACCTTTTGTTTCCTCCATCAACCCATCAAGCATATACTTTCATCATGCCCTCTGTCGTTTAGACCCAATGCTCAAAGATTCCTCAGAAAACAAAATCATTCTTGTCCCGTTTCGTGTCGATTGATGTAGGACACATTATTGCCTACCTTTCAACAGGTGTCTCCCTATCGACTTCAACACTCTATCTAGGAAGACAACCCAGAAACACATTCAGTGCCTTGGTACTTGCAGACATTAGTGGCAGGTCACTTTGTGTTTGATTAGGAGTTCTCATTATTGGCTGCTGGTTAAGCGATTCTACGAGTGTTCAACGACAAAAACATCTTTCACATTCGCTAGATTGTATTGTGCATCTTGGAGACCATCACCATTGTTGGTGGTCTTCCTCGCGATTGTTAATGCTCTGCATTATTGACTGGTAATCATATGATTTCGTGCATGTTCGACATCAACGAATATATTCACATGTATCGATCTATGTTGTTCGGTGAAGCAAAAATCAAGACCTTGGGTAGAGGCTTGCTTCACTCAGCCTTGTTTCCTCTCCCAAGTTGTGCATATTGTCTTTTGGAGACAGCTCATAAGAATGATCATATTATGATCCGCATTGTGCTTATCGGCGGCCAGCATCGTCATATCTCTTTGATGAGAAAATCACTCTAACATAGCTACTGAGGATGGGAATGCCCAACTCAGGACATGATTTTAGTTGTTTTATATATATGTGTTGTATCAGGTTTCCTGTACCGCCCGAAGCTCCAATCCTCTCTCTCTTTTAGTCAAAGAAGGAAAATTACAGTTAAGTAAAGTATTTTGGCCATCGTCGTAGCCTCTGATCTCACACTTTAGGGGGAATCTGTTATACATCAAAATGACCCCCTCATCAGCTCAGAGGGGAAAGACATGATAGTTGAAGCAAAGACCAAAATCACAAGCCTTGTTTCCACACTAACGCTAGCTAAACATTGACAACATGCTTTATAAAGCTTCTTTGTAAACCTAAGGGAGCATTAGTGACCCTACTAACTCTAGTTGTCGGTTTGGGAACAGCATTAGTGGATCCTAATGAGAATCTTGAGGTCAAAGGAGCGAATTGACTCATAAATATCTCTATATTCCCTCCTAAATATACTCAAAAAAGCAAGGAAACATCTCAAGTTCGACCTATTTGTGGGATTTATAATCCTAATGAAGGAGGCAAATGGGAAAGAGCTGAAAAGCATGGCAACATCATTGCTTTTACCTTAAGAGACTCATGGAGGAACTTGGCAACCCTAACTAGATTGATACATAAGAAAAGCTAGGGCTATGGTGATAGAGGTCAGATCATTTGAAAGGATAGCTTACTTGATTGTCGAGCATAGTCTCAAATCTAAGCATAAGAATTTGGTAAGAAGGGAGAGAGAGAGAGAGAAGCTGGAGGGGTAAGGGAAGGTTGATGCAACAGATGGTTGTAATCACTCTTCTGAAATTAATATAGAACTGTAGTCGTACTATCTACTCCATGGTGTTGGTACTATCATTCATTTACTTGTTTGTCCAATACCTTTTAGCATGAGTAGCTTAGTTATGTGTAACTAGATGTCTTTTATGTATTCATGTATTAGTTATCAAGGTTGTATGTTGTGATTATGCTTGTCTCTCCAATGTGCAGGACTTGATCTGGAGTCGGCTCAGGGGACTTCTGCCTAGTTGCATTGTGCTCTCTAGAAAATCTACACGGAGGCTTGCGGTAATCAATATGCCTTACTTTGATAGTTAGTTATTGTTTATGGACATGCATGTAACTTTGTGACAGCTACAGGTAATCTTACAGTCTACCAAAGGTCCCGGGAAGAACTTTGAGGGTATCTTCATTCTCCATACACCGTGCATTTTATCCTATAGTAGAATGTTCAAGCTAAGAGTAGTCTTCTTGATTTCATTAAAGACCATGTCATTCCTCATGTTACAGGTAAGGCTAATGCTTTTGATATGTAGGGAGCCTTAACTAAGTTATACCAAAGTTCCAATGAAAACATGAAGATGGTATTACGAGAAAAACTTAGAAGTACCAAGATGTCTAAAATTGACACAGTTGCATAATACATCACCAAGATCACACAAATTAGAGATGGGTTGGCAATATTGGGGAAAACTATTCAAAGTACAGAGTTGGTGAGATCAGCCTTGAGTGGTTTTCCTAAGAAATGGGATGTCTTTGATGATGGGATTGTTGCACAGAAAAAACTTCTCGATTGCGAAAGCTTGTTCTCTTTTCTGAATAATAAAATTGTGTGTCTAACGACACTTCTGCCATTATTGTGGTATCGGTGCTTCAATAATGCAACTAATGTGAGGAGGAGATTCCAACTCTACAAGTTTTTGGAAAAATCCATTGAATTGATCAGCAGATGATTGATTCTTCAAATTGGATCAATAATCCAGTTTATCAAGCACAACAATCTTATACTAGGAGTATTTTCTGACCAGCCTATTCGCTACATGAGAAGCAATAAATCCAGCAGCACCCGTGATGAGAATGTTCTTGGGGGTATAGCTCTCAGGAGCCATTTTTATTCAGTTTATTAGGTCAAGGACACAACCAAATCTCCCCTGAAACAAACCCAAGTGTGCAGATCCAGGGTAAAGAATACCCAAATGATGTTTAGGCTCATAGCTTGTAGCAGAAAATGCAGGAAATACTCGAATGAAGTAACGGGTGTTTTCGTGTCTACCTTTCAGAGGTAAACAATTCGATTCTTGTGTGTCTCCCAAGCAGAACTTCGGATTCCTTGAACGAATGAATGGATAGATATTACCTATATATCCCGGACGCCTAGCAGTTGTGTTAAAAGGCACATTTTAACTATTTGAAGGGTCACCGAGGAAGATGATGAGAAGCAGCAGGAGTAGTCAGGTTTGAATCGGGTGTTTACTTGTCCCGCAATCACAACCTTTGAAAAGCCTGATTTGTAGTTAAAAAACAAGTTACGATCCCCTTCATCGTTTCTTCAACCCACGTCACTTTTTTTAGCTTTCACGATTATGGTCTTCGTTATGCAGAGAGAGGCAGTTCGGGCATGAAGCATTCAGCGTCAAGAACGCAGCAGAAGAAGCCAGCGTGAAGCAGCAACATTGTTCCTTGGGGAGTGGAAGCTTGGTAGCACCACATAAGCAAAAAAAGGGGAATTTTTGTGAGAGGCAGCACACATTTCTAGGAGAAGGACGCAATGCTGAGCTAAATGCAGTACCTAGATAGTGTGGCCTTTTTACATTAAATGTGTTTTTTTATATATCTAGTTTCTGGCATATCTGCAATTTGATTCCAATTGAACTCGCATGTAATGGTAATTTTTGCTATGGTACCATGGTTGGAGGAACGTATTGTTATTTGTAATATCTTTTTTTAGGAGTAATAAGGTGTGAAAGGATCATTTGTAAGTTCTGTGAAGTGGTAAAATTTTGTAATTCTTGGAGTAATAAGGAGATTTTATCTTTGGTAAATTTTCAATTTTTATTTTGGAGAGATAAGAGTGACATTGTAAATCAAAGTAATTTTTTACTTTGAGGGGGGGTTAAATATTTCTTGCACACAATTTTGCAAGGGGATTGTAAATTAGTCAAACTTTTGAGAGTTTTCATTGTAAATTCTTAAGAGAAATTGACTAGATCCAAGTGCAAAGTTCAGTCATTTTTCTCCTTCAACGACTATACGAGGGTCAAGGCCAAGCCCTGATAGATCGTTTTTGCATGGTGTGTTTCGTGTGATGTGTTGCTCATCTTTTTCTTGTGCTTGATTCTTTTTGGTGCAAAGCTTCAAAACTACAATGTCGAAGTTAATTAATATGTTCTCTGATTCTGATAAGCTTGAAGGGGTAAAATCATACAAAACATGGAAACGTCTCATTGAAAGCACTCTAATATATAATGAATTATGGCAAGACATATGTGATGGAGACATTAAGCCAAATAAACCCACAGATGTAGCTTCACTTGAAAAATGGGAAGTTAAAAATGTTAAGACACTAGCTCTTATAAAGTTTTCAGTTAATGATGAGATGTATATTCATATTGAAAACGCTTCAGATGGATGGTTTTCTTTGCATACTTTCAAAGATCTATTTGATACACACCCTGAATAAAAAAAGGTTGATCTACAACTTAAGTTGCTTCAACAAAAACTAATTGAAATACGAGATGTCCTTGAGTATATCTCCAGGCTTAAAAATATTAAGTAAGAAATAGTAAAAGCCGGATTTCCACCAATAGATGATAGTTTCATGACCACAATTCTAATTGCTAGATTGCCTTCTTCTTACACGCATTTTTTTGAAACTCTACAAGTGACTGGAAAGTTAGATAAATTAAAGTTTGATGAGCTAAGTAAGATGTTAGCTCAACACGACAAAACTTTTGGGAAGAAGAAACAAGGGGAAGATGTCTTCTTCACAGAAGCCAGCACAAATAAATCATCAACTAACAATTCTAGAGGAAGAGGACATTTCAATCCACATCCAGCAGCACATAGTGGATAAGGTCATGGAAGAAGCCAAAATAGAGGAAACTTTCAAGGAAGAGGAAACAGTCAAGGCAAAGGAAAATTTCAAAATAGAGGCAACTTTCAAGGCAGAGGAAACAGTCAAGGAAGAGGTCAAAGTCAAGGCAGAGGGTCAACTCAAAACAGAGGTCAAAGCAAAGGCAGAGGACAGTATCAAGGAAGAGGCAGAGACTTGAATCAAATTGCCTGCAGAAGATGTAGCAAAGTGGGCCATTTTGCAGAAGATTGTAGAACTTCCATTGATAAAATTCCAAAGTTCCATCAAAACACGGCTCAATTTGCCACTGATCAAGATAATTATGGTTCGGAATATGTCTTCACATCAAGTCAAAGATCAGAATCAACAGCATTAGTTTCCACCTTTTTTCAAAGTGATTATGAAGATGCATGGATTTTAGATATAGGAGCAACTCAACACATGACTTTTCGACAATACTTCTTTTGGAACTTCCAACCATGCCACCTTAGTTCAATATTTCTTGCTAATGATACAAAACATACTCCTTATGGAAAAAGTGTCGTTAAAGTTTATCTTCCTGACAATCGAGAAAGATTGATTTCAAATGTATGGTATGTACCCACCTTTAAAAATAATTTGTTGTCTTTAGTCTCGATCCGACATGCTGGACATCAGGTGGTTTTGGAGGATGGCCTAGTTAAAATTAATTCATTCAAACAGAACATGAAAACAGTGATGACAAGATATGAAGATGGAAAACTATTACAAATGAAAGGAACAGTTATTACAAGGAATTTTGACTTTGCAGGGTCAGCCAGCACAAACATTTCACCTATCATATTATGGCATGTAAGATATGGACATCTAAACTTTGACAGTCTCTATCAACTGCAAAAACAAGGAATGGTTAAGGGACTTCCTACCTTCAAGAAAGAAAATGCAAGATGTGAAGCTTTCATTTATGGAAAACAAAGTCGAGAACCTTTCCCGACAAGCTCATGGCGAGCAAACATGCATTTGCAATTAGTACACAGTGACATTTGTGGACCCTTGCAAGCCTCTCTAGGAGGTTGCAAATATTTCTTACTCTTTATTGATGATTTTAGCAGAATGACATGGTTTCACTTCTTAAAGCATAAGTCGAAGGCATTTGAAAAGTTTAAATCTTTTCGTCAACTTGTTGAAAAGGAAGTCAAAGAAAAGATTGGAACTCTAAGAACTGACAATGGAGGAGAATTCACTTCAAATGAATTTCAAAGTTATTGCAGAGACAATGGGATCAAACGACATCTTACAAATGTCTACACTCCACAGCAAAATGGAGTAGTAGAAAGAATGAATCGCACTTTGTTAGGAATGGCGAGATCTATGTTAACTTTTAAAAAGTTAAGTCCTATTTATTGGGCAGAAGCAATCCATACAGTTGTTTATTTAAGGAACAGGTCTCCCACTACTTCTTTGGATGGAATCACACCTTATGAAGCATGGTTTGGTTTCACACCTAAAGTTAAACACCTTAGAGTTTTTGGTTCCGTGTGTTATGCCTTAGTTCCAAAAGAAAAACGAACTAAGCTTGACTCACGAAGTTTGAAATGCACAATGATTGGATATTCGGATGAGAAGAAAGGGTACAGGCTTTTGTCAAATGGGAAATTTATTGTCAGCAGAGATGTAATTTTTTATGAAACTGAGAGTAAGAGTGCTGAAGAAATAGAACATTTTCTTCAAAAATTGGAAACAAAAAGAGATAAAGGAAAGGAAACATTAAAAGTCAACCAAATTCACAAAATTGGTATGAACTTGATTTTCCTTCCTCCGAAGATGATTCATCCGGTCCATCTACTTCACAGTCTGGGTCTTCTGGCAGTTCATCAGAATCTCCTAGTAGCAGTAGTTCTTCTGACAATGATTCTCCGCCCCCAGAATCTGCAGTTGATCAACGTACCTTTGTTTACATTAATCCTCTTTATAATGATGGTGACTTTTCAGAATCTCAAACAAGTGAACATCAATTGCCAAAATGGGTTGTTCAACTTTTGAAACATGTAAGGCCCGATGAGAAAAATAAAACAAGAACAAGGGGGTCCACCAGGAATGAAGTAAATTTTGCCTTAATCACGAATGCTTTTACTGAACCCTCCACGTACAAAGAGGCAGTAAAATATAAAGAATGGCAACAAGCTATGATTGAAGAATATAAGGCAGTTCAAGACAACAACACTTGGAAACTTATTGATTGTCCTCAAAGTGTTAAACCCATCGGATGCAAATGGGTTTACAGAATTAAGTACAACCAAAATGGAGAAATCGACAAGTACAAAGCTAGACTTGTGGCTAAAGGTTTTGCACAGCAAGAAGGCATTGGTTATGAGGAGACTTTTTCTCCTACATCAAAATGGAACACCATCTGCTTAACACTTGCATTAGCAGCACAAAAGGATGGAAAGTTCATCAAATGGATGTAAAGAGTGCTTTCCTCAGTGGAGATTTACAAGAAGATGTGTGTATGACACAACCGCCAGGTTTTGAAATTGAAGGGCAAGAACATAAAGTTTGTAAATTGATTAAGGCTTTATATGGGTTAAAACAAGCTCCACGAGCTTGGTATGCCAAAATGGATGAATACCTTCGGAAAGTTGGATTTCAATGAAGTGAATCTAATGATACTTTGTATGTACGTTAATAGGGTGAACATCTGGTGATTCTTGTTATGTATGTAGATTCATTACTAGAAATAATTATGATCATATTGTACAGGTGAAAAGGGAGTTACATGCAGGATTTAAGATGACAGATTTGCGACTACTTCACTATTATCTTGGAGTTGAAGTATTCCCAAATCTGTCATCTTAAATCATGCATGTAACTCCTTTTTCACCTGTACAATATGATCATCATCGTTTCCAGTAATGATCAAATCATCTACATACATAACACAAATCACCATATGTTCACCCTATTGACGTACATACAAAGTATCATCAAATCACTTTGTTGAAATCCAAATTTCCGAAGGTATTCATCCATTTTGGCATAAGTGTCCTCAGACACACAATTTTATTAATCAGAAAAGAGAATACATAATAATTTTGAGACACTTCTGCCACAATTGTGAGATGATTTCATACAGGAAGAGACAAGGAGAGGTTCCAAAAATGCAACGCAACATGATGGGGATGATGAGGAGAATGTTGCTCTTACTATAAAGGGAAAATCTAAGGTTAAATAAAGTAGAGAATTGATCTGATAATGAGATCTAAGACAATTAATAAGGTATTACAGACTCATGTGCATGGACTTTCCTATGTTATTTTATGCAATGGATCGATTAGATTGCGAAATACATAGACTATGAGGCAATAAAAGACTATAATAGACAAACACATAAAAACACAGTAAGTTTAATAAGGAGTTCACCCAATACTCCTAGGCTAAATCTCTTGGTCCATCCTTTAGTGGTGGCCTCTCTATTATGTCTTCAAGCAGAGTTTTTACAATAGTATGAGCTCAATTTGAGACTCAATACACAACAGATATAACAGTGACAGTTTGCTTGAACCTCTCAAGCTTTCTCTGAGTACACAAGACTCTCTGAATCACTCTTTATCTCTGTCTTAGCTCTGCCTCGGCACTACCTTCAATACTGCCTCCTTTATTTGCTCTCTGTTTATGGCTTTAAAGCCAATCTGGGCTGCATGTTCGTTTATCCTTCTCGTTTTTCTGTCTCCCAAGCCTCTATCCGCTCAAATCCCTCTTCTAGCATTACACAATCATCACATAACGCCCAAAGGGGAGGTGGCCACCTATTCTGCAACATAAGAGTGCCTCGGTTCCTTGAAATCCTTTGGAATCCAAAATGCAGTCGTTTTCTACTAACACAGGAAAATGCATTAACGACTATGAAATTCCGCCAAAATACAATTCATTTCGGACATCAAAACTCCTTAAATCCACCCTATTCTCCTATCGGGTCAGCCTATAAGTCGCCATCGCATGTCGCAATGGCCTACCCGTTTGTATTTTTAAAAATACGTTAGAACTTTGAAAATAATGTAAAAATAACTGATGGCGGATCTGAAATAATATACAATAGCTTTAAGGAACCCTTTTAGGTCCGGCTTATCGCATCGGCCTCCATCCTTCGCATTTCATTTAATAAACGAAAACTGCGAAAATGCATTAAAAATGGCTTTGTTGCAGATCTCAAATCTTATGAAATAATATTAATAAAACCGTCAGGTCCAGTTCATCGGATCGCACATATACATGTGTATAGGTCCTGCTCCATGGTGTTGCTCTAATGTGATTGATCACAATCGCATATCGCGATAACCCCGGGCCGTTGTAAGCGCTCTTGTAATCTCCGATAGCGATCCTGTGATGCAACATGGGCTGTCGATCTGTGTGCTTGATCGACGGTCCTAGTTGACTCCGTTGGTCGTCGTCGCAAGTGTTATGTAGTCTGCGCCGATATCCGCTGATTGCCACCACCGATTGCGATTCGCCAATCAGATCTGGACCGTTGATCGGCTAGATCTGACGGCTACTGTGCATTCATTTGTTCAGACCTCCGATACTCTGTTTTTCTCTGTTTTCATGTGTTTTTGGCCTCCCAATAATGGTTTTCCACCATTCTAAGGGTTTTTCATATGCGATTATTTGGATTTTTGGCATGATTTTAAGAGATTTCAAGACTTAGAGAGTGTTCTTGGATCCATTTGGATCAAGGATCTACTTTTGAGAAAGACATGAGCAAAATGAAATGTTGTGCATGTCACAAGATTAGTCACTATGCATACTAGTGTCCATACAAGAAGAAGAAAGAGGCTTAGACATCGTAGTAGCATCAACTAAGATTGATAACATTGTTGAGAGATTTAAAAAAAAATGTTCACCTGTATTTCAGGTAGTATTGTTGTGTATGAACATAATGGGTTATGACTAGTGGGCAGTGGAGCATCTAATCACATGACAGGGATGAGGTCAATGTTCCACATTGTTTCATAGACAAACTCAAATTGGAGTGTGACTTGTGGGACTAGTACCATGCATGTAGTAAAGGGGGTTGAATGTGTGATATTCCAACTAGATTCAGGAGGATTTCTAGAGGTGGTAGGGATGTTGTTCGTTCGAAGGATGATGGTAAACTTGTTCTCGATATCAGCTTTGGAGGATGATGGATATAGAGTTTTATTCCAGGATAAACAGGTACTTCTTTGTTCAAAGGGAGTGACCTTGGCATCATACAAGGGTAGTCATACAGGTTGTTGGGACAGCCTGTGGATGGATCAAATGGGATCCAATGTCAGTGTCAGGGACAAGTGGTAGTGAGGCTTCTTCCAACATTATCAAAGTATTCAATTGGTATGAGATGACACTAACAAATACTGAGGAGTGTGAGGAGGCTCCTTGGAGCATGGGTTTACAGAACATGTTTTCAGCGCAAATTCCAGGGCAAGTAGCAAGGATGTTTTTTTATTCAGAGGGAGAAGCTACAACAAGATTGGATGGTGTATTGGGTTTAGAGACAAATCCAAGTGGAGTTTCAGAAAGTACCTTCTTCGCTAAGAGGGAGTGTTAAATTTTTGGAGTAGCTCAGACAGGTACATCCACATTGGCGGTGCCTACCATATGGAAGTGTTCGAATGACACTCTCTAGATGGTGACTTTAAAAAATGATTTTATAAAGTGCTTCTTATATTAATGACTTTATTTTAATGACTTTATAAAGTGATTTAAGTGATCTCAGCAAGAGATTAAGTCACGTTCGTCAATCTCGTGGACCAAGAGTGAATCTGGACCATTGAAGATCTTAAGGTTAGTTACAACCATTTTAATGAGACATAAAAAAAGATTTTGGAGAGTGAACAAACACATTTTGAGAGAGAGACATTAGAGAGTGAACAAACACATTTTAAGAGAAAGAGATTTTGGAGAGTTGAAGGAGAAGAGGGGCAGCAAGAGGGAGGGTGCATTTCCCAAAGCAAGAAAGGGCATTCATTCCAAGGAGAGGACAACAATAATGGTAGATTGTACAAGAAGTTTTTCACAAGCCATGCAGTAGTTATGAAGGTTGTAAAATACATTATAGCAATTATGGGCACATTTTTCACGTTGTTGGAACAAGGTACAAGGTTGTTTAGGCTATACACAGTGTTGGGCATGAAAAACAATATTGGGCAGAAAAATGATGAAAGTACAATGCATTTATTGTTTCTTTTTATTGTTGTTGTAAACTCTACTTTTTCCTATGAGCTCATTAATAAAATCTCCCTTGACTGGTTTTCCCTTCGGGGTTTTTCCAAGGGCTTTACCCAGAAATCTACTATGTCAAATATGTATGATAAATGTGTGTCTATTGTTCATTTCCACTGTGAATTTTCATATTTATTAGCTCAAATTATTTATGCTCATAAATTTCATATTTGAATGCTAGCTAGTTTATTTGCATTAATTTGTGTTAAGTAATTTATTGAGGGTTGAAACCAAGATTTGGGTTAAGTAGAAATTTCAACAAGGACCTGTTGACACCTAATCCTCAGCGGTTGGGTGTACCCGAAATGTGAACAGTCATCAAGTAGATGAACTGATCAGTCACATTCCTGTATATAAACAATAGTTACCTAATGAAATCAATCAATCAGTTTTCTTCTGCCAAGTCTGGAGTTACCCTGGCCTAACATGGTATCAGAGCGCAGGTCCCAGGTTCCTTTTTTTGGCGTGCCTTGTAACTCCTCTATCCCATATTCCGCCTGTTGGTTTTAGTGTAATTGCATCCGTTGGTTAACGCCTCTGCCTCTGCCAGCGCTCTGTCCTCAAACAGCTCTGATCGTTTTCTGGAGGTGGAAACCCATCGGATCAATGAAGTTGCATCTTCATCGTCAGAAATCACCATGGATAGCCACGGTGGAGGCCGTGCGTTTCCTCTACAATTGAATATGTCCTGCGATTTTTGGCGTGAAAGTCGTGGAGCCTAGAGCCAAGCGAATGTCTGAATGGCGGCAAGAACTGGAATGAGACAAGAGAAACCCATAAACAAGAGCTCGCCTGCAAGACAAATTTCTGCGTAGATAGCCCTGTTGGTTTGTTGCGTCATAAAGTTGTGGAGCATTTGATCCACTTCGCCGAGCCGAAGAGGCGGCGTGAAGATTTCTGTAACGAGTTACAATTGCTTGAAGATTTGAAGCGGATGAGGAAAGAGACGTTGGTTTTCATAAAGAGGATCATAGTTTTCATGAAATTTCAGTGGCAAGAGAATTTGTGAAACGGTCACTGGTGGCAGTATGGTCACAAGTTTCCAGTAATGAACTGCAGAGCATAAATTCACAGCCTTTGGAACTCAATCAACCGAGTAAATAATTTGGAAGATGACTTTTCTCATTGAGAATTTTGTGACCTGGTAGCAATATTGTTTCTCTGCATGTACATTGGCTTTCATCTCTACGTTCAAGACCGAGCTGCTTATGGCGATTCGTTCTACGTAAGTCGTTTGCATGGATTGTATGACCATTGATCTGACCTCATACTCGTGTTAATTGCTGCCTTGAATGGTATGTGATGGTCCATGTTGTTGTGCGTTGAATTTGTATGTGCGTTGAGTTACATGCTGGTGTATTTACAATACATTGAAATTTTTTATGATCACTTTATATGCGGTGTTCCTTTTATCTGAGATAGCGGTGCTGAGCTAACGTTGTTGCTGTGGTGGTGTTGAATATGTATATATGCACTAACGTTGTATATGTGCACTAACGCTGTGGCGGTGCTGAATATGTATATGTGCACTAACGTTGTTGCTGTGGCAGTGCTTTATATGTGCACTAACGCTGTATATATGTGTGCACTGTGGTTACATTGACCAGCGTTTGAGTTATGGACGCTATTTAAATAAGTTTTGAATGGTTTTTTGGACGTTGTTTGAATAGTTGTAGATTTGGAATGTGATGGATATATTATATGAGGATACTTGAAGGGATTTGAAGAAACAGTACATAAAAGTATTTGAAATCTGTTACTTCTTTTACTACTTCACTGTATATCAGCAGAAATGTTTTTTATCAGCAGAGGCATTTTTTACAGAATGTATTCAATCATCTCTATGGTAGGGATAGTTCTCACTGGCAAGGAGAACTATCCTGAATGATCCCGGATGGTAAAACACACCCTCATCTATAATGAGTTGTGGAAAGGAGTGTGTGTTGGAGAAGGAGACAATGACCCAGTACAGCCTACATCAGACAAAGAGATCGTCATTTGGGAAAACAAGAACAACAAAGCCTATGCATTAATCGCAACATCTGTAAATGAAGAAGTAAGTCGCCATATTTCATCATATTCAACTGCCTTTGAAGCTTTACAAAAGCTGAAAGAACTTTATGACTCACATTCTGCACTTGAAGTTGTTCAGCTCATGATTAAACTCTTCACTCTTGAACTAAAAAATAATGATCCTCTTGCTCTTGCATCTGAAGTAAAATCCATAATGCATGATATCAAATCTACTAAGGTTGAGCTGGATATCCCTCTTATTGCTTTTCTCAAGGCACTCTATCCTACTTACTCCAATTATCTTGAGTCTTTACAAGCAAATGGAAATCTTAAAGATATAACCTTTGACTCTCTTGTGAAAAAGTTTGTTGAAAGAGAGAAAGCCTTTGGAAAGAAGACAGTCCCTGAATCTTCTGAAGAGACTGTTTGCCTTGCTCATAAAGAAAAGCATCCTGCTCAAGATTCTACAAGAGGAAGAGGTGGACGAAGAGGAAGAGGAAGATACTTCAGAGGCAGGGGGGGTAGACATTCTCAAGTAGAAAAAGCAGATCTGCATTGCATTCGCTGCAAACGAAATGGATCACATGATGCTTCTACATGCAAGCTACCATGGGACAAAATTGAGCAGAAAAGAAACCAGCAGAAATGTAAAACTGATGATACAGACAAAGGTAAAGCACCTGAATCCGCTCACTATATTGAGGCACAATGTAACATTGGAGTAAATGAAGATTTGTTTAATGCTTCACTTGCTTCTTCGAAAAATGATTGGTTGCTTGATTCAGGAGCAACCTGTCATATGACTCATAGGAAAGATTTTTTTGAAGATTTCACTGACAATGTTGATGGAGCAGTATACTTTGCAGATCAGTCAAAAATCAAGCCATCAGGGCTTGGCACAATCAGGCTTAAACTGCCTGGTCTTCCAGACTTTCTTCTGGATCATGTTCTATATCTCCCACAGCTCAAGAGAAACTTGTTGTCCTTGGTCCACATCCGCCAGCAAGGTCACTCCATTCATATGTTTGATGGCAAACTTGAGGTAAGAAAAGCTTCTGACCACTCACTTGTCATGAGGGGAATAGAAGAAGAAAGGCTTCTCAAACTGCAAGGAACCTCTGCTCATGCACAACATTTCTCATATATTTCTCATCATGAAGAAGGTACACTTCCATCAAGTTTATTATGGCATGCTAGATTTGGACATTTAAACTATGACAGTCTCCGCTTATTGAAGAAAAATGGTGTTGCTGGTTTGCCTACAATTCCTAGAAAACATAAGCAATGTGATGCTTGCATTCTAGGAAAGCATAGAAAACAGTCTTTTCATGATTCACATTCAAGAGCACATAGGAAGCTTGAACTCATTCATTCAGATTTATGTGGTCCAATGCATGTTCCTTCTGCAAATGGAAATAAATATATCATGACATTTATTGATGATTACACCAGAATGTGTTGGGTTTATTTATTGAAGAACAAATCTGATGCTTTTCAAACATTCAAGAATTTTCATAAATGGATTGAAAATGATGCACAATCTCATATAGGGTCTATACGCACTGATAATGGAAAAGAATATACATCAAATGAATTTGAACACTATCTTCGCCAACATGGGATCAAACATCAAACAATTGTTCATTATAATCCCCAACAGAATGGTGTAGCAGAAAGAATGAATAGAACAATCTTGAATATGGTACGATCCATGCTTTTCTTCAAAAATGTAAAGATAATGTTTTGGGCTGATGCTGTTCTATGTGCTGCATATATAAAGAATAGATGTCCATCTAGTGCTATAAGAAACAAGACTCCTTATGAATTGTGGTATGGACATGTTCCTTCGATAAAACATCTCAGGATCTTTGGTTCCACCTGTTATGCTTTAATACCAAAGGTACATAGAAACAAACTTGGTGCTAGAAGTCGTAAGTGTATCTTCCTGGGGTATTCAAACACATCTAAAGCATACCGCCTTTATGATGAAGTAAATTTGTATCTAGAGATGTCATTTTTCTTGAATCATCCAAATCTGACAATGTTGTTGAGCGGCAACTTGATCGCTTGGATAGATTCGCAAAAACAAAATCATTTCAAGAATTTGATAATCAGATTCCACATCTTGAAGGGGGGATTCCTATACTAGAACAACATGTGGAATATTCTTCTGAAGAACAATCTCCCCTGCATGAAACTCCAACAATGGATGATGCTTTAAGTGATGTAATTGATAGAATTGGGAGACTCAATCTTGATTCAGTCCCAACTCAATCAACAGAGCAGCCTGGACCATCTCAGAAAGGTCCCCCAAAGTGGCTGACAAAGACACTTGAAAGTGTTCATCCTGATGAAATTGGAAAAACAAGAACCAGAAATTCAAACCGACAAAATGGAGGTGATGTAGATGACTCTAATTCACCTGTTGATATGGATGTTACTTATGATTGTGAATTGAACTTGTCTACAGATTTTGAACCAACTTCCTTCAAAGAAGTTGTGTCTCATGATGAATGGAAAGAAGCGATGCAAAAGGAGTATGATGCCCTCATAAAGAATGGCACTTGGAAGCTAGTTGATCATCCATTTGGAACCAAACCAATTGGCTGCAAGTGGGTCTACAAGAACAAATACAAAGTTGATGGCTCACTTGACAAGCACAAAGCTAGGCTTGTGGCAAAAGGTTTTGCACAGAAGGAAGGGGTCGATTATGAGGAAACTTTTGCCCCCACAGCAAAATAGGCCACCATCCGGACACTCTTTGCACTAGCTGCTCAGAACGGTTGGAAAGTCCATCAAATGGATGTAAAAACTGCATTCTTGAATGGAGATCTAAAAGAGAATGTTTTTATGTCCCAACCTGAAAGATTTGCTGTGAAAGGACATGAACATAAAGTATGCAAACTTGTGAAGTCCTTGTATGGCCTCAAACAAGCACCACGAGCCTGGTATGAAAAACTAATAGAGCATCTTCTGAAACTCAACTTCAATCATTTTGATCTTGATGATGCAACTTTATTTGACAAGAAAGTTTGCAAAACAGTTGTATATCTTGTGGTATATGTAGATGATCTTTTAATGACAAGGAACAATGAAAGCTATATTGCATCCATAAAGAAAGAATTAGGAAAAAGTTTTGAAATTACTGATTTGGGTTATGTTCATTATTATCTTGGCATTGAAGTAACCCAACATCCAAAATGCATATTTCTTTCTCAAAAGAAATACATTGGAGATTTGTTAAACAGATTTGGCATGACAGAGTGCAATCCTCTTTCTACTCCAATGGAACAAAACTTAAAGCTCACATCTATTGAAGGAAAGGAATTTGAGGATGCAACAAAGTATAGACAGCTTATAGGAAGTCTCATCTATCTCACTACTACCAGACCAGACATTTCATTTGTTGTTGGAATCCTCTCCAGGTTTATGCAAAAGCCTTGTGAAGGACATTATTCTGCTGCAAAAAGAGTTCTAAGGTACTTGAAGGGAACTCAAGACCTTGGAATCAAGTATACACAGGTGGACGACTTCAGCTTGATTGGATACTCTGATTCAGACTTCGATGGAGACAAAGAAACTGGAGTATCTACTTCAGGATATGCTATGAGTCTTGGATCAGGAGCTGTCTCTTGGAGATCACGCAAACAATCAGTTCCAGCAGATTCCACAACAGAAGCAGAATACGTGGCAGCAGCTGAAGCAACGAAAGAAATTGTGTGGCTCAGGAAAATTCTTGAAGATTTGCAGGTAAAACAAGTACAATCAACTCCACTCATGATTGACAACACCTCTGCAATAAAGTTGGCCAAGAACCCAAAGTTCCATGATCGTACTAAGCACATCAATACTAAATATCATCTGATCCGACATCATGTTGAGGCCAAAACAATCCATCTCCGTCAGAGCAAATTGCAGACATCTTCACCAAAGCGCTTGGAAGAGAAAAGCTTGAAAGATTCAGAACGATGCTTGGACTCACCAACATCCCTTCAGATTAAGGGGGGAATTGTTGACACCTAATCCTCAGCGGTTGGGTGTACCCTGAATGTGAACAGTCATCAAGTAGATGAACTGATCAGTCACATTCCTATATATAAACAATAGTTACCTAATGAAATCAATCAATCAGTTTTCTTCTGCCAAGTCTGGAGTTACCCTGGCCTGACAGGACCAAAAAAAAACAACAATTACAAAATATATTTTATCTCGTCTTAGGAATTTTAATAAGATCCATGTTCGAAGAAAAGAAGAAAAATAATCTAAAATTTCACCTATATCTAGGACAAGGAAATCACAACCTAAGACGCTTAAGCTTAAAGGAATTTTCAAAAATAGAAACATAATGATACTTGTAGATTTCGACAATATACGTAATTGTATAAATTTCAATGTCACTAAACAACTAAACATTTTTGTATATCCCACCAAGGACCTCACAATTATAATTGTTGATGGACAAAAGGTAAAGAAAATAAGATGGCATAAAGTGTCCGCGCAAATATGAGAACTAAAACTGCAAATAGGGTTCTACGCTCTACCACACGATGAAATGGATATGGTGATGGATGTGGAATGGATGATATAATTAAGCAATTATACCACAAACCTTTAAACAATTCATTAATATTCAATAACAAGGTCGACATTATAAATTATAGAATATTGACAGTTCCCCTCTTAAAAAAGGTCAATTACAAATAATAATAAAAAGAGCAGGAAACACAAAAGGTATATATGTTACCTAAAAGCATCAAGGTTTCACATTAAACAACCAGGTCAAAACACTGGGATATGATGAAAACAACACAAAGAAACCTTGTCAATACTCAAACCAAAAATGAAGTCAAACTCCTAAAACAATATAAATATGGTAAACTTCCCTTTCTCAATGTGTTAATCTACCAAAAGAAACAAAAAAGGAATGGTACATTAGACCACCACATGTATAGGAAAAAAACACAATGATAGATACATGCATGTTGCCTCCCACCACCATCCATCTCCAAAGATTACAGTTATCAATAGATTAGTGACTATGGTAACAAGTATCTCTAACTCTAAACATCTTGAACAAGAAATGGATCGCCTAGAGAAGGTCTTCAAGGAGAATCTTTACAAATAAAAACAAATAAAGAAGACAATGCAAAAAGGCATAATACACTAACAAAGAAGCAATGGGGATTCTAAGGAGCCCAAGTTCACCTTTCCATATGGTAAGGACGCTATGGACGAGGTTGTCAAGATCATCTAAAGAGAAACATTAAAGTTACATTCTCTCCACTAAACATCATAAGAAATATGGTTGATCAACAAAAGACTTATGTTTTCCTTGTGTTTTCCATGCCTACTTGAGTAAGGTAGTGATGAATTGTTATTTGATGGACATTATAAACTAGAAGGCATATATTCCATTTGATGTTGATGTGGGAAAGAGTACAATGGAGAAAGAGTGCTAACATTGCTCATAACCAAATAAACATATCCACTCTTGTAGGACATTGTTATAATGCAAACCATTATGTCTATATCGAAAATGCCAAGTTGATAGCCAAAGTGGATATATAGAAAAAAGGTGCATACAAAAGAAAATAGTCGAGATTGAAAAACATTAATAATATTAACAAAGATGACAAGCTAAAGCTTAGCAAATCATGAAAACTAAAGATCTATAAGCTAAAAAATGATCACATTAATGCATAGGTCGGCTAGTCAACATCGACTGTTGATTAATTAAGTTTAACTATAATTTATTTCAATAATCTTGTCATTTCTTCACCCACATGAAGTGGCTCCCTAAGGGTACACTATAAATTATAATCCAAAAGACTAGATTATATAAAGTTTACATAGGAATTCCACATTTTTATTAAACACAAAAAGGATGTCACCAAGAAACATGTTTGTTCAACAAAAGAGATCCTATTTATTATGCTTTGAGGACAAATTCTTTAAAGCAATGACAATGTAACAAATATAACAATAATAATAAATATCGTAATTAATTTAATGAAAGGTCAAAGAGTATATACCCATTCACCTTGTGACCAAACATTGCATATAAGTATACAATCATGAGAGTCATTGTAAACCATCATCCTATCATTATTTCTATCAAATACCTATTCATTGTTCTAATATACAATTGCAATAAAAATCTATGAATCAACCATAAACAATAATATGTTTATCTCAATCCTCATAAACCCACTCTCCCTCTCTTCTAGCTATGGTTGACTCTACATTGAGTTGGGTATGCCCACTCACTTTTCTCTCTTGCAATTGTGCCTTTGTTCAAAACTTCCTTATCAAGGGTCATATTGGCATTGTGTCTATTGGTTGATGAGCAATTTAGTTGTCATTTTCTCAAGCGCTGAGTAATTCTATGACGATGGTTGAATTACTATATACCCATCCACACTTGTATTTGAGTTGGGTTATCTCATGCCTACTCTCATATATATATATATATATATATAGAAAGAGAGAGAGAAGAGAGGGGAGATGTACTTCATCATCTTTCTTCATATAACCATGTGGGAGGTGGTGGAATGATGGTAATATACTTCATCATCTTTCTTCAGATAACCATGTGGGGGTGTTGCAACGATGATAATTCTCACATCTGTTCATTTATCACTAATCATCCTCTTTAATATATTACTAGATTATAGCTTAAGAATTAAGCTAGCCAACATTATTTTAAATTATTTTAGTATTTTAAATTATTTTCAATAACCGATATCACTAGTTTATTATTATTTCTCTGTTTTAAATTACTTAAAACACTCAGCACTATTTTAAATTATTTTCAGTGACTTAACACTATTTGAACTACCATAGGTGACTTAACAAAATTTGAACTATTACAGATTATTCCTCGGTGACTTAACACTATTTTTACTATTGTTGACTTCATTAACGCTTATGATTTTATTGTTGACTCCATTAACTCTTAAACCATAAGAGTGATAAATAAATAAAAGGTAATAAGCCATAAACAACCACATGTGGCCACTAGCTATCAAGAAACGACTTTCTACATATTCTTACAAAAGTTTTAATCAAATCTTTCCATGTGTTGATTGCACCTTTGAGTTGTCATCGCTACGGATCCAATCCCATTTTCCTCTGTTTTGATTGGGTTCCCATTGATTAATTTGGTTGTTTGACCTTTGCATCCTTTATCTTACGATTCTACCTGCTTAAATCTTCATCAAATTCATTATTCTTGTGATTCTCCCAGGTTAAATCTTCATCAAGTTTATTATTCATAACCAAGATTCAAAATTTGATTGGATAAATTAGCACGTTCATTTAAATTTCTAGCTAGACCAATTTTCTGACATTAAAACCTTTAAAACAGTTTGAAGATGACGAAAGAAGCCCTTGTAGCAATTTTGATCTCTTAGTAAGTTAGTCCATATAAAGAATTAAAGGGCCCGCGTGGTTTAATGAACACGGATCAAGCAACATTTCAATGCCAGTATGTACTCGCATGCAGCGAAATTTGCTTGACATAAGTTTCCATCCAATTTATAGATAGAGAGAGAGAATGCATGTCAGTCAACTTGGCAAGCTCTAACTGGTTATGTGTTCAAAAAATTGTTGCAACGTGCAAGGAATATCATCCCCTCTGAAACCAATGAAAAGAAACTGGACAACAATTATCCATGAATAATTTACCATAAAAAATAAGAAAGGCATGAAGTAACGATCAAGATAACAAGTGTCTAAAAAATTATTTAGAAGACCAAAATCTGCTTTATCTCAAGGGTAAAATCCCAATAGAATCCAGCAATGATCATGCATATAGTCACGGACTTCAGTGCTCATGGCAAGAATCTAATGACAAGTAGTTTATCATTTATATTGAAGTGATTGGTGTAAGAATTCAACCGTTCATTCGTCATTAGACACCGTTAAGTATATGTCACCAACACTTTACTAGACACTAAAACAGAGTGTTGTCAGGTTCTCAGATTGCAAAAATGGCGGCTTGGGGTATTTTATTTAATTCACTTAACCTTGAAAAAATCGGTTTTAATGGATTCCCTTTGTGGTTGATTATCTAAGTGTTGTTGCACGTCTCTAGAAATTTTCAGTGGCTGGCAAGAATATGTTCCTATGACCTAAGAATTGCAAAATTGTCCTACTGTTGTGCTACTGAACTTATCATGAATGGTAGACCTATATGGAGCCAATCCCATTACTTGCAAGAGGAAAATACCACTCCGACCCAAATCCTGCAGCCTGTCTCGCCTTCTCATTGAAAGGAGGCTTCAATGGGCCCCGGAAATATTTTCTAACAACATTGTGAAATTTATCAATGACATCAGCCGGGATGTCGTTTGCACCTGACACTGCAGAATTTCTTGAACAAGCACAGCCAGGTTCAACACTTCCATCAATAGAATGTTTGTGAGACGAAAGCTCCTTCCTAGGTTTATAAGCACTGTCAGAGTCATAGCTCTGAGATATATCCAGTTCTTCCAGTTTTACACCTTCAGAATCCATATTTATTGCAACACAAGAATTCATGCAAGAACGAAGGCAGATATATTTAAACCATCTTAAACCAGCAGCACAATGAGTGATTTCTTCGGGGTACACAACTGTTTCTAATAAATCCGCTGATCCATCATCGCCACCCTTTCGAAAACGAGATATAATGGTTGGCAACACATCAAGCCCTCGAGCCTGTATTCAGGTAATAAAAATCGATCAACTGTCTTCCAATGACTTAGAGAGATGCAAACATAGAAGTATTTAGTCCAAAAGTATCGCATATTAAAGAAATTCTAATCACTGCATAAAGATATTTCAAAAAGGGCAAATCATTGTGTTATTTTGCAAACAAACTTGGAAGTTGAAAAGGAGCAGAGACAGATAAATTGTATTTCTTAAGGCTTTCAGCTATGCTAAACTCAGAAATCTTCTTCGGAAAAAGGACAAAGAAAGCATTTTCAAGTCACCCAAATTATTTTATATTCACTATTTTAAGAAAAGAACAAAGCAGGCACTTTCCAGTCAATCAAATTCTTTAATACACATTCTACTCATGCTATCAGCGTAGATAGGCATCCATATTTACTATTCTCCGACTCCAATGTTGTCCATTATCACACCCTCTACTGCTATGGCTGTATCTCTAGATTTGACTGCTCTCCGGTAAGCAGATTGATTGGGACATTTAGAATGCCAAACACTTGTAATGTATGGATATCAAGTTATGTAGTCTTCGTGCCAGTTTGCTCTACTTAATCAGAATATGTTCGAGTTTAAAAATAAATGTTGAAGAATGGTCACAAAATGTTGTGTATAATTCTTTGAAAAATTTGAAGCCCAACACCAACCTTAGGTACTCCAAGTCCAATAAGCACCTTTGGATTTGTGTACTCAAAACTGATTAAAATCAAGGGAGATATAACTTGACAAATGGAATTTCTCAAAAAACATCGGGAAAACTTGCATATTTAAGATTAATGAAGGCAGTTCCTAGAACACAATGCCATGTAAAAGAAGGAAAACTCCACCAATGATCACTCTCATGTTCCTACCTTACAACCATGGCCATTGGTGAAAACCCCATTTTGTGTAACACCAAACTTTCAGTCCTCGTTTTCAGGTCTTGACTAAAGCTTACAAAATCTTTTGATTTACCATTTGAGTTCCAAGGACATCTCTAAACACATTGACTATTTCAGACAAGAAAATACTTAAATGTACTACAAAGTATCCCAATGATTGTATGGCATTGGTTGTATTTGGGAGTACGAAAGAATATAAACTAGTCTCCATATCCAAAGAGTGACAAATGTACAAAATCAAGCATGACAACCTGAGTCTTCACCAATATAATGGCAAAATGCAAAAACATGTACGTTAGAGGCCAGTCAAATCAGGCAAATATGAACTTGAAACTAAAAATATGAGAATCTAACTGCTGGAATAACCTGAAATCTCACTGTACAGATACTTGTGTACCTTTCAGGGACAACTTGATCACTTGGGAGAAGCAGTAACCATGGCCACTTGTAAGAAGAAATAAACAATCAAGATGTCCAAAAGCATAAGGCAGAGATGGCTTCAACCAACCTATGGTATGTACAAAACCCCAATAGTTAGCCGTGGGAAGAGAACTTCCAAAACTTGTAGGCGAGCCTACAAGGGAAATTACCACTCAACGAATACATATAGCTCCCAGCCACCTGCTTTGACTGCAAAAATTAACATGTTTCCTACAATTATATCTCCCTATTAAAGATGTGTTTACTGCTGTTTTGCAATATTGAAGGAGACCAGGCTGCATTAAAGTGATATTTTGTGTTTTGTGGTGTTGAAGGATATCAAGCTGCAATAAAGGAATATTTTGCATATATAGGTGATGGAGACTGCCAGAGCTAAAGATACTGACAAGCTGGATTCGTAAGAGAAAATCACCCATCTATTACCTATAAGGCATTTATTATGCTTTCTGAAGGGCTAAACAGGTTCAATGAACTCTGGGTAAATTTCAGCATTGAGTACAGAACATATCAGGAAAATGGCTTGAACTGAATGCTAAAACTCCATAGTGTATGGCCCCATGGTAAGTATGGTTGATCCTTATTATTAAATACTCTGACAAAGTTCCCAATCAGCATTGCATTAGGTTTTATTGTATCCAATCAATACTCAAGGGTTCTGTAGTAGAATTTTTTACTGTTGTGAATCCATGAATTACTTTCCACAATACGTGATGGTGTACACAATCCCATGATAAAAGTTTACACCAGTGTCATACTTCCGATAGATAATAAACGATCATCAAAGATCAAGCAGGGAAATGTTTGATCAGTGGGTTAATGTCTTAGAACAGACAACTATCAAAATAATTATGTAACTAGATCAAGGATATTATGTAACTAGATCAAGACAACTTTTTTCAATAATCCTGTCAAATATTTTTATGGCAGTGTACCACGGGGAAACATTTCCTGCATCCCAGATAGTGTTAGTAGGTAGGAAACATCCCCTGCCATCACTATCATTGGTTATGCCAAGTCATCCCCAAGCCCCACAAAGGATGTCCAGCCATCCCCTACAATGAATGGCAACTTTTTGAAACTTCAATTTATTAAAAAAACACAGTTTACATTTATTTCTTCAAGTAGGAGGGTTCCACTAGTTTTTAAAGTATTCTGCTTGATTTGAAACAAAACTTCATTTTCCAAGTCAAAGGTGGCAAGATAAGCAGCCACATTCTTTGTGCTTGGAGAAGAGAATTTTGTCTTGCGACAAGATTTTCAACTTGTGTTAATAGAGGGATATTGTTGGGAGTAAGTACAGAGTCTTTTTTTGAAGCTTTCTATATGAGTTCTAAGTTGTTGGTTTCAAAATTTCACTTTGAGTTGTGACATTGCTGGTTCAAACCTCGACTATCCTGTGTACCATCCGTGGGGCAGTGTGGATACACCTAGAGGTTATAGTGGTAGTGGTTGGAATTGACCCTGTGTACACAAGTACAGGCACAGCCCAGTTGCCTATTCTGCTAGTCACAAATTATAACTATTTAAAAAAAAAATCACTTTGAACCACCAAAACTAAAAACCTATTATAGCAAAACAAGACTATGATAAAAACATATGTTCCACCAAGTCTCAGGGATAGGGGAACGTGAAAGTGGGGAGACACACAAGTGAGACATGTGGAAGCACCCCAAATTTGGGTCCATCGGGGTCCCCATCTCTAAAATTATAAAATATAAAAATAATAGTGAGAAAATCCCAACAATAACAATTCATCCCATGCAAATTCATCATTATGCAATCCAGTGGAAATGCTACAATCCCACCAATCCTGAAATCCTAAAACTATTAAGTCTGCTGAATTCTGAATGGGATAGGAAAGTCCACTTTCTCCATATGAAGTCTAATGAGGTTGGAACCACTCTAAAACATCCTAAAACAATTAATGTTAAAAATTGAAGTAAAAGGATAGAAAAGGTAAGATAAAGGAGAATGTAAATGTAAGATGATAGAAAGGGTAAGATAAAAGGAGACTGTAAAGGTAAGTTAAAGGAGAATGTCACTTTAAGAATTACTAGGTTCCTAGACTCCTAAAAGCTCTATCTTTTATTTTTGTTCTATCTTCATGGGTTGTTTGACAAAAACTCTGAGGGGGAGCATCCAGGCATCCCCGTTATGGGGGAAAGGGGCGCCCAAAGGTCCCCCTTTTGGGGAAACAAGTAAAACATTTCCCATGTGGTTTCCCAGGTTTCCCCAAAAAGGGGCGTGGGGAAATATTTCTCCATGTGTCCCCCCATCCACAGAGAGTGGAAAACATGGGGGCATGCCCCCAACCTTGGGGGATGTGTCCCTGTGGAACACTACTGAAAACAGAATGGCCCATTCTTCCCATTCAAATTCGAATGATGAAACAAGTTGAAGCCAAATGGGAGAAACAGGAAGTGGAAGTGCAACTAAAAGTGGGGTTAGAAATCGATTCCCTTCCAATGTTTCCACAAATAAGCAAAGGCCCCATATAACCCACAAAATATCTTCCTTTGATACGTAACAAAAATAATCCCAGACAAACCATAAAACAGTACTGGGTCACGAAAAAGGTCATGTCACATTTGTAGTGACGATTTTACAATGAGTTATTATAGGGCCCAAAAAACCCTTCTATGGATCTCTAGAAAGGGACTTGATGTATGCACAAAATTAATTCATCAATAAAATTCTTAAATACTGAGGTTGTAACTGGCTTCTGAAACTAGAAGAACATTTTCTAACAAGAATGTTTATTCGCGTCCTGAAGTTGAACTCAACGTATGAACAAGGAGCAAGATAGATGTTGAAGTCATGGAAGAAGGGGATCCTTCTTGAACTGAAAGCTAGTGTAGGCACAATCTCTGAAATGCATAACATGCAGCTACGTGAAGCTGCATTTCATGTACTTGGACGATCATTTTATGCTTATGCATCCCCCTCCATGTTTTACGTTCTCCAGACACCCTCCCATTCTAAAACTAAACTCGGGGCTTTACTATGAGGAGAACAAGTCTCCAATATTACCTTGTAAACAGAGGAGGTGCGATAAAGTTGGGTGACGGCAGAGTGTTCCAGTATCTAGTAGTAGTATCTACATCTTATACATTATATATTAGATTTATAATTTTATTTTCATATTTGTGTGACATTGTGTTTGTTAATTGTTTGATGTTGATGTTTGTTAAGTGCTTTAAAGGAATAAATTTGAAAAAATGTCATATTTCAGTTTCTACTATCTAGTGTCAATGATTGATGTACCACTTAACATCTGATACATTTTATTTTGTAGTTATATTTTCATATTTGTGTAATAGGGTGTTTGTTTGATGTTGATGTTGCTTTAAAATAATAAAATTTTGAAAAAAAAAAGATTATTTTGTATTTTTTTCAAGTCCTCATAATTTCTGATATTTTCCCTAATATTGCCGATAATCTAAATTTTGGGCCCCCAGCGATAAATTGTCGATAACGATAAATGTAACATTGATGTTTACTAATCAAAATTCTTACTCGTTTATGTTTATTAATTAATTTTGATTTTTTATTATTTTATGTCATATATATATTGAAAAATATGTATAGTTGAACTTAATGTTGAACCTCATATGAACCTCATTGGAAAATTTGAATTTGAATCGAACTTAATCATTTTCGAACTCAAATTCAAACCCGAAACGTGTGACATAGGATACAATTATTAAGAAGAAATCCCATGTATGAATATGTATAAAAATGCCCCAAATTAGAGCTTTTATAAGAATATAATCCATAAGAATATCCCCGTTACAAGTTCTCCTGGAAGCCCATGTGTCGTACTACTGTTGCATTTATTGATCCTAATGCAAGTAGGCTTCATGCAGATTTCATGTTACATCTCTATTGTTAAAGTCAATCTACAGCAGCATCAACTACAACTACATCCCAGGATTAAATCAGCCTTTTCTTTTAAGATTCTAGTTATTATATATATTCAAAAGGACTTATTTTAAGCTTTTGTTCTCCTTTTTTGAAATTTGTGTTACTATATAAGAACTTTCTATTTTGACGAATTGCATTCACTTGTATTACTTGGAACTGCAGTTTATAGTATTTGCTTTTCATATTAGCCATACGCATATCCCTTCAGAGGTCACCATGTGGAAGTTGCATTGTGTACTAGCCATGCTAAGCCAGGCCTAGGATGACATGGAGATCCTCCATCTCATCCTTACAATGATTCACATGTGCTGAAGTTGTCCTTTGAATGACCCTTATGTTATAACTTATTGCTAGTGAGCATGATGACTAGGGCCAAGTATTATGGTGAAGGGCTTCATTCCACATATTTTGATGCCTACTATTTCATTGAGTTTTTTGAGGCATGTTACACTCCCCAAGGCAAAGTTACATATTTGAAGTAGTGTTTTTCATATCCTAACCATACGTAACATTTTCCATCCTTTCCGTTTCAGTACCATCCCGTTCATAAAAAGATATTATCCTTGCTTATGTTTGACATATCAAATGTCATCCAACAAGGTCTAAATGGAAAAATTGAAAAATAATGTAAGCCAAAAAAAACTAGAGGTAGAGAGTGTAAAAGCAAAAAAAATGGTAATGAAGCTTGAGCTATGTCACTTCATTAAAACAGCCTACCCCTTAGCGTACTATGCTAAAAATGCATATCTAAAGAGAAAGACTACAAAACGTAAAAAAAAAAAACTATAAAATAGGTAGTAAATAAGGTGCCAAAGTGGTAACTCTAACCAAAGGCTCACTCTCAAAGGTTTGCATGCACAAATTCAAAATACCTAGCTTTTAAAAGCTAGTTGGACTAGTCAATAGACCTTAGACTCATTTATATGACTTTGAAGGTCAATACATAACTTTCCTCTTCCCTTTCCACAAGATATTCATCGCTTTTACCTATCTCCAATCAAGTGATCTAGGAAATACTTTTTGTCCTAGGAATTAATGTTGGAAATGATGAGACGGGGGGTGAATCAGTATTTCACTTAATTTTAATTTATTTCAGAGCATACATATCATTACCACAAATCAAATAGGACAATCAGCAACACATCACACCACATGAACAGTACACAAAAAAAATTTAAGTAGAAACCCTTCCGAGAGAAAAACCATTGAACACTTTTAATATATGTCTTGAGAATTACATCAAGAAGAAGCTCCAACTTCCAAGATTTTCTATCAAGGATCAGAAGGAGGCTCCAATACACTAGTTTTATCAGCTCAAACTAAAAGGATGCCCCAACACCTTGTTTTTACCAGCTCCAACTGGAATGATGCTCCAACACCCTGATTTTATCAGCTCCGACTGAAAGGATGCCCCAAAACCCTGGATTTTCCATCTCCAACACCGTGGATTTACCAGCACCAACTGGAAGGATGCTCCAACACCCTGCAAGCTCCAACTTGACCCAGCACCACCCTGCCAAACTGAAATGATCTCAGGCTCCAACCTAAAGGAGACTCCAATCTCTTCCTTACACCACCCTACCACCATAAAGAATGAAGATGTTCTCAAGCTCCAAACTGAAGGAGTCTTTGGTCTTCTTCGTGCACCACCCTACAACCCTTAAAAATAAAAGATAGAAAAATGTGGGCTCATGTACAAACTTATCACTTCATAAATCAAACTTCAGAACTGCTTCTTGTATATTGTTGTAGGTTTCTATATCCAACTCTTGCCTCAACAAATGACTTAAGCATGTAAACTACAAACTGAATGATTTACATACCTTGAAATAAGCTTACTACCCACCAAGGATCGCTTTAGATTTGGCCTAGATTTTTTCCCTTGGAGATGCCCTACATCAACCCTTAACCTCTGTCAAGATTAAACCTCTGATAAGTCCTCCAATTAGTGTTATGATTTTGCCTTGTATGTAAGCAAAAATTCTTCTTTAACAGACCTTGTATTAGTCCTTAACTCAATCTCTTAATAGCTCCACTTTTAATTTTCAACCACTAGAAATTTCCCTTAACGAATGGCGAGATCTGCCCCTTTTTGTGGCCCAAGAAACCATTCAATTTTTTAATTCAAAAAGGCATGAATTCAACCTCAAGTCCATTATGTCACACCTCAAGTCTGACTGAAATAATGCCACAAACGGACAAACTTATCTTGAAATTTCTCTCAAAAGAGGGTGTGAATTTGACCTCAGCCTTGGTGCTAAATTGACATCAACTCGAGCCTCAAGTTGGCAGAAAGATAGGCCTCAGACTTGGCCTCTAAATCTACTCCAAACTGTCCACAAAACCAACAAAGTCTTGCCTCAAATAAGTCTTTAAAATAGCTTGGATATGCCTTTTAAAAGTATCATTAAAATTAGCCACAACAGTGCCCCGAACAGGCCTCAAGATAGCCAATGTATGCCTCATAATTTTCTATAGCAAACCCTCACAACAAGGTCGAAGGAGCCTCAAACAAGTCTCAGGATAGGGTTTAGATCTTGCTTCAGATAGTCGAAATATTCCTCTGAAAATGGCCTCAGGAAGGGGGCCAAAATTTGGCCTCGGGCAAGGGTCGATACAATGCTTCAATAGGCCTCAAACCAAGCCGGTATTTGCCTCAGAATTTGCAGTTGCCCAATGAAATCCACCAAATAGAAGATTAAAACAATCACCCAGAATAAGCCCTTAAACTAGTGAAGCACGACCCATATAAGATCCTTCAAGGTTCGCGGGCCATATGCCAAACCAAGTCACTCTCATAGAACTTGCGCATAAGACCCTTACTCGCATAAGACTCACATAAGACTTGCGCTGACCCGTTGACTCGCATACGATTCCTATCAAACTCGTACAGACCCTTATAAGACCCGTCCTTGGCAGCAAATTTCAATTTTTTTTCTTTTTCTTTGAGATCTGGTGGAGGGAAAGGGAAAATGGAGGGAGTCTATATTTTGTCGAGTCTTATATGAGTCGTTCCCAATTTTTATACGAGTTGCCAAATCAATAGCCAGATGAGTCTTATACGAGTACGAGTCATGCAACATTGCCTTAAACAGTGCACAGAGCTCTACCCTAGCCAGTGAAATTACCACAGAGGAATGAAACAAGAAACTACTTCAAAACTCGGCCTTCTTCTACTGATGATCACCTCTACCCATGGCCTCAGGAATATCAGACCCAAAAATACAAATATCAGGCATGGAATTAAATACCCTTTAAGGGAAATCAAAGCCCATATTTATACCGGAATAAGGGGGCAGAAAAAGGAGCCAACATGCCCTAATACATGGAGCCGACCTAAGTAAAGCTCAAATTTTAAATTTATAAAATCAAAATTTGAATGAGTCAAACTAATCTCCATTTTTCAATTATTTTCACAATTAAAAATTAATTGTAAGGAGTTGACTTTAATCCTTCTATGGAGGCAGATTTGACAAGGAATATCTCTCCTTTTGCAGGTTGATTGGTCAACACATTTTATTTAAGATTTCTTAAATATCAATCCCAAAATTTGACCAATATCATTCATTTGGGCACCATAACCACACCCTTGGGGCTTCAACTTTGAGAGAGCACATCTCCTCAACCGAGAGGAACCATGAGGTGTGCCACCTACCCTTAAAAAGGCCATGACGAGTATTATCATATGATGATGATCTCCTTAGCATATTCATTCATCTCCCCATCCATTTACCTCAACAGACGTAGTCCTTCTTCTAGTTGTTGTTTGGGTTGACATCAATGACAACCAATTTCCAACAATCTCCCCCATTGGCATTGATGGCAACACATTGACTCCCCCTGCGATCACTACTCCCCCTGACTCCATGCTTCTGATCTTCCTCTCCTGATTTCTCTACCCCTTTGACATCAATGGTAAAGGGTAACTCCCCCTGACAAGATATCTCCTTTTGTCTTCCTGCAATTTGCCTTTCTCACCCTATCTTCTTCCAGGGCTTCTTGTCCATTGGAACTTCCAATTAAAGCAATTCATTGGCGTATATCAAAAGTGTTCATGTTGAGACTTGTTTTCTTTTCTTCATTGCTTCCAAAGAGGATGCACTCTTACAACTGATTCTAACATCAATGACAACATCATTCAACCATCTCCTCTTGACATCTATTCTCCTGGTCTTGCTTACTTACCTGAATAAATCAACTTATCTAATAAGAGATATTCCACAACTTTGCCATCAAGCCACTATGAAATTGCCTTCCCAAATCAAACTACCTGAACGATAGATCTTCAAATTTGTAACCGCTACTAGTTAGACTCCCCCTCTTCAACATTCACAATATTGGGAACCTTTAAGCCAAATTGCTTAAACTGATATATGAACTTACTTTGTTGCAAGATCATTCTAAACCTTGACATCTTCCTTTGTACCTATAGATTCATCATGGTCTTGCAACTTTACAAATCCTATGAGTATGACCTCTGGGATTTCTTCATTCACCTATTCCTTTTGCTTTTGTTGTCTTCTCCAAACCTTCTTGTACTTGATATCAATGTTTTCCCTCATGGAAGACTTCATCATGCTTCTACAATCACGCGCTATGTGTCCATAGTTATGGAATATGTAACACTCAATGTGGTTCATGAATGATAGAGTAATTGACATATATTTTCTCTTGATGAAGCCATTTGGAAATATACCTTGTGTTCTCGCAAACTTGCTTCTAGGGTTTTGACAATGTCCTTAACAATTATACATGTCATAAGCTTTGCAATCCCTAGCTTTATGCCCAAAGTTAGTACATGAAAAACAATAACCAAGAAATATACTAGGATGCCTGGATGTCGGAAATCCTCTAGGAGGAGCAGCTCTCCAAAAACCTCCCCCTTGAGTTTTCTCCATTAATGGTTGTTGATTCCACATTCTCTTACTTGATTGTTGTTGAACATTCTCTTTTGAGGGCATGCATTCATCCTTCTTGATAGGTTCCTTGTTGACACCGGCATAATTACTTTGTTCGGCTTCTTTTCCTGTCGTCACAGAGCTTGATCCCTTTTCAACATAAGTTGGTTTGTATCCTAACCTAGATTTGTTGTCGCAAGGCCTTTGACTATTGATAATTTCATACAACATTTTAGAGTTGTTTACGAAATTTTGTTGAAAACTTTTCTTTTTAATTTCCTTTCTTAGTGAAACTATCTCTGCTTCCAAACTTTCCTTCAATTTAGCATTTTCTTCCAAGTAGTTTTTGAGTGTTTCGTTGATTATTCTAACTTCCTCTGGCTGGACTTTCAAACTGATGATGATCTTCTCCAATTCTTCAAATTCTTTATTGAAGTTCTTATAATGTTCTTTCAGTTCACATAGCTCTTTCTCCAATGCCTTGACTTTCTTCCTTTCTAATTTTAGATGTTTTAAAACACTAACCAGTTCTTTTTCAAGATCTATTACTCCCTCGACTTTTCCCTCTTAATTCTCTATTTCCAAGAACAACACCCTTTTTGAATCATTGTCATTGTTGCTTTCCTCGTCAGATGAAGAGTTGTCTTCTTTTGAGTAGAAACTTTTCTTGGAGGTTCTCTTTTTTATATTTCTTTCCCTTCGTAGGAGCTTCTTCATCATCACCATTTGAACATTTCACATAAGGACATTTCGAAGCAAAATGACCAATTTCACCGCAATTAAAACATTTCAAAGGAAGCTTACCTTTGTACTTGCAAGTTCCTTTCTTCAACTTCCTTACAAAGTTGGTTATTTCTTCATTTGAAACACGTTATAACTACAACTGAAGCCAGACTTTGAATGTTGCTTATTCTTCCTTGTATTCTTTGATGCTTGAAAGTCCCTTCTCTTTTAGATGTATTTTCTTGTTTTGTATTCATTTCGTAAGTTGTAAGTATACCATGCATCTCATCCATGCTTAAAGTGGCAAGATCTGATATTTCTTCTAGAACTAAGATCTTAGAATCAAATCTCATCGGAAGAGATCTTACAACCTTTCGAACAATGTTTCGTTCTCAACTGGTTCCCCCAATCCTTGCAAAGTGTTTACTATTTCATCTACACAAAGGAAGTAGGCTGCAATATTTTCATCTTCCATCATTTTCAACTACTCAAATTGCGCTTTGAAGATTTGAAGTTTGGCCTCTTTGACTTTTTGATCTCCTTCATATATGCTTTTAATCTTGTCCCAAACCTCATTTGCAGAGTTGCAATGCATTACTTTAACATAAATTGAACCCGCTAGGCCATTTAAAATACAATTATTAGCTTTTGCATTGCTTTCATAAAGTTTCTTACCAACATCATCGGTTGGAGAAGGAGGTTCAATGTACCCACTTACCTTGGAGTGCCATACATCAAATCCCTGTGCTTGCACATATGTTTTCATCCTTCCACTCCAAAACGCATAATTCTATCCATCAAAAAGAGGAGTTCCATTCTTGGTGCAATCCATGATTTCCCTTCCCGTTGTTAGACTACTTGTGAAGGAACCTGTTGTAATTCCAATTAATGGAAATACTGGGGCCCACGAAGGGGGGGGTGAATCATGTTGAATTTGTAACTAAAGTCAGCGTTCATAAATATATTTTATCATTCATGTATTTATTATATTTTTGTCAGAGCATGTTCTTCATGCTTTGAGTCAAAAGGAGTCAAAAAGTATTTATCATGAGTCAAAAGAAAATTTACAAGGGCTTGTTCTTCATGTGCCTTGTAAAAGAAATAAATTTTGAAATTTGTCTAGTGTCATTTGTCTCACCAAGATACCAAGTCGGCCATCCTGCCCCTCAAGTCGGCCTAGCTACATGTGGCACCCATTCACCTATGAAGGAGACTATATATAGCCTATTTGCATCACTCATGTTGGACACCTAATCCACTAAGGGTTATGTTGTGGAATGTCAAAGGTCATTGGAGTCCAAGAGACCTTGGAATATGAAACCAACGGTCATAAGAATGTGTATAAATGTACATCTTTGTTAATAGAAATGCAACTCACGTCTTATCATTCATATTTTGTTTATCAATTTATTGTTGTTTAACATGGTATCAAAGCAGGCAAATTCAGGCCCTGCTCCATGATAGAAATGCAACTCACATCTTATCATTCATATTTTGTCTATTAATTTCTTGTTGTTTAACATGGTATCAGAGCAGGCAAATTATGGTCCTACTCCAATTTCAGCCACTGGTTTTGTGGCCAATTCTACCGTCAGTCTTGCCTCCCTCAACTGATACCAATCTGGTGAGCCTACAGCATTTGTCAGTCCTACACTCTTTGCATTCTTCCATGCAATAATGTTGACATCTTGCGTGTCATGTGGCAGTCTCTCTATATGCTTCAAAAATTAAGTGACACACTCCTTGCCATCTCTGTCTAGGACCGTTTCCTGTGTTACTGTTTCCTTGTTTCCAGCTGACTTGGATTGGAAGAAGCCCGACACTCTACCAAAAATTTTAGCCGGCAAAGAGCGAGACCTCCCATTCAATGAACGAGCAACGGCAGCATCCTCTGCAAGTCGTGATTGACTCTCCTCTGTGCATTAAGCTTTGAATGCTGAAGCAGTGAGCACTATATAGGAGCTACTATGTGCATTGAACATATTGTTCTTTGCATTGAATTCCATGGGTAACCCCTGCGTTGATTGTATTTGATATATATGGTTTGTGCTCTATGTATACGTTGGCATTGGTACATATTATACGGTGGTTCAAAATCTCTATATCCGTTGTTGTAGTGAACGTGGAGACTTGTTGATTCCGCGGGCTCTATTGGCAATGCACCAATCTTGAATAAGCTGATGCAGAGTATGAATGGGAATATGTGATGGTAATTGTTATTGAGGATATAGATTTTGTCTTGGTAATCTCGCATTTAACTAGACATCCCTTATTCTTGCAAAGAATGAAAGAGAGTTGGTTGAATGCAAGGGAGCCCTTGGACGACAAACAAAAACATAGTAGTGAAATATAAAAGTCTCCACGTTGGTCATTCCAATTGTTGCACGCTATGATATTTTCCTAGCCTCGTCAAAGGAGTAATATTGTTGCACATTGGTCGTTGTACTGTTCGCCCAAAGGAACAATAGCCTTTGAATTATCTAGAACTCTAGTAGATTGTGTCTATGCCTATAATTAATCAAATGTGCCCCATTCATATTAATATTTCAGAAATTCCAATGGCCTCACTCTACATGTCCAACGATCTTTTATTCATGGAGTTGTCAAGTGGACTGAATTTTTTGTTGGACGCCAAAGAATATACCTCTATCACAGAAACTGCTCATTAATTATCGTCGACAAATTTGAGGATCTTGGAGAGAGATTCGACCAATGGATTGGCACGAGATTGTGGCTCTTCAGAGGCATAACACAGAACCGTATTCGGATTGGGAGTGAAAAATAGATGGATGAGAGGGGCTTTTAGAGAAGCCGACCAAATCTAGCTCCACGTCAATATGTTAGTATCCATATGTGGATTCAAACGTTTCATTAAATTTCTCTCAGCGGGCATTGTATTTCTCTTCGACTTTTGCTATCTAGTGCATATTTTGGTTGAATTTAACACTCGTTGAATTTAACTTGTTAGAAAATGGTTGATGGAGTTTTGAAGTTATTGAACAATCTTATACTCTTTGTTGTTGACAACATGGTCAAAATCAACAAGGACATTATGTTAGAGATTCAAACCTATTCGCAGAATGCACAAGAGAAAATTGAGTTTTTGCAGCTTGAATCACAACTTCAGCAAGATGAGTTACAACAGAAAACACATCATTTTGAACTTTCTTTTGTTCAGAACAATCCCCTACTTGACTTTGAAACAGACTCCCATCAGCAGCCAACAAGTGATTAAGTCAGTAAAGTTGAGGTTGATCCTCATCAAGTGTCAATTTCAAGAGCAGTTTTGCATAAAGATACGGAAATTCAGCGTGCACATCCCAAGCCCATCATCAGACCTTGGGAAGAGCTTGTCAGTGGCAAACACAAAACAGGTCTCGGATATGACAAGGATGTGTCCTTTCATAATCCATACTACTCCAAGCCAATCCAGTTTCATAGTGTCAAGTTTCTACACGATGGTTCATCTTCACCGCTTCCAAATCTTGCTCACCTTCCACATCTACAATAGGGGATTGTCAAATGCCAACATTGTAATTTAGTTGACCATGTGAAACATCATTGTTTTCATCTTCATCCGTGTGAGCAATGTGGCTAGCACACTCATTCTTCAAACAGGTGCTTCAAAAACAAGCCTCCTACAAGAACAAAGATTCAACTCAGATGGATCACTTCTTGGCAATGGGCTTCAAAAGCCATGAAGATATTTAAATCACAAAACAGAATTTGTTCTAGAATATTATAAATTCTTGCAGTTGAGTTTCCTTCGTCTTCTCACCTTGTATCTGACAAGGGGGGAATTGATGGTCATCTACAAGATTCAAAGCCACATCAGGCAACCTGAGCCACAACCTGAACTTGTTGCCTGAACCTACAGCCAGAGACCCATACCCAAAGTTAGAGTTGTAGCCGAAGACACAGAGAAGCCCTGAACATGCCTTTGGTTGGTAGCCTTCCTTAAACCAACACAAGTTGATGCCTCCCTTTTCGGGTTGAGGTTCACCCTTTTTTCCGCAAGTTGAGACTTCCCTTTTCCACATTGATGGTCTCCCTCTTCAATGTTGAAGAATGTAACTAGGTTCGGTCTTCATAATTGTACTTGAGTCGAAAATGAAATATATTTGTTAAAAGAAAGCAAAAAGAATTTCTATTTGAATTAACTTGTTAAAGCATGGGTTTCATGCTTCGGTCAATAGCCATAGGTCAAGCCTCCATTGTACACTTTAGGATTTATAAGTCAAAGTCTATCTTGTTATGTTAAACTCCTCCTCCATCAAAGTGTCCTTTGTGTCGGCCTCAAAATAAATCATCATCATGTTCGCTACACTCATTGAAATCATGTCGGCTCAATATAGAAGGAAACTACTATATATAGGAGTGCAACCTTCAGTGATAATCACAGAAAAAATTCATGAGATCACAGAAGTAAGTGTGGACTACAGGTTCGGTGCAAAATATCAGGAGGTTTGGATGTCACAGCGATGGATTTCAGTGTACATTAAGGAGACATGTTCAGATCATTTTTAGAGAATGAGGATGTAACTTTGCTCAAATCACAGAGAAGGTCTTTTGGTGGAATCAAGTGACAGGGTTTTGGTATACCACAGTGAACTATTTGGATCAATTTCAGAGTGATGAATCCATGTAATCTTAGAAACAAGTTTGGATGAAGTTCGATGCAAAATCAAAGTGAGACAGTTCGGATATCTCAAAGAATGGGTTCATAAAGTTTGGTGAATATATATCACTGTGACTACAAGACAGTGTAGGAGTATTAAGGTCAAAACATTGATATGTTTATGGGTTGAATACCAAGTTATCACAAAACTAATAGAAGTGCAATGAAGAAGGTCTACAACTCGTTGAAGAAAAGGAACTCGGTACAGTTGCCTGTGGAGATATATGACAACAAGAAGTATGATAAGGGCTACTACAGGACCAAGGATGAGGCCATAGTTGAAGATCAAAGTATATTGAGGATGATATAGAACCGTGAGCATGATTTGGGTGCCACAAAACTAAAGTATGACACCATTAAGAAATGATCAAAGCCTGACAGAGTTGACTTGATGGAGGGAGTCTCTAGGTTAGGTTGTGAGAGTCTTGGTCATCTCATCTTGTTCTTAATCTACTGAATGAAGAATTTTGATCGATTTTTCCCCTAGAGTGGGGCTTTTCTCTAGTTGTGTGCCTACATCTTTTGTCCTCTTTTATTTGTTGTTTGGCATTAGTCTTGATGATAAGAAAAAGCTAAATCAAAAGAAAGAATAATAAGAATGAAACATCACAAGATAATGTCATAATAAGAGAAACCAATTATCTTGCCTCACTTTGGATTTCTCAACATGGTACCAAAGCTATGGTAAAAGAAGATAACTTTATTGGCAAGAAGATTTTGAAATTGGAGCAAAGTCACTATCTGAGGTCAAATTCATTGTCAAGAGTAGATCGAAGCATCCAAGACAATCAAAGGTCTAAAGCCTCCTTAGTTAAGAGATATAATTTTAAGGAACCTTCACTACAGGCAGAAGTTCATCATTTAAGGGCAGAGTTGGAGTTCATCATTATCACCAACATGCTACAAGAACAGTAGCAGTCCTCCTACACTTGAAGAACAGTTTGAAGTCCAAATTACTAATATAAGTTGATCCAAGTCTGATCTAAAATTTTGAGCACTATTATGAGCTCAATCCGAGATCTATGTTAGGATATTCCGACACATAGGAAATAATTAAGTACAACTTGGTCTAGTGTATAGTTAGCTAAAGTGTGTTTCTTTAGTATGTACTTTTTGTAACTTACAATTCGACGATCACGATATCTTCTAGACATGAAGTGATCCAACGGTTCATTCTCTCCTCGGTATTCCCAACACTTGATCCGTGGCTTGACACCCGATTGGTCCATGATCTCTATTTAAAGAGCATGGAGAGTCATTTGTTAGGTGATCGTTCATGAGAGAAGCTTATGTAAATTTTCTTTCTTTTGCATTAATAAATTGCATGAAGTGGCTGCCTTGGCTCAGGCCGTGGACTATTTCCCTCTTTGAGGATTTTAACCACGTAAAAAATCTGGGTGTATTGATCTATGATCTATTTGTGAGCAGTGTCCTTTAGTGTTATATCTAAGGAACTTACCCTGTAAATTCCTACATAGTATCAGAGCTATTCGAGGGCCGCATCCGTTGGTGATCCAAATCTGAAGCCGGTGCAACTGCATCCGACTGTCGTTTCCTAGATCTACTATTTCTAACCACTTTCAGGCTGAGAGGACTGCTCTATTGTGTTAGGAGCATCTGTTCCAGTGGGGAACCCTTTTTGTTTCACACAAAAAGGCTTTTCGTAGCCCTAGCTACGTCATTTTTAAGATCTGGAGGTATACAATCTTTATTTGTAGTTATAGTTATTTATCTCTCTGTTTATTTCGGTTTATAGTCCTTTATAATTTTTATTACTAGATCTATACCTTTCATTTCTGTGTATGCTCTTTGCCACGCGACTCTATGTGATCTGGGCAAACCAGAAACAGAAAGAAAGGATTTTTCTCATGTGTGTGCTCTTTTCCATTGCACCTTAGTGTGATATCGGAAAATCAGAAACATTGAGGAAAAGATTTAGTTTCAATTAAATCTAACTTTAAGCTGCAAGGCTTGGATTACTTTTGCTTGTTTGTTTTTGGTTGTGTGGTTATTTTTTGTTTTGTAGGAAAAAAAGGGGTTTTTCAAGTAAACACACAATCCAAAGCTTCAGTGGGCTAAAAAAAAAAGAGAAAACCACTTCTTCTTTTCCAAAAATTACTAACCTTTTAAACTAGCTCATTTGGGCCAAAGGTACTTTATGAGAATAGAGGTCTTGGGTTCAAGTCTTTCTTTTTGTTGAGTTATTTTTTCAAAAAGCACATATAACTTATGTTTTAAAGTTATTTTTTGTAAAAGTGTTCTCACCCATTATAAAAAATGAGTCAATTATAATTATAAAGTCACTTTATCTTTTATTTAAGTTACAATTTAGTGGATAGTTCATAAAGTACTATTGTAAAAATAACTTTCACTTATTTATAAAAGTGGGTCACATAAAGTAATATTTTTAAAAGTTAGCTAATTAGATTAAGTTTGGAAAGGGGGGGAATTTTTTTTATATAACATTATCATTCACTTCCCAACATTCACATAGTTCCTCGGCATCTTCAACAACTTTTCTTCAAAAAGCCATACCTCCTTCATCCGGAAGTCGTTTTCGGAGCTGTTTTTTAAATTGGCCTAATTTTTTGAGATTTTTCCATTGGAACGCTTAGTTTCAGCATCTATAGCTTCATTTTCTTTTAAAATGGAAAGTCCATGCCTAGTTATTCTTGACAATACCAACAACTTCCAATCGCTATCCTACATATGGATTTACTTAGAAGTAAAGGTATTTATAGAATAGCCTCAGGCCAAGAGTCTAAACCTAAAGATGAAGATAAGCAAGCCAAATGGGAAAATAAGCAAGATCAAGCATGTGGGTTGATAGGGATGTCTATTTCTCCAGACCTTAAATTCCATATCACAGAAATTGATACCCCCGATGAAGCAATGAAACAGCGCAATAAAGTTTTTGGAATTAAAAATGAAATTAGAGCTCATCAACTCGAAAATGAGTTGCTTACGTTGGACCGCAATTATTTTTCTTCCATTGAATTTTTTTTTGTCCAAGTTCAACACCCTTAGACTTCTCTTGGAAGGTGTTAAGGTTAAGAAAGAAGATAGTAGCCTTATCTATTCCATTCTTACTAAGTTAGGACCAACCTACTCTATATTTGTTACCACCTTCCATTCTACTAGAGAAGCTTTTATTTCTCAAGGGCAAGACTACAAGTCCCCCTCTTTTAATGCCTTTTGTGATTCTTTAATAAGAGAACAAGAAAAACTCTTACATCTTGGTCTTCTTAATACTGGAAACTCTTCTAAGAAAGCCTTAGCAGCCTAGCAGCAACCAAGTTCAAAGAATCCTAAGAAGCAGAATCCTAAAAAGAATGGTCCTAAACCAAATAAGTGTCCTAAGCAATTTCAGTCTCACAGCAAAAAATCAACTCAACAAAATGATAAGGCAACTAAACACAAAGGGAAGAACACTGATAGACATTGCAACTTTTGTAATCGTGATGGCCACTTAGAATCCAAATGCTTTAAGAAGATAGAAGTCTTGTGTTGTCACTCGCTGCAAAAGAGAATTCCAGTTGTAGAAAGAGGGCAAAAGAACAGAGATGCTTGGAGCTAGCGTCCAAGCTATATGTTATCCATGATAACCAATTTGTGCTTTGCAAATTGGAGATTAAAGGAGGAAGAACAAGTCCAGTCTAATTTGTTTTGGAGAAATTCCCATATTCTCTAGAAAACCCATTTCTTTCACAAACCCCATTTTACCCTTTGTTATTTAAACTCTAACTGCGGTGCCCCATTTTTAACTCTACTCGTGCTTCCCCATTCCCCTTGGAAATATCTTAAAAATATTCATAAAACATACAGAAGGCCTTTTAAAAGGCTAGGACCCTCAAAATTTGATTACTATCAGCGCACATTAATTTGCAATACATATACGCTCATCTACTTTTCCTTTTGCGATTAAAATATCGCATACCGCAAAGTTTCCTGCCTACCACAATAAAATTCTTCACTCGCCGATTGTGATATCACAAATTCTCCGTTGTTATTGCATATCGCAAATTCTCGGTCGATTGTCCTATCTAAGTCCCTTCTTTGCCTACCAATTGCAATAAGATCCTCCCCACCGATCGCAATATTTCCATCTTCCCGCCAATTGCGATAAATTCTCCCCCCGCCAACTGCGACTTCGCAATAGGGGATTGCACAAAACATAACTCCCTCCTCCATTGAACTCCCTTCCCACTTGCAATTGCGATGGACCCGAAAGGTTATGTATTATGGTTTTGAGAAATTTCAGGTCTGGCATATTGGGAAATCACCATAAAATTAGTGTTAAAGCCCCTTTTCACTTTCCGATGGCAATATATGAGTCTTGGTTCCAGATGCGATATTTTATGGGTGTCATGCTTTATTGAAGTTTCGTCCGGACAATCAGCAAGCCCTATGAAATATGGTAAAAAGGCCATCCCTTGCATTGTGATTGTGATACCAATAGCCCCGGATCAACAGCCAAGATCAACGAACATTAAAATGTCTATTTCGCTTCCGCTCAGTGGGACGGTGAGCGTATTTTTTGGTGTATATCCAGCAACACGGTCATCATACAGAATAAAGAGTAAATGAAGGTATGGGGACTCAGGAAGACTTAACGCCTTAGCGTGGAGCTCCACTCGGTCAGAAATGCAAAGGATTGCCCAAACAAACTTTGTTGTTTCTCTGTGACAAGCAAACACAATCAATCGCTACCAACTACATAGAGTGGAGAAGTCAGGCAGTTAAGGCGAAAGCGACAGTAACCGATTGAACAACAAGAAAGGCACATCATGGCAGAGACGTGGCCTGATCAAGGGCCTTCACAAGAACAGAAAAGAGATAATTCCTCCATCATCTTTCTGTTTTCCTTTTCTTTTCGTTGTTCTATAATTTCCGTTTGTTTTCAAGAAAGGAATCAAATCCTTAGAAATCATTTTAAGGCAGCAGAGCTATCACAGGTCAAGACAAATAGTCAATCGGACAGTTGGCCCTTGGTTTAGATATTTTTGTAAATTTGGATTCAAAGCCCCCCTCTGTATAAAAGGGGGAGAAACACTTAATAGTGGTTCCAGAATTCTGCACCCGAGTGGTCCAAATTCTTTGGTTCTAAATGCTTGTTCATAAGGGACTTGAGCTATAGGTTGTTGAATGTAATGCATTGGTTATTGGGACCCTACAAGTATTAATGAAACTATTCTTGTGATTCCAAGCAAATCAATAAGCAGTATGTTCCGTCTTTGTAAATCTCATTTCATATGTGTTTTTATTTCTCTAAAATAGTGTGATGAAGCCACATGTTTCCCCCTTGTTCATGATTGTATATTTGTTACCAAGTAGCAACAGTACCTGTGTTAATTACAAATTTACTTAAGTACCTGTAATGTGCACATATTTGCTTAAGATTTTGGTGACAAATGTGCCCATGAGTACATGGCCTGAAACCCTAACTAGCGCTCCACTCCTACTCTTTCATCTCCTCCCTCTTCCATATTTTTGTTGGAACATTGCTACTTAGGATTCTGTTGGCAGCCCTATGCATCGAATTCCCTTCTTTCTATCCTCCTCCTCATGTTACTACAACGTTGATATTAAGACTGCTCGTTGTCATGTGTCAGCCACCTGAACAAGGCATTTCTCTTTGAGGTTGGCCTGATTTATCCCTCGAGCATTCGGATCCATGTGTTTGCTTGAGTTTACCTTCATGAAGTCTGATTGAACCAAGCCCCCTTTATTATCCTTTTAACTACATGACAATTGGAGTGCAACCGAAAGCCTCCATTGAAAATCTTCCATGCACTCCTCTATTTAAGATGTCCTAGGCACTGTTCTACAATCAAGCTAGACGCTGTCTCTAGGAAGCTTTCTATGTACGCTGAAGCACTTGTGCTACGGGTGCCATTAGAAGCGACAACACCTAAGAAGCAGCAATGAAGAAGCATAACATCCAATTGGAGCACTCTTCAACTTCAACTTCATCTTCAAGAATAGCACTTTTTGCATGTGGTTGTCAAGCATCTCGGTCTGGTTATGCACTAAATGTATCTTTTTCTTCTCATTCTCATAAGTGGCTCATTGATTCTGGAGCTTCTTATCACATGGCCAAAAACAAAGTCATGTTTTCTTCTTTAAATGATTGTAACACCAAAAATATATATGTTGGTGATGATAGATCTCTTAGTGTTGTAGGGACTAAAACTATTCATCTAAACAATGGTCAATTTAATGATGTATTATGTATTCCTACGTTATCCTGCAACCTTCTATCTGTAGATCAGATAACTCATTCAAGTGAAGGTAAAATCATTGAATTTTCACCTCATGATGTTGTAATTAAGGACCTAAAAGATCCTAGACAGATTTTAACTATTCGAGTCTGGCATTGCTAATGATTCTACAAGGTTGTATAAGATTAACAACTTTTGGTTATCAACTCTTCCCTCAATATTTGTTGCTCATAATGATGAAGTGAGCAAACTTTGGCATGAGCGATTTAGTCACTTAAACTATCGCTCCCTTGAAAATCTATGTAAAGAAAATATGGTGACAGGTCTTCCTATGGTATCTTGTAGAGATGGTGTTTTTTCCGGATGTGTACTCAGAAAACATCATCAGGATAGTTTTGAAAAACGTGCCTCTTGGCACGCCTCAGCCCTTTACAGCTTGTGCATAAGGATTTATGTGGTCCACTTGCAGTTGTTTCATTCTCTGGCTACAAGTATTTCTTAACTTTCATCAATGATTTCTCCAGACGCACTTGAGTATACTTCTTAAAACTCAAGAGTGAAGTCTTTAACTTCTTTTTAGCCTTTAAGGCCCTTGTTGAGAAACAATCTAGACATCAAATTCTTAAGCTAAGATCTGATAATGGCGAAGAATATGTTAACAACAAATTCATCAATTTTTGCACTAAGCATGGAATTCAATTCCAACATATTGTTCCATATACTCCACAGCAAAATGGTGTAGCTGAAAGGAAGAATCACACCTTAAAAGAAATGGATAATTGTATGCTTCAATCTAAACGACTTAGTCTTAATTTTTGGGCAGAAGCAATTAATTGTTCAAATTACATACTAAATCTCACTCTTACTAAGGTTTTAAAGAATATCACTCCAGAAGAAGCATGGAGCTCAATTAAACCAGATGTAAGTCACTTTCGTGTTTTTGGAAGTGAAGCATGGGCCCATATTCCAGATGAGAAACATAAAGCCTTAGAATCTAAGAGTGAAAAATGTATTTTTGTTGGATATTCTGAAGATGTCAAAGGATATAGACTTCTTCAACCTAAATTAAAAAATGTTATCATTAGAAGAGATGTAAAGTTTGCTGAAAATATATCGGCCTACGAGCCTAGTTCGGCGGATGTGTCACCTCCCTCTATCCCTACTACTACTGAAAATATTTCTTCTTCAGATGATGACAGCAAGGATGACAATCCTCCCCCACCTTCTCGGGATCCTCCTTCAGCTCCTTAGCTTCCAAAATGGGTCTACGCTACTCGAGATGCAGCAGGTGCTCTTGCAAGTGATTCTACAAATCAGCGTCTTACACGGTCTCAATTTGACAGAGCCTCTTCTTTACTGGCTCAAGCTTCAGCGAATTATGATCCTAACACCTTTGCAGAACCTTCAAGCCATCCAGATTGGGACACAACTATGAATGAAGAATATCATTCATTATTGGCAAATGATATATGGGACCTTGTTCCTCTTCCAAAGGGATGAAAACTTGTTAGATGCAAATGGGTTTACAAAACCAAGTTTGGACCAGATGGAAAAGTTGATAAACATTAAGCTCTTCTTGTTGCTAAGGGTTTTTCACAAGTTGAAGGAATTGACTATGCCAAAACCTTCTCCCTTGTTGCCAAAATGAACTCTATTTGCCTTGTTCTTTCCCCTGTTGCCTCTTTCAAATGGGAAGTCCATCAAATGGATGTTAAATCCGCCTTCTTGCATGGGGACTTGCATGAAAAAATATATATGGAACAACCTCTTGGCTTTATACAAACAAACTCCAGCCTCGTATGTCAGCTTAAGAAATCCTTTTATGGTCTCAAGCAAGCCCCTCAGGCTTGGTATGCCAAAATGGATAGCTTTCTTTTAGATACTAGCTTTTCTAGGTGTCATTCTGACAATACTGACTACACCAAGAAAGTGAGTAAGTCTCTTATCATTCTTGTTCTTTATGTTAATGATCTTATCCTTACTGGTAGTGATCCCAACCTTATAAACCATGTGAAGTCCAGCCTTAAAAAGAAGTTTGAAATGACGGACTTAGGACACTTGCATTATTTTCTTGGTATTCAAGTCTTGCAATCCAAAGAAGGTATTTCCCTTTCCCAGTCCAAGTATGCATGATCTTCTACGCCACTTTCACATGGAAGACTATAAGCCAGCCCCTTCTCCCTTTCAGTCTAGAGCCAAATTTTCAGTCACTTGTACTTCCCCTAAAGTTGATGCTACCTTATACCGTCAGCTTGTTGGAAAACTTTTGTATCTAACCCATACCCATCCTGATCTTTCCTTTGTTGTTGGCCTTGTTGCTCGGTTTATGCAAAACCCACATGAAAGTCATTGGAAAGTAGCTAAAATAATACTTCATTATGTTCGAGGTACAGTTCAGTTTCGCTCTTGGGATCCATTACAGTGCAGAAGCATCTCCTCTATTGGTTGGTTTCACTGATTCTGATTGGGTTGGTGACCCTGATGATCGGTAGTCTACTGTAGGTTATGTCTTCACTCTTGGTTCTGAACCTATTACATGGGCTTGCAAGAAACAAAGTGTCATTTCTCTTTCTTCAGCAGAAGCAAAGTATCAAGGTGTCGTTGAAGCTAGTGAGGAAGCCCTATGGCTTTGTCAGATCCTGTCAAAGTTTGGTTTTTAGCAGCATCATCCGAATACACTTTGGTGTGATAATCAAAGTGTCATTCAACTATGCAAAGGTCCAGTCCAACATCAACGCAACAAACACATTGAACTATCTCAGAAGAACACTTCATCAGAAAGCTCATTCATGACCATGTTCTTGAAGTGCAATATTGTTCAACCAATGATCAAGTTGCAGACATTTTTACAAAGGCTCTCACAAAGGTGAAGTTTACTAAACTTCGATTTATGGTTGGAGTTCAGGCAGTTGTCACTAAGGGGGGATAGGGTCTAATGCCTCCTTCCTTCTCCCATTGTGTCATCTTTATACATCCTTCAAACCTATCCCAAGTTGCTCTTAAGGGGGGATGTTAGGATATTCCAATACATAGGAAATAGTTAAGTACAACTTGGTCTAGTGTATAGTTAGGTAAAGTGTGTTTCTTTAGTATGTACTTTTTGTAACTTACAATCTAACGGTCACGATATGTTCTAGACATGAAGTGATCCGAAAGTTCATTCTCTCCTCAATATTATTCACACTTGATCTGTGGCTTAACACCTGATTGGTCAATGATCTCTATTTAAAGTACATGGAAGGTAATTTGTTAGGTGATCGTTCGTGAGAGAAGCTTATGTAAATTTTCTTTCTTTCACATTAATAAATTGACTAAAGTGGTCGCATTGGCTCAGGTTGTGGACTGTTTCCCTCTTTGAGGGTTTTAACTTTTAACCACGTCAAGAATAGTTAAGTTATGGTATGTTCTATGCTTATAACAGTTTACTTCTTTTTCTTATTATATTCCACCGATTAGCAATCACATGTACATAAAGTAAAGTGTAGATAGAACATTAAACGATCGACAAAAAACAAGCCAAGACAAGAGACACAAGATGTGGCGGCTAGCCAGGGACAAACCCCACAATGTGTGGGGAAACCCCTTGATCAAATCTTCTTTTATCTTCAATAATTCAGCAGAGAGAAATAGTACAATAAATCTGATTCATATCAGCAGTAGCAAACCCTAGATCAGTAGCATCAGCATTAGCGGCTTCATTATCAAACTAGGGCAGACCATATCTCACAAACCGACAGTCGGATTGACTTCATTCCACCACCAAAAGTTTCGGCTTCCAGAGGAGGTTCAGATGAACCTACAGTGCAGTTCAGATGAGGAGATCTTCTAGGCCACGCAAGTCAATCTTTACTTCTGCAGTTGCAGCTTCAGTTTTAGCAGTTTCCGGCTTCAAACTAGGGCAGTCGATATCTTGCAAACCGTTCGTCGGATTGACTTCATTCCACCACCAAAAGTTGCGGCTTTCAAAGGAGATTCAGATGAACCTACAGCGCAGTTCCAAAGAGGAGATATTCTAGGCCACGCAAGTCAATCTTTACTTCTGCAGTTGTAGCTTCAAATTCAACAGCTTCCGGCTTCACATGTGTGAGAGAGACCCATTTCAGCGCAGTAGAAAAGAGACTCATATCTGCGTAGTAGAGAGAGAGGGATGTGATGAGATGAGTGAGACTAAATGAGGAAAAGTCCTCTTATATTTATACACAACGTTGGTGGGTGAATAGATGTGACTATTGAGCTTCTGAGCCTACATGAGTTGTAGGTCGGCTTGATAATAATCCCATAATCAAAATAAATTCATATCTCCATGAATACTTATCGGAATCGGATGATCTTTATATCAATCCTACACCTCTCGACGAGAGGAATCTAATAAAAATATTATCAGCCATGAATAAGATGACCCACATGAAGTTTTTCCCTGGTTGCCAATTTTAACACTCCCTCTCAACCATAGAGAACTTCATCTGCAATCTGTCTATCGGTCGTTACTATTCATCCATCAAATGCACTACCCTGTACAGCTTGACCCTTGCCCTGCTCTACTCTATTTTGCCTTTTCTGCTTTGTCTTGTTCTGCCCTGCACTGATCTGTACTGTTTTGTTCTGTTATACTCTGCTTTTGTCTGAATTATGAAGAAGAAGAAATGATTGAGGATGTATCATACTGACACAAAGTCAGTCTCGGAGTATGTACCACTATTCCCAAACCAGTCTCAACTGACCCGATGTCAGCGTCATAGTATGGTACAACTCCTACCACTGGTCCCAGACCAGTATTACAGTCTCAGAGAGTGTACCACTGGTCCCAAACCAGTCTCAACCGACCCGAAGTTAGTGTCATAGTATGTACCACTCTCATTGGTCCCAGACCAGTACTGCACTGACACAAAGTCAGTCTCAGAGTATGTACCATTGATCCCAGACCAGTCTCAACCGACCCGATATAATGAATCAACACTAAACCCAAGAGTAAAGGCATTTTTAACATTATTTTTCCATATACATACCTTGCCATTGCTGAAGGTTACCTTGTAGCCTTTGTCTTCCGTTCCCGAGATGGACACTAGGTTCTTTTTGAGGTCAGGTGCATTTAATACATCCTGGAATTTCTGGCCTTCTTGAATTCTTGTCCTCTTCCTTGATTCCCAGCTCTCCTCTTACCCTAGTTGTTGAATTTGTCATTCCTTTGATTGCCATCAGAGGGATTTTGATCATCGTCTTAGAGTGAGTCCTTTCTATCAGGGCACTCCCTTGCATAATGACTTGCTTTATCGCAAATGTAACATCGTCATTTTCTTCTAGCCTTAGGTCCAGCCTTTCCTTTTGATTTAGTCCAGGAATTATTTCTTTTCTTTGCATGAAAAGAAAACGCAGTAGGAGGACCTTTAGGCATGGGCATTTCTTACACTTCTTCCCTTGTTTCTTCTTGAATGCATCTAGCCATTAATTCCTCGAAACCAGGAATTACATTATAGTTCAGAAGAGTAGTCTTGAACACATACCATTCAGATGGTAATCCTTCAAGAGTTGTGAGTGCCATTTCTCTGTCAGTAATAGTTTCCCCAATAGATAGGAAATCGTTCTTGATCTCGGTGATTCTTAAGAAGTATGCTTGCATACTTTCATCTTTACCCTTCTTGATTTCCCTCAACTTATTTCTAAGAAACAAAACTTGATTTGCATCATTAACTTTAAATAAACTCACCAGTCTGTCGTAGATTTCCTTGGAGGTGTCTAGATCAGAGATGTAGGCCACCAAGCGCTTGTCGATAGAGTCCCGGATGATCTTCTCTGTTTTTACTTCTCCATTTTTCCATTTGTTCCAGGCAGCAACAGATGCATTTGATGAAGGCTCAACAATATTGCCTCTTACATGGTCCAGCACTCCTTGATCTTCAAGGGTTAGATCGATAGACATCTTTCATCCGTGATAGTCAGCTTTCTCACAGAGCTTGTCTTCGACAGGAAAGAGTGTTGAGGACCCCATAGTTCTTTTAGGATAGTCTTGCCAATCTTCTCTTCAATGATTGCTCTTGCTCTTGCTCGGGCTTTGTCTTCACCTCAGCTCTGATACCATGTTAAGTTATGGTATGTTCTATGCTTATAACAGTTTACTTCTTTTTCTTATTATATTCCACCGATTAGCAATCACATGTACATAAAGTAAAGTGTAGATAGAACATTAAACGATCGACAGAAAACAAGCCAAGACAAGAGACACAAGATGTGGCGGCTAGCCAGGGACAAACCCCACAATGTGTGGGGAAACCCTTTGATCAAATCTTCTTTTATCTTCAATAATTCAGCAGAGAGAAATAGTACAATAAATCTGATTCATATCAGCAGTAGCAAACCCTAGATCAGTAGCATCAGCATTAGCGGCTTCATTATCAAACTAGGGCAAACCATATCTCACAAACCGACAGTCGGATTGATTTCATTCCACCACCAAAAGTTTCGGCTTCCAGAGGAGGTTCAGATGAACCTACAGTGCAGTTCAGAAGAGGAGATCTTCTAGGCCACGCAAGTCAATCTTTACTTCTGCAGTTGCAGCTTCAGTTTTAGCAGTTTCCGGCTTCAAACTAGGGCAGTCGATATCTTGCAAACCGTTCATCGGATTGACTTCATTCCACCACCAAAAGTTGCGGCTTTCAAAGGAGATTCAGATGAACCTACAGCGCAGTTCCAAAGAGGAGATATTCTAGGCCACGCAAGTCAATCTTTACTTCTGCAGTTGTCGCTTCAAATTCAACAGCTTCCGGCTTCACATGTGTGAGAGAGGGAGACCCATTTCAGCGCAATAGAGAAGAGACTCATATCTGTGCAGTAGAGAGAGAGGGATGTGATGAGATGAGTGAGACTAAATGAGGAAAAGTCCTCTTATATTTATACACAACGTTGGTGGGTGAATAGATGTGACTGTTGAGCTTCTGAGCCTACATGAGTTGTACGTTGGCTTGATAATAATCCCATAATCAAAATAAATCGGAATCGGATGATCTTTATATCAATCCTACACCTCTCGACGAGAGGAATCTAATAAAAATATTATCAGCCATGAATAAGATGACCCACATGAAGTTTTACCCTGGTTGCCAATTTTAACACTCCCTCTCAACCATGGAGAACTTCATCTGCAATCTGTCTATCGGTCGTTACTATTCATCCATCAAATGCACTGCCCTGTACAGCCTGACCCTTGCCCTGCTCTGCTCTATTCTGCCTTTTCTTCTTTGTCTTGTTCTGCCCTGCACTGATCTGTACTGTTTTGTTCTATTCTACTCTGCTTTTGTCCGAATTATGAAGAAGAAGAAATGATCGAGGATGTATCATACTGACACAAAGTCAGTCTCGGAGTATGTACCACTGTTCCCAAACCAGTCTCAACTGACCCGAAGTTAGCGTCATAGTATGGTACAACTCCTACCACTGGTCCCAGACCAGTATTACAGTCTCAGAGAGTGTACCACTGGTCCCAAACCAGTCTCAACCGACCCGAAGTTAGTGTCATAGTATGTACCACTCTCATTGGTCCCAGACCAGTACTGCACTGACAAGAATACTCGTGTACTGATCTATGATCTATTTGTGAGTGGTGTCCTTTGGTGTTCTATCTAAGGAACTTACCCTGTAAATTCCTACAATCTAAAAGAATTCATTTGAAGACTGTGAAAGGAATCTGAAGTCTATCCTATGGAGAAAGAAATTCAAGCCTTGAGGATCTGAATTGATAGTCCAAGCACAAGTTACCAGCTAAAGGAAATCAAGTAAGTATTGTCACTTAATAAGATGCACATGCAACAAATCTAATGAGTTGTCAAATCAGAGGTATGTAAACACAAGGTACATATATTCATAAGCTTTTTTATACCTCTAATCTTAAATGATTCATATAATCCTTGTTTATAGCTAGTCTAGGGTAAAAATTGTAATCCTTAGATAACATATGAAAATCTCATATTAAAACCTTAATCCTTATCTTCTAGGGTTCACAAGTAATCTAGGATGTCAAGTAAAAGTCCTAATATTGATTGAAGGAATAACTTGAGTTTCAATATCATAGGATTCCATCCTCCATGGTTACATAGAAGATCTAACTTGAGAAATTAAATCATGTTCTTGGTATCACATGTTTTGCTTGAAAGTATGTATTACAGGTATAAAAGATCATGGCTTAATACAAAGAGAACACTTCAAGGAATCCTTACAAGGTTTGTCAAGGAACATCTCCAAGTATGTCTTAGACTATACACCTTATAAAATTCTCTTAATATAAAAAGTACATTCATCTTATTTTGAAATTTGTATTACTAACATATTTTTGTCTAGCTTCCTTGAATCTTAAAGATTCTTGATTGGGTGATTCATCATTAGATAAATCTACCCTCCTCATATCTTTGATTGCTCTTATGGAACCCTAGAAAGGTTCATTGTAAAAACCCTAACTTAAGGGTATGTCGATGATTATGTGTGAAACCATACTCTGTTTAGAAAAGAAAATATTTGATGTTTTGATGAAGTCTAAAGTAACTGACTAATGCTTGGATGATGTCTTGTTTGGGGTTTTGGTATGGTTATGGAAACCCTAACGTGTTAGGGTTGAATGATAATGTCTAAAATCCTGAACCTTTGAAGTATTAGTAATTTAGGGTTTGTTATGTTTTGTATTGAAACCCTAGATCATTAGGGTTTGGTAGAGTGTATAAGCAAGACCCTTATAATGTCTTAGAAATGAAATCCTTGGCATGTGTGTGTTTGTCCGATCAAACCCTAGTCTGATCAAGTTTGTTATATGTCTAACTCTTATTGATATTTGTAAAGTCGGTTTGACTAACACATGATATGAAATGCCTATGCATTATGATGAAGTCGAAGATGTATGAGTTGACATGTTTGTCGATGGTCATGAGTCCTATTGTTTCGAACTAAGCCCTAGTCAAAGTTTGTTTCTCTAGGATGATAATATTTGTGAATTCTAGGGTTTTGAGAGTTAAACCTTAGTAGAACTGAAAAATATCTTATGTATGATGACAATGTGATAATCTAAGATTTGTGTAAGACTGTTGAAATCTGAGTTTTAGTTATGATTGATGAGAAAAACTAGGGTTTGCAACAAACCCTAGTGGAAGCTAGTCATGTTGTTGATTAAGATGTGATTGGTTTTGATTGTTAAGTCTCATGTATGAAATCTAGGGTTTGTATGAAGCCTTAGTGGGAAGTCTAACATATGAATTCTGAAAGTTGCTAGATACTTTATAGATCTATATTTGTTTGAATTGTTTCTAGGGTTTCCTATACGTTGTAGTAAGTATGTCAACCTTTGGAATAAACATTGAAACCCTAGATTTAATGAAAGTTGTTATGAAATAAGCCTTGATGAAGTAGTATAGGGTTTATAACAAAGTCCCTAGCAAGATGTTGAAGAGTATGTGTCTCTTGTTTGTAATTAAGTTTGGGCATCTTATATATAAATTTGAATGCTTCCGTGATTTTGATATGGTTAACTTCATGCTTCTATAGATTTGGTTGTACTTGCTATCTAAGTTGTGCAAGTACGTGATCTTCAAGATAGTGAAGATGTTCGTAAAGAAAAGTTGATGTGATAAGCATGATGTGAATGGTGATGGTAATGATAACTCTTATGAGAAGGATGGAAGCCACGAAAGATTCTTCAATGTCATAAAGAAGAAGCAGAACTCCCTAGGTTAAGAGGGAGCTTGATTGAAAGAAATCTCCCTAGGTTAAGAGTGAGTTTGATTAAAAGAAATCTCCCTAGATTGAGAGGGAGCATGGATGAAAGGAATCTCCCTAGTTGAGAGGGAGGCCATATCATAGTCATGATGGACACCCTGATAGAAGAAATTGGATTATTTATTTTTGAAGGGTTGCTGAATTAAGAAAATTCAGATCGATTTATAAAATATGTTGTTGCGTGAGAAGTAGGAAAGGAACTTGCATGGTTGAGGAATCTTCTGTCAAGATTCATTGAGAAAGCTCTAAGTCCTACTATGGTAAGTTGAGAAGCAACATCAAGTTGTCTGGAAGACCCCGGAGGCTTGTATTTGCTTCAAAGTTTGTTATTGATTGGGGTTGTGTTTGTACAAGTAAATCTCTCAAAATTTTGATAGCATGTTGGTTACCGATCAGTTTGATCGGTAGAGATTTGTTGAGGCTTTGTGAGTGAAGCATTGCCTAGGAGGACATCTGGTCACACCTTGTGTTGATGTCTAGGTCCCGAAGTAGGGATGGTGGTGTTGGTCATAAAGCTCTGACCTCGGATACACACCTAGATCCCTGGGTTGATGGTTAGCAAGTAAGCCTGAAAGTACCTAGAGAGGCTAAAAGCCTTAGTCCATCTTAGTCCCACTCGGATAGATTGCCCTACTCAAGAATCTATTCTGTGACATTGAAATGCCTAAACTATTGACAAACCTTGGATAGACTGCCATGGTTAGGAATATAGTCCATGGCATTGTGGTGCCTAAATTTCTTCGTAGATTATGTGTTTTGAGATCTTCCATGTACCTCTATGGTTATATGTAAATATGAATACCTCCCTAGTTAAGAGGGAGTGTTGAAGAATGTAACTAGGTTTAGTCTACATAATTGTACTTGAGTCAAAACTGAAATATATTTGTTAAAAGAAAGCAAAAAGAATTTTTATTTGAATGCACTTGTTAAAGCATGGGTTTCATGCTTGGGTCAATTGTCATAGTTCAAGCCTCCATTGTAGGCTTTAGGATTTATAAGTAAAAGTCTATCTTGTTATGTTAAACTCCTCCTCCATCAAAGTCTCCTTGTTGTCAGCCTCAAAATAAATCATCATCAAGTCCGCTACACTCATTGAACTCATGCTGGCTCAATACAGAAGGAAACTACTATATATAGGAGTGCAACCTTTAGTGATAATCGCAAAAAAAATTCATGAGATCACAGAAGTAAGTGCGGATTACAGGTTCGGTGCAAAATCTCAAAAGGAGGTTTAGATGTCACAGTGATGGATTTCGGTATACATTAAGGAGACATGTTCAGGTCATTTTCAAATAATGAGGATGTAACTTCACTCAAATCATAGAGAAGGTATCTCGGTGGAATCAAGTGACAAGGTTTCGGTATACCACAGAGCGATGAATTTGTGTAATCTCATAAACAAGTTTGGGTCAAGTTCGATGTAAAATCAAAGTGAGACAGCTCGGATCATCTCAAAGAATGGGTTCATAAAGTTCGGTGAATATATATCACTGTGACTACAGGACAACGTAGGAGTATTAAGGTCAAAACATTGAAATGTTTATGGGTTGAATACCAAGTTATCACAAAACTAATATTGTTGAAGAAAGTATAACTAGGTTTGGTCATCATAATGACATGTAATTATGACTTATGTAAATAATGTAATAAAGAGAGCAAAATATATTTATTCTATTCCTTGCATCATGGGTTTCATGAGCAAAAAGTGTTATTCATAGGTGAAAGACTTCTTCTTGATGTCTTTAGGATTTGTCATAATGAATAAGAGTCATTGTAATATTTATAAAGTCATGTTATACTTGGAAGAAGCCCTCCAAATGACAAGCACAGTCCTCTTCATCACATCGGTCTGCAAAACGAAGTAGATACTGTCATGTCGGCTCAAAAATGAAGACACAACAGTTCACGTGGTCATGTCAGCTTAATATGTGGGTCAAACCACTATAAATAGGTGTGTAAGTTCAGAATTACAGTCAAGAAATTTCGAACAAGTCTCTGCAACTTTGGATGAGGACAAAACCTCGGCATATCTTTGAAATCTCGGTCAAGTTCAGGGGTACAAGAATCTCGGATGAAGAAGTAGTACAGTGTTTCGGTTAGGAGAAGGATCCATGTGTTTTCGGATAGGTATTACAGGGGTACACACTCTCAGCATACTCTCACAGTCTCAGTTAAGAAGGAGCTCAGTAATTCCACAGTGATGTATTCTCGGCATAGCCATGACAAGTAAGATCTCAGTGAACACAGTCACATTCTCGGTGAAGATCTCAGTGCAATCATGATGAACACAGTTACATTCTCGGTCAAGGTGCAGTCATGATCCTAACATGGTTATGATCTCGGTGAAGGAACAACTATGATGAGACAGTCATGATCTCGGTGAATCAAAATGCAGCTCTTCTATACATATCTCAATATGGAGATCTAGTTGATGAAGACCTCGGTGAAGGTACAACAAAGATGTTGCAGTAGTAATGAAGTGGTGCAATAGTGATGGCCTCAATGGTGCAGCAATGATGATGAACTTAGCATTGACAAAGAAGAGGATTGGTGTCTTGGTCTTGGAGTGGTCTAATAGGTCAAGGGTCATGGTCTTGATATTCTACAATTGGAATCTCTATAAAAATAATTTTGTGCGGGATTTCCTCTCAAAGAGTGAGAAGTTTTGGCCCTGGCAGACAGCCAGCTTCTTGTTTTCTTGTCTCTTTTTCTTGGTAGCTATTTGATGAACTAAAGAAGACACACACTAATAATAACAAATGAAGATTGTGCTAAGAAGAAAAGTTAACATACCTCACAACTAGTTATCATGAAAGAAGAATCTCATTAACTCTAATTGCCCTAGATTCTTCAACAAATACAAGTGCAATGAAGAAGGTCTACAACTCATTGAAGAAAAGGAACTCAGTACAGTTGCCTATGGAGATCTTTGACTGCAAGAAGTATGGTAAGGGCTACTATTGGACCAAGGACGAGGCCATAACTGAAGATCAAAGTATATTGAAGATGATATAGAACCGTGAGCATGTATGTCACCATTAAGAAATGATCAAAGCTTGACAAAGTTGACTTGATGGAGGAAGTCTCTAGGTTAGGTGGTGAGAGTCTTGGTCATCTCATCTTGTTTTTAATCTACTGAATGAAGAATTTTTTACTGGGTTTTCCCCTAGAGTGGGGTTTTGCCCTGGTTGCATGCTTAAATCTCGTGTCCTCTTTTATTTGTTGTTTGGCACTAGTCTCGATGATAAGAAAAAGATAAATCGAAAGAAAGAATAATAAAAATGAAACATAACAAGATAATGTTATAATAAGAGAAATTGATTATCTTACCTCACTTTGGATTTCTCAACATTCAAAGAATTAGGGACACTTCCTCTAGCAAAAGATTGACAGCTTCTTGCCTGATTCAGAATTGTTTCAGGAACTACACTAAGCGATCTAGGTTGAGACCCCAATGATATCCCTTTTCAAAACAATAGGGAGCACTTCCTCTAGCTGAAGACTTCAGCTTCTTTCTAGAATTAGAAGAGTTCCAGGAACTGCACTAAGCATTCTAGTGTTGGTGGTCATCCTTAAACCACCGCCGGTTGAGACCTCGAGTTCTCCCACCATATACCATTATTTCAGAGAACATGTTCAGCTAATTTTTGCCATGAATCTTTGCATTTATTACTACAACTCTCTTCTTGGACTCGTATATACCCCTTCGGATTAAGCGGGGGAATGTTGGACACCTAATCCACTAAGGGTTATGGTGTGGAATGTGAAAGGTCATTAGAGTCCAAGAGATCTTGGAATATGAAACCAATGGTCATAAGAATGTAAATAAATGTACATCTTTGTTAATAGAGATGCAACCCATGTCTTATCATTCATATTTTGTCTATCAATTTCTTCTTGTTTAACACCTCAATTGAAAACAAGAGAACACACCACATACAAGTCATCCATCTCTACAATCTACGAAGTACTCAAGGAGAATAGAAGGCCGAAGTTAAAAGAGAAAAGAAGAGAATCGTGTACCCTCGCTCAAGCAAGAAAAGAAGACCAAAAGAACAGTCTGAACATTTTGTGACATCCAAACTTACTATGGCAACATTTCTATGAGGCATCCGAGCTTACTATGGCAGCATCTTCATATGACATTCAAGCTTATTGTGGCAACATAATTCTAGGGTATATGAGTTTATTATGGGACTATTTCTACTATGGATTGTGAGCTATCAAAGGCATTCTACCCAGTGGGTATGGCATCTAAGGATAGAAATATGGCATCTTGTGACCAGACTTATTGACAAAGTTATGGTAGAGTTTGGGTTGTTGATGGAGGGATGACTTGGCACTTGGGTTACTAGTTAGTTTATCTATGACTTGGATTTCTCCTCCTGAATAAAGATTCTATATGGAAAGGATTGTCGGGTTTTCCCCTTATGGGTTTTGCCCTGCCCTCTGACCTAATTTCTGGTGGCTCTTGTCTTTTTGTGCATTGTATTTGTATAATTACTTGATGACCTAAGGAATGAAGTAAATGTTAAAGAGAAAATGTATATATAATCAAGTCACAAGTAATTATCATGATTAGAAATTCTAGCATACATCCGAATTTCAACTTGGTGTCAAAGCTAGGAACAAGGTCTGAATTTGTCTATGAAATCTACTCAAGATTATGAAGGACGTATTCACCAGAAGTCGAGTTTCTAAGGAGACTTTTCTATGGCTGGCAATTGAATTCCTATTAAAGAAGAGACCTAGAGCAGGTCTCACATTATCTCTATTTTGCTAGGGCCAAAATACATCTACTATAAGGAGAAGAACCAAGGGTCCTAGTTTTTTACTACAACACTAGAACAGGTCAAGATTAGGAATAATCTCAATTTTGAGCAGAATTCTAAATATAAGCCAATATGATCCAAGTTCTTTTACAAGCTAATAACAACCTACCTCTCCATGACAATGGTTCAACTCCTCTTTGGTTAAGAGTAAAGGGAGAAGCATAAATTTCAAAGGTTTTTCGAAAGATTAGCATAGACTGAATCTTACAGTTTATAAATCCAAAAATTCTTACTTAATGAAGCTAACATAAGCACTAATGGGAAATTCTAGAAAAGGGACAAAAGAAGGTTTGAAAAGTGTTTTAAAGTATGTCTTAAATAATGACCATATTCCAAAAGGGTTGAAGGTTTCAAAAGTAAATAACATAAGCTACTTCAAATCCTGAATTCACATACTATCCCAGTAAGTTATTTCAAAGGGCCAAAGGCAAAAGTTCATCAAGACTCAGTCACAATCTCAAGAAGAATTCAAGACAAAGTATGACATATGAAGATTGTTTAAAGTCTAATAGAATGTTGTAGTCAAGTTCTTCCTCAAGATCGAAGGTTTGTCGCTGATATTTGAAGTGGCATTGTTCAAGCACAAGTCTCCTCCTTCCTAAATAGGTCCAAGCTCTCTCATCTTATAAAATGATCAACTCCGAAGAACACCATCTAAATTATGTAAGAACAATGACATAACATCCATGGAATCCAAATTATGACACAAGGCCTATACCTCTTGCTCATGCGAAGATTTCGCTTATGTGGAGGTTTGTACCCTTGGCTCATGCAAATGATCGTAACACTTACGTGAAGGTTGATGTTCAAGCTATATGAAGACCTATTTGTAGACTTCTTATGACATAATTGAAATGAATTCTTATGAACAAGATTGAAGAGTTGACTTAAGACACTGTGATGAGAAGTCCAAGTTTACTACGTGTATATCTCCTTAAAGCAGCCCAAGGAAGTTATATTATGGTATACTCAAAGCCAAAATTGAGAACAAGTATGGTCAGATAGAGAAGATTAAAGAGGTACGTATAATCTCTTGCTATAATATCTCAAGAACTAGGCATAGATCTAAGTCCATTCCAAGTTCTCTTGCAATTAATGACTCCTAAGTTCATTTAAATCTTATAAGAGTCTATTTTGCATGGATTTGTGCTACAACGCATGTGTCTCTTGTCGTGAGGACAAAGGCATAATCAATATGTCAAGTGCTCTATCCTCTCCCTGTATATGTAGGCTAAAGTTTTTATGAGCTCCATCTCTAATGTAGAAGCTATATAAATGGCATTTCTAGGGTTTATAACTAACACGCGAATATACATGTAGAACATGCAATTTGAAAGTTGACAGGTCTTGAAAACTTTGCATATTGAAGCATCTAGCATTTGCAAACCCTAACAAAGCTTGGAATTAAAAAAAACTACGAACAAAACCCTAGAACTAAACATTTCCATTGTAAGAAGAAGACCTAGCTCTTAAGAATGACAGAAATGACATCATGTTGATGTGAGGACAAGGTTGGTGAAAAGGTCCAAGATTAAGAGGGGGTTGACTTTCCTCAAAAGATAAGTACTCCACATCTCCTTTCTTTGATTACTATTGTTGCTACTTTGTCTATGCACTTTGCTTAATGCTATTAGTTATTTCATAGCCTTCTAATAGAGTTTGCAAGTCAATGATAAGAGTTTCCTAAGCTTTGATACAGATGAAAGAATTGGAAGAGCGTAGCAAAGCACAAAGACTTTCTTGAAGCATAAAATACATAAATGCAAAAGCATAAATCAATTTAATGTTTGCATCAATGAAGTCAACACTTAGCATTAGATGGCAGCCTGGAAGCAAGACTTGTTGGACACCTAATCCTCAATGGGTTAGTGTGGAAGCCGAATAGACAAAAGGAGTCTAAGAGACCGTGGGATGTGGAACCCAACGGTCACATAATGTACTATAAATGTATATCTCTTGTTAATAAAAATCGTACTCTCATGTTTTATCTTTCATATTCTATTGCTGCCCATGTGTGTTTAACATGGTATCAGAGTTGGCGAATTCTGGCCCTGCTCATATTTGAGTCACTGTTTTCTTGTGGCCTTTTGTTGTGTTTCTTTCACCAGACCTATGCATTGACCGTTAATGTTATGTGGGTCGTGAACTCTTGATGCAGTGATATTGTTGGTTGATTAATTCATGCGCTGGTGTTGAAGCTTTACTTGGAATAGAGCATTGAAATAGTGGTACACATTTTCAAGTTTATATGCCTGCTCCTAATCAAAACCCTATATACGTGTTGGTCTAAATATTTATATATGATTGAATTCGTTGTATATACTTGTGCTGGCATATGTATAATTTTTGGTGCGTTGAATGAATACCACAATGTGGCGTATGGAAAGCATAGAAATAGTGTGAGGCAGATGCGTTGGTCTTATTGAGCCAGATGCGTTGGTCCATATTTATATATGTAGCATATGCCTTGGACTGTGGAATGTGGTTATAAATATGACCTCTGCTATGTGTTGAAGGCCGTGCAAAAACGTTGAGAGTTAAAAGTGTTGGCGCGTTGGCTCATTTCTGTTCAAACTACCTACCCTGGCCATTAATGTTATGTGCGTTGTGAAGTCTGGGTGCAATCATATTGCTCATTGATTCATGCGTTGGCGTTGAGCTTGAAGTCTAAGCGAAATTCACGGGAATACAAAACGTTTGAAGGCATATATATCCACGTGTTGGAATGGAAAATCGATTTTTCCTTGCGTTGTGTCTCTATACGCCGGTTAAAGGAATTCTAAATGTTTTGAACGCCCCTGTACCTGGTGATCTCCATGTGTAATTCCTGATATGAGCGACTGTTTCGGTTGTTGCAGTTGTATTCTGCTTTGAAGAAAGATCAATTTTAGCCATTATCCTGCCATCCCTGACATTCCTGACCTCTGAAATCCGCAGGTCTCTATTTTTGGTCTCTGACTCACTGTCCATACGTTGAACTGCCACACCAGAGTCCGCTGGTCGCTTCAGTCTGCTGTTGAATGTTGTTTTTAACGCTTCTCTACACCAATTTTCGTGTTAGTGTATTATTGTTAATTAATGTGGTTGTTTCTCTGTGCATATACTGTATGAGGTCAATGGGGGTCCATCTACATGTTGTTCTAACCTATGCGTTACATTGAATCATAGTCTGATCACTGGATTCCTCCTAAAATTCTACGCACCATTCAAATTTCTCTATACCTTTTTGGCACACACAATCTTGAAATCATCAGACGTTACATTCCTCCAACGTTGAATCACTGTTTGAAGTGTGGTCAGCTTTGGTGATTGGTTTTGTGAGTGTTGTATTGGAGATGAACTAGGTCGAATGTTATTCTTGTTTCAGAAGGAGTCGTTGTTAAGGATTTTTATTGTCCCTTGGAGCAACGAATTCCAGAATTGTGGCATCGAGGGCCGAGAACATCTCCAGTGCGGGGATCAAACTGCAAACAGAATTCTATCAAGGGCCAAGAATCCATCCCTTCCAGCCACCGGGCCAAATTAATGAAGCTAGTACAAGATCGATTATGAGCTAGAGTCTTCCATCAGGAAGAGCGATGGATTGAGAGTTGTATGAGCATAAGATCTAGAAATTCGAGCTACACAGGGAGGCTGATTGTTATCGCGTTGATAGAAGCATATTAAATTAAATATCTGATTGCACTGGAACCCATGTACTTTGGTAAAATCACTGCATGCTGAATAAATTGAGTCGGCTCGAACCACTGAGGAGAATTCCCATTCATCGCTAGTGTTAAGTTCATATATTCAATAGTTGAAGGTCGCAGGGTTATCCATTGCATGGAGGAGGCATGTTACCATTGCAGGCGAAGGCAACATCCTGCATCTTGAACACCTGAATATAGTCAGCCACCTATTGCAACAGCGTGGGCATGTCCAGACCTGGCATAAGACTATGAAGCATCTTGATGCAGGCGTCCCAGGTTCGAGTCTCCTCTCGCCGCTTCAAGGCTCTGGGTAGTTAAAGATTGTCTTTTAACGACAACAACGCCTCACTCAGAAGCTGTGTTTAACACGTGACCTCCTTCAAGCCATCAGCGAAGTACAAAAATGTCAGATCAGTAGCCCCTTCCTTGTAGTATGAAAAAAACCATAGAGCCGTCATCATGAATGCTCTCTCCGAAAAAAAAAATTGGAGGTCGCTCAACTTAGAAACCAACCATTTGGCAGCTGCTTCCACGTTTTTCTTAAATTCGGCCTGGCGTTCTTCTAACAATTTGGTAGCAAGATTCTTAATGTATCGCTTAATAAATGCTAGAAATTGCTTTTTGTCAAAAGAAGGTTGTTCCTGAAGCCTGAAGGTATCAACAATCCACCGGCGGACTTCTTGCAAATGAGAAGAAAGTTGATAGAAAAATGCCACTGGCGGTGACAACGATGGTAACTGTTTGAACCTGTACTCTAGAAGACGTCATTCATTGCGTTCCTGACTTGGTAATGCAAAGAACTTGTTTCCTCGTCCAACTTTGTAATGGTAATTTCCCACGGGTGCTATAAGGATCAAAAGTGAGTTCTCTTCCTATTAATCTTCCTCCATATAGTAGCAGCGTATGGTGCATTCATTAATGTGCGTTGATACTTGTGTTGAACGTGTGGAGTGATCCTTTAACTAGTGCAAAGCTCCTGCAACTAGGTCATTACTACATTGAACGGGTGTCATTATTGTCGTGCATTTCTGTGTAGTTTGTGCTTTGGTTGATTGAACACTGAAGATATCGTTGGATCTCTGTTGAAAATTCTGTGAAGACCGTGAGCATGGTCGTTTTTATTATATGTTAGTTGTATACATTGAATTCCATAAAGGTTGTATATATAATGGTGTAAAGAAGAGATCGTTGAGAGGAGTTTATTTTTGTTAACATAATAACCAAATTTGATGATATATTAGAGCTACTGAACACCCTAATACTTTCCACTATTGGTGGGAAGGTAAACATCAACAAAGACACTCTGTGACATTCAGACCTGCCTGCATAATGCAAAGGAAAAGATCGAGTTTTTGCAACTAGAATCTCAATTCCAGCAAGAAGAATTAAAACAGAGGAATCATCATTCTGAACATGTTTCTATTCAGAACATTGAGACTGCAAACCATCAGAAGCAAGTCAATAATGTTACAGTTGGTTCATATTTAGTACCCAATAAAGCAGCAGTTGTACATGCAGATGCAGAAATTCAATCTGCACTTCCCAAGCCCATCATCAGACCTTGGGAATAGCTTGTCCACAACAAGCACAGAACTGGTCTTGGATATGACAAGGACTTGTCGTTTCATATTCCAGAATACTCAAAGCCCATTCAGTTTCAGAGTGTTGGATTCATTCATGACAGTTCACCTGCTCCTCATGACAGCTCACATCCAGTTGTTCCAGATTCTGCCCCTCTTCCAGAGCAGCAACAAAAACAACACATTATGAAATGCCAACACTGTGACCGAGTTGGCCATCTGAAAGATCACTGTTTTGATCTTCATCCATGTAAGCATTGTCATAAAACCAGTCATTCTTCAAACAGATGCTTCAAAAACAAACATCCTACAAGAACAAAGATTCATCTTGGATGGGTTGCTTCTTGGAAATGGCATCAACGGCCAAGAAGATATTCCAATCATATGTCAGAACTTGTTCCAGAGTATTGAACAGTCTTGCAGTTGAGTTTTCTCCATCATCTCACCTTGTATCTGATGGGGGGGGAATGATGGTCATCTACAAGCTTCAAAGTCACATCAAGCGAGCCTGAGCCACAACCTGCCATACCAGATTCAGAGTTGTAGCCGAAAACAAAGATGCCCCTAAGCATGCCTTCAGTTGGTAATCTGGGACACTTCCTCTAGCAGAAGATTTCAGCTTCTTGCCAGTTTCGGAAGAATTCCAGGAATAGAATTGGGGACACTTCCTCTAGCAGAAGACACCAGCTTCTTGCCAGATTTGGAAGAGTTCCAGGAATTGCATTAAGCATTCCAGAGTTTTTGGTCATCCTTAATCCATCACAGGTTGAGACTTCCCTTTTCAGGTTGAAGTTCTCCCTTTTATGCGAGGTGAGACCTCCCTTTATTCGTTGAAGGTTTCCCTCTTCAAAACAATAGGAGCACTTCCTCTAGCAGAAGACTTCAGCTTCTTGCCAGTTTTGGAAGAGTTTCGGGAACTGCACTAAGCGTTCCAGTGTTGGTGGTCATCCTTAAACCACCGCCCTTTATACCAACATTTCAGACAGCACATTCAGCCTAGTGCTGCCATGCATTTTTGCACATTTTGTATTACAACTCTCTTCTTGGACTCATACATAACCCTTCAGATTAAGGGGGGGAATGTTGGACACCTAATCCTCAATGGGTTAGTGTGGAAGCCGAATAGACAAAAGGAGTCTAAGAGACCTTGGGATGTGGAACCCAACGGTCACATAATGTACTATAAATGCATATCTCTTGTTAATAAAAATCGTACTCTCATGTTTTATCTTTCATATTCTATTGATGCCCATGTGTGTTTAACAAGACTTGAGAAGGTTCTCCCAATAAAAAGGAAGAAGTTCACTTACCTCTACTAGAAAAGAGGGAGCTAAAAGCATAATTTGACATCTCTTGGATGAATTGCCACTTGAGGTTCGGCAGAAAACTAAAAGAAGCTCGTGATCAAAATCTTGCAAAAGGACACATCTCTTGGGTCGATAGTGCTAATGATGAATACAAACACTACCAATGGTTGGTTATGTTTGGGATTTGGTATGATTTCTTGGAAGAGCATGTAGCAGGATTCTTTTGCACTGTGAAGGAAGAGGATATGGAAGTTTGTACAATTAGATGTGAAGCAGTCTCGCTCCATAAAATATTTGATGAGCTATTTGATGACATGCTAGATTCGATTGATTAAATCTATATGAAAATTATCACAAAACCAAGAAGGTCGAAGCGCACTATGATTCATGACATGATGCAAAATGGAGCAATGAAGCTACAAGTACATCTCCACTAACGAACAAGAGGTCAATACATTGATGAAATCCCTTCCTAAGGGAAAGGATGAGTATTTTTTTACAAGCTTGGGCTTGTGGATATCTCCTCCGTGTTTGAGAGGGAGTGAGGATGGACATCGTGTTCTCCATGTGTCATGTATTATGGCCAGGACTAACCATCATTAGTCTACTACATGAATACGGGTAGGGAGAATGGTCGATTGGATAAGCATCAACGACCGACATTCCTGAGATCTATACTGTGACCAGGACTAACAGTCGTAAGTCAAGTACATTGATCTAACATAAGAAAGGTCTAGAGGACCGACATTTCCTTGTGTCAAGTATTGTGACAATGGATTAGAAGGAAATGGTCTTGTTGAGGACATACATTGGTGAACCTAGATGGACTATGTTCCTCGAAGAGGCAGTGTGGTGTCCTATTGAATGACTCCCAAAATTGTGCTCTGATCTAGTGGAGAGATAGAGTTTACTTGTCAAGGCCTTGGTAGTTTGACAACGTTGGTTATGATGATGCCATCATTATTGACGCTTATCAATCAGGATCCTCTTATATGAATATTTCAACCTGAGATTATCTTGTTGAATCATTATGAATACCTCCCTAGGTAAGAGGTAGTGTTGAATTTGTATCTAGAGTCAGTCTTCATAAATATATTTTATCATTGATGTATTTATTATATTTTTGTAAAAGCATGTTCTTCATGCTTAGAGTCAAAAGGAATCAAAAAGAATTTATTATGAGTCAAAAGAAAATTTAGAAGGGCTTCTTGTTCATGTCCCTTGCAAAAGAAATAAATTTTGAAATTTGTCTAATGTCATTTGTCTCACCAAGACGCCAAGTTGGCCTTCCTACCCCTCAAGTTGGCCCAGCGACATGTGACACCCATTCACTTGTGAAGAAGACTATATATAGCCTATTTGCATCCCTCAATTGATAAAAAGAGAACACACAACATACAAGTCATCCATCTCTACAATCTACCAAGTACTCGAGGAGAATAGAAGGTACAAGTGAAGAAAGATAAGAAGAGATTTGTGTACCCTCGCTCAAGCAAGAAAAAAATGCCAAAAGAATAGTTCGAATCTCTGTGACAACTTTTTGTGGCATACGAACATACTATGGCAACATTTATTTGAGGCATCCAAGCTTACTATGGTAGCATCTTCCTATGACATCCAAGCTTACTGTGACAACATACTTCTGAGGTATCTAATTTTACTATGGCATTATCGCTACTATGGATTGTGAGCTATATAAGGCATTCTATCTCAGTGGAGGTGGCATCTAAGGATAGAATCACACTGCTCTATGTCGTTTCAATTAATTTTAGCCCAATTCAATTCTTCAATTAACAATCCTTTCAATAACAATTAATCTTTCCATTCATCAGCAGTAATTGAAGATATAACAGTAGATTCAATGATAAAGGAGACAATCAACACATCAACAAGAGACACTAGGTTTGGTCAAAGATCAAGGAAAAACCCCACAAGGGGGAAAACCCCTTGAAAAATCTTCTTCTATTAGATTGTCATAAAATGTTCAGCAGAGAGTACAATGAGCCCAATACAAAATCATCCAGCAAAAAGACCCAATAACATTCAAAAATATGTTTTTGGCATCAATATATATCAGAGACAACTTTTCTTGTTTGTGGTCAACTACAGTGAGATGTCAAATTTAGCCCTAGAGCCCAACCGCATGGAGGAAGAGGTGTGCATGCGGTTGAGACCTTCCAACCACACCCTTAACCCTACTAGCCTATGGTTATAGCAGAAAATTACATCTGACGAACTTGCGGCTATGACCCAAAAACCTAGAACATGTGTGAGCTTCGGACCCTGTATTTTCAAACCTTTGCGAACCACTTTCCTCAACCCTGCCTCAAACCTATGCAAACCAAACAATGAAGAAGAGAAGAAGAAGATGCTTGGTGATGTCCAAATGAACTCGAGATCACTTGTATTTATAAGCTTCCAAGGGTGACAAATTTCTTGTTAGGACTGACCAATCCAAATGTGTATATTTGGGCCTTTCTTCATAAGTACACTTTCCCTTTTCCGAATTGGGCGCTTCCATAGTGAAAATTGGTCCTCTCGAAAAGAGGAATCTAGTCCCATGGTTGTAATTTGTCACTAAGCTGCCAAATTAACATCCCCTCTCAGCTAATACAACTTTTCTTGTTTGTGGTCAACTACAGTCAGATGTCAAATTTAGCCCTAGAGCCCAACCGCATGGAGGAAGAGGTGTGCATGCGGTTGAGACCTTCCAACTGCACCATTGACCCTGCTAGCCTATGGTTATAGCATAAAATTACATCTGACGAGCTTGCCACTATGACCCAAAAACCTAGAACACGTGCGAGTTTCGAACCTTGTATTTTCGAACCTGTGCGAACCACTTTCCTCAACCCTGCCTCAGACCTGTGCGAACCAAAAAATGAAGAATAGAAGAGGAAGATGATTGGTGATGTCCAAATGAACTCGAGGTCACTTGTATTTATAGGCTTCCAAGGGTGACAAATTTCTTATTAGGACCGACCTGTCCAAATGTGCATATTTAAGCTTTTCTTCATAACTACACCTTCCTTTTTCCGAATTGGGCGCTTCAATAGTCAAAATTGGTCCTCTTGAAAAGAGGAATCTAGTCTCATGGTTGTAATTTGTCACTAAGCTGCCAAATTAACACTCCCTCTCAACTATGACAACTTTTCTTGTTTGTGGTCAGCTACAGTCAGATGTCAAATTTAGCCCTAGAGCCCAACCGCATGGAGGAAGAGGTGTGCATGCGATTGAGACCTTCCAACCGCACCCTTGACACTGCTAGCCTATGGTTATAGCAGAAAATTACATCTGACAAGCTTGCGGCTATGACCCAAAAACCTGGAACACGTGCGAGCTTCGCACCCTGTATTTTCGAACCTACGCGAACCACTTTCCTCAACCCTGTCTCAAACCTGTGCAAACCAAACAACGAAGAAGAGAAGAAGAAGATGCTTGGTGATGTCCAAATGAACTCGAGGTAACTTGTATTTATAGGCTTCCTAGGGTGACAAATTTCTTGTTAGGACCGACCTGTCCAAATGTGCATATTTGGGATTTTCTTCACAAGTACACTTTCCCTTTTCCGAATTGGGCGCTTCAATAGTCAAAATAGGTCCTCTCGAAAAGAGGAATCTAGTCCCATGGTTGTAATTTGTCACTAAGCTGTCAAATTAACATTCCCTCTCAGCGAAGGAGAAATTCCAACTCCATCATGTCATGTGTATATCCTGTCGTCATGTCGTGTCCCATCTCTGCTCACCTCTATCTGTTGAAACATTCTCGAATCTAAAGAAGAAGAATCATCAAGGAGCTAAAGCTACCACCCTGTCGGACAATGAGGAAAGTCCTATTAGACACTCTCACCTTATGTCATCTCATCGAGCAATAGGTGAGATACAACTTACCATATAAGAGGTAAGTATCACATCCATCCTATTGCCTGTTGATCTTCCCAGCAATGACCCTCAAGATTCATGTGGTAGAACACCTGCATCATATTCCAGTCTTCGGTGAGATACCCGACTTACCAAAGGTAAGGATCACACGCCCCCAAGCCTCCTCAACCCATTGGCCAAATAGGGAGGGACTACCCCAACAAACCCGGCTTGTGGGTATGATGCCAACTGGGGCATACTCTACTAGACCAAGATAGGGGGAGATACTCAACTTGTCAAAATTGACAAGGATCTACCGACACCCTTTGGGTGATAAATAGGGGTAATACCCTATTGTCGAGAGATCCCTCAACCCTGGGAGCACACCATCTCAATTCCACACCCTGGGAGCTTAGACAGGGGGGAAGGGTTGGCTCAGTGTCCTCGATCAACAATACCCCCTATCAAGAGGGGTCACATCTGTCAATCCAAGCTCCTCTCTGAAGACCAAGAACTTCCCTTTCGGCAAAGCCTTGGTGAGAATATCTTCAATCTACTCATCTGTCAATATGAGATGGAGTCTAACTGCTCCTCTTTTCACCATGTCTCGAATGAAATGATATCGAATCTCTATGTGCTTGGACTTGTCATGACATACGGGATTCTCTGCCAGACGAATCCCACTCCTGTCGTCGTAATATATCAATGTAGTGCCTAGGACCTACTGCAATAACTCTTCGAAGAGCTTTCTCAACCAAATTGCTTTCCAGCTAGCCATGCTAGCGGCAATGTACTCTACCTCGATGGTACTCAATGCTTCAAACTTCTGCTTCTTGCTCATCCAAGATAACATGGCAGATCCAAGGCTAAAACAACATCTAGACGTACTCTTCATGTCGACAACAATTCCTGCCCATTCAACATTGAGTAGAACATCTCCAGTAGAATATCTCAAACCAAGTGTGATCGTCCAATGCAAATATCTCAAAATGTGTTTGGCAGCGAATGTGCATGGAGAGGCTCGATCATGAATTGAATCAATGTGTTCACTACATAGCATATGTCCAGACGGGTGTTCACTAAGAACATCAAAGCCCCAATCAACTATCTATACTCGGATGGATTCGCCAAATCGGGTCCTGTAGCTTCTCCACATAACTTCTTGAAATTCATTTCCATCGGTGTGGAAAAGTACTTCCATTCTGTCATTCCAAATCTCTCCAACAGCTTCACGACATATTTTCCTTGTGAAAGGAAAATCTCACCAGGCCATTGCGACACCTCAAGGCCTAGAAAATAGTGCATGAGTTCAAGGTCCTTCATCTCGAATTCAGAGGCTAACTCCCTCTTACACTTTATCATCAAGGGCTCACTACTTGTCAAGAATAGATCATCAACAAATAAAACCAAAATCAACGGCATACCTTGGACTACCTTGAAGCAGAGGTTGGGATCGGCATTGCTTCTTGTGAATCCCAGTTTTACCAAATAATTGTTTATGCAGGCATACCATGCTCTGGGGGCTTGCTTCAAAACATAAAATGCCTTCTTCAAACTACAAACATGTGTCTTTCAATCCACTACTTCAAATCCCTGTCGCTTCTCAACATACACTTCTTCCTGTAACATGCCATGGAGGAATGTTGTCTTCACATCCATCTAATGTAGGGTCCATCCTTGACTTGCGACAAGAGCAACTATCGAACGAATGGTTGTATATCCAGACACAAATGCAAAGATGTTGTCATAATCTTCTCCCTCTTTCTGGGAGAATCCTTAGGCCACGAACCTTGCTTTATATTTCTCAATGTTACCATCAACTCCATGTTTAATCTTGAATAGCCACTTTGAACTCACCACAGATTTCCCCTTTGGTTTCGGCACAACATCCCATATGTCACTGTTCATAATTGATTCATATTCTTCGGCCATAGCATCCTTCCAAACTTGCTCTTTTATGGCTTCTTCAAAGGTGGGAGGTTTGGCTTGAATCATAGTGCTCATGGCTGCAACATATCCCTGGTATTTTCATGGCTTCTTCCTTTATCTAAATGATCCTCGAACTGGAACGCATCTCTCATCATCCTGTAGAGTGCCACGCAGCCAAAGTGGCCTCTTCCTGCCAGGAGGATCTAAGGGATCCATGGGCTCCATGGATCATCAACAATGTCTGTCTCGGATTCAGCCACAGAGGGACCATCTAAAATATCCATATCATCATTATTCTTCTCAAGAGCAGGAGGCAGAGGAAGGTCCCTTACTTTTCCAAGTGCAGCGTCTTCAACAAACAGTACATCCCTGCTAATTTCAACCTTCCCTCGACCTAGAATATATATTCTAAATACCTTAGAATTTTCACAATATCCAACAAACTTACCTTTGGGTTAACATCGAGCTTGACACCTGTGAATACTTCTTTGGGGGCCTTGTTGTCCAATGCTCAATGAGGTACCCTGTTTTGTACATATACGGTGGCATTCATTACTTCTCCTTAAAGTAACATCGACAACTTTTGATCATGGAGCATAGCAGGAGCGGCTTCTACAATAGACTTGTTCTTCCTTTTAGCTACTCCATTTTGTTCAAGAGTATAGGGCACAATCGTCTCTTTCTTGTTACCTTCCTTCTTGCAAAAATCGATGAAGTCATTCGAAATGTACTCTCCACCATTATCAAACTTGAAGATCTTAATTTTCTTCCCTAATTGATTTTCAACCAAAGCATTGAACTCCTTCAACATTTCGAAGGCTTCATCCTTGTGCTTCAAATAATATATCCATATCTTTCTTGAGAATTCATCAACGAAGGTGATGTAGTAGAGATGACCACCAATAGAATGCATGGGCATCAGGCCACATATGTCGGAATGAATGAGTTGGAAGATGTCATTGCGATCATCTCTTCCATTGCAATCATTCCTCCGGTCATCTCTTCTTCTTTGATCATTAAACATGTTGTTGTTGCTTCTAGTAATGTAGTGTGGACCATTGTTCTTCTCGGGGAAATCTCGAGCATAGTGACCTCTCTTATGACAATTGAAGCATTCAATGTGCAACGATTCCTTGGATCTTCCAAACCTTCTATTTGAATTTCGAGGAGAATGCTTCCTTCTTATTCTTGTCATGAGTGTTGAATGTTGTCGATTCTTCTTCTTCATGCTTTTGTATCCTGCTTCTAGAAACGATCCTTAATTCTTCTTGAGTGAGCTTTCCAACAATCTCATCAAATGATAAAAAATTGTTGTTATTTTCTTATAGTGGTAAAGAAGGTTTCCCAAATATGAGGGAGAACTCTAAGAGCTACAATCACCAATTCCCTGTCAAGCACAGATTCTCCAACTCTTTGCAATTGATCTCTAAGATGGGATATCCTCATAAAGTAGGATTGCACAGACTCTCCTTTGTTCATATTCATATCTTTGAGTTGATCTTTCAAGGAGAGGATTTCATTCAAATTGTTGACTTGATACATATCAGCGATCTTATCATACATGTCCTTAGACTTCCTCAAATTTCCATTATATGCAAGTAAATTATCTTGTAAACCATCAGCTATAATTTTCTTTGCTTTCAACTCACCTTTCTTGTGCTTATTCTTGGCAGCAGCAGAAGCATTCTCTGGAGGCTCAAGTACTTTTCCTTGAATGTATTCCAAAACATCATTGTTATCAGCTATGATCTCCAACCTGATCTTCCATGCAGCAAAGTTAGATGAGTCACCCAACTTCTCATGTTCCTTGAAGAAAGAGGAAGACATCTTGACTTGATTAGATAGGCTCCTTCAACTTTCCAAAGATGATTGCTTCAATGCTTGTCTCCTTTTGGGCTTGTCCTTCACCTTAGCTCTGATACCATGTTAATTTTCACACTGCTCTATGTTGTTTCAATTACTTTTAGCCCAATTCAATTATTCAATTAGCAATCTTTTCAATAACAATTAATCTTTCCAATCATCAACAGTAATTGAAGATAGAACAGTAAATGCAATGATAAAGGAGACAATCAAAACATCAACAAGAGACACTAGGTTTAGTCAAAGACCAGGGGAAAACCCCACAAGCGGGAAAACCCTTTGAAAGTTCTTCTTCTATTAGATTGTCATAAAATGTTCAACGGAGAGTACAATTATCCCAATACAAAATCATCCAGCAGAATGACCCAATAACATTCAGAAATATATTTTCAGCATCAATATATATCAAAGACAACTTTTCTTGTTTGTGGTCAACTGCGGTCAGATATCAAATTTAGCCCTAGAGCCCTACCACATGGAGGAAGAGGTGTGCATGAAGCTGAGACCTTCCAAACGCACCCTTGAGCATGCTAGCCTATGGTTATAGCCGAAAATTGCCTTTTATGAGCCCGCGGCTATGACCCAAAACCCTAGAACATGTGTGAGCTTCGAACCCCGTATTTTTGGACTTGTATGAACCACTTTCCTCAACCCTACCTCAGACGTATGCGAACCAAACAACGAAGAAGAAAAGAAGAAGATGTTTGGTGATGTCCAAATGAGCTTGAGGTCACTTGTATTTATAGGCTTCCAAGGGTGACCAAATTTTCAATTAGGACCGACCAATCCAAATGTGCATATCGTTAGTATTTGTAGCATCGGATGTGTTCTAGTCACGAAACTTGGTGGAGAGGCTAGAATACATGAGATCTCCATAACCCAAAAATCGTTTCTAGAATTCCACCTAAAGATGGCTCAGTTAGATTGTTAGCCGATTTTAAAATATTTCCTAAGTCTAAACTTAAGTAATATGGTTAATTAATCAGAATTAATAAAGTCGAAGTGCGAATTCTCTAGAAACTCACACGGATCGACTCCGATATGATCCTAGCCCTTGATTAAGATTTAATCCTGGTCGTTGGTGCTCCAACAAAGCATTATAAGATGTCATGGGAACTTGGAGAATACACTTGGAGAATTCAATTTTCCAAAGTAGCAACAATCAATTGTTAGAGAGTTTGAGCTTTAGTGAGGAAGCAGAGACAGTGAAGGGCAAGGATAGAGAGGTTGGAGGAATTTTTCCATATCCAGCGAGCGTAGTTGCAAAGAGGCCGATATTTCTCCAGGAGGTTGGGCAGAGCCTCAAGAAGGCGGTTCGATTTGCTGGGAAGGAAGATGTTTTCAATTCCAAAGGCCGAGCAGAGGTTCCAGAGTGTCAGAGAGACGTTTTCCCAGTCAGCAACAAGCAGGACGACTAGACTAGCAATCAGTTCGGGCAACAGTCACAACAAGCAGCATCATGTTGATGCTGAGCCTACGTAAGCCCAGTTGGATGGCTTGCTTCTCAGAGGCAGTCCAGTGTCAGAATTCTCAAGAGTGAGGGTAAATTCCCTCTAGATATTTCTGCTAGTATTTTCACTGCATGATACCCAAATTTTGGCATCCTGATTATTGTACTTTGAATTTCTCACCGCTGCATAATAATAAAACCCTCATTTGTTGCACTGGATTTCCTAAGTTGGGATTTTTCGGAGACATTTTGTCTAAAAATAACTGTCATATTTTTATGTGTGCGTGCTAGATTTTCTTAGTTTCCGGCATCATTTTCTTCTGCAGTTTATTTGTGAAAATCACAGTGTGAATTATTTGGTATTTGTCACAGCAAAATGCAAATAAATTGTTAAATAAATTAACATTAAGAGATAAATTTCCAGTTGTTGTGATAGATGAAATTTTCACACGTATGTGGGCTTTTCTTCATAAGTACACTTTCCCTTGACTGAATTGGGCGATTCAATGGTCAAAATTGCTCCTCTCAAAAAGAGGTATCTAGTCCCATGTCTAGAATTTATCACTAAGTTGCCAAATTAACACCTCAGAGAGGTGGTGTGGTGTCCTATTGAATGACTCCCATAATTGTGCTCTGATGTAGTGGAGAGATAGAGCTTACTAGTCAAGGCCTCAGTAGTTTGACAATGTTGGTTATGATGATGTTATCATCATTGATGCTTACCAATCAAGATCCTTTCTTCTATGAATATTTCAACCTGAGATTACCTTGTTGAATCATTATGAATACCTCCCTAGTCAAGAGGGAGTGTTGAATTTGTATCTAGAATTGGTCTTCAAAAATATATTTTATCATTAATGTATTTATTATATTTTTGTAAAAGCATGTTCTTCATGCTTATAGTCAAAAGGAGTCAAAAAATATTTATTATCAGGCAAAAGAAAATTTAGAAGGGCTTGTTCTTCATGTCCCTTGCAAAAGAAATAAATTTTGAAATTTTTCTAATGTCATTTGTCTCACCAAGATGCCAAGTCGGCCCAGCTACATGTGGCAACCATTCACCTATGAAGAAGACTATATATAGCCTATTTGCATCCCTCAATTGAAAAAAAGAGAACACACAACATACAAGTCATCCATCTCTACAATCTAGGATGTACTCAAGAATAGAAGGTTGAAGTGAAGAGAGATAAGAAGAGATTTGTGTACCCTTGCTCAAGCAAGAAAAAAAGACCAAAAGAACAGTTTAAACCTATGTGATAACTATTTATGGCATCTGAACAAACTGTAGCAACATTTCTCTGAGGCATCTGAACTTATTGTGGCAGCATCTTGTTGGAAATAGTACCAAGGAGAGGTGTTACTAGGCATTTATCCCTTTTAACCTAGTAGACACATTAATGACTTTTGTCTTGGTGACATTTATGAGTTATATTAATGTCATGGGTGGAAAAGGTACTTAAAAGTGTTGTACCATGTACTTTTCTAATATTAAAGTCACTTGTATTTTATAAAGTGACTTTATGTGTAAAGTACTAAGTGTACTTTTCTAATATTAAAGTGAGTTGAAAAATCACTTTATGAGAAAAATAAAAAAGGTACACAACTTGAAAATGGTACTAGAAGGCTTTTAAGTAATGGGGCCAATGTGTGAGGGGGTCAATTGGGAGAGTTAATCTCAACCACACATCATGAGATTTGGACATTAAATCTCATTCATTGGATTTTAGGTTTAGGGATTCAATCTTTCCTAAGAGACAAAAGGAGAAAAGAGAGGCTCATTTCTTCACTTCACACTTGAGAGAACATGAGGAGAAGAGGAGAGGAGAACTTCAAGGACAATTTGCAGCTACAGAAAGAGGGCTTGATTTTCTAGGAGGGAGGCAGCCATAGGAGGCACGAATTCGAAGGAGAGGAGCATGATAATCAAGGAGACAGTCAGCGCAAAATTCGAGGCAAACAACAACACGGAAATCGAGGGTAGGGAGCACGAATTTCAAGGGTTGTGGCATGCATTTCAAAGGAATGTTCAACATTATTTTCGAAGAGGGTCTCTGTTGTCACCTTGCATGAATTGCGAGGTTTTTATAGTCACTTCCAACACAGAATTCGAGACTGCTTCAGCATGAATTTTAAGGCAGGTTTGGCACAGAAATAGAGTTTGTTTTAGCACAAAAATTGAGGCTGCTTCAACACATATTTCAAGGCAAATTTCTGGGCACAAAAAAACGAGGAGCTGTGCTGTGGGAAAGTGCAGAAAATTTTGGGCATGAAAAATTTGTAAAATTTGAAAATTATCAATGGGACAAATTTCCAGATTTGTATTTAATCCTTTAGCTGAAGGGAGATAAGTGTTGTGTTTAATTTTATGTACTTAGACTAATTTCTCAAGCAATAAAATCCTCCTTTGAAGACCGGTTTTCCCCAAGAGGTTGTGGGGTTTTTCCGGGGTCACCTTGACCAAAAATAAGTGTCTCACATGCTTGAATGCTTGCCTAAATTTTGTATTAATTTCAACTGATAGGAAAACTGAAAAATAGTAGTACTCTTTGAATGTTTACAATTAATGCATTCTGAAATTTATATCAGCATGACAAAACATGTGGGTTGGGCCAAATAAACACATGCAAACTTGTAAACTGGGGTAAGGGTGCAAATCATTATTTTTCTACACATCTTCCTATGACATCCGAGCTTATTGTGGCAATATACTTCTAGGGTATTTGAGTTTGCTGTGGAACTATTGCTACTATGGATTGTGAGCTATATAAGGCATTCTATCTTAGTGTACGTGGCATCTAAGGATAGAAATATCGCATCTTGTGACCAGACTTATTAACAAAGCTATGGCAGAGTTTGGTCTGTTGATGGAGGGTTGACTTGGCACTTGGGTTACTAGTCAGTTTATCTATGACTTGAATTTCTCTTCGTCACTAAAAATTTTATAAGGAAAGGATTGATGAGTTTTCCCCTTGTAAGTTTTGCCTTGGCCTTTGGCCTAATTTCTGGTGTCTCTTGTCCTTTTGTGCATTGTATTTGTATAATTGCTTGATGACCTAATGAATGAAGTAAATGCTAAAGGAAAAACATATATATAATCAAGTCAGAAGTACTTATCATGATTAGAAATTCTAGCATACATCTGAATTTCAACAAATCAATATTTCACTTAATTTTAATTTCTTTTAGAGCATTAAATATCATTACCACAAATCAAATAGGATAATCAGCAACACATCACATCACATGAACAATGCACAAGAAATTTTTAGCTGGAATGTCTTGAGAATTACATCAACAGGAAGATCCAACTTCCATGATTTTCCAACAATGGCTGGAAGGAGGCTCCAACCTCCAAGTTTTATCAACTTCAACTGAAAGGATTCCCTAACACCTTGCTTTTACAATCTCTAACTCAAAGGTTGCTCTAGCATCCTAATTTTATCAAATCCAACTAAAAGGATGCTCCAACACCCTGGATTTACCAACTCCAACTGGAAAGATGCTCCAACACCCTGCAAGTTCCAACTTGCCCTAGCACAACCCTGCCACTCTGAAGTGTTCTCAGGCTCCAACCTGAGGAGACTCCAATCTATGCCTTGCACCAGCCTGCCACCCTAAATATTGAAGATGTTCTCAAGCTCCAACCTGAAGGAGTCTTCAGTCTCCTCTGTGCACCACCCTACCACCCCTAAAAATAAAACATAGAAAACTATGGGCTCCCATACCAGGGATAAAGACCCACTTACAATGATATTCAAATAAACCCTTGTTGTTGCCTCTGTTGACATATGTCCGGATTTGCAGTGGTGTAATGTCAACAAACTTTGTCAATAGTCAAGTTGTTACAAACTTATCCCTTCATAGATCAAACTTCAAAACTGCTTCTTGCATATTGTTGTAGGTCTTTTATCCAACTCTTGCCTCAACAAATGACTTAAGCATTTCAAATACAAACTAAATGATTTACATACCTTGAAATAAGTTTACTGCCTGCTATGATCATTTTAGATTTGGCCAAAGATTTATGCCCTTGGAGATGTCCTTAATCAACCCGTAACCCCTATCAAGATTATAACTTTGATAAGCCTTTCAATTTTTGTTATGATTATGGCTTGTATGTAAGCACAAATTCTTCTTTAGCAGACCTTGTATCAATCCTAAATCAGTCTCTTAACAACTCCACTTCTAATTTTCAACCACTAGAACATGCCCTTAACAAGTGGTAAGATTTGTCCATTTTTGCGGCCAAGAAACCATTCAATTTTCTAATTCAAAAAGGCTTGAATTCAACCTCAATTTCATTGTGTCATACCTCAATTCTGACTGAAACAATACCACAAACGAATGGATTTATGTCTTCAAATCTCTCAGAAGAGGGTGTGAATTTGACCTCAGCCCTGGTGCCAAATTGACATCAATCAGAGCCTCAAGTTGGCAGAAAGATATGTTAGAAAATGTAAAGTGGCAGCTATTATATCTTATTTTCCTTAACCTTGATAGTGCTTGTGAATCTTAAGTTATCTTCTTTAGTTAGAACTTTCATCAAACAATATCAAGAACAATAACAGTAACAAAAGAGGACACAGATATAGGCTCTCATCCAGGGAAAAACCCCTCCAAGGGGAAAACCCAGAAACTCTTCTATTCTTAGAATCTACTTAAAATGATATACAAAGACCTAATCCCTAGACCAAGTCCTTCTCCCAATGCCAAGCCGACCCTTTCTCAAGTCCTTCCTTTATTCTGCACCAAACTGCTACGCCTTGCAACTTCGACCTGCCAACTGCAGCGCTGCTACTCAACCTACAACTTCATCCTTGCAGCTTCTTGGAAACCCTAATATAGCCTCTTCCTGAGACCTACTTAGAGAAAGACAACTCTCCCAAGGTCAATGAGGTCAACACAAGGGTTTTCCCTCCTCCAACTACCATATTTTGCACTTTGTCCTACTGCAACTCGGACATGCAGCTTCAGCTTGTTTCTGCAACCCAAAAACCTTATAATTTCATGTGTGAGAGAGACAAAGCCGAAAAACAAGAAATTTCATCCTCCCAAATTCTTCTAGATCTCCGCTCTCCTTTTTCCCTTCTCAGCTACATATCAAACTCTTTCTTGTAGATTGAACTTGTGCGTGAGTGTGTGTCAAATGAATCGAATTACTCCTTTATATAGCCTTCTCAAGGGGTCGAATTCCCTCCTTTAGGCCAACTTGATGATCCCAAGGCCTACTTGTACTCTTGGAGATTCCAGAACTTTCTAGACTCAAAAAAAATAATTTTACAATGACAAATTGCTGGGACGGGTCTTATAACCATGATGTTGACTTCATTGGCTCATGATAATAAATCCTAAGACCTAACAAACCCTAGAAGCACGAAGAACATGTTTTTACCTAGAAGACCATGAATAATAAGCATGAAACCCATGCTTTAATAATAATAACTTTATTTCTTCTTTTCTTGTTTGTTACATAGGATACATACTGAAATGAGTACAACAATTATGAAGACCAAAACTAGTTACATTTCTCAACAAGATAGGCCTCAGACCTGGCCTTTAAATGTACTCCAAATTGTCCACAAAAAACCAGCAAAGCCCTACCTCAGATAAGTCTTTAAAACAGTGTGTATATGCCTTTGAAAAGTCTCATTAAAATTGGTTGCAGTAGTGCCTCGGACAAGCCTCAAGAAGGCCAAAGTATGCCTCGAAATTTGCTACAAGAAACCATCAAAACAGGGCCAAAGGAGCCTTAGACCAGCCTAAGAATCGGGTTCAGATCTTTCTTCAGACAAACAAAATATGCCTCATAAAATAGCCTCCGGAAGGGGACCGAAATTCGACCTCAATCAAGGGCAAAAACAATGCCTCAGTGAGCCTCAAAGCAAGCCGATATTTGCCTCAAAATATGTCTTTGTTCCAATGAAAATCCACCAAACAGAATATAAAAACAATCAGCCCAAAATAAGCCCTTAAAGAGTCCACAAAGCTCTATCCTAGCCAGTGAAATTACCACAAAAGAATGAATCATGAAACTCCTTCAAAACTCAACCTTATTCTACTAATTATCACTTTTGCCTATGGCCTCAGGAATATCAGACCCTAAAATACAAATGATAGGTGTGGAATTGAATACCCTTTGAGGGAAATCGAGCCCCATATTTATACTTGAAGAAGGGGCCATAAAAGTGGGTCGACATGCCCTAATACATGGAGTTGACCTGAGTAAAGCTCAAATTTTAAATTTATAAAATTAAAATTTGAATGAGCCAACCTGATCTCCACTTTTGAATTATTTTCCCAATTAAAAATCCTTTTTTAAGGAGCTAACTTTAATCCTCCTATGGAGGCGGACTTGACAAGGAATGTCTCTCCTTTTGAGGGTTGATTGGTCAACACATTTAATTCAAGATTTCTTAAATATCAATCCCAAAATTTGACCACTAATAAGGTTTCCTTATATCATTCATTTGGGCACCATAACCACACCCTCGAGGCTTCAACTTTGAGAGAGCATATCTCCTCAAGCGAGAGGAAACATGCAGCATGCCACCTACTATTAGCATGCGCATGACGGGTACTATCAATTAATGATGGTCCCATTAGCAAATTCACAGATATGGTATTTAGATCTTGGGCATGAGGGAAAGTCTTCGTTTGGACCAGCCAACTCTCAGGGCAAAAGGCTAAAAAGCCCATTATGTTAAATTCGCCAAGGCTCATCTAACAATTTGTATGCAGTAACTTGGCCATGGCTCTAAATTAAAAAGCTCTTTTTCAAATTATTTCAAAATTAAATTGTGCAATAAAGTTAAATCCGCTCATTAGTGCTTGACTTTTGTAAATAAATTTACTAACCCTTGTAATTATTTTCCTAGTGCACATAGTTAGTGGGGTTTTATTTCTCAATTTGAATTTTACCAATAAGTATTGGAGGACCGCTAGCCTTTTGTGACATTGCAGGTGTTACATCACAAGATCAAAGGCAAATTCGATTTCTTTCAAGCATCAATCCCTCACCAAGACTAACGGCTAGGGTTTGGGCACTAAATCACTCTTGGAGGAGCTCGTCCAGCTAGAGGAAGAAGTTGCAAGCCTTCATGAAGCTAGATCCCGTCGTAAAGAATATTTTCTACAAAGGTCTAACTTATCATAATTGTTTGCAAGATTTTGTGGCTATAAGTTGCAATTTTGGCATCAAACTCACTTGTTTACACTACAGATTCACCATAGGTTACTTAGGGGCCGAAATGGTTTGATCGGAAGACTATTTGAGCTGGTCACAAGGGTTTCGGGGCTTGAAGTCCTAGCCGCAAGCCTGAATAGGCCAAGAAACCCTAACTGGAGGCCTAGTTTGGCTTGTGTAATCCTAACGCAGACCTAGAAGGGTCATAATTCTTGGATGCAAGGCATTAGATGCTAGACAAATCCATTACAATTGATTTTTTGAGTTAACTCCTTGTGTTTGCAAGCCTAGCAAAATTTTTTGAGGCACTTGGGTGGTTAGAGGTCTTGGGGAGGCATCATTAATGAGACCATAGTCGCCTTCCTGTTGAAGAATGTAACTAGGTTTAGTCTTCATAATTGTATAATGTAATATATGTGTCAAAAGAAATTTTATTATTAATAAATTGACTTATCAAAGCATGGGTTTCATGCTTGGGTCATTATTTTTATGTCAAAGCCTCCATTATAGGCTTCTAGGTTTTATATTGAATCAATAGAGTCATTGCCAATTTTATTAGATGCTTCTTCTACTTTTGTATCATTAAAAAAGAATTTTTTTTAAGTCAAATAAGTCTTTTGACACCTCCAACTAAGTCGGCCCTATCTTGATGAATTCGGCCTACATTAGGGCAATTCGACCCACAAAAGCGGATATATATAGAGAGGCAGTTCGATCCATTTACACCACTCACAAAACGAGTTTGATACACAAGAAAAAGAGGCAAAAAAGTGTGAAGTTGCAAGAGAAGGAAGAAGATTGCAGGGGAAGACAAAATCGAAGTTTTGGGCTATCTATCTCTCACACGTGCGAAGTTACTGGGCATCTGCTGGGGTCGAAAATATGAATTTTACTGCAAGTCAAAGTTCTATTGCAAGGGAGGTCTAAACTCTAGCTCGAAGTTGCTACTGGGAAGTTATCATTTGGAGAAGGAAGGGCTAACTTGGTGATTGGAGGAAGTATGTGTCTAGGTCAAAGAGACTTGAACTATCTCATATTGTCTTTGAAACCACCGAACGAAGAGTTGTGACTGGGATTTCCCCTCATAGGGGTTTTGCCCTAGTTGTGCGCCTACATCTTGTGTCTCTTGTTCTTGTGATCTTCATACACATATAATTTTGTAATTGCTTGATGAAAGATAAACTAAATTAAGAAGTAAAAGAAGCCAACATAATTCACAAGTAATTATCAAGAAAGAGGAATCAAACCCTAAATCCTACTAGCATTGATTGCTCAACATGGTATCAAAGCTAATGTCAAATAAGGTTGAAGATCACTTTGTTGGCAATTACTTGGAGAAAGGAAAGGCAGTTTTGGAAGAAAATGGTTACTCCCGCTAGGGCAAGTAACTTTAAAGATGGGATCAATATCGTGACAATTGCAGGAAGCTAGATTGGAAGGATCATCTACAATCTATTTAGGAGAGTCAAGAGTGAAGGATTCTTGGTTGCACTTACAGGTACTCTTGATGATGGCAATGCATGGATCATTGATAATGGAGCATCAAGACATATAATCGGAGAAAATGGACAACTTTATCGAAGGAACCATCATCATGCAGTGGAGTTAGGAGACAACAACAATTATGCAATCGAAGCCCTTGGATCTACATCATTGAAGCTGAAAATGAAGCAAAGCTACACATCAACAATATACTCTATGTTCCAGGTTGGAAAAAGAATTTACCTTCAAGATAAAGGAGATAGGGTTACTTTTGTAGATTGTAAAGTTCTGGTTTGGGAGAAGATTCAAGCATTGATAAGGAAAAAGTTATTGGAGTTAGGAGACCAATCCTATTGAATTATGGCATAGAAGATTGGCATATACACAACAAGATAATTCCCTCATTTAGCCAAATGGTAAATGGCATACCCAATATCAAAGAAGATCGTAAAGGAGTATGTAAGGGATGTGCTCTAGGAAAGAAAAGAAGGAACCCTTTTACAAGTAGTGACACAAGTTCGAAAGAAATATAAGACCTCATTCATTTTGATGTATGGGTCACTGTCTAACAAATATCTTGGAGGCCATATATATGTGACCTTCATTGATGATCACTCTAAAAAGACATGGCACTATCTTCTGAAGACAAAGGACGATGTATTTGAAAAGTTCAAGGAATTTAGATCCGAAGTGGAGACCTTAACCGAAAGAAAGATAAAAACTTTGAGATCAAACAATGGAAGAGAATACACTTCAAAAGAATTGATTGCATATTGTAAAGAAGCAAGTAGTAAGAGGGAGCTCATTGTTCCCTACAACCCTGAGCAGAATGGAATTGCAAAAAGGAAGAATAGAACCATTGAAGAATGCATAAGGAGGAAGCCTCCACCATTTTACCAAAAGATAAGTATTTTTTTCCTTGTTTCCTTTGTTATGTTTGGTTTTCCTCTCTTATCAAGATGTGTTGTATTATATGCTAATAGCCTTTCTCTTTATATTTTCTTTGGTTAGGAAAGCCTACTAAATACTCTAAGGATATGGAGAAGACTTCAAAGGATAAACTTGAAGTATGGAAGAAGTTTTGTTGCAAAGGATATTAGAATATTCCTATTTAGTATTTAATGCTCATTCCTTTTAGCTGTTGCTATTTGTATTTAGTTGTTGCTATTTGTATTCTTTTAGCAGTTTCTTAGATGAAACTGAGTGTTTCTATATTCTACATAGAAACCTGATGTTTCTATTATTGTAAATATCTCTGTATTATGATTGAGCTGTTTGCTCATTCGAAATTAATTCATTCAACATTCTTTTATGGTATCAGAGCCAAGTTAAGAGATTTCCTGAACAGTTATTCTCTCTGCATCTTAATCTCTTGAGTCCTTTCTAAGGTCGAGCCCTCTGTAAGCCAGGTAGCCTTCACTGAGTCTTGGCCTCGGCTTTGCTCGTTGTGATAAAAGCTTACAGTCGTCCATCTCAATACAGAAATGGATTCTTCCCCTGCATGATCATTTTTTTTCCAAGGAATTAACTTTGTGGCGGTGACTCTTTCGTGGGAGCGGGATTTTTTTGGCTGGCCAGTTTGCTTGGAATCGTGAATTGAAACCGGCTATTTTCTTCTTCGTCTGGCGTCTACTCGAACTCAGCACGTATCTACGGTGGAATTCTTCGGCAAACGTGACCCAGGTGTTTTTCTCTCATTCAAAACTCATTTGTTTTTTGAAAATCGGAGTCGTGGTCTGAAAATACGCTCTGCGGGCAACAGTCTATTGTTTTTGTTTGAAACCCGTGGATACACCCTGGCAAATACATCGTGGCAATTATATTTCAAACCCGTGGAACGTAACTGAGACGTAGCGGTTGGTTTTTGTTTTGAAACCCTGTCAAAGCTTTGAACCCGTAGCTGAGACCCGTAACTGAGACGTAAAGCTTTGAACCCGTAGCTGATACCCGTATTTGGAATCCGTATTTGGAACCAGTATTTGGAACCGTGAACCCGTAACTGAGACCCGTATTTCGAACCCGTGGATACGTGTGTAGCTGAGGCGTAAAAGCTTTGACGTGAACGTAGCAGAAACGTAAAGCTGAGACGTGAAGCTTTGACGGCTCACGTGGGTCCCCTTTTAAATCTGCGTTTTTTGCCTTATCATCATCGGTCCTGTCTGCCGGCAGTGTTTTTCCAATCAGCGGATTTTTTTTTCATGATCATGACAGCTTTCATTACAACTCAGACTTGAAATTACCTGTTGTAGCTCGGATTATGGTGCAGCTCATACCTGTGACAGACCTCCTGTGCAGCTCATACTTGAAATTATCTGTTGTAGCTCGGATTATGGTGCAGCTCCACGGACCTGAGCATACCTGTGACATCTGTTTATAGCTCGGACATTGCAGCAGTATTACTATTGTTTTAGACTGGAGAGATATTTTTGCTGGGTAAATATTTTTTCTAGCAGAACAAAGTCTGTTTTTTAATTTACACCAGGATAAACAGGCAGCTACATTTTTTTTGTGTCAAACTTCTGTATTTTCTTTGGGAAAATGGCCACGCTCACCAATCTGATGTTAGAAGGAAATCAACGCTTTAATGGCAGCAACTATAACATTTGGAAACAAAGAATGTTGACCATTTTTGAGTACAGGCGTCTTGATCAACTCATTTTGGGCAAAGAGCTTCGTCCCGGTACAGTTGGGACCAATCAAGATAAATTTGATGATCGAAATCGAGAGGTTGTTATGCTTCTCAAGCTCTCTGTCGCTGATGATCAGTTACCACAGATCCCTTCTGGCAAGACAGCTGCTGAAATATGGCAACAGTTGAAAGAACTGCATGAGACATCTGACAAAAGCAGAGCTTTTTTTCTCAAAAATCAGTTGTTCTCCATCATGATGGACGAACATATGTCTTTACAGGAACATCTCAACAAAATTAAAGACATTCGAGATCAGCTCGAAGCCATTGGTCGGACCATGGAGGAGGAAGATATGGTAGTCATTACTTTGAAAAGTCTACCAAAATCTTATGAACACTTCATAGAAACACTCAACATTACCACCACAAATGTTGATCTGAAGTTTCCAGATTTATGTACCAAACTTCTGCAGCAGGATCGGTGGAAACAGCAGTTTGGTAGTAGTGCTTCATCAGTGTCCTCGGAAAATGCATTTTCTGCAAAATATCAGTCCTCTCAGTCCTTTCAGCAGAAAGGCTCCTCTCAGCCTTTTGATCCTGCTCGGAAGAAAAGTGTGCAGTGTAATTACTGTCACAGGTTCGGTCACATGAAGAAAGATTGCCGACAGAGGATTGCTTCTGAACAGAGGAAACAGGGAGGGCCACATCAGACAGCAAATGTTGCAGAACATTCCGAGCAGACAGAGTCTACCTTTTACGCCTTTATGGCTAAAAGGTCTTCAGATCCTGCTCCTTCCTCTGCATGGTACATTGATTCTGGCGCATCACGTCATTTCTCTCACAGGCGTGACTGGTTTATTGACTTCTCACCTTTCAGTGATTCCATGGTATTTGGCAGAGGTGAAAAGTACACAGTAGCTGGCAGAGGTACAATTCAAATTCAGTCTGGTGGGCGCACACTTATATTTCTGAATGTATACTATGTTCCTGGTATGGAAATTAATCTGCTATCTGTCAGCCAGATTATGAGGAATTCTCCTCAACTTGATGTAGTGTTCAGTACCCACAAGTTTTCCATTATTGACAGGGAGACTAGTTTAACAGTTGCTGTTGGCCTAGAGGATCATGGTCTATACAGGCTACTTGACACCGGTGACTCTCCAGAAGTGGCTCTAGCAGCACGTATCTCTCCTATCAGCACTCTATGGCATCAGCGATATGGGCATCTCAATATGCAGTATCTCTCTCAGCTCTCTCGGGAGGGACTTGTGTCTGGATTACCTGATATTCAGACCCAGCAGTTGGGGGTATGCAGCGCCTGTCAAGCGGGAAAGCAACATCGGTCTTCATTCAAAAATGGAGAATCTTGGCGCGCATCTAAGGTACTTCAGTTACTTCATGCTGATATTTGCGGTCCTATGAATACAGCTTCTATCACTGCTTGCAAATATTTTTTACTTATTGTAGATGATTTCAGTAGAAAGATGTGGGTATATTTTTTAAAAAATAAATCTGATGCTCTTAGTACCTTTCAGAAGTTTAAAACCTTAGTGGAAAAAGAATCTGGTTGTAACATCATGACCCTTAGGACCGACAATGGGGGGGAATTTTGTTCTTCAGCGTTTGCCAACTTCTGTGATATTCATGCCATCAAACGTCAATTAACCACTCCTTACACTCCTCAGCAAAACAGTGTTGTCGAGCGTCGCAATCGCACAGTTGTTGAAATGGCTCGTTCCATGCTACAACACAGGAGTGTTCCAAACAAATTCTGGGCTGAAGCAATATTTACTGTTGTTTATCTTCTTAACAGATCACCCACTCAGGCTGTTACAGGGAAGACTCCTGAAGAGGTTTGGTTTGGCCGTAAGCCTAAGATCAGTCATCTCAAAGTATTTGGCTCAGTTGCATATGTTTGGATTCCAGCTGCTAAGCGCTCTAAGTTGGATTCCAAAAGCCAGAAACTCATGATGACAGGGTACAGTGATCATCACAAGGCCTATAGGCTGATAGATATAGCCACTGGTCGTCTTAGCTTCAGTCGGGATGTAGTATTTGATGAAGACAGAGGATTCTTTCAGTCTTCTTCTTCTAAGCAGTGTTCTGAGGATCAGCCTCACAGTGTTCTTCTTCCGGTCGGTCCACCTGATGGGAGGGATGATGTAGCATCAGTATTTGATAATACTCTATCTGAGCTTCCTCCAGAAAATAACCCTCCTCTTGCGGCCCCTATTGCTCTTGAGTCTTCTCCACCTCCTCCTGATATTGGTTCCTCTACTCCTGCTATTGCTTCTTCTACTCTTCGGCCAAAATGGTGGGCTAAAAGCATTGGTGATCTCCGGGATGATGAGCTCCTTGAAGGCAGAACTTCTAGACATAAAAACAGACAACAGTCTACAGTCAATTTTGCTCTTATGGCTAACCTACACAGTACTTTTGAGCCTCAAACCTATTCAGAGGCTAAGGGTACATCTGAGTGGGAACAGGCTATGGAAGCCGAATTCCAGAGCCTTCAGAAGAATCACACATGGACACTTTCTGATCTTCCTGCAGAAAAAAAACCCATAGGTTGCAAATGGGTGTATAAAGTGAAATACAAAGCTAATGGAACCATAGACAAGTATAAAGCTCGTCTTGTGGCTCGAGGGTTCTCACAGAAGGAAGGCATTGACTATGAGGAGACTTTTGCTCCCACAGCCAAGATGAGTACCATAAGGCTTATGCTCGCCCTAGCAGCACAGTTCAATTGGAAAGTTCATCAGATGGATGTAAAGAGTGCTTTCCTAAATGGTGATCTCCAAGAAGAAGTCTACATGACGCAGCCTCCAGGATTCAAGGTTGCTGGTCAAGAACAGAAAGTATGTCGGTTAGCTAAAGCAATCTATGGATTGAAACAAGCTCCTCGGGCTTGGTACATGAAAATTGATCAGTACCTGACAGATCAGGGTTTTCAGCGGAGTCCATCTGATACAAATTTGTATATCAAGCATACTGGTGATGATATCTTGTTTGTGGTTGTCTATGTGGATGACCTTATCATTACTGGCAGTCATGCACATTTGATCCATGGGATCAAACAAGATTTATGCAGAACTTTTGAGATGACCGACTTGGGACTTCTTCATTACTGTCTGGGGGTTGAAGTTTGGCAGACTGAAAATCAAATCTTTCTCTCTCAGTCCAAGTATGCCAGAAATCTTGTGGACAGGTTCAGAATGCAGGATTGCAAACCAGCCACTACTCCTATGGAACCAGGGCTCAAACTTTCAGCACAGTCATCCTCTCCCCTTGTGGATGAAACGTTATTCAGGCAATTAGTGGGCAGTCTCATCTACCTTACTGCTACCAGACCTGACATCAGTTTTGCAGTAAGCTACATTTCTCGTTTCATGTCAGCTCCTAAAGCTGATCATTGGCAAGCAGCAAAGCGTGTGCTACGATATGTGCGTGGCACTTCTGATTATGGTCTCCTATACACTCGAAGTTCCAAACCTATACTCCGTGGTTACACTGATTCTGACTGGGCCGGTTCGGTTGATGACCGTAAATCTACAGCTGGGTATGTGTTTAATCTAGGATCCGGTGCTGTTACTTGGACTAGTAAGAAGCAACAGGCAGTGGCTCTCTCCTCAACAGAAGCAGAGTATCGGGGAGCAGTTAAGGCATCCTATGAGGCAGTTTGGCTTCGACGTATGCTTGCAGATATGCATGTTTCCCAGACAGGGCCTACTTCTTTGTTTTGTGATAATCAGGGAGTGCTCAAACTTGCCAAGAATCCAGTCTTTCATGAACAAACAAAGCATGTGGAAACTCATTGCCACTACATTCGCCAGCTTGTTGAAGACGGGTCAGTTCAGTTACAATATGTTCCCACAACAGAGCAGCCCACCGACATTTTCACCAAGCCTCTTGGTCCTGATAAATTTGTAAAATTCAGAGGGTCTATTGGTGTTGTAAATAGATTGAGCATTAAGGGAGGGTATTAGAATATTCCTATTTAGTATTTAATGCTCATTCCTTTTAGCTGTTGCTATTTGTAATTAGCTGTTGCTATTTGTATTCTTTTAGCAGTTTCTTAGATGAAACTGAGTGTTTCTATATTCTACATAGAAACCTGATGTTTCTATTATTGTAAATATCTCTGTATTATGATTGAGCTGTTTGCTCATTCGAAATTAATTCATTCAACATTCTTTTAAAGGAAGCTCTTCAAGAATCGATGTCCTACAAGGTCTGTTAAGGAACAACTTAAAGGTGTGTTTTAGAATATAAGCTTTGCTATAAAAGTTCTCTTCCTATAAAAGGTATGATCATTCTTCTTTTAAAATTACTTTACATTACTGACACCGTTATGTCTAGGGTTTTGAATCACAAAAATTCTTGTTAAGGTGATTAATCATTAGATTGAATCTACCCTCATTATATTATCATTGTTGTGGAACCTTAAAAAGGTTCACTATAAACCCTAACCTAAGGGTATGTCAATATTGATTGTGAAACCCTAGTCTACATAGGGTTATTGGTGAAATCTAGAAAATACTATTCTTTTGATGTTTAGGTTTTGATGGAAGCCTTAGTCCTTTAGGGTTGGTCGTATTGAAGACCTAGATCTTTAGGGTTTGATAAATTATGGTTTATAAAAGACCCTTATACTAAGTCACCTGACACGGGGATTCGGGACACATAGGATTCGGGATTCGTGGTGTCGGCTTCGGGACACGCTGACCCCCCGGAACAGGACACGTTAGGACACTTTATATATTATTTTATTAAAAATATATATATATATATATAATATATTTAATATATATATATATATATATAATATATTATATATATATATATATATATATTAAAAATTAGATATTAGCATATTTCTTACACAAATTTTAATTAATGATACAAATTTATTGATTTCAAAGTTCAAACATAGATCTTGATTCTTCATCTATAGCTATTAGCATGCATAGTACATAAAAAATTCAAATAAATGTCAGTGGTACTAGTCACATAAACATAAATGATAAACACACTGACAACTGTAGTTTTCTCATTAAGTCATCAAATCAAAATATGTTACATAGGTAGGGAAGGGAAAAGCATTAGTGCCAGGTTCAGTTCTGGCACTGAAAGCCACTGATTACACATTTCAATAGGGAAGGGACATTCTGTCGTATGGTAAACATATATCTTCCTCTTCAAGATTGAACTTCAAACCCATGGAAAGCATTTCCAAACAGATCTCTTTATCTTCAAGATTGGACTTGAAACGCATGGAATGCATTTCCAATTAGAATAGGTCCATCGGACACTGTATTAAACAGAGTCTGATGGTATGAATAAGACACAGGAATCTTAAATACAACAAATTTAGCGAAAACTAAATATATGATCCATTCAGATCATTGACGTGGCTTCCGTAATAAGTAATTGGATAGTTGTTCTCTTAGGGTTTGAGCATTTGCATCTGCAAATGGGCAGAATTGTTGCTTGTAACCCGAATCATGATGATGTGATAAGGGAACATCAGCGTGCAACTCGTCACCTTGATCAATGATGATGTTATGCAATATACAGCACACAAGGATTATTCGAGGCAATTTATGTTTGTCTGGTCGCCACATCACCCCATCGATAATTCTCCATGTTCCTTTGAACCGTGCTAACGCCCGCTCCGAGCCCTCGAAACGAATCCGCAAACCAGGACTCGTCATAAAATTCGAGACACGATTTGAAAATTCGAGACACGATTTGGAAATTCGTGGCACGTTACTGGACACGACGTGTCACAAGAGGACATGACGTGCCCTGAAATCCTGACACGAATCCGCAGAGAATCGTGTCGGATTCGACCGATTCGCGATTCGTCAAGGGTTTTGGACGAATCCGGTTTCATAGCCCTTATATTAGCTAAGATGATGTCCTAGGAATGAAACCCTAGGTATATATTCATCTGTATGATCGAAACCCTAGTCTAAATGAAATTGTTGTTTATCTATCTTTGATGCTTTGATGTTTGTGTCTTGGATTTACTTAGTAGACATTGATGAGAAATGTTAGTGCATGAATTCCTAGATATGTATATGTGAGTATGCTAACCTAATTGTTGATAGTTTGTGAATTCTAGGGTTTGTAACAAAGCCCTAGTAGAAATTTGATGTTCTAGGATATGATGATATTGTTTCCAATATGATGATTAATTCTAGGGTTTGCAACAAACCCTAATACAGTCTAAAATGCATAGTAGAATTGTTATTTGATTGAATTGTCAATATCTAAGGATTTGGGTCTCTAAGACGGAATCTAGGGTTTGTAATGGATTATAGTAGAATTTGTCATATATCTCTAGAAACAATATTGAGGCCCTAGATAGAATGAGACTAATTTCTTGATTAAGATGCTTTATGTTTTAGTCTAAGAATTGTAACAAAACCCTAGCAAGAAGTTGAAGTTTAGAAGTATGTGTCTCTTGTTGATTATGAACCTAACTAGGTTTAGGTATTTGATGCCTAAAGTCTAATGCTTCCCTTATAATACTGACATGATTTTGATATAGCTAACGTCATGCTTCTATATATTTGTTTTTGGTTGTACTTGCTATTAAAGTTTTGCAGGTACATAATCTTCAAGATAATAAAGATGTTCGTATAAGCATGATGAAGGAAGCATATGAATGATGATGATCAAGGAATGAAGCCATGAAAGCTTCTCCGATGTTATAAAAGAAGTAAGTGGTTGTTCTCCTTAAGCTAAGAGGGAGCCTGGATAGAAGAAAGAGTACATCTCCCCAGTTGAGAGGGAGGGCATATTATGATAGTCATGATAGATACCTTGAAGAAGAAATTGGAGAATGAATTGGTGTTGCTGAAGAAATGAAAGAAGAAGAAAGCTTCCGACAAATTGAATATGGATAACTTTATGACGATATTAGCAACATCCAAATAATTGAGGACCCTAAAGGTTTGTGCCTACTTGTATATTTGAAGATTGAACACTCTGGAAGCATGCTTGGACAAATGGATATATCTATTTTAGGAAGAGTTGAAGCATCTAATGGCAGATGCTTGGGAGGACATATAGTTGGCTTATGTGTGCTTAATGTCTAGATCCCGAAGAGGGAGGGTGGCATTGGTCTTGGAGCTCTAACCTTGGATACACACTGACATCCCTAGGTTGATGGTTAGTTAGTAAGCCTGATGGTACCTAGACAGGTTGAAAGCTTTAGTCCATCTTAGTCCCACCAAGATAGATAAACTTGGTCAGGTATCTAGTTTATGGCACTGAGTGTACCTAAACTCTTTGTCCATTTACTTGTATATATATATATATATATAGATAGATAGATAGATATACAAATTCCTCCCTAGTTAAGAGGGAGTGTTGAAGAATGTAACTAGGTTCAGCCTTCATAATTGTATCATGTAATATATTTGTCAAAAGATAATTTTAATATTAATAAAAATGACTTATTAAAGCATGGGTTTCGTGCTTGGGCCATCATTTTTAGGTCAAAGCCTCTATTGTAGGCTTCTAGGTTTTATATTGAGTCAATAGAGTCATTGTCAATTTTATTAGACCCTCTTGGGCTTCTAGATCGTGTAAAAGGAATTATTTTTTGAGTCAAACAGGTCATTTGACACCTCCACACCAAGTCGGCCCTATCATGATGAAGTCAGCCTACATTAAGGCAATTCGATCCATAGAAGAGGCTATATATAGAGAGGCAATTCGATACATTTACACCACTCACAAAATAAGTTCGATACACAAGAAAGAGAGGCAGAAAAAGAAAGAAGTTGCTAGAGAAGGAAGAAGATTGCAGGGGAAGACAAAATCAAAGTTTTGGGCCATCTATCTCTCACACGTGCAAAGTTACTAGGCATTTAATGGGGTTGAAAATCTGAATTTGACTGCAGGTCGAAGTTATGTTGCAGGGGAGGCAGAAATTATGTTGTTGCAGGGTCGAGACTCGAAACTCTAGGTTGAAGTTGTTGTTGGGAAGTATCATTTGGAGAAGAAGGAAGGGATAACTTGATGGTTGGAGGAAGTCTGTGTCTAGGTCAAACAGTCTTGGAGTATCTCATCTTGTCTTTGAATCAAGTGAAGGAAGAGTTTTGACTAGGTTTTCTCCTCATAGGGGTTTTTCTCTAGTTGTGCGCCTACATCTTGTGTCTCTTGTTTTAATGACCTTCATACACATATAATTTGGTAGTTTCTTGATGAAAGATAAACTAAATAAGAAGTAAAAGAAGCCAAAATAATTCACAATTAATTATCAAGAAAGAGGAATCAAACCCTAAATCCTACTAGCATTGATTTCTCAACACTTCCCCAGCACTTCTCTCTACAACTTAGTTTGTGACTAGCTTCAAAACAATTAAGGAGAAGGGTCTCACCTAGAATAGGCATTTAACTAAAAAAACTAAAACCTTGCATTCCATATTTAGAATAAATCCTGCATTTCATCTAGCATAGATCTTTCATCTCATCTTTGTAGTAACTATCTATCCGGTAACTTGACATATTAATCTTTATTGTGCAAGTATTTCTTAATTTTAAGGCACTGGTCTTTCACTGATATATCTTAGGCATCTAATTTGGTTGTGCTCAATAATCGTGCTTGCCATATAATTTCACATCAAGTTGCTAAGATATTCATTTGTATTTCGTAAACTTGTTGATCCTCAACAAGTTCCCCATCCATTTCACTGTTAGGGACTACCCCCCTTAGCCCACTTGGGAGATGTCTTAAACAGAGCAAGTATGGATCAAAGTGACAACCCCTACTATAAGCATTGCATCTTGGGTGTACACTTTAGGCAACAACAAGATCCATGTCAACACAGTGGATGATGAAAAGGATGCCACATCATCACTACAATTTCCACATCAACATTTTGCACATTTGTGAACATATGGAGCATGAATGAGCCACCTGGAGGAATATTCTCACACATGTTGGGGGTTAGAGGTAGTTATGAGGTAATTTAAGCACGTATTTTGAGGGCAGCCAGAATCGAAGGCAGTTATCTTTCGACAGTATCAAATATTCAGTCAAATCAATACCATTGGACGTAGAATGGCTACAAGATTTCCAAAATGAAATCATAATAGAAAATTTGGAAAGAAATCGTTAATTTCTTTAAACCCAGTTACAAATTTATCATCTCAACAAATAATCACAGATCTAAAATAAAAAATTCTTTCTAATCTAATTCGTAACAATAAATATTTTGGATTTTTAACCAAATAAACATATGAAGCAAAAATACACGAAAACGAATCACATGCGACTAAGAATAACACAGATATACCCTAAAAACCCCAATATGGGTAAAACTAGCAAACGATGGGCTTATTATTCAACTTCATATATATATATATATATATATCTTACAAGAAGTCACTTCAGCAAATACAAAGCAAAAGATCTCAGCCTTCTCTCTCACTATGTCTTTGCTCGATCCACACATGCAACCCAGTAGAAAACCATTTGCACACAAGGAAAACTTAGCCTCATGACCCAAAAGAAAACTCGGCCTACTCGTTTTGAAAAACTTGATCCAAGATAACTCAGCCTCTACGTTAATGTTGCTTGCTACATGACTTGATCTAGCTTTTACTCGTTGTTGCTACCAAATACTACGCTCCACTAAATCCCAACTCGTGCCAATCAATTGTATCTCTTCTTTGGCTCAAAGCTCCTATTAAAAAGATCAAACCTGAATCTCAAGCAAAATCCCTACTCTCAATAGTTGAGATTAGATCTCGACTCACTAAGATCTATGGCTACAATTTAATCTATTGTTGACTTCGAATTTTTAGTAGAAAGGTAACCAACAATTGAATTAGATTGTATTCTAAAGTCTTGTCTTAGAAAATCCATTAATTAACTGTCATAGTGTAACCAATGCGGGCGATCATCTTTGTAGTCTGTTGCTTGAGCCATTTCCAACATAGTTTGTTCGCCACACGCAACCACTGTTGAAGCCTTCGTCGTTGCCCCACACGACCACCATAACCCCACCACGTTCCACAAGTGCCGCCAACAGACAACGATTGCATTAGAGCCATCAGCCCCGCTAATTTCTTTCTGCATCAAGCACGAGCCACCACAACCTGGCCACGTCCCTTGGGCCTTCCATCAAGCACCCCAATGTAATCTCTATTATACCCATTCTCCCGCTCGTCGTCATCGCCTAACAATAGTCTCGATGTTCCGGCAGTCTATCTCCCACTCTTGTTTCTCTCCGACCCGTCGTTACAATGGTACTTGTCGCAACGGGACTTCTGATAGTCGATCGGTCGATTCTTGGCCACCACCACACTTATCACAACCATCGCCATTACGCCACCTTCTTTGTTGCCTGTCACGGTCATCACAACTTGCTTAGCAATTACCTCAGGCGTAGATCGAAATATCGCTTGAAGAGACGTGACTGGTATTGCTTCCTTAGTCATACCACTGTTTCATTAATCTAGGGCATAATATCATACACCTTACTATCTTATTTTCAGCCAATTTCAACCAATCGACTTGTTAGTTAAGATATTAAATGAGGCAAACTTATATAAGTAATACATTTGGGGGGATTTTAAATAAGTCAAAAGGTGACTTTAGAAAGAAAAAAATAATAATAATTAAATTATTTAATTTGAAGGAACCCTTATCCTATAATACAAGATGTTCAAGAAAAAAAAGGAAGAAAAATACAAGGGGGATATTAATAAAAATAAAAATAAAAAACCCTAATTCAATTCAAAATTTCTAATCACAGTTATTAAGGGAATTTTAAACGAAGATGAGCTCCATGAATAAGTTAACATTTTGGAATAAATGTCCATTTTGTCAAAACGAAATTGGATATACATATATTCAAAAAAAAGTGCCATTTACGTTGTCCAGCGTGTGGAAGATAATTTAGTACCGAAGAGCATCAAGGTAATACACAGACACAAATAAAAATATTAGAGGAAGAATTCACAAAGCTTGAACAAAAAAACAATGCTTCGAAAAAGAAATATAAAGATCTCGAAGACATATTTTACAATAAGTCAAAAGAAAAGGACGAGGAAATTTTGCGCCTAAGGGACCATAATCAAAAATTACTTGAACAAATCAAGAAGTCCAAGGTTAAGAAGCAAAAATTAAAGCAAGGAAATGAAAATTCTATGAAGCAGTTCAACGAGCATATATGGAAGAAGGAAGAAGAAAATTTGCACTTAAAAACCCTTAACCAAAGGTTATTAGAACAAATAAAAGATTTGAAGCATGAAAAACGTAAACATAAGATTGATGAACCAGAAAATAAAGAACTCATACATCTCAAAAAACATAATCAAAGTCTACTCACTCAAATTAAGAAACTTAAGGATGATAAGAAATCATTAAAAAACAAATTAGAAGAATTTCTCACGAAGGAAGTATTGAAGTCATTAGATGTAATAGTTCACGTTGAAGATAAAGGAACAAATACCAATCCAATCAATATCATAACTCAAGAAACGGATGAACCTACTGAGGTGAAGATGTACTCAGAAGTTGCATTTCAAATGCCAGAGATTTCAAGTGAACATTTTATAACCAACTCAACTACATCAGTACCTAAAGTAAATCAGGAAATTGCCACAAACATGTTAAAGGTCGGTCAAACAAGAAGAACTCATCTACATCTAAATCACAAGAATAGACACCTCAATCAATCTGCAAATCTCTATCACTCAAAACATAAACAGCAAATTTATGTTCCTAGGAATACTGAAGTTTGTTGAATTCAATCCTGTGATAACAATTCACTACAAATTTCCAATCACCGGAAAGTTCCACAAAAGATTAATCTAGGATGGTTAGATCCATTCTCAGTCAAACAATTTTGTTTGTCACTATGTTAAGTTAAGGTATGTTCTATGCTTATAACATTTTACTTATCTTTCTTATTATTATCCACTTATTAGCAATCACATGTGCATAAAGTAAAGTGTAGATAGAACATTAATCGATCGATAGAAAACAAGCCAAGACAAGAGACACAAGATGTGGCGGCTAGCCAGGGACAAACCCCAATGTGGGGAAACCCTTTGATCAAATCTTCCTTTATCTCCAACAATCCAGCAAAGAGAAATAATACATAAATCTGATTTACATCAGCAGTAGCAAACCCTAGATCAGCCCCAAAGCAAGGCAAACAATATCTCACAAACCGACCATCGAATCGGCTTGATTCCACCACCAAAAAATGCGGCCTTCAGAGGAGATCCAGATGAACCTATAGCGCAGCTGAGAGAGGCAAATTGATGGTCAACGTTGGTCAAAATTCGGTTTTGCAATTGCAGCCCTAAAACCTGCACCTTCCTTCCACATGTGTGAGACAAAGTCTATTTTCTACATAGTGGAGAAGAGCCTCTTTTCTGCGCAGGAGAGAGAGAGAGAGAGATGTGATGAGATGAGTGAGTGCAAAATGAGGAAAAGTAACTTGTATTTATACACAATTGTTGATGTTTGAATAGATGCAGCTATTGGGCTTCTGAGCCTACATGAGTTGTAGGTCGGATTGATAATTATTCCATAATCAAAATAAATTCATATCTCCATAAATACTTATCGAAATCAGATGATCTTTAGATCAATCCTACACCTCTCGACAAGAAGAATCTAATAAAAATATTATCAGCCATGAATAAGATGACCCACATGGAGTTTGGCCCTAGTTGCCAATTTTAACACTCCCTCTCAGCTAGGGAGAACTCCATCTACAATTTGTCTGTCGGTCGCTACTATTCATCCATCAAATGCACTGCCCTGTATAGCTTGACCCCTGCTCTGTTCTGCCTATTCTGCTCTGTTTTGACTGCTCCGCTCTTGTTCTGTTCTGCCCTGTTCTGATCTGCTCTGTTCTACTCTGCTCTGCTTTGTCTGAATTATGAAGAGGAAGAAATGACCGAGGATGTATCATACTGACTCAAAGTCAATCTCAGAGTATGTACCACCGGTCCCAGACCAGTCTCAAACAACCCGAACTCAGCATCATAGAGGGTACAACTCCTACCACTGGTCCGAGACCAGTATCATCCTCCACTAACTCAAAGTCAATCTCAGAGTGCGTACCACTAGTCCCAGACCAGTCTCAACCCACCTGAAGTCAGCGTCATAGTATGTACCACTCCAACCACTGGTCCCAGACCAATCTCAACTGACCCGAAGTCAGCGTCATAGTGGGTACAACTCCTACCACTGGTCCCAGATCAATGAATGTCATCCTAGCATAGGGAGTACGGTAGATACAGCAATGTGTCCATCGGTACTACTATGGTCCCTATCCTTATTTCCCTGCTCATTGATCAGATGAGAGGTACTTCCCATGAGTTCCAAACTGCATGGGTAAGATGCCTTGACAGAAGAACTTTATCAATCCTATCCTCACAGGAGAACTAATCATCATGCTACATAAACGCCATGGAGAACACATCATCCAGGCCTCACAGGAGAACTAATCATCTTGCTATATAGTTGTCATGGAGAACACATTATCCAGACCTCACAGGAGAACCAATCATCCTACTACATAGTTGTCATGGAGAACACATCATCCAGACCTCACAAGAGAACCAATCATCCTGCTATATAGTTGTCATGGAGAACACATCATCCAGATCTCACAGGAGAACCAATCATCCTACTACATAGTCGCCACGGGGTGTACATGTATACCACCAGGGGATGGTTAATCACCCTGTGGTCATATGTCGCTCGAAGAAGTACCCCACACCCCCCGGAGCTCCCAGAGCTCAATACATCATACAGGACGCTCATCAGAGGGCCTTTGAACAACACCAAGTTGTTCTCGGAAAAACAGGAATTTGACTTTCCCTAGGGGCTTTGTCAGAATGTCGGCGACCTGTTCATCTGTACCAATATGTTGGAGCCTTATAGCTCCCCGCTGCATTATATCTCGAATATAGTGATACCTGATATCAATATGCTTGGAGCGATTATGAAATACAGGATTCTCTGACAAACGAATCCCACTCTGGTTGTCACATAGGATCATGGTGGTATCCAATGTAAATCCAAATAGCTCACTGAAGAGCTTTCGCAACCAGACTACCTCACAGGAGGCCATGCTAGCAGCAATATACTCTGCTTCGGCAGTACTCAAAGCCACCGACTTCTGCTTCCTACTCATCCAGGATATCAAAGTAGATCCCAAGGAGAAACAGCACCCGAAAGTGCTCTTACAGTCCTCCACATTGCCTGCCCAATCAGCGTCAAAGTATCCAAGTAGTCTCACATCTCCGGCAATGTATCTTAACCCATAAGTAATTCTCCCACGAAGATATCTAACAAATTCTTGGCACCAATCCAATGTATGTGGTGAGGTTCAACCATATGTTGACTTAACGTGTTGACATTTGAATCATATATCTGGACGGGAGTCCACTAAGAACATTAATGCTCCGACGACTTGCCGATACTCGTTGGCATTTCGTAAAAAAGGTCCAGCAGCATTACCGCTTAACTTTTTGAAGTCAAGCTCCATCGGGGTAGTTACAGGCTTACAGTCCACCATACCGAATCTTTCCAATATCTTCACCATATATTTTCCCTGAGATAGGAAAATTCCCCCTAGCTTCTGCCACATTTCAAGTCCTAGGAAATAGTGCATTGGTCCTAGGTCCTTCATTTCAAATTCAGAAGCCAACTCCCTCTTACATTTGTGAATGAGAGGGTCTGCAGTTGCACCTGTTAGAAAGAGGTCATCCACATACAGCACCAATGTGAGAGGTTTGTCATCTTCAACTTTAAAGTAAAGGTTAGGATCGGCTTCACTCCTAGTGAATCCCAGCTTCATCAAGTAGTTATCAATCCTCTCATACCATGCTCAAGGTGCTTGCTTCAACCCATAGAGAGCCTTCATCAACCTGCATACATGAGATTTTCGATCATAAATCTCAAATCCTTCGAGTTGCTCCACGTAGACCTCTTCTTTGATTGAACCATCCAAGAACGTGGTCTTGACATCCATCTGATGTAGGTTCCATCCTTGTGAAGCCGCAAGGGCTATGATCGAGCGGATGGTTGTATATCTGGCAACAGGTGCAAATATCTCATCATAGTCTATATCTTCCTTCTGGGAGAAGCCACAAACAACAAAACGAGCCTTATACTTTTCCGTACTTCCATCTGTTGCATGCTTTATCTTGTAAAGCCATTTAGAAGTGACAACTGTCTTGTCCTGGGGTCTGGGAACTACTTCCCAGACATCATTCTTCATAATAGACTCATATTCTTCAGTCATAGCATCCTTCCATACTTTATGCTTGACGACATCTGAGAATGATGAAGGCTCATTTCGTATGATCATGCTCATGATGGTCAAGTATCCCTGATACCTATTAGGTTTCTTACTTTCACAGAAGGTTCCTCAGGTTGCAACATGTCCTTCAGCATCATCAAGTAGCCCCCTAAGCCATGAAGGCCTCTTCCTAGAAGAGGAAGGCTCATGTGGAGGGGGATCAATCGGATCCATGGGTTCTTCCACATCAAGCATTGTTTCATCACCCTTTTCCTTCAGTTCCCTGGTGTCGGCTTCTTGAGAGCTCCTTAAAGTCGGAAGATTGTCCACCTTGCTGAGAGCCATATCTTCGTCAAAGGTGACATCATGACTAATCATGACATCCCTTTGACAGACTACATAGATACTATAGCCCTTAGTATTTTCTCCATAGCCCACGAAGATTCCTTTCTTTCCAGATGCACCCAATTTATTCCTTTTCTCTTTCAGCACATGAAAATATACAGGGCTTCCAAAAATTCTAAAATGAGATGCGTCAGGTTTCTTACTGGTGAACATTTCCTCGGGAGTCTTGGAACCCAATGGTAGATGAGGGCATCGGTTTTGTACATATACGGCGGTGTTTGCAGCTTCGGCCCATAGAAACTTCGGAAGTCTTTGATCATGAAGCATGGCACAGACCGCTTCCACAATCGTATGGTTCTTCCTTTCCGCCACACCATTTTTCTCAAGAGTGTATAGTGTAGTAGTCTTCCTCTTAATGCTAGCCTCTTTACAAAAATCATGGAACTCGTTAAATTCATATTCAATCCCATTATCAGTCCTTAAGACTTTGATCTTCCTTTTGGTTTGATTCCTGATCAAGGCTTTGAATTGTCGAAACCAAGAGAACACTTCATCCTTCTTTTTCAAGAAGTATATCCACGTCTTTCGAGAATAGTCATCTGTAAAAGTAAGGTAATATGAATATCCTCCCAAGGAGTTTACAGGCATCATACCAGATATGTATGAGTGAACCAATTGTAATATATCGGAGGTCTTGCTTTGGCTTGAGGAGAATGGTTCCCTTTTGAGCTTTCCTTCAGCACATCCCATGCATACACCTTCTTTCTCTACTCGGAATTGGGGCATCCCTGTTACCATTTCTCTTACATCAGGTAGAGCTTTATAATGAAGGTGGGCAAACATCCAATGCCAAAGTTCGGACTAAAGAGATGTGTCACAAGACATGACACCCAGCGGACTTCCACCGACTTGATATAATGAATCAACTCGAAACCTAAGAGTGAAGACATCTTTAACATTATTTTTCCATATATGTACCTTGCCATCGTTGAAGGTTACCTTGTAGCCTTTGTCTTCCATTGTCAAGATGGACACCAAGTTCTTTTTGAGGTCAGGCACATATAATACACCCTGTAAGTGGATTGTATTACCTTGATTCAATTTGAGAGAGACATTGCCTACACCTTTCACAAGATATTTCATATTATCTCCAAGGACAATTTCCAGGTTAGTTTCTTTCTCTATCAGATTATGGAGAACTTCTTTGTAACCAGTGAAGTGCCTTGAGGCACCACTATCAATGAGCCAAATTCCCATGGAGTCCGAAGGAGCAGAGGTAGATAGAGCAGCTGGTAGATAATATTCATCCTGCTTATTTCTCAGAAACAAAACTTGATTTGCATCATTAACTTTAAATAAACTCACCAGTCTATCATAGATTTCCTTGGAGGTGAACTGCTTGTCGATAAAGTCCCGGATGATCTTCTTTGTTTTGACTTCTCTGGTTTTCCATTTGTTCCTGGAAGCGGCGGATGCATTTGATGGAGGGTCAACAATATTGCCTCTCACATGATCCAACACTCCTTGATCTTCCAAGGTTAGATCAATAGACATCTTCCATCTGTGATAGTCAACTTTGTCACGAAGCTTGTCTTCGGCAGGGAAGAGTGTTGAGGACCCCATAGTTCTTTTAGGATAGCCTTGCCAATCTTCTCTTCGGTGATTGCTCTTGCTCTTGCTCAGGCTTTGTCTTCACCTCAGCTCCGATACCATGTTAAGTTAAGGTATGTTCTATGCTTATAACAGTTTACTTATCTTTCTTATTATTATCCACATATTAGCAATCACATGTACATAAAGTAAAGTGCAGATAGAGCATTAGACGATCGACAGAAAACAAGCCAAGACAAGAAACACAAGATGTGGTGGCTAGCCAGATACAAACCCCAATGTGGGGAACCCTTTGATCAAATCTTCCTTTATCTTCAATAATCCAGCAGAGAGAAATAGTACATAAATCTGTTTTACCTCAGCAGCGACAAACCCTAGATCAGTCCCAACGTAGGGCAAACAATATCTCACAAACTGACCGTCAGATCGGCTTGATTCCACCACCAAAAAATGCGACCTTCAGAGGAGATCCAGATGGACCTACAGCGCAGTTGAGAGAGGCAGACTGATGGTCAACAATGGTCAAACTTCGGTTCTGCAGTTGCAACCCTAAAACTGCACCTTGCTTCCACATGTGTGAGAGAGAGTCTCTTTTCTGCGCAGTAGAGAAGAGCCTCTTTTCTGCGCAGGAGAGAGAGAGAGAGAGATGTGATGAGATGAGTGAGTGCAAAATGAGGAAAAGTCCTCCTGTATTTATACACAACTGTTGATGTTTGAATAGATGCGACTGTTGGGCTTCTGAGCCTACATGGGTTGTAGGTCAGCTTGATAATTATTCCATAATCAAAATAGATTCATATCTCCATAAATACTTATCAGAATCGGATGATCTTTAGATCAATCTTACACCTCTCGACGAGAGGAATCTAATAAAAATATTATCAGCCATGAATAAGATGACCCACATGGAGTTTGGCCCTAGTTTTCAATTTTAACAAGAGGATCATATTGTCTTGTATCAAAGAAGATGATATTCCTGAGACGAGAAGATATTCAAAACAGGAAAAGAGATCCAGCCCTTTCATCAATAAGCTTTGAGGACGAAGCTTTTTGAAGAGGGGCAATGTGATGAATATAATTTATATAAAAATAATAAATGTAAATATAAACAATAATAATAATAAATAATGATTAATTAGTAACTAGTTAATGAAAAGGTATGTCCCTAAGGACATAACCATTGGTGAAGTGGTACTTGCCTAGGGTATATAAGGAGGCGCTCACCCTCATTGTAAGCATATCACATCAATTATTTTATACAATATTCAATATACAATTATTGTCCTACGATGGATGTCTTTGTCTTCGAAGTATTTTAAAGCATACTCCACTGTGTATACAAACCTTGTTCGTTACACATAGGAGATAACTAAGGTGACTCACTGCATGTCATGGCACCTGATCCATGCAGAATCACCTTCCAAGCTACTTAGTGAGGAAGGTGTTCTACACAACACTCAACTCATCTGTGAAGTACACAATTTTTCCCTTCATCAAGGCCTTCGTCAAGATGTATGCTACGTGCTCGTCTATGGGAATGTACTGCAACTTTAATAAACCCTTCTACACAATCTCTGATGAAGTGATACTTGATCTCAATATGCTTCGACTTGTCATGGAATACTAGATTCTCAAAGAGTTTAATACAACTTTGATTATCACAACGAATGATAGTCAAATTTAGCTCCTGATCAAAAAGCCCAACAAGGAGTTTTCAAAGCCAAATAGCCTCTCATGTTGCCATACTGGCAAGCCATGTACTTGGCCTCTACAAAACTTCGTGCAACTGACCTCTGCTTCTCGTTGTACCAAGAGGTTGCTCCTGATCCCAAACTAAAATTGCACCCAAAAGCGCTCTTTATGTTAGTTGTATTGCCTGCCCAATCTGCATCAGTGTACCCCTCCAGCTTCACTCCATCCTGCTGAGTGTACCTCAACCCATACTCAATTGTGCCTCAGAGATATCCCAAAACATGCTTTGCAATTACCCAATGTACTCGCTTAGGCTCTACCATAAACTAACTGAGTGTGTTCACTACAAAACAAATGTCTAGCCTGGTGTTGAACAAATACATGAGAAAGCCAATCAATTGCCTATACAAGGTAAGGTCCATTGCCTTTGATCTAGAAGTATCGATCTTCTTCCAATTGGTCAGAAGTAGCGTAGCGATGGTTCTGCAGTCCTCCATCCTGAAATGCTTCAACATCTAACTATGTATTTCCCTTGTCCAAGGAAAATCTCTCCCTCTCTCTGCCACACCTCCAACCCCAGAAAGTAGTGCATCAGCCCCAAATCCTTCATCTCAAACTCTTCTGCAAGATCTCGCTTGCAATGCGTTATGAGCTCCTCAGACCCTATGAGAAACAAGTCATCAACATATAACACCAATATGAGAGGCTCACCCTTCACCTGAATGTAGTACAAGTTCAGTTCTGCCTCACTTTTGGTGAAGCCCACGCTTTGCAAATAATTGTTAATCCGTGCATAACACGCTCTGGGAGCCTGCTTGAGCCCACTCAGTGCTCTACTCAGCCTACACATATGGGAATCCCTCCCATGCACCTTGAAACCCTCTGACTGCTCTATGTCGATGTCTTCCTTAACAATACCATTGAGGAAGGTCATCTTCATGTCCATCTGTGAATCCTCCAACCCATCTGCACTACTATTGTAATGATAGCACTAATGGATGAGTATCTGGCTACTAGACCAAAGGCCTCATCATAATTGATCCCTTCCATCTGCGAAGGGCCCTTAGCCACAAACCGAGCTTTAAACTTCTCCATGCTGCCATCCGCAACATGCTTGATCTTGTACACCCATCTGAAGCCAACCACTGACTTTCGCATTGGTCGTGGCCCAACCTCCCATACGTTGTTCTTCATAATGGAAGAATATTCTTCCACCATGGCATCCATCCACAACCTGATGTTTGGACGCCTCCTAAAAGCTAGCAGGTAAAGCCTCAATCAGTTCACCCATCAATGCCATATACCCGAGATAGCGCTCAAGGGCCTTACTCTACCTGACTGAATATCTCAGAGTACCAACATACTATGAGATCTCCCTCAAAATCTACTCTATCCACTCGGCCTTCTTCCTCCCTATGCTTGGAGTGTAAAGTTGGGTGTGAGGAATACCCTATTCCTCATCCCAATCTCTCTACTCGACCTGCTCGCTTTCCTCGCCAACTTGTGAGACTGTGGTCTAAGGAATCTGTGGTAACTTGACCTTTGTTTTCTACTCCTTCCAACCACAACTATAGAACTCATGTTGCCAGACTTCAAAAGAGCCCTCTCTTCTTCAAATTTCACATCCCTGTGCACCATTGTCTTCCTGGGAACATGAATGTAAACACGATAAGCTTTTGAAGTCTCACTATACCCACAAGGATACCTTTCTCTGCAATAGGTTCCGACTTGGTCATTTTTTCCTTGAGAACATGGCAATATACAAACCACCCAAAGATGCAAATGTGCCCCAAATTCCGTTTCTTCCTTGCAAACACCTCCTTTAGTGTTAGTATGCCCAACACCTTGTATGGGCTTCTATTCTGCAACTATATGACAATGTTGCAAGCTTTTACTAGTTACCCACCAAAAGTGGGTAACCATAGCAGAACTTTTCTCCTATTCATCTTCTTCCAGTCGACAACCAACAACCCCTGAAAACCACCTTGTAACCGATTTGATGTGCCCCTTTATCTCCACCACCTGCATCAGTCGTGTGTTTCCTCGCCCATCTATCAAGAGCACATGTTAGAAGGTGGGAAATACGACCCAAAAGATATGTTTTTCATTGTGCAGTCAAGTACTTATGCTTGGTTTTCATTTGGGCATTTGGCATGGATTATTGGGTGACTTGGAAAAAGGAAGGGCTTTATCGTGATTTTGTTCTCTCACCTTAACTGGGGGGTTAATCTTCAATCCTAGTCTAGTGGGACCTCCCCTATTGGCCCATGGATTGAGGAAGGGCACTACTTGGGAAACATCGATTAAGATAACGCAGTCTCGTTTTCTCGTTCCATACTTACCACTTCTCTCCATACATTATGAGCCCTATACTCCATCTCCCATCTCTAGGTACACATGACCATGGGTCCGTTAGGTTATAGCATACCCCCCCTTGTCCGCATATTTGGGTCAGGCCTGGAAACCTTGCTCTAGGAGGTTGATGCAAGTAAAAGAAAAGTGAAAAGCATATCATGGCCACAAACAAGAAACGAAAAAAACAAAAAATAAAATTATAAAATGTGAAATATGGTCGGGACATTAACATTAGCACTTGGGAAAAAGCCAAGCATGAGCTCTACCCCTTATCATTAAGGCCATCACTTGCTTCCTAGGGCCAATCTTGCCCTACGATATCATAAAAGGAACACTTGCATGTCCCAATCCCTGTTGGGAGATGAACTGCCCCACCAATAAGGGGATGATTCACTGCTGCACATCATTCACAGCATGCTCTCATTTCCTAAAGCTTTGAGCAGTAATACAAAGAAAAATCAGAAGAAAAAAAAAAAGCAAAAGGCAAATAAAGAGGGGTGGAAAAGTCGCGGTAACTCATGCAACCACGATTGCTCCCTCCTCACATTTATACACCCAATATGTGGACTTCCTCATTATTGCTACCCCTTTGCCCATGGCATTTGACTGATGAGACCCATTTTGTGCCCCAAACACAAAACTGAGGTCCACAGGATGATTTGCATGGAGATTTAGGGGCCAACCCCTAGATCTAGATTTTCGGAGTCCTCTACTCTCAATTGGCACTTATGAAACCCAATTGGACAAAAGGGCCAAAATCTAGCATCTATGCCCTAAACATTAGAGTGGGCCTAATGGTTAAGAGCATGTGTTTCCTCCTAAGAGGTCACAGGTTCAAAACCAAAGGGGGGTAGAGTATGTATGCCTTCGTGGACTTAGCAGTCAAATCGCTGCGCGGAGGTGGGTCCCTTGTCCCACAAACAAGGGGGTCTCATACACCAATTTGGTGTCTGGCTTGGCTGTGACCTTAAAAATGGATATTATTATTATTATTATTATTAAAAAATTAAATCAGACATTCTATAAAAATATCGAGATTTTCAATTTATTCATACATTCAAATAATTGGGATGCAGAAGAATACTTGGTTATCTATTTGAAGGTGTTTCGGGTTAGTTGTTGCTCCCACTCCCGCTACCAAATCGACTCTTTCCTCCCAGCCTATCTGGGGATCCGTCTATCTGTTCCCCAAATCCAAAAGACTTCGTATTTGAGGTCTTCTTACCCCCGTGCCCAAAACCCCAAGAACAATTACTCAAATATCAAATTCCCCTCCACAGATTCACTTTGTCCCTCTGTCTATTACTTCTTTGTCAAACCTCCTTTGACTTCGCTTCCTGGTAAGACTCCGAAAATCCTCCAAATTTTCCCAAATATTTTCCTCCCTTTTACCTCCTAGGCTCCTTCGCTTCTCCTTATATCTCTAAACCTCATTGCTTCAGCACCAAGATTTTTATTAAAATATCATTTCCTTGACTTATCGGTCATGAATGTCTGTGATGACATTTATTTTTTTTAGGCGGTCCCCATTAACAATTATCCTATAATATTAATCACCTTATCCGATTTAATTGAATTGAGTCGGTTCACAAACTATTTTAATTAAATAAAACTATTAGTAAGATTTAAACATTATTTTCTTGTTGGTGAAAACGTATTTTAATATATATTTATTTATTTATTATATCCCTATATATTTTTAAGTTGTATAAAAGAACGATGTGTTATTTGTAAGATGTATATAAAGATTGAATGAAAAGTTTATTTAATAGCTTTACTTAATTAATAATTATATTAACTCATTCATCTATAATTAGACCGTCATCATAGCCACTTAGTATATATACATATATATTTTTCTTTTGAATAATGTATTAGTTATATATTATGATGGTGGTACACACATTAAGTACCCCACTTGATATATACTTAGAACTTTCAATAATTAATTTGTTTATCCTTTACATGGAAATTTTCATAATAAGTTAGTATGTATACTAGCGCAGTGCATGCGATGCATGCATATGTAGCTATCATATGCATGCCTCGTATGCATGTTAATAATTATGTTCTATTCATAATTCGAAACAGTCATTACATACAACCCCCTTCAAAAAACTTCGTCCTGAAGTTAGGGTTTTTATCGTATATCAGTAATCATTTTAGTGATAAGTATATTCATGTTAGGATTGTGTATCGAGGTTAAATTCTTGTTTAATGTGAGGACTCTTCAAAATTTGTGTTTTGAACACTTATAGTTTTACAACCTTAATAGTCATGCCTTACCCTAATTGTTTCTCAAGCTATTCCTATCCTATCCTTCCTAATCTCTTCCGTTTCCATCCTATCAGTCCTCTACTAGAATATGCCATGGCATCAGCTATACTGATCTAACCATTCATAAACCTCAAGGGTGATAGCGTCGACTATATCAACTTAATTTTCTAGTAGGCATTTGACAGTTATCATCACACGTATAGGGGAGCGTGACTTGCATAGTCCTCCCATGACTCCAAGTTTTGGAGAATAAGCGATGGGCAACACCTCCACCCCTCCTAGTAGGGCTAGGATCAACACCCTATCATGGAATCTTATTGAGCTTCAATTGTTCTTAGGGTTTTGTTATCATGTGGTCAGTTTGATAACGATACTATCTACAATGTAAACACTTGTCCCCACATTATAACATATGCATCAATATATTCAAAACAAATTGTATTCAAATAACATAATTTGTGCATTCCAAATATGTTGCTATCTATGATATTGATCTATGTTTATATAAAATATTTGGCTATGTTTAGCCAACACATCCGTAATTTCACTCTCATATTAAGTAGTAAAGTGTAGTCATTCTTTTATTTGCATCTTATAAAAATAAAATTAGAGACATCACATCTATAACATAATTCATATTAGTATCATGTACCAACAATGTTAAACAAATAATAGACTTCATATTGGTATCCATGTATCGATGATGTTAAGCAAATAACATATTTCATATTGGTATCCATGTACCAGCAATGTTAAGTAAATAATTTGAAATTATTCTTATGTGTAATCCTTCATAGTTATAGAAGACTTCAACATAATAGTATCTCGCCAAGATAAAGTAAATATATACAATAAGATTTTAAGTATTTCAAAATCAAAACAAGTAGGGGAATTTCTGGCATATGGCCTCTTTTTCTTCCCAAGTAGTTGATTCAGGACTCTACTTGTCCCACTGGACCTTAACTTGGTCTACCAAGCAGTTCTTGAGTTGTCGAACCCTACATTCCAGTATACATAATGGTTCAACCAAAATAGTTCCCTTGTCCTATACATATAATTCCTTCAATTGAAACTTATGAGATTTGTCAGCTATATATGTCTTAATACAAATACATGAAAAACATTATGAACTTTATGTAAGTGGGGTGGCAGTGCAAGATGATAGGCGACAAGTCCAACTTTTCCAGAACTTGAATGGCCCCAATAAATTGGGGTGACAACTTTGTTCCTTTTTCTAAATGGAAAGTGCTTTTGTTTGGTCTGATGTAGATGAAAACCCAATCCCCTACTTCATAATTCCTATATGTCCTGCGAGCATCGACATAACTCTTTTGTCTATCATGTGCCTCCTTTAACAGTTGTCTAATTTGTTTTACATGTTCTTCCATCTCTTGAATTAATTTTGGCCCCACTATCACTCGGTCCTCTAACCTGTCCCAACTTAACGGTGTTCTGCAAGGTCTGCCATATAATGCTTCAAATGGAGGCATTCTGATTGAACTGTGGTGACTGTTATTGTATGCAAATTCAACCAAGGCAAGTACTTTTCCCAATGTGTTTGTTGATCCATAACGTACATTCTTAGCATATCTTCTAGTACTTGGTTCACCCTTTCTATTTGCCCATCAGTCTCAGGATGATAAGCTGTACTTAAATTTAGTTGAGTTCCTAAAGCTGACTGCATACAAGTCCAGAACATTGAAATGAATCGTGTATCTTTATCTGATATGATCTTCTTAGGAATTCCATGAAATCTAATGATTTCATTTATAAATACTCAAGCTACATCAATAAACTCATAAGTATCTCTTACGAGAATAAAATGAACATTTTTCATTAGTTTATCCACCAAAACCAAAATGGAATTGTGTCTTTGTGTGGTAAGAGGTAGCTCGACAATAAAGTCCATAGAAACCACCTCCCATTTAGTCATGGGAAATCGTGAGGTTGCAAGAGACCCATTCGGTGATGATGGTTAGCCTTCACTTGCTAACATTCAAGACATTTTGAAATGAATTGGACAATATCGAGCTTCATGCCTGCCCACAAGAAGAGTTTTTGTGTATCAACATATATTTTGTTTATACATGGATGCACACAATATGATACTCTATGAGCTTCCTTAAGAATGTGTTTCAGAGATCCCCACTATCGAGATGTACATCCTTCCACGGAATTGCAAAAGTCCATCATCCTCTAGTTCAAACCCCTCAAACTAAGGTTCTTTTGAATTTTTACTATTAAGCCCGGATCTCACTCTTAAATACCAACTGTCTTCTAAGAGATGTTCTAACACTCACTTTCTCAAGTTTGCATCGATAGGTACGAGGAAAAAGATCATTGATCTGCCACTTAGAGCATCTACTACTAGATTCTCTTTCCCTTTAATGTATGAAATTCCAAAGTCATATTCACTTAAGAATTCACTCCATCATCTTTGCCTAGCATTCAAGTCCCTTTGAGTAAACAAATATTGCAAACTTTGGTGGTCACTTTTGAGCATAAAGCTTCTCCCTACAAGGTAGTGTCTCCATACCTTCAACGTTAATGCTATAATGGCCAACTCTAAATCATGTGTAGTGTAGTGTTCTTCATCAGGTTTTAACTTCTTGGAGGCATATGTTATTACTCCTCTATCTTGTATTAATACTACACCTAATCTTTGCTTGGTTGCATCAATACATATAGTAAAATCTTTGTCCATATCAAGCATTCGCAAGAGAATACCATGTGATATTCCTCGGCCCTCTCATAATTGACTCCTTTACGTTGGAGGGTTGTGATAGCCTTCGCAATTTTTGAGAATCCCTCTACAAACCTCCGACAGTATCCTGCTAAGCCCATAAAACTACATACTTCATGTGCATTTTTCGATATCAGCCAATCTGTGCTTGTTTTTACCTTCTCACGATTTACTAAGATCCCTTCAGCAGATATAATATGACCTGGGTAATGAATCTTCTTTTGAAAGAAGGAACACTTGGATAACTTTCCATATAATTGGTGTTGCCTGAGGCAAGAACTTACCGCAAATAAAACTATCAATTGCACCAGTATCAAATAAAGTTTTATGTTGTTAATAGTACCTGAGGAATCCACTACAGTGAACTAATGTTTTCCCTAGTTGTCGTTGACTACTGCAGGGATTCCATGATTGCCTTGAATATTTGATGTTTTTTTTAAATATAAATTGAACTAAATTTACCAAATTCTAATATTAAAAATAAAAATTGCCTCATTAAACTAATCCTCATATTATTTCTCGTTTGAATAAAATATATAGATTAAATTTTACATTATTACTATTAAATAAAGTGTTATGGATTTTTTTTTTGTCATACATAAATTTTATTGGATAAGTAAACATTACGTCATTTTATGAAAAGTTACTCAATAATAATGATGTTGAATGAGTTACACATCGCACTCAATCAAATGTCAAAAGTCAAGAATCTTGGAGTTGGATTTGTTTGTTACATATTATACTTGGTGGTTGGATTTTATAGTTTATACATTACCATTGAACATATATATTTTGTAATTTATACAACTTATATGGTTTAAGCATGCAATTCTAATAAGATTTTATTGGATTTCATAAATATAGTTGGTATTGAAATACTATATTTAATATATAAATATAGGCATTTAAATTTATATTTATGAACCATATGTCTTACTGATATATTTTTTTAAAATATATGTTAATATAACTTAATCTTAATATTGATACCATGGGAGGACATTCAATCACTTATCTATGTCATCCCTTTTAATTAATGCGAAGATTGACAGAAGCATAATTCCAACCACGCTTTTATTTTATTCACATATTTTCAAGTTGTCATTCTGGCATATTACATACACTAATGTAATCAATGAGTTATGACGAGTTTCCTTTTTCCCCTCGAATTATTGAAATGAATGTTCTCCATTGCGAGATAAAAGCCTACTCAGGAGTTAAGTCAATCAACTGCTATGACTAAAGTGAAAGGGCCTCAACTAGACGACTAAAATAAGTTTATCAAATGTCTTAACACTGAACAGATGTATGCTTATTTTTTCCAATCTCTTATGATACTACTATGATATTTTTAAAAGTGTTATTATTTAAATTATATTCTCAAAATTAAAACAGATTAAACGCTTTGAAAAACCTAAACCCTTATTAATTTAAAAATAATGATATCACTTCAATTATGATATGGAGCTATCGACGAGGAAAACCATGTAGATGCCTCTCAGCCTGGCAGTTTGCACTTCAAAATGTATTTCACCAATGTTACTAATGATGGAAGTAATATACACCCTACAGTTCAGCGAAGTAATTTTAATATTTTCTTTTACTTAAAAGTTATGTTATTAGTTCAAATTAAGTTATTAGTTTTAATGACGCAAACAAAAAATAAAAATAAAAAAATTCATCTTTTTAAATATTAAAATTTGATAATATGATTTTTCATGATATCCGCAGAGTTTCTAAAATGTTTCATTTTAAAATTCAACATTGTTGTTGCTCAAATTGTACAGGAACTATGACAACGACTCGGGTCGGAGGGTTGTCACCTTGATCTCCAACCTCTTCGTTCTAGTTGTCTCCCATCAGCAGGCTATTGGGGGTAGACCCTATGGAAATGAGATGATGAAGGACAAGTTGAGAACCAACAAGTCCGAGAGACACAGTTGAGTGGTCTGGCAACTTGGGTAAATCTAGCAAGATTTTAAAGACTAGATTGAATTTATATTTTGAGACCAGTGCCTTATAGATTCAACATCTTAATTTATAAAATTTAGACCAAGTGTCAGATGGGCAACTGTTGCTTTGATGCTTTTCTAACCTATATGGAATGCAAATCCTAAGACCTAGCAAAAGATCTTGGTTAGTTTTAAGTTTTTAACTAAATGCCTAATCTAAATATGACCTTCCCTTAACTATTTTGAAGCCAAGTTCCAAGGTAGGTTGTAGGAAGGAGGCCAACATGAAGCAAGCAAGGGCTTGATTAAAGATACCTTTTGTTAGGTTCCTATCACCTAATGCCTCTGGTGTTGCAGAGACAGTGGCTCTGACAACTGCAAAGTCGCTGTCATAACCGTCGAAGAGTTTCCAAGCCCCTCAAGCTAGATGAAAAGGGTGCACTAGAAATATATCAACCATGCTTATGCTTGCAGGTAAGTTATTAGTGAAAATTACCTTAGGAAGAAATGTGAATGATGATGACTGAGAGACCTTGATGTGAGATTGTGAAAGATTTCAAGTACTTGGTTATTATTTGAGTTATGTCCACAAGTACTTAATCATGGCAAGTAAAAGACAATCTCATCAACAAGACTATGTACCAATAAGAAATAAGGGATAACCAAAAAATACAATTGCTATAAGATGAATGCTCTCCACGATGATACACCAATATAGAGTTCAAAATAGATATCCACTTAGAACATGAACTATAAATCCAATGACAATTAGAGCACTTTTTTACCAAAGTTCGAATGTTATTCAATTGCTTAGATTATTCACTTAGGAAACCCAGATTATTAGATCATGAGATGAATATAATTTTAAAGAGTGAACCTGAAACCTTTTGAAAATATACAGGCAAGGATGTGTTAGTGTCTTTGAGACAAATAGAAGCAATGTGACAATAACCCAACAATGAGCTCACTTTAATGCTAGCTGTCCCATTCACAATATGTAATCAACAATAGCCTTTAAGTCACTTGTTCTTCAATGTTATAACAGCAGTGGATAAATTTTTATGACAGCAGAGGGTTAGATTTACTTGGAGCACATATAATATGCAAAGAGAATGTAAAATGAAACGGCCTATTATTAAACTACTTAATCAAAACCAAAAATCTCCAATAAGTTAGGCTTTCCTATTACCAATACCACTGTCATATATCAGATTTAAGCATGCATTCCAAACAGAGATGACAGTCATCAACAAATCATGAGACAAGCCAAAAGAACTTTGCCCAATTTATCAAATGATTAATTAATGAAGATGGGAAACCTGTTAATGTTTTTAGGACATCCAAATTAGACTTTTGCTACTGCTGTAGATACATTATCAGACCTTGGAATCAGCATATCAAATTTTCCAGAATTTCAAGAAGATAAAAGATCAAGGCATCAAGATGACTTATCACTTAGTGCTTATTGTGCAACCATTATAAGTTTATTTAAGTGAATTTGTATGAGTTTTAGATCATGGATATGTTGTCACTCGGATTGTATAGGCACTGTGACAACGGTTCAGGGCGGGGGTTGTCCCTCTATGCCCCGTCCACTCCGTTCTAGTTGTCTCCCAACAACAGGCTAAGGTGGGTAGTCCCCATGGAAATGAAATGATGGAAAGCAAGTTGGGAACCAATTTGCCCAGGAGAAACAGTTGAGTGGCCTAGCTACTTGGTGAAAATTTAGCAAGAATGAGGATTCGATTAGTTTTAGAATTGAGACCAATGCCTTATGGAGTCAAAAATTCTTACTTATTATAAATTATGACCAAGTAACCGGATGGACAACTGCTCCTTATATGACGAACTAACTTATATGAAATGCAAGTCCTAAGATCTAGGTGAAATGCAAGGATCTTTGTTAGTGTTAGATTATATGCCTAATCTAAATGGAACCTTTCCCTTAACTATTTTGAGAAACAGTCTTCAAAGAAGGTTATGAGATGGAAGCCAACGTGAAGCAGGCAGTGGCCTGATTAACGATACCTCCCCCAGTGTTCCAACCACCCAGTGCCTCCGGTGCTGCAGAGATTGCAAGGTCACTGTGTTAACTACTAAGAAAGGTTGAATCCCTCAAGTTGAATGAGAAAGGGTTGTCCTAGGAGTCTATCAACCGAGCTTATGCTAGGAGGTAAGTTATTAAGTGCAAAGCTAAGACTAGAATGTTTATTGTAACAAACTAAATTTATATAAAAATAAACACAAATAATGTAAAAGACAACAAATAAAATTAATGATTAATTAGTTAGCAATTAATGAAAAGGTATGTCCCTAAAGGACATAACAGTTAATGAAAGGGTACTTACCTGCCTATATATACAAGACCCTCATTCTCATTTGTATCATCCTATATCAATTCTTTATACAATATACAATTTACACTTACTATCCTACGATGGATGTAATTGTATACGAAGTATTTTAATATTTCCATTGCGTATACGACTAGTGGTCATTACATTGGTATTGGAGCCACGTTTGGCTGATCACCGGGCCTTTGGCCATCAACCTATCATCAACCTTGTTGTCGTTGTGATTTAGGCATTTCACCAGTCTTGGAGATTCTCCATTCCCCTAGATTCGTCGTCAAGCCTTTGGCCAGTATATATATATATATATATATATATAAACACAGAAAAAAAGAAGATAGGCAATGAAAAAAAAAAGTACATATAAAGATCAAAAAAAAAAATTAAAGAAAAAAATCATATAAAAATATACTATTAAAAAAAAATTATATATATATAGTGCGGTGTAAATTTTGGAGGAGAACATTCATATATATAAAAAGGTTCTACATTATTCATAAAAAGTGCATAATAATGTTAAAAAGGAATCTTTCCAAATATCTGTAAAACTATACGTAAGAGAAGAAAAAGTAGGTAATATTATCTTGATTCTCCATTAAGTGGTTTACAAGCTCGTGGTTTAGCAACCTATGTTATTTTCAACGTAAAATAAAAACAAAAGGAATACAAATCTCTTTATATGAATGGTAAGTTTTACTTTTTACGTGGAGAAAATTAACCTAGTCAAAAGCACATAGTGGACATATATTTTATATTTTACCCCAAAGAGGTGAATAGCCACGTTTCACTAGGGTTGTAACTTTTCAAAAAAAATATATTATAAATAAAAGATATAGAAAGAGAAGTATTATATTATAAAGGGGTAATTTTTGGAAAAGTTCAAGACATAGAATTATTGAAAATATATATAAGTACAAAGCGAGTATTATTATAAAAGGTTACTTGAAAGATCCATATATTAAAGTTATAAAGGGTTAAATCTATAACTATAAAGAGACAAAAAGATAACAAGTTATAACAAAGGAAGAGTATTTTTAAAAGCATTATAATAAATATAAAGAGCAGTTTATTTAAATAGTGGAGATATATTAACTTTTTTTAAAGTGGGAAAAAATATATAATTAAAGAAAATAAAATTAAAAGGGGTTATCATTAAACTTTAAGCTCTTCAACAAACACAAAAGAAGTCCATTTTTGAAGAACATATCAGTGTCGCTGACAAAAAATTATCGATAAACAAATGGAGCCTGATTCAAAAATGATGAAGGAAAGACGATTTTCCTATAAAGGTTTTTCAGTTATGGATCATAGAGTAATTACATTAAAAGGAAGTATCCAAGGAAGAGAAATTAATATCGCTATCAGTACAAGCAATAATACAAATTATATCAACATCAACTTGGCCAATCAGCGATTAATTCCAGAGCTAAGCATTGGTGTAAAGAAAAATATTTTTGACCAAAAAGAGTATAAAATTAGTGATCTACAAGTGACAATAGGTCATTATCAGTACATATCTCAATTTCATGTTGTAAGGATGGATAAAAAGACTGACATCATACTCGGTCAACCTTGGTTTAAGAATTTGGGTACATTCATGTTAAACATAGAGAAACAAGTTATGATGTTTCCTTATAAGGGCAAGATGGTCACATTTCGAGACATAACAAGTAAATCAAAATCAATCACATCTTCATTAAAAGACTTTATGGATATCTCAGACTTGTTGTTTCAAGATAACCAAAAAACTATATCAAAGAAGCAAAAAGAGCTTGAAGAAGTCATCCGCAGCAAAGACAAAGAAATTTCGCGCCTCAGAGATCACCAAGAAAAACTTCTTGCACAAGTCAAAATGTGTAAAACTAAGAAGCACAAATTAGAACAAGAAAAAGAGAGTTTTGACAAAAAAATCAAAAGAAGTCTATCAAAGAAAGAAGAGGAGAATTTATGCTTAAAAGACCTTAACAAAAAATTATTAGAACAAATCAAGTGTTTAAAAGACGAGAAGCCTGAAGGCCAAAATAAAGTTGACTCGGGAAATGAGGAATGCTTACGTCTCAGAAATCATAATCGAAATCTGCTCAAACAGATTAAAAAAAATTAAGAATGAAAAGAAATCATTAACGAATAGGTTCAAAGAACTTGTCGCAAAGGAAGCATCAAAATCTCGAGATGTAGCAGTCCAAACTGAAGAAACAAACATCAAGACCACTAATCTCGCAGTTCAAGCAAATCCAAACCTTATTGAAGTAAAAACATACTCAGGGGTCAAAAATGGCCAAGGAAGGGCAAAGAGGAAGGAAAGGCCCTAAAGGGCTTGATGTTGGGGCTAGAGGGGAACCTAGGGCATGAAAAGTGATGCGCAAAGAGGAAAGAAAGGCCCTAAAGGGCAAAGAGGAAAGAAAGGCCCTAAAGGGCAAAGAGGGGAAAGTGAAGAGCAAAGAGGAAGGAAAGGCCCTAAAGGGCTTGACCTTGGGGCTAGAGGGGAACCTAGGGCATGAAAAGCCCATGGCTAGCCTAAGGGGCATCCATTTAGGGTAAGAAAGGAGGGCCAAGGCCTCCTAGGCCCACAGCCAGGCCAATTAAGGGCTTAAAACCCCAACACAAGGCTAGAAGGAGGAGGTTGAAGCCTCTAGGCCTCATGGTCAGCCCTAAAGAGGGTTAAAAAGATGACGCAGGGAGGATATAGGCTAACGCAGGGCAAGAGAAGGAGGACGTTGACCTTTGAGAGGTCGGATCCTGCCCGGGAGGGCTAAAACTTGAAACCTCAACTTCAAAGAAAAAGTATTCCTTCAAATCTACAATTTGGCTCAATTTCTTCAATGGTTGGCCCTACAAAAAAATTTAGAGTCTAGATCTTACTCTCAACGGCCTAGATCTAGCTCTATTCCATTTTTCTCTTCTTGATCTCACCTGCACATAGATTCACAAATACCCAAAACCCCAAATATATACAAAATCTCAGAACCCCAATTAGCAAAATTAATTTACAAATTATCTTACAAAATTTACAAATATACAAGGGTTTTAAAATAAATTTTGAGAAATAATTTTTCTGGAATTTTTTCTTTGATAAATGGCTACAATCACTTTAGAAAATCAATGCACATTATAGCCTTAGCAAAATTTATATCAACCACATAAATATTTGGAATCCTAACAAAGTCGGTTCATGCCCACAGTTTGTGAACTTGAAGACCAAGGACTAAGAAACCTGCAAACACTATATATAATTCTCAAAAACAATTGTTAGACAATATGGCGAATCAAATCATCTATGATAAACCCAAAATCTATCAATAGAATGACTTTATCCCCATCTAACGAAAAACAAATTTTAGCATTAATCAGCACAACATAGGAGAGCCCGTACCCAGCACATCCCACAAATAAACGAACATTGAACACCTTGAACTGCACCCCAAAGTCTTTATTATGATTAAAATAAATGTTCCCAGAGCGACAATAGTGTTACATCAATGCTTTAGCAGCAATTTGTTAGCCAGATATCAAATGCTTTTGACATACAAATGACTCTCTATATATAAATAAATCCTCTAAGTGGAAAATAATGGCTAGTTGGCTTGATCCCCGTCAAAATGATCTTGAGCGTTGATAAAACTTTGACGATCTTTTAATCTTAGTCGTTGAATTTTTATTTTTGAGGAATTTTCGAATCTCTCATTAAATCATTTTTTATTAGCTCAAAATTAATGGAGTTGTCTACCAAGGCGGAGGAATTGCCCGGACGGCCAAAAGTGGCCGGAATTTGGGCAAAAAAAAATTAAAAAAATCTTGTAGAGGCGGTGTTTGAATCGTGTTTTTGATGGTGGAAATAGATTCACAACCATCAAAAACGTCTAGGACACCTAAAATTTTGAAGTTTAGCAACTATAACTTGGATTTACAAAAATCTTCGTCGGATTTTCTCTAAATATGATTGGAATTTCCATAACTTTCCGAACAATTCCTCCATCTAGTTAGACTACGGCAAAATTAATTATTTTGAGCTAATTTCCTCAAAATTTTGACTTTGAACACATGGACCATGGCCTCTTCAACACATGGACCATGTTGTCCTTTGTAGACAGTTCTATGTTGAAGAATTGTGCCAAAGCGTCTAAAGTAAGGTTTTGATTTTAAATGGATGACCAATGCTTTAAACTTTTAAACAGATGCAAATCTTAAGTATTTCTGAGAAAACATAAGGGTTGATTCTTCATTCTTAACAGAATTAAGCTTTAAAATGATTTGGAAAGCATAATTTAAGAAGATGTACAATTCCTTAAATTTTCATACTGAAAATCTAATTTGTTATATACAGCAAATGTGTATAGAAGTTTTCTATAGCCAAACAGTACATGTGCAAGCGCTGGCAGAAGGCAACAATTAAAAAATTTAGAGGAATTAACTAAGACAAACAGTTTCAGTTAATTAATCTCTTTTAATAATGATAACTTTGTAGGGGCTTTCAGAGAGATTGACATTCAATCTAATCTTACCTAGATTTTTATGTTACCTTCAACATGTGCAGAGAAAAATAAAAATGGAAACATAATGGAATAACCAAAAGAACTTACAAAGGTACACAACTTGCTCAGAATGAATCCAGAATCATTCTATTAACTTCAGAAATAGCCTAGAAAGTTACAAGCATGTCCACTGGTTCATCACAAGGGTTCAACCCTTTCTTCTTTGGATTACAAAATACTTACAGAGTTCGACTCAAAATATCTAGACTTGAATTAAAATTTATTACAAAATATAATGTCATCCAAAATAATTGGTATATTACAAAAATAGCATTAAAAATAGTAAATATGAACTAATTTGAACACTGCACAGATTTCGAGGGTTGTTGTTTGATGACTATAGCTAGAAATTTGTTTTTATGTTTATTACTTTGTTTAATTTATTGTCTGCTCCTGCTTATATGTTATCTGCTCCTGAAATTCAGCATCATGTTCTATTCGATGAGCTCACACAATTTATCCCATCTCTTTTCATCAGGGATAGAAAAATTTCACAGATTTTTGTATGACTCATCAACTTCAGTTTATTTTTCAAAAGTAGGCCTAGTTAGAAACAAATGCTTAATTTCATGATGAATGAGAAAATCATAACTTAAACCTTCGATGAAAGCTTTGCCAGTTATAATTCCTCTGAGTTTGGGAAACTTAGTCATGTCCATTGCTATCTCATGTAACTTGTGTTGATAATCTTCAAGTGGAATCAATTTGCCAACTATATCCTGCAAACTTAGGAGTCCTTTATGATGTAAAGCATTGAATTTTTTGTGAAATTTTTTGATCTAAACCTCTAAATTCTGGCACTTATTCTCAAGTTGTAACATCACATTCCTCTTGTTAAAACTTTTCATACCTCCAAGACAGCTTCAGTTCTGTCTTCAATTCTGAATTCTTCATGTTCATCCTTTGTTTTGGAATTTAGGACTTTAAATATCCTTGTGGCATCCCCTAGTTTATGGTCCAGGTTTTCTTTTATTTCGATTACTGTTGCTTTTGATCTCGGCAACAAATCTTCTTGTTCAAAAATAATTTCAATAGAAGGCCATAACTCAGTCACTGATGCATTAATATCAATCCAAATATTTTCTTTGGCCTGAGCAATAATTTGTGCAATCAATGATTGACTCTCATAAATTTCTAATTGTTGAGTTAACTTATAATCAATGTTCCACCAAGGTTCCGGGACGAGGGGGCGAGGGAGCGAGGGGGCGCGGGAGCGGCTTAAGCAAAAGCTCCCTACCATTTTTTAGGAAACGTGGGGGAGCGTCAGGGTCTTAAAAATTTATAAATATAAAATATAATTTATTAATTGAGTCCACTAACATAAAAATTAACATAAAAATTGAGTATTTAATATTAACATAAAAATTGAGTATTTAATATTAACATAAAAATTTAAAATTATAAAAGTAAAGTTTGATACATCATACATCAAGAGTCCAAATTTTATAGAATTATAAAAGATTAAACTTTTAAAGTCAAGTGACAAGTCTGATACATCAAGAGTCAAAATTTTATAGAGTGATAATCTGAATAACTGATAACACAAATGATAAGAACTGATAACACAAATGATAAGAACTGAGAACATCAACATATCAAAAGATAAACAAGCATAATGCAAAATATGCCTCAAGGTAATGCTCAAGCCTCAAGGTAATGCCCCGCTAGTCTCTGCATCCAGCTGCTGCATGAATAAATCAGTATCAACCATATCACCATCTGAATCTGAATCACTAGCATTCTCAAACATGCTAAGTGGCACACCAACCAACCCCATCTGTCTCTCATCAAGTCTCTCCTCCATATCTACCTGTGCATCATCCTCTGGATCAACATCCCATCGTGTTGCTGGTCCCTTCAAATACTCAGGTGTCTTCCTATGCTCAAGACGTAGGGCACTATGCACAGCAACTAACTTCTCCGCTCTTTTAGAGGTAAGCCTGTTCCTCTTGATAGAGTGGATGAAGCTATATGTGGACCAATTCCTCTCTGCTGCAGAGGAACTAGCAATCTGAGACAACAAACGCATGGCTAGATCTTTGAGCTCTGGAGCATCATCCCCATGCATCCTCCACCACCAACCAATTGGGTCATCTTGGGCTAGATCTATGCGATCTGCTCGAGCACCACGTGTGTTGAAGGGCCCACTAAGAGATGCAAACTGAACAAACTGTCTTCGAAATTTTGACCCCTGCTCCTCACTGTACATCTTTGCAATTGCATCTAGGAAGCCTTTCTTTACCTCTGGATCATCAATAGGAGGCACCCTCCCAGGTCTCTCAACATACCATTTTGGGTTTAATGCATATGCTGCCATGTGCAAAGGTGTGTTCATGCGATCCCACCTACGCTGAATGATGGGTCGAATCTGGGAAGTATAGAACTCTAATGAGGGCTCCCTCTGCTGAATGGCTACCTTCACACGACCCAACATGCTATCAAAGGTCTCATAAATTTCTCCAAGACTAGGAGCATCTGAATCTGTGTAACGAATGACCTCCACAATAGGGCCTAAGAATGACACCAAATAAGAACAATCTGCCCACCAATCATTGTCCAACACCTGAAGCCTGACCTTCTTCCCGGTTTCTGTCTTTGATTCTGACCACCTTCCCCACTCTGAACTCACAACCAAGGATTGTAGAGGTGCTTGTACCTCTATCATCCTCTCCAATAACAGAAAATAGCTAGCATATCTAGTATCAGTGGGCTTGAGGAATTCCTTCCTCGTGTGAGCCCTGTACATAGCCAAGGAGGTGTGGTGGTTGCAGATAAACATCTGCACTTCTCTTGCCGCTGACATCAAGTCTGATATCCACTGAATCTTGCCAATGTCCTTCAGTGCATTATTGAGTGCATGCACACAACAAGGAGTCCAAAAAATGTGTTGATACTTGTTTTGAATCAATAACCCAGCTGATCTACAAACTGCTGCTGCATCTGTCACAACCTGCACCACACAATCAGGCCCAACATCCTCTATAGCTTCTCGAAGAATCTCAAATTGGAAAGATGCATCCTTGCGCTTTCCAGAACAGTCAACAGCTTTAAGAAAGAATGGGCCCTCTGAAGATGTCACTATGATGTTGATTAGTGGGCGTTTTCGGATGTCAGTCCATCCATCCATAACAATAGAGCAACCAAACCTCAACCATGTTTGTCTCATTCTCTCTTTCTGTACATTAATTTTGGACACTTGTCTATCCAAAATTGTTGTTCGTAGTTTATGTTCTCCAGGTGTTACATATGAAGGCCCTATTTTTGCAATTGCTTGGACCATTTCCTTGTAATAAGGAGAACGAACAACATGGAAGGGAATCCCATTAGCAAAAAGAAATTTGCCAATTGCATCATCTGTGTCATCTCGATCTAGAATGTTGTACATCCCAGACACTGTACCAGTACCACCCATTGCAGAAGAACGAGATGCACCAGTGGAAACCTTTGTCTTTTTTGATGAAGCACTGGATGGATCAATATGTCTACCAGAGAACAATCCTTTTCCAGTGGATGCCCTTTCTAGCCTCCAAAGTTGCTCTCTCAGAGCTGAATCCAGGTTCTTTGAGGGACATATTCACTCCTTTACCTGTAATAGCCAAAATGTGTTGCTTCACCCTGGTATAGCTGCCAACAAAGTGATGTCCACAAATATTGCAGACCCAATCACGTGAGCCACCACCAACTTTTGGATTCTTTTTCGGCAGTCTAGTTGCATAGATTAGAAGTGGTTTTAGAGGATTAAATGTCCCCTTTGCAAATTTTTCCAGCTCTCTTGGCGGGCCTCCAGAATCTACACCATGCCTATTCTGGTATCTTGCCCCCCTATGACCACTTTCAACTTCTTCTTCTGCATCGTGTGGCTCACTACCGTGGTAGCTACTGTCACTGTTAGTGTTTTCAGAAGAAGTTTGACTTTGACTCATAGTTGTAACTTGTAACTTTGTAAGTTGCAAGTTGAATGACAAGTCAAAATGTATGTTGCAGCCTGTAGGTTGCAACCTGAAATGAAAAAAAAAAAAAAAAAAAAAAATTAGAAACACTACAGCCACAACACATGCCACACACATTGCAGTTTTCAAGTTTTGAAGTTTGAACACTGATTTTTTTTTTAATTCACAAGAAAACTTCACAGAAATTTAAATTATGGATTACTACTGCACCTGAAAATTCACAGAAATTAACTTCAAAATGCAATTGTTACAAGATACATCCATGTACTACGGGGCACATCCAGCTACCAGTTTAAACTAATTTATCACAATATTGTGGCCATGCTAGATAGCTAAGCTTTAAACTAGAACCCAAACTTTGACTGGCATAAGAGTGAGAGAATGGTAGGCCTGTGATAAGATTAGCAAGAGCCAGAAATAGCCCAGACAAACAGTAGACAGACAATTACTAGTCACCAGTCTTTATTAGTTTGTAAAGCAGGGGCATTTCTTAGACCCCACTAAAGCTCACTGTTTTGTGTGATTGAGACCAGGTGCAATCCTACAGAATTTGGCAGAATAGATAGCCCAGACATGGCTTCTCAACCAAAGGGATCTTACTACATTCCATCATAATAAACCGGGATTAAGGAAAGGCATATTTGCAGCATAGGTATAAAAAGAAGCATCTCGTCAAATGAACCAATAAAGAGTAAATAATTTTATCTTAAATAAATTTAAAAACTGAAACTAAGAGACGTTAGGACCTTAGAACAGCAGAGGAATGACTGACAATAGTGACAAACAGGCAGTATTATAATCAGCGTGAAACAAAGGAAGCTAGGCACATAGAAGACTTAGTTAAGCAATCTAATGCACTAAGAATGAGAGATCCACTGATATAAATGATAGGGACCCTCATTGCTTAGCAGTTATATTTTTGCTTATAGGCCCATCGGGAATGGACATAGAAGTTTTTTCTTTAGCAATCATGCACTAAATTTCAAATTATGGAGGTTCACCGTTCAGGTAATCACTGTACATTGTACAGGTAAACCGTAACAGCCCTGATGTGGTCTTTTTAAGTTTTTAATATGGTTACTGTTGGGCTGGCAATAGTAATGATTAAATGTTCCGTTGTTAGTTGACTGAGTATATTTTGTGATTTAATAGAAGCCTCATTGTAATGAATCATGATATCCCTATAGGCTATATCAAGGTAAGGTTGGGTTTGGTTTGTCATTAACGAATTCGCATGGGGCCTAGAAGTGGAAACTATTACTAATAATATAGCAGAAATCTGAAACTATCACATTGTATATATGTATTTACTATTTAGCTAGCGCTGGAAAATGCCCATTTCTAATATCTATTGCTTCCGTATATTACATATCTGATATCCAGAACAGGTATTCGGTATTCCCAGGTATATTACTATATTCAGATATCTTATCTCCATTAATATAAGGTGATTAAGAAAGGCGTTGGGCCAAGACGGGTGATTCAAAGGTGAAGCTGGAAAATGCCAGAGAAAGACTAAAAAATTACACCGAGAATCGACCACGCTGAAGATTTAGAAAACAGTCACTAAAAAATTTTAAAATTACGCCGAGAATCGTTATGTTACTAACCCGTTAACACGCAGTGGATTCGTCAACACGCAGTCCGCTGGAGGTGCTGCTCGACCGCGCACGATGGGAGCTGCAGCGCTGCTGCTTCAACTCGTAGACAGGAGTGACGGAGTCAGGACGCTAACACTCAGAAATCGGACTCGAACTTGCAAACAGAGACTCGAACTTGCAAACCTGTGTGTCGTTCATGGTCCAACCTGCCTTTTTTATAAGATGAAACCGACATTTCTCCCGCCATTTTCCAAAACCCTAAGGCTAATTACGTTGTTAACAGTTTAATTAAAGATTAAATATCAAATACGCACTTAACGGTTAATAAAAATGCTTTTTATTTCATTAACGACCCCCCACGCCCCCTCTCGTCCCCTCTCGTCCCCCCTCGCCCCCTCTCGCCCCCTCTCGTCCCCCCACGCTCCCTCACGTCCCCCCACGCCCCCTTTTTTGGAAACGACCCCTCAGGGAAGGGAAACGTTTCCCTGGCACGTCCCCCTGAGTTTCCTGCATTTTGGGAGCGTGGGGAAACGTCCCCTACTCGTCCCCAAGTCCCCGGAGCGCGGGGGAGCGAGGAAACTAGACCCCTAGGGGGGGGGGGCGAGTCCCCGTGGAACACTGCTTATAATTCTTTTGAATCTCAGCCAAATATGCATTATCAGACTTGATTTTATGTTCTTGAATCTTTTGGAGTTGCATCTTGAGTTTCTCAATTTCTTGATCCTTCAAAAATAAGTCTCCCATAGTGTTTGATAATTGTTTCGTTGAATCAGTAGACTATGTTTCTATTCTGCTTGTTGTTGATGTAGATGTCCCTATTGTTGAAGAGCCTGTTGTAGAAGGTCTCACTATGGGAATGGCAGCTGAAATATTTAGTTGATGCTCCTTTTCTTTCAAGAGTGTTTCCATGTCAGTTTCCATCCTCTGAATTTGGACATTTTGTTCGACTATCAACTTGAATATATTTTCCTTTTCCTTTTCTAGTTGACCTACTTCCTTAGGTTGTGGATGTTCTATAGTAGGAAGTTTAACCTGCTTCCTCAATGCTTGAATATCAACAATTTTATTCTTTATCATCTCTTTTGCTGCTTTGATATCACTAGGACAGTATCCTAGTTTGATCACCAAATTTTCAAGTGCTTTGATTCTGATATCTTTAGCTAAGGATGACATTCTCTCTATTTTTAACTGTGAGTGAATACTATTCAAGGAAGCTTGTAGCTTAGAGGTTGCCATGGCTGAACTTGTCAATGTAGAATATATCATTTCACTCGCTTGCTTTTGAAGGTCAATTTGATCAATTGCATGACTTTGCTTAGTATCAAAAGTGAATATGGATGTTTTATAATCTTCTGCACTTTTAGGGACTGGAACCTTAGGTTCTAAGATGGCTAATTGAAATTGTCCTCTTTCAGTATCAAGTGTAGACAAAAGTCTATGTTAGGTAGTCGAAGACTATTTCCAAAATTCAGAATAAGTAGAGGCCTTTAATGCTTCATTCTTCATTTTAATTAATCTATATCTACCAAAAATATTTTGTTGCAGTGTATCTTAAGAGAGAGATGACACAAGAGAATTTGTTGTGATCTCTTGAATTTGTGGAAATAAAGTAGTATGAAATTCCGACAACACTACTGTAGCCTGCTCCTGTGAATTCTTTCCTTCTGAGGACTCTTCATTAGTGTTTGTTTTCTTTCTCCTTTTGAAAACTGTGAAACTTGTAGCTTGAGTTTCTGAGTCTGTAGGAGATAGACTTTCTCTTGATCTTTTGGTTTCTTTTTCTTGGGGAACTGGAGTTTGTGAAGATGTTTGACTAACAATTTGTTCCTTAGCTTCTTGTAATGTATTTTCCTGCCATTCTTCTTGATTTGCATATTGTTCTATCTTTGGCCTGGTTGTATGTGCATAAGGTGTTGTTTTCTATGTTAAAAATCCTAAACCGGAATCCCCACAGCAGCAACTAATGATATTTCTCCTATTTGTTAAATTCCTTTAAACAAATTACTTGTTGTTTCCTACAGAAAATAGCGAAATACATACACAACAGCCTTCACTTAATTAAATTATATGTGGAAACAAGAAACTGAGCAGGAAGGAAAATACAACACAATGACACTGTTATTATTGGACAGATGTCCCCGGAAAAACCCAATGCGGGAAAACCGAAGCAGCAGATCAAAGGGTTTTTATTATTAAGCAGTAGTAATTTCTGAATACAAACTTTGGATGCGTTGTTGGCAATCCAGTATAGAGAATATCACTCGGCGGAAGAAATTAGTGAGATTAGCTGACTACTACAATGCAAGTCCCAGTTGATCTCGCAGCTGAACCAACGAGTCCCCATCTACCTCTGCGCTACCCCTACACAGTCACTAAGTGACTTGGGACACTGCCTTTGAGGCATTGCGTCACCTCTATGATGGATCAATTTGCTCTCAGGAGCTTTGACTTCAGCCCTCTCGGCTCAGAACGTCAAACCCCCAGCAAAATCTCAAACTTTTGCTTGGAAGGCACTGCACTGCTCTGCGTGAGCCCTTCCTAGATTTGTGTCGCCCTCACTAGGCAATGCGTTGCCTTCTTTGCATCTTTCTTTGCCTCTCTGCTGCGTATTCTTGGCTCCGAAAAAGATTCTCCAGCCAAAACTATCCCTACCCCTCTCTGTGTGATCACCATGAAATCATTGCTCCTCTCTGGCTTAGCAATTTGATCTGACTAATCAACTCTCTTTTTGTTTTCCAAATAACCCTCAAGCCTTTTTAAATAATCTTCTCGTTGACATTCAACAGCAAAGATTAGAATATAATCAATGGCTAAGATAAGTTTCTGCTTGATCCTCATCTTCTTCTAGAAGTTAAATGCACAATTAGATTCATACCCATTAATTCTTTTAATTTCCAAAGTTTAAACTTAGGGACCCATTAAAAATAATTAATTATTTAAAAATTGTCTTCGGGTGGAATTTCCTGAAACGCTTTCTGGGTTCTTTCGAATACATGTGCCCAAGCCTCCCTACAAAATTTGAGACTTAGAGCACATCTGATGCTACCAGAAATCAACATTTTGTTCAACTCTCAACCTTGAAATAATTCCCAAGGCAACATAGGACCAAGTAAAACTCAACTTGAATTTCATTTGCTTTAAAAAATTATCTGCCTCCTTCGTTGATGCTCTAGTATTAACAATGAAAGGGCCAATCTATGCTTTCAGCTTCAATTGTGCTTTCTGCCTCCTAGATACAAAATACAAATCATCCATATTCATCATTTGCCTGATGTATAATAAGGCAAATATCCTTATTGGCACAAACACTAGTAACTTGTAGGGAGGGAGTTCACAACCATATACTTTGATCTCTGTATAATTCCAGTAAAGGTACCAGTCTCCAACTTTAGATTGCTCAGTAAGGTGCAGAATTCTTCTAATTTCAGGTGAAATCCTTCGTATTACATCATTGCTAAGAAGACATAAGGACATATGCAAAAACTGGTTTACAAAGTCCTTGAAGGAGTACTCTTTTGTATTCTTCCTTACCAAGGAAGTCTGGTGAATAACAGATTGAGACTTTCCTTGTGTGTCTAACTTCTGCAGTGGGAATTTAAACCTTTTTGCTTGATGAAATAAAAGCAAATATACAAGAATTGATTGATGTTTGAATGAACCTAAAGCAGAAAATTTTAGAAATTTTCATGAATAATATCTGACAGAAACTGAGAGTAATTAAAAATCAATGAAGGCTTATTATCCACAGAGAAAACTGACAAAAATCCCAATATCACTTCATCTGCCCATTGATCGGTAGGATAACCTAACAAACAGGGGACCATGGAAATAACATGTGTTGACACTTCTAGAAAAATTACGGTGGAATAGGGCAGATTAGTTCTAGGCAATTCATAATTTTCAAGTAAGAATGACTCAAAATAAGAACTCGTTGGGGAAATGTAAGTTTTTTATAGATCTCCATGAGGGAATCAGTAGAAAAGGGGTGCAAAGGATCTTGGAAATTGATTTGGTGTGCTTGGCATATGGATTCAGGTGTAATGGCAAATAAAACTTCATTTTTTGGTCCAGCCCTCTGACTGGGAAGATAACTGAGATGGCACAAGGTGACAAATTCTGGGAAGGTATGACTTTGGGGAAAGACAAATTGGAGCAAAAAAGGCTCCCAGATATTCAATTCGTCACTAACAACTTGGAATTTCTGGTTCACCCAGTTGTGGAGTTCATACCGATCAAACTCGCACTAGGTCTCTAAGATTTTATAATGGGTATCGACCAAAGGGTGCTCGTCTAGGTTAATGACAAAGGGTAATGTAGGGATTTCTACGACTAGTTTAGACTTGCCTTTGTGAGAAGACATTGTAAACAACAAATTATCATTTAAGGTGGCAAATTACCAGGCTATGGATGATCACTCACATAGGAAGATAGATGTGTACTTGTGAAATTCGGGGCTGCACTTGTGTTGCTGAAAGAAGAAATGGTGAAAAGGAGTATGCAGGGTAACAAGGTTTTTTTTAAAAGAGGAGGTTTAAATGAATTAAAAGATCATAACCGTTTTGGCGCGTCTAATTAATAAAACTAACATTGGCGGGAAATATTTAATGTATTAACAGACATATAGATGTTTGGCAAGAGGAATTTAGTGACCTAACAGATATTTAGTCGTTTGGCGTGAGTGAATAACAAAAGGACAAGTGGCAGGATATGAGCAGGAGTGGGAGTAAAGGCGAGAAAGAAAAGTGGTTTGCGGAGGGGGGGGTAGGTGTTTAATGGTATTGGAGTGGGGGGTCTCGAACTGTTAAAATTCGCAACTAGGGCCAAACTCCATTATTTATGATAGTTGATATTTTTCTTGGATTCCTCTCTCCGAGAGGTGTAGGATCGATCTAAAGATCATCTGATTCCGACATGTACAAATGAAGTTATGAATTTATTTTGTTTATGGACAAATTGTCTGCCAACATGAGCGTTGTTGCACTGCACTATAGCGGTGGCGCGATCTATCTTCCTTTCTACGCTCCAAAAAAGCGCGGTACTATTGATTGTTATTGCTCCAAGAATTGACCGAACGCTAATAGGGCATTTTATTTTATAAAGGCCGCCGAACGTTCGAACTGAACATCTGACTGAACACATTGGGACAACCCTCCCTTGCACCCAGAATGAAACAACCCTGGACACCCAGATTTACACAGAGCAAGCAAGCATACCTCGTATGGGCTCGAGTACGAGCTGACGTCTTTGGAGAGTAGGGCGCAACTACGGAATAGGAAAAGGTCGGCCAGCGAACTTATGTAGACTCAGAAGCCCAACAGTCACGTCTATTCATCCTCAGCGTTTGCTATAAATACATGATGCCTTAGCCTCATTTGGACACACTCATCTTCACACTTCTCTCTCTCTCCTCATTGATCGGGTACAGATTTCTAGGCCTCTCTCTCTCCACACGTCCAAAATTTCCGGAGAGCGAAATTTCAAGAGGCCTAAAATTCAGGAGGCCGAAATTTCAGGAGGTCGAAAATTAAGGAGAGCGAAATTTCAGGAGGCCGAAATTACAAAAGACCGAATTTCTGGACAATTTGACCAAGCGTTGACCAGCATGCATTGACCTCCTTTGACTGTGTTTTTTTGGGGGCTATCTCTGTTTGGGCAGGCCGCATTTCTGGGCACAGAAATCGAGGCCAAACGTTGACTTTGCCTAGCATTGACTGCAATTAGGGCTGACCACAGGTTGGTTGCTTGACCAAATTTGACCAGGTTGATTTTGGATTCTTTTGAGTGTTGATTCATCTCGTTGTTTGGACGTCGAAGTTGACTAAAGTTGAAAAATTTATTGAGGGTCAAATATGCCCTGTTGACCAGCATTGAATTTTCTGGTTAGGGCTCTTTTGCTGTTGTCATAAATTATCAGATTTGTAAATTGTACTACCTCTCTCTCTGCTGAATTGTTGAAGAATATAAGAAGAATTGATCAAGGGTTTCCCCACATTGGGGTTTGTCCCTGGCTAGTGCCACATCTTGTGTCCTCTTGTGTTGGCTTGTCTTCTACAGTTTATGTTTATGTTCCATTTGCATTTTACTATCATGTTGATGTGATTGCTAATCTAGATATTGATATGGGGCTAATAAAGAAATTGAAGTAAAATTGTTCTAAAGCATAGAACATACCATTGTTGTCGAAAATTAACATGGTATCAGAGCTGAAGTGAAGACAAAGCCCAAGCAAGAGTGAAAGAGCAATCACCAAAGACAATTGGACAAGGACAAAAGGCTCAATGGGTTCCTCATCCTACTTCCCGGCTAAAGACAAGCTCCATGATAAATCTGACTATCATGGATGGAAGATGTCTCTTTATTTGACCTTGGAAGAAAAAGAAGTGATGGATTATGTGCAGGCTAAAATCCCTGAGCCTCGTTCAAATGCACCGATTGCTGTGAAGACCAAGTACAATAGGGTTGAAGTCAAAGCAAAGAAGATTATCAGGGATTCCACTAACAAGCATCTGGTGGCCTATATCTCCGAATTGAAGACCTCCAAGGACATCTACCACAGGTTGGTCAGCATGTTCAAGGTTAGTAATGCTAATCAAATTCTATTTCTCAAGAATTAGTTGAAGGATATTAAGAAGGGCAAGGACAAGGACAATCAATCCTATTTCTTAAGGATTACTGAGATCAAGAATGATCTACTCTCGATTGGAGAGGGCATTCCTGGCAGAGAACTTACTCTCACCACACATTCTGAGGACTCCCACCTAAGTGGTATGTATTTAGAACCACCATACTCAACAATGATCGAATTCCAGGGTTCGAAGAATTAATGTCGAGATGCATTCAAGAAGAAACAAGAATGGTGGAGCAAGAAACGCCTTCTAATAGAAGCAACCCCACTGCATTCTCTGCTCATGCCAAGAGGAAGAACAATGCAGGTTCAAAGAAGCAAACAAGGAATATCGAGATTCAAAAATCAAAGGAATGGAAGATGCTTTGTTTACATTAAGTTTGGCCACTATGCAAGGGAGTGTCCAAATAGAAGGGGACACATCGCATGATGATGATCACAATCATTCCAAGGGAAACTTCAACAACAACGATCAAAGGAATGGTAGGTCCAATGGCAAATAAAAAAGGAATGCGGGACATCAAGTAAATGGTAGACCCTCCAAGAAATCAAGGAACTCCAGGTATGAAGAATCCAATGTTGTTAACAATAAGCGAAAAGAGTACTATCTTATATCGACCCTCTCCACTGCCTCTCCTTTGAACACTTTGGGAAATTGGCTGATTGATAGTGGTGCCTCAAGGCACTTCACCGGATACAAGGCAGCCCTCTCTAATCTGATAGAAAAGGAGACAAACTTGGAGATCATCCTTGGAGACGATGCAACCTATCTCGTGAAGGGAGTAAGGAATGTTACCCTTCAATTGAACAAAGGTAACATTATTCATTTGCAAGAAATATTGTATGTACCTGATCTCAAGAAGAACCTGGTGTCCATTTCAGCCATGGAGGACAAAGGATTCAAGGTGGCATTCATCGATGGAAAAGTACGTGTTTGGAAAAGAAATTTTAGAGATGCTTTTACTCTTGGGTTCAGGGTCGGCACTTTGCATCAAGTTGGAGGAAATCCATTGGGAGCCATGGCTTGCAACACATCTCTACAATCTGAACCATGGCACCAGAGGTTTGCGCATATTCATTATAAGGCCCTACCCAATGTGAGACAGATGGTGACAGGTATGCGCGAGTTCAAAGTAGAGCATGATGGTGTATGTCTGGGATGTGCCAAAGGAAAACTTACAAGGGAACCATTCCCCTCAAGTAATAGCAAGACCACAAATATATTGCAATTGATCCACTCCGACATATCTGGTGTGATGCCCATAAACTCTTTGGGAGGGTACTTATATTATCTCACCTTTACAGATGATTATTCTAGCAAGACTTGGATCTACTTCTTGAAGAAGAAGGACGAAGTGTTCACCTGGTTCCAACGCTTCAAAGCCTTGATCGAAAACCAATCCGAGAAGGAAATCAAGATATCGAGGACTGATAATGGGACCAAGTAATGAATTCCAACATTATTGCAGAGAAGTTGGCATTAAGAGGGAGTCCACAATGCCATACACTCCTGAGCAGAATGGTGTGGTTGAAAAGAAAAATCGCTCTATTGTAGAAGCAGTTCGTGCCATGCTTCATGATCAAGGCCTTTTGAAGTTCCTATGGGCTGAAGCTACAAACATCGTCGTGTATGTTCAAAACTGATGCCCTCATCAAGCATTGGACTCCAAGACTCCCGAGGAAATGTTTACTGGTAAGAAACTCGATGTCTCTCATTTTAGAATTTTTGGAGGTCTTATATATTTTCATGTGCCGAAAGAGAAAAGAAGCAAATTGGGTGCATCTAGGAAGAAAGGAATCTTTTGGGCTATAGTGAAAATTCTAAGGGATATATAATTTATGTGGCTGGTCAAAAGGGAAGTTGAGATAATTCATGATGTCACCTTCAACGAAGATATAGCCCTCAGGAAGATCAACAACCTTCCTATCCTAAGGAAGGACAAAGAAGCTAACACCGGAAATCAGGGTGCAAAAGAAAACGAAATGATGCCTAATGTTGATGAACCTATGGATCCTAATGATCCTCCTCCTCATGAACCCTCCTCCTCCAAAAGGAGACCCTCATGGCTTAGGGAGATTTTCAAAGATATCGAGAGACACATTGCACCAAGGGGGACCTTCCATGAAAACAAGAAGCCGAACAGGTATCAAGGATATATGACCGCCATGAGCACTATCATTCAAAATGAGTCTTCATCATTTGAAGAAGTCGTGAAGCATCAAGTATGGAAGGATGCTATGAATGAAGAATACGAGTCAATTATGAAGAATGATGTTTGGGATGTGGTCCCTAGACCCCAAGACAAATCGGTTGTCACCTCTAAGTGGCTCTACAAAATCAAGAATGGAGTTGATGGAAGTGAAGACCCTATCATTCACAAATGTAAGAGTGAGTTGGCTTCTGAATTTGAGATTGAGGACCTAGGATGGATCCACTATTTCCTAGAGTTGGAGGTCTGGCAAAAGCCTGGTGAAATTTTCCTCTCTCAAGGAAAACATGTTGTGAAGATATTGGAAAGATTTGGGATGGTGGAATACAAGCTTGTGACTACTCTGATGGAACTTAACTTTTTCAATTAAATTTAACGCTCACATGGTTAATCCACCAGTCATAGAAGATCAAGTTATAACTCATGACACCTGTGAGACTGATCCATCATTCTTGACAGAGCAGACACAAAATGAAGAGAGACATGTCATGCATATCCTACATACTTCATCTGAGAGTTTTGAAGCAGAATGTTACACGTCATCAGTTATATAGCCTGCCATTAAGAAAAGACGCAAGAGAAAGAGAATGAGAAAGCGATTTGATGCATTAGTTGGTTGCGAGCAGCTTGATTTTCAGATAGGAAAATGTCCTACTGTATGCAGAATTAGACAAGGCATATCCAAGAAACAGTCAACGGATTTGCTTGAAAGCAGACAAATGTTCAGTATGCACTATATTGAACGCATCTGATGCCATGGGGCATCTTTGTATTGTATTTCTAACCTTATGCCTTGTTATTTCAATATTTCATTTTGTAATTAGATTTGGTTTTTCATGTTGTTAGACTAGTTAATAAATGAAGAGCTTATATCTTTCTTGTGCTTAACATTATATGATGATTTTTGGATGGACGCTACTTATGTTTTGTTGTGTGTTGCGTCAATGCAGATCCTGGATTCTCACATTCCTCCAGTGCAACAACGTGTCTCCAAGTAGAGCCAGATGCTGACCACTACGTGTCAACAACCCATAGCAGTACACCCCCTTTTTTCACAAATGGGATAGTGCCTGATCAATGTGTCCGTGCCATTCAACTATCATCATCAACCTGATCATCATGTTATGTTGTAAACCCTTTTTGCATGTGTAAATTGTAAAAAATCTCAGCAGATCCGTGTTGTGTATGTAATTGTCTAGGTAAACCTAATTTTCTGGTGACGATGTACATTCAAGGAGGTTTTTTGTCTCACCGATGCATTCTCGGATGGTCGGCAGAGTTTTCCTTCAGCCTTACCCCAAAGTCGGAGTGCATTTTGTCATTGGGATCTTAGGGGAGTTCTAGTGTTCTAGAACGAGTCTATGTAAAAGTGATTTGGGAATAATACTAACTATTTGGTTAAGTTATTTTATCACAAATTGCTTGGTCTGTTGGATTATATTTGTGTCGCAAAATTGGGTAGTCTGTGAGGGTCTTTTGCAAATGGGTTTTCCCCCTTGAAATGTAAGAAATGTGAAAATCATGATGGAAAGTGTCTTGAGGGTTGGAAAAATAATTTATACCCTCATAGGTTAATTAATTAAATTTTCTGGCAAAAATTAATTAAAATCCTAAACCATAAATTTAATTAATTCTAGGTCCTAGGTAAATTTAAATTCTTTTGTGTCGCAAAATTGGGTAGTCTGTGAGAGTCTTTTGCAAAAGGGTTTTCCCCCTTGAAATGTAAGAAATGTAAAAATCATGATGTAAAGTGTTTTGAGAGTTAGAAAAATAATTTATCCCCTCATAGGTTAATTAATTAAATTTTCTGGCCAAAATTAATTAACATCTAAGCCAGAAATTTAATTAATTCTAGGTCTTAAGTAAATTTAAATTCTCCGAAGGCAAAATTCGTTGGTCCTTAAAAATTAAATTTTAAGAGGTCCAGGGACTATAGTAAATTGATTATTTTGCTAAATTTTAAGCCTTTGGTCCCTAGAGTTAAGTCAAAGTCAAAATTTTGAGGACATTAATTCAAAATTTTAATTTTTGAATTAATTAAAATGCATTTAATTGAAAAATTCGAATTTCCTCAATAATTTAAAATTTCGACAAATGAGATTAAAAGAAATTTTGATCCTCATCAATGGTTGAGATTGCTTTGACGAGGATCACTCAAACAATCCGTTGGAGGCTTTATCTTTAAATAAGAGGTCATTTGTCAGTCAGTTCATCCGATCTGAGGATCGTGTACTAAGCGAAAAGCTCTCTTGTAATCTTTTTATGAGCAATAAAGAAAGACTTTGGGGTTAATTTCTGTTGTTGTTACTCTTCATGGAAATATTGTAGGATGTGTCAATTTCATGCATAGATTTCTTTTTAGCCATTGATGATAATTTTCTGAAGAGTGATTTGAGTACATGTATCTTGCTCAGTCGTTGGGGTTTGAATGATAATTTATGTTCTGAATATAATAGCAGGTATCTATATTTATCTGAATTTTATTATCATTTTCTCGCTCTATGCTGATGGTTAAATTGAGTTTTGCAAGAAATCCTTGATTATTAGATCATCGGACATTTGAGAAAGTTCTCGACTGAACCATCCAACTCCCGATCTGTGTTTTTTGAAGAGCCCAACTTGATTTGATCTCAGGCCTATCATAAGATCTTTTTATGGGTGATGCATGAAGGGTTTTAAGCTCAATACCTCCTTCAAAATTCAAAAAATTAAATTTCTTCTGTGTTAAATCAATAGATCTGGTTGTTGAGAGCCTCAGATTATCAAATCTGGGAGCGGAGTCAGACTCACAATCCCTAGATCTTATACATTTGTCATTTATGTACATAGATCTGTAATTATTTTTTGGTTTTCTGACTTGGGTTTTTCTGGGTTTCTGTATATATTGTTTGGGTCTTTTATTGTTGTCTTGCAGCTACAGATCTGAAGAAGAAAATTGTGCAGAGTCCAGATCTAGGCCCTAGAGGGTAAGATCTGGATCTCTGGGTTCGTCAAAATCATTTTCCAGGGATATTATTCAGACATTTTGCAGTCCAAAGCTTTAAATTATTTATTTTCAAAACTGGAAATTTCGTGAGGGTTTCACTGAAAAATCTGAAGCAGAAAAATTTTAACATTTTAATTAAGACTTCCGAGAAAATTTTAAGAGATTTCTGGGCTATCAGTCACTAGTTGGTTTCTTTGATTTGCGGCCAAATTTGTGGAGTTCACTGTGCATTTCGATTTTTTTTAGAGGGCTCACAGTCATATTGCTGCCGCTGCAAATCTGCAAGCCTCGTTTTATTCTTTTCTGCCTGGGGTTTTAAATAGAAAATTTCATATTTGTTTTGCTGCCTTGGGTTTACTCTTACTGGTTTTCGAAATTGTTTTTTTTGTTGCATTGCCATCAAATTCCAAGTGCTGCCATACGCTTTTCCTTATCTCCTCACTCTGTTCATCATCCATCAAAGCCCTTTCTGCTGCCTATGTCCCCTTCGAGCCCCCCTCCATTTAGCCGTCGAAGTCTTCCTCTACCCCTCACGCAAACCTACAGCTGCAAAACCACAAACGAAATTTCTTTTAATTATTTCATGTGTTATATGCGTTAGTTTAGGTTTTAGCTTTTATCTTCATTAGGTTTTTTATTTTTCATTCGGTTTAGTTTTAGGTTAGGGTGTATATATTTTTTTAGTTTCGCTCAGGGTTGCAGGAATCGCCCCCCCCCCCCCCCCGGATCCTAACCCGGAACCGCGACCCGTGCGGAATCGTTTCGGAATCTCGAGGCGAAGCGCGATTCCAAATCTCAGGTGGCGCGATTCCGTTTTTTAAACACGCTTCCTGGTTTTTAGGTGGCGGTGGCCCGGATCCGCGCTTCGGAGGGCGATTCTGGCATCCGGTTGCGCCACGCAACCCGCCCGGAAGCGCACGCAACCCGCACGCAACCCCGACGCAACCCGGACGCAACCCGCGGGCAGCGAAAATGAACTTAAATTTTTTTTAATTTCTTTTAAAAGTTAACTTAACTTAGCATGAGGGGGTGGGTTAGGGTGAGTTTAGGGTCAGTTTAGGGTGAGTTTAGAAAAGAATAAAGCCCCCATTCTCTTCTCATTTTCTCACTTTGAGTTTATGAGAGTTGGAGAAGAGAAGAGAGGAGAGGAGAAGAGAAGAGAGGAAAGGAGAGGAGAAGAGAGGAGAGCTTGGAGGAGTGAAGAAGGAGGAGCTAGGAGAAGGAGGAGGAGCTTGGAGCAAGAGCTTGGAGGACTTCATCTACAAGAGCTAAAGAGGTAAGTTCAAACCCCAAACTCCCTTGTTTTTTTGAAAAAAAAATTGTATTTTTCTCCTCCCTCTCCTACTCTTTCCCATTGTTTCTACTTGCTCCTTTATTTACAGGTTGTCCACCACCTATATCCATATTCCAAGATGGTGTTCTTTTGGCTTCTATGTATCATTCCACTCTTGGTTTTAATGATGGCAAGGGTGAGGAATAGAGGGGAAGAGGAAGGGGATGAACTTGGTCCTAATAGTAGTGACCCAATGTATGATGAGGAGGAAGGGTTTGAAGAGGAAGGGGATGAACTTGAAGGGGACACTGAAGCACAAGATGGGAAAGGTACATCAAATCCCTTGTGGAACTATGTGACCAAACTTGAAGGGGGAAAGGGTGGTGGATCTTACAAATTTTTGTGCCCTCATGGTTGTCATGGAGGAAAACCATATACGGGTTCATATACCCGTCTGAGGAGGCATCTTTGTGGGGTGCTGGACAGTGATGAAAAAAAGGGTTCTGTGGGGGTAACCATTTGCCCAAACATTTCAAGTGAACAAAGACAAAAATACATCCAAATAGAGATGGCTGCACAACAAAAGAAACAAGAAACAAAAAACTCATTCTGAATCAAGTGCAACCTCTAAATTTGGTAGTTGCCCATCTCCTCATGGTACTTCTGCAACCTCTGGAGGTAGAAAAACAATAGGGGATTTCCTTAATGTTGCTGGGAGGGATGATGTGGATGGAAAGATAGTCCGTTTTCTTTGTGCTTGCGGTGTACCATTCAATGTGCTTCGCTCTCCCTATTGGCATGACATGGTAAAGGCCATCAATGAAGCCCCAAAAGGATACAAGGCCCCCAACTATGAGAAAGCTAGAACAGTGTTATTAGAAAGAGAAAAAGCTAAGGTTCAAAGAGCTTTGACACATTTTACACATGAGTGGGTGGATTATGGGGTATCCATTGTATCAGATGGGTGGACAAATATTAGAAACCAACATTTGATAAATGTTCTTGGTGTTTCTTCTAGTGGTGCAGTATTTATTGCATGTCATGACTCCTCCTCCATCAGTGCAACTGCACAAAACATTGCAGATCTCCTATTGAAATCAATCAAAGATGTTGGTCCGAATAATGTGGTTCAAGTGATCACAGATAATGCAGCAAATTGTAAGGCAGCAGGAAAAATTATTGAGCGTACTCATCCACACATCTTTTGGTCTGGGTGCCTGGTTCACACATTGAACCTTTTGATGCATGATATTGTGAAACACAAAGATTGTGGGTGGATTGCTGAGGTTTACAGGAAAGGGAAGCAGCTCATTAAATTCATCACAGGGCATACAAGGGTAAACTACTTCTATGGCACTTACTCCAAGTTGCAATTGCTTAAAATTGCAAAGACAAGATTTGCTAGTTATTACCTCACCTTTAGGCGGCTAGTGAGGGTGAGACAAGCTTTAACTAATCTGGTGTGTGCTGAAACATGGGATGAAATTAACACTGACACAGATGGTGCTAATGTAGTCAAGGACACTGTTCTTGACAGTTACTTTTGGTCACAGGTTAAATATGTTTTGCAATTCACCAAACCAATTTATTACATGATCAAGTTTGCAGATTCAGATCGACCAGTAATTGGGGAGGTGTATGAGCAAATGGATAGCATGTTGGGGCAGATTAAAGACATTGTTGAGCCTAGAGATACCACCTTGTACAATTATATTCGTGAAGAGGTGCAAAACCGATGGGAAATGCTAAATATTCCATTGCATGCATTAGCATATGTTTTGACACCTAAATACTATCATCCATCATGGCTTTCAACACCAGCACCTGGGGGGGGAAGCAGGAAAAAACCACACCAAGATAAAGAGGTTCACGAAAAATATATGGCTGCATTGAGTAGATTAATCCCTGATGATGAGGAGGCTGCATTGGTACGGAGACAGGTGAGCAACTATACGCTCAACACTGGTCCATTTGGGAGCATGCATGCAATTCAAGATCGAGAGACTTTTTCTGCTCTTGAGTGGTGGAACATGCATGGAGGGGCTACTCCACTTCTACAGAGTTTGGCATTGCGGGTGCTATCACAGGTGGTAAACACTTCTTCTGCAGAGAGGTGTTGGAGCTCTTATTCTTTCATCCACAGTGTTAAAAGGAACAGGTTGAATTTAGACCGGGCAGAGAGCTTGGTTTATGTTCATTACAACTTGCGATTGTTGTCCCATTACTGTGAAGATGCAAAGTCTAATAAAGACTTGTTGATTTGGGACAAGAATCCAGAGGAGCCCAATTTGGAGGATGGAGTGTTGCGACTAGAGCAATTAGAGGATGCTCTTATCCAGGTATGTCCATTGTGGTATGAATTTTCCAATTTTCCCTTATAAAGCATTTCTCTAATTCATGTTTTTAATTTTTTTGTTAACTAGTGTTTTTTTTTTTTTGCATGAATTTTTTGAGCGATTCTAGGATGATGATGACCGTGTTGATATGCCACCACCCCCACCCCCATCTGGTCCCTTGGTTCCTAGGTTCCATGGTTCAACACCAACAGCAGGGGGTTCTTCTTCATCAGTTCCAGTGCCACGACTTACACAGGGACCATCTTCTTCATTGCCACCACGTGGAGGCCCGCCATCACGTTCTATTCGTGGTGGAAGGAGGAGAGATTAGTAGATATATTCACAATCTACTTCTTTCTGTCATAGATTACTCATTAGACTTGTAGACTTGTGAATTTGAATTTTGAACCTTTTTGGCTTGGCGGTGACCAAGTGACATATTTTGTAAACATTATTATTTGAATTTTGGACATGACAAATGTTGACAGTTGCTCACTTGCTAGATAAATCATAATATGCTCTATGTTTTATGTTTTATAATATGCTTAAATGTTTTATGTTTTATAATATGCTTAAAAATTTGATGTATGTTTGTAATAGCTAGAATATAGATGATTGTTGTACATACTAGTAACTACAATGGAATCATGGATGCCATATCTATCTTGATTTATGCAAAAATATGCATGTTTTCATGTCTTCTACAATTAATTTGGTATTTGGGATGTTTGTTTTGAGTATAAATGCAAAAAAATATAAAAATATATATATATAGCAGACGCTTCCGCGGACGCTTCGCTTCCTAGATTTTTGGAAAATGACGCTTCCGCGCTCCGCGCTTCCGCTTCGCTCCCGCTTCGTGCAACATTGGTTTCGCTTGTATATAATGGTTAGGCCCTTTTAATTTTTAAATTTCGATTTGATTTTTTAGGTTTGACTCGTTAAAAATTAAAAGTTTTAAAAATCAAAGTTAGATTTTGATTTTCACTTTTAACTTGATTTGTTTTTATTTCATTTTTATTTCGTAATTTTTTTTATTTTTTTTTATTTAAAATTCTAAACTTTTAAAAAAATCTAAAATCCTAAAAAAAAAAAATCTATAAAAATTCTAAAAAAATCTATAAAAAAAAATTTTAGGAATTCAATTAAAAGAAATAAATTAAAGGGATTTGCTTTCACGTTAAAAAAATTTATGTGGCCTATGGCCCTGTTGACCCCTACTGGTCAACTACCCATGCAGTGCACCCCGTTTTTTCTTGACAGAAAGAAGCAGCACCTGATCAGCATGTCCGTGCCATCCTGCCATCATCAGCAGCTTGATCTTTTTTTTGTAAACCCAGTCTGCATGTATGAATTGTAAATAATCTAAGCAGATCAGAGTCATGTATGTAAAATTGCCTAGGTGGACCTAACTTTCTATGATAATCTATGTCCCGGAAGGTTTTTCGTCTCACCGATCCATGGATCGGCAGAGTTTTCCTTCAAACCTGACCCCAAAGCCGGGATGGATTTTGTCATTAGAACTTTAGGAGAATCCTAGTGAGTTAATCTGCTAGATTATAGTTGTGTCGCAAAACTGGGTGTTCTATGAGGGTCTGTACTAAGTGGATTCATCCCTTTGAGATTTAAATTGTAAAAATCATGATGAAGTGTGTCTTGAGGGTTGAAAATGTTGTAAATCCCCTCATGAGTCCTAAGTCCTAGGTCCTAGGGGATGTTTCCGAAAGCTTAGTTCAGTGATCCATTTTAAATGAATTAAAAAATTAAAAAATGAATAAAAATAATAAAATAATAAAAAATTAATAAAAAATTAAAAAATGAAGCAAAAACCCTAACTAATAAAATAATAATATTTTAAGTTAATAAATCGACGGATGAGATCAAGAGATGTCTTGATCCTCATCAACGGTCGAGATCATTTCTACATGGATCACTGAACTAGCTGTTAGGATCATTTCCTTTATATAGGGTCTTAGTGGGTCATTTCAAGTTATCTGATCTGTGAGTCTGTACTGAAAAAGCTCTCTTGTAATTTGATTTTCTGGTTAATAAAAAGACTTTGGGGTCCAAATCGTGCTGGTGTTACTCTCTGGGATTGCTGTGAGATCTTTAATTTTCTGCATATTTCAGTTTTTAGCCGTTAATCATAGCTTGTTTTTTTAAGAGTAGTGTGAGCACAGGTATCTTGTTCACCTGCTAGGGTTTGAGGGCTGCTAGGGTTTCTGAAATAATGGCAGGTATCTCCATTATTTTCTGAGATCTAGCAGCACTCTCTCTCTCTGTGCTGATGGTTGCTTGAGGTGTGCAGGAAAACCTTTCTGAAGGAAATTGTGGGCGTTTGGGGAAGTTCTAGGCTGAACCAACCGACTCCCATAGGCTTTTCTGTGCAGAGCCCAGCTGATTGTTCCCTGGGTTAATCATTAAGAGTTTCATTTCCTGTTTTACATGAGAAATTTTCTTTCTGCTTACAGCAAAGTTCAAATTTCTGTTTCTATTGAAAACATTTCTGCTCTTATTGTTAAATCTGGCTTTTAAGGGGCCAAATCTGTAAATTATCAGCTGTCTAGGGTTTTATTTTTTTATTTTTGATTTTTACAGGTTTCATTAGGGTTTTGTATTTTTGTGTTTTCAGATACAGGGTTTTCATCAAGAGAAATTTTGAGTCAGCTGTAGAAGAGCATTTCTGGAACCAGATCGTCAATATTTACATGAGATCAAAAACGGTGGAAAGCCCTCAGAAATCGGAGCCGTAGCATGCATCATTCCGAAACCAAAAGCATACGCTGTGGTTTTCCTGGGCAAATCGCTTCATCAGCTGAGGTTTATCATTCCAGTTTCAAACACGCAGAGAATAAAGTCTGAAACAATACGCGTGAGATATCCTCGCTGCGTGAGCAGATCCTTTGAAAACGACGGTGCAAGGGTCGATGTATTTGACATGAAATAATATTGTGAATCCAGTTGTGAATCGGTTCAATCAGAAGCACGTCCTGGGGTTTTCTGAACCGCCATCAAAAGCTCCGCGTGATCGAACGACATCTGCCAGGTCGTGGATTTCACTTTTAACGCAGTCAATATTTCGAAGTTTCCTTGAAATCGAATCAATTTCTGGCTATACGCAGGGTATTGGGACACTGTATCAGTTGATCAGTCGATTTGTATGAGAAATCTTAATATCGGGTATCAAAGCATTTGCATTCACCGCCTTTTGCAACGAGAAATGGCTCCCCACAGAAATTCTTCAGCGTTGTACACATCGTAGGAGCCATATTCACCGCCAACAGCAGACAAGAGAAGTCGAAAAATCTGAATGCATGGGCGCCATTCCAATTTAAGCCGAACAGGTAAAATCGACTATCAAATCGCTGGGCATCGAGTTTCATTCACGCCGCAGGTAATTTTTTTTATCATTACGTATCAGCGTTCAGATATTCCGTATTTAGCGTCGATTGAGTTCTGATCATTCACCTGCGTTTTCAGTTTCGATAGGGTATTCGTAAGAATCAAATTCATTGTTTGTTTTGGAACTATTTCATATAGTTAGCGTATTATATAGCTAGGGTATTTTAGAGATAGTTAACGTAGGTTTATTTGATTTTAATTTAGATTTAAATTTTTTTAGGTTTATTTCATATAGATTTTAATTAATCTTTAGTTTTAAGTTTAGTTAGGTTTTAATTGGTTTATCTTTTTAGTTTAGTTTAGAAATTTGTATAGTATATAGATTTTAGATTTTTTTAGATTTAGCTTTAATTAGATTTTAATTTTTGTTTTATTTTTTGAATTTTTGAATAAAAATAAAAAAAAATAAAAAATGAAAAAATATATTTTTAGTTTTATTTTTAATGATTAGAATTTAGTTTTAGAATTTTAACTTTTTTTAGATTTTTTTAATTTCCATAATATTGAAAAATAAAAAAATTTGAAAAAAGATTTAAAAAAATAAAAATAAAAATAAAAATTTTGAAAAATAAAATTTTGTGGGAAATTATTTTTGCCAGATTTCAGTTGCTTTCACGTTATATCTTTATTGCTGAGATCTAAAGTTTTCAAGCCGAGATGCGAAATTGATATCTGGTTGATGGTTTATGATTCTCGTGGTGATTTAAAGCATTCATCTTTTTCAAATTTTTAGCTGCTGGATATCGTTTCTGTCATTCTAAGAGCATTGTGTTTTTAACTGATGATAGATGATTGCTGTTCATGGACCATCTTTTTATAGCATTTAACAAGTAATCATTTTAATAACAATCTCTTAAGGCACTGGTCTGCTAAATTAACCAAATCCATCGAGTCCTTTTTATATCGTATCTCGTGTTTCCCAACCAACTGGTCGACAGTTGGCCTCATCATCTCACAGGGACTCCCCCCCTTAGCCGCGGGAAACAGGCTTAAACGGAGGGATCGGGGATCAGAGTGACAGCCCCCGGTCCGAGCGTTGTCGTGCCAATCTGCGCGACAACAGGCCCATTAAAAATTTCGATTTTTTAACCCTTTGATTTATTCTCCTTATTTTTCACATCAAATTAAGTTCCTAAGAAATAATTAAAAAAAAAAAATTAACCTAAAGTTCCTTGGTGTTATTTGGTCATTAAATGCATTTTTATGATTTCCCTGTGGTCAAAGTATGATAAATGTTTGAAGTTATAGAAAATTAATTAATTCTAGATCTTGGTCATTAACGATAATCATTTCAGATCTGGAATCTTTTGCATGTCACATTGTTGGGCGCTTACATTGATTATTCATGATTGTCATTATTCGTCACATATTGAAAATTTGTTCTGGATAACTTGCTTTATTTAGTTGATAGTTAATTCAAATATTAAAGGCACTAGTCTATAATTATTTAATTTAATCTATTCATTTGAGTTAATCAAAATCCATTTACAATTCATAGAGTTCTCCATCATTAAAATCTCCTTGAGTATGTTTTTCACAGGCTATCCTCATCCATTTTCCTAGGGACTACCCCGCTTGACTTGCCTAGGAGAGAGTCTAAACGGAATGAGTAAGAATCGAGAGTGACAGCCCTTACTCTGAGCGTTGTCGCGGTGCCTAGACACTTTGCGCAACAACAGACCTGAATTGGGAAATTCTTCTGAGTATCGTCAACTCATAGGAGCACTAATGTTCTTGGTGATCTCCTGTCTGGATATATGTTTTGCAGTTAACACATTAAGCCAATGTATGGTTAGTCTCACCATATATATTGGATTGGAGCCAAGAATCTTCTGAGATATCTTCGGGGCACAATCACTCATGGACTGAGATACACTGTCGGAGATGTGAGGTTGCATGGTTATTCTAATGTTGATTGGGTTGGCACTGTGGTGGATCGCAAGAGTACTTATTGATGTTATTTTTCTTTGGGTAATGCTTCGATATACTAGATGAGCAGGAAGCAGAAATCGCTTGCCTTGAGCACCGTTGAGGTCGAATACATAACTGCTAGTATGCCCTCATGTGAAGCTGTCTAGTTGAGGAAGCTCTTCAGTGAGTTGTTTGGACATTCGCTGGACACCACTGTGATCCTCAGCGACAACCAGAGTGGGATCTGATTATCAAAGAATCCTGTGTTTCATGATCTCTCCAAGCATTTAGATATAAGGTAAAACTTTATCCGGGTTATGGTACAACGAGGAGTAATAACGCTCCATCACATTGGGATCGATCAGCAAGTCACCAATATTCTGACAAAGCCCCTGGGGAAGGTCAAGTTCTTGGCCTTCCGAGAACAACTTGTAGTCGTGCAGAGACCCTCTTATGAGGGTCCTGTATGAGATGGACATTGATCTCTAGGAGCTCTAAGGGGCTTGGGGTACTTATTGGAGCGATGGGCAACCATAGGGTGAGTGGTCCAGCCTTCCCCTAGTGGTTTGTTGTGTACAGGGTGAGCAGTTTAGCCTTCCCCTGCGATACCCCTTGGCAACATGTAGGCAGGATGAGTGGTTCATTCTTCTCCTACTGAGACATCCCACCCATGCAGTCTGGGACTCATGGGAAGTACCTCTCATCTGGCCAATGAGTAGGGAAATGAGGATAGGGACCATAGTACTACCGATGGACGCATCGTGTACTACCGTACTCCATATGATAGGATGACTGATATTGATCTAAGATCAGTTGGAACTAACTTCAGGTCAGTGAGAGTGGTATGAGACACTCTTTTGATTGGAACTGACTTCAGGTCAGTAAGAGTGGTATGACACACTCTCCTTTGATTGGGACTGATTTCACGTCAGTAAAGAATGGTATGATACACTCTCGATCACTTCTTCTTCTTCATAGTTCAACAAAGCATAGCAATGCATTGATGGCAAAGATAGTATAGATTGGCAGATGGAGTTCTCCCTAGTTGAGAGGGGGTGTTAAACTTGGCAACTATGGCCAAACTCCACAATGGTCATCTTATTTATCACAGTTGATATTTTTCTTGGATTCCTCTCTCCGAGAGGTGTAGGATTGATCTAAAGATCATCCGATTTCGACGTGTACAAATGAAGTTACGAATTTATTTTGATTATGGACAAATTGTCAAGGTTGGCCAATGAACTTATGTAGGCTCAGAAGCCCAATAGTAACGTCTATTCATCCTCAAGGTTTGTTATAAATATATGATGCCTTAACCTCATTTGGACACACTCATCTTCACATTTCTCTCTCTCTCTCCCCTCATTGATTGGGTACGGATTGCTAGGCCTCTCTCTCTCCACACGTCCTGAAATTTCAGGAGAGCGAAATTTCAGGAAGCCAAAAATTCAAGAGGCCGAAATTTCAGGAAAGCGAAATTTCAAGAGGTCAAAATTTTAGGAGACCAAATTTCTGGACAGTTTGGCCAAGCATTGACCAGCATACATTGACCTCCTTTGACTGCATTTTTGTGGGGTCTATCTCTGTTTGGGCAAGCCGCATTTCTGGGCACAAAAATCGAGGTCAAACGTTGACTTTGACCAGCGTCGACTACAACTAGGGATGACTGCAAGTTGTCTGTTTGACTAGATTTCACTGGGCTGATTTGGGGTTCTTTTTTAGGCTGATTCATCTCGTTGTTTGGAGGCAAAAGTTCAATAAAGTTGACTAATTTACTGAGGGTCAAATCCGCCATGTTGACCAACATTAACTTTTCTGCTTAGGGCTCTTTTGCTACTGTCATAAATTATCAGATTTGTAAATTGTACTCTCTCTCTCTTTGCTGAACTATTGAAGAATATAAGAAGAATTGATCAAGGGTTTCCCCCACATTGGGGTTTGTCCCTCGCTATTGCCACATCTTGTGTCCTCTTGTCTTGGCTTGTCTTCTACTATTTATGTTTATGTTCTATCTGCATTTTACTATCATGTTGATGTGATTGCTAATCTAGATAATGATATTGGGTTGATAAAGAAATTGAAGTAAAATTGCTCTAAAGCATAGAGCATAACAATGTTGCCTAAAATTAACACGAACTGATTGTGGAGCTTCCATGTATGTTACGGCAGTTTTGTCAAATCAACTTTTCAGACCCCCCCTCGTTAACCTTCGAAAGTGTGGAGGATTCCCGAACCTATCCTCCGTCGTTGATCCGGGCGACAATAATCTCGTCCATCAATTGCCACTCGAACATTATTGGTAAGTGACAAAAGTGTCATATCAACTTTATTTACAAATAGAATAACCTTTCGGAAAAATACAAAGGATTAACATAATAATAAAAACAAAATAAGGCAACATTTTAACTAGCGCGCTAACTTAGGGACATACATTTATTTATATATATATATATATATATAATCCCTTTTTCTTCCTTTTCTTTTGATTTTTTATTTATCTCTTTTTCTCATTTTTCTTTTCATTTCTTTCTTTCTCTCTTTTTTTTCATTTATTTTTATTCTATTTTCTATTTCTTTTTATTTTTTCTTTTTTTTAACATAAAGGGAAAAGTAGATAACAAACTAGGGTAAAAATAAGTTACAACAAACAACTTGCAAGACAAATCTTATCCAAATTCTCTACAAATAACAATGATCAATTCAGAAAAATAAGTGCTCACCAACAGTGACTGAGATGAAGGGAAAGAGGGGTTCGACAAAGGAATATAACAAAGAGAAGAGGTCCAGAAGGCCTGTGTTGAGACAGAGAGGCCAAGGAGACTTCACAACAAGGAGAGAAAAGGCCAAAGAGGTTGGTTGTAGAGAAAGAAAGGCTTGTTCAAGCAAGCGGGCAAAGGGAAGAGCCTACAGACTCACGACCAAGGTAGGCAGAGCTAGAATAGGCTTGTGTCTGAGGTTTTGTAGGTGTTGCATTAAGAGGATGAAAGGCAGCGGATGGAAAGAAAGGAGCAAGAGTGCTTGCGATGAGGAAAGCAGCGCCCAAATCTGGGCTGAGGCACAAAATAAAGCCCTAAATAGGGTTGCGTTGAACAGATCAAGCCCCAAAAGGAGTGCCACGAAAAAGAAAGGCCCTTAAAGGGCTACGTATGGGCAGAGGAGGAAGAGAGGGGCCTTCAAAAATGTATGACCCTCTGATGATTTCGATCACCTACAGAATTTAAATATAAATACCACAAGTACTCAAAAAAACACAAAAATTTTACCCAAAATTTACCTTACTAGGGCTTGCGTCTTCCCTCTTCAGCAAAGCATTCAGATTCTGGCATATGGGTATGTTAGATTTGGGCTCAAGGAAAGCACAGACATGCCAAAACCCCTTGCATTCCCTTTCCTTGGTAAAACGTTGGCCAAAGTATTGTAAAAAGCCCTCAAAACCCTAGTTGAATGAGTGGGGAACTTCAAATTTTCATAATAGCTCGTCCTTTCTTTAGATTTGTGGTTTTCACCTGCAAAGGAACTTTATGTACAAGATCCTAGCAACTAAATCCTAGATCTAGACAACCCACTTTAAATTTATACAAGATATGTACAAAAGAAATCAAATCTATACAAGGGTTAGAAGTTTAAATTATTTACACAATTTCTATTATACAATATACACAATGATTTATGGTTCTTATAAGCAGATCTATTCATTAAATACACAATAGATAAAAATAGATGATTGAAATAATTTATATGGGTGAGCAATGGCCAAGATCTCTGCAAAACCAATCGTCAGATAAGGCCTGAAATTTAACAAAGTGGCCTCTTAAGCTTTCTTGTCTTGGGAATTGGTTGGTCCAACCGCAGGCTTCCCCTCACGCCCAGGATTTGAATCCTTGAGATCTGTACACACTTAAGATCAAGTTATTAGATCGATAGAGGCTAGATAAACACCATAACCCTCAAGATCTAGAGATACATGTTAGATCAATCAAGTTATAATGTCTCTCTAAACCGAGTAACTAATGCAAGATACCTGTGCTAATAGTTAATCCACTCAATGGCTAACGAAAAAATAACTTATAAAATATTATTCAATAGAGCATTAAGAACATTATCCAAAATTTACCACAAGAAGCAGAAGAGGAACACCGCCATGATTAAACCCCAAAGTCTTTTTTTTTATTCCATATATATATATATATATATATATATATATATAAATTACAGCAACAGAGCCTGACTGAGAGCTTCTTACAAAATTTTCTTGTTTTGAGAAAAAATGCCTTCTAATTTATAGATAAATCCTCAAGTGCAAAATAAAAGCTAGTTGGCTTGATCCCCATCAAATAATCTCGACCGTTGATAAATGTTTGATCAACTTTTAATCTCCATCGTCAAAAATCTTTATTTTTTGACGAATTTTCGAATTTCTCATTTAACCCATTTTTTATTAACTCAAAAATAATTATTTTGAACCAATTTCCTCAAAAAATTGACTTTGACTTAAACACCAAGGCCCAAATGCCCAAATTTTTTTGAGATTTCCAGTATTCCCTTGGTGGAGGACCTCCAAAAATTAATTTTTTTAAGGCCCACAAATTTTTCCCCTTAGAGAATTTAATTTCTCTAGGACTTTAATTTTGACTCTAATTAATTAAATTTCTGGCTTAGGATTTTAATTTACTTTTGCCAAAAAATTTAATTAATTGACACTTGAAGGGATTAATAATTTTTCCACCCTCTAATATTTTAGTCATGGTGTCTAAGTATGAGGGACCATGCACTAAAATAATTTTTACATAAGATAATTACATTTCAACCCTCAAAAGAGGGAAAACCCATTCATTATAGACCCTCAATTTATTACCCAATTTTGCGACTTAATATAATCTTATTAGACAAAGTGATTTGTAGTAAAATAATTTAGTCAATTAGCTTAAATTGTTCTCAAATCACTTTTACAAAAGACTTGACTAAAAAACTAGGGCTCACCTAAGACCTTGACGATAAATTCTACCTTAACGTTGGGGTGAGGCTGGAGGGAAAAACTTTGTTGATCATCCTTGTTTAGAAACACAAATGAATCAGTAAGGCGTAAAACCTCCTAGGATGAAATTCGTCACCAGAATAATAGGCTTACCTAGGTTGTTACATATATATATATGGTCTTACTAGCATCATTTACATTAAAATGTTGCAGAATGGGTTGACAACTCTGATAAACTGAAGACTAATGATGATGAATCCAAGATATTCTAAATGCTCGAACATGATAGAATTCCTTTGCAAAAATGTGTACTGATATAGGGTAGTTGACATAGGGTGGTCAACACAGCACTATGGAAAAGCCCAAATGTTTTGTTTTAAAACGTGTTTACCCAGTGTGTCGAAGGGACCACTTTGAGAAAACCCTTCAGTCCAAACAGCTTAGGTGACACTCTGCGTGGTTTTTTAAAAGCAAGTATATAAAGGATCATCTCCAGATCAAATTTATTTGCAGTCAAACACAGAGGCAACACTTTTATTGTAATATAAAAGTCTAATTCATCAATATAGAGCTTAAGTTTAAGAAATTAAATGAGAGAAAAATATTTTAAGCATATGTTATGCTTATAGATAGTTATGTTGACGGTCTTCATCAATTGTCATTGGTTAAATATCAAATCCGCTTCAAATCCTAACACTCGATTGTTGTGCACTGGCACTAAATAGAAAAACGATTCAGTCAAAGTTGGATCGTCGTACAAAGTTTCATATAAAAATGACAAGGGGATGAACGAGCATGAACTTATTCCTATGTTTAACTTTGGGGGATAACACGAAATAATCAAAGTGGATTTATAATAACACTCAAAATTGGAATTGTAACAGTCTCTATCTAAATGGAGATATGCAATCCAAGCTCTCATCCTACGTATACGTGGCAATCATTCAAGATCGATTCCCTTGAGTGCCTAGGGATGAAAGAAGACCAATCTCCTCCACTGTCTCTGTTGAAATTGATGTCGCTTTATTGGATATCGGGGCTTACAAAAATTTCACGTTGGCCTTACTTTCCAAAGAACATTGTTGATTATTATTTTATTTTTTATTTTTTATTATTTAATACTTTAATGATATTGCGCACTCACCATATGGGTAGACATCATATGTAGGGAATACTGTGATACTAGCCAGACAGATCTACCTGTGAAACTACGTTGTGAGTCCCTTACAAAGATTCTAATCCTACATTGCGCTGCAAAGAGAGAATGTAGTGAAGCACCTCCATTCTTTGAACAAAATGGAACTCGAAACAGATATTACTGCCTATATTTGCAGTGAATACGATTCCTATATTTGTAGCGAATACAGTGCATCTTATGTCAACTTTAGGGTTCAGAAAAATCGGCAATCATAGTCGATGAGTGAGGAAAGAATAGGATGTGTGTCTACTATTGTTACGTGATTCTTAGGAGAAATATACTTTATTTTAAGCACAGGGGAAAACATCTACCAGAGTTCTCGGCTAGTTCCAGGGATTTAATTGGCTGGATACAGTTGCACAGAAATGAATGCAGAGACCATCAGGTTCAAAGAATTAGAAATTGGTTCTGATACCAAAATGTGAAACCCAGTTTGACAAAAGGACCAAAATCTAGCATGCGTGACGTAAACTTTAAAAAATTAAATCAAACATTCCATAAAAATACCAATATTTTCAATTTACTCATAAATTCAAATAATTGGAATGCAGAAGAATACCTGGTTATCTGTTTGAAGGTGTTTTAGGTTGTTGTTGCTCCCACTCCCACTACCAAACCGACTCTATCTTCCCAGCCTATCTAGGGATCCGTTTATCCATTCCCCAGATCCAGAAGACTGTGCCCAATACCCCAAGAACAATTACTCAGATATCGAATTCCCCTCCAGGGAATCACTCTCTCCCTGTGTCTATTCCTTCTCTATCAAACCTCCTTTGGCTTTGCTTCCTGGAAAGACTCTAAACATCCTCCAAATTTTCCCAAAATTTTTCCTCCCTTTTATCTCCTTCTCTTCTCCTTATATCTCTAAACACCACCGCTTTAGCACCAAGATTTTTATTAAAGTTTCATTTCCTTGCCTTGTCATTGATGAGTGTCTGCGATGACATTTGTTTTTTTAGGCGGTCCCCATTAACAATTATCCTATAATATTAATCACCTTATCTGATTTAATTGAATTGAGTTAGTTCACCAACTCTTTTAATTAAATAAAACTATTAGTAGGATTTAAATGTCTTTTTTTCGTTGGTGAATTTTTTCAACGCATTTCAACATATATTTATTTAGTATATCCCTATATATTTTTAAGTCGTATAAATGAACAATGTGTTATTTGTAAGATGTATATAAAGATTGAATGAAAAGTTTATTTAATAGCTTTATTTAATTAATAATTATATTAACTCATTCATCTATAATTAGATCATCATCATAGCCACTTAATATATATACATATATATTTGTTTTCAATTAATATATTAATTATATATTATGATGGTAGTACACATAGTAGGTACCCCACTTGATATATACTTAGAACTTTCAATAATTATTTTGTTTATCCTTTACGGGGAAATTTTCATAATAATTTTCATTCGTAATTCGAGACAGTCATTACAGCACTAGAGGAGCCCAATGCATGCATGATGTTAGCATTTCGGCCTCTTTTGTGGGTTATTTCTTATGGTTTACATTGGCTATGAGGTTGGCTTCTAACCACACTTAGTTTTTCCCATCATTTTACAACTTGGAGGAGCTTTTAATCTAAATTAGAAATCATTAGACATGTATAAATAAGAGAGAGGTAATTTCACTCTCTCATCATCATCAAACTTGTGAATTTCATGCCTCTTAGAGATTTCTCACTGGCTTCTTGTGGGTGATTTTGGAGATACTTGGATGCATTTTGATACATGGAAGTTGACTTTGACATTTTTTGGAGCTATTTCTTGGTCTAATGGAGATATACCACATGTTATCTTGTAAGTGCCTATTGTTGAAGATTACTATTTTGAATTGTCTAGTGTATGGAATCATTGCTTCTAGATTATGCTTGTTTATGCCCTAATTTGTTGAAATCTATGTTTCATCCACATGAGCGACCCAGCAAAAAACTTTTGAGCACAAGGAAAGCTCAGTCTCGCAACCCAAGAGAAAGCTCGTCCTACTCGCTTTGAGAAACTCAGCCTAACTCAACCTCTGTTGATCTTGCTCTCACTGGCTCGATCTAGCCTTTTCTCGCTAAATATTGAAATTTAAAACATCCAACCCTAATCTCGAGCGAAATCCCTAATCTCAATGGTTGAGATTAGATCTTGACTCATTGAGATCTAATACTATGACTTAATGTCATTGACTTTGCCTTTTTAATAAAATGGTAACCATCAATTAAATTAAATTGTCGCATAAGTCTTGACTTAGGAAATTCATTAATTATCGTAGGAGATAATTAAGGTGACTCGTTGCATGTCATGGCACCTGATCCATGCAGAACCACCTTCCAAGGTACAAATCAACAAAAATTAATCAAATTATGATGTTGTTGAGATTTCCACACAAATTATCACATTTTGCCCACTCAATGTCCACATGTGTGGGTTGGTAGAGCATTTTGTGGAGTGCCCCATTATATATCATTTTATTGGCAAAATGGTTTTAGACTATGGTATTGAGAGTGCCTCTTGTTGAAATTTGGTAGCATCGAGAAGCACTCTCGCATGCCCTTGGTATTGGTTATGTGAGAGGAAAACACTCATAGAAGTGATTTTATGAGTCTATGGGCGAAAACCCGTGCTAATTTGATGACCCATTAAAGGATGGTTCATTAAAGGAGAAGCTAGACTGAGTGATTTTCGGCAGTTGAGGGCTTAAAGAACTCAGCCCCAGCCCAAGAGAACACAAATGTCTTTGTTCTGACATTTTGGTATTGCATGGGGTCTGTAAAGGGAAACTTTCCCTAGTACAAGAACCCTTGTATTTCTTGTTAAAGGAATAATAAGAAATCAGTTTTGGCCATTAAATTCTGAATATTGTGCATGAACTAGTTGCTGGTATGTTTTCCACTGTGTAAAAGTTTTAAAGTTAGGCAATTAAGTGTGTTTATGTTTTCTGTTTGTGAAACTGTCAAAACATAGCCCAGACCTGTTAGTTTTTGTAGCTCAGGAGGTAATTCTGCATTGGCAGTGCCTAGCATACAGAAGTGACCAAGCATATTTCACTCTCTGAGCACTTTACTTTTAAAGTGATTTTATAAAGTTAGAAAGTGACCTTTTATATTTAATGACTAAAAAAAGTAACTTTTTATAAAGTGAGTGTAACTTTATAAATCAGGTCACTTAAGTGATTTAAGTGGGCCCAATGTGAAATTAAGTCATGACCATTGATCTTGAGATGGTGATATTTAATCTCAGCCATTGAGATCTAGGGTTAGGGATTTTAGTCATTGATGAGAAATAAAAGGAAAAAGGGAGAGTGAAGAGACACACTATTCTTCATGAGATTTGGAAAAGAGAAGAAAGAGAGGCAAGACAGAAGTTCAGCAGAGAAGGTCAAAGTACAGCAGATACAGAAATAAAGTACAGCAGCCAGGCAACATGAATTCCAAGGCAGAGAACAAGCACAGAATTTTAGGCAGAGACAACTAGTTTTTGAGCAAGCCTGGGCTGAAAATCAAGGAGCTTGTAAGCAGCAGTCAGTGCATGATTTTCGAGGCAGTTGAGCCACATTAAATGCTATCAAGTGGACCACATTTATTACAAAGAGAAGGCATGAAATCCGAGGCAGTTCAGGCAGTGTCTGAACATTGTTTTTTTGGTTGTTAGAGCTCGAACTTCAAGGTTATCAGAGGCTCGAAATTCAAGGCAGGATGTGGGCACGAATTTCTAGGGGCAAGCTATGTTTTGAATCTGAGCATTTAATGGGTATGATTTTCTGAGTGTGAAGGACTCATAAATCAAGGCAGTCAGTCCAAGAATTCAAGGAACAACTGCAGCACTTTCTCCAAGGAGATGAGTAGATTTAATAGTTGTTATTTAATGTTGTAAAATTCTCTGATAAGAAATAAAATTTTCTCACTGGTTTTCCCTTCGAGATTTTTCTAGGGGCTTTGCCCAAAAATCCCTGTGTTAAACGTGTATTGTTTACTGTTAATTTTCAGCTGTTAAAAGTCTGATTAGTCATGTGTATTTCAGCTCACAAAAATCAGATTGGATGAGTTTAAGTTTAAAGCATTAACCATGAAATTTTTATCAGAAACTGAAATCAGAGTATTGGCTAAGTGTTTTACGAAAGACGTACATGAGAAAACTAGCTTGCAGGTGAAATTTCAACAACACCCGGGGTGTGTAGATTTCTAACACCTCTTGTTTTAGCTCATGGTTTTGCTTGAGCACATTGTATTGGCAACAATATTGTACTAGCACATGGTTTGCTACTCATGGTTTTGTAAGGTGTCTTATCTATATAAGGAGGGCATTTTCCACGTTTCTCATGGTTGGAAATTGAATGGAGGACACATATTGCTCAGTTTTGTTGCAGTTCCTTTTCTATTTTCTTAAGCTAATTGTTCTAGGATAATAATAGAATGGTTTTGGCATGCAAGAGACAATGAGGAAAGCACTATTGCAAGGGAAACAATGCAAATACGTTACGATGAATGTCTATTTTATTTCTTTGTAAACTTTTATAATAGATCTATTATTGTGTTGAAAAGTGTAGCGAGAGAACGTCCCCTCTGGCTCGTGCCTAGGCAAGAAAGACCAAGTTTGTCTTTCCTTTGACAATGGCCGAGTTCATGGACATGGAGAATTCATGCGTAGTGATGGAGCTTCAATCACGTGAAGGCTTCCTCACTTAAATACAGGATCAAGTAGCAGTTTGAGTTTAGAAAAGGACGAGTTGGGACTCGGGAGCTTCAATTTCTAATTGAAGCAAGGACGAGTTAGAGAATCAGTTAAACTCAGTTAACAAGTCAATCACAATTGTTGTTCTAAATTTGTATTTGCTAGATTTGGCATGGATCGAATGATAAAAGGAGGACAAAGGCACAATTATAACAATTGTTTTGTGCACAAAGGTTTGTGACAAGACACAGCTCACGAGATTGTGTGAGAGAGCCTTGATTGTGGAGCGCAGGAATTGTATCCTAAAGAATAGGAGGCACAAGTCTGCTAGAATTTAGGAGAATTGGTTGTGTGCAGATTGTGTGGAGCTGGGACCCTAAAAAATAGGAGCTCAAGTGCACTAAGAAATAGGACCAGGAATGCGCTAGGAAATAGGAGGCCAAGTGTGCACTGAAGGAAGAGCAAAATTAAAGCAAGACGGCACGGTTTGCAGACCAAGTCAAGGAGGCAGCAGAGGATAAATTGTGTGCAAGAACCAAGATCAACTAGCGATCAAGGAAGCCCAAGATCAATTGTATCAGCTGAGATTTGTGAGAGAAGTATAACATTTTCACAAGAGAGACAGTTTGCTTTGTAATAGATTCAATCGCTACAAGACAATCAATAAAATAGACACATCAAGCAAGCAGGTTTTCCCTATTGAGTTTCCTGAGAAAATAAGTGTGTCAATTCGTATGAATTTTATTCTGCTACTTATCAATTAAAGAACTTTGTATCTTGGTGAAAATCAAGTAGGTTTCAGTATTGGTTGCCTTGTTTTTCAGTTATTCACTAAGTAGTTGCAAATTTCTATGGAAGTTTAACATGTTGAAGTTGAATATCTTAGGAGTTTTGCCTTTACTTAAATTTATTTTTTAATTATTTAAGTCTGCAATACTTAGGTTGAATCCAGAATAAGTTTAGCCTTCACATGAATCTTGGATAGCCCACGTTTCCTTAGCTTGAAGCTCACCAAGCATTATCCAAGATATGTGTGGAGACTTCAACATCAATGATAAGAAAGGGGATCTACTCAAGGAATGGATAAGACTCCATGCCCAATGGTAGCATTAGGGTTTTTCACTTCTTTTCTAATCATCTCAATCTAAATGTTTCTCCTTTTAATTTTTGAATTTCTCCTTTATAAGCAATCTAAGGTTTTTTTCATGATGAATTTCCTAAGCTTAGATGCTAGATCCAAGGTTAACTTTAATTGCTAGACCTTGTTTAGCTTGGATTTCTCTTGTACTAAACATTCATGTTTTATCCCATCTTAAGTTGGCATTGTTACCCACCACCCATGGGTAGTATCATAGGAGAAAATTTTCTCCTAAATGGTCCTCAGCCGACAGCTAGCAGGACCCTTGCAACGACCAGATAGCTCGATGTCCCACCATCTCCTCTACTTGAGCCATACATGTGGTCCCTCGCCCATTTCTTATAATAGTATGTTTGAAGGCGAGCCTCCCAGCCCTGAAGGTATGGCTTTTCATTGGTGTAGTTTAGTAATTTTGTTTACTTATCATGGACACTTTTGGGCATGGGTTGGTGGGGAGATTCAGCGGAAAGAGTGGGCTAGTCTGTACTCTTGTCTCATCTACCCGATTTGGTGGTAGCCTTGTATCCTAGTCCTGTGGAATCTCCTTTACTGGATATTAGCTTTAGAGTTGGCACTACATGGGAAATCCAGATTTTGGTTGCGTGGTCCCGCTTCCCGCCACCATATACATCACTCCCCTCCACAAATTTTAGCCCCATTTATCACTTTTCCCATCTTGGTCCACAAAGGGTTAGCCTCCCCCTCCCCTTATCCACACTTTGGGTCGATCCTAGAACAATGCCCCGAAGGTTGATACAGTGAAAAGAAAAGAAAAACCATAATTTGGCCACTCTCAACGGGAAATGTACCACAAAATGCAAAAGATGGTCGGGACATACAAACTTAGCACGTGGGAAAAATCCAAACACGAGCACCCCTTATCTATGGCCATCTCTCTGGTTCCTATGGGCCCTAGATGAGCCCCCTCCACATTAAGGAACCCATGATTGTCACAACCCCTAGTGGGCAATGAACTGCCCCACTTTAAAGGGGCATCTATTCCTATAGCCTACACATCATGCTCTCATCCCCTGGAGCCCCAAATAGTCATTAAGAAAAATCGAACAAAGGCAAAAGGCATATGAAGAAGGGTGTAAAAAAAGGGTCGAGGAAACTCATGTACCACAATTGCTTCCTTTTACACTCATGCAGCCAAGTGTGGGCTTCACCAATTATAACTACCCGTGTACCATGGCATGTGGCTTGGAACCTTCTCCTGATCCCCACTCCATTTAATCATTATATCACATGTGTGAAGATTTTGAAACCCAGAATCCTATTGCAGCAACTGGAAATTATTCTCCTAATTGTTAATTTAATTTAACACAGAGTTGCGGGGGAGCGCTCCCCCCCCCCGCTCCTGCTCCCAATCCGCGCTCCGGGCGAGAGCGACTTGAGAGCGGGTCGAGAGCGCGCTCCCTAAAAAAAATTTCGCTCCCTGCCTTTTCGAGAGCGATTTCGGGAGCGTTTTGCCTTTTCTGCAATTTTCTTTTTTGTAGTAATGTTTGAAATGCAAATTTTTTTGAAAGAAACAAATAATTTTTGAGTGAGGCAGCTTAATGATCAAGTCTAGGCCCTAGTATTGATATGCTATTCATGGTAATGTTAAATTCTTAAAGTAAAAGTGACATTCTCCTTAATATTCATTTTCATCCTTTTACTTAAATTTTTAACATTACCATGAAATGACTCAGGATGTTTGAGAGTGGTTCCGACCTCATTGGATTTCATATGGAGAATGTAGAATTTTAGATTTCATTCAAAATCCAGCAGACTTATCAGTTTTTCAGGATTGCGGGATTGCAATGTTTCCATTAAATATTGTCATGTATTAGGGTATGGAACTCATATTTAATCAAGAGCACCAATCCCTCTATGTACCTTGATGTTAGTGGCATTGGTTGTCGAACTCCTCTATCATGACCCTCCTAAAAATGTACGCATCACTCAAACAAAATCTTGACTTGACATGCTATGCTTGTTCTATCTTATGTTAATGCTTAGAGGGTGATATTAAGGACAAAGATCCTTATAGAGATACAGAGGTAATGACAAAGATACCTCTGCACATTAATGCTTAGAGGGTGATATTAATGACAAAGACCCTGATTTTCCAACAAGACTAAAAAATTAGACATTTCTCGTGGTGGCAAGAGGCCCAAGCATAAGAAATAGATAATAGATTTACTTCTCTTTTCTAGTTTCTAGTAACTTTTATAACTATTGACTCTTTCATATTTATTATGATATTTTTTTAAACAATATATGACAATTTAAGTTTGAAGTTGGCAATTATAACTCATTAGTAATGAATTATGAATATGATGCTTCATGAAAGTTGAAAGTTGTTTCATTTCATTTCATTTTATAACATTTCATTTCATGTTAGATATTATTTGTTGTAATGGTTACACTTAGCTTACAAGTACGACTTTGGTGATCAATGATGATAAATGTTATATATTGAATTTGAAAGCTTGAAACTTTATGATTGATGAATCATGAGACTCAATATGTTGTATGTTCCTATGTAACTAACTTGTGGACGTGGTTGATGAAGATTATAACTTCTAGATGATTGTTGTTGTATGGTTCAATCTATGTTTTTTTATGTTTTTTATATCTAATTCATTATTCTACATGTTTTTGTTGACATATATGTATCAAAATAAAAAATAAAAATATATATATATATATATATATATATATATATATAAAAAACGCTCCAGGATTCGCTCCCAAACTGGGAGCTTTTGAAAATGTCGCTCCGGCTCCCGTTTTCGCTCCCGCCCCCGCTTTCACTCCCGCCCCCGCTTTCGCTCCCACTCCCAAGTAACATTGATTTAACAATTTATTTGTTGTTTGCAACGAAAAATATTGAATAAATCATACTGCAATCTACACAAATAAAATTGCGAAAGAATAAATGCTGGAAGAAATGCTAGCATACACACATAAAAATAACACAGTTATTTTTAGACAAAAATCCCCGAAAAAAGCCCAACTTGGGAAAACCGGTGCAGCATATGAGGGTTTTAATATTATGCAAGAGTGAAAAATTTGAGTACAATCCGGATGCCTGAAACTGGCAATCCACAACATGAAAATCTGGGCAAAATACTGAAGGGAATTTCCCTTCTCCCACGCTGGCACGACTTGTCTTCAGAAAATTGGTTGTCCAAACCCCAGCGTGAGCGCCTTCTGCGCTGCCTCTGCGTTGTCTGCCACACATGTGGCTCGAAACTGCCTCTGATGAAGTCGTTCTGCCTCCAACTGCTAAGGAAATCATCTCTCCAACCTTTTGGAACCTCTGCTCGGCCTCTGGAACTTAGAACGATTCTTCTCACCAGCAAATCGATCTGCCTTGTTGAAGCTATTGCACTGCCTCTCTGGGATAACTTGGCCCTCTTGCTGCTGCCTCTCTGGATCTGGAACTCTTTCCTGCGGATCACTGTCCCTACCCCTCTCACACTACTTTGATCTCTAGCACTCTCTTCGACAACTGACTATTGCTACTCTGGAAATCGATCTGCTCAAAAATTGAACCTCTCAAGTGTCTTCTCCGTCACCACATCGATCTCTTATAATCCTCTGTTGGAACACCAACGACGAAGATTAAAACATAATCGATAGCTAGGATCATCTCTAGATCGATCTGTGTGAGTTTCTAGATGATTCTCGCCTTGACTTAATTAATACTGATTAATTAACCATATTCCCTAAGTTTAGGCTTAGGAAATAATTAAAAATTGGTTAATAATCTAATTAAGTCATTTCTAGGCGGAATTTCCAGAAACGTTTTATGGGTTTTGGAGAGCTCATGTATTCTAGCCTCTCCACAAAATTTCAAAGCTAGATAAATAAGATAAGATAAGATAATTTTATTAATGTCCAACAAATGACCGTAGTAGGTCAACGGGACTGTCGGTTACAATGATTACATCATGCAAGTCGATGGACCGAACGGTCCCCTTTAACATTTCTTTTAAAAAGCAGGAAATACATCTAAAATGTAAATGAAGAAGCAAGGAGCTCTCGGCTTCAAAGCAGAGCGCTGCGATGAAGCAGAGATGAAAAAGAAGAAGAAGAAGAAGGGGGGGGGGGGGCGGAAGGATCTCCTGTCTATCCCCTACTCCTAACATCCGAGGTCGAGAGAAGAAAACTGAGGGAAGCTTGTCAAAGTCTGATGTCTTGTAGATATACTGGGCTGTCGATGATGTCGCCTGGAAGTTCTAAGGCGCCTCCCAGGGGTGGAACTAATCCTGGAGCACTGGTGCAGTCTGGTGGGTCGGCCCCTTCGGGACCGCACTGATCTGTTTTCAGTGTCAGTGGGATGGTCCATGGTTCTTTTGGTGCCCCGTGCTAAGGGTAGCGCCATAAAGAAGTCCGTGATCTTCTGTGTAGTGTCTAATCTGGTGGGAGGCTGGAGAAAACGGGCCCGAAATCTGAAGGCCTCCTGGAGATAAAGTGTTACGCATCTTGGGTCAACATATCTGAGGAAGTTGGACACGGTCTAAGAGGACCTGAAAAGACAATGGAAATGGCCTCGACTCTCGTAGTACGCAGGGCATCCGAAGATGAAATGTGTCTCTGTTTCTATCTCCTGTAAGTGATAGAGCTGGCAGATCCTATCTACCCTATCGATGTGGTGATCTGTTTCCACCCGGAGTCTGTGAGATCTAACTCTGAACTGCCCGAGGGGGATTCTAAGGGCATGCATCCAATGCTGGAATGTGTACTGAGGTCTGATGATGAGCCCATCCCTGATCTCCAGGCAGTGCTCCGCGTAGAAGGTCATTTTTGGGCGCAACCCATCGGGAGGATTGGTCCATGTAGTCTGAATGTATCGTCTATAAATATCCTCCTTAATGATTTTATTCAGCTCTTTCTGATTGGGAAGAAGGTGGCCTGGAGCATTCAGAGAGTACTGAAAAGGAGGGAGGCAGTCAATTTGGATTCCTCAAGCCTCCAAAATCTTTGTCACACCGGTGTACCAACATTTGAATCGGCCTGTTTGCATACGGGCGATGTGCTCCGAGGAGCAATATGCTAAATACGGGTATCTGTCACGACCCTTCCTCGCGTCTACCAGGCCTCAGAGTCTGTGTAGGAGGGACACTAACCTAGAAATTACCTCTAGACGGAAAGGTTGAGCCCCGAACTCAGCTAGAATGATGCACTGGGGAACTGTCTGATTGCATCTGATGAAACGGCACAAAAGGAGGGTCTGGACTCGCTCCATTGAAGCCCAATCTGACTCTAGGAGAGAGGGGCCCCAAATCTCTGAGCCGTAAAGCACTGTGGGGGAATCAAGGTGTCCATGATGCTCAGTTTCGACGAGATGTCCTAGAAATGGTGCTAGAAACACTACCTCTCCAGAAGGACTAGGGAGCCATACCCTTTGTTGGTTTGAGGCTGAAGGGTTGGCCGCAGGCTGAGGCGAGGCCATGAAAACTGAACTCCCAAATATGTATAGGTGCTGACAATCTCGATCTCTTCTCCTTTAAATAGGAAGTGGAAATCCAAGGTTTTCTTGACTCCATTGAAGATAATCACTTTGGTTTTATCCAAGTTGATAGTTAGATGCCTCCAGTCACAAAAGCTATGAGCGCATCCAGCTGTCTCTGGAGGCCTTCTTGGGAGGAGGCAAAGAGGGAAATACCTTCTGCAAAAAGGAGGATGGAGATCAGGACCTGGTGAAGAAGACATCCATCTGTATCCTGGATATGCTCTCAAAGGAAGGACTCAAGCTCATCGATATATATCCCGAATAAAGTAGGTGAAAGGGGGCATCCTTTCTTGACTCCAATGGTGCCTCGGATGAAATCTGACATTCCTCTGACTGTGCGGAGACGACCAAGGACGGCCTCATATAGGCGCATGATAGCATTGAGGAGAGTCGAGTAAAAACCAGTCTCTCTTAGCCTCTGGAAAAGATTCCCTCGGAAATGAGTCAAAGACCTTCCGGAAGTCTATGAAGCAGCAGTGCACTTTAGAGGATCGATGCCTAGCCTCCTCGATCACCGCTTGAAGAGTAAGGATGTGGTCGATCGTCTGGTGGCCTGGGCGGAAACCTGCTTGGCCCTTGGCCCTGAGTTGTCTCTGCTCAAGAAAGTGGGAGAGTTTCCTGTGGAGTATTGTGGCATATAACTTGGAGAATGTGAGCCCAACCATGATTGTCCTGTAATTGTTGGGATCAGAAGTAGGCCCTGACTTGTGGATCAGGTAGATAATGTGGTGTGACCAGCTATCCGGAAATCCATATCGAACCACCTAGTTGAAAAGGTCCACCAGATATCCTACTAGGGGGTGAAGTCCATGCTTGAAGAATTCTTCCTCGAAGCCTTCTTCGTCTGCTACCCTACTACTATTCATTGTCCATATTGCCTCCCTGATATCTTTGTCAGAGAAGAGGTGGCAGGAGGTGGGGGGGGAAGTAACCCGAATCAGGGGTTGCCCAGGGATGTCATATAGTTGGGAGGTGTGAGAGAACATAGAGGCAGGATCAAGGTCAATTGGGCTAGGAGAGCGCCGAGAGAGGATGGTCCCCCAGAAATCTTTAGGGAAGCGAAGGAGGAGAGTAGAGAGAACCTATCTCTTATGGGCAATGAAAAGGCGCTTCTTGCGGCGAAGCAAGCGACGGTAAGATGAACAGAGGTCTGGGTATGTAGGTAAAGAGTTCCGAAAGGTGTGTCGAAGGTCTTGATGCATAGATCGTCATACCAGTTGTTCATAGGGCAATTTCCCGATTTGCGAGAGGTGGTGACGAATGGGTAGAGAAGGGGAAGGATTGGAGTGCAGCTTTCCAGATTGCATATGAGAGACACTGGTATTTGTCCTTGGCGGAGATGAGGGAGGTGAACTGGGACTTCGATGGGAGAGTCTGCCTAAGGATAGAGGAGAAGAGATCGGGGTCACCCTCCTCAAATCGAAAGGTGGTTCTGGGAGGGCTGCGGGGAAGAGTAGGGGGTGGATTCGGGAGGTCAAACTGCAGTGAGAATGAGAGGAGTGTGTGATCTGTGAGGGGGATGGGGGTGATCGAGAAATTTTTTATGTAAGGGAGGAGATTCGGGTTTGCAATAGCATAGTCAACCACACTTGCCCCGCCTCCAAATGGTCTGTAGGTAAAGAAGTGTGAGGATGGGAAACATGGTAGGCCGTTCAGAATTACCAGCTCATGAGATTCTCCCAACTGTAGCAGATATTTCCCATAGGTTGTGGTGGGTCCCAAGTGATCCTTGGAGGTCCGGTGCATGCCGATCGTGATCGGGTCAATCCCCCGAGTGCAAAATATATCCTCTGTTCTATCATGCATAGGGATCTGGAGATCTTTGGTACGGGCGTTGAAGTCTCCTGTGAGAATGACGTAATGTGTTTTAGTGCTACTGCACCCCCTTTTTTGCATCATCTCCTCTCACGATGCTGATGTCTAGCCATACTGCCTACCAACCACTACGCAACTCTAATATACGTTGTATTTGTGTTGTTGTTGAATCGCTGCCAACACTACATCTGCACTGCAACTCCCTCTCATCTGTTGTTGCTACAACTGCAACATCTGCAACTGAAAAGCATCCAAAATATTGAATCAACTATGATCAGTATAATATATCTGTCACTCAAGTCTTTGATTGTTGCTAACACCTACATTGTCACTGAAGAATCTGTATTGTTGACTCTACATTGTGCCAACTGCACTGCTGCCAACTCTGCACTACGCTCCCCAACATCTGACTGCTACTAATCTCTGCAATTGTCACTCTGGCATCTGACTACATCAACTGACACTGATCCATCCTACTACTAAATATTGTGAACCCCTATAGCAAGGTATTGATCCATGAGGTGGACTTCTCAAGGGTCCCGCCCATCTGTAGCGCTCTGGGGCTACAACACCAAATCTCCCCACCTCACTCTTGGAGGTATATCAGCAAACATAGCGAAGTCTTCCTCCAGTGTGGAGGAGAGCCTACCGATCTCTATTGAAGTTGCCTGTTGGTCCTGCTTCTCCTCCTTGTCCTTCTTCCTGAAAGGACACTTGATATTATAGTGACCAAGCTCACCACATTTGAATCACTTGACCTTCAACAAGTCCTTCTTCTTCTTCCTCTACTCCCTTGTCCCTGATTGGGACCCTTAGATGCAAGGGCCACATTCTCCTCCTCCTTCACCTACTTCGATCCGTTGCTACTGTCACCGATGGAGCTCTTTAGAAGAGCTCGCATCAATTCTTCCTCCTGCAAGTCAGCCCACATCTTGTCCCAGTCTAGTAACTTGTCTCTGCCCAATATTCTTTGGACAAAGACCTGCCAATCCTAAGAGACTGTTGACTGCCAATCTCAAAAGCTCTATGGGTTGAGGCACTGCCCCAACAACTGACAACTGGTCTCAGACCTCCTGAATCTTGGTAAGGAAGGTGTTTATGCCTTCCCCTTTCTGCCTCCGAATGAGTCTCAACTTCTCCTGTAGGTACATGTTCTGCAACTCGGAAGTACCCTAATACAACATGGCTAGAGTATCCCACATCTAGCTGGCAGTGTTTTTGCCAGCTATATGTGAAACAACATGATCCCAGACTCCATCTAGGATCAGTTGTTTCACCCGTGCCATCTCCTTCTTGTACTTTTTTTGTTGATCTGCATCCTGGGGAACTGCTACCACTACATCAATATAGGCTTTCAGGCCATATTCATCTAGAAGGAAGGACATCCTTGCCTTCCAAATGACGTAGTTGAAAGCTCCATCCAACATATCCTGATCACGAAGCCCACTAGTGAACCATCTCAATGAATTGTCGAAAACTTCCTCTTCCTTTCTGCTCAGTTGTTGCTCTGTTATTCGCACTCCCTTCTGGAGTGAGAAGATTTGCACACAACGACTGCTGATCTACAAGGAAAAATCAAACTTCTTGAGACTAGAAGTTCCCTAAGGAAAATTTTCCCTCTGTGTGTGCTCTTCTTCCTTCCACCTGACGTTGTCTCTGCTCTAGCATACTACTGCAAAACTTCTATGTCCAGCTAGAGATTTGCTCAACGAAAAAATATTAGTTGCTCCCTCCACCTTTGGAATCACTCGATCTGGAAAGATCGAATTTTTTCTGCCCCTCACTCAAAAAATTCAAACCTCCACAAGTAACTCATCCTTCTAGCATGATGGTTGCGCTGCCCTTGGGAATTTCGGCCTGCTGCCCACACTGAGTAGCAAAATTCCTTCTCTTTTCGCCTTTAAGCTCTCCAGCTGATCAATTGTGCTCTGATACAATGTGAAATTCCAAAAACCAGAATTTATTTGTTGTTTTCTACAGCAAACACTGAATAAATCACACTGCAATCTACACAAATAAAACTGCGGAAGAATATACGCTGGAAGAAATGCTAGCATACACATAAAAATAACACAATTATTTTTGGACATATGTCCCCGAAAAAACCCAACTTGGGAAAACCGATGCAGTAGATGAGGGTTTTAATATTATGCAGCAATGAAAAAAATCTTAGTACAATCTGGATGCTTGCAACTGGCAATCCACAACAAGAAAATAAGGGCAAAATACTGAAGGGAATTTCCCTTCTCCCATAGGCAATCTCTGGCACGACTTGCCTTTAGAAAACTGGCCTTCCAAACCCTAGCGTGAGCCTCTTTTGCGCTGCCTCTACGCTGTCTACTACACGTGTAGCTCAAAACTACCTCTGATGAAGTCATTCTGCCTCCAGCTGCTGAGGAAATCATCTCTCTGGCCTTTTGGAACCTTTGCTCGGCCACTAGAACTGAGAACGATTTTTCTCACCAGCAAATTGGTCTTCCTTGCTAAAGCTACTATGCAGAGCCTTTGCTCTGCCTCTCTAGGATAACTAGGCCCTCTTGTTGCTGCCTCTCTGGATCTGGAAATCTTTCCTCCGAATCATTGTCCTTGCCCCTCTCACACTACTTCGCTCTCTAGCTCTCTCTGGCAAATGATCGTTGCTACTCTGGAAATCGATCTGCTCAAAAATCGAACCTCTCAAGTCTCTTCTCCATCACCACATCGATCTCCTCTCATAATCTTTTGTTGGAGCACCAACGGCCAAGATTAAAACATAACCAATGGCTAGGATTATCTTTGGATCGATCCGTGTGAGTTTCTAGATGATTCTCGCCTTGACTTAATTAATATTGATTAATTAACCATATTCCCTAAGTTTAGACTTAGGAAATATTTAAAATTGGTTAATAACTAAGTTGCACGAAACGGGGAAACGGGTACGAGTTTCCGAAACAAGAAGCGATACGAAACGCGACCTCCCTAAATTTTGGAAACGGGGAAACGCGATATATATATATATATATATATATATATATAGAAAATATTTAAATATATATATGTGTGTGTGTGTGTGTGTGTGCAATCATAAAGCATAAATGATACATTATAATTTATTACACTTAAACATTAAGATTTAATTTACATCACATTTACTCATGAATGATCACATAATGAAAATAAAAAGATCGGAATATCCAAAAGCAACCTTTATTAGATATCCAAATCTCAAAATCAGCCTTTATTTATATTAATATATGAGGCTGCAAGTACAATAAAGACTATAAGGCTGCAAGAGAGAGATCCAAATCAGGATTTTCTGCATCCACATCCCATTCTTTAGAAGGACCACTGTTGTATTGGGAGTCTCCTCCTACATAGTCGAACGACCTTAGTGCTCTTGATTAAATACACGTTTCATACCCTAGTACCCTACATGATTTTGATTATTGGGAGTTTCTCCTGCATAGAGGGCTTGGTTCTCTTGATTAAATAGAAGTTCCATACCCTAGTACATGATAAAATCCAATGGAAACATTGCAACCCCCTCAATCCTGAAATCCTGAAAAACAAATAAGTCTGTTGGATTTTGAGTGAGATCTAAAATTCTACTTTCTCCATATGAAATCCAATGAGGGCGAAACCACTCTCAAACATCCTGAGTCATTTCATGGTAATGTTAAAAATTTAAGTAAAAGTGATATTCTCCTTTATTTTTCATTTTCAGATGAAAATGAAAAATAAAGGAGAATATCACTTTTACTTTAAGAATTTAACATTACCATGAACTGCATGTCAACGCTAGGGCAAAAATTCACTTTTATAACTTTAGACACACATCTAGAAAATTAAAAAACAAATTTGAAAAAAACAAAAAATTAAAAAAAAAAACACACAATTCAATTGGGAAATGCGGGTTGTACGGCCTGGAAACGCGTTTCCGATCGTACGGCCACGTTTCCGTTTCGGGAAACGTGGCCGTACGGCTAGAAACGCGTTTCCAGGCCGTACGGTACGCGGAAACGCGTTTCGTTTTGTTTCCCGGGAGGAAACGACCCCTAGGGCCACGTTTCCTGCAACTTAGGTTAATAATCTAATTAAGTCATTTCTAGGTAGAATTTCCATAAAAGATTTATGAGTTTTGGAGATCTCCTGTATTCTAGCCACTCCACAAAATTTCAAGGCTAGAACACATTCGATTCTACAAAAACTAACAATATGCCACCTATCACTTGAGGGATGTACCATGGACATATCACCCCCTTTAAAGGCTAAAACCACCTAATAGAGTCCTTGGTTAACCCCCTTATTGAGCTTGGACACACGTGTACATGCCAAATCCCACTATGGAAGGACATGCCATCATGAAGTGTCAATTTGATTCCATGATTTGTAAGCTCTTTTACTTAATTACTCTAATGATTTGTTGTAGTAGAGGGCAAGGGGGCACATTAGATCTTATGCAGCATTGCAGGTGGGTCTTCATTTGGGGTTTGGTCTCCCTATGCGGAGTCCAAACCCTTCAAAGGGTCACATTGGCACTTGTAGGGTGAGCGTTGAGAGCCATGGGCCTCCACCATAGCAGAGAGCATTTCATGGTCCCCAAAACCACTCACTAATTGCTCATGTTCCACCTTTTGGATGAGGATGATGCACCTAGATCACCATGATCAGTGGGCTTCACACTTGTACCATACACTTGGCAGAGGTTCTAGGGTCCAGATGAGGATGTGTCTCACCACGAGAGACAAAGGAAGGGCTCGTGTCATCATCCTAGCCCTCACAGGTGGTTTACAGGCATTATCAATACACTTGGAAACCCATGAGAAGGTCATTGTGCCCCCTACACCCACTTGGGGACACCACAATGACTTTCTTGAATATCAAGGGCCCAACCCCTCGATCATTGTGTTTGGAGCCGATTCTATCATCTTGGCACACTTTGGACTCCACCAAACCTTCTCAATGGCCCAACGACTCATCATGTTTATGGTGGGCTTGTCACCAAGGGTAGTTATTATTGCACATTATTTTATTATTTGGGGCTTAATTACACCCAATTAGGCAAATTGAACTCTTTAGAGAGGATGTATTGACGAGCGTTGAGATTTGTAGCTTGGGAGGTACTCCAATCTTGAGGATTGAGGGTTTGGAGGAAGGAGCTCCACAAGTGGCCTTGTGGGCTTCAAACCCAAGCTTGGGGTTTTGCACCCATCAATGTTTGGGCCAAAACCCTAAAGAGATTTGGACATGTGATGGATGGAGATGATAGAGGATGTTGAGACGAATCCAACGCAATGACAATCATCGAAATTCGAGTTGTCTATGTGGAGATATTAATTTTTTAAGTTAATGTGTGGGTTTGGTCAAGGTCGGCTAGGCGTCTAGAGACCTTCTGACAAGTTGTCAAGCCCACACGTGTGACTTGATGGAGCCCTTGTATTGTGTTTAAATATAAGGTGGCAAAGAGTCATTTAACACATCAAAGAAGCATCTTTCATAGTCTACACATCAAGAAAGGTAGCACGAGTGCAAGAACGCACGAGTACAGAAACACGCAAGTGCAGGAACGCTAGTGCAGGAACGCTAGTGCGGGCAGCATGAGTGAGAGTTGAGCATGTAGCAGACTGCACTAGGGTGACGCAAAAGCTAAGCAAGGCTCAGTATGTATTGTATTACTATTGATGTGTTAAGGTTGAATTGATGCTAGTGGATGGTGTCCTAGGAGAGGACAATTTGGAAATCTGTTAGCAACCATGTGGAGGGGTTTCCTAGGTGTTGGATGCCCTAACTAGGAGCACATGCTACAGCAAGGTTTGGTCACTCATGGACTATTGGAGGGTAGCGTGAGGGTGGACCAAGTGTGAACGTGTATTGGACATTTATGGTCTGTTGGAGGACACCGTGATAGTGTCCAAGTTGGAGCCCGATGTGCACCATCTTCATGGACCTAGATGGTTGTTAGAGTGGCAGTTGTTGAGCTCAAGGGTTGACGAACCAAAGGAGCAGTTGAGCACCCCTAGACTTGTGTGTGGAGAAGGGCATCTACAACAAATGATGGGCAATCCTCCTAGCCCATGTTCATTGTGGGAGATGGACATCTTGCAGCGATAGGTGGTAGCCCTTCGTGCCCTATGTTGGTCTTCATTGGAGCAGCGCAAGAAGACCATAGTGGGTTGAAGTACCTAAGTAGTTGAGGAGCAGTAGTGGGAAGTTGAGAGTTGTTCACAAGTGGAGATGTGAACAACTCGACATGAGTCTCGATGTGTTGATGCGTTGATGGACAAACAATCAACTAGTGAGCAGATTGACAACCCAGGTTCATTGTTCAGATGGACTTAGATCGTTGATAGAGGCAGGAGCTGCAGATCAAGAGCCGAAGGATCGAGTAGGTACAGGGTACGACCAAGAGAAGCTGAGAGAGTCGACTACATCAGCTAGATGGTCAAAGTATCTTGTTGAGGGTAGATTGGTTGTCAATGGACTTACACCAAGCCACAGTTTTGTATCTTGTATTAGTGGATGTATGAGGGCCATTATCCCTGGTACAAGGGCGCTAGACTGTTGTATTATATGTTGAATAATATAATGAAGTTGGGTTGAAAATTGTAAAAAGTTGTCCATATCTTGTGCACTAGTAGATTTACAGTTATTTATATTGCAATGTGCAAAGTAGTATCGTTGTGATTCTTGGTTTGGTAGCATCAAAGATTTTAAGATTCTATCCTAGACCCAAGATCATGGAAAAACAACAATGAAAATTGGTCAACTACTGTGCTAGGATTTTCTCAAGAGGTCCTCCAAGTTTGAGGCAAAACCAACGGTGGAATCCCGAGATATAGCAAGACCTAGCCGCAAGACCATCTCTTTCCCTAGGTTGACTTGGGTTAGTGTCCTCACTTGGGTCATTGCATTTGTCCTTCGAAAGAAGATTTGTCCTTTGATCCTCTTCTCCTCCCCAAACTAGCCAAGTCCCTCTAGTGTTGATCAACTCCACACCCTTGCCCTGGTTTGGGTTGCTTTGGTTCTCTGTTTTCCCCCAACTTAATAACTCAAATTCAACAAGGATTGCATAGAAGCCATTTCTCCACAAGGATTCTTAGACCTAGGAAACCCCATGTCAAAGGACATTCTACAAACCTAGGTCTAAGTATCCCTTTAGCCCTTCCTTGAGAGCCCATCGCCTTGCTTTCAAGGCAAACAAGCCAATTATTTGAGCCTCTCTTGTGAATAGGCTTTAGGAATCACCCCATACCTTATCATTGATCCATCTATCCCTATGATTCCCCTCATACCAGGACTCCTCCCATCGGTGAAAGTCCGTTAAAAGCAAGGAGCCTTCGCTGAGGTGACAGTGGGCTATCGCTTCATTGTTGCCCCTTGACCTAGTAGTTTCTCCATAGGATACCCTCTTAGGACCCTTGCTAGTTTGGGCAGTAACAGGGATAATTAAGCTAATTCAACTAGTTAAAATTCTAGGTTTAGATCTTATTCCTTGCATCTTAATTTTATGTATCTAACATTTTTTCTTGCATAAAATCCAATGTAAAGAACCTACACATCTTAAAGTGAAAAACACAAAATTATTTGATGGTTACTATTACCCACCTTTGGTTGGGTATGTTATCCACAAATTTGTGTGTGAAAGGGACTACGTGACAACATTCTCATCTACTATATTTGTACTAGCCTTGAAAGAGGGCTATGGTATGTACTTGAACTTCATTTGAGCATATTAATGAAGTTTTCAACAGTCCAAATTTGTGCAATTTCCATATTTGATTTTCAGCCATATATGTTCTTTATGCATTGTTATTTTCAGCTGTATATTCGTGATGACTTGGCATAAGTAAAAGGACAACCTCTTGAGTGATTTGACATCATCTTTCGAGAAATTAAGGCCTTTTCTGCAGCTATTATATATGTTGTTTTACTACTGTCGTAACTGCTATAAAAGTGAATTTTCAGTTCTGGTCTATATGGGACAAGCTGCCCTAGAGGGCTGAAACTTTGATGGTTCAGTATCTTTTCTCCTTGGATTGCCTAGAAGCTTGTTCTGTTAGAGAGTGAATTATTGTGCTCTTTCTGCCACTGTTTTATAATCTATTACATAATTTCCGTAACGCTGAAAATTCTCAAGGTTAAGATCCATGAAACCTCTCATCAAAGATGTGAAGTATTTTTGTTTTGCATTAAAGCTCAATTCAGAAAGAATTTCAACATAAATGAGAATATAAGGCTTGAGATAACCAATTAGCACATAATACAGATAGGTAGTTGATTGAGACTTTGAGATGTGTCCAAGGAACCTGGATAAGCATTTTTATCAGGTCTATACCAAAGTCTTGGTTAATTGATGGCTCTGGATCTGTTCAGCATAGCTAGACCAGAGTTATATTCAATTAGTTTTAAAAGTCTATTCAATCCATTACAGTTCTGATAATAAAGGTTTCAACTTCTACCAAAAAATAAAACTTAGAAGAAAAAGAAAGAGGTTGGAACAAAAGAAAACCTCATGCACACAATGCTCCACTGCAAGACGTGCTAGAAGATCTTTGGAAGTTGCTTCAGCTGAATCCCAAAGACCATCATGAGCTGGGAATGCTCCATAAAAAGAACCCAATTCCTCCAAACGGGCTGAAAGCAACCTAAAATGGCGCCCTTCATCTTGTGCCACCCTTACAAAGTCATCAAAGAACTCTCTAGGCATGGCTTCCTGCTTACCAAAACGAGCAATTATGTCCTGTAATACCACAGTCAGGTTTTTTTTTTTTCAATAAGGATTAAGTATAATACAAGACTTAGAAAACACCAAAACCAAATCGCTACTTAATCTACAACAGCATTAAACTATGAGGAAACTTGCATGCCTTCAGTTGAAAACTACTGGCATAAGAGAAAACAAGACTCGTGTCACAATATGAGATAGCGCTCGCATCAAAATTACATAAATCAATTAATGAAGGGGCAAAACCCCCAGAATAAGTTCTTACCCAAGAGAGATCAACAGCCCAGCTTTCTGTATGGGTTAGACTGTGAAGGATAGCCTGCCTGCTCTGCAAATTGCCTGCTCTTCCTAGTTTTGGCATGTGTTGTGGAGCCACCAACTGCACCTGTTTTATAAAATTCCCACACAGTTAAATATAAATAAAAAATCTTGCTCGAAGTGCCTGTACATCTGAAAGATATTTATATGAATGTATATGAACAGCTGTCTATATGTGTGTGTGTGTATCGATGTGTGTGTTCTCCCCCTACCCACACAGAGACAAAGACATATATGTCTGAAATTCTACATATACACACACACATTGTCAGTGCATGAATATAAATATACTTGTATATATAGATACACAAAGAAGGATGTATTGACAAATATTTGTCTGTAAATAAGCATGCGTCTGTACATGTACATATATACATAGGTAGATATATGTGTGAACTCGTGTGTATTTATACAGGTCTATAAATCCAAGAATCAAACAAGCATATTTGTGTGTGTATATTAATGTATATGAGTACATACAAATCATGTACATGCATAAACCCCACACACCAAGTTGCATACATATTCTACATATGTAACTGCATGCATGTGTAGTTGTGATAAGCACTTCAGTTTAGGACTTGAAAGTTGGAAAATATTTTGGTTCTCATGTGTTGTAATTATTATCGTTTAGTGCACTATCATATTATAATCCTATATTTAAGACCAAGAGCTTAGCTCAACTAGTTGTCACCAATGTTGTTGGGCATTTGGCTAGTTCCATGACAACAAGTACCCAGTTTGAATTCCCCTAGGTTAGGCACGCTAGTCTATGCCATTGGATTTACCACAGATGCCATCCATGAATGCAGTGAAGCATCCCATGGGTGAGGTTCCATATTCATACTTTAGTGTCTAACTGCTACTTAGGTGTTCAACTAATAATGTAACTTGTATGCAAAAATTTCTCAGAATAAGCAGCTATGGGGGTAGAAATTGCATGCAAGGGTGTTGTCTTTTCTATTCAGAGACCATCAGTCCTCTATCGTGCATGGGAGATGACTTTTACACTCCCCTATTGTGCACTTTGACAGGCTGTACTTTCCAGTCCTATTGACCGATTTAGCCTATTGATATTAGTACAATTTCATTTCCTTACGTAAAGAGAGGTTGTGTTGCCGCAAAATCTAGCAGGCCTTGGAGAGGGGTACCTTACAAGGCTAAAAGCCTATTAGACCAAGTGACAACAATGGGGTGATGGCCCACTGTCACCACAGCCAAAACCCCCTACTCTTTACAAATTTTTACCGATGTGAGGAGTCTCGGTACGTGACATGGTCACTTAAGGTAGATATTCGAGTGTTAGGGCACAAGGTGACTGAAATATGCACTTTACAAAAGAGACACAACAATGGCACAAGGCTCCAATTGGAGGCAATCCGCTTTCTATCTACAGACCTAGGGAAGGTACTCTATGACCTAGGGTTTGATTAATTGGTAGTGTGTTGGAGAGACCCAAGGTCAAGATGTAAGGGAAGGGTTTCCAATATTGATTTTCAATTAAATAAAGGTGCATGAAACCCTCAAACGAGCCTCTAAGTTGAAGCAACACAAACTAGGGTTTAACCTTAGCGCTAGAAACTAGGGCAAAGAAGTTTATCGATAAGACTAAAGTGGATGCCCACCAAAAGGAGACATTTTGTGGCAAATACCCTCCTCTTGATGTTTAGGCTCTCTAATCCCCAAAATTCCATTACCTAGGGATTTTCACCAAGCACTAGATTATGAGCTTATCCTTGAAGAGGCTGAAATTAGGAGAAGAATTTATGGATGAGAAAAGAGTTTGATCACCAACAAAGTAGGCCAGTGCCTTATTCCTTGGGATTATGGAGTCTATGATGCATTAGATCAGCCAAAGGTTTTCTAAGGAGGCTGAAATCTTGATGCCCTAGCAACAAGACTTCAAACAATTATCTATGCAATGGAAAATGGACTTTTCATGGGAGAGCTTAATCAAAGTTCACCATTAGGACATTCAATTCACATGTTATGTATGAGTAATGCATGCAATAGATCATCTAGATAGTATTCAATATATCTTCAACAAATTATGGCACAATTAGCATAACCTAGAATCGACGTTATTCCATACATTAGACATGTAGAAAATTAAATATTCAGCAACAAGTACACTTACAAGATAAAATGCAAAAGCACCCATCCATTGATCCAACGAATAGCTCCAAATGTCAAAATGCATTAATAGATCCGAATTCTCCAAACAAAAAAGGGTTGAATTCCTCACGTAGGCCGAAATTCCAAGTGTGTGACGACCAATTGTTAAAATGATCTCTCCTCTATTTATAAGAGGAGTCATAAGATCTATTTTAGCCTAATGCCCCTAAAAATCATAAAATAATGTGCTACAACAAGTTAGGCCATAAGCTGACCTAATAGCCAAAGATAAAACATAACAAATCTTCCACACATGTGAGCCGTATGAGAGAGAATGCTAACATCATCCATGTGTAGGCTTGCTTAGGGCAAGCTTTGGGGGCTCATGGTTCCATGATGTGAGCAGAGGCCCTCTAAAATCATCTCCTGGGGGTTGGCCCCTAGGTCTCTGTCAATCTCCCTCTATGGATCCCAATTTTGGCTTTGGGGCACAAAAGTGGTCTCATGGGTCTACAGGTGGTCAAAATGCTTGTCTCTGCTCCAACGTTGAGGGCTCTCAGGTGGTGCTAGCCCTCCCATGTCTCAAGATGTAACACTATCCCCCTCTAGGCCCTAGATCAACTACCAATCCCTCATGAAGTTATAAATGTTGATTGGAATAAAGAAGTAAGGATTTTACTTGCCTAGGTGCTAATGCTAGCAGAGGGACCCACAAGACAACCACTTTAGCAGAATATTAAATCATTTAACTATTTCCTAAAGTTGGACATAGGAAAATTTTAAAAATCCTAAATTAACTTATGATTTATCTCAACCCTTCATCAAGATCTAATCTCAACCATTGAAAGTGAAGGAGGGGCATAGGTCGAAATTATAAGAGGAGATAGAGTAAGTGGCCAGTCAATTGAGCACAAGCAATGTGTCAGATCAACGAAGGGAGAAACCAGGGTTTCAGCAGATCGCAAAACTTCAGCTACCAAGAAGGAGATCGAGTGAGGGTCAAGTTGCTCTTACAGGCTACAACCTTAGCACAGTTATTCCACTTGCACATGTGTGCAGGAAGGGAGATCTGTGCATCTTACAACTCACATGTGTGCGTAGATAAGCAGATTTGCACAGCCATTTGGCAAATCGAATGCGTAGTAGGGAGATCGATTTATCTTGGAAGCAGATCAATTGTTTTCCTATGGTGAAAGGGAAGTTTAGATGTTTTCTTGATGTGAAAGGGAAGTTTTCCCTAATTGTAAATTTTCTGAAGATTACCCTTTTTGCTTAAGATAATAAAAGACACATAAAGTTGCAGGTTTTCCTCAAAGTTGGGTTTCCTAGGTATCTCTTGTGTTCTATGTGTTGAATGCGTTTGTCTTCTGATTTATTATTAATTTCCGCTGTGCAGGGTAGGTTAGAAAACTCAATGTACTTGCAATTTAAGTTTCCAGAACAACAGTCATTTGTATTTTTGGTTTTACACTTGGAAAATTGTGAATCAGTTACTAGGTTTTAAGGAAATTTGACATGGTTTTAGATCTTATTCTCTGATTGAGGACCAAACACAATTTTTATCTTCAAGAGCATGATCTGCGATTCAAATGGAGCGAGTTCACCAAGTCGATTTGGTCGCTAGGGTTTCTGGTGTTGAAAATTTGAATAACAGCGGTAAGTATTTTTCACTATAAACCATGAAGAAAAATCATAATTGTTAATTGAAGAAGTCAACCTCACAACTCTACAAGTCAGCCCCACTTAGGGCTAATTAGCCCTCCTTACTCTCATATATATTGGGCATCGTTGGCACTCACTTGAAGCACAATCAACAAGCAAGTTCGATCTACAATTAAAAGAGAGACACAACGCATGCAAAGATTAGAAGGAAGACTTTTTTAGTTGCATTGACTTTTCTTCTTGGAGTTGCGTTGACCACATTTGACTTAGGCGTATTGGTATTTGTTTGACCTCTGTTCAAATCACCTTGGAAGGTTGAATACTTCAAAAGTTCAGTGATCTTTAGGGACTGTGATTTTTCTTTTGCTTTGAGACATTGACTTGCTTTGACCATATCCATTGACAACTAGTTTGACCAAGTTTTCTTTGACTTTTTAAGAATGGCTTTCTATGACTACCTCAAGACCAAATTTCGACCTGTCTAACTAGTCACCTCAGGGCTAAATTCGGCCTCTTTGTGCAAACTATTTTCGTTGACCAGAAGTTGAATTTCTCTCTCTTATTGACTAGATTTTGACTTCGGACAGTTTTGAGGTCATATTTGAATTTATTATGTACTATTGAACAGAATCTCACTCATAAGGAAAGACTTTGGTTGGATTTTACCCTTGTGAGTTTTGCCCTAGTTGTGAGCCTAATTCTTGGTGTCTCTTGTCTACTATTCATTGATTACTGTGATCTCTATTTACTGCTCCATTTGAAGAATTGTATGGTTGAAGTTTTTCATGTATAACAACTTGATGATTGGAAAATAAAATAAGGATTGTCAATATTATTAGAGGTGGCTGTCAATTGTGAAAAACTATTCTAGTCTAGACTTCTCTAGAACATCAACATCTAGGTCGTGCACATTGCTTATGGGCAACATGATTTGTCAGTATGACGTATCAAGGTCTTAAATTTGAGGACAAATTGGACGGAGCGTCCAACTTCTGTTCATGGCATGAAAGAATAGCAGAGGTGTTAGAGGAGTAAGGGGTGTGAAAGTTTGTTGATAAAGTCTCAACTGCACCCACTAACCCTCAACATTTGGCTCAGGATAACAAAAAGTATGCCAAGGCAAGAAGAATCATCTTAGAGGGAGTCAAAGACCACATTAGTCCTCACCTAGCTGGGAAGAAGACATCCAAAGCCATGTGGACAACCATCATTGGTCTTTATTCAAGTTCAAATGAGGCCAGGAAGTTGGTATTGACGGGCAAGCTTGTTAAAATTTGAGCAGCTATGGGACAAATTTCCCCATAGCAACCCAACAACCCCAAGGAAAATCTATCTAAATCCAAAGAGAATTCAATTGGATAAAAGAGAAATAGTATTATTAATTTGACAACAATTTGGGCAAGCAATTATTTGGAAAGGTATATTTAATAATGTCAAGAAGAAATTGAATTTAAATTTTCCCTCCAAGAATTCAAGTCAGCCTCCCAACATTTTCTGTTGGCTTGCCCAAGGGTCGTGACCCTTCATAGGTGGCAAAAACTATAAAAGGGCACCTATCCTCCTCCATTTGGACACACACATTCGGACATCTGAGGCTACTTCTGCGGCTACTTCCGATGCATAAATAGGGCTACGCCAGAGACCTAATTGCTGAGTTCCCGAAAACGTCACTCCCAGACCCCAGAAATGTCGTTCGGCGTTTTGGAAATAGGTACAATACGGCATGGAAACGGGTACGATATGGCATGGAAACGTAGGATCCTAATTCTGAAGCATTTCCGTTTTTTTGGAAACGCAGGATCATAATTTTGAAACATTTCGGGCATTTTTAAGGGTTTTGGATCCGTTTCCAAAGTTTCCTAACTTGCATATGATGTTGAATGCCATGTCTCATATGATTTTGTTTGATGAGGAGGCAACAATAATTGCATCTTCAAGTGGACATGGCAACAATGCTCCCACTCATGGAGAGGATCCAAATGATGATGTGAATCTTAATTACATGGATGAAAACATATTTGATCATATGTAAATGTAATTTATGAGAATGTTTTAAACTTTGAAAAAATGGACATTGAATACCATAATATGTCATATGATAGAAGATTGCCAGTCATAGCTCAATTTTGTAATTTGTACTATGTAGTGTGCATTTAGCATTATTAATTTTGGCGAAGATGTTGATGATTGAAATTGGAAACATAAACCTGATAATATGTTGAATGTTATAATAATCTCTAATGATGATGACAATGTTTACACTGAATTGGGGATGATGATTTGTTTATGTGGAATTCATGATGATGATGATGTATTTTCAAATATAGAATCTAGATTCTAAAAGATGAATGGTAATATGAAAGTTTTAATTTGTCATATATATATATATATATACACACACACACACACTAGAGACCTAATTGCTAAGTTACTGGAAACATCACTCCCAAACCCCAAAACCGTCGTTCGACGTTTCGGAAACGGGTACAATACGACACGGAAATGGCATGGAAACGTGGGATCCTAATTCTGAAGCGTTTCCTTTTTTTTTGGAAATGCGGGATCATATTTTTGAAACGTTTCGGGCATTTTTAAGGGTTTTGGATCCATTTCCAAAGTTTCCTAACTTGCATATGACGTTGTATGCCATGTCTCATATGATTATGTTTGATGAGGCGGCACCAATAATTGCATCTTCAAGTGGACATGGCAACAATGCTCCCACTCATGGAGAGGATCCAAATGATGATGTGAATCTTAATTACATGGATGCAAACATATTTGATGATATGTAAATGTAATTTATGGTTTTAAACTTTTGAACAATGGACATTGAATACTGTAATATGTCATATGATAGTAGATTGCCAATCATAGTTCAATTTTGTAATTTATACTATGTAGTGTGCATTTAGCAATATTAATTTTGGCGATGATGTTGATGATTGAAATTGGAAACATAAACTTGATGATATGTTGAATGTTATAATAATTTCTGATGATGATGGCAATGTTTAAGCTGAATTGGGAATGATGATTTGTTTATGTGGAATTCATGATGATGATTATGTATTTTTAAATATAGAATCTAGATTCTAAAAGATGAATGGTAATATGAAAGTTTTATTTTGTCATATATATATATATATATATATATATATATGTCGTTTCCTTGTCGTATCATATCCGGATTTTTTGAAAATTCGCCGTATCCATTTCAAACCTTGTTTTCGTATCCGTTTCAGTGCAACTTAGCCTAATTGGAGAAACTTTTGCAGCATAGTCATGGCACTTATCATCTTATGCGGCCTAATCTTAGCACTCTCTGCGACCTATACTCTGTGGTTTTGCAGCCTCCTATGATTTATATGTGGTTTGGTCACCATTCTCTACGGCCCTATTTGTGGCAAGTCTACAGCATGATGGAGACTTTTATTGCAGCCTATCTGTGGCATCTCTCTGGCAATTTATGAGGACTCTCTTCGGTAACTCCTGCAGCCTTATTCAGTGACTATATGCAACTTTCCTCTGCCCTATCTACAGCCCTCTTCTATGAAAATGTGTGCTTCTTTTATGGGAAGTATATGTTACCTTATTGTCTTATTCATATGCAGTCTTCTCTGTGGATATGTGGTATGTTTCAGTGAGGGTTAGTAGACTTTATATGAAGTTCTTTTGTCTTATTTTGGTGTGTCCCTAATGACAATAACCCTTGGTCATTAATGTGAGATTTGTGTGACCTAATAACAATAAGTTAACATTGAGGTATCACAGTCTTAATGACAGTGTATGGAAATGTTATCATGGCAAGTAATGTAAGGCCGATTTCTCATGATAGAGAAGTATGACAATATATAATAGTACAATGATCTTGTATGGCAGTGACCTTGCATGGCACTATTTCTATGATGCTTAGAGCCGTAAATTCTATGATGTCTGGGCAGTATGTCTATGACGTTTAGAGCAGTGAATTTCTGTGATGTTTGGGCTAATGATGTGTGGGCTAATCTTCAATAATTATGACAGTGATGACTATGGCAGTAACTTTTTGTAATATATCAATGACAGTGACAATCATCTTGATGTAGCAATGACTCTCTGATGTAGACATTATATCTAAGATTGTAACTATGATCTACATGACAGTGACCGTGACCTGATGAATCCCTTGACAGTGAACGTTGGTATATGACAATCAATTGTGACAATGCCTCTATGACCGAGATGTGTGACAGTGCCTTATGAATATAGCAGTGAAGTATTGACAATGATATGGAGGAGGTATTGAGGACATGTACTTGTCTAGTACTGAATTGACCCTAGGTGGCCTAGTGTGTTTAATGATGACAGACTTATGTTTTATAATGATTGTATTTTGTATCTCAATTAAACATTTGATGAATATCTAATAGAAGAAGAATTTGGTTGGGTTTTCCCCCTTGTGGGGTTTTGCCCTAGCCTCTGACCTAAATCCCAATGTCTCTATTGTGCATGCTTTTTTCAGGGGGGGAAGTGCATCCCCGCTGAAGAAGCAACATTTTTTTACACATATTCACAGAAGCGAGATGATACAACATGTTGCGGAGCAGCGGAGCGGAATTGGTTACATAGCTGTGGAGCAGCGATTCATGCACTGTGAATCGAACCCGGGTGGGGAGGCTATAAGCGGTCTTCCCTAACCACTCGGGACAAGCGACCGTCTCTATTGTGCATGCTTTTCTTCTAGTGTTCCTTTATTGTTTCACTGCATTGTTGATGTTATTGTTCTCTTTACATGATTGCTAATGATGAAACGATGTTATGGGGTGAATGTTATAGAAACATGTTGAAAAGTTTAAAATTGCAATTATCTACAACAGAGAACAATCTAGCCCTAAAAATTAACATGGTATCAGAGTTTGGCTAAAGAAAAGTCATCGAGATCACCCCCATGAAGTTCATGATCAAAACAGAGTGTAAGGAATGAAGATGGAAAAGACCTAAAAGAATGTTAGGGTTTGAAAGAAACCTTGGGGAGACCTTTTGTTCTTGCAAATAGAAGTTAGGGCTTGTGAGAAACCCTCGAAGTGGCCTTGGCTTTGGTAAAGGCCTACAACAATGTAACCCTTGTGTGAAATTTCTTGATATGATATGATCATTGAAAATCCTATGACAGATTCATAGAAACCCTAGTTGGACTTGTCTCCTACCCAGTAGGAGAAGGTACGATGCAGATTTAGTGGTCATCGTTGAACTTGGCTACTGATGAAGGAGATCTAGGATCTGGAAATGAGGATACAAGTGATGTTCAAGAGGAAGCATTTCTTCTTTTGCAGATGACATTGACATATGATTGATGGTTTGTAGTGCAGGATCAAGAGGGAACTAATAGCTTCCTATAATCCTCGTTAAAGATAAGTACTTTCAATATTTATGTTATTTTGTTTATGACATTGATCTTGTTTAGATTTATCATTTTTGGACTATGTTTATTCTTCATGCATATATTTTTGAATTCTTCTTTCACTAACTTCTGGGATGAGGATGAGATCAAGGAAAGCGGATCCTGAAGATCATCAGGATGCAAAGTAATGCAGGTAGAGTAAGCTCCAACAGGGAGTTGGTGCAAGATAATAAAGAAGCCACTCTCCTGTCTAGAAAAAGGATTACAGTCTAGCCTCATTATCAGGTACACTTCCATTATGTTCATTTAATTTACTACTATTGCTCTTGCTCTTGTTTTGGGATCAACGGGTACATCTGAAATGTGAGGACCAAGTCCTCTATATTGAGATCGAGAAGAATGTCGAGTCATCCCATGATTAGAGTGACACTTGGAAGTAGACAAGACCTCAAACCCTGAAGGAAGAAACCTAATCTCTCAAGTTGATATCTATGATTGAAGAGGCTTCCCATTCAGAGGGATTACACTGCCATGTATTGATGATGATGAGAAGCAATATGTCCTTCATGAAAGGACACTTTTAGTTGACAAAAATGTTGCAATGTTAGATGCTTCCGCTATATTAAACAGTGATAAGGAATATGCTCACAATAGGAGAGAGCTATGAGGAGACCCTAGCTTCTATGCATAATTATCAGATATATATAAAGTTGGCATCTTTTATGATGTATTTAAGTAAGAAGCATAGCTACCTCAAGAGCTTTGAGGCACATAAGATGTGACTCATGATTTCAGATTGAAGTAATTCCCATATGGACTCAAGCAACTCCCCTAAACATGGCATGCTTGGATTGATGGACATCTTATGCAAACATCAAACTCTCTTTAAGGTTGCAGGTATGTCTTTGATATTTGGTTTTTATATGTTGACAATTTATTTTTGACAGGATTGGATCATCTTAGTGTTCAGTGACAGAGGGAGTTGACCTCTGAGCCCAAATGATCCACATTTTAAGATGGATATTGTAACAGAGAGATGATGATGACTTCCTTGTCAAGAGAAGTATATTAACAGAGACTTGGCATGATGATTTACACTGAAGCAGTTGAGAGAGACTCCTCTTTAGATTCATATTTTATAGATCCCTTGTTGAGTTGGCAGTCAGATGAATTCTTGCTTCACATTATGTATTCTAAGCCAGATAGAGCTTGGATATGTATATTGGGTTGCTAAACATGTGCTGAGATTTCTACATGAAACTATTAATCATGCATTGAGACTCATTGTCGGAAACTTGATGGATACACCAATGTTGACTGACACTGAAAATTTTGTTGACAGGAAAAGCACACTTGGATGTTGATGTTGCTTGGGGTCTGCCATGATGAGCCGGAATCAAAAGTCTATTGATTTGAGTACGGTTGAGACAGAGCAAATTGTTGCTAGCATGGTTGACTACGAGGTAGTGTTATTGAGAAATCTCTTTGAAGAGTTGTTTTGGACATGACTATGATATATTGCGATAATATGAGTAGGATCTAACTTTTGGAGAATTCCATGTTTTATGATCGGTCCAAGCATATCGATATTTGATATCACCATGTCCGAGATATGTTGCATAAAGGGGGCAATGAGGCTCCGGCAGTGATTTATTATGGAATTGAAGCAATGAGGCTTCAGTTGATAAGCAAGTTACTGACATTCTTACCAAGCCTTTGCCGAAAGGGAAGTTCTTTGTCTTCAGAGAGCAACTTGGATTGGTGGATGTGACCCTCCTGGGAAAGGGTCACGACTGATCGAGGACACTTAGCTATGCTCTTCCCCCCTAATTGAGCTGCCACAAAGAGGAATTGAGCCACAGAGAGCTCCTGGGTTGAGGGAACTCTAGAAAATGGGATGTGCAATCCTTATCATTTATGGCAAGTTGCGTATCCTACCTATTGTCACTGTAGGGTGTACGTGATCCTTGTCATTCATGAGAAGTTGGGTATCCTCCCCTACCATCAAGTCTAGGACTTGACAGAGTATACCCCAGTATGCATCCTACCCACAAGCTAGTCTTGTTGCAATTGCCACCGATCTAGCCAATGGGTGAGGATGACTTGGGTTTGGACTGATCCATACCAGATGTGGTAAATGGTATCTACCCCTAAGCTTGAGGATGAAGGTGTTCTACCACTTGAGTGGGTAGATAAGCAAACAAAAGGATAGTTGTGATCCATGGTAAGTCGTATCCTTCCTATTTTCGATCACATATAGGTTGGCAAATTAATCTCCCCTATGTTTCGTGGATATAGGGTAGAAATTGGAGCTCCCTTATGATTATTCTTCTTCTTTAGATCGAAACATCATTGTTCAACTGAGATGAAAGTCATGGAACTTGACCTGTAGACCTATACGGGTTTGGAGGTTCTAATCGATCTCCCCTATTGTCGGTCATGGATTATTCTTCTTCTATGAGACAAGATGAGATACGACATGATGCAACAATGATGAGACATTCGAGACGAGACTTATGATGAGGATGGAAATTCCTCCCTAGTTGAGAGGGAGTGTTAAAATTTGGGTAGCCATGGGACGAATTTCCCCATAGGAACCCAACTACCGCAAGGAAAATCCATCTAGCTCCAAAGAGAATTCAATTGGATAAAAGAGAAATATTATTATTAATTTGTCAACAATTTGGGCAAGCAATTATTTGGAAAAATATATCGAATAATGTCAAGAAGAAATTGAATTTGAATTTTCCTTCCAAGAATTCAAGTCGACCTCCCAACATTTTATGTCAGCTTGCCCAAGGGTTGTGACCCTTCATAGGTGGCAACAACTATAAAAGGGCACCTATCCTCCTCCATGTGGACACACATTTGGACATTTGAGGCTACTTCTGCGGCTAAATCTGAGGCCTAAATAGGGCTAAACTTGCGACATAATTGGAGAAACTTCTGTGGCCTAGTATTGGCACTTCTGCAGCCTAATCTGAGCACAATTTGCGGCCTATACTTTGTAGTTTTGTCGCCTCCTTTTGTGATTTATATGCGGTCTGATCACCATTCTCTGTGGCCTATTTGTGGCAAGTCTGCAGCATGATGGAGGCTTCTATTGTGGCCTATCCCAAGCTTCAAATGTGGCCTATGTGTAGTAGTAACTGTGACCTCTCTGTCGAAATTTATGAGGACTCTCTTTGGTAACTCTTGTGACCTTATTCAATGACTATATGCAACTTTCCTTTGCCCTATCTATAGCCCTATTTTACGAAAATGTGTGCTTTTTTTATGGGAAGTATATGTTGCCTTCTGGTCTTATTCATATGCAATCTTCTTTATGGATATGAGGTATGTTACAGTGAGCGTTAGTAGACTTTATAAGAATTCATTGGTCTTATTTTGGCGTGGCCCTAATGATAGTAACCCTCAGTCATTAATGTGAGATTTGTGTGACCTAATAGTAGTAAGTTAACATTGAAGTATGGCAATCCTAATGATAGTATGCATGCCAGTGTTCGTTAGTTTCTGTAGCATCGGATGTGTTCTAGCCACAAAATTTGCTGGAGAGGCTACAATACATGAGTTCTCCAAAACCCAGAAATCGATTGTGGCAATTCCACCTAGAAGTATCTCAATTAGATTATTGGCCATTTTTTAATATTTCCTAAGTCTAAACTTGGGGAATATGGTTAAGTAATCAATATTAATTGAGATAAAGTGAGAATCATCTACAAACTCACACAAATCGACAAGGAATAAATTTGGGCAATCGATTATGTTTTAATCTTGGTCGTTGGTGCTCCAACAAAAGATTATAAGAAGTCAATGTGGTGATGGAGAATACACCAAAGCAAATGTTCTGTTGCCCAAGCAGTTCGATTTTCTCAGTAGCAGAGAAGACAGAACCAGAGGGTGAGTAGCAAGTGGTAGAGGAGGTCAACAGCATTTCAGGAGGAAGTGTTCGAGTTCCGGAAGAAGCATTAAGAGGAAGGACGAAATTCCCAGAGGAACTGTGAAAGCACTATGCAAGGGTTAACACAGAAGGATCTGTGTGACGCTAGGGAGGCAATTTCGAGGACAAAAAATAGTTGTGAGGTTAGAGAAAATTTTCACAATTATTTTGCCAATATTTTTCCTCAGATTAGATTACTAGCAAAGCATCTAAAATTTTGTATTCAAAATTGTTGCTGAAGAATAATAATAAAACCCTCATTGTTGAACCGGTTTTCCCAAGTTGGGTTTTTCCGGGGTCAATTGTCCAAAAATATGTGTTAAAATTCTTGTGTATGCTAGAATTTCTCATTTTTTAGTATTTTATTTTCCATAGTATTTTTAAGGTGAAATTTGTAGTAGTGATTTTATTCATTGTTTGTTGTAGCAAATAAACTGCATAGTTAAATTTACAGTTATAAGAATAATTTCCAGTTGCTACAATAGATGAAATTTTCACATGGTATCAGAGTTGGTTTAGCAAGTTCGTAGCTCAGATCAAAGAAGCAGGAATTTCGTTGTTCAAAGGGAGCAACAGTAGAAAATTCACAGAGGCTGCGCAGATTACCTAACAAGCAGAACGAATTGCTTGGGAAACTCGAATTTTTCAATTACAGGTGGCAGAAAAAGGATCAATTTCCCGAGATTAGTAATTCCAACAGGCAGAGGGAACAACAGTAGAGTTATTTTCGAGAGCAAATTACCAATCTGTGGCAAAGAGGGTTTTGCAGCAGCAGCAGAATTAGTCAGGGGGGAGAGGAATAGCAAACAGTATGGTCATGGATTGATTTGATATTCAAGGAGCTTCATAGTTGTCTTTCATATTGGAGGATGAATTTGCTTGCTTATCAGGCTCAGCTTCACAGGGTGTCTGGTATATAGATAGTGGAGCGTTAGCTCACATGACAGGGGTTAGAGAATATTTCTCTAGCTACAAGGAGGAGTAGATGGACTTCCAGATTACGATGGGAAACAGAACGAAGTGTACTCCAGTAGGGAGAGGTACCATCGATTTTCAGAGGGAGTCAAGAGGAAGCACCAACACTACAGATGTACTGCATGTGCCAGGATTGGGTATGAACTTGATTTCAGTATCCCAGTTACAGGATAAAGGATATGATATACACTTTGTAGGGAAGAAAGTGTTTGTCAAACACTCTAGCTGGAAGAAGGTAAGACAAATTGGACTCTGAAGCAACAAATTGTACAAGTTTCAGCTCGACTCTCCAATGGCATTGAAAGGCAGTAACAATAGCAGTGGGAAGGAACTGAATGAGTTATGGCATAGGAGAATGGGACATCTATACCATGGAGCACTCAAGATGTTGAAGGAAACATTAACAGGGGAAGAACTTGGCACGGAATGCGATGATGTGTGTAGAGAATGCGTACTTGGGAAATATGCTAAGGCAGCATTCCCAAGACGTGACAGCAAAGCAAATGGCATGTTAAGACTTACACACAGATATTTGTGGCCTGATGTCCACTAAAGCTCTTTGAAGCATAAAAACTAATAGCTTGTAGGCTTGAAAGTAAAAATACACAAGAGGTATTTAAAATAATAATTTATTAATATATATAAAATTGTACAAGTGGTGATTGTTACAATGAGGACCCACATTTATATACCTAAGTAGGTGTCCTTTCGCGATTAGGCATGTCTTTTAGACATGCCTTTTCATTTAACTTAATGACTATTGAACATAATCGATATTTGATTATTTAATATTTATATTTATTTATTTTATTTAATTGTTATGATTATATTCATAACATAGCCTTTTCCTTCAGAAGCTTTGTCCTCAAAGCTATATTGCTGGCAATTGTTTTGCAGTTGTCGTCTCGACATACGGAAGGTGAAAGGTCTCCATCACTGTTGGCTCGCTAGTAACTCTATTTGAGTCCAAGTTGTCTTCTTTTTTTAATTTAAGAATTTTTTTTTCTTTTTTTCTTTTTTTAAATAATAATATATAATAATAATTTAATTAATTAAATAATTTTAATTAATTAAATTATGTCTTTATAAGATCATTACTATTGTATTAATGTAATGTTTATTGTCCATTATATATTAACCTCGTCATATATCTATATATATATATATATATATATAAGACCACCCTTATACAATAAGTTCATATATATATATATATATATATATATATATATAAGACCACCCTTATACGATAAGTTGTGAAAAAAAAACAGGTGACAGCAATCGTTTTAATTCTTTTAAACAGTGTGATGGTCAACCCTTGTGTCGTTTGAGACCTGTCTCTTGACAACCACAAACACGTACTAAACCCACAAGTCATCTCTATTGACAACCCACGCGGGAATGATAGCCGTCATTTGAACTGACGTCGTTGGAGCCACGGGACAAGTCGAAACAGGTCCGGACAGGGGCAACACCGACAGAGAAATGGTACTAGCCGAGAACGTGGTGTTGGCATCGTTGAATGGATTGTCCGCCAGTTGGAACTGATAAACGGACGGAAGACAACAGCAAAGGAATGTTGGCTGCTACGTGACCTAGATATCGTCGATCTACAAGAGAAACGTGGAGCAATCTCATCGTTGTCGAGAGCAATCTCATCCTCGGCTTCTTCAATATACAGTCGTGTTATGGGCGTTGTCGATTTCATGGGGATTTCTAATCCAATGTTTTTCCGAGGGGATTTTAAACCTAAGATTCTGCAGGAGTTATAATCTGAGATTGTGCAGGAGTTTAATCTGAGGGTGTTCACAAGGCACCATGGGAGAACACCAGGCGAGTCTTTTACTTTGCAAGCAACTGCATAATAAGAGCCTTCCATGTCATTGCTTTCCTTTTTCGGAGTCTCCGGTTCCTCTAGCTCCGACTCCGACACCAAAGCAAGCGATGGACAGATAGTCAGCGTGGATAGACCGTACCCTGTATTTTCTTGTGGAAGAGAAACGTTAAAAGTAATAGTACGAACCTTGGAAAGAACCACAAGAGTTCCTGCAGCGTTTGGAGTTGGAGTTGAGGGAGTGATGCATTATTTCTTCATCATATTTGTAATCACCATCAATGTTGACATTGACGTTGAAGTTGACGTGCGGTAAGGAGGAAGAGGTGAATGGAGTTGAAGGAGAAGAGGAGGACAATGGGGTTAAAGGAATAGGAAGGGGTTTTATCAACCGGGCTCCCAATGGGGTGGAAGGAGAATACAATATGGAAGGAGACCTCAAAGGAGTTGGAGTTGGAAGAGAAAGTGGTAGCGAAGAAGTGGAGGTGGATGGAGTTGAAGGACACAGTAAGGTTGAAGGTGACTTCGATGGAGTGGATAATATTATTGAATTAGAAGACTTCACTGGAGTTGAGGACAACGTTAACTTTTCAGGTTTATACGTCACTTCATCCCTGGGCGATGTAGGAGGTGAAGATATTGTGACTGTAATTAATTGAGACTGATTGAAACTCTGATAGTGACGGGGGCACAGCACTTCTCTAATTTCTACATAGATGGAATCAACTTTTACTGGTTTCCCATCTTTTTTACTCTGCTTTTTCTCTGACTTGGTTGCATGCGGATTGAAGATACCTTTTGCATCATATAGCTTATCATTTTGACTATGAGCCTTTTGAGATTTAATTGCCACAATTTCACCCGTTGCATTAGGGGCATCATCAACTTCTTCCATAGCATCTTCATCAGACTCTGCAAGTTGGGTATCCATATAAACTTGTTTTTCTGCTTCACCTTGTTTCGTTTCTTCACAATTGCTATCGTCTTCTTCTGCACAACTTTTCTTTAGACATGTTGTAACTTCCACACATGATTTTTCTAGTCGCTGAAATGCTTCTTGAATTTTAACTAAACCGATCAACGCAATCAAGATGTCAACGTAATGGCACATTGTGCGGGAACAACGTTCAAAGACCCGCATGATTATATTGTGTGCCATGGCTCTGATACCACTGAAGCATAAAAATTGATAGCTTGTAAGATTGAATGTAAAAATACACGAGGTATTTAATATAATAATTTATTAATATAAATAAAATTATACAAGTGATGATTATTACAATGAGGACCCGCATTTATATACCTAAGCAGGCGTCCTTTCGTGACTAGGCATGTCTTTTAGACATGCCTTTTCACTTAACTTAATGATTATTTAACATAATCGATATTTGATTATTTAATATTTATATTTATTTATTTTATTTAATTGTTATGAATTATATTCATAACACTCTCAGTGATGTTAAAACTTTGTCACCTTTATTGATGACCATTCCAGGAAAACTTGGATCTACTTCTTGAATACCAAAGATGAGGTCTTCGATCGTTTTAGAGAGTTTAAGGCTCTCGTGGAGAATACACCAGGGAAGAACATCAAGTTGCTTTGCTCAGATAAAGGTGGAGAATATATTGATAAAAACTTCACAGATTTTTGTGTGAAGAAAGGTATCAGAAGAGAATGGACAGCTCCATATAATCCAAAGCAGAATGGGGTAGTGGAGCGGAAAAACAGAACCATAGTTAGGGCTGCAAAAGCAATGTTGTATGACCAAGATCTGCCAAGGTTCTTATGGCCAAAGGCATGTAAGACGACAGTGTATAGTCAGAACAGGACTCCTCATAGAGCATTGGGGAAGAAAACGCCAGAAGAGGCCTTCACAGGAAAGAAGCAAAAAGTTAGACACTTCAGGATCTTCGGTAGCATTGCTTATTGCCACGTGCCAAATGAAAAGCATACCAAATTAGATCAGATTGCAGAGAAGGGGTTTCTCGTTGGGTATAACCAAACCTCAAAGGCCCTCTGGAGAAATAAGAAAACAGAGCAAAATCCTCATCCTCCAACCTTCTCGACTCTCGAGATGTTGTTTAGCTCAGAAGATGTAGCAGCACCTGCTACCTCCTTCCCCTTCTTCTCATTGTCTTCCTTCTTCTTCTACAGACACTTGCTCGAATAATGACCATATTTGCCACAGGAATAACACTTCAACTTGCTCAAGTCCTTCTTTTCCTTGCCCTTCATTTTCCTTGCAAGAGCCACATTATCATCAGAACACTTCTTCTTATGAAGGTCCTTGTCCCGCAATTTTTCTTGAATGAAGTCATCCCATAACTTGTTCCACTCTGGCAATTTTTCTTGAGCAACAATCCCTTTCATGAACTGCTTCCATTCCTCAGTAAACCCTTTCAAAGCAATCCTCGTCAGTTCAAAATCTAGAACATCTTCACCAATGGCAATAAGTTCATCTTGAACTTGAAAAAGTCTCGTTAGATACAAAGCCACACCTTCATCGTCTGACATCTTGGTGTTCTTCAACTAATCTCAATACCAACAGTCGGTTATCTTGAATACCTTTCCACATCTCATGGGTAGTGTTCTTCCCCGGTAGATGAGGTATCAAGTGATCTTTGACACCATCTAGGATGATCAGCTTTGCCTTTGTATCCAACTCATCATACACTTCCAACTCCTTAGGGTCAGTTGGTTTCTTGGTCTCCTTGTCGGCAAACTCTCAGATCTTGTTCACCATCAAGACCAGCTTGAACCTTTCCTTCCAAGGACTATAGTTGGACAGCCCATCTAACCTATCCTCATATTTCAAAGCAACTGACAACTTCACCATTGTTATTAATGCTTCAATAACAATGCAACCAACTCCCTCTTGAGTTGTACGTTGCGCACTCTAATTCACTGTCCCTTCATAATATGTGATGTCCCCACAAATTAATTTCACCTAGCAACTACACCAGTTTTGCAATTTTGTCTAAGTTATGTCAATTTCGATATTTGGGTGCTTAACTTAGGAGAAGTGGGTTGTGAGGACCCCACTTGATTAATTTGGCTAAGGAAGGTCCCAACATAGGAGAAGAAGGGAAAAATCAAAGTGATAGTGGATGGTGGGGGCCACCCCAAAAGGGGAATACACACCCCTTGAGCAAACTTGCACTTTTGGAGGGAGAGAGTCAAGGTGAGGTCGATGCATGGGGCCCACATGGGAAAAGAGGAGCTCAAGGATAAATAGGAGAAAGATGCATCATTTTGGGGCTTTTGAACCTTTGCACATCAAACCTAACTAGCACGCTTGAGTTGTTGAGCCAAGTCTGCAAGTGTTGTTCAGCACACGAGATTCTCAGGCGAGATTCTCACCCTAACTTTGGTTGACATCGAGTGTCAGCCCAAGGAGGAAGATATACACCATTTGAGAGTTGTTTCGGGCGTGGCATCAGTGCATTTCATAGGAATCATTCAACAGTTTGGGTGTAACAGAGAAACATGCACTACCTAGGGGAGTTGGTGGTGGGCAGCAAGCTTGTTGGGCTTTCCAAGAGTGCCTTGGACCATTTTCTGCTGGAGATTTGGAGTGTTAGGCGGGCACATTTCTGTGGGGTTTTTGTTGTAGCAGTGACACCATTTTAGAGACTGTATGGACCTACGCAGAGGGAGCTTTTGGGCCACACGTGGGAGTTGGGTGGAGTGACATTTGGGGTTGAGTTGAGTTGGAATTTGGAGAGGCATCTGGAGGGGAGTTTTGCTATCATTTACCATCATTTTGGAGGAGTTGAGCAAGGTCATTTCCAAGTGGGTCGAATTATCCAGCAGTTGGAGGAGCACGTGGAAATTGGGGGTAATTTCAAGGGTCAGAACTAGGCCAAACCCTTTATGGGTTTTGGTGGGTTATTTGAGAGGAGACTGGGGTTAATTTTCCGGAATTTTCTAAGCACCTGAAAAGGGCCAAATAGCAGATTCTTCAAGCCAACAGTGTAGTTTTTCCAAGGCCAGCGCAGAACATTGAGGGGAATATCTTTCCAGCATTCGAGCAGTTGTTTTCATCACCTGGGACTTGTTAGCTTGCCTTTGGCAAGCCCAGGTGCATTCACTCCATACTTATATTGTACCCCATCTAATTTATAATGAAAATGGATCAGTTTGGCGCAGTTCTTAGAGTATTTCTGGGTGTATAATTTTGTGTGTAAATTTTTATGATGCATGTACCTTGAATGCTTTGTTTATCACTATTAATTTTCCCTTAGGAATATTACAAAATAGCTCTGACCCCATGTTGATTTCTCCTTGGCACTTCAGAATCAGGTTTATTTCTAAGACATGATCACAAACACACAAAAATGTCGCAACACAAGCACTTAGCACAGTGGAAAACGTACGACAATGAATCAATGAAGTACACAAGGCAATTTTTCAACCCAAAACTTGTTATATTACAATCTTAATACAACAAACATAGTGCTCCCATACCAAGGATCGTGGCCCTTACAATCAACACCGACACAAGAACAACTAAGGCTTGGAGTCAACAACTTATGACTACCAATCTTTCCTTGAACAAAGTACACTTGACTTCCTTGTTAAAGATGCACACAACTCAACCTTTTCGGTCCACATAACTTGAACACTTATGGCAAGTCCTTTGCCTCCACTTTTGTTGCTCACAAGATTCTTGCAACTTCAGAATGCTTACATCTCTACCTGACAATCTACCTCTATCAATCACTCTCGCTGCTCCAAGGGTGACTAATCATAAGTCTTCAACAAGTTGCCTACTTGCAATGCTTTTCTACTTCAAAGATCACTGCACATAAGGTCTTCAACAATTCTACCCTCTTATAAGTGATATGTTGCTCCAAATAACTGAAATAAGGCTTGACAAAACTGCCCACTTATAGATCTACTTGCTGCTCCAAAAATTCTAAGCTAGGGCACAACAACCAGCCCTTTTATCATTGATTTCCAAACCATGAAATCTCTGAATTAGGGCCCAATCAACTTACCCTCTTAACAGTAACAAGTTTTCCCCTTGTTCATTGTACTAGCGAAAAATTGTCCAAAACACTTAGGACGGACCTACCATCACCTTGCATTCATCAACATAGAAAAAACCAATCATGATACCTTCCAATACATCTCCTAGCAGCCTTGAAAGCTCACAGTTCTATGCACAAACTTCTAAGGTATTCGACCCTCTTTTAGGGCTCTTGTAGCACCTACAGATCTGCCCTAAACTCAACCCTAACAACCTCTCCAAACCTGCAGTGACCTCATACACAAGCCTTAACCTTTGCATTGTTCCATCAAGACATGCGACCTTGCTCCAAAAACATGTTAGACCTCTCGATCCTCCAAAACACTTGTTGTAGGGGTCTCGACCCTCTTCTACTTGACAAAATTTCCGCAACCCTAATCACAAAGATTAATCCTCATCCATATGCCTAGAATGTCATTCAATCACACGTCCAACAACTCTCCTAACTCTACCCTGTCCAAAACACAAGAAAAAAAACTTCGAACTTCCTTCACTTTGGGTGAGCTCCTCTAGGTCTGCAGCACCTTAGATTGTTTTTCACTTGATTGAATGCACTTGGAAGGTGTGGAATGAACACAATCTTGTCTTCTATTTATAGTGTTCATGGCAAGATTCCCTTAGCCACCAAGGATCATCACATATGTCAAGCCAACCTAAGTAATTTGCTTAAACACCATTAAATCATAAGACAAAAATTTCTTTCATCCATCAAACGCCACCTCATTGAAGCCTTTGGTGCCTCATAGCCCTTCAAAGGTGCCCCACATGCTCTCAATGAATAAAATATCATTCTCCCCTTGGTTTTGCACCCATAATTTTGGGTACAAAACCCACTGCTTGGGTACATCAGCCAACTCTACAGAAACCCACTGCTTTGGGCAAAGCCCTTTTGTGGGTCAACTCTACAGAAACCCACTACTTTAGGTAAAGCCCTTTTGTGGGTCAACTCTACAGAAACCCAGTGCCCCAGGGGTTGTGGGAGTACCTCGCAAGCTACACAAATCAACAATCTTCAATGAGGTAAAAGGTTATCATAAAGAGGTGCAAAACAAGTGAAGTACATAATTTTTTTCTATGTTATTATATTGGTAGCTCTTAATTAGATTATTCTAGTATTACAAATAGATATCATATGGTTTTATTTCTTTACTAGAGATCTAGTTTAATTTTCCTGTGATACCTAGGTTTGTTTCTGTATGGACTAACCTCCCTTTGAAATGTTGCAAATTTTATTGTCCTAACTCCTAAGTGTTGACAAGATATATCAAGGAACCAATCAACTACCTACACAATGTGGGATCCACCAACTATGAATCTGAAGCACTCAGCGTCTTCAAATTGATGATCATAGGTGTAGTCATAAGCATACAATCCACCATCCTAAACCTCCTCGGAATATAAACTGCATGTTGAATTTTCTAAGTCTATCCGTTAGAAAATTAATTTGTATTCTGTTGGTTTATTTCTTCTACTTGTAAATTCTGAACAAGTTATCTAAAACATTTAAATACCGAAATAAACACAATACAGTCACAACATCTAAAGATCATCAACTGCAAGAAAACAAGCACACAAGAGACACCGTTATTTTTGGACAAATGTCCCCGGAAAAACCCATTGCGGGAAAACCGATGCAGCTATTTATAGCGTTATATTATTGTGCAATCTTTCTGAGTACAACTGGGTGCCTAACCATCACCCGACAGAGAAAATTACACGGCAACAATACCTATATATCCGAAAACAGGTATTCAGAAAACCTGTCCCACAAAACCCTCTCCAACACAACTGAAGCTCAGCGTTGGCCCTTCTGGCCTCTGTGTCAGCCCCAAGACCCTCTATGTCAATCCTTTGAGGCATTGTGCAACCTCTAGGACCCTCTACGTCACTCCAACACCCTCTGCATGGATGATGCAATCCCTCTGGATTTTGCGCTGACTCTGTTGGGCTCTGCGTAGCCTGGACCGGCTACTGCTCTCGTTCTCCCTGCTTTTGCACCAGTCTCTCAGTACTGTCTCTGCCTCTCTGCCTCATACTCACTGCCCCCCGTTGTTGATCACTGATTCAACTTTGCTTAGCAACCCCGCTCTAGCAAAATGAATGACCGATCACTCTGGTGTGTTCTCCAACTGACCCTTAAGCCTCTTCTTATACTTTTCTCCAGTGTTCCCCGAGGAAGCATCCCCCAGGGTCGGGTGCACACACCCCACGCACCTGGGACGTAGAGTCTACTCGGGGTGTGTTTCCCCATGCACCCTTTTTGTGGAGTCTTGGGGAGACGCAAGGGGGTGCATTTCCCCTATGTGGGGGACGAGACTCCCCAAAAGGGGTGTGTCTGGGTGTCCCCCTCAAAACTTCAGTGTCTAGTATATAGTATATAATAATACTAGTATGTTTTGCTTTCAATTTAGATTCTAGAATGATGAATGATGAATTTGATTTTTAAATCAATGTAGATTGTAGAATGATGAATGATATGGATCAATGTATTTGAATATTTCATTATTGAATCTCATGCTATGGATGAACAATGAGTATGTCATATGAATGATGTATGTATCAAAATAAAGGATGAGGATGGATTAATGTATGTCATTATTTAATTCAATTATGAATTTAAATTTTACGTGTGGATAAAATTTCAATTTTCAATGTATTGGTATCCATATTACTATTAGTCTATTTAATATTTATGGTTTCATTATTGAACAATGAATATGAACTTGAATATATATATATATATATAATTAAAAATTATATACCCCGGTATCCCCCCACACCCTCGAAATTTCCCAAAAATTTGAGGGTACTACCACACGTCTCCCCTGTGCATCTCCCCACACCCGCGTCTCCCCGCACCAAAGTCTTGGTGGAACATTGCTTTTCTCGTTGATCCTTCAACAGCGAAGATTAAATCTCTAATCAATGGCTAAGATTAGATTTGGCTTGATCCATGACTTTTGAAACCTTCTAACCCAGTTTTATATTAATACCCATTAATATTTTATTTCTCCTAAGTTTCGACTTAGGAACTCCATTAAAAATATTAATTATTTTAATATCTCCCAAACTGGGTACAATCTGTCCAAACCATTTTTGGGTCTTGGAGATTTCATGTGCTTTAGCCTCTCCACCAATTTTAATGGCTAGAGCACATCCGATGCTAACCCAAATCAACACTCCCTCTTAGCGAGGACTGTGCTCTAGTAATACTCCACACTAAGCATCACCCTAATTATCTGGCATCGGTCCCTGTGCTTACGCTAGGTCTCCCCCCCCCCCAACATCCTCTGCACTGTTGCATCTTGTACTGCTGCCCATGGCCCTGCCACTGCCACTCTGCATCCATACGGCAACTACCTCTGCATCTGTGTTGCTGCTAGTCCATCCTCCCAACACTGCATCTGCATTACATCCCCTCTCATCATGCTACATCGTGCAACTGCATATTGCTACTGCACTACAACTCAGTTACTGAGAAGTAAGTAACTAATCCACCCAACTTCTGACATCCCTGTCAGGCTAGAAACACTCTCGATGCTGAAGCTCCCTCTACCTCTCAAGTGCTCCCTCTACTGACCTGTATGTTGTTGCAACAACTCCCTGCATCTCACACCGTTGCACACCTTTCTGTGCCATCCTGCACTGTTGCAACACTCCCGTGCCTCTCGCATTGTTGCAACCTGCTAGCCTTGTGCTACCCGGGGACTCCTGCAATGTAGCACTCTCTGTCGCTTCATCTGCATTCGTCTCTACCGACATCCGCCAATCCTGCTACTCCTCTTTAGGGCTCCCGTAGCAAGGTATAATCGAAGAGGTTGGGTACCTCAAGGATCCTGCCCCTCGTCGTCTATAGTTCTCCTGACTACAGCTCGATGTCTCCCCACTTCTTCACAAGTGGCACATGAGCACTCATGGCACAATCGTCATCCTCGACTTCTTTCTCCACCCTCGCTGGCACTGCCTTCGAGTCAGAAGCCTCTCCCTTACTCTTCTTCCTCGGACACTAGTTTGCATAGTGACCCAATTCCCCAAAATGGAAGCACTTGACCTTGGAGAAGCCCTTCTTCTTCCTCTTCTCTTACTTTCCCGCAGATGCTAGAGCCGCATCCTCTTCCTCTTCCTTCTTGATCCTGACCTGTTTGCTGCTACTTCCCGCCTTGGCCAGCCGTCTAATCTCTTCTTGACGAAGAGTTGCCCACAGTTCTTCCCAATCCGGAAGACTCGTCCTGCCTAGTATGCTCTGGACAAATGTCTCCCAATCCTCGGAGACTGCGTTGAGTGCGATCCTTACCATCAACTCCTGATCCGGCATGGCCCCTATGGAAGTCAATTGGTCACGGATCTCCTTCAACCGACCGAGGAAGATATCTATATGCTCTCCGTTCTGCATCTGGTATGACCTTAGCTGATTGTCCAGGAGCATCTTCCTCTACACGGAAGTACGTTGGTACAATGTCTTCAAAGTGCCCCACATCTCCTTTGTCGTTTCCTTCTAAACAATATGTGGTACCACATGATCCTTGACCCCATCAAGGATGATACACTTTGCCTTAGCTATTGCCTCCTCATACCTTTCATTAGCTACCAGGTCAACTATGATAACCATCACTCTCAAGGCGAAGCCCTTGATACGATGTCTGTCTAGAATGGACAAGATCCTAGCCTTCCAGACCACAAAGTTGGACGCTCCATCCAGCCTGTCCTGATCTCTCAGCCCATTCACGGCCATCTCGCTGCTCTTCTGTCGACTCCTTCGAGTCTCTCTACTTCCCGCCTGGAAGTTCTCAGTTTGACACCTGCTGAGTCTCTCTACTTCCCGTATGGAAGTTCTCAGTTCGACTCCTCCAAGACTACTTCTCGTCTGGAAGTTCTCTTTTGGACTCCCTCTAAGTCCCGATTTCCCTCTTGGAAATCCTTCTCCCAACTATCAAGTTGCTCCTCTCCGATCGTCTGTGCAACTGCAACACTGATCCGGATTCCTTTCCTAGAAATCCACCTCTACAGCACCTCCCTCTACCTTGGTCTTGCCCAATTAGGTACTATTCTAACCACAATACCCCACTAGCTTCGCTCTCACAAACTACCCATAGCTTCCTTCGCCCCAGCAATTGAAGAATTGAGCCTCTTGGCTCTGCGCAATCCCGGCACTGGCAAAACAGCTCCCTTAGCCAATTGTGTCAGCCCTCCTGGCCTCTGTGTGGCTCTTCATGAGCCTCTCTCTGCCCTCCTCAACCTCTGTGTTGGCCTCTCTCTGGCCTAGACTGATGATGCAGTCCCTCTGCGTCAACCCTTCCTCTGTCGCTTCTGCAAGGATCAACTACTGTCACTTGGGAGAGTTGATTCTACTGCAAATGCTTTGCTCAGTTGATGCCTTCAGCTCTCCTGTGATCTACAACCACGCTCTGATACCATGTTGAATTTTCTAAGTCTATCCGTTAGAAAATTAATCTGTATTCTGCTGGTTTATTTCTTCTACTTGTAAATTTTGAACAAGTTATTTAAAACATTTAAATACCGAAATAAACACAATACAGTCACAACATCTACAAATCATCAACTGCAAGAAAACAAGCACACAAGTGACACCGTTATTTTAGGACAAATGTCCCCAAAAAAACCCAATGAGGGATGTTGTCGCACAGATTGTCACGACAACGCTCAAACCGGGGGTTGTCACTCTGATCCCCGATCTCTTCGTTTAAGCCTGTCTCTCGCGGCTAAGGGGGGTAGACCCTATGAGGTGATGAAGACCCACTGTCGACCAGTTGGGTTGGGAGACACGAAGAAACAAGCACTAGATTGATTTTGCTGAATTAATAGACCAGTGCCTTGTGGAGTTAATGTTTAATCGTTTAATTATCAGACGCTGCAGAAATATAAACCATGTAGAGCAATCATTTATCATCAAAGCTTAACTTTAGCAATTAAAATTTTAAAAGGGAAATGCTTTAATCAACCACCAAAATGCTAACCAGAGATCACATTTATGCAGCTAATCTCCGAATGAAAGTTTAAGCACGATAAACATTAATTCCCACGTCAAAAAAAATTTAGCCTTAGCATAAAAGATGATATCTAAGAAATTCTCTAGCCAAGACTGAAATTGGCAAAAAGCTTCCCAAAAATATTTTTTTGTATATATATATATTTAATGAAAATGAAACTTTACATCTAAAAATGAAGTAAACCAATAAAATAAATCTTTTTTTTTAATAAAATCTACAAAAAAAAAATGAAACTATTGCAATAAATCTAACATTTAAACTAGAGCTAAACAAAGAGAAAATAAAATAAACCTAAGTCGAATTCAAAAAAAAAAACCCTTTCTAATGATGAACTACAACCTACGCAAATGAAATATCGTGACGTTGAATTTAAAACAATCAAAGTAAACCTACTGAAATGCTGAACGCTGCTATCTGAGTTAACAAAACAGAGAAATCGTAACCATGATTCCAGCACAAAACGAAAAGAATGAAACGCGTAAAAAAAAAGATATTTCGACAAGAGCACAGTCGACGGCGGCAGACAGCAAATGTGAATTGATTTGAAACTCACCTGAGCGTTTCTAAATGGAACAATTTCGACTGGGATCAGATTTGCTACCTGGCGAAGAATGGTTCACTCCGGAAAACTTTCAAGCAATACGTTTCTTACCTGGCATCACACGCAGTCATGCCCACGCATAAAAAATTGAAAATCGATGCCTGAGATAACCTCACGCCACTTTTTGAAGCGTGCAGCCTCCAGCAACCACACGGCGGAATTTTTTTTGTTTGATGCGGGTGAGTTCAATCAAAGGCGTGCTTAATCGGTGGAGGACGCAACAGCGGATTGCAACTCCCTTTGATTGAAACTTGATCTGCTTGCAACTCCCTTTGACAACTGAGTTGCATTAGGCAATGATAGATGCTAGCTAAAAAAAATGAGTGTGTAGTTTCAACAATGGAGTGCTGGCTGCAAATTAACTGATAGTTGCAGAGAAGCGATGCACAAACGGAATGTTGAATCATGCGTAGCAGGAGTAAAAAAATTGGGTAGCACTGTCAGTAAGAAAAAGAAAAGGCTGCACCGATGGAGTAGATGGCTTGGCAATAATCTGGGAACTCCACAGAGCCTCCGCTTAAAGAAAAATTTCGAAATACTTTTCCTGGAAATAAAATCCCTGCAACCTGAAATGAAAAAATCACCCAAAAGAAATGATATGTGCATAAAATAAAAACTGAAAACCCTAAACTCAACAAAAATTTACAGTATTTACAAACTGAAAGCTCTTCAGAAGCCAGATTTATCAATAATCACAGTAACATTATCAGAATTTAATTTTAATATAAAACACTTCAAAACCCTGCATGCATTCATTAAAAAAAAATATTTCGAATGATAAGCCCGGGATCAAGAACTGGCTGGGCTCTTTCAGAAAACACAACCCGGGAGTTGGCTGGTTCAGCCGAGAACTTCCCTAACGCCCAGTAATCTGAAAAAAGGATTTCATGCACAGCTTAAAATCAACCATCAACATAGAAGGAGAAAACAATAGTGAAACCCCGATCAAATGGAGATACCTGCCAATATATTTCAGAATCTAAACTATCATTCAAACCTCAAAGATCAGACAAGATACCTGTGCCTAGATCAATCTTCATTAAGCTATCATTAATGGTTGAAAATAAAATTATGCAGAAAAAATAAAACAATCTTACAGCATTTTCCGAAGAGTAACACCAGCAAGATTTTTAACCCCAAAGTCTTCTTTATTGCACAAAAAAAATGAACTACAAGAGAGCTTCTTCAGCACAAGACTCACAGATCCAATGATCTCAAATGACCCCTAGCACCCTATTTAAAGGAAATGATCCCAACGGCTAGTTCAAGTGATCCATGTCGAAATGATCTCGACCGTCGATGAGGATCAAGACATCTCTTAATCTCATCCGTCGAAATTGCTAACTTATTATTAAAAATAATATTTTGCATGCATTCACTCAAAATATTATTATTTTATTATTTAGGGTTTTTGCTTTATTTTATAATTTTTTATTTATTTCATTTTTTAATTTTTTAATTTTTTAATTTTTATTTATTTTATTATTTTATTTATTTTCTTAAATGGATCATCGAACTAAGCCTTTGGAAACATCACCTAGGACCTAGGACTTAGGACTCATGAGGGGGATTAAAACATTTTCCAACCCTCAAGACACTTTACATCATGACTTTTACAATTTACATCTTAAGGGGGAAAACCCCTTTATCATAGACCCTCATAAATCACCCAATTTTTGCGACACAACTATAATCTAGCAGATTAACACACTAGGATTCTCCTAAAGTTCTAATAACAAAATGCATCCCGGCTTTGGGGTCAGGCTGAAGGAAAATTCTGCCGATCATAGATCAGTGAGACGAAAAACCTTCCGGGACGTAGATTATCATTAGAAAGTTAGGTCCACCTAGGCAATTTTACATAAACGACTCATATCTGCTAAGATTATTTACAATTCATACATGCAGACTGGGTTTACAATTAAAATGATCACGCTGCTGATGACTACAGGATGGCACGGACACGTCGATCAGGTGCTACCCCTTTTTGCAAAGAAAAAGGGGTGTATTGCAGGGGTAGTTGACCGGTAGTGGTCAACAAGGGAAAACCGGTGCAGCTATTCAAAGGGTTATATTATTATGCAGTATTTCTTAGTACAACTAGGTGCCTAACTGGCTCACCCTACAAAGAAAATTACACAGCAGCAATACCTCTATTTCCGGAAACAAGTATTCAGAAAACCTATCCCACGAAACACTTCGGCACAACTGAAGCTCAGTGTTGGCCCTTCTGGCCTCTACGTCAGCCCTCTGAGGCATTGTGCAGCCTCTAGGACCCCTTGCGTCACTCCAACAGCCTCTAAATGGATGACAGTCCCTCTGGCTTCTGCGCTGACTCTGTTGGGCTTTGCGTAGCCTGGACCGACTGCTGCTCTCACTCTCTCTGCTTCTGCGCTAATCTCTCAATATTGTCTCTGCCTCTCTGCCTTGTACTCATTGCCCCTCGCTGCTAATCACTGATTCAACTTTGCTTAGCAACTCCGCTCTAGAAAAATGAATGATCGATCACTCTAGTGTGTTCTCCAACTGACCCTCAAGCCTCTTCTTATACTTTTCTCATTGGTCCTTCAACCGCCGATATTAAATCTCTAATCAACGGCTAAGATTAGATTTGGCTTGATCCATGACTTTTGGAACCTTCTAACCCAGTTTTATATTAATACCCATTAATATTTTATTTTTCCTAAATTTAGACTTAGGAACTCCATTGAAAATATTAATTATTTTAATATCTCCCAAACCGGTACAATCTGTCCAAACCATTTTGGGCCTTGGAGATCTCATGTGCTTTAGCGTCTCCACCAATTTTCATGGCCAGAGCACATCCAATGCTTCCCCAAACAACACTGCATACATCCCTTGTCCAAGAAAAATCTCCCTTGGCCATTGCCAAACCTGAACCCTAAGAAGTAATGCATCAAGTCGATGTCGTTCATCTCAAACTCCAAAGCCAAATCTTGTTTACACGTAGTAATGTGCTTCTCCATGTTGAAATTCTGATGTTTTATGTTGTAACAATCACTTATTACAAAACTTGTTTCTATTGCAATATTGGATAAGCAATTGTCTATAGAACATAAATCAAATGCACAATAGAAGACAGCCAAAAACAAAATGAGAGAGAATTTAGGTCCAATGACTAGTGCAAAAACCAGAAGGGGAAAACTCAAACAAATTCTTCTTCCATTAGAAATCAATTGTTCAGCAAAGATATAGAGTACAATGAGAGATCAAGAGAATGAGTAAGTTCACCCAAATCTGAACAAGTTGTAGCATGAAGATCATTCGTAGCAACAACAGATGCACACAATGAAACAACCTTCCCTTCAACTGAATCAACCATGAAAAACTGAAGCACCGACCAACTTTGGCTCACCAAAGTCTGCTCTTATTATCCAAGTCTCTCTCTCACAATCTTCTTCAACTCTCTCTCAAGCTCAAATTCTTCTTTCACAATGCACTAGTGAGGGGACAAAGAATGAGGCACATATATATAGGAGGAGAAACCAAACCATGCCAGAAAGGAGGAGTAACTTGTATGCCAAGAGGGAGAATAACATATGCCCATTTAGAAAATGTAACTCAAGCCATTAATAAGTTACGCATGCCTTTGTAACTTATGCCATTAAGAAGGAGAGTGTAACATATGCGATAAAAAATGCGTAAAGGAATATTTCATGACATGCTTTAATGTGTAAGATAGTGTAAGAGGAATCTTTTATGACGAGCTTTTATTGAGTGTAAAAGAATGTAAGAGCATTAAGGAGAGTGTAAGAGGAATATGTCATGCCAAGAATGAGTGTAAGAGAACATTATTGAGATCCATGATTAAGTGACTTGAATTTCCTTTTCATTATTAAAATAGTATTGTCACCCACCACTAGTGGGTGACCCCTATAGGAGAATTTTTATCCTAGATTTGTTTTCAGCCAGCAGCCGCCAAATAGCTTGATTTGTCACCATTCTCCGCCACCTGATTCAGCGATTATGTGCCCTCGCCAATCTATTATGATCGTATGTTTGAAGATGGGTTTTCCAATCCCGAAGGTATGGATTTTCATTATGTAATTGGGTGTTTATGCTTGCTTTTCTTTGACACATTTGAACATGGATTAGTGGGGGGATTCAAAGCAAAGAATGGGCTTGGTCGATACTTATGTCCCCTTGTCCCAACTTGGTGGTTAGTCTTGTATCCTAGTCCCGTGGGATCTCTTCTATTGGCTACTAACCTTAGGGGTGGCACTACATGAGAAACCTTGATTTTGGTCGCATGGTCCCAGTTCCCAACACCACATATCTCACTCCCATTTGCTCATTATAACCCCTTTTCACACATTTCCCATCCGAGTCCACATTTTCCCATTAGGTCCACAAGGAGTTAGCCTCCCCCTCCCTTTGTCCGCACTTTGGGTTAGGCCTAGAACAATGCCTCAGAGGTTGATGTAGCTAAAAAGAAATTTAAAAGCATAATTTGGTCACTTACAACAGGAAATGTGCCATAAAATGCAAAAGATGTTCGGGATATAAGAATTTAGCGCATGGGCAAAAGTCAAACATGAGCTCTACCCCCTACCATTATGGTCATCATCCTGGTTCCTAAGGCCCCTATGTGTGCCCCTTGCATCATTGAAGAACCCATGATTGTCCCAACCCCTGGTGGGCAAGGAACTTCCCAACCTTAAGGAGCTAATCACTACTTTATCACACACATAGCAGTTAAAAGAAACAAAAATCAATAAAAGGCACAAAAGGCATATGAAGAACGGTGGAAAAACAAAAGTCCAGGTAACTCATGTACCATGATTGCTCCCTCCTAAATCTATACACCCAATGTGTGGGCTTCCCTCATTGCAGCTACCCTTGTACCATGGCATGTGGCTTGGTGCCTCCCTGTTGCCCCACTCCTTTCCAACGCTATTTTACATGAAACCTGCCATTTGACGGGTGTACCATGAACCTGTCACTCCCTTAGAGGTTGAAACCAACTAATAGGGTCCTTGATTAACCTCTCTCATTGAGCTTTATGACACGTATACACTCTAAATCCCATTAGGAAAGGCAAGCCACTATGAAGTGTCCGTTGTCGCCCCTTATTTGCAAGCTTATTTACTGAATTACACTAAAGAATAGTTGTACTGAAAGGTGAGGAGACGCTTTGGATAATTTGGATCTTATACAAGATTGCAGGTGGGTCCCCATTTGGATTTGGTATTTCTATACAGGATCTAAGCCCTCCAGGGGGGTCATAATGGCACTTACAGGGTGACTGTTGAGAGGCATAGGACTCCACCACATTAGAGAATTGATTGTCAGGCCATGGGCTTCTTCAGCACCACACATTACTTGTTTGTGCCCCAACTATACAAAGATGATGATGCACTTGGACCATGTCACTTGGCGAGCCACATACTTGCATCAGACACTTGGCAACTGATTCGAGGACCTAGATGGGGTGTTGTCTCATCCAGAGACACATGGGAGGGATTGTATCATCATTATAGCCCTTATTGATGGAGCATCGACATGTTTGATCCAGTTGGAGAACCATGAAACGATTCATTGTGCCCCAGAGAGCACCATAGATGTTTTGCTTGGAAACCAAAGCGCCAACCCCTTAGTCATCATTTTTGAGAGCCCTCCTCTTCATCTTGGCACATGGAGGACTTATCTTGGCCTTCCAACCACCCTTTGCACCATTATTATATCATTTTGGCCAAGTAGGGCCTAGTGTGAAATACATTAGGGGTATCATCTTGAAGAGTGAGTTGGTAGGTTATTGCGACGGGGTTTCCACTAGGTGTCGTCTAAGTTTGAAGTAATTCTTGTGGCTAGATTAAGAGAAACCTCGAGCCCTAGCTCAAACATCAATTCCACCCCTAAGCTTCTTTGGTTAGCGGCATTTCATAAGTCGTTTGTTCTTGAAAAATCGTTGGAAATTAACCATTCCTTGACCTATCTTATCCTTGCTTGACCTAGGTGTCTTATTCCTCTTTTGATTTTGCAAAACCTAGGCCTTGCCTGGATTCCCCTAGGTCTCACTTGTTGTCCCAAATCTTTATATGATCGTTATCTCACAAAACCCTAAGGGAGGTCCCTCTTATTCCCTTAGGAAAGCCTTTAATTTAGGAGAATGCCTTGTATTTAATACCCTTTCCTCCTTAGGTCCAGACCTCCTCATTAACCTTTCTTGGAGAGCCATTATCTTGCTTTTGAAGAAACCTAGCCATTATTTGAGTCTCTCCTTTGAATGGGCTTTGGAAATCATCATAAACCTAATCATTGATCACATTATCCTAAGGTGATTTCCATCATACCAGGACTACTCCCATCGGTTTAAGTTCGTAAAGAGCAAGGGACACTGACTAAGGTGATAGTGGGTCTTTGTCCCATTGTTGTCATTAGATCTAATAGTTGTCCCTTTGGTACCCCTCCTAGGACCCATGCAAGATTGTGTGGCAACACTTTTGGCGTCGTTGTCGAGGACACAAGACATGCCTTGTTCCCTTAAGACATCATTGACATATCCTTTTGGTGAGTCCGTTGTATGAACAAGCCCTAGTTCTTCATTGAAATTCAAAGTCAATGCTTGTAGGGTGAAATAAGCATTTGTTAAGGCAATTTCATTCACCCTAGCGACTCTCGTGCCTTTAGTTTAAGGACCCAACAACATGTTGACCATATATATTCCTGTCCTAGATATGATAGGGACCCCACAACGTCCCACATCGAAATGCAAGAAGAATGTGCCAATGTTCGATGGGGATCCACATTCGGCAGCCAATCATGTTGTAAGATTCGTAAGGTATGTTTCATAGCAAATTATAACCCAACCTTGTGAGCAAATGGAATTGTATGTCTTATCCATTGCCCCAGACATCGATTGGCTTCAATTATGTCAACATAAAATCATTCCTTCTCTCACATTGTTGGTTGTGCACTTCCATTTCCATAAGGGGCCAAGTGTGCAAACTAGTAAAGACATACGCCAAATACTGGACGTGGCCCTCTGGGAGGAGGAAGTTATTGAATATGGTTATATGCTTGAGGAAGTGTGTCTTGATTCTTCTCCAACTCATCAAGATCACGTTATTGATGAAGACCTCAAGGATTGTGCTGAAGAAGAGACTCATAAAATAGAAAGCATGTCCTCTGAGGCTGATAAAGAAGATCTCGACCCCGAGAGCCTCTATATAATACAAGAAAGGATGGTTCAATATAGCGAGTCTTGCAAGCAACTTGTAGAAGAATATAGTGCTAAGGATCTCTTCTCCCATTTATATAAGCAAGGAGAGAGGCTCTATGAGATGAGATGCGAATATAAAGAAAATCTTAAGATCACCCTTTTCCTCGAACTTAATTTCCAAAACTATGTAGTAGAAACCTTGCATGATATTGTTCGAAGCAATGTTGCACGAAGCGGGGACGAAACAAGGGCGTTTTTTGGAAGCGGGGACGCGGAAGCATCATTTTCCAAAAATCTAGGAAGCGAAGCGTCTATGGAAGCATCTGCTATATATATATTATATTATTTTTTTTGCATTTATACTCAAAACAAACATCCCAAATACCAAATTAGTTGTCGAAGACATGAAAACAAGCATATTTTTGCATAAATCAAGATAGATATAGCATCAATTGTACATTAATGATTAATTATTCGAGCATCAACCATCTAGAATCTAGATTCTTCTTCTCTTGTCTAGCCTTTGCCTCTACCTCGATTGTCTAGGGATATTAGTCAACATTGCCCAATTTTGATCAAACTACCTAATCCAAGACTTAAAATATGGTAGAAAAAGCGTAACATGCTTGATCGATGATTTTGACTTGATTGAAAGGTAATTTTTTCCTAAGGGCATGACAAAGGAGTTCAACAATTAACACCACCAACACTAGGGTACATATAGGGCTTGGTGCTCTTGATTAAATACTAATTGCATGCCTTCATACTTGATATAATCTAATGAAATGCCACAATCCCATTGATCATGAATTCTTTAAAGCTATTAAATCTGTTGAATTTTGAATAGGATATGAAATTCTATTTTCTCCATATGAAGTCCAATGAGGTTGGAACCACTCTCAAACATCATGAGTCATTTCATGGTAATGTTAAAAATTTAAGTAAAATGACGAAAATGAAAAATAAAGGACAATGTCACTTTAAGAATTTAACATTACCATGAGGGAGCATCTGCTATATTTATATTTTTTTTGCTATATATATATATATATATATATATATATATATATTTTATAATTTTTTCTAGAAGTTTGACGCTTCGTACGGCCGAAGCACCATCTGAACACAGTTCGGAAAAAACCAAAACGCATTTCAAGCAGACACTTCTTGAAATTTCTAGGAAGCGCCGAAACGCGTTTCGGTTTTTCCAAAGCACGTTTCGGGAGGCACTTCCCCCACACATCTGTACGGACCGTGTTTCGGGGGTTAGATCCAGGGGGGGACGTTTCCTGCAACATTCGTTCGAAGGAAAGTAAGGGAACAAGAGGATTTGCAGCCTAACCAATATGAAATAGAGAACAAAGAATGGGATGATTCTGTGGCAAATCGTGATAGTCAAACGGATGAAGAATCTATGGATGATTATTGGGCTGATGATTGGGGAATTGGGTACGAATATTGTATGAATGGAAGCCCCATTGAAGTCCACAAGGATGAACATGATGAAGTGGGGCCTCTCATTCAAGATAGGGCCATAGAGGATATTGGTATTGTGGATCCCTGTGAGATTAACATTTCTAACTTCTTCCACATAAATGAGGGAAAACAGGATATTAACTGTCATTTTGACAATGACCCTCTTTATGATATTGACAAGGAGAATGAGGTTGAGTTTGGCTTTCCCTTTCTTCAGGACATTACTCACAATAATATCCTTATTCGCACCATTGAAAGGGAGGATCATTATTTTCCCATGCATGAAGAAGGTTTGTTGGAAGAAGTTGGCCCCATTTATGATATCAATGATGACACTAATAGGAGCCTTGATTTTCCTTGCCTCCTCCAAGATCACAAAAATATAGTTGCATTATACATAAGTCATTACATCCCCCTTTCTCATACCATCACTAATATTGATAAACCATGTCCCCTTCCTGAGTATGACGTTGATGAAGATCCACTCGTTAGATGTATCCCTTCTTCCTAGTCGTACCCTCAGGGTTGTGAACACACAATCATTGCCCCTTTTCAATGTGACCATCATATCAAGCAATTTGTTTGTTGTCTATCTCATGTCCTCGATCCCCTTCTCCTCCCCATCATGACCATGGGGCGCTCACGAAAAATGAAATCAGGAACAATAATCGTGATAAGGAATTCTTGAGCTTGGTCATTTACTCATCCATTTTATGCTTGCATGAAAGGCTCTAAACCTCTAAATTGGTATCCTTCCCCTCATCCAGGATTCCTTTCTACACCATGTGGATATCATATTTTCCTACCTCCCACCAGCATCATCCTCCATATGATTGTTTCTATGTTGAGTTTTGGATTTGTTGCATAAGTAATCATATAGGCAAGTATTCTCATACTAATCTAATGATATTGTGGTTGCATTGGCTTTATGATTACACTTAGCATTTGCCTGATGCCATATGCATGTTGATTTTTGCATTAGAACCTAACATCATATTATGTTATCATACTATATTAGATGCATTTAGATTAAGGCCATATTTAGAACTAAATTTTATTTCTTGTTGATTTTCGAACTAACAAAAGCATGGGCGATCAAAGAACAACCTTCACAAAAAATACTGTGGAAAATAATAGCGCTAGAAACTGAGAAATGTTCTAGCACACATAAAAATTGATAGTAGCTGAGGGTTTTATATTATTAAGCAGCAGTGAAATAATCTGAGTACAATCTGGATGCCGAAAAACTGGCAATCCTGCAGAGAAAATAGAGTCAAAAATTATCTATGGGAAATGACCCTCCCTCCGAGCAATCCTGGCACTTAACTACCTCTAAAAAGCTAGTTGTCCAACTAGGCTCACGCAAGCTCTTTGTCATACTGGAGCTTCCTACCACACATGTTGCCTTAATCGACTGCCAATCTATTCGTCCTACCTATTGTGGACTGGGAAAATGCTTCTCCGACCCTCTGGAACCCTTTCCTGGGCTCTGGAACTGAAAACATCTTCTCCTCAACAAAAATCGAACTACCCTTTGAGGGTTTGCGTTACCTTTACACAGCCTCCTAGAAAAAATCTTGCCTTCTCTGCAAAGTACTCACCGGATCTGAAAAATCTTCCTCCGGCTTCATTGTCCCTACCCCTCTCTGTCTCTGCTTCCTTCTCCGGCTAAAACTCTTTTGGCAACCACCACTGCTCTCTGGAAAAATAGAACTCTCCAAGGAAATCGATCTCAAGTGTGTGTTCTCCATCTACCCATCGACTTCTTATAATCTTCTATTGGACCTCCAACGGCCAAGATTAAAACTTATTCAAGGGCTAAGATTATTTCCTAGTTAATCCGTGTGGGTTTCCAAGTAATTCACACCTTTCTCAATTAATATTGATTAATTAGCCACTTTCCTTAAGTTTAGACTTAGGAAATATTTAAAAATAGGATAATAATCTAATTGAGACACTTCTAGGTGGAATTTCAAAAAACCATTTTTGGGTTATGGAGAACTCTTGTGTTTTAACCTCTCCACAAAGTTTCAAGACTAGAACACCTCTGACACTACAAAAATTAACTCCCTCTTAGCAAGGAAGGTGTTATAGTGTTGCATTGTTACTACAACACCCTGTCTCTGTATCACCCTCTATCACGTTGTTGATGTCTGGCCACTTTCACTGACTGCCACTGCGTATCACCATCAACCGCTATGCAACTCTGACGTTGCATCCATGTTGTTGTTGACAGTGTTATACTGCTACCAACTCTGCATCTGCATTGCAACTCCCTCTCATTTGTTGTTGCAACTGCGACAACTGCAACTAAGAAGCATCCTAAATACTTAATCAAATGTGTCTACTGCATCTGTCTCCTGAGCATCTGACTACTACTAGCACCTACACTCTCCACTGAAAAAATTGCACCGCTACCAACACTACACTGTGCTCCTCAACACCTGACTGTTACTAGTCTGCAACTATCACTCTGGAATCTCACTGCATCACTGACATTAATCCATCCTACTACTAAATATTGTGGGCTCCTATAGCAAGGTAATGATCCATGAGGAGGACACCTCAATGGACCTTGCCCATCTTTGCAACTTTGGGACTATAGCTCCATATTGCCCCAACTCTCTCCTAGAGGACAACTTGTCTATCTATGTGGACGTTGTCATCTAGTCCTGCTTCTTCTGTTTGTCCTTCTTCATGAGAGGACATTGCGTACTATAGCAGCTGAGCTTGCCACACCTGAAGCACTTGACCTTAAACAATTCCTTCTTCTTCTTCTCCCCTTGTCCTTGCTGGGACCCTTGGAGTCAGGGACACAATCTCCTCTCCACCCTTCACACCCTTGTTGTTGCTCCCGCTAATGGTACTCTTTAATAGAGGACACCTCAACTCTTCCTGTTGTAAGTCAAACCACACCCTGTCCCACATAGGCAATGTGTCTCTGCCCAATATACTTTGGACAAACACTTGCCACTCCTCTAAGACACTATTCAATGCCAATCGTACAAGCTTTCTTGGTTGAGGTGCCTCCCCAATGGCTGCAAGTTGATCGCGGACCTCCTGAATCCTGGCGAGGAAGGAGTCTATGCCTTCACCCTTCATCATCTTGATGCTTCTCAGCTTCTCTTGCAAGAACATCTTCCACTACTCGGAAGTGCCCGGATAATGTTGGACGAGAGCATCCCACATTTCCTTGGTTATTCCTATTTCTACCACATGTGATACTACATGATCCCAGATGCCATCTAGGATCAATTTCTTTGCCTTCGCCATTTCCTTCCTGTACTACTTAGGTTGGTCGACATCCTAGGGTACTGCTACCACATTGTCCATATAGGCTTTCAAGCCATGTTCATCCAATAGGAAGGTCATCTTAGCCTTCTAGATGACAAATTTGGAGACTCCCTCCAACCTATCCTGATCTCTAAGCCCGGTTGTGGCCATCTCTAAATCTAGTCGAAAATCTCCCTCTTTCCCTCTATTTGGCTACTGAATCTGCTACTCGCACTCCCTTCTGGTGTGAGAAAATTTACTCACGGCTATTGCCAATCTACAACTGGGAAAATCAAATCTCTAAAACTCGAGATCCCCTAAGAGAAATTTTACTATTATGTGTGCTCTTTCTCATCCACCCAATGTTGATTTTGGTATTGCAAAACCCATTCGCGTCCAAGCAAGAAATCTGCCTAGTGAAAATCTGATTTGTCTCACCGGAACTATTTTTCGGCATTGCTACTACCCACTGGAACTGCTTTTCGGCTTTGCTACTACCTGTTGGAACTGCTCCTAGTTTCTGCAAATTTTTCCTACCACCTGCACTGGAAAAATAGAACCCTCTGCCTAGAAGTTTGATTTGTTGAGCCAGCCTCTGCGCAGATCTAGAAATCGTGTTCCCAAACTCCCTCTGAATCCGAACAATTTTTGGCTTTCACTTATGAGCTTCCCACTTGATCAATCTCGCTCTAATACCATGTGAAAATTTCAACACTAAAATCCTATTGCAGCAACTAGATTAAATTCTTCTAACTGTAAATTATTTAATAGTTTATTTGCTCGAAAAATATCGAATAAATCACACTGCAACCTTCAAAAAAATACTGCGGAAAATAATAGCGCTGGAAACTGAGAAATATTCTAGCACACAAAAATTGACATAATTATTTTTGGATGAAAGTCCCTAAAAAAACCCCAACTTGGGAAAACCGATGCAGCCACTGAGGGTTTAATATTATTAAGCAGCAGCAAAATAATCTGAGTACAATCTGGATGCCGAAAAACTGGCAATCCTGCAGAGAAAACATTGGCAAAAATCATCAGAGGGAAATTACCCTCACCCCGAACAATCCCGACACTTGATTGCCTGTGAAAAGCTAGTCGTCCAACTAGGCATGCATAGGCTCTACATCACATTAGAGTTGCCTACCACATGTGTTGCCTGAATCTACTGCCAATCTAGTCATCATGTCTACTGCTGACTAGGAAAACACTTCTCCGACCCTCTAGAACCCTTTTGAAAACGTCTTCTCCTCGGCAAAAATTGAACTGCCATTTGAGGGTCTGCGTTGCCTCTGCGCAACCTCTTGGAGAAAATCTCAACCTCTCTGCAAAGTACTCACCAGATTTGGAAAATCTTCCTCTAGCTTAACTGTCCCTGCCCCTCTGTATCTCTATTTCCTTCACTAGCTAACCTTGATTTTCGTTGCATGCTCCCGCCTCCCAACACCACATATATCACTCCCCTTCCCTCATTATAACCCCATTTCACACATTTCCCATCTGGGTCCACATTTGCCCACTAGGTCGGTTACCCACCTCTAGTCGCTAGTATATATAAGAGAAATTTTTTCTCTTAGATGGTCCTCAGCCACCAGCCACTAGATAGCTCGATGTGCCATTATCTCCACCACCTGAGCCAGCCATGTGATTCGTCACCCATTTGTTATGATTGTATGTTTGAAGGTGGGCCTCCGGACCCCAAAGGTATACTTTTTCATTAATATAGTTGAGTAATTTTCCTTAATTGTCATGGGCGCTTTTGGGCATGGATTGGTGGGGGGATACAGCAAAAATAGTGGGATAGGTTTGTACTCTTGTCTCCATCGCCCAATTTTGTGGTTAACCTTGTATCCTAGCCCCATGGGATCTCCTTTACTAGCCATTAGCTTTAAGGTTGGCACTACATGGGAAATCTCAATTTTGGTTGCGTGGTCCTGCTTCCCAACACCATATATATCACTCCCTTCCACTCATTTTAGCCCCATTCATCTTTATTCCCATTTCAGTCCACGTAGGGTTAACCTCCCCCTCCCCTTGTCCACACCTTGGGTTGGGCCTGGAACGATGCCCTAGAGGTTGATGCAGCTAAAAAGAAAAGAAAAAGCATAACTTGGCCACTCTCAACAGGGAATGTACCGCAAAGTGCAAAAGATGGCTGAGACATACAAATTTAACACGTGGACAAAAGCCAAACATGAGCTCTACCCCTTATTTATGGTGATCACCATGGTTCCTATGGGCCTTAGATGAGCCCCCTCCACATTGAGGAACTCTTGATTGTTCCAACCCCTAGTAGGCAATGAAATGCCCCACCTTAAAAGCGGGTATCCACTGCTATATCCTACACTTCATGTTCTCATCTCCTAGAGCCCCAAGTAGTTATGAAGAAAAATCTATCAAAGAAAAAAGGCATATGAAGAAGGGTTGAAAAACAAAGGTCGAGACAACTCATGTACCACAATTTGCTCCCACCTACACTTATATACCCAGGTGTGGGCTTCCCTTATTATAGCTACCCTTGTACCATGGCATGTGGCTTGGAGCATTTCCCTGATCCCCACTCTGTTCCATCACTATATCATTTGCCACCTACCACCTGATGGATGTACCATGGACATGTCACCCCCTTTAAAGGTTGAAACCACCTAATAGGGTCCTTGATTAACCCCCTTATTTAGGTTGGAGACAATTGTACATACCAAAGCCCACTATGTAAGCGCATGCCACCATGAAACGCCCCATTAATTCCATGACTTGTAAGCTTTTTTACTTTATTATTCTAATGATTTGTTGCATTGGAGGGCAATGATCCAGGTGGATATTGGTGGCCACCTGCCAAGTCCACCTGGACCCCCACCATTGTCTTTCTCAGCATTTTCAGTTTCCTTAATTGTAGCACAACTTACTATTTTTAACAGTTTTTCGGGTCCTGAACTTTCGGAGCCGTTTTGAGGCCCTAAACGACGTTTTTGGGGAATCCAGGGGCAACATGGGTACATGGAGTGGACCGATGTTGCTCGTTCCAACAATGATAGTGCTCGGATAGATCTTTCTAATGAGCTATTGTACGCGTCAAACGGAGATCATATGCCAAAGTTACGACCCCGGGAAGTTGATGTACCAATTTACCCCCAAACGGGGCCCACAGTTTGGCGTTTCATCTCCTAGGGTTAGGTTTTGGAATGTTAAGGGTTTTTCATTGTTTCTCAACAATAAATAGGCCTTCGAGCTTCGTTGTAACACAGTTCAGAGGCATGTAGCCATCACATCTCTTCCCAGAGATAAGCTACCATCGCCCTAGCTGGTTTATTTCCATTTCTGGTTGTAAGCATATTTCAGTATTTTTCCATTAATGAAATGAAGTATTATTTCCGCTGCATCTTTGTGTATATGGTTATCTCTGTAATTTGTTGCGTTCCTGTTTAAATCCGGATCAGGCAAGGGGACGCATTAGATCTTATGCAGGATTGCATATGGGTCTCCATTTGGGGCTTGGTCTCCCTATACGGGGCCCTATCCCTCCAAAGGGCCACATTGGCACTTGTAGGGTGAGCGTTGAGAGCCATGGGCCTCCACCATAGCAAAGATTACTTCATGGATCCCCAACACTGCTCATTGATTGCTCATGTTTTACCTTTTGGAAGAGGATTATGAGGATTATGCACCTGGTTCACCATGCCCAACTGGCTCCACACTTGCACCATACACTTAGCCAATATTCCAGGGTCTATATGAGGATATGTCTCATTGCAAAAGACAAAGGGAGGGCTTATGTTGTCATCCTGACCCTTACAGATGGTCTACATGTAGAAATTTCTCATTTCCCACCCCGGTTTTCAGTTTCTCCTTATTTCTCCCATATAGTTAAATGCCCTTTCCCATAACCATACATTCAACAAGCTGGAAAAAATAAATATTGCTGAAAACACAAATTCTGGAAATTTTACAGAATGCTGGAAATTGCAGAAATAAAAATCAGCAGTAATAAACAGCCATTAAAACACATTTAAACACTGAGATTTTTGGTCAATGTGACCCTGGAAAAACCCCCTACAACTCTTGGGGAAAACCAGTTTGAGAGCTCTTCTTTATTTCTGGAAAATGCCTTTTTACAGTGAGAGAAAATGTTCAGCAAAAATCAACAAACAGACTTTTACAACTTATCTCAGCCTTGCTGATACACCACTGCTGATACTCCGCAGCTGTTGCTGTTACACCGCTGCTGTTGTTGTTACACCGTTGCTGTTGTTGTTACACCGCGGCTGTTGTTGTTACACCGCGGCTGTTGTTGTTACTCCGCTTTCAGCTTTGCTGTTACACCGCTTTCAGCTTTGCTGTTACTCCGCTTTCAGCTTTGCTGTTACACCGCTTTCAGCTTTGCTGTTACTCCGCTTTCAGCTTCGCTGTTACACCGCTTTCAGCTTTGCTGTGACTCCGCTTTCAGCTTTGCTGTTACACCGCTTTCAGCTTTGCTGTAACTCCGCTTTCAGCTGCTGAAACTCCGCTTTGCTGTAACTCCACTTTCAGCTGCTGAAACTTCGCTTTGTTGAAACTCCGCTTTCAGCTGCCCAGAAATCTCTCTTGCTCTCTTGCTCTCCTTCTCTCAATCTGCTCATGAAAGAATGAATGATCTTTTCCTCCTTTTCCTCCCTTAACCCAACCCTAAGTGACTTTTGGGTGATCCCTAAATCCAATGGCTGAAATAGATTTAGATCAATGGCTGAGATTAAATGCTTATTTAAATCTCACTTTCTATTTTTTAATTCACCCCACTTTAATAAAGACCCACTTAGTCATTTATTTCCAAAGTCACTTTTCCTTTCTAATTTTTCATTGACTTTATAAAAGTCACTTTAAAATTAGACTTAGTAACTTTATCACTTAAAGTCACTTTTAAATTAGATTTAACTTTATAAAAATTATAAAGTTACTTTAGGAGAAAAATTAAATTCTTTTGGACACTTTTCCCTAGGCCAAAGATCAAAACCTAAGGGAACCACCTGTCCTCCGGTACCAAATTTCAACACTCCCTCTTACCGAGGAAGGTGTTCCTCACCACACCCATCTTGTCTCTGAAATAGACATGCTTGCCCCGTGGTAAGGCTTTGGTAAGAATATCTGCAACCTGCTCATCAGTGGAAATATACTCAAGCTTCACAGCTCCCTTCTGAACATAGTCTTTGATGAAATGATATATGATCCCGATATGCTTTGACCTGTCATGAAATACTGGATTCTCCGTGAGTTTAATGCAACTCTGATTATCACAGTAAATCACTGAAGGTCTCAACGGCTGACCAAATAAGCCAAACAACATCTTGCGAAGCCAGATAGCCTCACAACTAGCTAGATTGGCTGCCATATACTCTGCTTCCGCTGAACTCAGTGCTACTGACTGTTGCTTCTGGCTGAACCATGACACTGCTGCTGAACCCAACCCAAAACAGCACCCTGAAGTGCTCTTCCTATCAGAAGCACAACCTGCCCAATCAAAATCAGTGTATCCTGCCAATCTCACTCCATCTCCCTGCCTGTAGTCTAGACCATAATCCACTGTCCCCTGCAAGTACCGCAGAATGTGTTTTGCAGCCACCCAGTGAACCTTCCTAGGCTCACACATAAACTGACTCATCGTGTTGACTGCAAAACAGATATCTGGTATAGTGTTGACCAAATACATCAATGAACCAATCAGCTGCCTGTACAATGTGGGATCCACCAACTCGGAATCCGAAGCATGAAGCTTCTTCCAGTTGGTCATCATCGGTGTCGACATGGGTCTATAATCCTCCATGTGGAATCTGCTAAGGATGTCTACAATATACTTCCCCTGCCCCAGGAAGAAATGCCCCTCCTCCTGCCACACCTCCAAACCCAAAAAGTAATGCATCAAGCCGATGTCCTTCATCTCAAACTCCGCCGCAAGATCTCTCTTGCAGTGCTCTATGAGTCTCTCTGCACCTGTAATGACCAAGTCATCCACATACAGCACCAGAATGAGAGGCTCCTCACCAATCACAATAAAGTAAAGGTTCGAATCTGCCTCACTCTTTGTGAAACCCATCCCCTGCAAATATGTATCTATCCTGGAGTACCAAGCTCTGGGAGCTTGCTTCAGGCCATAAAGGGCCCTCTTCAGTCTGCACACATGGGACTCCTTCCCATGCACCTCAAAGCCCTGTGGCTGCTCAATGTACACCTCCTCCTGTATGAAGCCATTGAGAAATGTGGTCTTCACATCCATCTGGTGGATCTTCCAACCCATCTCTGCTGTTATCGATATAATGGAGCGTATCGAAGTATATCGAGCCACGGGAGCGAAGGTCTCCTCATAATCAACTCCCTCTACCTGGGAGAACCCTCTAACCACAAACCTTGCTTTGAATTTCTCAATGCTGCCATCTGCAGCATGCTTTACCTTGTAAAGCCATCTGGAAGTAACCACGGATTTGCCCTCAGGCCTCGGCACCACCTCCCAAACATCATTCTTCATGATAGAAGAATACTCCTCCTGCATGGCCTCTCTCCAGACCTGCTGGCTAGCTGCCTCCTCATAGCTAGAAGGCTCAGAGTCAAGGATGCTGGTAACCATCGCCATATAACTACAAAACCTCTCACGTGGTCTACTCTCTCTGACCGGCCTCTTCGGCTCAGAAACAGATGTGGCATCTCTCAAGGTGTCCTGAAGCCACTTGGGCTTCCTCTTCCCTAAGCATGCTTCTCCCATAGGAGAATGAAACTCCTCCTCATCACCATCAGTAGCGTGAACTCCTAACTGTCTATCTGTTGTCCTCCTGCCTGCACCTGAACCTGTAGAAGCTGAGGTACCGTGTGAACTGTCCATCAGTGGATTCCCTAGTGAACTGCTCTGTGAACTACTCTACATGCTGCCCGGAGCACCACGCCTCTGGCTCGGCGAGCCACTGCTCACTGATGGACCTGACATCCTCATAGATGTACCTCCGGATCCTCCTGATCCCTGCCCACTGGATCCCTGCGACTGACTCAACTGCTGCTGAGGGTCTGGCTGATCCAGATACTCTAACTCCCGTGACCTCCTAAAGGCCCTGTCCTCCTCGAACTTCACATCCCGTCTGACAACAACTCTCCTCTGTGAAGGAATGTAAATCCGAAAGGCCTTTGAGGTCTCACTGTAGCCCACAAAGATACCCTTCTCTGCGGTGGGCTCTAGTTTGGTCCTCTTCTCCTTGGGTATAAAGGAGTATGTAATGCATCCAAAGATATGAAGATGACCAATATCAGGCTTCTTCCCAGAGAAAGCCTCTTCCGGAGTCATGTGCCCCAAGGCACGATGCGGACTCCTGTTCTGCAAGTAAACAGCTGTGTTGCAGGCCGCTGCCCACAAGAACAATGGCAACCCCTGATCATGTAACATGGCTTTGGCAGCCCCTATGATGGATCTGTTCTTCCTCTCCGCAACCCCGTTCTGCTGGGGGTTGTAAGGAACAGTGAACTCCCTCCTAATGCCTGCCTCCGCACAATAGTCAACAAACTCTCCAAGGGTGTACTCTCCTCCATTGTCCGACCTCAGGGACTTGATCTTCCGACCTGTCTGTGTCTCCACAAGAGCTCTAAACTCCTGAAACCGCTTGAAGACCTCACTCTTGGTCTTCAAGAAATAAATCCAGGTCCTCCTGGAGTGATCATCAATGAATACAACATAGTACTCATATCCACTCAAGGAAACATGAGACATCCGATCGCTCACATCAGAATGAATCAAATCAAGTATCCCAGTCGCTCTGCTGTCACTGCTGGGAAAAGGGGATTTGGCAAACTTGCCCATCGCACAACCTCTGCAAGTATCAAAGTGATCAGTACTGAAATCTGGCACACCTGTAGTGATCTCCCGCAAGGTCCTCAAGGCTCCATGATACATATGTCCCATCCTGCGGTGCCAAATCTCACACAGCTCAGAACTGCTAGCTCTGCTGTCGGTACTACTGCTCAATGCAAAAAGGGGCTGGAATGCAAACTTGTACACCTTTGCATGGCGTACACCTATCACTCTAGCTGAATCAGCTGGAGTGCCCCTGGGATACATCAATACCTGTCCTCCCCTGAACAGTACCTCATATCCTCTGTCCTCCAAAGCTGAGACGGATATGAGGTTCTTCCTCATCCCTGGCACATAAAGAACCTCTGACACTTTCAAGGGAGGTCTGGACTCCCTCTGAAATGTCAGTGTCCCCACCCCGACTGCTCTAACAACTCTGTCATCACTGAGTACTACCTCAATATCAGTGCCACTCTCTGAAAGCTCTAAGAAGTACTCCCGGACTCCTGTCATGTGACGTGAAGCCCCACTGTCCACATACCAGATACCTGATCGAGGGAAAATCATGCTCCCTCTGAAACTGTGTGGCAGGTGATCCTGCACTAGAGGACTCACATGTAGTGAACGCAAACTCCCGGTCAAAACGACCTACAAAGTCCTCAATCTCTGCTGAAGCTGCCACGTCCTGGTTCTTCCCCTTCTTCTTCTTCTTCTCCGGACACACAACTGCATAGTGTCTCATCTTCTGACAATTCCAACACTTCACCTTGGAATAGTCCTTCTGTGTGTTCCCCTGTTTACCTTTACCTTTGCCTTTGCCCCCACCACCGCTTGTGGAAGCCTGCTTCTTCCCTTTGCCTTTCTTGCCTCCTGCCACCAGTGCTACGTCTTCATCCTGCTCAACTGGCTTGGCTGCCCCAAGCTGTCCTTTCCTGATCTCTGTCTGAATGCAATCATCCCAAAACCTCTCCCATGTGGGAAGGGTCTCACGTGCACAAACCCCATCAGTAAAGTTCAACCATGAACGGGGGAGGCCATTCACTGCAATCCGCACCAACTCAGTGGGTGGAATGGCCTCTCCAATCGCTGCCAACTCATCTCTCACATTGGTAATCTTTGTGATATATCCAGCTGCACTATCATTACCCATCTTAATGTTCTTCAGCTTCTCCTTCAGGACCATTTTCCGGTTCTCATTGGTACTCTGGTAGAGATTGGACAATGTTGTCCACATCTCATGGGCATTGCTCTTTCCTCTCACATGAGGAATGCAATGGTCTTTGATTCCATCTAGAATCAGCCTCTTACCCTTTTTGTTCTTTTTATTATAAGTAGCCAACTGAGTAGCATCAGTAGGCACAACAACAGGGTTCTGTGCTGTATGCACCATGATATCCCAGACTTCTGCCTCCTCAAAGATACTCTGCATTCTCTCCTTCCAAACGCTGTAATTTGTATGCCCATCCAACCTATCCTCCACCCTCAATCCCAATGACATCCTGCTGTCCTAAAACTGAAAAATAGCACTGCTGTGGTAAAGATAAAACTGTTGTCTATGAAAAATCAGCTTGCTGGAATTTTTCCTTTTGCTGTCCCAAACTGCCCTTCAGCATTCAAGCTCTGATACCATGTAGAAATTTCTCATTTCCCACCCCGGTTTTCAGTTTCTCCTTATTTCTCCCATATAGTTAAATGCCCTTTCCCATAACCATACATTCAACAAGCTGGAAAAAATAAATATTGTTGAAAACACAAATTCTGGAAATTTTACAGAATGCTGGAAATTGAAGAAATAAAAATCAGCAGTAATAAACAGCCATTAAAACACATTTAAACACTGAGATTTTTTGTCAATGTGACCCTGGAAAAACCCCCTACAACTCTTGGGGAAAACCAGTTTGAGAGCTCTTTTTTATTTCTGGAAAATGTTCAGCAAAAATCAACAAACAGACTTTTACAACTTATCTCAGCCTTGCTGATACACCACTGCTGATACTCCGCAGCTGTTTCTGTTACACCGCGGCTGTTGCTATTACACCGCGGTTGTTGTTGTTACACCACGGCTGTTGCTGTTACTCCGCTTTCAGCTTTGCTGTTACACCGCTTTCAGCTTTGCTGTTACACCGCTTTCAGCTTTGTTGTTACTCCGCTTTCATCTTTGTTGTTACACCGCTTTCAGCTTTGTTGTAACTCCGCTTTCAGCTGCTGAAACTCCGCTTTGCTGTAACTCCGCTTTCAGCTGCTGAAACTTCGCTTTGCTGAAACTTCGCTTTCAGCTGCCCAGAAATCTCCCTTGCTCTCTTGCTCTCCTTCTCTCAATCTGCTCATGAAAGAATGAATGATCTTTTCCTCATTTTCCTCCCTTAACCCAACCCTAAGTGACTTTTGGGTGATCCCTAAATCCAATGGCTGAAATAGATTTAGATCAATGGCTGAGATTAAATGCTCATTTAAATCTCACTTTCTATTTTTTAATTCACCCCACTTTAATAAAGACCCACTTAGTCATTTATTTCCAAAGTCACTTTTCCTTTCTAATTTTTCATTGACTTTATAAAAGTCACTTTAAAATTAGACTTAGTAACTTTATCACTTAAAGTCACTTTTAAATTAGATTTAACTTTATAAAAATTATAAAGTTACTTTAGGAGAAAAATTAAATTCTTTTGGACACTTTTCCCTAGGCCAAAGATCAAAGCCTAAGGGAACCACCTGTCCTCCGATACCAAATTTCAACACTACAAGCATTTTCGATCCACTTGGACTCCCATGAGGATGTCCTTGTACCCCCACACCCACTTGGGAGCACCACACGGAACTGCTTGGAAAACAAGGGGTCAACCCCTTGTCCACTATGTTTGGGGTCCATTCTCACATCATGGTACACTTTGGACTTCATTAAGCCTTCTCAATGGCTCAACAACTCATTATATTGATCATTCTGCGCTCCGAAGAGGCTTATTCTTATGTTATTGAGCTATCTTGGGGGGTTTGTCACCAAGGGATGTTATTATTGCACATTATTTTATTATTTGAGGCTTAATTAGGCCAATTAGGCAAATCAAACTCATTAAAGGTTGTATAAATAGATGAGAGGTGATTCATTTCTCTCATAATCACTTGGATTTGGGTTTAGTAACTACTTGGAGAATTTAGCATTCCCTTTCAGAGGACGAGTTTGGTTTCATGGATGAATTTTGATGTTTGGATTCTATCTCCTTGGTCTTCGAGCTTCATTATTAGCATAATTTGATGATTGGATATACTTATTTGTACATGTACGTGATCTTTTTCATGTTTATTTTTGTTATTTACTTTGTCACATGAATATTGTTGGGATTTTCGCTATCTGGATTTGAAATTTACTGCTATTCTATGCGAAATTGTGGAAATTTTGATCTTTTGAAGTCTTGCATTATTGCATGTGCCATGTATGAATAGGTGAATGTTCCTAGAGATTGTTTTTGTTAAATACATCTTCATAGGTCATAAACATTGCACATCGAAGTATATAATCCTTGGGTAGCTAGTCTCATGCCCTAATTGCCATGCGAAGTTGCCTGCAGAGCTCCTTGATTAGGTATAGTCTCTCTAAATCACAAGAAAAACTTGACTCCATCTCTCCCAAAGGCAAGGCACTAATCCATCCACTAGTGGTCGCCTAAATGCTTATTTTTCTTGCCTCCTCTTTCTCTTCCTAGGCCTAGCCCTAATAGGTCACCTAGGGCATCACATAAATTCCATTGTAGCCATCAAAACACCTTGGTTTTTGGTCCATAACTGTGTTAGGGTTTCCTCTAGAGGTCCTCCAAATTTGAAGCAATTTCAACAGTGGGATCCAGAGTTATAGCAAGCCCTATCTCATACACCATTTCTTGCCCTAAGTTTCCCTTGGCTAGTGCCATCATTTGGATCATTGCATTCAATCTTCAAACAAAAAGTTGTCATTTGATCCTCTTCTCTTCCATAATTAGGTCAAGCCCCTCCTTGGTTGATCAACTCCATACCCTTGACCTAATTCTAGATCCACTTGGTCTATTGTGGTCCCGCAACTTTACGACTCTAATTTCACAAAGATCACATCAAGGCCAATTCTCTTCAAAGATCCTTAGGTCTAGGAAGCCCCTTCTTAAAGCATATCTTCCAAACCTAGGCTCAAGAATCCTATTAGCCCTTCCTAGAGAGCCTATCACCTTGCTTTCAAAGCAAGCAAGCTATTTAATTGAGCCTCTCTTGTGAATAATCCTTAGGAATCACCCCCAATCCTCTTATTGATCTATTCATCTAGTGATTCTCCTTATACCAAATCTCCTCCCATCGCTGAAATTTTGTAAAAAGCAGGGACCTTAACGAGGTGACAGTGAGATATCGCTCCATTGTTACCCTTTGACCTAGTAGTTGCTCCTTAGGATCCCCTCCTAGGACCCATGCTAGTTTGAGCGGTAACAAAGTCCACAAGGAGTTAGCCTCCCCCTCCCTTTGTCCACACTTTGGGTCGGGCCTAAAACGATGCCCCGGAGGATGATGCAGCTAAAAGGAAAGTTAAAAGCATAATTTGGCCACTTACAACAGGAAATGCACCATAAAATGCAAAAGATGGTCGGAACGTAACAATTTAACGCGTGGGCAATAGTCAAAAATGAGCTCTAGCCCTATCATTATGGCCATCATCCTTGTTTCTAAGGCCCCTATGTGTGCCCCTTGCATCATTGAGGAACCCATGATTGTCCCAACCCCTAGTGGGTGATGAACTGCCCAACCTTAAGGGGTTAATCACTACTTTATCACACACGTCATGCTCTCATTCCCTGGAGACTCAAGCAGTTAAAAGAAACAGAAATCAATAAAAGGCAAAAGGCATATGAAGAAGGGTGGAAAAACAAAGGTCGGGGTAATTCATGTACCATGATTGCTCCCTCCTACATCTATACACCCAATGTGTGGGCTTCCCTCATTTCAGCTACCCTTGTACCATGGCATGTGGTTTGGAGCCTCCATGTTGCCCCACTCAGTTCCACCATTATTTCACATGACACCTGCCATTTGACGGGTGTACCATGAACCTGTCACTCCCTTAGAGGTTGAAACCACCTAATAGTATCCTTGATTAACCTCTCTTGTTGAGCTTGGTGACACCTATACACTCTAAATCCCATTAGGAAGGACATGCCACTATGGAGTGTCCACTTTCGCCCCTGATTTGCAAGCTTATTTACTCAATTGTACTAATGAATTGTTGTACTAGAAGGCAAGGAGACACATTGGATCTGATACAAGATTACAGGTGGGTCCCCATTCGTAATCGGTCTCCCTATACGGGTCTAAGCCCTTCACGGAGTCATAATGGCACTTATAGGGTGAGTGTTGAGGGTCGTGGGCCTCCACCACAGTAGAGCATTGATTGCCACACCATGGGCTTCTTCAGCACCATACATTACTTGTTCATGCCCTACCTATACAAAGATGATGATGAACATGGACCACGTTGCCAACCGGCCACATACTTGCACCAAACACTTGGCAACTGATCCAAGACCCAAATGGGGTGTTGTCTTATCCGGAGAGACAAGGGAGGGCTTGTATCATCATTCTAGTCCTTATTGATAGAGCATCGACATGTTTGATCCAGTTGGAGACCAATGAGATGATTCATTGTGCCCCACAGGGCACCAAAGATGTTTTGCTTGGAAACCAAGGGACCAACCAGTTGAGATCTCTATATGGCAACACTTAAGGTGATTTCTCTTACTTGATAATTGCTTGTGATATTATATTAACTTCTTCATCTTATTAGTATTATGTTATCTTTCATCAAACAATTACCAAAACCATAAAACAACGAAGATCACAAAAACAATGTACACAAGATGTAGTCTCTTAGCTAGGACAAAACCCCTTTCTAAGGGAAAACCTAGTCAAAATTCTTCTCTTCTTATAGAAACAACTTCAAATGAGAAATCCAAGAACAAAAACCCTAGACCAATACCTCCTCCAAACACCAAGTCAACCCTCAAAGAGCCCTTCCAATTAGTCAAAGTCAAACCAAGTCAACAAGGGTCAAACTCTTCCAAAACTTCAGCAAACTCAAAATTTCGGCCCATAGCATCAAAATTTCGAATCCGTAGTAGGTCTACAACTTCAACCCCCTGCAGCGTCTCAGAATTTCGCACATGTGATAGAAAATAGTCCAGAAACTAGGTCTAAACTTTGATTTTCCTTCCTCTTTTCTCTCTCCTTTGACCTTCTTAGCTTCTCCAATGAATTTTGCATTCATCTATTGCAGATCAAACTTCTTGTGATGAGGTGAGCTACTGAGGTCGAAATCACTTGTATTTATACCCTTTTCAAGGGATTGAATAGCCTCTTCTAGGCCAACTAGAACTAGCAAGGTCGACTTGGTCTTGGAGGTCAATATTGACAATTTTGACTCAAAAATAATTCTTCTTTCTTGTTACAAATTGCCCAATAGGGTCTTATACATAGGACAAAGACTCTCTTGACTCATGACACATCTCTTATTGACTTGACAAACCCTAGGAGCATGAAATGCATGCTTGACCTAGATGACCACTTAAATGGAGCATGAAACCCATGCTTGAAAAATAATAATTTTCTTTCTTCTTTTCTTTCTTCCTATGATAGATACATAAGATATACGTAATGACATGAGTACAATGACAGTTACGAAGACTGAACACAGTTACATTTTCAACACAACCCCTTCGTCATCATTTTGAGAGCCCTCCTCTCCATCTTGGCACATGGAGGGCTTATCTTGGCCTTCCAACCACCCTTTGCACCATTATTATATCATTTCGGCCTCATTAGGAAAACTTATTTTGTATTTTTTAGCTCTTTGGTGAGCTTGTCACCAATAGGGTTCTTATTTTGCACATTAAAGTCATTTTTACGTGCTTACTAGGCTAATTAAACTAAATCAAACTACTAAAGGCTCATATAAATACATAAAGGGCCTCATTTGTAAATCATCATCATTTGGATTGGATTTTCTCTTGAAAAATAATTCAGACCTGCAATTGATGGACAAAATTCGATGTTGTTGATGCATTTTGATGTTTGGCTTTTCGTTATTCTTGTCTTGGAGCTTCTAATTGCAATCATGATGGGTAGATATATTTGATGTGTTTTGTAAGTGCTATTTGGATGTTATTTCTTTACTTTATTGCATGATTAATGTATGGCATATCTTGTCACTATCTTGCATGTGCCCTAAATAAATGTGATTCATAAAGACATTAGGATTCTGAAGCATTGCATGCATTACATGTTAGACAAATGTGAATGAATGTTCCTAGAGGCTAGTTTTGCTTGTTGCAACTTTGAATCTCCATCATTCTTGACCAATGAAGTATAAATTCCTATTGTGATCTAGAGTTAGCGAAGGCTACATAGCACTCCTCGATAGGGTGAAGTTCCTTCATCAAAGTCAATCTTGACTCCATTTCTCCCAATTGACTAGGTATTCTGTCTTAATCCTAGTTGATCAACCCTAAAACTCCTGCATTCTACTTTTTCCATTTTATGTCCTATCCCTAGAAGACCAACTAGGGCCTAGTGCGAAATGCATTAGGGGCATCATCTTGAAGACCGAGTTGGTAGGTTATTGCATTGGAGATTCCTCTAGGTGTCCTCAAAGTTTGAAGTAATTCCTGTGGCTAGATTAGGAGAAACCTCAAGCCCTAGCTCAAACATCAATTCCAACCCTAAGCTTCTTTGGTTAGAGGCATTTCATAGGTCAATTGTTCTTGAAAACGCATTAGAAGTTAATCATTCCTTGACTGCTGTTATCCTTTCTTGACCTAGGTGCCTTATTCCTCTTTTGATTTTGCAAACCATATGCCTTGCCTGGATTCCCCTAGGTCTCTCTTGTGGTCCCAAATCTTTATATGGTCATTATTTCACAAAACCCTATGAGAGGTCCCTCATATTGTCTTACGAAGCCTTTAATCTAGGAGTATGCTTTGTATTTAATACCCTTTCCTCCTAGGTACAATCCTCCTCTTAAGCCCTTCTTGGAGAGCCATTATATTGCTCTTGAAGCAACCTAACCATTATCTTAGTCTCTCCTTTGAATGGGCTTTGGAAATCATCATAAACCTAATCATTGATCCCATTATCCTAAGGTGATATCCATCATACAGGGACTCCTCCGATCGATGAAAGACTGTAAAGAGCAAGGAACACTGACTAAAGTGACAGTGGGTCTTTGTCCCATTGTTGTCATTAGATCTAATAGTTGTCCCTTTGGTACCCCTCCTACGACCATTACTAGATTATGTGGCAAAAATTTTAGCGTCGTTGTCGGGGACACGAGATGTGTGTTTTGTTCCCTTACGACATCATTGACATATTCTTTTGGCGACTCTGTTGGAAGATCGAAGCCCTAATTCTTCATTGAAATTCAAAGTCAATGCTTGTAGGGTGAATCAAGCATTTGTTAAGGCAATTTCATTCACCCTGGCAACTCCCAAGTCCTTAGTTTATAGAACTCGACAACATGTTGACCACATAAATTCCTGCCCTAGTTATGACAGGGACCCTGCAATATCCCACATTGGAATGCACGAAGAATATGCCAACGTTCGATGGGGATCCAGATTCCACAACCAATAATGTTGTAATATTCATAAGGTGTGTTTCAAAGCAAAATATAACCCGATCTTGTGACCAAATGGAATTGTTTGTCCTATCCATTGCCCCAAACAGCGATTGGCTTAAATGGGCCTAATGGTTAAGAGCATGTGTTTCCTCCCAAAAGGTGACATGTGCAAAACTTGAGGGGGGTAGAGTATGTATGCCTTCATAGACTTAGTAGTCAAATCATTGCGCAAAGGTGGGTCCCCGATCCCACAAACAAGGGGGCCTCATACAACAAGTTGGTGTCTGGCTTGGTCATGACCTTAAAATTGGATAATAATAATAATAATATATGAATTATGTCAACATAAAAGCATTCCTTCTCTCTCATTGTTGGTTGTGCACTTCCTTTTGCATAAGGGGCCAGGTGTGCAAACTGGTGAAGACATATGCCAAATACTAGATGTGGCCCTCCAAGAGGAGGAAGTTATTGAATATGGTTATATGCTTGAGGAAGAGTGTCATGATTCTCCAACTCATCAAGATCAAGTTATTAATGAAGACCTCAAAGATTGTGTTGAAGAAGAGACTCGTAAAAAGGAAAGCATGTCCTCTGAGGCTGATGAAGAAACGTATTGAAGCATACAGCGCTAAGGATCTCTTCTCCCATTTATATAAGCAAGGAGAAAGGATCTATGAGATGAGATGCAAATATAAAGAAGATCCTACGATCACCCTTTTCCTCGGACTTTATTTCCAAAACTATGTAGTAGAAACCTTGCATGATATTGTTCGAAGGAAAGAAAGGGAAGAAGAGGATTTGCAACCTAGACAACATTTAATAGAGAACAAAGAATGGGATGATTCTGAGGGAGATAGTGATAATCAAACAGATGAAGAATCTATGGATGATTTTTGGGTTGTTGATTGGGGAATTGGGTACGAATATTGTATGAATGAAAGACCCATTGAAGTCCACAATGATGAACATGATGAAGTGGGAAAATGGGATATTAATCGTCATTTCGACAATGACCCTATTTATGATACTACCAAGGAAAATGAGGTTGAGGTTGGTTTTCCCTTTTTTCAGGACATTACTCACAACGATATACTTATTCACACCATGGAAAGGGAGGATCATTATTTTCCCATACATGAAGAAGGTCTGTTGGAAGAAGTTGGCCCCATTTACTGATGATGACACTAATAGGAGCCTTGTTTTTCTTTGCCTCCTCCAGGATCCCAAAGATATAGTTGTATTATCCATAAGCCATTGCCTTTCCCTTTCTCATACCATCAACAATATCAATAAATCCTTCCCCATCCTGAGTATGACGTTGAGGAAGATCCACTCATTAGATGTATCCCTTCTTCCTAGTCGTACCCTCAACATTGTGAGCACACAATCGTTGCCCCTTTCCAATCTGAATATCATATCGAGCAATCTATTTGTTGTGTATCTCCGTGTCCTCAGTCCCCTTCTGCTTCACATCATGCCCTTGGGGCGATCACGAAACATGAAGTTATGAAAAATGATCGTGATAGGGAATTCTTGAGCTTGGTCATTCACTCATCCATTTTGTGCTTGCAAGAAAGGCTCCAAACCTCTAAATTGGTATCCCTCCCCTCATCCAAGATTGCTTTCTACACCATATGGATATCATATTTTCCCACCTCCCAGCTGCATCATCCTCCATATGATCGTTTCTATGTTGACTTTTGGGTTTTTTGCATAAGTAATTATATAGGCAAGTATTCTCATATTGATCTAATGATATTGTGGTTGCATTAGCTTTATGATTACACTTAGCATTTGCTTGATGTCATATGCATGTTAGAGTAGGATGCATTGCATGTTGATTTTATCATTATAACCTAGCATCATATTATGTTATCATACTAGATTAGATACGTTTAGGTTAAAGTTGCATTTAGAAGTAAATTTTCTTTCTTGTTGATTTTCGGACTAACAAAAGCATGGTCAATCAAAGGACGCCATAAAAACATGCTACCCCGTGAGCTTAATGTTTGATGTCCAGATAACAGGTCTGCGATCCCAAGATATTCTTGGTGTTCTCATGACCTCCCCATTTGAGTACATGGTTTGTGCACTCTATTGAGAACTCATGTCCTAATTGGAGCCAGATGTCACCCACCATGATCCGAATTTAAACAGGAATGCAACAAATTACATATATAACCATAAATACAAAGATGCAGCAGAAATAACATTTCATTTCATTAATATCAAATACTGAAATATGCTTACAAACAAAATGGAAATAAGACTAGCCCGGGCGATGGTAGCTTATCTCTGAGAAGAAATGTGGTGGCTATATGCCTTTGAACTGTGTTACAATGAGGCTCAAGGGCCTATTTATTATTGAAAAACATGAGGAAACCCTAAACAACCAAAACCCTAACCACAGGAGATGTAGCGCCAAGAATCTGTGGGCCTCGTGGGGGTTAGTTGGGCAACTAACTTCCCAAGGCCATAACTTGGTCATATTATCTCTGTTTGGCGCATATGATACCTTGTTGGAAAGGTCTCTCTAGGTACTGCAGGTTTTGCCACAGGCCCCTACCTACGGCTACAACGCTGCAGTGGACCTCAAAAACCGTTGTTTAGGGGTCAAAACTGCTCCGAAAGTTTAGGACCCAAAAACATGCTAAAAATAGTAATGCTGAAATAAACAAGGAAACAAATGAAACCGATTGGAGGTCTAGGTGGAATAGGTGGGTGGCCACCAATATCCATTTGGATCATTCCTCCTCCATTAGGAAGCAATGGTTCCCATTGCGTGCAGATACTCCATGAGGTGAGTAAATTTCTGTTGAACCTGGTCCCTGGTGAGCCACTTGTCTTGGTGTAGGAGTTGGCTAGCTTTGACAACCCAATATAGTTGGATCTTTTGCTGGTGAGTGTTCTTGACCTGTGTGTCTATAATCCAATCAGTTGTGGCTTGTTCCATGCAGTCTGGGTTTAACTTTGTTGGTGTGAGTTGTTCTACACTGTCTGATGTGTCTAGCAATGGTGGGAAGTATGGTTGAAGGCGGTTCACATTGAACACTGGGTGCAGGCCAAGGAATGGGGGAATGATGAGCTCAAAAGCATTGTCTCCCACAGCCTTGGTAATGGTGTAAGGACCATATCGGAGTGGTTTGAGCTTCCGATGGGCTTCGGTAAGGCGTTCTTTCTACAAATGCAACCAAACTTTGTCGCCTACCTGAAACGTTTGTGGCACCCGATGTTGATCATGTTGTTGCTCGTACTTGGCATTTGACTTCTCCAGGATGTCGTGAAACTGCTGGTGGATGTGTTGGATGCGTTCAATAAATTTGGTCACTTTATCAGCCTCAGACAGTACATGTGTGGAATCTATCTGCGTAGCCACGAGGCATGGCAACATCAATCAATGATCAGGTGCTCATGTCCTAAGTGTCGTAAAATGCTCAAAATTTAAAGTGCTTAAAACTGATTCAAAGTTGAATGACTGGAAAGTGCTTGTCTTCCCGATTCCGGCACCGCAAACGGTTCGAAAAACGGTCGCCGTATGAGGAAGTTATGGCAAAAATAAGAATTTGTCCATAACATTAGAAATTTTAATTTTTCAAAAAAAAAATTAAAAAAGGAATATTCCGCCTAGCACGAAATCTGAGGCAACCACCAATCATTAAATGTAACTGCAGTTAAGTTGGCGGAATTTTGGTAGGAGCGCCAAATTTGGCGGACTCGCCATAATTGGCGGAGCTAACTGGAGTTAACTAAAGTTAGCTGGAGTTTTTCTAGCGGTAAACTGGAGAAACTTTAAATGGCCATAACTTTGGCTAGGAAAGTCGGTTTTGGACGAATTTTTTTTTGATTTTGGGTATTTTCGACCTTCTAAAGCCATTGGTGCAGGTCTTACAGCCATCAGAGGTCATTTGCAGAGGTTTTGGAGCCGTGAAAGTTCTAGGAGCCACCAGGGCCCAGTTTTGTGAAGACTGTATAGGGTTGCAGGTATCCATTGGAGGTGATCCAATAGTCAATCCTGAAGGATTCAAGTGTTCTGAATCCATTTTTGCCATCTATTTCTCCTATAGATGTTTCTATTCAGCTGTATTTTCAATTTGAGCATTTAATAAAAACAAGGACAAGCCCGGTTGGGAGCTTTGGACCCAGCAGACGTAGCCCTGGAGGGGGTGAACTGCTTTATCAACTTCTTTTGCATTTGTAGTTGATTTATTTTGCAGATCAAATTCGTTTTAATGTGTTAAACAGTAAAAGGAAATAACTCTGCTATGCCTAAATGGGTCATGAACAGCTGAAAATTTCATGTGTTTTCTTTCTGCAAGACATGGAAATCTTTTAAACATGTTTAATTCTGAATTGAATACCTTGCAAACAAATTTCAAGTAGTTTCAAATTCAGATCAAGTTGGTATCAGAGCTCAGGGTTTTGTGCAAAGATTTTCTAACTGTCTTGCAAAGTATTGATGCTTACCAGGTTGAAACTTAAAAGAGGGGAAGGACAGTTGACTAGAGAACGAGAGAATCCTCAGTCAAGGAAGGCCAAAGAGCCATCACCTCCACCTTCAATTTCACCCTCAAGAGTCTCAGCAGAAGCTTCAAGGATGTCTGCACATGAAGGAGAAATTCCTACAGAGACAGATCCAAGAGAAGAGGAAAGAGTCTTCAGAAAGGCTTTCTTGGACCTCACTGAAATGGTGAGGATATTGTACCAAGAAGGAAATGAGAAATTGGCTAGAAAAGGGTCCAAACATCCACATGAAGGAGAGGGCTCTTCAGGAGGTAAGAAGGATGATGATCATTCCAAGAACGGACATGGAGGAAATGGTGATCCACCACCCCCATCTTCACCTTCTTCCTCTTCATCTTCGTCTTCTTCTGTTCATAAGCATAGATCCTCTGGAAAAAGTCCTTTTTTGAAGCTTGATGTAAAATTTGAATTACCTATGTTTAATGGTGAAGTGAATGCAGAAAAGCTTGACAACTGGATTAGGCAGTTGGAAGTTTACTTGAGGATCCAGAATATGCATGATGATGCCACAAAGATTCAGTTGGCTTCTTTGAGAATGGATGGAGCAGCATTGGTCTGGTGGGAGGCCAAGACTAAAGAGGAGATCAAAAAATTTGGTAAGGTTACCTTAACATGGCCTGAATTTCTGTTAGCCATTAAAAAACAGTTTTATCCTCTTGCTCACATGCAGAAAGCCATTATGAATTGGCAAAATTTCAGACAACTTAAGGGTCAGGGTGTCCAAGACTACACCCAAGAATTCAGGAGAAGAGCTCTCTTGTTAGGGGTAGATTTACAGACCCAAGAAACCTTGCTGAAATACATTGGTGGCTTGCATAGCTACCTTAGACACACCATCTTGATGTTTAACCCTACTAGCCTGGACGAGGTTTGTGTCCAAGCTACCCATTTAGAGGCAAAGGGAAAAACCACATTTGAAGAGGGTAGAAACAAGCCCCCCAAGGGGAAAAACAAAGAGAAAACCTCCAAGGGAAAGGGCAAAAAGAATGCATCTGTCAAACAGGAGAGTGAGAAAGTGATCTATAAACACTGTTCTAAACCAGGTCATGAGGAGAAAAACTGTTGGGAATTATATCCTGAAAAAAGACCTCAATTTAACAAATCCAAAGGGAAATAGAAAACTGCTGCTACTACATCTACACCACAAGATTTAGGGGATGATTCAGGTGATGAAACCAAAATTACAGCCATGGGTTTGAAAAACTTGAAGGGAAAAGAAATTGAAACTCAAGCCAGCACTAGTACCTCAAACTGCCATGTACAAGCTCCTAATGAGGAAGAAAGAATTGAACTGTTTCATGTGAGGGTGGTTTCAAAACATACTAAAATTGACACACTTTTTGATAGTGGGTCACAAGCAAACCTTATATCAGAGGACTTGGTCAAGCAGCTTAAACTTGAGACCGTTCCACATCCGAAGCCATATCCACTTGGATGGATTTGCAAGGATGCAAATTTACAAGTTTCAAGAAAGTGCACATTGCGTTTTGCAATTACTGCACATTTTATTGACACAGTTGAACTTGATGTGGTACCTTTTGATATAGCAGTAATTGTTTTGGGAAGTCCTTACTTGTTTGACAGGAAAGCTATCTTTCATCACCATGAAAACAAATATCATCTGTTCAAAGATGGCAAGGAGTTCATTGTTAGAGCTCATCGCAAGAAGACAAATATAGCGATGGTGAATGCAGGACAGGTAAAAAGGCTGGTCAATTCAAGTAAGAATTTTGTTCTTCTTATGATTAAGCCCAAGGTTGATGTGAATCATGAGTCATTTGACAATTGTGATCCAAAACTTAAATCAGATCTGTATGATGTAGTTGATGCATATCATGAGATGTTTCAGGAGCCAACAGGTTTGCCTCCTAAGAGGGAGATTCAGCATGAAATCCATTTGCATCCAAATTGTCCTCTTCCAAACATAGGCATGTACCGCATGTCTATTATGGAGAATGCTGAAATAAAGAAGCAAATCAAGGACTTGTTGGACAAGGGTTTCATAAGGCCAAGTACTTCGCCATGTGGGTCACCGATTGTATTGATTTCAAAGAAAGATGGCACTTGGCGTATGTGTGTTGATTTCAGGGCCTTGAACAAGATAACGGTAAAGAATCGTTACCCACTCCCAAGGATAGATGATTTGCTAGATCAGCTGAAAAATGCTCGATATTTCACTAAGCTAGACTTGCGCAGTGGATATCATCAAGTAAGAATTGAAGAAAGTGACATTTGGAAGACAGCCTTTAAAACCAAACAAGGACTCTTTGAGTGGCTTGTGATGCCGTTTGGTTTGTGCAATGCACCTGCAACTTTCATGCGGGTAATGGATGATGTCTTGCGTCCTTTTCTTGATGATTTCGTTATTGTCTACTTAGATGACATCTTAATTTTCAGCAAGTCTAGAGAAGATCATGTCATGCATGTTAGAAAAGTACTTGATGTTTTGAAAAAGAATCAGTGATTTCTTAAAATGTCAAAGTGTGAATTTGGAAATACTTCTTTGGTTTATTTGGGACACATAGTAGGAGGAGGTGCTTTGAGAATTGATCCTGCTAAGATTGAGGCTATTGTGAAGTGGCCTACTCCCAAATCCATAACAGAGGTAAGAAGTTTTTTGGGTGCAGCTCAATATTGGAGGAAGTTTATCTCTAACTTCTCTTCTATAGTAGCTCCTATGCATGCAGTGACAAGTGTGAAGCATGCTTTCCAATGGGGAGGCAAGCAGCAAAAAGCTTTCGAATCTTTGAAAGAGAAGATTAGTTCAGCTCCAGTCCTTGCATTACCGGATTTGAGACAGCCATTTGAGATACAAACTGATGCTAGTGATTATGCTATGGGTGCAGTTCTTCTACAGCATGATAAGCCTATTGCTTTTCATTCTGAAACTTTTAATGGTGTTGTTGTAAATTATCCTACATATGATAAGGAGTTGTATGCGTTGGTACAAAGCGTCAAAAAGTGGAAACACTACTTGATGGGCAAAGAAACTGTTATACATACCGACCATCAGCCCTTATAGTACTTGCAATCACAAAGCAAGTTACAACAGTCACGACACTTCAGATGGATGGGCTTCTTGCAACAGTTCCATTTGGTAATAAGGTATAAGAAAGGTACTTTGAATAAGGTCGCTGATATGCTTTCAAGGCCTATTATTGGTGCTGTTACTTTACTTAAGAATGATTCCATTGTACATGATAGTTACATAGAACAATATGCATCTGATGATGACTTTAAAGATGTGTATGCTAACTTGAGTAAAGGAAATCATGTAGAGGAAAATGACTATCACATGCATAACAATTTGCTGTTTCATTTGGGCAAATTGTGTATACCACAGGGGGAGAGGATAAATGTCATAAGAGAAGCTCATTCTTCTCTTATTGCTGGCCATTTTGGTGTGAGCAAAACAGTTGCACATCTACAGAGGTATTGCTATTGGCCTCGCATGGTAGATTCTGTTTCAAGTTTCATAAGAGGTTGTTCATTATGTGCTACAAGCAAGCCTAGCAATAGGAAGCTTGGTTTGTATACTCCTTTGCCGGTACCTTCTAGACCATGGAAGAGCATTTCTATGGATTTTGTAGAAGGTTTTCCAAAATCTAGAAAGCAGCATGATTATTTATATGTAGTAGTTGATCGTTTCAGCAAAATGTGTATACTTATGCCTTGTAAGAAAACTATAACTGCTGAACAAACTGCTGAATTATTTTTTCATCATGTATGGATTCACTTTGGTTTGCCTACTTCCATTATTAGTGACAGGGATTCCAGAATTGTGGGGAATTTTTGGTCCAACCTATGGGAGATGATGGACACAAAGTTGAAGAAAAGTATTGCTTTCCATCCGCAAACAGATGGACAAGCCGAAGTTGTGAACAGAACCATTGTGCACCTCTTGAGAGGTTATTGCAGCAAGCATCCCAAGCTTTGAGATGAACATTTGCACTACATACAGCATGCTTACAATCGTGCCAAGCACTCTTCCTTCAACACCTCACCGTTTAAAGCTTGTTTTGGTTATTTGCCAAAATCACCTCTTGATTTCATTCTTGAGAAAGATGTTGCCATTGAGGGACATAGTGACATTGACAAAGCTCGTTCATTCATTGAAAGGATTCAGAAAATACATGAGCAAATTCAAGAACAGCTTGAGAAGAGTCAAGGCAAGTACAAGGAAAGACACGACAAGCATAGAGTCGATCACAAGTTTCAAGGAGATGAAGTATGGCCGTACATTAGTAAGGAAAGGATAAAGGAGAAGGTAAAAAGCTGAAGCCTATTCGTTATGGTCCATTCAAAATCCTCAAGAAGGTTGGAAATAATGCTTTTCAATTAGATTTGCCTTCCTACATGCAAATGTATTCTGTTGTCAATGTGGAGAACTTACGTTTGTATGAACCTCCTTTGATTGCTGATCATGAAAGTGTTGTTCAGCTGCCACCTATAGAAGATTTCTCGCCAGAATTCTTAGATGAGCTGAAAGAAGATACAATCCTTGACAGAAGAACACGCACTTCAAGGAGGGGCAGTGTAGATTATGTTCGGGTTGGTTTCAAAGGCAGCAAACCGAACAAGGCAAAGTGGATGGAGGTGGACAAAGTGAGGGAGCTGTACCCTCACCTCTTTAACAGGTAGTTGAAGGCTTTTGGGGTCCAAAAGCTTCCCAATGGGGAGGCGTGATCAGGTGCTCATGTCCTAAGTGTCGTAAAATGCTCAAAATTTAAAGTGCTTAAAACTGGTTCAAAGTTGAATGACTGGAAAGTGCTCGTCTTCCCAGTTCCGACGCCGCAAACGGTTCGAAAAACTGTCCCCGTATGAGGAAGTTATGGCAAAAATAAGAATTTGTCCATAACATTAGAAATTTTAATTTTTCAAAAAAAAATTAAAAAAAGAATATTCCGCCTGGCACGAAATCCGAGGCAACCACCAAACATTAAATGTAACTACAGTTAAGTTGGCGGAATTTTGGCAGGAGCGCCAAATTTGGCGGACCCGCCATAATTGGCAGAGCTAACTGGAGTTAACTAAAGTTAGCTGGAGTTTTTCTAGGGGCAAACTGGAGAAACTTTAAATGGCCATAACTTTGACCAGGAAAGTCGGTTTTGGACGAATTTTTTTTTATTTTGGGTATTTTCAACCTTCTAAAGCCATTGGTGCAGGTCTTACAGCCATCAGAGGTCATTTGCAAAGGTTTTGGAGCCGTGAAAGTTCTAGGAGCCACCAGGGCCCAGTTTTGTGAAGACTGTATAGGGTTGCAGGTATCCATTGGAGGTGATCCAATAGTCAATCCTGAAGGATTCAAGTGTTCTGAATCCATTTTTACCATCTATTTCTCCTGTAGATGCTTCTATTCAGCTGTATTTTCAATTTGAGCATTTAATAAAAACAAGGACAAGCCCGGTTGGGAGCTTTGGACCCAGCAGACGTAGCCCTGGAGGGGGTGAAGTGCTTTATCAACTTCTTTTGCATTTGTGGTTGATTTATTTTGCAGATCAAATTCGTTTTAATGTGTTAAACAGTAAAAGGAAATAACTCTGCTATGCTTAAATGGGTCATGAACAGCTGAAAATTTCATGTGTTTTCTTTCTGCAAGACATGGAAATCTTTTAAACATGTTTAATTCTGAATTGAATACCTTGCAAACAAATTTCAAGTAGTTTCAAATTCAGATCAATCCGACACAATGGTTGAAATCCTAGACCCACTTGAAAGGGACTGCGACCAATAGAGCTACGGAGAGTTCTATTATAACTGTGTTGCACATATGGAAGACTCTCATCCCAGGTTCAAGGATGCTTGGAGTTGTATATGCAGAGTATGTGCACTATCATCCTATTGACGACCTTCGTCTGGCCATCAGTCTGGGGATGGAAGGCAGTTGATTTGGTGAGCTTGGTGTCCAATAGTGTTCAAAGGCTTGACCAAAATGTGCTCAGGAACTTGCTATCCCGATCTGGTATAATAGTATGCGGGATCCCAAAATGTGTCCATACTCGTTCAAAGAAGAGGTTGGCCTCTGTTGTGATACTCTTCTAGCAGGCCCACCCAAATCAGCTTGGCACGCTCGCTTGAAGGAACGCAGAGGTAGCCCAGGTAGCATAATAATGCACCCTGGAGGTGGAAATCAGGAACTTGCTTGCCAGCTACTAGCATCTGGTATGTCGAGGTGAACCCTAGATCATTTTTGTATAGTTGCGGCCATCCAGAGGTCTCGTGACCACAAGAGTTGAGAACAGTAGTCAGTGCTGCAAATGGGGGTCAACTGAGGCAGTGTGCAACATGATTGGTGCTACCCTTTTTGTATTTAATGTTCAAGTGGAATTGTTGCAAATATGTAGACCAGTTCTGATGGAAATCGTTTTACAGCTTCCCTTATGTTTGTGTAAACTGAAGAGGTCGGTGATCAGTGTGGATGATCGTCTCCTTCCCCAGAACGTAGTGCTTCCATTGCCGACAAGCCTACACGATGGAATAAATCTCTTTATCATAGGTGGGGTACTTCAAAATTGTATCGGAAAGTGTCTCACTATGATAGGCCACTGAATGCCCGTACTGAGTGAGGATTGCACCAATAGCATAGCCTGAGGCGTCTGTCTCGATTTCAAATGGTTTTTGCAGGTCTGGCAGTGTGAGTACCGGTGCAGAGCAAAGGCGATGCTTCAACTCAATGAATGCCTTCTGTTGGGACTCGGACCAAGAAAACTTTGTTTTCACCACGCCCTTAGTAATCTGACTCAAAGGCCAAGTGATATGGAAGAATCCCAACAAGAACTTCCGATAGAAATTTGCAAGGCCCAAAAAGCTGCAAAAGCTTCGTTATAATGGTCGGGGCTGGCCAGTCCCGAATGACTTGGATCTTGGTCGGGTCCACATGCACACCGCACTCATCTATGATGTAACCCAAGTATTGGACCTAGCTCATGCCAAAGGTGCACTTCTCCAAGTTGGCACATAGTTTGTGTTATCGAAGGGTTTAAAGGACCTGTTGAATGTGTTGCAAGTGTTCTTCCCAAAACTCTTGTTGGAGATGAGGATGTCATCCAGATAAACAACCACGAACGAGTTGGTGAAAGGCCGCAAGGTGTCATCCATTAGCCACATAAAGGTAGCAGGGGCATTTGTCAACCCCAAGGGCATAACCAACCATTCAAAAAGGCCTTCCTTGGATTTAAAGGTTGTCTTCCATACATCTGTGGGCTCTATTGGAACCTGGTGATAACCAAAATTCAGATCCATCTTGCGAAAATATGCTTACAAACATAATGGATATAAGACTAGCTCGGGCTATGGTAGCTTATCTCTGAGAAGACATGTGGCGGCTACATGCCTCTTAACTGTGTTACAATGAGGCTCAAGGACCTATTTATTATTGGAAAACATGAGGAAACACTAAACAACCAAAACCCTAACCCCAGAAGATGTAACGCCAATAATTTGTGGGCCTCGTGGGGGTTAGTTGGGCAACCAACTTCTTGGGGTCATAACTTGGTCATATTATCTTTGTTTGGCACATATGATACCTTGTTGGAAAGGTCTCTCCGAGTACTGCAGGTTTCACCGCAGGCCCTGCCTACGGCTACGGGCCTGCAACAGACCTCAAAAAAATGCCTTTTAGGGGGTCAAAACTACTCCAAGAGTTCGAGACCCAAAAAACTACTAAAAATAGTAAATGTTGAAATAAAGAAGGAAACAAATGAAATCGGCTGGAGGTCTAGGTGGAATAGGTGGGTGGCCACCAATATCCACCTGAATCACACCACCAGTGGGTGACCCCTATAGGAGAATTTTTCTCCTAGATTTGTTTTCAGCTGGCAGCCAATAGCCCCTTGCAGCCACCAAATAGCTCGATATGCCTCCATTTTCCGCCACCTGAGTCAGCTTTTATGTGCCCTCGCCCATCTATTATGATTGTATGTTTGAAGGTGGGCTTTCCAACAGCGAAGGTATGTCTTTTCATTATCTAATTGGGTGTTTATGCTTTCTTTTCTTGGACACATTTGGACATGGATTGGTGGGGGAATTCGGCAGAAAGAATGGGCTTGGTCTGTACTCATGTCCCCTTGTCCTAATTTGGTGGTTAGTCTTGTATCCTAGTCCCGTGGGATGTCTTCTATTGGCTACTCACTTTAGGGGTTGCATTACATGGGAAACCCTGATTTTGGTCGGTGATCCTGCGTTCCGAATACAAATATCTCATTCCCCTCTGCTCATTATAACCCATTTTCACACATTTCCGATTCGGGTCCACATTTGCCCATTGAGTCCACAAGGAGTTAGCCTCCCCCTCCCTTTGTCTACACTTTTGGTCGGGCCTGGAACAATGCCCTAAAGATTGCTGCAGCTAAAAAGAAAGTTAAAAGCATAATTTGGCCACTTACAACAGGAAATAAACCATAAAATGTAAAAGATCGTTGGGACATAAGAATTTAGCATGTGGGCAAAAGCCAACCATGAGCTCTACCCCCTATCATTATGGCCATCATCCTAGTTCCTAGGGCCTCTATGTGTGCCCCCTGCATCATTGAGGAACCCATGATTGTCACAACCCCTAGTGGACGATGAACTGCCCACCCTTAAGGGGGTAATCACTACTTTATCACACACATGATGCTCCCATTCCCTGGAGCCCCGAGCAGTTAAAAGAAATAAAAATCAATAAAAGGCAAAAGGCATATGAAGAAGGGTGGAAAAACAAAGGTCGGGGTAACTCATGTACCATGATTGCTCCCTCCTACATCTATCCACCTAATGTATGGGCTTCTCTCATTGCAGCCACCCATGTACCATGGCATGTTGCTTAGAGCCTCCTTGTTGCCCTACTTCGTTCCACCACTATTTCACATGACACCTTCCATTTGACGGGTGTACCATGAACCTATCACTCCCTTAGAGGCTGAAACTACCTAATAGGGTCCTTGATTAGTCTCTCTTGTTGAGTTCAGTGACACCTATACACTCTAAAGCCCATTAGGAAGGGCACACCACTATGAAGTGTCCTTGATTTGCAAGCTTATTTACTCAATTGCACTAATGAATTATTGCACAGGAAGGTGAGGAGATGCATTGGATCATATACAGGATTGCAAGTGGGTACCCATTTGGACTTGGTCTCCCTATATGGGATCTAAGCCCTCCATGGGATCATAATGGCACTTATAGGGTGAGCATTGAGACCCATGGGCCTCCACCACAGCAAAGCATTGATTGCCACGACATGGCCTTCTTCAACACCACACATTACTTGTTCGTGCCCCAGCGATACAAAGATGATGATGCACCTGGACCACGTTGCCCAGCTAGCCACATACTTGCACCAGATGTTTGGCAGTTGATCCAAGACCCAGATGGGGTGTTGTTACATCCAGAGAGACATGGGAGGGCTTGTACCATCATTCAAGCCCTTACGGATGGAGCATCAGCATGTTTGATTCAATTGGAGACCCTTGAGATGATTCATTGTGCCCCACAGAGCACCGCAAATGTTTTTCTTGGAAACCAACGGGCCAACCCCTTGGTCATCATTTTGAGAGCCCTCCTCTTTATCTTGGCACATGGAGGACTTTAGCCTTCCAACGACCCTTTGCACCATTATTATATCATTTCAGCCTCATTAGCAAATATTATTTTGTACTTTTAAGCTATTTGGTAGGCTTGTCACCAATAGGGTTGTTATTTTGCACATTAAAGACATTTTTAGGGGCTTATTAGGCGAATTAAACTAAATCGAACTCCTAAATGCCCATATAAATACTAGAAGAGCCTCATTTGTAAATCATCATCATTTGGAATGGGATTTTCTCTTGAAATAGAATTTGGACCTACAAGTGATGGATGAAATCGGATGTTATTGATGCATTTTGATGTTTGGATTTTCGTTATTCTTGCCTTGGAGCTTCTAACTGCAATTATGATGGATTGATATATTTGATATGTCTTGTAAGTGCTACTTGGATGTTATTTCTTTATTTTATTGCATGATTAATGTATGGAATATCATTTCACTATCTTGCATGTGCCCTAAATAAATGTGAAATTCAGAAAAACACTGGGATTTTGAAGTATTGCATGCATTACATGTTATACAAATGTGAATGCATGTTCCTAGAGGCTAGTTTTGCTTATTGCAACCTTGAATCTCCATCGTTCTTGCCCAACGAAGTATAAATTCCTCTTGTGGTCGTATTGTCGCCTCCTAAGGTTAGCGAAGGCTACATATGACTCCTTGACAGGGCGAAGTTCCTTCATTAAAGTCAAATTTGACTCCAATTCTCCCAATTGAATAGGCATTGGGTCCTAATCCTAGTTGATCAACCCTAAAACTCCTTCATTCCACTTTTTCCATTTTCTGCCCTAACCCTAGAAGGCCAACTAGGGACTAGTGCGAAATGCATTAATGGCATCATCTTGATCAGTAGGTTATTGGGTTGAGGTTTCCTTTATGTGTCCTCAAAGTTTGAAGTAATTCTCATGGCTAGATTAAGAGAAACCTCGAGCCCTAGCTCAAACATCAATTCCACCCCTAAGCTTCTTTGGTTAGCGACATTTCATAGGTCATTTGTTCTTGAAAAATCACTAGAAGTTAATCATCCTTGACCTATCTTATCCTTGCTTGATCTAGGTGTCTTATTCCTCTTTTGATTTTGCAAACCCTAAGCCTTGCCTAGGTTCCCCTAGGTCTCTCTTGTGGTCCTGAATCTTTATATGATCATTATCTCACAAAACCCTAAGAGAGGTCCTTCTTATTCCCTTCAGAAGCCTTTGATATAGGAGTATGCCTTGTATTTAACACCCTTTCCTCCTAAGTCCAAGCCTCTTCATAAGCCCTTCTTGGAGAGCCGTCATTTTGCTTTTGAAGCAACCTAACCATTATCTGAGTCTCTCCTTTGAATGGGCTTTGGAAATCATCATAAATGTAATCACTAATCCCATTATCCTAAGGTGATTTCCATCATACCAGGACTCCTCCCATTGGTGAAAGTCCATAAAGAGCAAGGGACATTGACTGAGGTGATAGTGGGTCTTTGTCCCATTATTGTCATTAGATCTAGTAGTTGTCTTTTTGGTACCCCTCCTAGGTGTTGAGAAATCAATGCTAGTAGAATTAGGGTTAGATTTCTCTTTCTTGACAATTACTTGTGAATTATGTTGGCTTCGTTTACTTATTTGTCGTATTATCTTTCATCAAGCAATTATCAATTGTGTATGAAAATCACAAAAACACAAGACACAAGATGTAGGCACTCTGCCAAGGCAAAACCCCTATCTAGGGGAAAACCCAATCAAAATCTCTTCCTTCAACAGTTTTTCTTGAAAGTCTTCAACCTAGACACAAACCTCCTCCACACCAAGTCAACCTTTCCTTCTTCGATCCAAACCTTTTACCTAGCAGCAGCACTTCGACCCTAGCAACTTCGACTTGGCAGCAACAAGCAGTAACTGGCAGCAGCAGCAGCTTCGACATTGACAAAGAGACTTTCATCTCCTAAAGTAGCACACACAAGAGAGAGATAGACAGCCCAAAACTTTGATTTTGCCCTTCCCTTCCTTCTTGACCAACTTCGCACTTCTTTTAGCCTCTTCCTTCAACTTCATACTTTTCCCAGCTCTTTCTTGGATATCAAACTTGTGAGAGAGAGTGTGTCCAAATGAATTCGATCTGCTCCAATATATAGGCTTATGGTGAGGTCAAATTGCCCAGTTGAGGTCGACTTGTTCTCCTTGAGACCGACTTTGTGTGGAGGTGGCATAATTCATTTTTGACTCAAATATAATTCTTTTTACATAGTTCAAAAGCCCCAGAAGGGTTTCAAAAAATATCAATGACTCTAATGACTCAATAGTAATCCACAATGGGGACTTTGACTAATAAATGATGACCCAAGCATGAAACCCATGCTTTAGTAAGTCATTGTAACAATAATAAAAATTTATTTTTCATTCTTTTGACATGTACATTACATAAATATATTTATGAAGACCAAACCTAGTTACATTCTTCAACACTCCCTCTCAACTAGGGAGGTATTCATAACAAGTACAAGGAAGATCTCAAATTATATGAACTATGAAGAGTTTAGGCATCGCAATGCCATGGACTAGATTCCTGACCAGGGCAATCTATCCAAGGTCTCTCAACAGTTTAAGCACCGCAATGTCACGGATTAGATTCTTGACAAGGGCAATCTATCCGAGGTCTCTCAACAATTTAGGCAATGCAATGCCACGATCTAGATTCTTGGCCAGGGCAATCTATCTAAGGTCTCTCAACAGTATAGGCACTGCAATGCCACGGTCTAGATTCTTGGTCAGGGCAATCTATCCAAGTGGGACTAAGATGGACTAAAACTTTCAGCCTCTCTAGGTACCATCAGGCTTACTTGCTAACCATCAACCCAGGGATCTAGGTGTGTATCTGAGGTCAGAGCTCCATGACCAACGCCACCTTCCTTACTTCGAGAACTAGACATCAACACATAGTGCCGGCCAAATGTCCTCTCGGGGAATGTGTCTCACACATAAAGCCTCAACAAATATCTTCCAAACTTTTATCATCATCAACAAGATCAGCGATATCAACTAAACAAAACATGCTTCTAAGATATTCAAACTTCTTATTAGGAAGAGACTTTGTTAGTATACCATCTACCTGATCGTCTGTCAGGACATACTATAGCTTCACGATCCCATCCTGCACCAAGTTCCTAATGTATTGGAACTTATTGTTGATATGCTTCGTGCTAGCATGAAACACGAGATCTCCAGACATCTTGATGCAAATTTTGATTATCACAGTTTATCACAGTAGGATCCAGAGGCTTCTCGAACAAATTTGTCAAAAGCTTCCTCAACCATCCAGCCTCCTTTCCTACTTCACATGCAATCATGTACTCTACTTCAGCACTACTCAAAGCAACGGGATCTTGCTTTCTACTCATCCATGAGATCATGGCAAATCCCAAACTAAAGCATCCACCTGTAGTGATTCTTCCATCATTCTCACTGCCACCCCAGTTAGAATTTGTGAAGCCAATCAACTTGACTTCCTTGCTATTATAGTTTAGGCAGTGATGTATAGTGCCATGAAGATATCTCAATATATGCTTGGCAGTTATCCAATTATCATGATGAGGCCCCAACTGAAACTGACTAAGAATGTTCATAGCAAAGCATATATTTGAATTAGTATTTATTAGATACATCAAAGAGACTAGCAACTGACAATAGGGGTAGGATCCACGAGACTTTAGTCGAGCTCCTCAACTTCTTGAGATTGGTGATCATAGGAATAGTCATGGGCTTGGAATCCATCATCCCAAATTTTTGCAAAAACTTGATGATATACTTTCCTTGCCCAAATATATCTCCCCAGGAATTTACCATACTTCCAGACCTAGGTAATAGTGCATCAGTCCTAGATCCTTCATCTCAAATTCGGCTGTTAGCATCTTCTTGCATTCTTGTATTCTTCACTCCACACCTATAATGAATAGATCATCCACATACAATAAAATAATGATTGCCTCATTATCCACAACCTTGATGTAGAGATTCAGACCAGCAAAACTCTTCACGAACCCAATTCTTAGAAGGTATGCATCCATTCTTGCATACCATGCCCTAGGTGCTTGCTTCAAACCACTGTTTTAAAAACCATTTTCAAAAACCGGTTACCGGTCAAACCGGCCGGTTAGCAAGCTGGCCGGTCTGAACCGGCCAAAAAACCCGGTTTGGAAGGCCGTTTCTCCAATTTTTGGCCCTAACCGGTGAAAACCGGCCGGTTTAGGACGGAACCGGCCGGTTTGTATCAAACCGGCCGGTTTTAGGCATGCCCACCATAACTTGAAAAAAGCGGATTTCTGACTGGTTTTGCATCAGCTTAAGCAGCTCATAGTACCTGTGATCTTCATCACTGTGCAAGGTATTTAAGTATATGAGAAATGGACAGAGCCCTAGCTATATGCCTACAACCAGTATGTCTGAATTGAAGAAGTTTGAAGCCCTTGAAACCTTCAAACTATAGCAATTTTCATCAATGACACAAGGACCGGCAAGAGATCTGAAGAACATTTTTCCCTATATCCGCTGCTGGGAGCATCAAACTACCTGTGGAAGATTTAAAGTTAAATTACAATAACTTTGGTATATTGATGGATGTGCCTCTGTTGACTAAGTAATGCATGATTAAATGCTCAGAGATTACCTATAGTAGTAGTATGTGGAAAAACCTGTTTATTAGAACGATGCATCTACCCATAAGCACTATACATGTAATTCATAGTACTGAAGGTTGTACCAGAGTTGAAATATGCACTAATCTTTATGCTTTGATGAATGTATAACAGTAATGACATGCCTTTGAATGACACTGAGACCATAAGGAAAAGGACTTTATAACAGTGAAACAAATGTGGCTACCAGTGTTTTGTGTGTTGAAAGTCTGACTGAAGATGACTGTTTTAGAAATTGTGCTTCAGGCAGTAAATGGACTAATGCACAAACTTGTGCCATATTTGTGTATCTGTACTTGTGCCTCATTGCTTATGTATTTTGTCGATGATATGTATTGCACTCGGTGCCATTTTGATATATTCACCTTTACATGGTATATAAATGAGCAATCTTTGCATATTTTGTCTCTATTGGCTTGGAATCATGGTTTTAAATCTTAAAAATAGTTTTTTTCATTAAAAAATAATTATTTAATGTATTTTTCTAAAACCGGTTCGTTTAGACCAAACCAGTCCCGGTTAGACCGGTTCCGGTCGGTAAACCAGTTCATTAGGTGGACTGGTCCGATCACCGGTTCCGGTTTTAAAAACCATGCTTCAAACCATATAGGGCCTTCTTGAGTCTATAGACAAAGAGTATCTTTGTTATTTACTTCAAAGCCTTCGGGTTGCTCAATGTATACTTCCTCATCAATTGTCCCATTCAAATATGTTGTATTCACATCCATTTGATGGATATTCCATCCCATTGTAGCAGCCAATGTAACCAAAGATCTAGTGGTAGTATACCTTGCAGTGAGTGCAAAGGTTTCTTCATAATTTATGCATTCCTTTTGAGAGAAACCCCTCACAACAATTCTGGCTTTGTATTTGTCTATACTTCCATCAACAGCGTGTTTGATCTTGTAGATCCATTTTGAGGTGACAACTGATTTGTCACTAGGTCTAGGAATGATTTCCCAAACCCCATTCTTCATGATGGATTGATATTCTTCCTGCATAGCTTTCTTCCATACTTCTTGATGAGCAGCTTCTTCAAATGTAGATGGTTCGGCTTCAATTAGTCTTGTCATATATGCAGCATATCCAGAATATCTCTGCGGCCTTTTGCTTTCTCTAAAGGTTCCTTTTGCAGTGCCATGTCCTTCAGCATCTTCAAGAGTAGCTTTTAACCAATTTGACCTCTTCCTTGTGTTCAGTATGATTGCATGTTGAATAGGCTCACTTGGTTCTTCTTCTTATTCTTGAATTGTAGATGGATTGTCAAGTTGTACTTCTTCTTCTTCAAATATAGGTAGATCTTTATCATCGAAATCAATAGGAATGTCCTTGGATCTTTTGTAGGCGTGATTTTAATCAAATATAAAGTCCCTGCTTACTTCAATGTGTCTCCCTTCCTTGATGTAGATTCTATATGCCTTTGAGGAGATACTATAGACAACAAAGATCCCTTTGATGCTAGTAGAATCTAACTTCTTTCGTTTGTCCTTTGGAATGTGGATATAGGCAGGACTCCCAAAGATTCGAAGATGGTCCACACTTGGCTTCTTCCCTGAGAATGCTTCCTCAAGTGTCATATTTTCAAAAATTCTACGAGGACTTCTATTTTGAATATATACAGCTGCCATTGTTGCTTCTCCACATAGAAATATTGGTAGGTCTTGATCAAGGAGCATTGTTTGTATACCTTCTTCAATTGTCCTATTCTTTCTTTCTGCCACTCCATTTTGTTTCGGATAGTAGGGAACAATAAGCTCCCTCTTAATTCTTGTTTCTTTACAATATGCAATCAATTCTTTAGAAATGTATTCCCCACCATTGTCGGATCTCAAAGTCTTTATTTTTCTTTCAGTTAGGGTTTCCACTTCACATCTAAACTCCTTGAATTTCTCAAATACTTCATCATTTTTCTTGAGAAGGTAGAGCCATGTCTTTCTAGAGTGATCATCAATGAATGTCACATAATAAAGATGACCTCCAAGTGATTTGTCAAACATAGGCACAACACATCAAAATGTAAGAGGTCTAATATTTCTTTAGAACTTGTTTAACTATTTGAAAATGGTTTTCTTGTATGTTTTCCCAAAAGCATCCCTTGCAAACTCCTTCACGATCTTCTTTGATATCGAGGATGCCATGAACTAGTTGTTTAAAGTGGGAATGACCTTGTAGTGAAGACGACCATATCTTCTATGCCATAGCTCAATGGGATTGATTTACATATGAACTAAGTCTTGAGGAGGTGGTGTAATGACTCTATATAAGCTTCCTTCACGAACTTAAATAACCCTAGCTTTATCAATACTTGAATATTTTCCCCAAACCAAGACCTTTCCATCAACAAAAGCAACTTTCTCCCCTTTATCTTCTAAGCAAGAACTTGAAAGCAAATTCTTTTTCAAACCTAGAACATATAGTATGTTGTTGAGATGTATTTTTGCTCCATTCTCCAGCTTCAAAGATGTTGATCCCAGACAGCATAGCTTTTGTTGTCTCCCAATTCCACTACATGAGAAGATGGTTCCTTTGACAAAGTTTGAAGTTGTTTACTTTCCCCTGTTGTATGCCTTGAAGCTCCACTATCAACGATCCATGCATTATCATCATTAAGCAATCTTGTAAGTGTAGCTAAGAACCCTTGACTTTTGACCTTGTTGAATAAGTAGCAGAAAATCTTCTTGATCCATCTTCCTGTAGTATTGAATCCCATTCTTATCATAGAGGGAGAGTAATCATTTCCTTCAAGCCAACAAAGTGATCTTCAATCTTCTTTGACCTTAGCTCTAACACCATGTTGAGAAATCAATGATAGTAGAATTAGGGTTAGATTTATCTTTCTTGATAATTACTTGTGAATTATGTTGGCTTCTTTTACTTATTTGTTGCATTATCTTTCATCAAGCAATTACCAAATTATGTGTGTATGAAGATCACAAAAACACAAGACACAAGATGTAGGCACTATGCCAGGGAAAAACCCTTATCTAGGGGAAAACCCAGTCAAAATCTCTTCCTTCAATAGTTTTTCTTGAGACTCTTCAACCTAGACAGAGACCTCCTCAACACCAAGTTAGCCTTTCCTGCTTCAATCCAAACCTTTTACCTAGCATCAGCATTTCAACCCCAACAACTTCGACTTGGCAGCAACTGGCAGTAGTAGCAGCTTCGACTTTGACAAAGAGACTTCGATCTCCTAAAGTAGCCCACACAAGAGAGAGATAGACAGCACAAAACTTTGATTTTGTCCTTCCCTTCCTTCTTAACCAACTTCACACTTCTTTTAGCCTCTTCAACTTCGCACTTTTCCCAGCTATTTCTTGGATATCGAACTTGTGAGAGTGAGTGTGTCCAAATGAATTCGATTTGCTCCACTATATAGGCTTATGGTGAGGTCCAATTGCCCAGTTGATGCCGACTTGGTGTGGTGACATAATTCATTATTGACTCAAAAATAATTCTTTTTACATAGTTCAAAAGCCCAAGAAGGGTCTCATAAAATATACAATGACTCTAATGACTCAATATTAATCCTAGGAGTCCACAATGGGGACTTTGACTAATAAATGATGATCCAAGCATGAAACCCACGCTTTAATAAGTCATTGTAACAATAATAAAAATTTATTTTTCATTCTTTTGACAAGTACATCATAAATATATTTATGAAGACCGAACCTAGTTACATTCTTCAACCATAGTCACCAGGTTCGAGTTCGAGTTCGAGTTCGAGGACCATGAAATTCGAATAAAGTTCGGCAACTCAAATTTTGTCGATAAAATTCGACATATAGAAATTCGAAAAAAAAAATGTATATTAAAGATAGATATATCATATGCATATGAGAAATGGTATGGAGTGAATTTTATCATGATTATCCTTATAATCAGACTATTAAATGCTTAATATCAAATTTTATATCAGAATAGATCAATTTTTCAATAGCTGCACTCACCAATTGTTAGCTCAAAACCAAATATCAGACCTTTATGACTGTTGCAACCACAGTTTGTTAGCCCACATACACATGCCAATAAGAGATCAGCCTTATAGAGAAATAACTAGCAGAGCTAGGGAATGAAAATTTGGAGATTTGACCACAAAAAAGTGATGTTTAATGCTTGATACTTGGTGACCAACCCTTGCAAGGTCTGAAAAACGCCGAATTTCCCTTGAAAAACGCCGAATATGTTCGTTTTCCCTTGAAAAACGCCGAATTTCGAATTTAATGCTTCAAATTCGGCGTATCTGGTGACTAAGTCTTCAACACTAGGACCCTTGTTAGATTGTGTCGCAACGAGTATCATAAGAATAATAATAATATTATTAATGAGAATATTGATGATTAAGTCAAAGTTGAACTATTAGGATTGATTGATGATCAGAAGAGATTTTCCATCAACAATACTTGATTACTATTTTTGGAAAGTCTTACTTGAAACTTTCTATTTTTAGAAATTCATCCCTGAGTAGCCAAATTTTCAACACTCCCTCTCAGTTAGGGAGGAATTTCTTTCTGCAACAAAGCATCTCTGCTTTCTCTACTCATCTTTGCTCATATTTGCTTTGTATCATCTGGAACAATGATGTCTCACTCTAATGAAGAAGAATAATCATAGGGGAGCTCCGACTACCACCCTATATCCACAGACAATAGGGGAGATTAATCTACCACCCTAAATATATGTCCAATTGGCAATAGGCAAAATACCACTTACCATGAGAGGTAAGGATCACACTCTATCCTATTGTCTATTGATCTTCCCACCTTGACCCTCAAGAATCAAGTGGTAGAACACCTGCATCCACAGACCTTGGGGGATACCCAACTTACCAAAGGTAAGGATCACATGCACCCAAGTCTCTCCTCATCCATTGGCCAGATGGATGGCAATCCCAACAAGCCCAACTTGTGGGTAGGATGCATATTGGGGTATACTCTAACAAGTCCCAGACTAGATGGGGGGGGGATTACCACTTGTCAACACATGACAAGGACCGCACACAACCTACAGTCAAGAGTTTCCTCAACCCCAGGAGCTCTATTGGCTCCATTCCAAATCTAGGAACTCAAACAGGGGGGAAGAGCATAGCTCAATGTTCTTGATCAACCGTGACCATCGCTCTCATCAGTGTCTTAACTAGGCTTACGGCTATAGTCCTAACCATAATGCATGACATCGAGGGAATATTAGGTCACATCCGTCAATCCAAGTTGCTCTTTGAATACCAAGAACTTCCCTTTCGACAAAGGCTTGGTAAGTATTTTAGCTATCTGATCATCACTCACAATATGATGGAGCCTTATTGCTCCTCTCTACACCATATCCTGAATATAGTGATACTTGATCTCAATGTGTTTGTACTTGTCATGGAACACGAGATTTTCTGCAAGTTGAATCCCACTCTTATTGTCACAGTGTATTAATATCGTATCTAGCACATGCTCAAACAGCTCTCCAAAGAGTTTCCTCAACCATACTACCTCACAGCTAACCATGCTAGCAATTATGTACTCGGCTTCAGTCAGGCTAAGGGCTACAGACTTTTGTTTTCTGCTCATCAAAGATATCATGGCAGATCCCAAGCTAAAGCAGCATCCAGATGTGTTTTTCATGTTAGCATCATTACCAGCCTAATCAACATCAAGGTACCCATGTAGTCTTACATCTCCTACAATATATCTCAATCCAAGATTGATGGTCCCATGCAAGTATCTCAACACATGCTTTGCAGCAATCTTGTGTGCATGTGATGGCTTAATTGTATATTGGCTCAAAGTATTGACCACAAAACATATGTCTGATCTAGCGTTCACTAAGAATATGAAAGCCCCAATCAGTTGTCGATACTCAAAAGGATTTGGCCAAATCAAGGCCAACAACGTCACCACATAACTTCTTGAAACTCATTTTCATTGGAGAATTCATGGACTTGCATTATGTCATACCAAATCTTTCCAATATCTTGACAACATATTTTCTTTGAGAAAGGAAAATATCACCAAGTCTCTTACAATACCTCTAGGCCCAGAAAGTAGTGCATTAAATGAAAATCTTTCCTTTCAAACTCAAAAGCTAACTCCCTCTTACACCAGAGGGTAAGAGGTTCTCCACTTGTCAAGAATAAGTCATCAATATACAATACCAAAATCAATGGCATACCTTGAACCGTTTTGAAGTAGAGATTTAGATCGGCGTTGCTTCTAGTAAAACCAAACTTCATCAAGACGCTATCAATGTGGGCATACCAAGCTCTTTGGGGCTTGCTTCAACCCATAGAGAGTTTTCTTTAGTCTTTGGGTCTTGGGACTACTTCTCATACATCATTATGTATGATGGACTCATGGTCTTCAACCATTGCATCTTTCCATACTTGATCTTCCACTGCTTCTTCAAAAGCGCATGGTTCAGCCTGAATCATGTTGCTCATGGCTATCACGTATCCTCGGAACCGACATGGTTTCTTGCTTTCTCTGAAGGTTCCTCGAGGAGCAGCATGTCTATCAATATCCTATAAAGTGTCATGACGCCATAATTGTCTCTTTCTAGCAAATGGAGAAGGGGATCTAAGGAATCCATGGTATCCATGGGTTCACCAGCAAGATCAAGCTCAGGCTCGGGATTTTCTTGTGCATCCAAGGCATCATCTTGTCTTTCAACATTAGCAAGAGGAGGAGTTTCTATGGCTTTTCAAAGAGATGCATCTTCATCAAATGTTATATCTTTGCTAAACTGTATAGTTTTTTTATCACGGACATATATTATGTAAGCTTTAGAATTTTCACAATAACCAACAATCAGACCTTTCTTACCCGAAACTTCCATCTTGGTACTCTTTTCCTTTGGCACATGAAAGTAGACAGGGCAACCAAAGATCCTTAAGTGCCTATTTTGTTCTGGGTTATATGGTACGGTGGTCTCTTTCTTGATTCCAGCTTCCTTGCAAAAGTTTTGAGCTCTTGTCCACTTCATGTCCACTCAAGTCATGGGATGGCTTGACATCTTCCTCAATCTCGATACAAAGGACTTGGTTCTCACATTCATCAAATGTACTTGTTGAACCCAGAAAAAGAGCAAGAGCAATAGTAGCAAAGTAAAAAAACATAATGAAAGTATACCCGGTGATGAGGCAAGTCTTTCTTTCTTTTCTAAATGTGAGAGTGGCTCATTCATTATCCCTGCACCAGCTTCCTCGTGGAGTTTACTCTTCCTGCACTATTCTACACCCTAATGATCTTCAAGATCTACTTTTCTTGATTGCATCCTCATCAAGAAGTTAGTGAAAGAATCATTCAAATACTCATGCAGGAAGAATAACCAATGATCTATAAAGATAAATCTAAACAAGAGCAATGACACAAAGAAACAACATAAGATTTCAAAATACTTATTTTTAAATGGGGATTGAAGGAAACTAGTTGCTCCCTCTTGATCTAGCCTTTATAAGTTACAGCCATATGTCATTGGCAGAAGAATTGCATCTTCTTGAACACCACTTGGAAAACTCCATCATGATCCACTATAATCTCAGGCATTTCAAAAACTATCTTTCTCACATGAGATAATGCTTTATAGTGAAGATGAGTGAACTTTCGGTGCCACAGTTTATATTGATGATTACTTATCATGAATCAATGCATGGATAGGTCTTCCATTGATTTTATAAATATCTTCAAATCTCGATCCCATAATGTGATAAATTTTGCAATTTTGAAATTAATTATCTTAAATCTTCTACCTTTAAGTGCAAACAGAAACCAATAACCATATAGAAGATAGTCAAAGAACAATAAGACAGCAGATTTGGTCTAAGACCAGGAAAAAACCCCACTATGGGGGAAAACCCTTTAAGAATATTCTTCTATTAGATCTTCATCAAATGTTCAGTAGAGATACAAAAGTAGAGTACAAAACCCTTTTCTCAATGACAGCAACATTACCTCTTTTCAAACTATGATAGATCTTTTGAAGTGTGAGATCTGATCACAAATGTAGAATAACAGATCCTTCAATCCTTCAACAAAGTTTACAAATGCGAATAGGAGATCTACGATAGGTCTACCAACAGATGACAAATAAGCCTTAATGTGACTTAAAAAATAAGCCTTTAGTGAGAAGTGATCTAGCCACAGATATGAGAAAAATATCTTCCAAAGATCATGCTTCAAGATGAGTGTCAATGAATTGAAAATTAGCTTCAGAATTGCAAGTGCGAGAAGAAGATTAGCTTTCACAAATGAGATAGACAAGTCTCCAGATGGATGTTAGAAATCCAAGACAATACGCCTTTACAATAAGATGATCTAGCCACAAATAATAAGTAAATATCCTCCAAGTGCAAGAGGATGAGACTTGTCATACGAGATCTACAAAAACTGGTACCAGGGAGATCTGCCACCAATGATAATACAAGATAGAGATCTTGTCAATAATACAAAATTTGCCAAGCAATAATGCAAGAAAAAAAAATCTCCAAAAATTTGAGAGAGAAATGTCCACTAGATCTGCCAATGATGAAACGAAATAACAGGCTTCCAATAAATTTGCTGACAATGAGAGAGATAAAATACTAATGCAAGGGTTTTATCACCAATGAGAAATAGATCACCAATGATGATAAGAGATTTGCCACTGATAATCAGAGGTCTGCCACTGATAATAAGAGATTTGCCAATGATGATAAGAGAACTGCCACTGATAATCAGAGATCTGCCAATGATGATAAGAGATTTTCCACTGATAATCAAAGATTTGTCATTGATAATAAGAGATTTGTCAATGATGATAAGAGATTTGCCACTGATAATCAAAGATTTGCCACTGATAATCAAAGATCTACCACTGATAATAAGAGATTTTCCATTGATAATCAGATATCTGCCACTGATAATAAGAGATTTGTCAATGATGATAAGAGATTTGCCACTAATAATCAAAGGTTTGCCACTTATAATAAGAGACTTGTCAATCTACAATAGATTTGTTAACAATAAGAGAGATAAATTACTGATCACCAATGTGAACACTAGATCACCAAAGCAAGAGAGAGAGAACTCGATGTGTTGCAAATGAAGGCTTCTCTTCAATATATAGGAGTTTTTGAGACAAAATCCATAACTCAAATTAAGTTTTTGGAAGCTCCTAGAGTGATCCATTTTTGCACATGTCGGATTAGATCACTTAAGTGATTTTTTTGCACATGTCAAAACAACTTTATAAAACAATTTTGAAATAACTTTTGCACTTATAAAAATAATTTGCATTGAGAAATAATTCACTTCAAGGGTGAAAGGGGTTAACTCATAGAGTGTTTTTTCTAAGGAAATGTCTCCCTTAGTTGCACAAAATTCAATAGAATGAAGGCATGTGATAATAATTATACATAATGACTTCATTATGCAATGATATTAATTATAATCCATCTTTGATCGTTGCAAAAGAGGTTAGTTTAGAAAACTATCATTTCATCTTTTGCAAAATTCAGGATTCTTACCTAAAACCACTATTGTTAGTAAACTCTAATATCAAAATTACCAAAACCCATAAGATTATGACATTTCTCATATAATCTGAAAGAGTCAAAATCCCCCTATCTTGAAAATTCAATTTCTATCAATTATTCTTTCATAACCTTTTATGCATTATACTTATTTTCAAAACAACACTTTCTTGCATATGCATAAATATAAGTAAAATTACTCTTTACTTTCGCATGCATCAACAAGTACCAAAACCACAATTATTAAACACATGCAACACCAAAGTTACTATCTGCAAAATTACTATCATATATTGGGTTCCTTGAAATCTTGGAAGTATGGTAATAGTAAAATTTCAGTAGCAAAATTCAACAATAAAATTCAGCAAAAAAAAAATTAGCAATAAAATTTCAACAGCAAGATTTTAGCAGTAAATTTCAATAGTAAAATTTCAGCAGTAAGGAGCAACAAATAAGATTTCAGCAGCAAGGAGTGACAAATCTTGTCTTCTTAGGCTTGTCTTCACCAAAACTCTGATACCATTTTGAAATTCTAATGTTCTATGTTGTAACAATCACTTATTACAAAACTTCTTTATGCTGCAATATTAGATAAGCAATTGTAGATAGAACATAAATCAAATGCACAATAGAATACAACCAAGAAAAAATTTAGACACAGAGAATTTAGGTCCAATGACCAAGGCAAAACTCATAAGGGAAAAACCCAACCAGATTCTTCTTCTATTAGAAATCAATTATTCAACAGAGATACAGAGCACAATGAGAGATCAAGAGAATCAGTAAGTTCACCCAAATCTGAACAAGCTATAGCATGAAAACCACTAGTAGCAACAGCAGATGCACACACTGAATCAACCTTCCCTTCAACTGAATCAACCTTAGCTCACCAAGTTTTGCTCTTACTCTCAAATTCTCTCTCTCACAATCTTCTTCAACTCTAACTCTCTCTCAAGTTTGAATTTTTCTTTCACAATGCACAAGTAGTGAGGAGAGAAAGAATGAGGCACATATATATAGGAGGAGCAACATATCCATGCCATAAAAAAGGAGTGACTCGCATACCAAGATAGATGGTAACATATGCCCATTTAGGAAACATGCCATTAAGAAGGTATGCATGTCTTTCTAACTTATGCCATTAAAAAGAAGAGTGTAACATATGCATTAAAGAGTGCATAAGAGGAATCTTTCATGACTTGCTTTATTGAGAGCGTAAGAGAGTGTAAGAGGAATCTTTTATGATGAGCTTTTATTGAGTGTAAGAGAGTGTAAGAGCATTAATGAGAGTGTAAGAGGAATATGTCATGCCAATAATGAGTGTAAGAGAACATTATTGAGAGCCATGATTGAGTGACTTGAATTTCTTTTTAATAATAATGATAGTAGCATAAAAATAATGATAATAATATTAATGATAATATTGATGATTAAGTCGAAATTGAACTATTACGATTAATTGATGACCAAAAGGGATTTTCCATCAATAATACTTGATTACCAATTGATGCAAGGTGATTTACTAGTTTTGGAAAGTCATACTTGAATTTTTCTATTTTCAAATTTTCTATTTTTAGAAATTCATCACTAAGCTGCCAAATTTTCAACACTCCACACCCATAAGAAACAAGTCAACAACATACAGTACCAAGATGAGTGGATCATCTCGAACAAGTATAAAGTACAAATTGGGAATTTCCTCCTTGGTGAAGTCCATGCTTAGCAAGTACCCATCAATCCTTGAGTACCACATCCTCGATGCCTGGTTGAGTCCATAAAGGCTTTCATAAGCCTACATACATGAGAATCCCTCCCATGAGTCTCAAAGCTTGAGGTTATTCAATTTACACCTCCTCCTCGATAACTCCATTGAAGAATGTCGTCTTCACATCCAACTAATGTGTTTTCCACCCAATCACTGAGGCAATAGATATGATAACTCGAATGGAAGTATACCTAGCAACTGGAGTAAAAGGTCTCCTCATAGTCTACACTCTCTTTCTAGGAGAACCCTCTCACCACAAACCTCACTTTGTACTTTTCTGTGTTGTCATTTGCAGCATACTTAATCTTAAAGATCCACCTAGACCTCACCACCAATTTTCCCTCTGACAATATTCCTCCATCATGGCATCCCTCCAAACCTATTGGTCTACTACCTCCTCAAAACTGGTAACCTCAAAATCAATGAAGCTACTCATGAGAGCCATATAACTGGGAAACTGCCTTGGCGGTCTACTCTCCCTAAATGTGCTCCTAGAAACCTCCACATGCTTCTAAACATCCCTTAATGTTTGCTCTAGACATCGAGAACTCCTCCTAACAGAAATAGGAGCCTCCAACTCCTCCTCTTGACCTGAAGACCAAGTCCTGACAATCGATGGCGATGAACTCTTCTCAATTTTCGAAGCCTATTGCTCCTTGTCCTCTATCTCTACTAGAAGGAGCTCATGTGACCTCCTAAATGCCTGTACCTCCCCAAACCTAACATCTCGGCTCACTATGGTCTTCCTCTTCTTTGGAATGATAACCCTAGATGCCTTTGAAGTTTTAATATATCCCACAAAAATTCCCTTCACTACTGAGGGCTCCAGCTTTGTACTCCTTTCCATGGGTACATGGACATATACTAGACCATCAAAAATGCAAAAGTGGTCAATCTCCTAATTCACTCCAAAAAATTCTTCTTTTGGAGTCTTGTCCCCCAAGACGTTATGAGGACTCTTGTTTTGTACATACATTGTTGTATTGCATGCCCTCGCCCAAAGGAACATGGGTAGATCCTCATCATGAATCATCGCCTTGGCAATTTCAACTATGGCCCAATTCTTCCTTTTAGCAACCTCATTCTATTATGGGTTTTATGGCACCATCAACTCCCTCTTGACCCTTGCCTCCTTACATAAATCTCCGAAGTCATTGGAGGTATACTCACCCACATTATCCGACTTCAAGACTACAAACTTCCTTTTCGTCTGATTCTCCATGAGAGCCTTAAACTCCCAGAATCTATTAAAGACCTTATCTTTGGTCCTAGAGAAATCATTGATGAAGGTCATATAGTGACGAAAAACCTTCAAATATGCTAGATCCAAGAACCCCTTGGACCTGCTCTCGCTACTTGGAAAAGAAACCTTGGTATACTTGCTAAGAACACATTCCCTGCACACTCCTTGCTATTCCACGTTAAATTCCGAAAGACCAGTGACAATCTCCCTTAGAATGGGCAATGCTCTGTAATGCAAGCGCCCCATCCTCCTATGCCAAAGCTAGCATAGGGTTTCATTGTCTAAGCCTAGAGCTTCTACAGGTTGAGCCTTCAACATGTATAGATTACCCTCTCTGCCTCCAATCACTTGTCCTTTGTCGAGGCTACGATTTCTCGATCAAATGAGAACATATCGATCCTGGAAATAGACTACATAATCCCTACCCACCACAACTAAGACTGAGAGTAAGTTCTTTGTTAGCCTCAAAACAAACAATACACACCTCATGTCCATAGAACCTACTAACTCCAACTGAAACAAAATGGTAACAACTCCCTCTATACCATACTTGGCGTTGTTGCCAAGCTCCACATGCAAATCTAAGTCCTTCTCTGACAAACTGGTGAATACATCATGTGATCTTGTCATGTGATGGGAAGCACTATTGTCCACAAACCAAGCACCCTTGGAAACTATGCCAAAATAAGATCTTATTATCACCCTTTTGTTGGCCTCCTAGAGATTCCTTTTGAATCTGTTGGACAAAATCACCCCATAGCCTATCCCAATCAAGAATATGCTCCCATGCAACAATGCCCTTAATGAAAGCAGCCCATGGCTTAGCAGAGCCATTCAGGGTCGTCCTTCCCATCTCCTCAAATGTCACAACGTCTCCAATTGCTACTAACTCATCACGTACCTAAAATTATCTTGGTGAGGTAATTGGTCACAGTATTCGATCTAATCATCTTGTTGTTCCTGAGCTTCTCTCTCAACACCATCTTCTCGTTTGTGTTATCACTCTAATAAAACTTTGTCAAAGCCTCCCACATCTCTCTTGTTGTCTTCTTCTCGAATAGGTGAGGAATCACATGATCCTTCACTACATCCAAGATTATACTCCTAGTTTTCACATCCTTCCAATTGTGGATGACCAATTCCGCATCATCTGTAAGCGAGGTGAGTTTGGCATTAGCAAACTCCCATAAATCATTCTCCATCAAGATCAATGTAACCCTCACCTTTCAAGGAATGAAGTTTGATGCACCTTCCAACCTATCCTCAAACCTTAACCTGATTGTGGCCACCTCCCAAATCAGAAATTTTAGTAAAAAAATTACTATTGGGAATTTAGAGCCATTATAACCTTGCATAAATTAGAATTGTTATAACCTTGCATAAATTCTAATTTCCCATTTTTAGAGTTGATGCTCTGATACCATGTTAATTTCTAAATTTCAAATTTGATTTCAATGCCTAGTAATTTTTAAAACCCATAAAATATTTCTACACTTACACTAGAATTTTTAACTCAATATATTTTGACAACAAAAGAAAAATATAGAAAATCAATCACACACATAAAAATTTTACTCCAACTGATCTTCTCTTCTCTTTTAACCAGCCTAGATCCATCTTAATTTCGGATCTACCAAGAGTCAAGAGGGATAAAACCTTTTTTATGTCTAAAACTGATTTGCGTCTCAAAGGATTTGCATCTCAAGGGATTTGATCCCTCTCAATGCTTGGTGGATCTAGAGTTAAGATGGATCTAGGCTAGTTTTAGTATTAATCATAATTAATTATAGTTATAATTATATAATTATTAAATGTATGTTTTTTATTTTATTTTCATTTTTAGTTTTATGTAATTTAACCAAGTCATGATATATATATATATATATATATATATATTATTTTGACTGAGTCAAAATGTTTACTAGACATCACATCTCCCCCATACTTTTTTCTTTTAGATTTAATTTTAAAAATATTACAAAATAAAATATTTATAAAATATTTTGATTTTGAAATGAGTTATGGTTTTTGGGCATGTGGTATTGATAAGCCATGGTATTGGCCCGTGGTATTGTAACAAAGTCTATTTACAATTTAGTAATATCCATGGTAAAATGGGGGTAAATATTCATAGTTAAGAATCTTGTTATATTGTAACTTTATTGTAAGTATTAAGTTTTTATGTGCTTATTATTCAAATTTAAATATGGTTATGAAATCATTATTTTACGCCTCATACCTTTTTTCTTCTAGATTTAATTTAAAAAATGTTATAAAATTAAATTAAAATAAATATTTTTAAAATGTTGACATACAATCTTTCTTACATTACATCTAACACCTACACATCTCCCCCATATTGGGTTGTAGAGCGCCTCTCGATGCAATTATCTAAACAATGAGGCTCCCTTACTGCAAAATTGGCCCACATATAAAATTACGGAAATTATTACAGCAAATAACCTAGCAAATTTGCCCCTGAGAAATCCGATCTACACCGCAAAAGCCTTGTACAGCCCAACTGAAACCCTTCTTCCACATGTGCAGCCTACGGAAATAACGCTCGCACGGCACCTGTGGCTCAACTGCTTTATCCACGCCACATGTGTGAATTGTAGCCCTCTTTACATAGCCCCTACAACTTCTACTCAGAAATTGGTACCACTCTCCATCAAGATCAATGTAACCCTCACCTTTCAAAGAATGAAGTTTGATGCGTCTTCCGACCTATCCTCAAACCTTAACCTGATTATGGCCACCTCCCAAATCAGAAATTTTTAGTAAAAAAACTACTATTGGAAATTTAGATCTATTATAACCTTGCATAAATTTTAATTTCCCATTTTTAGAGTTGATATTCACTTTTAATTATCTAGACAATGTGGCTCCCTTACTGTGAAATTGGCCGACATAGAAAATTACAAAAATTATTACAACAAAGAACCTAGCAAATCTCCCCTGAGAAATCCGATCTACACCACAAAATCGTTGTGCAGCCCAACTGAAGCCTTTCTTCCACATGTGTGACCTACTACAATAACGCTCGTGCAGCACCTGTGGCACAACTGCTTTATCCATGTAACATGTGTGAATTGCAAACCTCTTTTCATAGCCCCGGCCCCCTACAACTTCTACTCAGAAATTGGTATGGTCTCCTTGCTAAAAATCCTCCACTCAATCTCCTCAGAATTTTTCCTCTCACTATTGCACACATATTTTTCTCTTCAGTCCTTGAGAAAATCACTCTCTCAAATCTCTATCAATTGTTGCATCTTTCTCTTCTTTTTAGGCTTGCTATTATAATTTCTTGTTGATATAAATCCCTAACCCTAATCTCCAAAGTGATAGATGGCTAGGATTAAATCCTAACCCACTTTAGATCAATGATTGAGACCAAACCAAATTCACTAATGTAATTAAAATTACATTTCTTTGGTTTTCCCAACTCATTAGCCAACATTAATTAATTAACATAATTAATGTGTTTTTCCTAAGTTAGAATTAATCTAAATCATAAAGACAACTCACTCAATAAAACGGGCAAGTTTCCAAAGGAGGTCTTGGATGATTCTTGCATGCTTAACACCTGGCCAATGTAGAAATACCTATTCACTACTACAAACATCAACATAGCATCTAGCAACATCATCAACATGTTATGAGGCCATTTGGCTTCACTAGTTAATTGGAGAGTTGACCAATCAAATACTAGAACCCATTATTGTGCATTGTGACAACCAAATCTACATTGAGTTATTTGATAATCCAATGTTTTATGACTGGTCCAAGCACATTGATATCTAGTACCATTACTTGAGAGATATAATATGAAAGGGAACATTTGTTTTTTATTATGCTCCAATAGATTCCCAAATCATTAACATGCTAGCCAAACCCCTTACAAAAGCAAAAGATACGAGATTTTTAGAGAGAAGGTCCACTTGGTGGAGAACATATTCCTCACAAAGAGGGAATGTTAGTTGTTCTCCTCAAAAGAAGGTGGATGAGTGTTGGAAGGGAATCCCTGGAATATGGGTGTGCCACATGGGAGAGATTTTCATACACCCCTATCATAGATTCCTTACACCTTTCTTTTAATTTGCTAGCCTGTCCATGACTTGCAAAACTAGATTGTGGTCTAAGAAATTGCAACCCAATGGCACCTAAGTTGTCAAAAATCACTCGGAGATCGCAATCGGTCTAGGCCACACCAACCCTTAACAACACTGGATTTTTTTGTGCCTTCTCCTACTACCGCAAGTTTTGAACCTTGGCCACCTTGCAAAAGCAAACCCACAAAATACAACCACGTTAGTGAGATTTGACCGTAGAATTATTAAAAAAAGAGGGCATGAGTGTGGGCTTTAATCCACTTATGTGTGTAAGCAGCCCTTACAAGAAGATTACTTACACTTATAATACTTTGAATCTTCTATTTTTGGTCAGATAAGATTATGATAGATCCTAAGACAGTTATAACAAATTCCTGTTACACAAATTTGACAACTTTATATGATGGATTCCTTGGAAAGTTATGACATGGTTATGATAGGTTTGTTTCATGGAAGAATGTGTAAGAGCCATTATTAGCAATTAAGTTTTATAACCGCTTTTTCCTCTTGTCAAATTTGACTAGACAAGGGAGGGAACACTAGTTAGGGTTATATATTCATACATGTGAGGTTTGTGAACATATAATGAGAATGTGAGAGCATGAGAGAAGTCATTGTAGTCCATGTTGAGGACAGTATTGTGTTTTCTTATGTGTTAATGAAAAGATAGTGATTGCTGTTACAGAATTTCAGCTTGTTGTCTACCACATTCATACTGTTGTTTGTGTAAGTCGGATTTCATATTTTGCAGGGCTCATCTCATCTCTTGATATGCGGTGTTTCCACTTCTGAATTTTCCATTTTGCACTTTTCTTTAAGCAGGTCTGCAGCTTTGATTGGTGTTTCAGTCTTTCTATTTTAGTTGTAGAACAAATTCTTTGAGCGTAAATCTGTATATCATGGAGATGTAAAAAAATACAACATGAACTAATAGTTTTCCAACTTTGAAAAGAGGTTTGAAAAGGAAAAACAAAAGCAAGCAATGATGGCAATGTTTATTGAGCCGAGAGAAGTGAGGTCCATTTTACTCTCCCAGGGACAGGGTTGATCCAACACCTCTTCGTATGTTTATGTGTCTAACAGTGGGTTGAATCTAGACAGTGCACTGGGTGCATTCAATATGAAACTGGCACAAACCCTTTGAAACCCACCCGAATCTGATATGCACCTTGAGGCTGTGAATCTCGAGGATTCACATCTTCAATTAACACAAATAACCAGGGTATCTAAACTCGAGATATGCAACCTCAAACTTTGCAGCCTTGAGGTGCATATCAGACCTAAGTGTAGATGGGTTTGTGCTGATAACATGCATGTGTAAGGATGAGCGCATTTGGCAGAGAATACAGAGTAGGGTAGGTTTTGCATACCGTTGCAAGACGAGCTGGTCTATCAGGCACAAGAAGATCCTTGTGGCAGTCATATGCTTGGGAAAAACAGCCTTCAAACCAGAGTTTGGCAGCCAGGTCTCCGAAATCTGCTTTTCTCCATGGATCCCCAGTATTCAGCACCTTCAGGGCAGCCTCCACGAGTGTGTCTCCTTTGCATGGCTTCTCTATCACATTCACATCAATACACTTTAGCAACAACCCATGTTTTTCGCCCTCGCACTGCAACTTCCTCTTCTCTTCTTCTTCATCATGAGAAGACCCCATCTTGTAAACGCCACCTACCCAACTGGTTTTAGAACTAATCTAATGTTAATCCCAAGGACCCTAACAAAATACTCTCTCACATATATCTCGTACTAGTACAGGGTTATAAAAAAACGCTAATAGCAGACCAGTGCCCTTGCTGTGGACATCATCAAGCTTCCATAATGGCGCTTATCATCATTCAAACACTTTCAGCGGGAGCGTACCGATTGAGACCCGTAATTTGCTTTTTACGCGACACGTATTAATTTCCAGTTTTTCTTTCAATCCATGACATCAGCAGTTTTCTAATAATTTTGTTTTACTCTCCTAATCCCGAACGTCCGTCTCTGGTGTTTTCTTGAATGATTCAAAAACCGTTGAGATTTGATGTCGTTGAGTTCCTTAAAATAGCTGGTATCTCGCGCACGACCATTGGCTGTTGTTTGACCGATTTTGGGGTTCAGTGAGAATGGGTTCTCCCCAACCTTTGAAATTTAAATGGAGAATATATCCAGATCAATCGTATTATATTTATTCTCCACTGACCATTATTAGGTTAAATATTTGGTTTTTTCCAAGTTAGAATTCTCTAACATCACGGATATTTTTAATATAATTGAGAATGCGTCTTTTTCCACCTTGAAATAAACATGGATTCCAAGTTAGAATTCTCTCAATAATTGAGAATGCGTCTTTTTCCACCTTGAAATAAACATGGATAATGAGTTAATAAGGGGATCCCTTATTTTATTCTTAAGTTTTACTAAGGTACGGAGAGTTTCATCTTGATTTATTGGAGGAAAAAAAAAAAATATATATATATATATATATATTTATTTATTTATTTAAACAAAAGTAAATTATGTGAGATTTAAAATTTTTGTGATTCATAATATAGAAGAAAGTTTTTTGGATTAATTATATTGATAAGATTTTAACTAAACATAGAATATTTTAATGAAATAAATCTTTATCACGAACTCTTTTTACTATTTATTCTTTATGATTGATGGAATTCTCACCCAGTCCCAAGGATTAACCACATTAGTTGGTTCGAAACGTCGACCAAATCCTATCAATGTGATTAATCCAAAAAACTTTCTTCTACAAAAGTAAATTATAAACATAGAATATTGTAATGAAATAAATCCTTATCACTAACTCCTTTTACTATTTATTCCTTATGATTGATAGAATTCTCACCTGGTCCTGAGGATGAACCACACATTAGCTGGTTCGAAACATCGACCAAATCCTATCAATGTGATTAATCCAAAAAACTTTCTTCTACAAAAGTAAATTATATAAATTAGGTTAAATTTATTTTAACTTTGGATCTATCAAGTATTGAGAGGAATCATTTTTTTTTTTTAAATGAAAATAGACCCTCATAGGATTTTTGAATGAAAATAGACTCTCAAAGGGATCAAATCTCTTGATTTTTATTTTTATGTAATTTGACCAAGTGGAGATGTTAAACAAAGCATTACATCGCATCTCTACCATACTCAACATTAATTCAAATCTCTATCATAGTCGGCTAGGGAATGATAACTAAAGAATTTTTATGGTGAACTACACTTGTTGGTTCGAAAAGAGTAGGCCAAAAATTCCTCTTATGCGATTTCCACCGAAAGACTTCTTAATTTTTATCTAGTAAATTCTTATAGAATTGTGGAAATAAATTAAGTTCAATTTAATTTTTTTATATTTTTTTTTTCAAATGATAAAAGTTTTAAAACCAACATAGATACATCTCAACAAGCCCAGAGCCATCAAATCTCTTTTCACTCTAAAAAATGTTTACATCTCGAGAGATTTGATCCCTCTTGATGCTTGGTAGACCCAGAGTTGAGATGGATCTAAAATGTTTACATTACATTACATTAGCTTTTTTATTTAATTTAATTTTTATATTATATTATTTTCTATTATTTTATTCTTATTTACAAGACATTTAAATAGGCTATATTCCACATAAATATCATGGGTCAATACCATGAGATCTTATTTTTTTTGTATTATATTTTTTTTACTTAGTTAAAATGTTTACATTACATTACATTAATCTTTTTATTTAATTTAATTTTTATATTATATTATTTTATTTTATTTTATTTTTATTTACAAGACATTACATGACATTACGTTACAACATCTCTACCATAATGGGCTAGAGAGTGCATCTCAGCGCAACAAGATGGTGCTTCGTCGAATCCAAGAACCTCCCTTCTAGGTAATTTCTCTCCCAACCACTTGGTTAAAATTCTGATAAATCCTTTGGATCTCTTGATATGCGTACTAGGATGTTGGCTCATTCTGTTGTTGCATCTATGAGTTCCTTTCCCTCTCCCTTTGTAGTTATGGCTTCATGTCCCATTTCCTTGACCCAACTTTGTTCTCCTCCCCCAAACCCTACTTCCTCTAAGATTAGATTGGAGACATCGCCCCCCCTCTCCCTATAATTTCAACCCTCGCAATGCTAAGGGAGACACTTTGGAATGCGCTAGAGGTTTGGGGAAAAGTTATCCAGTAAAGACGGGTGGTCGTATGTGAGGTAGGAAATCTTTCATGTCTAGGGCAAAACACAAAGCCAATCAGGATATTGTAGCTAGAAACAAAGGTCTATTGTTGGGGCCCTTAGAGTGGTGCAAGCCCCCAAGTTTGTGACCTCGTGATTTTTCTTTCCTTCTATTGCACCTCGCAAGCCCATCAAAAAAAATGGCCCTGAGGAGTTTAGTTAATTCAGTCAATTTGGATGTCAATTTTCTTCAAGAGACCCTAAGAGAGAGAGAGAGATGATTAAAAGGGTTTTGAAATCTCTTTTTCCTGGTTGGTGGTGTTGAAAAGTGTGCAACAAGAAATGCTAAATTTAGGAAGTGCTAAAAATAGCACTTCTAAAAAAAGTAGTTTGGCCAATGAGCATTTTGGCCACCTTGGGTGAGAGGTGAAATTGTTAAAAATAGCATTTCTGGGTCCCTTCCTATTTATAGCAGTCTCTGGTCTATCTATAGGAAGTAAATTCGAATTTGGTCTTACCAGCAATTTGGAATATTAATTAATTAATTCAGTTTGAGTTAATTAATTAAGGAAAAGCAAACTTGAAGTTTTTGTGAGAACATGCAATTATTTCTCCACTGATTGGGGAATGTGTCCTTGATTTGCTCCACTGATTGAGGAATTAAGGATGAGTTCTATATTGAGAGGATCAACTGACTTTGTTTAACTTAGTCAAGTTCAGTTAGATTAATTTAACAAGTTGTTAAATTAATGAGATATAGTTTGTTGATGCTTGCATGCATGTGACAACTATTATTTTAAGGAAATTGCACAAGGAAATAGGAGGCTTGGAGGGCAGAGGAGAAAGTTTGTGAGAAGCCTTTGACTATCTATGAGCAACAGAGGGAGTGTACTGAGAACTGGATAGCTTCTGAGCTAAGGTTTTGTGTAATCCGGACATATTTCCACTTGTATGATAATACAGAGATGGGGTATTAGGCTGGTGCTTTCCCCTGGTTATATCTTATGTGTTATGCGTGATTGATTCCTTTTTATTAGTTATATGTGTTCTTATTAATGTTGCTCATGGTTGATTAAGCTTCCACTAAATTGTTTGTAAAAGTAGATCAAGTGTTTTTCTTTAGCACAATGCATTACCAGGTTGATCTAAAGGTGGGAAATTTCTACATGGTATTGGAGCTAGCTGATTTGTAGAAAACGTTCTACATGGTATCAGAGCTAGCTGATTTGTAGAAAAATCCACAAAATTCTACATGGTATCAGAGCACAGGTGATCAAGGAAGAACATTATACTAAGAGGAGATTTCAAATTTTTGAGTTTTGGGCCGAGAGTTTGCAGTGCATATCTGAAAATTTTTGTACAGAATTTTCAGAAACAAATAGCAGATTTGGATTCCTTGTGGAAAAATACCCAAATTCAAAAAAAAAAAACGGTTGAATCAGAGTTCGGATGACGGAGATATCGTTGATTTAAAGTCAGCTCTTTTTCTAGAAAATTTCGTGATGGTAGGAAAGTGAAAATAGATTGGTGTGTTAGCCAAGAACCTGTATGCACTTGAGGTACAAGATGCATGCAAAGCCTTGAGGAGCAAGGCAAAGGTTAGATACTTGGTGGTTGAGAGGGAGAGTATGTTACCTCTCAACATGCAGCGCTAGAAGAAGTCTCAGACGATTATGGAGTGTAGAATTTTTCTATAAATCAGCGAATTCTGATACCATGTAAAATTTTCTCTACAAATCAGCTAGCTCACTGATATCATGTATAAATTTCCCCTGCAAATCAAACTAATATATGCAATGTACTAAAGCATAACACTAAATCTACATCTACCATAGACTTTGGGGAAGCTTAATCACATATGAGTAGTATCAACCAAGAACAAATATAACTGAGAATGAGAAGCAATCACACATAACACTGAAAAAATAACCTGGGGAAAGCCTCAGCCTAAAACCTCGACTCTGTATTATCATACAAGTGGAAATATAGTCTAGATTACAAAAAGAATCAGCTCACAAGTTGTCATGCTCTCTCTACAATCCCTCTGCTGCTCATCGAGAGTCAAAGGTTTCTCACAAACCTTCTCCTCTGTCCTCCAAGCCTCCTATTTCCTTGTGCAGTTTTCCTTGGGGTCTAGTGCTTCCACCTGTGTGATTTGACCTCTTCACACACTCACTAACCTCTGATCTAACTGCACAAACCTGAAGGAGATAAATCCTCGTCATGGATGAGCTTCCTCTATAGGAAAAATATTCATCCAACTGATAGTACATTGTCCCTTCTCTGATCTCAACTGGGTCTCTGTCAAAACTGACATGCATCAGTTATCCATGAGGGAATACACAATTATCTGAACATAATAGTTGTCACATGCTTGCAAGCATCAACAAACTATATCTCGTTAATTTAACAACTTGTTAAATTAATCTAACTGAACTTGACTAAGTTAAGCTAAGTCAACTAATCCTCTCAATATAGAACTCATCCTTAATTCCTCAATCAGTGGAGAAAATCAAGGACACATTCCCTAATTAGTGGAGAAATTATTGCATGTTCTCACAAAGACTTCAAGTTTAATTTTCCATAACTAATTAACTCAAACTAAATTAATTAATAAATATTTTAAACTACTGGTAAGACCAAATTCAAATTTACTTCGTATAGATAGACCAAGGACTACTATAAATAGGAAGGGACCCAGAAATGCTATTTTTAGAAGATGTTATTTTTAGCAGTTTCACCTCTCACCCAAGGTGGCCAAAATGCTCATTGGCCAAACTGCTATTTTTAGCAGTGCTATTTTTAGCAGTTCTATTTTTATCACTTCCTAAATTTAGCACTTCTTGTTGCACACTTTTCAACACTCCCTCTCAACAAGAAAGGCTTCATCTCAAACCCGATCCTGTAACTCTGGAATTTTTGCATGCAACACATCTACCAAGTGCGGTTGCTCCAGCAACACTCGGAACAAAAAACTCCTAACTGACCACTTTATTGGGCTAGAAAAATACTCTGATGTTGAAGCTCTACTTGCTGCAGACAAGTGATCCCTCTCTGACCTCTACGCTACTACAACATCTCCATGCATCTCGCACCGTTGCACCCTTCTCTGTGCTACCTTGCACTGTGCAACACACTTGTGCCTCTTGCATTGCTGTAGCTTGCATGCTCTGCGCTGTCCTAGGATTCCCTGCACTGTAGCTCTCTCTGTTGCTCCATCCGCATCTGTCTCTACCCAATTAGTCAGTTCCTGCTACTCCACATCGGGGCTCCCGTAGCAAGGTCTCATCCAAGAGGTTGGGTACCTCAAGGATCCTGCCCCTCCTCCTTGGGACGATCACTCCACATCGCCCCACCTCCTACCTGGAGGTATGCCTGCATGTGATCCCTCTGCCCACCTGGCTCGAAGTTTCCCCCTAATATAGGTCTCTGCATGAGTAGATGTCTCTACTCGATCTCCTCTCAACTTCCCCTGTTGTGGCTGTTCCACAACCTCCTGAAGCTGCTACACCAATCGTGGCTCCTCCACAATTGTCTGGGACTTCTTCTGGCTCTACATGTTGAGAGGTAATTTACTCTCCCTCTCAACCACCAAATATCTAACCTTTGCCTTGCTCCTCAAGGCTTTGCATGCATCTTGTACCTCAAGTGCATACAGGTTCTTGGCTAGCACACCAATCTATTTCCACTTTTTTGCTGCCACGAAATTTTCTAGAAAAAGATCTGACTTTAAATCAGCGATATCGCCCTCATCTGAACTCCGATTTAGCTGATTTTTTTATTTTTATTTTAGGTATTTTTCCGCAAGGAATCCAAATCTGCTATTTATTTCTGAAATTTTTGTACAAAATTTTTCAGATCTGCTCTGCAAACTCTCGGCCCAAAACTCAAAACTTTGAAATCTCCTCTCAATATATTGTTCTCTCCTTGATCACCTGTCCTCTGATACCATGTAGAATTTTGTAGAATTTTTCTACAAACCATGTAGAATTTTCTCTACAAATCAGCTAGGTCACTGATATCATGTAGAAATTTCACCTGCAGATCAAACTGATATATGCAATGTACTAAACCATAATACTAGATCTACATTTACCATAAACTTTGCGGAAGCTTAATCACATATGAGCAGTATCAACCAAGAACAAATATAACTGAGAATGAGAAGCAATCACACATAAGAAATAACTCGGGGAAAGCCTCAGCCTAAAACCCCAACTCTGTATTATCATACAAGTGGAAATATAGTCTAGATTACAAAAAGAATCAGCTCACAAGTTATCCTGCTCTCTCTGCAATCCCTCTGCTGCTCATAGACAGTCAAAGGCTTCTCACAAACCTTTTCCTTTGTCCTCCAAGCCTCCCATTTCCTTGTGCAGTTTTCCTTGGGGTCCTGTGCTGCCACCTGTGTGATTTGGCATCTTCACACACTCACTAACCTATGATATAACTGCGCGAACTTGAAGGAGATAAATCCTCATCATGGATGAGCTTCCTTTATAGGAAAAATATTCATCCAACTGATAGTACATTGTCCCTTATCTAATCTCAACTGGGTCTCTGTCAGAACTGACATGCATCAGTTATCCATGAGTGAATACACAATTATCTGAAAATAATAGTTGTCACATGCATTCAAGCATAAACAAACTATATCTCATTAATTTAACAACTTGTTAAATTAATCTAACTGAACTTGACTAAGTTAAACTAAGTCAATTGATCCTCTCAATATGGAACTCATCCTTAATTCCTCAATTAGTGGAGCAAATCAAGGACACATTCCCTAATTACTGGAGAAATTATTGCATGTTCTCACAAAGACTTCAAGTTTAATTTTCCATAACTAATTAACCCATGGAGATTAATTAATTAATATTTTAAATTGCTCGTAAGACCAAATTCGAATTTACCTCCTATAGATAGACCAAGGACTGCTATAAATATGAAGGGAACCGGAAATGCTATTTATAGAAGATGTTATTTTTAGTAGTTTCACCTCTCACCCAAGGTGGCCAAAATGCTCATTGGCCAAACTGCTATTTTTAGAAGTGATATTTTTAGCAGTTCTATTTTTAGCACTTCCTAAATTTAGCATTTCTCGTTGCACACTTTTCAACATGGAGGAGCCACGATTGGTGAAGCAGCTTCAGGAGGTTGTGGAGCAGCCACAACTAGAGAAGCTAAGAGGAGATCGAATAGAGACATCTACTCATGTAGAGACCTCTAGTAGGGGGTAACTTTGAGCCAAGTGGGCAGATGGATCACATGCAACCAAACCTCCAGGTAGGAGGTGGGGTGATATAGAGTGATCGGCCCAAGGAGGAGGGGCAGGATCCTTGAGGTACCCAACCTCTTAAATGAGACCTTGCTACGGGAGCCCCGATGTGGAGTAGCAGGAACTGACTGATTGGGTAGAGATAGATGCGGATGGAGAGGCAAAGAGAGCTATAGTGCAGGGAATCTCAGGATAGCGCAGAGCATGCAGGCTGCAGCAATGCGAGAGGCACAAATGTGTTGCACAATGCAGGGTAGCACAGATAAGTGTGCAACGGTGCGAGATGCATGGAGATGTTGTAGTAGCGCAGAGGTCAGAGAGGGAGCACTTGTCAACAACAGGTAGAGCTTCAACATCAAATTATGTTTCTAGCCCAACATAGAGGTCAATTGGGATTTTTTTGTTCCGAGTGTTGTTGGAGTAACCGCACTTGGTAGATTTGTTGCATGCAGAACATTCCAAAGTTACAAGATCGGGTTTGAGAAGAAGCCTTTCTTGTTGAGAGGGAGTGTTGAAAAGTGTGCAACAAGAAATGCTAAATTTATGAAGTGCTAAAAATAGCACTTCTAAAAATAGCAGTTTGGCCAATGAGCATTTTGGCCACCTTGGGTGAGAGGTAAAACTACTAAAAATAACATCTTCTAAAAATAGCATTTTTGGGTCCCTTCCTATTTATAGCAGTCTCTGGTCTATCTATAGGAAGTAAATTCGAATTTGGTATTACCAGCAGTTTGGAATATTAATTAATTAATTCAGTTTGAGTTAATTAGTCAAGGAAAAGCAAACTTGAAGTCTTTGTGAGAACATTCAATTATTTCTCCACTGATTATGGAATGTGCCCTTGATTTTCTCCACTGATTAGGGAATGTGTCCTTGATTTGCTCCACTGATTGAGGAATTAAGGATGAGTTCTATATTGAAACGATCAATTGACTTAGTTTAACTTAGTCAAGTTTAGTTAGATTAATTTAGCAAGTTGTTAAATTAATGAGATATAGTTTGTTGATGCTTGCATGCATGTGACAACTATTATTTTCAAATAACTATGTATTCACTCATGGATAACTGATGCATGTCAGTTCTGTCAGAGACCCAGTTGAGATCAGAGAAGGGACAATGTACTATCAATTGGATGAATATTTTTCCTATAAAGGAAGCTCATCCATGATGAGGATTTATCTCCTTCAGGTTTGTGTAGTTATTTCAGAGGTCAGTGTTGTGTGAGGTGAGAATCAGATAGGCTGCAGTTGGAGGACCTAGGAAAACTGCGCATAGAAATAGGAGGCTTGGAGGGCAGAGGAGAAGGTTTGTGAGAAGCCTTTGACTGTCTATGAGAAGCAGAGGGATTGTACTGATAGCTAAATAGCTTCCAAGCTAAGGCTTTGTGTAATCCGGGCATATTTCCACTTGTATGATAATACAGAGATGGGGTTTTAGGCTGGTACTTTCCCCTAGTTATATCTTCTATGTTATGTGTGATTGGTTCCTTCTTATCAATTATATGTGTTCTTATTGATGTTGCTCATGGTTGATTAAGCTTCCGCTAAATTGTTTGTAGAAGTAGATCAAGTGTTTTGCTTTAGCACATTGCGTTACCAGGTTGATCTACAGGTGGGAAATTTCTACATGGTATCGGAGCTAGCTGATTTGTAGAAAAAGTTCTACATGGTATCAGAGCTAGCTGATTTGTAGAAAAATTCTACAAAATTCTACAGGTGGTTCATTGCTTCCGATGCAACAGGCGGGTGAGGGGACCTAACTATTGACCCAAAAAAAAAAGTATAAAAATTTTAGGCTCTTGGGGTTCTGACCTAATATTAGGAGTTTATCCTTTTTTGTTGATCTGGGAAAGAAAATCAAGGTCATAAACATATGTGGTTCATGTCAGGACAGAACATTATTTTGGGATGGGTTGATGAGGGGATCTTATATGTGAGCAAATGATCTAATTGTGGGAGGTGATTTGAAATTTTCATAGGGGGCCTCTAAAATATAGGGTTCCCATGTTCATGTGGACTAGTAGATGAAGTATCTCAAACATCTCCTAAAGGACCACAAGCTTTGTGATGTGGGTCTGATAAAAAACAAGGCAACGTGGAGAAATTGGTGTACGGGTGAATCCATGGTCATTAGGAGGATTGATTGCTTCTTAATAACTAAATCTATCACAGAAAGGGTCTCGCTTTTTCACACTGGGTAGGTGTTGGTGGGGAATCAAACCATCATTCTATTTATTTTTTTAACTAAGGGGGTCCAAAACAAACCTGGAAGCCCTTTCAAATTTAATTCTTCATGGCTACAAGATGATTCCTTTCGCAAACTGGTGACTGAGAATTGGTTGCCCTATAATCCTGTTTTGGGTGAATCGATTATGGAATGGTTTGTTTTTAATTTTAAAAAGGTTAATAATTAAAGAAATTGTGGTATTGTCAATCCAAAAAAAGCAAAGGGATGAAGAAACTCTCAAAATGGTGGAGGATGAGTTGCATAATTTATAAGATCCTAAAATTTTGGGAGAAAGAGAGGAGATGTGAAGACAAAAAATTTGGACGATTTGGCTTCAAAGAAGTGATAATAATACAAAAAGAATCAAAGTTTTGCAAAAGGGAGAAAAGTTCACAACACTATATGGGATATGAACACCCTAGAAGGCGGAAGAGCTTCCATTTTTACAAAAAGATCCAAACTTGGAATGAATCATCTTAGTAATCCTTTCAAGGCTCCCCAGGAACATCCATTACAAAAATTATTCAATTGGTTCGAGTTTTCCCCCGATTTGTAGAGCAAGAGGATAATTGAGTCCTCATGGAGCCTATAACAGAATTAGAGTTGCAAAATGTGCTACATAGCTTCCAAAAAGACAAATGCCCAGGTCTCAATGTCTGACCAGTGGAGTTTCTCTTGGGGCTTTATGAAAATTTGGGCAATGATGTACTAAGCGTTATCAAGGAATCTCGACAAACAGGGTGGACCTATGTTGCTTTCTATTCAACCTTCATAACCCTTTTTCCAAAATTTGATGATCCTCAGTCTTTTGATGATTTCAAACTATCTCTCCCTACAATTGCATATATAAAATTATTGCCAAGATTATTGCACATAGACTGAAACCGATTATGTCCAAAAATGTCTCCAAAGAACAGTTTGCTTTTCTGGAGGACCATCGAATCCACGGAGCTATTGGGGCTGCTAAAGAAAGCTTACACAGTCTTAAGACTCATAAGAGAATAGGGATGGTAATCAACTTGGATTTATCAAAAGCATATGACCGTGCCATATGGTGTTATATTAGGTTTCTACTCACGCATATGTGTTTTGAAATGTCGTTTAACAATTGGGTGTTGAGTTTTCTAACATTAGTGTTGTTTGTTGTGCTTATTAATGGCTCAACATCGACTTTCTTTAATGCTCAAAGAAGTCTGAGGCAAGGTTTCCCTCTCTCCCCCCTATTATTTTTGTTGGTTGTCAAGGGTATAAGCATATTGATTTCGAAAGCAAAAACAAGGGATGATATCAGGGAGCATGGGTGGTTAAATACTTGACCATTACCCACCTATTTTTTGTAGATGATGTTTTACTCTTCTATAATGGTTTCTGAAGAGATATTGCTACAATTAAGGAGGTGTTGCATCTATTTCAGAAGGGCACTGGAATGTCTGTTAATGTCCAAAAATCTTCTTTTTCCCCTAATGGGTTGTCAAGGGATGAAGCGACTTGTGCTCAGAATTTGTTTCCTTTCCATCTCTAAATTTTGATGATGGAGTGAAATATTTGGGGTTTTATTTTAATCTAAATGAATATAGAAAGAACGATTGACTCTAGCTAACAGAAAAGATAAAAAAAGAATTAAGAATTGGTGTTTCAAATGGTTATCCAAAGCAAGTGCACTTGTACTCATAAAATCAGTGTTAGAAGTTATTCCATATTTTTGGATGTCCCTATCCTGGATCCCAGCTGGCATGTTGAACTCCATTTGAAAATTATGCAATCAGTTTTTATGGATGGGGAGCAAATATGGAAGAGTCTTTCGATGGGTCAGATGGGATATGATTGTTTTTCCCGAGGGTTAGGGAGGATGGGGCTTAAAAAGTATCCCCCTTTTGCAAAGGCATTAGCTACCAAAGTTGGTTGGAGGTTTCTCCCCACAAACAGTTTGTGAACTTCTATTTCCCACGAGAAATATATTTATCCTAGATCTCTTGAAGGCTAGCTTTGGTCCCCAGACAAGAAGGTTCCAAATATATCCATTATCTGGAAAGAAATATTATTCTCTTTCCCGGTGGTTTTAGTCTTACATGGAAAGTGAGGAATAAGGAAAAGACGAGGATTACGATGGACCCATGGTAGGTTGTGGAGAAAATTATTGCCTCCCTCATGATATGGTGCTTTTCTTAAATTAAAATGGTAGACACACCTTAAACCATGTTGCAGACCACTGGAGTGATCCATATGGGTAGAAGGTCAGCTCAATGCCCTTCAACTCAATCTACCATTCAAGTTCCATGAATATTGGCACAATTATGCTTTAGCTTTAAATACTGGTCATGTGCATTTGAGGGAGGAGAATGACACACTTTGTTGGGTACACTCCCCTTTTGGAGAATATACTCTGAAAATCGATTACTTATATCCGAGTAGCATTAGACAACCAGAAGTTATGGCTTGGTAGAGGAAGAAGATCTAGAAGCTCAAGTCTCCCCCAAAGACACGTTTATTCCTTTGGTGTTTGTTGGAAAACAAAGCACCAACATGGGATAACCTGCAAATGCATTTTTATGAGTGGTCCTAGTTGGTGTGTGTTGTGCAAAAATGCAGCAGAAATAATGGATCATCTTTTCATCTCGTTCCCTTTCATAGTGGAAGTTTGGAACTCCATCGGGATCTGAATTGGTTGTGCATTGATTTGGAATGGAGCATATTTCTTGGAAATATAGAAAGAATGGTGGCAACAGATATCATCTAAGCATAACAAAAGCATCCAACCTCTATGGGTTGTATCTCACCAAGAATGTTAAGACTCCTAGGCCTACCAACTTTAATTATCGATATGGGATTCGTACAAACATAGAGGTGACAGTGCTATATGCACAGTAGGTCAAGCTCTATTCATGTCACCTTCAATAATTGAATCAAATCAAGGCATACAAAGACCACTCCTTCAACTAGCTTGCAAAGAAAACTTGCATGAAGAGACAAGAATCTACTCTAAAGACATTATCCTATTTGCAGAAGGGAAAGTATCATTCATCAAATGCAAAGACTAACTACCATTGCAGGAAGGAAAGGACTACACTAATTGCATAAATGAATCATCAAATGTAATGACTAATTAAAATTGCAAGAAGTAAATATCTATGCTAATTGCAGAAACCAACCATGTTATTCTACTTGCAAGAATCAAATCAACATTCTATTTGCAACATGTAAATCATAACTCTACTAAAATTTAATCCATGATTGTATTGAAGGAGGAATGGGGTTACAGTAGTCGTTGATCCTACCCAACTAGGGATTCAAGGCCTGTAGGTCATTATTCAATCCCAAAATGCAAAGATCAGGGTTTTGGGGCAAATTTGGTCGAGTTTAGACAGTGCTACAAGATTTCCCTATATTGCTACAAGATTAGATTCGAGAGAATCCTAAGGGCAGAAAAGGTGTGCTAGAGGTGGGAAAATGTGGATGAAGGTGTATGGAGGATATGTGAAGCCTTTTTCCAAGCTTAGCACCCCTCAGAGGCCCATCTTACACAAAAGTACATGCCCACGGTGTCCTCTAATGACCTTGAAAAGATGATCTCAGTGACAGAGTTTAGGAACAATATGAGGGATCAAGGGGGAGAAGGGAAATGACAAAGTGGATGTAGGATGAAATGTTTCAGCCATTGCAAATCACTGATAGTTCCTGCAACCCAACAATCAACCCTTGTTTATTCTTGGAAAGAAAATCAACCTAGTGGTCAAGTTGCAGCAAAAACAAATCAAGATGGAAATGATGAGTTGATTTTTATAAGAACTATTCTAACCTACAACATGCATTTAATAATTGTGCAGGGATATGGTTGTATCTTCTAGAATGTAGAAACAAAGTATACAACAAACCATCAAACAAATCCTAGCAACTTCAAAGTAAAGCAAACATGTATTTTTGGCTTGTTGTTGTAGGTTCTACAACCACAATTCCAAACGGAGAGGTGGTACTCAGGCCTGCAACCATAACTTTTGTAATTTAACTTCTACTAAAACAAAAAAAGAAATATTATTATCCAAGTGATAAAATACATGAGAGAGACTAGAGCCTTTGGGTTGGGTCATAACCTAAGGCTCTTAGCCCTCTAAAGTTAACTAAGTTATATACCAACATTAAACCTTTCATTAACAGAAAATAGAGTTCATATACATCACATCAAAATGGAAATAATAGTCTTGAGCGCTTGGCTCTTAGTAGCTTTTCCTAGCTCTCCAAAATTCAAATCCCAATGAGCTCTTGGGCCCTTTTACTTATGTAAAATATGACTGAGGGCAACTCCCTCTAAAGGAGGACTACTTCCCTCCAAAACCTTGAAATTAGTGGATCTAGTCCCCTTAGGTCCTTGCATGCAATTGAGTTCATCGGCTGCCAGTGGACTTTGAGTTGTTGGTGAGGAATCTTGGGACTCAAGTTGAGTTGGAGAGTTAATGTAGTGGACAAGCCTCCTATATTATCTCTATATGCCTCCAACGCGCCCCTGCACTCTATATGCCTTCAACGCGCCCCTGCATAGTAAATGTCTCCAAAAATGCTTTTTTTTCGTGCATATTAACCACATTAGGCCATGAAATATGACAAACGCCCTTTAGTCTTCCTACTAAGCACATTATGGCTAAGAAATGTAAATTAATGTGAGAAAAGGAGAAATTAAGGGTTGGGGGATAGCACAATGGACCTTAAAATATACCTATTGATGGGACCCATCATCACCCCCTATTCAAGGTGTTGCTCACCCTCTGAGCAACTTACTCACTGATGTGAAGTTAATTCATGGCCTTGGTGGCCTTTCTAACATCTTAAGGTATCTCAGATGGTGTGCCTTCATGTGGGTAAAATCTTGCATTTGCTTCTATGTCTTCCCACACTTGTTCCTATGCATGATCTCTTCTTTCTTGTAGGCCCAACAGTAAAGGAGGATTGAGTTTGAACCCTATCCAATTGATTTTCAATCTCTGCATAAGCCTCTTGTAGAATGGGGTCCTTTCTAGGGAATTATCAACCTTTCAGGGGAATGATCCTCCCTAATTTGCAAGTTGTGGGGTAAAGCATGCCACCTTCTCGGACAAACTTGCAAGCTCTCGGTTCCCAATAACCTAAAGGTGTCTTCAAAATGGAGGATGGATCATTCTTTATTTTCTAGGTAGCGAGGGGCTAATTTTGGATATGTAGAGATGATGTTATGGTTACTGATGACAACCTTGGGGCTCACTAACTTTGCTATGATGTATAAGGGCTCACTTTCCTCTTTAGACATTATTTTCTTGACTTCCTTATCCTTGTTGCCTCGTGTGCTATCCAAGAGGTCGGTGCCATTAGTTGTGCATCACCCAATCTTGAATTGGGGTCCCAAAAGTTCATTTTTTTTACGATCAAGTTATTCACGTAAAATTCATCCAGTTTGGCCCTATCCTCAATGCTTACCTGCTAGCAGAAGTCAATGAAACTTCTATAATCAAGGAATCGTAGGGAACCATAATGTACCCATGCCTTGATTTGGTATTGCAACCATTTCTCTTTGAGAAATATGGCATAAGACTTGGGTGGTTGCCTACACTGGATTGCTTCCATGGACAGGCTTGCCATGGTGGCAAGTTGTGCTTCTCTCTCCTGTAGTTGCTCTTTTTGTCTTTTATTTTCTAATTCCAATTGTTCTATCATGATTGACTCTCTTAACCTCAAGGCAATTATTTCTCTGCCCATTTGTTTTAATTTATCCTCCATAAGACCCACATCCTCTCCCTTCTTTGATTTTGCAGTATGTATCTATCTGTGAGTTTTGCCCCTCTTTTTCCAATTCGAATAAGAGGGGTATTACAAATTTCTCAAGAATAATCCTTCATGCTTCCACAAATTTATAACACGACTCAAGGTTAGGTTGTGGTTCAGGCTCTCGGAGTTCATGGGGACCTATTTCTACCTCTTTTGATGTTGATTCCCCCTCCCATAACACTTTTTCTTGATCCTATAGCATTTTTACTCCTTCCCGTAGCAAATTTGTTTTCTCCTGTAGCAACTTAGTTTTCTCCTGTAACAGGGTGGTTTGTGCCTTGAGTTGCTTGGATGTGACTGCTCTAATGGTGGGCCTTCTCATGGGTGTCAAGAATTGTTTCCCCTTTGCTTTAAGTGAGGTGACCTCCTCAATTTTCCCTTCACCCTGTCCCAAATCCATTCCTTGGTGGCTAGTTGATTCCTCAATTGTAATTGGGATTGTTGAGGGAGGTTGAGGCTTCCCTTGTTTGATTCTTGTTATTTTTCTTTTCTTGAAGTACAATGGGCCCTGCTTGGGGTGCTTTCTCTTGGATTTGGCAAGTGTGTTAAGTGTGGCCAAGGTGGCAGCCACCTCTTGTTCTGTGTTCCCTAGTGAGAGGCTCAGTTGTTGCTTTTGCTTCTTCTTCTCTCTAGGCTTAGAAGATTCCCCATGGGTTTCCTCTTTTTCCTTCTTCTTCCCTTTTTCTTCTTTCCTTCCTTCCTCCTCTCTTCCTTCAATATTTTTTTTGTTCTTCTTCTTCTTCTTTCTCACCTCCAACACTAGACCTTGGTGTCTCTTCATGTTGTGTCACAGAGTGGGCTTGTGTCTCAATGAAGGCCTCTCTGTCCATGTCCACAAAATCAATCCATAAAACAAGGGTTTTGAGGTGGTTCAAGGCATCTATGACAATGATCCTTATGAGGCCATGGTGGGAAATATATTAGTGCTTCCCTTCCCTTACTTTCTGGCTCATTTCAATGATGGACTGGAGAAGGAAGTGTGGGACACTAAGCTTGTTTGGAATAGGTAACTCTTCCTGGAACCTCAACTCATAGAGGAGCCTAAATTGATAGGCATACACAATACTCAACCTTCCCTCATAGGATATGTATTTAAGGATGTTGTAGGAAACTTCATCCCAAGGGTAGGGGAGGCTTTCCCTCCTTACTCCATTATTTTCTTCGAGGCTCTTCTTTAGGGAGGAAGAAGTTTTTCTTGGCTGCAATATTTAATGTCCTATATTCCTTTCCCCATCGAACTTCTAAGGGGATGGTGATTACTCCGCTAATGAGCTTTGTGTTCAAATGGATGGCAAGTCCCCTAACAACAGTTGTGGCACTGTCTTCTCCCTGAGAATGGAGGGCCATGGAAAATTCATGGGTTACCTCATCATCATATCCCTTCAATTTCTCAAAGAACCCCATCCACTGATGGTTTAGGAAAATGTCTCTAATAGGTGGATGTTGATGAATTCTAGTGGTGTCTATGGGTTCCCTTCGGTTGAAACCTCCCCCCATGGCTCCTATTGCGGTCTTCTTGAGTTAATTCAAAGAGAAAACCTTTCAAAAGGATTTGTCATGAGCAACTTAGGGTATGAAGGTAGGGTAAGGAGATTGATGCTTCCTTTCAATCAGAGAGAGAGGGAGAATTATACTAGTAGCTCCCACATTTCCCTTCTTGTGCAAGCAAACAATTTTTTTAATGAAATTCAAGCCTACATGGGTTTGCTATAGGATTCCTATAGCAGGCATAATTTTCTCAACAATTGTATTAAAACTAGGAAGAAAAGATGACACTTACCTCTCTTGGGATGGTTTCCTTATGTTTGTGGGGGTTTGGAGGATTCTTGAGGGTTTGGACCCTTCTCCACCTCTCGACTTGATCATGTAGCACCTCCTCTATAATCCTGTAGCACTTCTAGTACTCATGTAGCAACCATGTCTGATCCTTTAGCGCCTACAAACCAACTTTGTAGCACCCTAGGAGTTAAAAATAATGGAGAAATGGTTATATGGTTGTAATGCATCTCCTTAGTTTAGGATTAGTTCCTAGAGTTTAGGAGGTTGTTCACAACTACCTGATTTTCAGTGATGTATTTAATATTGTAATATTCATTTGATGTAATAGTAGAGTGAACGAGAGAGAGAGTCTCCTCTTTGTTTGAGTGCAGTCTCCAGGTGCTGTACACACCTGTGAGCTGCAACTCCTTCATTTAATTCAAAGTTTGATTTTTATCTTGGTATCAGAGCTTAGGGTAGAGATAGCCTCAAATTTTTTTAGGGATGTATCATTAGTTACATATCTGTAGTGGTAGGAGAGCATGTAAATGTATCTGTGTGATCAGGTGGAACTGCAGTAACACCTGGAGTGAAGACGGATCTCAGATGACTGATCATCTCTGAGTGCAAGAAAGGGTTGGCTCGGACTTGTTGCGCGCCTTTAAAAGCAGAAGCGGATTGGCGCGATTTTTTAGAGAACAGACGCGCCCATTGGCGCGGGTTTGAGGCTGATAAGCGCGCCATTGAAATCCTGATTGAATTGGTGCGGATCCGTGGCTATTAATTGCACCAATTTCCGTGCACTTCATAAATTTTTCCTTTCCGCAATTGGCGCGGATTTGTGGTTGTTCAGAGCGCCAAAGAGACAACCTCTTTCTCTCTAGAAATCTGCAATTTTTCGTTGCAGATCGGAGTTGCCCGGTGGTGGCACGTGGAGATTTCTGCTCGGTGGCAGCAGATTTGATTTGCCCGGTGGTGGCGAATTGGGGTTCCATGATCCGCTCGGTGGTAGCAGATCGGACCTGCCTGGTGGTGGCGAATTGGGGTTCCGTGATCCGCTCGGTGGTAGCAGATCGGACCTGCCCGGTGGTGGCGAATCAGAGCTCTGTGATCTGCTCGGTGGAAGCAGATCGGTTTTTTTCCTGGTGGTGGCGCAGTGCAGCTCCTCGATCTGTTCGGTGGAAGCAGATCGCCTTTGCCCGGTGGTGGCGTGTTGGAGCTTGTTTGTTGATCTGTTCGGTGGTAGCAGATCGGTTTTGCCTGGTGGTGGCACAGTGAAGTCCATGATCTGTTCGGTGGCAGTAGATCGGACTTGCCCGGTGGTGGCACAGTGAAGTCCCTGATCTATTTGGTGGCAGCAGATCAGACTTGCCCGGTGGTGGCACAGTGAAGTTCCTGATCTGTTCGGTGGTAGCAGATCAGACTTGCCCGGGGGTGGCCGATTGGAGTGTTCAGTTGGGCTAAAATGAATAACAATATAGAATCATATCTCCACGAGTCTAGCAAATTCGATGGATCGAATTTCTCCAACTAGAAATTCAAAATGCAAACTTTGCTGGAGAGCATAAATGCATGGTCGATCGTTGAGGGAAATGAGCAGAGATCTGGAACAGCGACCCAAGAACAAGATTGGGATAAAAGAGAAACAAAAGCAAAAGTTATACTAAATATGTCCGTTAAGGACAATATTATCCCACATATCAGAGATTCTAAGTCGACCGCTGATATATGGACAACGATCAAGAACTTGTACGAGACTCAGAATACAAATCGTGTTCTGGCACTCAAGGGAAAACTATTTGCATTGAAGATGGACGAGAATGAGTCCGTTGTTGGATTCATGGCCAGAGTCAAGGATCTGAGTGACAAACTGGGAGCTATTGGAGAAAAGGTGTCCGACTCAGATCTAGTCACACTCACATTAAACAGAATGACTGATGAATACCAGATGTTCATCACAGGACTGTCAGCGAGGGAGAAAGCCCCTTCATTTGATGAGCTGACAGCGATTCTGCTCCAGGAGGAGGAGCGACGATAGAATCTGAAAACTCAGAGCAATGACCTTGCTCTGATGGCGAAAAGGCGACAATACAGAGGGAAGCAGCACCAGCACCAACACCAACACCAACAACCGCAGCATCAGCAGCAGAAAGGGGCCAACTCTTTTCAAAAGAGATCATTCAGAGGTATGACTGATAATTATGTTAAAAGATGTTTTTATTGTGGGAAACTTGGTCATCAGATTAAAGAATGTTATAAGCGGAAGGCGGATGAAAGAAGAAGCATACAAAGGAAACATCAGGGGTGTTTTGCTGGAGAAGAGGAGGACCACAGCCATGATCTTCGACTATTCACAGTCGATTGTGCTCTTTCAGCATCAAAGGGAGATGAGGATGACATATGGTATGTCGACTCTGGCGCATCCTCACATATGACCGGTAAGAAGGACTGCTTTGAATTTCTTGAAGAATCTGCATGTGGATCAAAAATTTATCTAGGAGATGACAGTGGGTATGAGATCAAAGGATATGGAGATATTGTATAGATAATCTTCGGCAAAATCACATAACCAATCTTTTGTCGACGCGTTTCGAACCAACCAGTGTGGTTCATCGTCAGGACAAGTTGAAGAACCAATCCAGCTTAGCTAGTTTAAATAGAGTATGCAGAGATCCCAACGGCTATAACACCAACGGCTAATTTTGACCTAATGACCTTAGTCAAATCCATAATATTTAATTATTATTATTCTTAGAAAATAGTTCAATTAGGTAAATAATAAATAAATTCATTTGTTAAAATAAGTAAAAGTATGTGTGTATCTAAAAATAAATAATAATCAAGTAACTTATATATTAAAAGAATTCATTTGTTAACCAAATGTATTCGTTTAATAATAAAATAATATATAAAATCCATATTTATTATCTTAAATTAATAATTCATATTTATTATATAATCTATTATTATTATTCCCATATTATATAAATACAAACACATAGTATTACATTATTACTACATTAGGTAATTTATTAATTATTTAAAGCTAATGGTTATTGGTAAACTATATCATCTCTATGTGAATAATATATCAATCTAATTTATTATTAAAACAATATGTTATATATACTAATTTATATTTGTTAAAAAATCTATATTCCTAATTCCAATATTCTTAAAGATAAATGTATTCATGTTAAATCATTAATATTCTTATATTTTAGTTACATTAGGTAAATACCCTAATGAGGATTGTTAAGGAACCTGTTTATTAATAATTTTATATCTATATTAGATCCCTTCCAAGATTTTATAATTATTAAATAAACACTATTTATTCAATAATCTGTTATTCTAATAAAATTACTAAAATCAACTATGTAACTAGGTAAATATATTATCACTAATAAGGTTTAAAGAAGGGGGGTTTTTAATTATTAAGGGAAATTAGATTCTAAAGGTATAGTAGAATTATACAAGATTCTAATTTAATTATAATAACCAATAATACATAAACGAGATAGTAATTAGCCCGAAATTAATAATAATAATAGGACTATAGGATCAACGAGAAGAAAACACGGGAAAATGGGGGACAACCGCCTAAAACAAATATAGGGAGAGGGAAGACAAAGACACTAACACTTAACAGAAGGGAAAAAAGGTTAGGAAGACAAAGCTGGGACCCAGCAACTGCTAATCCTCCAGCTATCATCCCTATTAAGGTTGTTCGGCCTTTTCTCAATCTCCAGGGCCTCTCTAAATTTGCGATGGTGAAACTGCGCAACTTTGGCAATGACTTGAGCCTCTTCTATACATACATGATGGATAGTCTTCCCCGCATGCTCAGCCAAGGCTGAGGACTTGGTCCTACCATGTCTTAAGTCCGCCGAATGTTCGCTAATCCTTTGATTGATAGAGCGACCAGTTTCACCAATATAAGGGGTCCCACAAGAACAGGGAATGACATAGACGCCCTTCATGTCCTTAGGGTCAATAGGGTCTTTCACAGACCTGAGGGAGCCACGGATAGTGTTGAGAGGTCTAAAAGTAGCGGGCACATCGTACTTCCTCAGAATCCTCGCAATCCTATCCGTGGTCCCTTGGATGTAAGGAAGGTTTACACCCAAGATACGATCTTTAGGAACCTTTCGTATTGAAGGCTCCTTTTTGGCCTTGAGGAAGGCTTTTTGACCGAGGCGCCTATTGTAACCATTCTTCTCAAAGACACCTAGGAGATGAGCCTTCTCCGCTTCCAGGCTCTCCTCATCAGAAATTCTTACAGCACGGGTGGCAAGCGTGCTAAGAACCCCTAATTTCTGAGCAGGGAAATGATGAGAAGAAGCATGCAAGTATTGCTCAGTATGCGTCTTCTTTCTAAACACCTGATGAGAAAAGGAACCATCCTCCTTCTCGGAGATGAGAACATCTAAGAACGGAAGACAACCTCTATCTTCTATCTCCATCGTGAATTTAATGGCGACGGACTGGTTATTGAGGTGATAGAAGAAACGATCCAGCTCATCAGGACCATGAGACCAGACGACACCAGTGTCATCAACGAATCTTTTCCAAAGCTTCGGTAAGAGACGAGAGGAGGCCAAAGCTTTAGACTCAAACTCCTCCATGAAAAGATTAGCGACGACAGGGGACAAGGGGGAGCCCATGGCAACCCCGCAAGTCTGCTCATAGAATTCTCCCTCGAAGCTGAAAAAGGTGGAGGTAAGGCAAAGTTCAACTAACTTAGCCGTATCAGGATCAATGAGCTTATTAATTACCTCCAAGGCCTCATTGATAGGAATACAGGTATAAAGAGAGACCACGTCAAAACTCACCAGAATGTCCTCGGGCTCAAGCTTAATTCTCTTAAGATCCTCAATAAAAGAAGCTGAGTCTTTGACAAAGGACTCAGTCTACCCAACCAAGGATCTCAACTTTGCAGCAAGGAACTTGGCCAGGAGGTAAGTCGGGCCACCAATGGTATTGACAATGGGTCTCAGGGGGATCCCATCTTTATGGATCTTTGGAAGACCATAAATTCTAGGAGTGATGGGGTTACCCTCAATAAGTTTCTGGGCTAGAGGAATCGTGGAATTACACGACTTGATCGCAAGAGCGACAGCTCTGGAAACCTTTTTGAGGGGATTTTTCGAAAGCTTCTTATAACTCCCACTGTTATTGGGGCTGCCGTTATCCTGGATAGAAAGGATTACAGAAATAAGATGCTTGACCATCTCTTGTCTGTAACAGTGGGAGTTATAAGAAGCTTTCGAAAAATCCCCTCAAAAAGGTTTCCAGAGCGGTCGCTCTTGCGATCAAGTCGTGCAATTCCACGATTCCTCTAGCCCAGAAACTTATTGAGGGTAACCCCATCACTCCTAGAATTTATGGTCTTCCAAAGATCCATAAAGATGGGGTCCCCCTGAGACCCATTGTCAATACCATTGGTGGCCCGACTTACCTCCTGGCCAAGTTCCTTGCTGCAAAGTTGAGACCCTTGGTTGGGCAGACTGAGTCCTTTGTCAAAGACTCAGCTTCTTTTATTGAGGATCTTAAGAGAATTAAGTTTGAGCCCGAGGACATTCTGGTGAGTTTTGACGTGGTCTCTCTTTATACCTGTATTCCTATCAATGAGGCCTTGGAGGTAATTAATAAGCTAACTGATCCTGATACGGCTAAGTTAGTTGAACTTTGCCTTACCTCCACCTTTTTCAGCTTCGAGGGAGAATTCTATGAGCAGACTTGCGGGGTTGCCATGGGCTCCCCCTTGTCCCCTGTCGTCGCTAATCTTTTCATGGAGGAGTTTGAGTCTAAAGCTTTGGCCTCCTCTCGTCTCTTACCGAAGCTTTGGAAAAGATTCGTTGATGACACTGGTGTCGTCTGGTCTCATGGTCCTGATGAGCTGGATCGTTTCTTCTGTCACCTCAATAACCAGTCCGCCGCCATTAAATTCACGATGGAGATAGAAGATAGAGGTTGTCTTCCGTTCTTAGATGTTCTCATCTCCAAGAAGGAGGATGGTTCCTTTTCTCATCAGGTGTTTAGAAAGAAGACGCATACTGAGCAATACTTGCATGCTTCTTCTCATCATTTCCCTGCTCAGAAATTAGGGGTTCTTAGCACGCTTGCCACCCGTGCTGTAAGAATTTCTGATGAGGAGAGCCTGGAAGCGGAGAAGGCTCATCTCCTAGGTGTCTTTGAGAAGAATGGTTACAATAGGCGCCTCGGTCAAAAAGCCTTCCTCAAGGCCAAAAAGGAGCCTTCAATACGAAAGGTTCCTAAAGATCATATCTTGGGTGTAAACCTTCCTTACATCCAAGGGACCACGGATAGGATTGCGAGGATTCTGAGGAAGTACGATGTGCCCGCTACTTTTAGACCTCTCAACACTATCCGTGGCTCCCTCAGGTCTGTGAAAGACCCTATTGACCCTAAGGACATGAAGGGCGTCTATGTCATTCCCTGTTCTTGTGGGACCCCTTATATTGGTGAAACTGGTCGCTCTATCAATCAAAGGATTAGCGAACATTCGGCGGACTTAAGACATGGTAGGACCAAGTTCTCAGCCTTGGCTGAGCATGCGGGGAAGACTATGCATCATGTATGTATAGAAGAGGCTCAAGTCATTGCCAAAGTTGCGCAGTTTCACCATCGCAAATTTAGAGAGGCCCTGGAGATTGAGAAAAGGTCGAACAACCTTAATAGGGATGATAGCTGGAGGATTAGCAGTTGCTGGGTCCCAACTTTGTCTTCCTAACCTTTTTTTCCCTTCTGTTAAGTCTTAGTGTCTTTGTCTTCCCTCTCCCTAGATTTGTTTTAGGCGGTTGTCCCCCATTTTCCCGTGTTTTCTTCTCGTTGATCCTATAGTCCTATTATTATTATTAATTTCGGGCTAATTACTATCTCGTTTATGTATTATTGGTTTATTATAATTAAATTAGAATTTTGTATAATTCTACTATACCTTTAGAATCTAATTCCCTTAATAATTAAAAACCCCCCTTCTTTAAACCTTATTAGTGATAATATATTTACCTAGTTACATAGTTGATTTTAGTAATTTTATTAGAATAACAGATTATTGAATAAATAGTGTTTATTTAATAATTATAAAATCTTGGAAGGGATCTAATATAGATATAAAATTATTAATAAACAGGTTCCTTAACAATCCTCATTAGGGTATTTACCTAATGTAACTAAAATATAAGAATATTAATGATTTAACATGAATACATTTATCTTTAAGAATATTGGAATTAGGAATATAGATTTTTTAACAAATATAAATTAGTATATATAACATATTGTTTTAATAATAAATTAGATTGATATATTATTCACATAGAGATGATATAGTTTACCAATGACCATTAGCTTTAAATAATTAATAAATTACCTAATGTAGTAATAATGTAATACTATGTGTTTGTATTTATATAATATGGGAATAATAATAATAGACTATATAATAAATATGAATTATTAATTTAAGATAATAAATATGGATTTTATATATTATTTTATTATTAAACGAATACATTTGGTTAACAAATGAATTCTTTTAATATATAAGTTACTTGATTATTATTTATTTTTAGATACACACATACTTTTACTTATTTTAACAAATGAATTTATTTATTATTTACCTAATTGAACTATTTTCTAAGAATAATAATAATTAAATATTATGGATTTGACTAAGGTCATTAGGTCAAAATTAGGCGTTGGTGTTATAGCCGTTGGGATCTCTGCATACTCTATTTAAACTAGCTAAGCTGGATTGGTTCTTCAACTTGTCCTAACGATGAACCACACTGGTTGGTTCGAAACGCGTCGACAAAAGATTGGTTATGTGATTTTGCCGAAGATTATCTATACAATGTTATGGATCACAGAAGTCTAAATTCCTTAATATGGAGATATTCCTGTGAAGCTACCTAGTGGCGACATTAAACATCTTAAAAATGTATTATATGTTCCAGGAATTAAGAAAAACTTGATCTCTGTCTCAATGGTTATAGACCAGGACATGCAGGTGCAATTCTTTAAGAATGGTTGTGTCATTAAGGATAGCTAGATGGAAACAGTTGCAACAGGAGTACGCGTGGGGAATTTGTATAGATTGGAATCAAAGAGTATGGCACGACAAGCAATGGTTGCAGCTGGATCAACAGTCGAAAATCTCTGGCATCAGAGATTCAGACATCTCAATTTGCAAGACCTCATCTTACTTCAGAAGAAAGGTATGGTCGATGGACTCCCTGTTTTTCATAATGCCAAGCTGGAATGTGATGGATGTGCATTAGGGAAAATGCATAGAGAAGAGTTCCCTTTGCATGTCAACAGAAAGGAAAGAGACATCCTAGAACTAGTGCATACAGATATTTGTGGACCTATGCAAACTAGGTCCTTAGGAGGTACATATTATTTGCTGCTGTTTACAGATGATTGCACTAGGTTTTCATGGGTGTATTTTTTAAGTAAAAAGAGTCAAGCCTTTCGGTACTTTAAAGAGTTCAAATCTATGATAGAGAACCAAACAGGAAAGAGGATAAATATTCTCCGCTCGGACCAAGGGGGAGAATACAGGTTAGGAGAGTTCATGAACTTCTGCAAGCAGCATGGGATTATGCAGCAATTCACAGTGCCACACACTCCACAGCAGAATGGAGTAGCAGAACGCAAGAACAGAACTCTTGTGGAGTGCGCGAGAAGTATGCTTCAAGGTAAAGGTCTATCGAATGGTCTTTGGGTAGAAGCCATTAATACTGCTGTTTATTTAAAGAATAGGAGTCCTACTAAATGTCTAGGCTTCAAAACATTGTTTGGACTCAAACCAGCAGTTAGTCATTTAAGAATATTTGGATCAAAAGCTTATGCTCATATACCGAAAGCAGATAGAAAGAAGTTAGACCCCAAAGCCTTGAAATGTATATTTGTTGGATATGGCACAGAGTATAAGGCATACAAGTTATATAATCCTGTGACTCATAAAGTTTTTGCAAGCAGAGATGTTATTTTTCATGAATAGGCTGAAGATGGAAAGGAAGACTCTAACAGTGATAGCCACATTCCATTGCTAATAGAAATGAACAGTGACGAAGATGAAGAGCAGGAGTAGAAACAGGAAGAAGTAGCAGTAGATAGTGTAATAAGTGATGATGCAGGCCCGAAAAATGCTGAAACAAATAGACTTGAGGTAAGTCCTCTACCTAGAAGATCAGGTAGGAAGACTAGACTACCTGCAAGATTGAAAGGCTATGCTTTAATGTCCAAAATTTTAAACATTGTAGAACCTTCAAACTATGAAGAAGCAAGTAAATCAGATGCATGGAGGGCTGCAATGTATGAGAAAATTGATTCATTTTTTATACAACATGGCTTTCATAGGAGCCTCAATGATCCAAACCTGTATTCCAAGATAAATAAACAGAGGCAAATCATTTTGATTTCTTTGTGTGTGGATGAAATGATCATAACATGAAATGCAAATAATTTGATCAAAGAAATCAAGCAGCAAATGTCACAGGTATTTGAAATGAAAGACCTTGGAGATCTTCATTATTGCCTAGGATTGGAGGTATGGAGAGATTCTGGTCAAACTTTTCTAACTCAAGGAAAGTATGCCAGAACCCTGTTGGAAAGATTCAGAATGGAACAGTGCAAAACAACAGCAACACCATTGCAGCAGAATCTCAAGTTAAGCAGTGACGATGGCACAAAACAGGTGGATGCCACTTTGTATAGACAGCTAGTGGGAAGTTTGATATATCTCACGACAACTAGACCTGATTTGGCATATTTTGTTAGTGTGCTGAGCCAGTTTATGTCCAAACCACTTGAAAGTCACTGGATTGCAGCAAAATGTGTGTTGGGGTACCTTAGTGGTACTTGTAATTATGGTATTTTATACACTGAAATTTCTGATGTTACTTTAGCAGGTTATTCAGATTCTGATTGGGCAGGTGACCTGGATGATCGTAGATCCATCACAGGTTACGCATTTAGTATTGGATCCGGGGTTATTTCGTGGAGTAGCAGAAAGCAAAGTACTGTAGCACTATCATCATGTGAAGCTGAGTACCAAGCATTGTGTGCAGCTGCATGCGAAGCTATCTGGTTGAAGAGATTGCTCAGCGATACAGGTGAAGGACAGAAAGAAGCAACTAGCATCAAAACTGACAACCAGAGCACAATAAAGCTTGCATACAATCCATTTTTTCATAAAAATACTAAACATATTGACACTCAGTTTCATTTTGTTCGGGAAAAGATACAGTCTGAAGAAATATGTGTGGATTATTGTAACACTTGTGATAATTTAGCTGATATTTTTACTAAGCCTCGAGGGCAAGTAAAGTTTGAGTTATTTAGAGGGATGTTAGGAGTGCAGAATAACCCTTTCTCCATTAAGGGGGGGAGTTAAAACAATGGAGAAATGGTTATATGGTTGTAACACATCTCCTTAGTTTAGGATTAGTTCCTAGAGTTTAGGAGGTTGTTCACACCTACCTGATTTTCAGTGATGTATTTAATATTGTAATATTCATTTGATGTAACAGTAGAGTGAATGAGAGAGAGAGTCTCCTCTTTGTTTGAGTGCAGTCTCCAGGTGCTGTACACACCTGTGAGCTGCAACTCCTTCATTCAATTCAAAGTTTGATTTTTATCTCTAGTTGCTCCCTAGTAGCAACTAGCTCAACCTTTGATGCCTTAATGAACCTCTCTAATTGTTTTGGCGATGAGAATTTGTACAACTAAAGTTGAGCCTCGTCCTTTTATTTCTTTTTGTGGTAGTCGACTTGACATGCTTGGTGACCTAGCCTTTGCACATATTTCCTTTTTTAGCCAATGTCCCCACTCCTTGTAATTATCACTTCTTCCAGTTCAACTTTTCCACGTTGCATGGGTGGCTAAGTAAACTGCAGTCTTACTAGTCAAGGGTGGCCAAGTTTACTGGCCACCTCCAGCCCATAAAACTCTTTTCTCACTCATTAAAAACATTTTCAACCATTATGCGCATAGGAAAGAGTTGAGGGGTGTCATACCTGAGCCTACCTATGGTGTCGAGTTACTGTAAATGCATGCATGTTGCTTTTGAACCAATGGTCGATAAACTATTCTCTGAAGTTGTTATCTCCCATGTTTTTCACTTGCACAGGCACTTAATTTAAAAAAAAATGACGATGCTCTTGGATAGATATTTTACTGATGCAATTTCCTTTTCATGCAGGTCCCTCCAGTGCTCAATCTGCCTCTATAGGAGTGGTTTGATTGCCTCTTCAAAGGTGATGTTGCTTCATCAAAACTCAAGGATGGCCTTTTTGATGCTCAGGGATTGTTAGGTGTTCATGTTGAAGCTGTAACAATGCTCTATTCCTGGTTCTGTTGGATTTGTGTAGGCTCCTACAAAATTGATTTCTATCTTATAACAGTCACATAGCTCCCTCCAAAACCTCATTCAAACCTTATGTTGCTTCATGAAATGTATCCAGTGGCTTGGATAAATTAGGGTGAACCTAAAAATAGGAATGGAAGCTCTGAAGGGGTGAAGGCAGGATTTTTTTTTTTGTTTTTATGAATCAGAGGTGGAGTCTTGAGAAGGAAGTTAGTTAAATGGAGTGGATGAGAGGTGAAATGGGGTTTGATGAACCTCTTCTAACATTGTCAAAAGAAAAACATGGGTTTTGACCCATTTTCCTGAGCAGATCCTTATCTTGTAGCATTTCTGGTCAATCATGTAGCACTGCAGGATTGAGGCAGAATTGAGCATAGTTACTTGCTCGAGGATGTAGGGAGGTAGGGAGGTGAGTGACATGATGGAGGGAGTGCAGGGGTTAGGTTGGAAGATGGAGAAATGGGATGTGGACTTTGTTTCTCCAAATGATGGCCATTTGACTATCTGGAACCCTACAAAAGAAAAATGTTAGTAGAACAGATGTAAGGACAACTTGACCTTTGTGTGCTCCTTCTTTCTCTATTTTTTTTTTAGACCTATAGGTTGTCTCAAGAGGTTTTCGTTTTATAGGTTTGCCCCAGGTGCCTCAATGGAGGTTTTCACATGAGGATATTTTTATTCTCTCATCTTTATTTTCTATCTTGGGTTGCCTCAGGGAGGTTTTCAACCCTAGAGCTGGTCTCAAGTGCCTAATGGAGGATTTCACCTAGGCCTCTTTTTTATTATTATCAGGAACTGGATGAAATGAAGGTTGTAAGGCCCCCAATCACATTCAACTCCTTTCTTATTGAACTGGTAAACTCCTCCTTTGACAGAGGCTTCTTGTAAAATTTTAGTCGATAACCATTGACAAGTAGTGGAATACCTTCCCCATCAATTGTTATGATTTGGACAGACCCATTCTCATGGCATTTTTCCACTAAATAGGGACCCAACCATCTTGTCATTAGTTTCCCTTTGAAATATTTGAATCTTGAGTCATACAGAAGGGCCCAATCACCTACTTGGAAGGATCTCTCTTTGATGTGCTTGTCATGCCAAACTTTCCTCTGTAGTTGGACTACCTCAGTGTGCATGAGAGCCTACAATCTGAGCTCATCCAAACCATTGAGATGGAGTAGCCTCTCTTGTTGTGCTGGAGTGAGGTCTAGGTCCAATTCAACTACCATTCTTAAAGCGTTGTATTCAAAATCAATGGATAGAAGAAACTTCTTCCCATAGACTAATTCAAATGGGATAAATCCAGTGGTGGTTTTCCATGTGGTGTTGTAGGCCCAAGTGGCTTCTATAAGTTTGTTTGCCCAATCATTTATGATTCTGCTAACAAGCTTAGTTTGAATGTTCTCCAAATCTCTATTTGTGACGTCCACTTGCCCATTTTCCCGAGGGTGATAGGTAGTGGATGTCATGTGCTTGATGTGGTGCTGCTTCATGATGTCTTCAATTAGATTTGAGGTGAGTTGTGTCCCTTGATCAATGACTAACTCCCTTGAAAAACAAAACTTGTAGAAGATGTTCTCCCTTAGAAATTTAACCAGCTTGTGCTCAGTTTATACCTTTACTACCTTTTCTTCACCCCATTTAGTCAGGTAATTAGTGCACATAATGATATACTTCTTATTATTCCTAATGGGGGATCAATGGGCCTAATGAAGTCCATGCCCCATTTCTCAAATGACTCTAGAGTCACTTGAGGTTGCAGGGGAATCTCATCCTTGGGTGTAGGCTTGCCCATCCTTTGGCACTCATCACACCTAGTGGTGTACTTTCTTGCATCTTGATGTAGAGTAAGCTAGTAGTAACCAACTTGTAGGAGTTTGAAGGTTGTCCTCCTAGCAGCAAAATTCCCACCATAGGGTCCATCACGACATGTTGAAAGGATGTCAAAGATCTCCTCTTCTCTCACACACCTTCTCAAAATATGATCTGGTCCCAACTTAAAGATATTTTCCCCAATCTAAGCGAAAGGGGCACTTTTTCTAATTATATTGCTTGTCTCCCTAGAGGATAGATTAGGAGGGAACCTCCCTGCAATGAAATAATTTTCTATATCGGAAAACCAAGGGGATAACACTGATATGGAAAATATGTGTTCATTCGAGAGTTGATCATCCACCATCTCCTCATTTCCTATAGGAAAGGTCAATATTGACATAAAACCTGCAACCACATTCTCCTTTCCTAGTTTGTCAACAACATTCAAATCAAGTTTTTGCAATAATAACAACCCTCTAATAGCATTGAAATTGAGCTTGTTAACTAAATATTTGATGGTTGCATGGTCAGTGTGGAAAAAAACTTGATACCCAGTGATATAGTGAATAAACTTATTCAGAGAATTCACCACAACTAGAAGTTCCTTTTTAGTGTCTATATAGTTCAACTCAACTTTAGAAAGTTTCTTACTGGTGAAGTATATTGCATAGGGTACTTTGTCTTCCACTTGTCGTAAGGCTGCTCCTACAACTTTATCTGATGCATCAGTGTGGATGTGGAATGGAAATGACCAATTAAGCCCTCTAAGGATGGTGTCGATGGTGTTGGACCCGCCAACATGTCAGGAGATCTCCCAGGTGAGAAGTCCCAACTAGACCTTAGACCATTTGGAGTAGGAATCCCAGCAGTGGGTAGTAAAGTTATGCCTTGACTGTGATAACGTGCAGAGTTAAGCAAGATATCCTTGTTGAAAGCAAGTGTTTGACCTGGCAGCAAGTAAGGAGAGATGCATGGGGAGGTTCTAACACACAGAGGGGGAAAAGAAGTGTGCCCCTTAGAAGCTTGTAATAGTACGTAGCATGAAAGGAACACACAAGCTGAATGACATCACAAACTAAAAAGCAGAATAGTCGACAATCCTGATGATTTAAACCAACAACACACTTAAATAAGATTCATAAAATAACATACAAAATAGTCCATACATCAATGCGTAAGTAAATCTACATACATTGCTAAAGTAACGAGAATAGTCGAACTACAATAACTACATATGCATGAAACGTGTTGGATCTGTTATATTATATAAAGTGAAAGTTCCATCCATACATACAACCATGACAACCACTAGCCCCAATAGTGGAACATTACAGTTGACACTACCTGCTCCTCTAAGGAGACATACTCGCTCTGCACTATGGAGAAGCCAAGGCTCGTCACAATACTCTCCAAGCCCTTTCTAAGTAATGCCCAGCAAAATTTTGGCTCCCCAGAAGCTTGTTCTATGAGTTATGAGGTTATATTTATAACAAAGCGTGGAGTGACCCTTGAAATTCCCCTTTGTGACTCTTGGACTACCCTTATGACTCTTTACATTACATATGACTATTTGTATTCCACTAATAACACTTGGAATTTCACTTTACATCATGTTTACAAAATGATACATTTTCCACTTATACCCATGTGGGACAAAATTGGGTTGAGTCAGCAAGACAAGACAACACTAAGACTCGGACAACTGTGGAAAGACCAGGTCATCAACCTTCTCTCCATGATCCTTGGTGACGAACTAATACCATGCTTGATACTGTGTAATGGTGTCCATGTACTCTTTTATGAAGTCTTTATGGAAATGAACTCTTGCCTCCATTGGTTATGGTTATAATGATTTGGAACCTTGGTCTAACTCATCCTATAACATGCGCAACTTAGTCTTGAGCATGGGCCGATCGACGATGTACATCTGCATGTTATCTGCGCTGACTTGCAAATTTGCGCGGGTGGTCGTGAGCATCAACTGATCGAAGTACGCATCGAGCTCCAGTCTAACTTGGTTCTTCTCTTTGGCCTCGGTGAGCGTACCAATTGACGGGGTTTCCTACTTCCTCACCACGACATCCAAACTCTTGTACAACTGTGCATATGAAGCCTCAATACTAGTGTTGAGCGACGAGAGTTCCTCATAGTTTCGGATCTGACTATGGATGCGTGCTTTATCGACCTCCACCTATGGCTTCATCATCTTGTGCAAGTGAAGCGAGGCTCCCTTGTACCTCATTTTCCATGTATGTACATGATCAACTAAGTAAGTATGTCTGCGAGTGTTCGCGTTATCTTAGTGCAGCACTCCTGATGACCATGTAGGTGGAAAACTACCTTGTGCACGGTGATGAACCTATCATACAGTCTACGCATGACTGTCTCAAGAGCCAATACTTCAGCAAGTATGGTCATCTTCATCTTTACTCTAGCGGATCCTATTGATTATTCCTCTCTCTGCTTGGTTGCTTGCAACTCCTTAGCCATGCACTCATTTTCTGCTATCAATAACCTAACACACGAGTTGGTGGATTTGGCATAAGCATTTGTAGCATCGACCGAGGCAACTGGATGTCTCTGTACATCTGACACAATCACCTGTTCTTCCAAGTACACGGGTGATGCATGCTCATCTGGGGTGTGTGCTCTACATGCTTGTACAACTTTGTATTGTGACTCATCAAACGTTATGTTGTACATCTTTATTCCCAGATGGTCCCCAAGGAGAATGATATCCCCTTTTTCACTCAGGACTTGCTCTACTGTTGGAGTTGGTGAAGCTTGTGGAGTGACCTTGGCTGCTATTGGAATGAGGTTGGTATCTTGATCTTGGTTCAGCTGCTCCACCTCCATGTCCATATGTTCTATTATATGTTCATCTTGTAGAGCAAGTTTCTGTTCGTGCGACTTCTCACCCTATTCCTCATCTGTTGTTGGTTCAGAGTCTTTAACCTATATTGGTGTAGTTTATGCTATTTGCGTGCCTTGCACTTTCACCTGTTCATGTTCCTGTTCATGCTCATGTTGCATTTCCTTCTCTCTTATGTGCAACTTTTGTTCTTCCCTGAGCTTCTCTTAGACTTCCTACAACATCCTCTCAGTATCTTCCAACCTTTGCTTCTATTTCTTTCTTTGCGCAATCCTCCTGTTGCGTTGTCACCTCTTCGCATCTATCTCCAAAGCTACCTTTTACACAGGTGGGTCTTCCTTAAACTTGTAGATTTGTTCCGTCTCCATGCCTTCAACAATTTTCCTTTCTTTTTTCTTGCACATGTTTGCTGCTTACTTCTGTTGTTGTTGCTGCTCCTTATGGTGCTGCTAGCCACTCCATTATAATGTTGATCGGTTCATTGAGCCTAGAGGAGTTGTAACAATATATCCATGGGTCTTCCTCTGGCCAATGACACGCCTTGGGGATCCAAGGGTAGTGGTACCTACATAAACCATGTGGTTCATACAAGTTGAAACTCCTGGTGTCGAACTTAAACTTCTTGAAGTCTTCCACCTTGGCATCTACTTCCTTCATACTCCTGACTGCGTACAACCCAATTCGCATAGGAAGTGGGAGACATGGTACCTTATTCTACTTGTGTAATCCAGCTAACAACCCTATCGAGATGTGCTATGAAACCTCCTGCATGATCAACTTGTCTGTGGTGAACCTCGAAAACACATGCAAAGCTTTCTTTGTGTTGTACATCTCGATGAAGGTTCCCTCGGGTGAGGCTTACCAATCTATAATGTTTAGCAACGCCTCCATTGCTGCCTAGGACATGCAGGGTGGATCTTTTTCAAAGATCATCGTGTACAGAGGGGCGACGAAACGGTCACTTATTCTAGCCATGACTCCTCAATAACTGCAATTTGAGAGAGCCTTGCAATATATGTTCATAGAACTTTCTGAAGGTGTCCATGCCTAACCTATGCCATGAAACTGTTGACGGGCACAAATTGCATTGAGCAGGTATGCAGACATGAAGAGTTTTTCTTGTTGATCCTTGGCCAGACTCCGAGCATTGGACAGATGCACTTTCAATTAGAAAGCCAGCGTGTTGGACCAATTGAATGAATTTGCTTCATTTTCTAGTTGTTCCAACATAGCAACCCAACTCCGCGGGAAGGGTTCTATGCTCCCTTGGCCCTACAAGTGGCATGCGAAGATGACCAAGAACTGATATGCCTTCTTGAATGTTTTAGTCCTGTATATTTGGTTGGGTGCCATCCTGAACTTTGTCAGCTCCTTTACCTAATGCTTCAAGATATCTCTTGTGTTTGTGCTGCCGTTGGGAGTGTAGAACTGTGCATCCATCCTGTTCACTGGCTATGGAAAATGATATATCTCTAGATAATCCTTCGTCCCGAAGGAAGTAAGCCTTGCTCCACTGGCACTTCTCAATATCATTGTCTCGGGATCAGTGTGCGAGATAATCCAATGGATCGCATCTGCGCAAGGAAACGTGGAGTGTTGGGTGTGCTTATGGTTGACCGATGGGACAAGTGATTTGTCCACAAGCAGTAAAACGACAGATGAACTCAAATAAGCACAAGTACCTGATTAGTGTAGGATAATTGCATTAATTTCAAGGAGGGAGGCTCCAAACGAAGCGAAGGCAAAATTTTGGAGGGTGGTTGTAGCCTCTACAACATTGGTGACACACTAGTAGAACTACAACTCTCTGTATGGACCTTTGTTCGTGAAAAGTGAGCCTAACTCCTCCGGAAGTATTGTTCGATTCTTCGATCATCATGGCTTCAACACTAAGCTTGAGTTAAAGATATAGTCCCTTACCATTCTCTTGACTAGTGAGCACACATTCCAAGCCAAGTCAAGTCAGTTGTTTTGATTGGGGATAAGGGGTATATTGGTACACAAGTAATAAAGAGGTAAGAGTCTTAGTTTCATCTCTAGTGTTGCTCCACTGCCAACAGGCCTGGACAGTACCTCGACGGAGTCATGTAAGGATACAAGCATCGTTCCGCTCGCTCGAGCCTGGTGAGTACCCTGGCGGAGTTACTTGCATCACCTCTCTGCGCAGGAAGCCTTTCTCTTCTTTCGTGTTATTTATTTTCATTTATTTTTTTCAAAGAATTGTGCATAGGCACTTATTTATTTCAGAGGTGGAAGAGGGATCCTAACTTATTGAGAGAAGAAGAGGTTTTCCCTTCAGAGAAGTATTTTATATATACCTCTGACACTACTTGTTAAAGTTTCCCCCCTCACCTTACTCTACTTGACTGATTCGACAAGGGTTAACCTAAAAGAACCGATTAGAGTAGGTGGTACTAGTTAAAGTGCAAGCGTCATGTTTTCGCTAAGACTCACTTGAACAGAACATATTTTCCATCAGAGTATCATTGATTGAAGACAACAAGTTCCTTCATAGAGAGAGAAGACAACAGATAACCAAGTGTTGATAGAAGTACGAGTCCTCTTTTACTTTATCTTTCTTGTATCGAGAGTCACACACGGTTTCATTTGAAACTAAACCGATGGGTGAAAGACAAGAAAACAAATATAAGTAAATGAAAGTAAAGCAAGCAAACAAGCCACGTAAACAAAGCAAGCATGCAAACAAAGCAAAACAAGAAAGCAAACACTACTCCTACTCCTAAGTTAAATAGTGCATGGGTCGGCTCACGTGAAGTTATATTTCCAATGTAGCCACCGATGCATTGGTTGACCCATGTTGGTGAGGGCATGGTCTACAAGAATGATAAACATGTAAACCAGCAAACATGAATGATATAAATAGTGAAGACCAACATGCTCCGAGTTTAAAAATATCCACAAAAAGAAAATAATAAAATCACAAGACAAGCATTATGCGGACATACCATGGTCATGCTTCACACTGCATGCAGATGACAAACATGTACACTCTTTTGATCGCGACAAATGAGCAAACATGAGAAAGAAAGACAGCTTGCGCTTAGCAAGAGTGCTCAATGTGTATGATTCCTCCAATGCATGTGTGATGGGATCATGTTATTCAGGTGGAGGATTTGGATTCTGTGAACTAGATTGATCTTCAATGTAAATAGGTGAGTGATAAGGAGCCTTGGGTGTTTAAACATATTGATGATCTAGAGTGGAATCGACCTCAACACATAGAGGGCCTAACATAACCACCAACTCAAGCTGAAGTGCCTAGACAACTTGTGGGGTTTCCAATTCATCAACAGGTTGATCATTTAAGACAGGTGGTTTAGAAAGATCAACAGTGAATGAATCATCATTTTGATCAAATGAAGGATAAAAGAGATCACGACAACCACGATCAAAAAATTCAATTTGTTCATTGACATCCTAATGGTTTGATGAATCGTACGGAGGGGTTGATGTGAAGCAAGAATGTTCACTCTCTACATTTTCGGAAATGGCAGATGAAGTATTGCGTGGATTCTCAAAGACATATGTGTCCTCTGCACTAAGCAATGACAAGCTGACATCTGATGTATTCTGTGAATTATCGGAGGTAGATGCATCTGGAAGTGTATTTTCACACGGATAATCTATAATGGTAGCATCACCAAAGATGTTAGGAAAAAGCAGATAAGGTGCAGACAGAAGGAGGTCATCATTCATCGCAAGTTCTTATTCATATTCCCACACATACTCATCATAAATGATAACGCAGGTTGGTTGTTCAACACCAACTCTGTCGACAACTTGAACCTTGTGAACAACAAGTGTGGAGTGTGGAATGAGAGAACACAACACAGTATAATACGGAGGATCAATAGAATGCGGGGACAGAGGTTGTGGAACTAAATCCACGTGACAAACAATAGTCTTCTCAGCCAAATCTGTGTAAAGATTAAGAGTAGGTGGGGTGGGAGGATGTGACAATTCAACAGATAGATGTGTAGCTTCTCCCGCCTCACACTATGGGGCCAAAGATGTTTAATGAGATGAGGATAGACAGTCACTTATGACAGTAACCTTTTCCTCCTTAGGTTTAGTAGCTCTAACACTAAGGTATGCGGGGAGGGGATCAAATTATTCTAAGATATGCAGATTCTCAGATATGTGAAGAAGATACTGAAATATTCCATTGAGAAATTCCCAATCAATATCATCCTTTGGGAATTGGTAGGCGAGATTACGAAAATGATACTAGAATTGTGCCACAGATCCTTCAGGAGCTCTCCGTAATCAGAGATTTTTTTTTATTAAGTTCTTGATGGTCAAAGTTATGGAAATCTTGACATAACTCTAAACAAGGTGACCAAATGGGTGAATAGATCTCTCGGGAAATGTGTTAAGCCATTCCAATGGATGCTCACGAAGCATGAATGTGAACATCGTGCATATCACATAATCCTCTTGGAATTCGATGTGTTCACATGGATTGGAAAAAGCAAGACTATTCCTATCCCAAGTTGTTAAACCTTCACCTGCATATGTGTCTTGTGACAAGAGATTCCAGAGCTCCTTCGAGATTTCAAAATCATCTCCATAAGACAAACATCTCGGAGGATGAAGAGTAACATAAGACATGATAGATGAGTGAAGATTCAAAATAGATTTCAAGAGCTCAGCTTGTCATGATCGGAATGGGAAAATTAGTTTTGTTGTACTAAATTTCTCTTTAGAATATATAAAAGTGCTTAAGGATTCATGAGGTTAATTGCAAGTTTTAACATGTGTTTTTGAGTCTTTTTATATAAATTTAATGTACAAATTAACATAAAGAAATGATTGAATAACAACATATAATAGACATGAACATCACCAAAACAATATCACAACAACACATGATGAAGGAGTTCACCTCGCCTGGGCTACGTCTCCTTGGTCCAACTTCCAATGGCTTGACCCTCTATATTATTCTCAAAAGTGTGAATACATCAGTTTACAATGGCCATATAGTTCTGAAACCTATTCCAATGGCTCCAGAATGCTCAAAAATGCCTGTCTAGCCTCTTTCTACTCCTGATTTGATAAAAAAAGCATCAAGTTATGATCTCCCCAAGTTTGGCTGCTACTCGCTCTACAAGCTCCCTAAATTCCAGCACCAAACCCACAATTTCGCCCGGATCTCTGCTAACCGAGCGCCATTTTCGCCGATTTCAGGCCGGATTTGTCAGGCGGTTTAAAAGCCCAACACAACCTTAACTCTTAAATGTGTGGCTACATGAGGGGTCACGTGCTTGGGGCGTAAGGCCAACGACCCGCCCCTGCGAACCGAGTCCCCACTCCTCCACGCGCTTCAGTTAGTGTTAACAGTTAACAATTATAATAAGGGGGTGTGGGGATAGCCTCCTTCCCATGCTCATGCCTCCCGACGATGACTAGGACTGGGGCTAGACCTCGGCCCCCTTCCCCCAACCGCCATATAACATCACCATAATAACAATTCAGATCCATAGTATGTTAAGGCCCATGTGATAGCCCGACCAGTGGAGGCCAATGTTGTTTGCTCAGAGGTCGCGGGTTTGACCCCGCCCACTACTACTGAGACCTTCTACCCATTTTGGTGGCTCTCGGGCTTCCATGTGGGAGCCCTTAGCCCTGCCACATTGTAGGCTATGATTGGCCACCACCAAACATTGTGCACCAATGAAAACTCGCCATCTTGGACCAATAGAACTGTGCCACATGGCACCCTGCCATTCACCGGAGGAAAAACCCACCATTTTCATAGTCAGCCTGCCACATCAGCATGCATACTTAGCGCCACATCAGCAATATGAACTGCTCACTGGGCAGTCACATTTTGCAAAAATTCACCTTTTTAGGAAAGCAAACAGAACATGATTCTGGAGCATACGATGTCCGTTTCGTGTGAAACGAGTTGCGTTACATTCAGGATGACGAGCAATATGCAGTTGTTCATGTTCCACACCGATCTGAAAGCTTTTAATTTTGAGATTTGTTTTAGAAATTGATCATTCTTGCCCACTGGAAGCCTTTTGGACCCCAAAAGATCACTTTCAGTTGTTCAGCAGGTGAGGGTACATTTCCCTCACCTTTCCAATCTTGATCCATTTCGCTTTTGAAGGATTTGTTCCTTTGAGCCCCGCTCGAAGGTAGGGCACACTCCCTCGTTCTGAAGACCTTGATCTTCTATCAAGAATGGTGTCTTATTGTAGTTTGCCAAGGTATTTAGAAGAAAAATACTCAATGGAAGGAATCTGGACATTTTCTCCCTGATCTTCAATCAAACGAGGCTCATACAACCCAATCTTTTCCAGAATTCCAAATGGAACATATCTAATTGGTTTCAGATTTTTCCTTCTCCTTGGAGCCTCTCTTTGCTAATGTGAAGCCAAACTTCATCACCGACTTGGAACTTGTGATCTACCCAATGCTTTTCGTGCCTTGTTTTGTACTTGCCTTGGCTCTTTTCCAGATGTTCTTGAACTCTTTGGTGTAGCAATTGGATTTGTTCAATGAACCTTCTTGCTTTGTCTATGTCACTATGACCATCAATAACAGTCCAAAAATGAAATCCAAAGGAGACTTAGGCAAGTATCCCAAACAGGCTTCAAATGGCGATGTTTGAGTTGAAGAGTGCCTAGCATGGTTGTAAGCACGTTGAATGTAGTGCAAATGTACATCCCACAACTTAGGATGCTTGTTGCAATACCCATGAAGAAGATGTATCACTATCCTGTTCACCACCTGTGTTTGACCATCTGTTTGTAGATGAAATGTTGTACTCTTTTTCAATTTGGTGACCAAATCTCCCAACAAAGCGAGAATCTCGGTCATTGACAATGGATGTGGGCAATCCAAAATGCGCCAATACATTCTGAAAGAATAACTAAGCAGTTTGTTCAATTGTAATTTGATTTTTGTTATGGACCAGCTCACAAAAAGATAGAAAAGATAAATCAACGACTTCAAAATCAGCCTCTTCGAGGGGCAACCTCCTTTACATTACACAAATGAACAATTCTTCGATGATACAAATGACTAAACCGCATTTCCATATATAGGAGTCTAAGGGGTCACAATATAATCAAAGTTGACATAACAATAATAATATAAGGGCACAACAATAACAATAGTGGGCTTCTATGGGGCACACTAATAAAAATATGGGGACAATAGGGGCACAGTAATAACAATAAGGGCTACAATGACAATAGTAATGGGGAAGTTGCTAGTATTAGGGACCTAACATGCCCTTCTCCTTCGAAAAAGTGTTGTCCTCAACGCTTGAGTAGTTTTGGATGCTTCTATATGAAATTCTTGTCCTCCCATGTGGAATCTTTAGCGAGTAAGTTCTTCCACTTGATGAGATACTCCAAAATTGATCAATATCGTAGCTGTCGAGTTCTTATTTCTGTGACTCCTTCAGGTTCCAATATGATTTTTCCTTCCTCGTTAAGTTCTGGAAATATTGTTTGAACTGGGAGCTGGTCACCTATAACCTTATTTAAACATGAAACATGGAAAACTAGGTGCACTCGAAAGCTTCACGAAGCTCCAATTTGTATGCCATAGTACCAATCTTTTGAAACACCTTGTATGGACCATAATAATTTGGTGATAATTTATTATCCTTCTTAGCTTGCTTGAGGGACATTTATTTATATCATTGTCACTGTCGGAATACCCAGTCACCTACATCAAAACTTCTTTCGCTGCGATGTTGATATGCCTGTTGTTTCATTCTATTTTGTGCCAAAGTGAGGTTATCCTTTAAGAGTTGGAGAACTTTTTGTTGATGCTCGATGTGATCTTCCACTGCTTGAAGATCATAATATGAGTTATGAGCTAACTGAGTATCGAGACAAGAAAATAATTATGTCCAAAAATTTCCAGTGAAAATGGGATCTTTGTTGCTCACAATAATATTTGGGTTTCCATGTAGCTTTAGAATTGTTTCCATAAATGCAGTAGAAACTGTACTAGCTTTAAATGGATGAGATAATGCACAAAAGTGCGCATACTTGGTAAGTCTATCAACTACCACCATGATGACACTCTTTCCTTCAGACTTGGGTAAACCTGTGATAAAATCAATTGAAACCTCCTCCCAATGTTGGGTTTGAATGGATAAGGGTTGTAATAGACACGGGGTCTTAATTGTTTCAACTTTATTTTGTTGGCAAACCAAACATTCCACCACAAACTTTTTAATATCCGATTTAAGCCCATCCCAAAAAAAAAATCCTTCTTAACCCTGTGGTAAGTTTTTAAAAATCCTAAGTGCCCTCCTAAGGGATAAGTGTGCAATTCCATAGGAATTTTTTGTTTGAGTTGGGAATTCTTACATAAGTATAAGCGATATTTGTACCATAACGAATCATTTTTCCAGATAAATGTATCAGATGTACTGGGATCTTGTTGTAACTTTTGAATGAGTGCCCACACTTCTTCGTCATTCTTCCGTTAATCCCTTTTTTCGTTTATCCAATTTGGTTGGATAATAGAAATGGCGCAAAGAAATGCTTCCACATCCTCATCCTTTCTTGAGAGTGCATCCGCCACAACATTTTGCTTCCTTTTTTTGTAGATGAGTTCAAAGTCATAACCCAACATCTTTATGACCCATTTTTGTTGTTCTTCTGAAGATAATATTTTTTCTAAAAAGTATTTAAGACTATCATGATCCGTTTTTACCTTGAAGCGTCTTCCCATTAGGTAGGGTTTCCATTTCTTAAGTGCATGTAGTATTGCCAACATTTCCTTCTCATAACTAGCTTTGTGTAAATACTTTCCTTTGATTGGACGACTTTCGAAAGCAATGGGTATTTATTCTTACATTAAAATAGCACCAATTTCATTTCCTGAGGCATCACATTCCACAATAAAGGTTTTTGCGAAGTCCTGCGTAGCTAAAACTGGTGCTTGGTGCATTGCCTCTTTAAGATGTTCAAAGGCCTTTGTCGCTTCTGGAGTCCATGAAAATGCATCTTTCTCTAATAATGTTGTTAGAGGTACTACTATTCTCCCATAATTTTTAACAAATTTGCAATAATACCCTGTCAACCCGAGAAATCCTCGCAGATGCTTTATGGATGTGGGGATTTTCCATTCCTTAATGGCTTTAATTTTGCTAGGGTTTACCTTAACACCTTAATGAGATGCAATATGACCCAGATATTCCACTTCTTGTACTCCAAAGAAACATTTGGAGCTTTTTGAATATAGTTGTTTCTCCTCCAATAGTTTGAGCACCCTGTCAACATGTTGAACATGATCCTTCCAATACTTGTTGTAGATTAGTATCTCATCAAAAAATACTAACACAAATTTTCTAAGGAAGGGTTTGAAAATGGAATTCATAAACCCTTGAAATGTAGAAGGTGCATTGGTAATGCCAAAAGGCATGATCGAAAAATCGTAATGAGCCTCATGATTTCTAAATGTTGTTTTCAAAATGTCTTCAGTCTTCATTCTGATTTGATGATATCCTGAATAAAGATCCAACTTGGTGAAGTAAATTGATCCATGCAATTCATTTAATAATTCATCAATGACAGGAATGGGAAATTTATCTTTAATAGTGAGTTTGTTGAGCTCTTTATAATCAGGACACATGCGCCATGATCCATCCTTCTTGTGCACTAATACTACTGGAGCAGAGAAAGAACATTGACTAGGTTGAATTATATTATTATACCAGCCTCTAGCATTTCTGCAACCATACGTTCAATTTCACTCTTTTGGGCATAGGGATATTTGTAAGGCCTGATGTTTGGAGGAACACTTCCTGGAATCAAATGAATAGCGTGATCATGATCACGAATAGGTGGGAGGTCTTTGGGAGTCTCAAATACCTTGGAATGATTGTCCAAGGCATTTTGGAGATCTTGAGAAATAGATGATTTCGATGTGGGAACCTCTAGTGAACATAATTGTGTAATACACCTTGTTGTTCTTTCTTTAGAAGCTTTGTCATTCGTTTAGAGATGATTATCTTTCTTGGTTTCCCTGCGATACCCCTTAATTCAACTTGCTTTCCTTCTGAACAAAATTTCATGAAAATTTCTTGAAAATCAAAAGTTATTGTATCCAATGATTGTAGTCATTGGACTCCTAGTACAACAACAACACCACCCATTGGAATGGAAAGCATTGGGTTATTCAATACATATTCTCCCATGGATAGCTTGATACTATGGCACTTTCCAGAGCAATTTATGGTTCCTCCACTTGAAACCATCACTTGACACTCTGTTGCTGGATATAGGAAGCAATTCAATTCCTTGGCTATCTTACAATGTATAAAATTATGGGTACTGCCCAAATCAATCAACACTCTTACCTTTTTCTTCTTGACATGTCCTTCTATCTTGATAGTTTGAGGAGTGTTAATTCCAGCCAATGCATTACAAGATATGTTCAGATTCATTTCTTCTTTCTTTAGGATTTGTTCCTGGTGTATATCCTCTTCTTTTGACATTTCTTGTTCCTTTTCTTCCTCCTCTTCACAAGCTATGTAAAATAATTATTCTCAGCACACTTATGACCTTTAGTGTATTTGATATCACAACTGTAACAAATCCCTTTTGCTCTTTTTTCTTCCAATTGTTGTGGTGTAAACCTTTTAGGTTGTGGAAGGTTAGGGGTAGCAACACTTCCATCTTTATAGTTGTGAGTGGTAGGATTCCTGGTTGCCATAATTTTTCTCTCCATTTTTCTTGCCAACCTGAATGCCTTCTCCAATGAATCAGGTTCCCAAAGGCGAACCTCATGTTGGATGTTATCCTTTAAAGTCCCTATGAACACATCAATCCTATGCTCCTCTGGAATATGTTTTACCCTTATGTTCAATTTTTGGAAGTCCTCAATGTGCTCCATCATTGAACCCTTTTGTCTGAGATTTATCAATTGGCTAAAAAAGGTGTTGTTTTTTGTATCCTCATAATGTGCTATCATTTCTTCTGTAAAAATTGTCCAAGTGACAATTTGTTTACGAGAGAAAATCCAGCGATACCATACAAACTGATTTGGTTCCAAATATAAAGTTGCAATGTGTACCTTTTGTGTGTTATGCACATTATGGAGATCGAAATATTGCTCCATCTGTAGTATCCATCTTACGGGATCCTTGCCATCAAACTTCCTCATATCGATCTTTGGAGCATGGTGGGTCTTCAATCCAACTTTAGATTCTATGAAATCATGATTAACATTTCTTTTGTTCTCATCATGAGTTTCCTTTACTACCCTTTCACCATTAGTAAACATTTCTTGTAGCAACATTGTCAAATCTATATTCAAATCTTCCATTTTGCCTTCCATCTTAGCTTCCACATCATTCATCTTCGCTTCCATGCATTTCTTTAAACAATCCATCTTAGCTTCCACATCATTCATCTTAGCTTCCATGTATTTATTTAAACCATCCAACTTATCTTCCATGCCATCCATCTTAGCTTCCATGCCTTTCTTTAAACCATCCATCTTAGCTTCTGTTACTTTTTGTGAGAGTGAATTTTGTTGCACCTGGTCTTGTAATTTTGATATATCATGTTTCATTTCTTCCTCTTCTTCATGAGACATGCTAGAGATTTCAGGTTGCTTACTAGGTGTTTCCATTTTCTTTCTCCAGGGCATCAATTAATGATAATTATGCTTCATTATTCCCTTTGAATTCCTTCAAACTAATTTTTCAAACCAAACTTATGCAAAATAATAATAATAAAAAAAAAAACTACACACATTTTTTCCTTTTGTAGGAGATCGATATTGAATCTGATGTATCTCTAAAATTTCAGATCTCCAAGGTCTGAAATTGCAAACTGTGGTAGCCCTCTGAGTCCTATTTCTAAATCCACCAATCCGATAGGAATTGGATTCTCCAAGAAAGAGTTATTCCCAATCTCCCAAGATGACCTAATTATAAAAATTTTCAGTAGAGCAAACTTGTACAAAGTGCCACATGTCATTGTTTCAACCTTCGGACCTGAAAAATGATCCACAGAAAACTACAGTCTGTCCTATTTCTGTAACTTCTTACAAAATTTCAATTTGATACTCAGAGAGAAAGTTATGACGATTTTCCCAAGATCACCTGTTTGGGATGTAATTTTGGAGCCTGCAAAACCCTAACTTCCTTAGATCATATATCCGAAAAAATAGCGAGACAAGATCTGAAATTTAGACCCAAGGATCATCAAGATTTCAAATCAAATGGGTTTTTTTTTAGCTTCTGAAACGTTGTAGAAAAACATTTATAGCGAAATTTCCACAATGACCTATTTGGAGTAGCGAAACCCTAGAATCCAAATCTTTGATACCAAATGTTATGAACGAGTTCACAAAAAGATAGGAAAGATAGATCAATTACTTCAAAATCAGCCTCTTCGAGAGCAAACCTCCTTTACATTACACAAATGTATAATTTTTCGATGATACAAATGACTAAACCTCCTTTCTATATATAGGAATATAAGGGATCGCAATATAATAAAAGTCGACATAACAATAATAATATAAGGGCACAACAATAACAATAGTGGGCTTCTATGGGACACACTAATAACAATAGGGGCACAATAATAAAAATAAGGGATAAAATGACAATAGTAATGGGGGAATCACTAGTACTATAGGTACCTAATAGTGGGCAATCCAAAATGCGCCCATATATTTTGAAAGAATAACTAAGCTGTTTTTTCAACTGTAATTTGCTTTTTACATGGCCTCAAAATACACATTTTTCTTAACATATCCACAACTACATACAAATAATCATGACCTCTTTTTGGCAATGCAAGATCTCCTACAAAATCCATAGAAACACTCTACCATGGTCGTGAAGGTGCTATAAGTGGTGTGTAAAATCCTAACTTGCTATTGCTAGGCGTACTGACTGCACATAATGAACATCCTTTAATAAAAGGGACACACTTTCAAGCATACAAGGCCAATAACAATACCTACGTAGATGTGCCACCATCTTACTTACACTGAAATGACCAACAGTAAGAGAAGTATGTGCCTCTCTTAAGATGTTGAATCTTTCTCCCTGTGGAAATCAAAGCTTACCAAGATGGTAGAACAAGTTATCATGCAAATGATAATCCAATTACTCTACTTGGTTACCTTCACTTAAGCTTGCATAAACATCTTGAAAGTCAGTGTCTAATGCATATTGCTCAATATAACTTTCATTCAAAATAGAATTATGCTTGAGTAATGTAGTTGCACTAATAATAGGCCTAGAAAGCATATAAACAACTTCATTGTAGATACCTTTCTTATACCTTATTACCAAGTATAATTTTTGAAGAAAACCCATCCATCGGAAGTGCCTTGATTGCTACAACTTAGATTGAGATTGCAAGTATTGCAATGGCTGATGATCAGTGTGAATGATTGTTTCCTTACCCATCAAGTAGTGTTTCCAATTTTTCACATGTTGCACCAATGCATATAATTCCTTATCACATGTAGGAAATTAATCACTGCACCATTGAAAGTTTCTAAATGAAAACATATAGGCTTACCATGTTGCATGAGGACTGCACCCATGGCGTAGCCACTAGCATCATTTTGGATCTCAAATGATTGTCTCAAGTCTAGAAGTGCAAGTATTGGAGCTGAATTGATCTTTTCTTTCAATGCATCAAAGGCCTTTTGTTGTTTGCCTCCCCACTAAAAAACCTTTTTCACACTAGTCAATGCATCCAAAGGAGTTGCTATAGAAGAAAAGTTAGCAATGAATTTCCTCCAATATTGGGTTGCTCCCAAAAAAATTCTTACCTCAGTAACTGTCTTGGGCCTTGGCCAATTCAAAATGATATCAACCTTGGAGGGATCTATTTTCAACTCACCTCCTCCAACAATATGACCCAAGTATACTAAATAAGTTTTTCCAAACTCACACTTTGACATCTTTAAATACAACTATTCTTTCTTTAAGACATTAAGTACTTTTCTCACATAAATGACATGTTCATCACAAGATTTATTGAAAATTAAGATGTCATCTAAGTAGACTATATCAAACTCATCAAGAAATGGCCTCAACACATCATTCATCACACCCATGAAGGTAGCAGGAGCATTACATAAATGAAAAGGCATAATTAGCCATTCAAACAAACCTTGTTTTGTCTTGAATGTTGTCTTCCAAATGTTTTCTTCAACAATTCTAATTTGATGGTAGCCACTAATTAAGTCCAACTTAGTAAAATACTTTTCATCTTTTAATTGATCAAGTAAACCATCTATTCTAGGTAGTGGGTAACGGTTCTTTACCGTAATCTTGTTCAATGCAGGGAAGTCCACACACATGTGCCATGTTCCACCCTTCTTTGGTACCAAAACAATAAGTGACCCACATGGCGAAGAACTTGGCTTGATGATCCCTTTATCCAATAACTCTTGAATTTGCTTTTTATTTTCTACACTTTCCATCACTAACATCCTATACATTCCAATATTAGGAAGAGGGCTATCTTGGTGCAACTGTATCTCATGTTGGATTCCTTTCTTGGGAGGAAATCCTTTTGGTTCCTAAAACATCTCATAATATTGGTTAACAACATCAACCAATTCAGATTTCAACCTTGAGTCACAACCTTGAAAAGCTTCATTATCAATATCATTCTTGGGTTTGATCAATAGAAACACAAAATTCTTGCTAGAACTCACTAGTCTTTTCATCTGCCCCGCATTAACAAGTGAAAGATTTAGTTCTTGCAATGGGCTCTTACAATGTATTATACTCCATCTTTAAACAAATGGTATTTGTTTTCATGTCTATGGAAGATAGCTTTTCCGTCATAGAGATAAAGGTTGCCCAAAACTATACCACATATGTCTAATGGCACAACATCAAGTTCCACTTCATCTATGAAATTTGCAATAATGGTAAATTTCAGTCTACACTTTCTAGATACTTGCAATTATGTATTGTCACACAACCATCCTAATGGATATGGTTTATGATGTGGAATGGTTACCAAGTTTAAACTTTTGACAATGTTTTCAGGGGTGAGATTGGCTTGAGAGCCACTATAAAAAAGAGTATCAATTTTGCTACGTTTTGAGATTACCCTTATGTGAAAAAGTTCTATCCTCTTCTTTTCATTTGGAGTTTTATTGTGTAGATTTGAAGTACTAGTGCTAGAAATGGATTATTTTCCTTTCATACCCATGGCTGTAATTTTAGTTTCCTCACCCAAATCGGATCCCAATCCTGTTGAGTAGTTGCAATTGTCTTTTGTTTTCCCTGGTTGTTGAATTTCTTTGGCTTCATCTCAAGATGAAGCTTCCAACAATGAGCTTCATCGTGAACCTATTTGGAACAATGCTTGCATGTTATTTTCTCTCCTTCCTTCTTAATGGATGAATTTTTCTTTCCTTTCCCTTTGAAACCCTTTTCTTTTCCTTTACCCTTGAATGACTTTTTAATATCCTCTTCTAGAGTATTTTTCCCTCTTGCCTCAAGATGAGTGACTTGCACCCAAACCTCATCTAGATTATTGGGATTAAACATATGGATAATATGCTTAAGGTAACTGTGTAAACCCCCTATATACTTCAACAACGTGTCTTGTGATTGCAAATCTACACCTAACATTAGAGACCTTCTTCTAAATTCTTCAGTGTAATCTTGCACATTTTGACCTTTAAGTTGTATAACGTTCTGCTAATTCATGACGGCTTTCTGCATATATGCTAGAGGGTAAAAATGTCTTTTAATTGCAACAATGAAATCAGACCAAGAAATCAAGATCTTAACATGTTTTTTTATCTCTTCTTGTATCTTGGCTTCCCACCATACTAGTGTTTCACCCTCCAGTCTCAAGGACGCTAGCTGAATCTTTATGTCATCATCTTGAAGGTTTTGAATTATGAGATATAACTCCAACTGACGTGGGTAGCTCAAATTTAACATCTAGTTTTAACAGGGGTGTTTTACCGATTCCTTTTGTGGTAATGTTGATGAGTATGACTAAGGGTTGTATTAGTGGAAGAGGGTGAAGATGCCTATGAAGATGCCCATGAAGATAAAGATGAACATGATGGTGGAGATGGTGGAGGTTTACCTCTGTTTCAATTACCACCTCCTCCTAAAGAACCTTCTTCTTTTGGAGGCTTGGAGATTTCACCCCGTAGTCTTGTATTCCTCTCTTCATAGAGGACTTTCACCATCTCTATCATGTCAAAGAAAGCCTTCCAAAAAACCTTCTCATATTCTTTCATATTTGCAGGCTATCCCTCATGTGACATGCTCACTGAAGCTTCAACTACAATTTGAGATAGAATTGTTGGTGGAGATTCTGGCAACCTTGCACTTCTTTTCCTTGACCCAACTTCAAGACCTTCAACCAGCTTCCCTTCTCCTCACTTGAGCTTCAACCTTGTAAGCATCACATTCACTTGCAAACAGTAAAATCCTCCTTGCACAAAGAAAACCAAGATCTCTGGTACCAAACTTGATCTGAATGGGAAAATTAGTTTTGTTGTGCTAAATTTCTCTTCAGAATATGTAAAAGTGCTTAAGGATTCATGAGATTAACTACAAGTTTTAACATGAGTTTTTGATTGTTTTTATGTAAATTTCAAGTACAAATTAACATAAAAAGATGACTAAACAACAACATATAATATAAATGAACATCACCAAAACAATATCACCACGGAACTTGATGAAGGAGTTCACCCTGCTTGGGCTACGTCTCCTTGGTCCAGCTTCTAATGACTTGACCCTCTCTATTATGCTTGAAAGTTTGAATACATCAGTTTACAATGATTAGATAGCTCTGAAACCTATTCCAATGGCTCCAGAATGCTAATAAATGCGTGTATAGCCTCTTTCTGCTCCTAATTTGGTAAAAAAAAACATCATGTTATGATCTCCCCAAATTTGGTTGTTATTCGCTCTACAAACTCCCCAAATTTTGGCACCAAACCCACAATTTTTCCAGGATTTCTGCTAACCGGGCACTATTTCCACTGATTTGATGATAAATTTGTCAGGCGGTTTAAAGGCCTGCCACGACCTTAATTCCAAAATTTGTGGCCACATGGGGGGCCATGTGCCCTGGGGCTAAGGCTAATGGCCCGACCTCGTCGGTTGGGCCCCCACTCCTCCATGCGCTTCAGTTAGTGTTAACAATTATAATGGGGGGTGGGGCTACGAAGGTCGCGGGTTTGACCCCGCATTCTAATGCTCGACCTTCGACCCATTTTGGTGGCTCTCAGGCTGCCACGTGGTAGCCCGTAGCCATGCCATGTGGCAACCTATGATTGGACACCACGAAACACTGTGCACCAATGGAAAATCGCCATCTTGGACGAATCGAACTATGCCACTTGGCACCCTAGCAATCGCTGGAGGAAAAACCCACCATTTTCACAATCACCCTGCCATGTAGGCATGCACATTCAGTGCCATGTCAGTAATATGGACTAATGACTGGGCTGTCACGTTTTGCAAAAATTCCCTTGTTTGGGAAAGCGAATAGAACATGAGTTTGGGAGCATATGGTGTCCCTTTCGTGCGAAATGAGTTGCGCCAAATTCCAGATGACGAGCATTACGCGATCATTTAGGTTCCACACCGATTCGACAATTTTGAATTTTGAGCAATTTTTTGAGCACCTAATCATGTCACCTGGCCCTTATTCTAGCGCCAGAAATGTTGATTGTGCTAGGACTCGCCAACGTGTTAGGGGATCTCCCATATAAGAAGTCTAAACTAGATCTCAGACCATTTGGAGTAGGAATCCTAACAGTGGGTAGTAAAGTTATGCCTTGATTGCGATAACACACAGAGGTAAGTAAGATATCCTTGTCGAAAGCTAGTGTGTGATCTTATAGTGAGTGAGGAGATATGCATGGGGAGGTTCCAACACACAGAGGGGGAAAAGGAGTGTGCCCCTTACAAGTCTACAATAATACGCAGCTTGAAAGGATCACACGAGCTGAATGACATCAAAAATTGGAAAGCAGAATAGTCGACAATCCAAAGTGATGAGATAAACCAACAACACACTTAAGTAAGATTCATACAATAACATACAAAATAGTCCATACATCAATGCATAAGTAAAACTACATACATTGCTAAAGTAACTAGAATAGTCGAACTACAATAACTACATATGCATGAAACATGTTGGATCTATTATATTATATAAAGTGAAAGTTCCATCCATACATACAACCATGACAACCACTAGCCCCAATAGTGGAACGTTATAGTTGACACCGCCTTCTCCTCCAAGGAGACATACTCACTCTGCACTGTGGAGAAGCCAAGGCTGATCACAATACTCTCCAAGACCTTTCTAAGCAATGCCTAGCAAAATCTTAGCTCCCCAAAAGCCTGTTCTATGAGTTATGATGTTCTATTTATAACAAAGGGTGGGGTGACCCTTAACCTTCCCCTTTGTGACTCTTCGACTACCCTCATGACTCTTTACATTACATATGACTGTTTGTATTCCACTTATGACACTTGGAATTTCACTTTACATAATGTTTACAAAACTATACATTTCCACATATATCGATGTGGGACAAAATTGACTTTAGTCAGCCAGACAAGACAACACTAAGACTCAGATGACTGTGGAAAGACCAGCTCATCAACCTTCTCTCTGCGATCCTCAGTGACAAACTGATACAATGCTTGATAGTGTGTAGTTGTGTTCATGTACTCTTTGATGAAGTCCTTCTGGAAACGAACTATTGGCTCCATTGCTTCCAAGTATACTGATTTGGAACATCAATCTACCTCATCCTGTAACACGTTAATCTCATGTCACTAGTTGATGCAAAAACATATAAAAAAACTAATCTACAATCAACCGGTTGAACACACTTGCATGAATTAAAATTGCATGAATGGAAAATCTAATCTGTCATACTTGAAAGCAATCAAATGACATAATGAAATCAAATCAAAATTACAAAACGAAATCTACTCTACCTTACATTCTAATATGCTCCATGACATCTACTTCACATCTCCTTCCATGTTGAGAACATCAAAGCTTTATTCAAATTCTTCAAAATTACAAAGTAAAACAAAGCTCTCCAAAGCTTTCAAAAGCCATCTCACAAGCTAACAAACTTAAGAACTAACAAAATAAGACTTAAGAACTAACAAATGAAGGAGAGAGATCTCCTATTTATACAAAAAGATGAGAAGCCATCTCATTAATGAGAGTCCATGAATATTTCCCTCTACCTCTAGAGTCCTAATCAAAATAGGAACTGACAAGACACATGTCTTCTTAGAGTTACAATATAATTAGGGGATGTGACACATATCCTCATGATCCCATGATTCTTTCCACTCAAATTCGAATTTGGCCTTAGAGTGCCACATAAGGGTCTTCTAGAAGCCTCCTTTTGACCTACACATGTCAACAATCTCAACCCACTTGTTAGGTATAAGCATATGCACATTATTTCCTAATTTTTAACCACAAAATCACTAAAAAAGGCTAAGAATTAATAAATTTTGGAAAAACATAAATGTGGCCCAATGAGAATGAAAGTGGGATGAATGTAGTGACATAGTAGTGAAATGGAGGTGATATAATGGACATAATAGTGAAAGTGTAATGGAAATGAATGACATTTTCAAGACTCAACATGTTTATTGAGCCTAGAGGAGTTGTAACAATATATCCATGGCTCTTCCTTTGTCCAATGACACGCCCTGTGGATCCAAGGGTAGTACACTCTCGCACAGTGGTCCTTACATAAACCATGTGGGTTGTACGGGTTGAAACTCCTTGTTTCGAACTTAAACTTCTTGAATTCTTCCACTTCGGCATCTACTTCCTTCAGACTCCCGATCGTGTACAACCTAATTCACACAGAAAGTGTGGGCCATGGTGCCTTCTTCTTCCTGTGCAATCTAGTTGACAACCCTATCGAGATGTGGTATGCAACCTCCTGCATGATCAACTTGTCCATGGTGAACCTCGCCAATGCATGCAAAGCTTTCTCCGCATGGGGCTAGCTTCTTGCTCGTGGTCATGCCTCCTGGTGTTGACCAGGGTTGGGGCTACACCTTGACCCCTTTCCCCCAACCGCCATACAACATTACCATAATAAAAATTCAAAACCATAGTATGTTAAGGCCCATGTGATGGCTCGACTGTTGGAGGCCTATGTTGTTTGCTTGAAGGTTGCGGGTTTGACCCCACCCACTAATGCTCGACCTTCGACCCATTTTGGTGGCTCTCATGCTACCACATGGTAGCCCCTAGCCGTGCCACGTGGCAACCTGTGATTGGACACCATGAAACACTGTGCACCAATGAAAAATCACCATCTTGGACCAATCGAACTGTGCCACTTGTCACCCTGCAATTCGCTGGAGGAAAAACCCACGATTTTCACAATCGCCTGCCATGTAGGCATGCACATTCAATGCCACGTCAGTAGTATGGACTAATGACTGGGCTGTCACGTTTTGCAAAAATTCCCCTGTTTAGGAAAGCGAACAGAACATGAGTCTGGGAGCATACGGTGTCCGTTTTGTGCGAAACGGGTTGTGCTAGATTTTGGATGACGAGCACTACACGATCATTTAGGTTCCACACTGATCCGACAATTTTGATTTTGAGAAATTTTTTGAGCACCTAATCATGTCACTTGGCCCTTATTATAGCTCCATAAATGTTGACTGTGCTAGGACCCGCCAACATGTCAGGGGATCTCCCATATAAGAAGTCTAAACTAGATGTTAGACCATTTGGAGTAGGAATCCCAACAATGGGTAGTAAAGTTATGCCTTGACTGTAATAACACATAGAGGTAAGTAATATATCCTGGTCGAAAGCTAGTGTGTGATCTTATAGTGAGTGAGGAGATATGCATGGGGAGGTTCTAACACATAGAGGGGGAAAGAAGTGTGCCCATTACAAGTCTGTAATAATACATAGCCTGAAAGGATCACACGAGCTGAATGACATCAAAAATTGGAAATCAGAATAGTTAACAATCCAAAGTGATGAGTTAAACCAACAACACACTTAAATAAGATTCATACAATAACATACAAAATAGTCCATACATCAATGCGTAAGTAAAACTACATACATTGCTAATGTAACCAGAATAGTCAAACTACAATAACTACATATGCATGAAACGTGTTGGATCTGTTATTTATATAAAGTGAAAGTTCCATCCATACATACAACCATGACAACCACTAGCCCCAATAGTGGAACCTTATAGTCGACACCGCATGCTCCTCCAAGGAGACATACTCACTCTGCACTGTGGAGAAGCCAAGGCTCATCACAAAACTCTCCAAGACCTTTCTAAGCAATGCCTAGCAAAATCTTAGCTCCCCAAAAGACTATTCTATGAGTTATGATGTTCTATTTATAACAAAGGGTGGGGTGACCCTTAACGTTCCCCTTCGTGACTATTGGACTACCCTCATGACTCTTTACATTACATATGACTATTTGTATTCCACTTATGACACTTGGAATTTCACTTTACATAATGTTTACAAAATGATACATTTTCCACATATACCCATGTGGGACAAAATTGGTTTAGTCAGCCAAACAAGACAACACTAAGACTCAAATGACTGTGGAAAGACCAGCTCATCAACTTTCTCTTTGCGATCCTTGGTCACAAATTGCTACCATGCTTTATAGTGTGCAATAGTGTTCGTGTACTCTTTGATGAAGTACTTCTGGAAACGGACTATTACCTCCATTGCTTCCAGGTATATTGATTTGGAATCTCAGTCTACCTCATCCTGTAACATGTGTAGCTTAGTCTTGAGCATGGCTGGACCGACGAGTACATTCGCATGTTATGTGCGTTGACTTATGAATATGTACTGGTGGTCATGAGAATCAACTGGTCGAAGTATGCATCGAGCTCTAGTCTAACTTGGTTCTTCTCTTTGGCCTCGGTGAGCGTACCAATCGACGGGGTGCCATACTTCCTCACCACGACATACAAACTCCTGTGCAACCGTGCATATGAAGCCTCGATGCTAGTGATGAGTGACAAGAGTTCCTCATAGTTTTGGATTTGACTTCAGATGCGTGCTTTGTCCAATTCCACCTGTGACTTCATCATCTTGTAAAAGTAAAGCAGGGCTCCCTTGTACCTCATTGTCCATGTATTTACATGATCAACTGCGGCATGTATGCCTACGAGTGTTCACATTATCTTGGTGCTGCGCTGTTGATGACCATGTAGGTGGACAACTACCTTGTGCACGGTGACAAACCTGTCATACAGTGTCCACGTTACTGTCTCAGGAGCCGATACTTCAACAAGTATGGCCCTCTTCATCTCTACTCTAGCGTATCCTATTGATTGTTTCTCTCTCTGCTTGGCTACTTGCAATTTCTTAGCCATGCGCTTGTTTTATGCTATCAATAACCTAACACTTGAGCTGATGGCTTCAATATAAGCCTTTGTAGCATCAGCCAAGGTAGTTGGATGTCTCTGTACATGTAACACAATCACTCGTTCTTCCAAGTACGCAAGTGATGCATCCTCATCCTGGGTGTGTGATCTACATGCTTGTACAACTCTGTGTTGCGACTCATCAAAGGTTATGTTGTACATCTTTGTTCCCTGATGGTCCTCAAGGAGAATGGTGTCCCCTTGTTCACTCGAGACTTGCTCTGCTGTTGGAGATGGTGAAGCCTATGGAGTGACCTCGACTACTATTGGCATGAGGTTGGTATACTAATCATGTCCTGGTTGCTCCACCTCCATGTGAATCTGTTCTATTATATGTTCATCCTATAGAGAAAGTTCCTGTTCTTGTGACTGCTCACCCTGTTTCTCATCTGCTACTGGTTCAGAGTCTTCAACCTTTATTGGTGCAGTTTGTGTTGTATGCGTGCCTTGCACTTCTTCCTGTTCCGTTCATGCTCACACTGCGCTTCCTTCTCTCTTTTGCGCAACTCTTGTTCTTCCTTGAGCTTTTGTTGAACTTCTTTCAAAATCCTCTCAGTATCTTCCATCCTTTGCTTTTCTCTCTTTCTCTATGCAACCCTCTTGTCACGTTGTTGCCTCTTTGAGTCTATATCCAAAGCTACCTTTTGCACAAGTGGGTCTTCCTTAAACTTATAGCTTTGCTCCATCTATATGCCTTTGACAATTTTCCTTTTCCCTTTGTCCTGCACACATTTGCTTCTTACAACTGCTATTGTTGTTGCTCCCTACGGTGCATCTACCTTGAGTGCTGCTAGCCACTTCACTATAATGATGATCGGTTCATTGAGCCTAGAGGAGTTGTAACAATATATCCATGGCTCTTTCTTTGTCCAATGACACGCCCTGTGGATCCAAGAGTAGTACACTCTCGCACAGTGGTCCTTGCATAAACCATGAGGGTTGTACGGGTTGAAACTCCTGGTGTCAAACTTAAACTTCTTGAATTCTTATAGTTCGGCATCTACTTCCTTCATACTCCCGACCGCGTACAACCTAATTCACACATAAGGCATGGGCCATGGTGCCTACCTCCTTCATGATCAACTTGTCCATGGAAAACCTCGCCAACACATGTGAAGCTTTCTCTGCGTGGGGCTAGCCTCCTGCTTGTGGTCATGCCTCTCGGTGTTGACCAGGGTTGGGGCTACACCTTGATCCCCTTCCCCCAACTACCATACAACATTACTATAATAAAAATTCAGATCCGTAGTATGTCAAGGCCCATGTGATGGCCCGATTGGTGGAGGCCTATGTTGTTTGCTCGAAGGTCGTGGGTTTGACCTCGCCCACTAATGATCGACCTTTGACCCATTTTGGTGGCTCTCAGGCTGCAACGTGGTAGCCCCTAGCCCTACCACGTGGCAACCTGAGATGGGACACCACGAAACACTGTGCACCAATGAAAAATCGCCATCTTGAACCAATCGAACTATGCCACTTGGCACCCTGCCATTTGCTGGAGGAAAAACCCACCATTTTCACAATCACCCTTTATGTAGGCATGCAAATTCAGTGCCACGTCAGTAGTATGGACTGATGACTGGGCTGTCACATTTTGCAAAAATTCCCCTGTTTGGGAAAGCGAACAGAACATGAGTCTGGGAGCATACGGTGTCTGTTTCGTGCGAAACGAGTTGCGGTAGATTTCGGATGACGAGCACTATGCGATCATTTAGGTTACACACCGATCTGACAATTTCAAATTTTGAGCAAATTTTTAAGCACCTAATCATGTCACCTGACCCTTCTTCTAGCGCCAGAAATGTTGACTGTGCTAGGACCCTCCAATGTGTCATGGTATCTCCCATATAAGAAGTCTAAACTAGATCTCAGACCAGTTGGAGTAGGAATCCCAACAGTGGGTAGTAAAGTTATGCCTTGACTGTGATAACACACAGTGGTAAGTAAGATATCCTTGTCGAAAGCTAGTGTGTGATCTTATAGTGAGTGAGGAGATATGCATGGGGAGGTTCTAACACATAGAGGGGGAAAAGAAGTGTGCCCCTTACAAGTCTGTAATAATATGCAGCCTAAAAGGATCACACGAGCTGAATGACATCAAAAATTGGAAAGGAGAATAGTCAACAATCCAAAGTGATGAGTTAAACCAACAACACACTTAAATAAGATTCATACAATAACATACAAAATAGTCCATACATCAATGCGTAAGTAAAACTACATACATTGCTAATGTAACCATAATAGTCGAACTAGAATAACTACATATGCATGAAACGTGTTGGATATGTTATATTATATAAATTGAAAGTTCCATCCATACATACAACCATGACAACCACTAGCCCCAATAGTGGAACATTATAGTCGACACCGCCTGCTCCTCCAAGGAGACATACTCACTCTGCACTCCAAGACCTTTCTAAGCAATGCCTAGCAAAATCTTAGCTCCCCAAAATCTTGTTCTATGAGTTATGATGTTCTATTTACAACAAAGGGTGGGGTGACCCTTAACGTTCCCCTTCGTGACTCTTGGACTATCGTCATGACTCTTTACATTACATATGACTGTTTGTATTCCACTTATGACACTTGGAATTTCACTTTACATAATGTTTACAAAATGATACATTTTCTACATATACCGATGTGGGACAAAATTGGCTTTAGTCAGCCAGACAAGACAACACTAAGACTCAGATGACTATGGAAAGACTAGCTCATCAACCTTCTCTCTGCGATCCTCGGTGACGAACTGTTACCATGCTTGATAGTGTGTAGTTGTGTTCGTGTACTCTTTGATGAAGTCCTTCTAGAAATGAACTATTGCCTCCATTTCTTCCGGGCATACTGATTTGGAACCTCAGTCTACCTCATCCTGTAACATGTGTAGCTTAGTCTTGAGCATGGCCGGACCGACGAGTACATTTGCATGTTATCTGCATTGACTTGCGAATATGTACTGGTGGTCATGAGAATCAACTGGTCGAAGTACGCATCGAGCTCCAGTCTGACTTGGTTCTTCTCTTTGGCCTCGGTGAGCGTACCAATCGACGAGGTGCCATACTTCCTCACCACGACATACAAACTCCTGTACAACTGTGCATATGAAGCCTCGATGCTAGTGATGAGTGACGAGAGTTCCTCATAGTTTTGGATTTGACTTCGGATGCGTGCTTTGTCCAATTCCACCTGTGACTTCATCATCTTGTAAAAGTGAAGCAAGGTTCCCTTGTACCTCATTGTCCATGTATGTACATGATTAACTACGGCATGTATGCCTGCGAGTGTTCACGTTATCTTGGTGTAGCGCTACTGATGAACGTGTAGGTGGACAACTACCTTGTGCACGGTGACAAACCTGTCATACAGTCTCCGCGTTACTATCTCAAGAGCCGATACTTCAGCAAGTATGGCCATCTTCATCTCTACTCTAGCGGATCCTATTTATTGTTTCTCTCTCTACTTGGCTACTTGCAATTTCATAGCCATGCACTTGTTTTATGCTATCAAGAACCTAACACTCGAGCTAATGGCTATGAAATAAGCCTTTGTAGCGTCGGCCAAGGTAGTTGGATGTCTCTGTACATGTAACACAATCACCCGTTCTTCCAAGTGCGCAGGCGATGCATCCTCATCCCGGGCGTGTGATCTACGTGCTTGTACAACTTTGTGTTGCGACTCATCAAAGGTTATGTTTTACATCTCTGTTCCCTACTGGTCCCCAAGGAGAATGGTGTCCCCTTGATCACTTGGGACTTGCTTTGCTGTTGGAGCTGGTGAAGCTTGTGGAGTGACCTCGACTACTATTGGCATGAGGTCAGTATACTAATCATGTTTTGGTTGTTCCACCTCCATGTGAATATGTTCTATTATATGTTCATCGTATAAAGCAAGTTCCTATTCATGTGACTGCTCACCCTGTTCCTCATCTGCTACTGGTTCAAAGTCTTCAACCTTTCTTGGTTCAGTTTGCACTGTATGCGTGCCTTGCACTTCTTCCTGTTCCTGTTCATGCTCACACTGCGCTTCCTTCTCTCTTTTGCGCAACTCTTATTATTCCTTGAGCTTTTGTTGAACTTCTTGTATAATCCTCCCAGTATCTTCCATCCTTTTCTTTTCTCTCTTTCTTTGCGCAATTCTCTTGTCGCGTTGTCACCTCTTCGAGTCTATCTCCAAAGCTACCTTTTGCACAACTCCGCAGAATGTTTATGTGATCCCTTCACCATACAAGTGACATGCAAAGATGACGAAGAATTTATATGACTTCCTGAGTGTTTTCATCCTGTATATCTAGTTGGGTGTCATCCTAAACTTTGCCGACTCCTTTACCCAACGCTTCAAGATATCTCTTGTGTTTGCCTTTTCATTCAAAGTGTAGAACGATGCATCCATCCTGCTCACTAGGAATGGAAAATGGTATATCTCCAGATAATTCTCCATCTTGAAGGAAGCAATACTTGCTCCACTGACACTGCTCAATATCATTATCTCAAGATCAGTGTGCGATACAATCCAGTGGATCGCATATCTGCAAGGAAACATGAGAAACTTGCATGAAAGCTTATATAGACTTAGCTTATGGATATTCAAATAGACCTGTCTATCCTCCATATTATCCTCAAATCTGCCAGAAAAGATGGTGTTGATTTATTGCTATGTTATCTTGATATCCTTCCTGATCAACAAGTGTTTGTCTATGTACATGGGTAAGCTCATTGACCCCTATTCAACCATGCCCTCGATACTGCTCTCAATTGCGTCTTTTCATCCTACTTTCTTGGAAGCCATTGTACATGTACTGTTGAGAGACTTATGAACACCTGTGATACCTAGAGACAGAGCAACACTCATGGCAAGCAAATGTCAGTTTAAAACCAAAAGCAACTTGACGATTGACATGCAACACACCTGGTTGACTGTTTAGGAAAATTACGCAGTTTTCTCTCAGAGAGGCTGGGAGACTGATAGCTGAAACTACATAGAGCACAATCCAGGATGCCAGTGAGCTGACTGTCTGCTGAAAATGTGCAAAGCGTAGTCCAGCTTGGCCTGCTGAGGACTGGAACTACGCAATGCGCAGTTTCAATCTGCATGACTGCTGCCTGGGAGAGTGCACTGCGTAATCCTAGGGACCAACTAGGGCACTGTCTTCCAAAACTGTGTAGAGCACAACTTGAGAATCTAGTGGGAGGAAAGATCTACGTAATTCCTGGGCGAAAGGTAGAGCCCTCCATCCCAGAAATGCATAGTGCAAGCCGGCAAGGAAAGGTCCAGGCCAAGGCACCTTAGACTTGTCGATGGGCGACTAAAAATCACTAAGGAATGAATTCATGTGGAAAGCTAGTGTAGATATGAGTGAAATAAACTTGCATGTGATCCAAGCGAGTTTAGAAATAAATCAATCGACAAAACCAAGAAGCTCAAGAAGCAAGTCGACGAAACGACGACCATGAGTGCAAAAACAATGTTATGTGTGCGACACTAAGGGAGGGTAATGAAAAACTTGAAACAACACTTATACAAGCTAAAATACATTGAAACGCAAGTGGTCGTTCACTAAAATTAAGGAAACAACACGCATACAAGTTGAAAACTAAAAAGCGACAGAAAAAGTGACAAAAGGCATGAAAAAGAAAAACTTACCCAGAAAAGTTGCGATGACTGTGCCGAAGGTTCCTAGATGCCTCGGGAATGCCAGAACTCCAAGATCGAATGTGAAGAATGAGTTCTAAGGTGTCGATTAAAAATATTTAGCGAAATTAGGTTTTATAATGTGCATGCCACAAATCTAGGAAAAAGCGACACTTAACGGGAAGCTTCTAAAAACATTTTTGCATGCAACTCCTATTGCTAAAAATAGATCCCTAAAATATAGGGATGTTTTTTGTTTTTTTTATTTTTCTGGAAAATATTCCCAACATGCAAGGAAGGATTGCACAATTTTGGAGGGAACTGGACAACCTGCCGGCACATGTAACGAACAGTCAATGAGGGAGAGCTTTCGCACTATTTCTTGACTGAGAGGCCCTGACTAACTAGCCATATTTGCACAAATTTCAAGAGTAGTGATGCTGGCCTGCACTGCGCATTTCCAAAGGGCAGTGAAACTAGCTAGTTCTGTGCAATTCTTGAGAACAGTGCAGCTGGCCTAGTTTCACTCCACATTTCTGGAAGGCAATGTAGTTGGGTCAATTTCTGCACAATTCCTGAAGGCAGTACAACTAGCTGAAACTACGCAAATTTCCAGAGCAGTGTCGCTTGGCCTGGTCTACGCAATTTCTATAACAAGTCTGCTTGACTTGTTCTTTGCAATTTCTGAATGCAGGGTAGTTGCTAGGCTGCACTGCGTGTTTATGGAGAGGAAGACAAGATGCCCTCCATATTTGCGCAGTTTTGTCTGACAACCGATTGACCTGACGTGGACCAAGTGCTGGGTGTTCTTGTGGTTGACCGATGGGACAAGTGACTTGTCCACAAGCAGTAAAATGACAAATGAACTCAAATAAGCATAAGTACCTGATCAGTGTAGAATAACTGCATTGATTTCGAGGAGGGAGGCTCCAAACCAGGCGAAGGCAAGATTTTGGAGGGTGTTGTAGCTGATACAACAAATGGGTGCAATGGTTAACTTCTCTTTCAACTTCTCAAATGCCTCTTGGAACTTGTCTATCCAACAGAAGTTTGAATCCTTAGCCAATAGTGCAAACAAGCGTGAGGAAAACTTACTAAAATCCTTGATGAATCTTCTGTAATACCCAACTAGCCCAAGGAAACTTCTAACATCTCTTTGTTTATGATGAATAGGAACCTTCTCAATGATGGAAATTTTGTTGGGGTTAACCTGGATACCCTCCTTGGAGATGAAATGGCATAAGATAGTTCCTGTAGTTATCAAAAATTTACATTTCTTAGGACTCAATGAGAGGTTCATTTCAATGCATTTTCTCAAGACTTTACATAGATTAGAAAGGGATTCCTGAAAGTCACTCCCATAAGGGGTGAAATCATCCATGTATATCTCAACAGAATCATGCACAAGGTCAACAAATATGCTCAACACTGCTCTCTGGAAAGTAGCAGGAGCATTACACAAACCGAATGGAAGGATCCTATAGGCAAAGGTTTCCCATGGGAAATTGAATGTTGCCTTGTCTTGTTCCTCAGGGCTAGTTTGAATCCAGTTATATCCACTAAATCCATCTATGAAGGAAAATAATTTCTTCCTAGTAAGCCCATCTAAGACTTGTTCAATGAAAGGCAGTGGGAAATGGTCCTTTATTGTAGCCTTGTTAAGCTCTTGGTAATAAACCCAGATCCTCCACTTCCCATTTTTATTTGTAACTATGATAAGAGGGGACACTCACTACCTAAAATAGGGTATATGAACCCTGCTTCCAACAACTTTTGTAATTCCTCTTTCACAATATCTTTAAGAGTTGGATTCATCCTCCTCTAGGGTTGGTGCATAAGCCTGCATCCCTCCTTGATGTAGATGTGATGAGTACAAACTAAGGGATGCACCCCTTTCATTTCTTTATAGTCCCATGTAAAAGCATCCAAATGTTGCCTCAACACAGTGCATAATTTCTTTTCTTGTTCAACCGAGAGGGAGGGGTTAATATTTAGAGTCCTTGATGGGTTGATTTCTACAACCTTTGCATGTTATATGCTAGAATCAACAGAGCATAAATCAATACATGGATTACTTTGAGGTTTCTCTAGGGATTCTTCCATCAGTTCATCAACTGGCATGGTGGTAGGGGGTTGGTTCTATAGGAAGTGGTCAATAAGGTCATCTTCATCTAGCTTCCTATTTCCTACAATGGTGTCTAATGTGAAAAATAGGTAGAGGGATGATTGATAAATATCTTCTTCCTCCTCCTCCTCTACCCATAGGGGTAAATCATGCTCAACATATGGTTGAGCAGGGGGATATAACACAAGTTGTTTGGAGAGATGCCCATTCTTGATGGTCATATTCCCAGCTCTGCAACTAATGTAAGCATATGCAATGGCTAACCAAGGTCTCCCTAATATGAGAGGATAACCATTGAACTTGGTTTTGGGATGGAGGACAAGGAAATTTGTGGGATACTCCCAAGAGTTGATAGAGACCATCACATCCTCAATAACTCCTTCAGGGGCTATTGTGGATCTATCTACAAGTTGCAATACTGTAGTGGTCTTTCTCAAGTCTCCTTGGAGGTTGAGTTTTTCCATGGTTTCCTTGGTCATAACATTGATTGTAGCCCCAAGATCAATCAAAGTATTAGGGACCACAATAGTATTGATGTGCACATCCACTACTAGGCTACCTGGGTCTAGATATTTTGGAGAGATCACCTTCCCAAGCATCAAATCAGACAGTTTCCAGACAACATTGATAGTGGGGGCATCTCTTATTTTTCTCCTAGGCCTCTTGAAGCATTCTTCCCTGATAAGCTTGTTATAGATAGGGAAATCCTTGATGGCCTAGAGCAATGGTATTTTGACACACAAATTCTTCAATTCTCCCAGAAGTTTAGTCTGTTATGGGGTGTGTTGTTTAGGTTGGATCAACCTTTTAGGGTGAGGAGGTGCATTGGCTTCAGGAGTATTATCCTCCGTCTCTTCTTAAAGATTTTTCAGGTGGAGAAGGTGGGTGAGCTTCTGGGAGAAATTTCCTAAACTAAATGTTGATTTCCTAGAACTCCACAGCATAAGCAGGATAGGTTACTTTCCCACTCTAAACCTGTTGTGCTTGCTTATTATTTGCGTTTGGATTGGGTTGGGCAGGCATTTGAAATTGTTTAGGTGGGTTGTTGTGAGGTACATGTGGTCAAAGTGGAGGAAAAAGCATCAGGGCATGAGGTTGGGCTGCCTATGACCTCCATCCTTGTGAAGGGTTACCCCATTGAGGAGGTTGATGTGGATATGGATGGAAAGGAGGGTTTATAGGTTGAGGAGGATATTGAGGAGTATAGGACCAGGGAGAGGTCATGGACCATGATGGACGAGTTGAATAATTCCAAGGCTATAAAGGTGTTTTATGATTTTTATTGTAAGAAGGATATTGTGCACCTTGCATGCCTTGTTGATATGGATGAGGGCCTTGGGGCCTCCTTTGGTTAATGAAATAGAGTTGTTCCAAACCATTTTATGCCCTCTGGTATATAACTTTTAGGCCTGACAGAGAAGGAAATTTTTCTATTGCATGGTTTTACTTGTAGACAGAGCAGACTTCTATGGAGTTTAGTGGGCATTCATTCTTGTGATGCCTCTTGGTGCATCTAGGGAAAAATACAACCAATGCCCTGTTTGCCTCTTCTTGCTTCCTTTTAATCTGCATAGTGTCCATATGTAGGGAAAAAGTATGCAACATTTCACTCTTGAAATTCTCCAACATGTTGCCTATCTCATGTTTGATGGTTGAGGTTTAGGTAGAGGAGTTAGTCAAGCCCTAGTTGTACCTTCCTCTTTTCCTAGCATCCCTAGAATGATTTTTTAACACTGTCTTGATGTCATCATAGGTCAGCTGGTAATTGTCTCCTCGAGGGAATATGTTTAGGGTCTCCATTACATCCTCTCTGATCCCTTGGATAAGTACTAACTTGAGTGACTCAAGGTCCAAGTTAAAGTTATCCCTCATATAGCTGAGTTGGAATCCTTCCTCGTAGCCTTCTAAGGATTCATCTAGTCCTAGTGTCATCCTAAATATTTCCTATATTTTCTCTTTAGACCTACAATAATCCTTGTACTTCTCATTGAAAGCTTGTTGCTTTTGGGCCCATGTGGTGATACTACCTCCAGCTAAACCCATAAACCAACGTAAGGCTGCATCCTTGAGGGTAGATGGGAAGAGCTTCAACTTATGTTCATCAGAAGTATAGTCATAGGTCTTGCAAACTCAAACATGAATGTGTCAAGATCCTCAGAGGCTAGGCCATGGAAGTGTGGAAGGGAAGTAGGGCTGGTATTCTTCATCTTGGCTTCTCCATTAGTTTCTTTGATGGGAAAGAACTCTTGTTGTCTATTTCCAGCCATGTTTTGAACAGGTGATATAGGCTCTTCCTCTCTTATGGGTTCTTCAAAAATCTCAGGTTGCTCACCTAGAGGGTTATCTAACTCCCCTATGGTCAGAGAGGGGATTTCACAGTTACCAAAGAAGAACAATGGTTGACTGCTTGAAGGGGTGGGGGATTTTGGTAGGAATTTCCCTTGATTGTTCCTATTCCTACGAGGCATGGAAGAAATAACTAGTTTTTTTTTTTTTTTTTTTTTTTTTAAAATCAATAATTCTGATGCAAAACATAAAAAGACAAACAACTCCTAAGTAGAAACAACACCTACTTAGACACCTCCCTGATAACATCGCCAAAAAGTGATAAGCCCTGGTATCTCACAAAGAATGTTGAGACTCCTAGGGTTACCACTTTCATTATCAATCCAATATTCATACAAACTTAGAGGTGACAATGTTATAGGAACAATAGGTCAAGCTCTACTTATGTCCCTTTAGTCATTGAATCAGATCAAGGCATACAAAGACCACTCCTTCAACTAGCTTGCAAAGAAAACTTTCATGAAGAGACAAGAATCTACTCTAAATACATTATCCTATTTGCAGAAGCGAAAGTATCATTCATCAAATGTAAAGACTAAATACCATTGCATGAAGGAAAGGATTGCACTAATTTCATAAATGAATCAGCAAATGCAATGACTAATTACAATTGAAGGAAGTGAAGATACATGCTAATTGCAGAAACCAACCATGCTATTCTACTTGCAATAATCAAATCAACATTCTATTTGCAACATGTAAATCATAACTCTACTAAAATTTAATTTGTGCTTGCAGTGAAGGAGGAATGGGGTTGGAGTAGTCTTTGATCCTCCCCAACCATGGATTTAAGGCCTACAGGTCATCATTCAATCCAAAATGCAAAGATCAAGGTTTTGAGGAAAATCTGGCTAAGTTTAGACAGTTCTATAGGATACTCAAGACTGCTATAGGATTGCCTTGTTTTGCTACATGATTAGATCTGAGAGCATCCAAAGGGTAGAAAAGGTGGATGGAGGTGTATGGAGGATATGTGAAGACTTTTTCCAAGCTTAGCACCCTTAAGAGGCTCATCTTGCACAAAAGTACATGCCCATGGTGTCCTCCAATGACCTTGAAAAGATGATATCGATGGTAGAGTTTAGGAACAATATGAGGGATCAAGGGAGAGAAGGGAAATGAAAAAGTGGATGTAGGATGAAATATGCCAGTCGTTGGAAATCACTGATAGTTCGTGAAACCCAGTGGTCAAGTTGCAACAAAAACAAATCAAGATGGAAAGGATGATTTGATTTTTATAAGAACTATTATAACCTACAACATGCATCTAATCCTTATGTAGGGACATGGTTGTATCTTCTATAATGCAGAAATAAAGTATACAAGAAACCATGAACCAAATCCTAACAACTTTCAAAGTAAAGCAAACATGTATTTTTGGCTTGTTGTTGTAGGTTTTGCAACCACACTTCCAAAAGGAGAGGTGGTACTCAGGCCTGCAACCACAAATTTTGTAATTTAACTTATGCTAAAACAAAAAAAAGAAATACTACTATCCAAGTGATAAAATAAAATACATGAGAGAGACTAGAGCCTCTGGGTTGGGCCCTAACCCAAGGGTCTCAACCCTCTAAAGTTAACTAAGTTATAAACCAACAATAAACCTTTCATTAACTAGAAAATAGAGTTCAGATACATCACATCAAAATGGAAATAATAGTCTTGAGAACTTGGCTCTTAATAGCTCTTCCTAGCTCTCCAAAGTTCAAATCCTAATGAGCTCTTGGGCTCGTTTACTTATACAAAAGATGATTGAGGGAAACTCCCTTGAAAGGAGGACTACTTCCCTCCAAAACCTCAAAATTAGTGGATCTAGTCCCCTTAGGTCCTTGCATGCAATGGATTTCATCAACGTCTAGTGAACTTCGAGCTGTTGGTGAGGAATCTTGGGACTCAAGTCAATATGGAGACTTAATGTAGTGGATAAACCTCCTATATTATCTCTAGATGCCTCTAGCGCGGCCTTGCATAGTAAATGTCTCCAAAAATGCTTATTTTTCCTGCATATTAACCACATTAGGCCATGAAATATAACAAGCACCCTTTAGTCTTCCTACTAAGAACATTATGGCTAAGAAATGTAAATTAATGTGAGAAAAAGAGAATTTAAGGGCTAGAGGATAGCACAATAAGCCTCAAAATATACCTATCGATGGGACCCATCACTCTAATATGTTGGGGAATCTCGAATGCTAGAAATAATGCCTTCTTTCACAATAAATAATTCATTCCTAATTAGGTGGTTGCTAGAGTTGTTGATTTCACAATGCTCCCATTTGATGAAATTGTTCATTTGTCGTGAAACCTTATTGCTAAAGATGTTGACAAATTAAAACCTTGGGCATATTTTGTTGGTGCATCTACAAATGACAGAGATTGTGGAGGAGGTGTTGTTTTATGCCTTCGTGAAAATAAAATTTTCAAGCTATAGAGTGGCCTGGGAAGAGGAACTAATAACTACAGAGAACTACCCAGTCTTAAAATCCTTCTTCTTTCTGCTATTGAAAATAGAATGTCATACTTTATAGATTTTTGGAGATTCAGTGATCATTATAAAATGATTTAATGAGATACAAAGTAGCCACATGCATGCACTGATTCTAATTGATTTGAATGCTTAATGTTTTCTCTTTACATGTTTAGCTTGTTTGCTGACATTGTAAGAACAATGTTGTTTGAAGGTGGGAACAATATTACTCTTAGAATTGCTTACATGAACCCTCAAAATTTCCTTGAGTTAAAGATTGAAGCTTGTGACAATAGGGTACATTTTGTTTTGCTATCCCAGTAACAAGTTTCTTGTAGGTTTTATTTTGTAGTTTGCTTTCTTTCATTTCCCACAACATTGTCACTCACTACAAGAATTCATTGGAGGGCAATGAAACCTTATTAATCTATTCACTATAAATTGCATGAAAATCCAAGCATGAGAGATTGTGATCTAAAATGTAACACCCCCTCCTAAGTCTACCCAAAGTAACTATGTTAACTGGGGTAAACATGAGGAGAGATGCTACTGCAATCAGATTCAACCTCCTATGTCACCTTAAGGAAGTGGAATCAACAGAACATCACATATAGTCATCCAACACCATCAACAAAACCCTCAGGAGACAAGTCAGCCACTTAGACAACCTGTCCCTAGGTCCCACTGCTATTCTATAGCTCTTAGGCCATAGTCACTCTCTTGTTATGGGTAAGGAAGTGGCCAACAACCCAAAGTCGTTCTTAGAGGCCTTCCTGTTAGCGACTATGGACCAAAATTACTAGTTCTGTGCCAGTGACCCCGAGATTTAAGCCACTTTTCTAGCCCATAATCCTGGCCTCTGCCCAGAACTTATTGTAACTTTTAGAATTCACTAAAAACGTGATAACAAAGCCGATCAATAAACAAATTACAATCAGGACTAGGCCTGAGTATCCCCAGCTGGGACTAACATTCTATCAAACACTTGGCACCAATGCAACCTACAGATCTAGGATACAAGATAGAGCATAAAGGGCTGAAACAACTTATGAAACATAATCAGAAGGATCACCCCCTTCTCCATTGAGCTACTACATCATCAATTAGGCCTTGCATCCATCCATTTAACAATTACAAGTAAGTATATGAAATAACCATGACATAAACCAATCATTCAACCATGCTTATAACCAACATAAAACCATATAAATATCAAAGATATGACAACCATTAAATCCACATATAAATCAGTGCAAAAGTGAGAGAAATTAATTTTTATTAATCATAGGCAAATCCGACTAGGTTCAGGACTTCCACTTATCACCCGACCATAGACATGGCTAAACCAAATCTCTCATTCAACCAGTCACCCTCATGCCATATTCCAAGCATGAAAGTGGGATATCATAGAACAACCAATCCAAGAACAACCAAGGGAATCCAGAGGTTAAACCACCTCCACCCACATCAAACACTGATCACACCAAAACTAGTGCTCCGATCACAATCAAACAAAACTTGGAATGCCATCCAGAATCCATCGCTATCCTTGAGGAATTTTCCGTCTCCTTGTGTCTCAAGATGTACCGCAATCCAAACCAGATCACTAGGCCCTAAACCAAGATCAATGTCTCAGGCTTTACTACAATCCAAACCTGGATCACTAGGCCCTAAATTGAGACTTCTCCCTCAGGATTTACTGTGTATCCCCCCAAAACTAGTCAAGGGATTCCTAGGGGCCTTTAGGAAATGAACTTTTAGACCACCTCCGCCGCGTATTTGAAATACATCCGGCAAACAAAAGCTCAAAAACCAAAATAAACATCCCAACATCATGGCATCTGGAAAAAGATTAGGCTAGGTTGAAATCCACTGTCATAACCGGCAAAACCATGCCACTGACAATAGGAGAACCATACACCAACATGCAAAGCGTGCATATCCAAACCAGCTAGGAAATCACACATGCAAAATGTTACATGCAAGTATTCATGTTGAAGCTTTTTTATCCTGCTTTCCTTTCCTTGATCCTTGCTTTCCTTTCCTTGCTCCAAACTAGAATGCTCCAAGAAAAAATCTAAGTGACCAAGAGTGAGAGAGAGAGAGAATAATGAGAGAGCTCCAAACTTGAATTGACAAAATCCATGAACTGGTCCTCAAAAGCCTTTTTATGAATGAGGCCTTTATTTTCTCCATTATTTTCCTTCAGTTTCCTCCTCACACGCAACTTGTGACCTTTCACCTTACTTTTCTCATAATTTCCTTTATTTTCATAAATAAATGTGCCAAAAATGTCTTTTTGCCTTTTAATGTCGTCGCCTTAGCCTGTTCCAAAGTTCCTTAGCCAAAACACACATCTAATGATGCCCTATTGGGCATGGAATCCCCCCAATGCATGTTTTGGGGCTCAAAGCCCAAGTTTTGACTTAATATTGTTGTAAAGTCGCTGTGAATTGTGGGTGTGGAGTACGTAATGGATGATAGAGTCATAGGGTTGTCACCCTAGTCTTGTAATTTAATGTCGGCCTACCCATGGTCCGTGGACTATGGGATTGTATAAATAGAGTGAGGCTCTAAGGAGATATGCATAGAGTATAATAGAGATGGGCATGAAAGGTCTTAGTGATTAAGTCGAAGTGCGAAGTGTGTCTTGGGTTGTAGAGTAGGAGAAGGCTTTGCAGCTGAGTGCGCAGGGCGGAGTCGAGTCTGTAAACAAAGAAGATATTAATAAAGGGAAGTTTTATATAAAGTCTGTGTATCTGTTCTTGGGTTGTTACATGTTTGATATAAATTGCAAATATACTGTTTATTTACTGCGCGCACCTATATGAATGGTTTATATTGTTAAGTATAACTGAAAGCCTACAAATAAGCTAAGTTAATCAACTAACAATGGATTACTAGTAAGGAATTGGGTAATAACAATGTTCGGTCCCTGAGTAGGGTTGCGCGAAGGCAGTAGTTTGGAATGCGAGGTATTGGAAAGCGCACATAGCGACATGCACGCTGGGTCGATCCACAGACCACTTGAACCCATCAGACATCTCGAGGGTGCAGAAGGCTGGTTCTAGCACCCTCCCATACTACTTTGTGTGAGACCTCAGTCTGCGCTCCGTGGACTGTTGCCAAAAGGGCCAGTAGTACCGAGATTTGTTTGGCTAAATCAGCTCTGAACCTAGGTCAGGCCCCAATAAGCCAACAAATGGTTTTGTTGCCAGGACCAAGATCTGCATAAGAGATGTCTGATGTCGTGTCACTGGAAACCAACAAAGAAATAAATTAAAAAGTGGCTGGATAGAAAGATTCACGAGTTCGCAATGCAGGAAAATAGGGATCCGTGAGTATCGAAGGAATAGTGGTTAGAGTGCTACTTATATACGAAAATCCATGAAATTTTCTTTGCATCCTTCCCCTCTGAGTTGTACGAGTGAATTGCGAAGCTAACAGACAATCAGGGAAGGTGTAGGCTCGACAAACCAATTGTGTGGACTCTAGAGATGGTGCGCAGACTAGAAGCATCGGAAGATAAGATCGTGCACACTGTGGACCATTGGCTCAATCAAATTATAGGAGGGTTTATCATCGAGTTTGCGGTAGATACAACAGTCAGCTACAGTGAGGTGGAATGATGCTTCCTCAAAGGACCGCAAGTGGGAGGATCTACAGAAACAGAAGTAGCAAAGAATTAGAGACTAGTCCCTTGATTTCACCTCTGTGAGAAAGCAAGGAAGAGCTCGCGAAAGTTTCACTGAGAAGCGTAATCAATCTGATAAGGCAAAAAATTCCGTGCATACCACCCCCACCTATGCCACCACCAGTTTCACTATCGTCACCTCCATCTTCACCCACACCACCTTCGCCACAACCACAGTTCAATATGGCGAGCACAATAAAGTTGTTGGTATTCAAAGGAGTAGGGAACGAAGATCTAGACAACTTTTGGTTCGTAGTAAAGGCTGTATGGGAAGGGTATGATTCGAGAAGCCAACATGACCTTAACGGAGGGGCAGCATTGCGTATAATTTGTAGCGTCACTAATGCCGCATCTAAGAACCGCGAGCTATCACAACAGAAGCTATCCACCCAAATCAAAGCCTTGGAGATTGCAATGAGACTGCATGAAACCCCAATACAAGATCCTAGTATGGGAGTCCAACAGATCCACGCGTAGTTGAAAACCCTATGTCTGGAGATGCAGAGTTTGAAACAGGACATGACAACTCGCCCAGAAGCACGCGAGGAAGTGTGGTGCATAAAGTCCAAATGCCAGGGACATGACAAGGACCATTGTCCAGTATTTGCGAACTACCTGGTGGGAGGAGGGTTAATGCCATTGAGACCAGAGGCACAAGCAAGAGCGAGCGCGACGCCTACATTATGGTGCGCAATTTGTCAAAGAGGAGGGAAGCATGCTACAGACAACGACCACCTATTACAAAAGTACAAGCAAATGTCTCAGCGGTTGTTCTGTAATTTCTGCAGATTAGTAGGCCATGATGAGCACACATGTAGAAGTTATGAACTGATGATGGATCAGACTCCTACCTATAGGGTGCAGACTGAAACGTGAGCCCTCGATCAAAATGTAGGGATGGCGCGCACTGGATTTCAGGGGTGCGGACGAGGTCGAGGTGGAATGGGACCAGGAAGAGGTCATGGACAACTAATTTGTCATAATTGTAGAGGGCCAGGGCATTATGCCTGTGATTGTACAAATCCGACAAGAGCATCATGTTTATATTGTACTCAGTTTGATCATGAGACAGAGGATTGCCCCACACTGATAGTGAGGTTGCACGATAAAGGAACACTCCAACTTCCCTCGACTCAGAACCTACAAATGATGAGGTCTGAGCCACGTGAAGAGGACCCAAATGTAAACATCGTGCTCCGAAGCGGCACATAAAGCCGCCGAGCAGAAGAAGGTCATAGAAGCAGCAGAAGCAGTGCAGGCAGCAGCGTCAGCAATCGCGAAGGCCGATGAGGGCCAAGCAACGTCCTCACAGGAGCAGGAGGCATAGGCAGCAATTTTTCCTGAGAGGTACAGGACAATGCGTGTAGCGACATGCGTGGAAGGTCTAACTGCGGGCAACTTGAACTCGTCAGACATCTCGAGGGTGCGAAAACTTGGTTTTAGCACCCTCCCATACTACTTCAGGTGAGACTTCAGTCCGCGCTCCGCAGACTATTGCCAAAAGGGCTAGTAGTACCGGGATTTGTTTGGCTAAATCAACTCTGAACCTGGGTTAGGCCCCATTAAGCCAACAAATGGTTTTGTTGCATGAAAAGTTTGGATGTCTTGAAGGGGAAATTGGCCTCTGCTCTAATCCTGGTCTTCCCAAAATGGGATGTGGATTTTCATGTCCATGTTGATGCATCGTGTATCGCGCTGGGAGAAGTGCTCACACAAGAGGGTGGGGAAGGCTTGGATCACCCTATCGCATTTGCAAGTTGCAGATTGTCCAAAGTCGAGAAGAACTATTCCACCACCGAGCGTGAAGAGTTGGAAATGGTGTATGCGCTCCAAAAATACCGCCACTATTTGCTAGGAGGACATTTCAAGATGTATACAAACCATTCCGTGCTGAAATACTTGGTCAATGAGCTTGTGTTGAGAGGGGGGGGGGGTGCATATGCAGGTGGCTCTTATTGTTCCAAGAATATGACTTTGAGGTTGTGGTAAAGCTGGGACGCCTGAACACAGGACCGAATCACTTGTCTCGTATTAAGATGGGTTAGGAACCCACTAATTTGGAGGAGGGACTACTTGATGCTCAACTTCTTGCTATGCACGTCGCAGATGGACACTTTGAAGATATAATCCACTTTCTTACCACGGGGACCGCGCTAAAGGAATACTTCGTCCAATAGAAGAAGGAATTGGTGGTGTGTGTGACGGATTTTTCTGTCATCACGGGGCACCTATATAAAATGGGCAATGATGAGATATTGCGAAGATACGTACCTGAATTTGAACGAAGTCTATGCAGGATGAGTGACCACCCAAAATATTCTCCCTCATAGGGTTGTGGTGGCCAAACCTACACCAGGATTCGAAAGCATACTGTAAGGCCTGCAATATATGTCAAAGGATTGGAAAACCATCACGGAGGGATGAGATGCCATTAAATCCACAAGTGACATTGCAATCGTTCGAAAAATGGGCAATCGACTTTGTGGGACCGATCAAACCTCAGGGAAAGAAGGGCGCGCGCTACAACATCACCACAACGAAGTACCTGATACGATGGGTGGAGGCACAGTCGGTCATATACTGCACGACTGCTATGACCGCAAAGTTTTTGTTTGACAACATGTTGACTTGATTTGGCTGTCCGAGAATCTTAATGAGTGATCGCGGAACACATTTCCTGAAAAAACCGTCAACGCGCCCACATAAGAGTTCTAGGTGTATCATCAAAAGAGCACACTGTATCACCCACAAGTCAATGGGACAGTAGAAGTGTTCAACAAAATACTGGAGACTGCGCTAACCAAAGTTTGCAACGTGCAACTAACCGACTGGGACCTACGCGTACCTGCAGTACTATGGGCTTATATGGCAACATGAAAGAAACTAATGGGACAAACACCCTTTCGATTAGTTTATGGTGTGGAAGCTGTGATGCCGATGGAATATATCATACCTAGTCTACGCGTAACAGCACTCACGGGGATGACAACTGCAAAGCTTTAGAATAAAGACTCGCACAATTGGAAGAACTTGAGGAGGAACAGTTCTTGGTTGGTTTTCATCAGTAGGTTCAAAAGCAACGTGAAAAGGCTTGGCACGATCGCCATATTAAGTTGCACACATTCAAAGTAAATGACTTAGTACTGCTATATGACAGTAAGTTTGAAAAACTTCTAGGAAAATTCAGATTGCATTGGCTGGGACCATACATGGTTAAGGAAGTCATAGACAGAGGCACGGTCCATCTAGTCAAACTAAATGGAGAACCCTTCCTAGGCAAAGTGAATGGTAGCCGCATGAAGCCTTACATGGGTGGGTTGACTATCTGACTAGTCGATAGAAGGATAGTATTCGCGCTATAGGGAGCCGGACAAAGGCGCGGGACTATAAACATATACTGGTACAGATGTATGGGAACAGTTCAGTCAGAGAGGTCTTGGAACAACGGATGCAGTAGGTTCAACAAGTAGTAGCTCAGTGCACTGCGGACATTAGTACCATTCGAGAATATTTGGAGGGACTTCGTGCCAAGATCGCTGCACCAACCTAGTGACTCGAGGGCGAGTCACGATGTTTGTGCTGGGGGCCTGTTGGGCATGGAATCCCCCCAAGGCATGTTTTGGGGCTCAAAACCCAAGTTTTGACCCAATATTGTTGTAAAGTCTCCATGAATTGCGAACGCAGAGTGCGAAATGGATGATAGAGTCATAGGGTTGTTTTCCCTAGTCTTGTAATGTAATGTTGGCCTACCCATGGTCCGTGGACCTTGGGATTGTATAAATAAAATGAGGCTCTAAGGAGATAAGCATGGAATAGAATAGAGATGGGCATGAAAGGTCTTAGTGATTAAGTCGAAGTGCGAAGTGTGTCTTGGGTTGTAGAGTACGATAAGGCTCTACAGCTGAGTGCATAGAGGCCTAGTAGAGTTCGCAACTGAGGAACCCTACAGCTGAGTGCGCAGGGCAGAGTCGAGTCTGTAAACAAAGAAGATATTAATAAAGAGACGTTTTATCTAAAGTCAGTGTATCTATTCTTGGGTTGTTACATGTTTGATATAAATTGCAAATATACTGTTTATTTACTGTGCGCACCTGTATGATGGTTTATATTGTTAAGTATAACTGAAAGCATACAAATAAGCTAAGTTAATCAACTAACAATGGATTACTAGTAAGGACTTGGCTAATAAAAACGTTCGGCCCTTGAGTAGGGCTACGTAAAGGCAGTAGTTTGGATTGCGAGGTACGGGAAAGCGTGCATAGCGACGTGCGCACAGGGTCAATACGCGGACCACTTGAACCCATCAAACATCTCCAGGGTGCGGAAACCTGGTTCTAGCACTCTCCCATACTACTTCGGGTGAGACCTCAATCCACGCTCTGCGGATTGTTTCCGAAAGGGGCAGTAGTACCGGGATTAGTTTGGCTAAATCAACTCTGAACCTGGGTCAGGCCCCAATAAGCCAACATGTCCATTAGGATATATTTTCCCAACATTTAGCTTGGAATATGTGTCCCTTAACCGTGGTCTTATTTTGACTTTATTAACTTTTATTACATGAACTTTTCATGAGGGATTTCACAGAACCCTCCCCCTTTGGGAACACTATCCTCGGTGTTAAACCACACCAAGACCTTAGCAAAACCATTGAAAATTAAACATACTGCCTATGCCACTTTATAACTTAGCTCTTTGAGTATTTACATTGAAGAACCTGCTCAAAAGCAAAACATCATGACAACATACTGCATACTGGAGCTTTATAACACAACTCATTATGGTAATTACAATAACCACATATACACATATGCACAATTTCTAAACTAGAAAATAAAAGGATATGATGCTCGTATCAATCAACAAGGAAATCTAGAGGATCACACCTCCACCCTCAAAGTAATACCAGGATTCACCTCCTTCCCAGGAAGTCCAGAATCTACTGCCACAGTCAAAGTTGCATCCAATGTCCAACGCTATAATCCTGTGCCACTTGTACTCTCAATGAACAGTTACCGACTCATTGTTCTAGTGTGCACTCCCAATGTGCATCTGATTCCATCTGGCAATGCTAATGACCAAAACCAATATATCCGTGACCTTCAGGGCAAATTTTAAGAAACCCCCTAAATTTATATGTATAATAAATGGGCGAATCCCCATGATATATAGGAAAAATGGAAGGCGATTTTATCAATAATATATATATATATAAATATGGTGAATCTTTCACTGAATAAAGTTTTAGTGAATCTTTCACTAAGTTATAAAACATTGTGAAGTCTTGGCAATTTTTTTGATAAAGTATAAAACCATATATGATAATAGGAAAACATATTCATTAAACTATAATATACTAACTTACATGTTTGGAAAAAAAACATAATTTTTTCTTCCTAAGGTGGGCGAGTTGTTTCTTTCGAGTTAATTATAGTAAACATGATATCAAATGTGTTTATATAGGCTCGAGATTTGAACGTCGGCGTTAACTGTAATAGTAATAGATCTAAACATGGGTCTCAATCACAAGATATTTTTGAAATTTGATCTCACCCATCATCATACCCATAATATTTGTGTTTTGGGTAATTCTCCACAACATTTTCTAAAATAAAATTAAACAAGTATTTTTTTACTGTGAATATTTGACTCTTCTGAAATGTGCTTACACATTGCACACATATTTGTTTACTGTGAATATTTGACTCTTCTGAAATGTGCTTACACGTTGCACACCTGCTGATAGATACCATTAAAAGTATGCCAGAGTTGGCAAATATTATAAAACACGGAAAATTTTGATTCGCAGTACAATGTTACATCCATAAAGAATATCTTTAATATTCATCAATAACACCCACATCACTAGAAAATGTGAAGGCAAATGGTATATAAATAAATTAGAAAACCACTCACAAAAAACCCTAATGATGGTCCACTATAATCTGAATTTTGCAACTTTATAGTTGTTCTCGATTACAAGTACTATATAACACAGTTAAATTAAATAAATGCTATCCTAAATATTAGCCAATGATGATGCTAATATGCTTCTTCAATGAGCTTTGAAAAATCTGAAGGTGAATTGTACACTATGTTTCCTGGTATACACACGTACCATAACCTGCAACACAAGAAAATGTCAATCAGTTCATTATATTGAAGTTCTTGCCAATGGAAATGACATATAATTCTTTACAAATGCAATGAAGCATGGCTTAAAAATGAAATATCCCAACGTAAGATCAATCCCAATGTAGGATCCCATTGAAAGTGAAGTGTTTTTTGTTTTTCAGCTTACAAATTGGAAGGTTCCCTGGTAATTGTCAGAGAATTGAACCTCGACTAGGAAGTGCCCTTACCAAGTTAAAATGAAAGTTCTCAATGTAAGTGAAGTGCTTGTTGTTTTTTAACTTACAAATTGGAAAAGTCCCTTGGCAATCTGGTTAAGTGAGGCTTATATAACCTCAATATTATTTACCTATCCTACCAGTCTAGTTTCCCCATCGGCAGACCAGTAGGGCAGAAAGCACTCCTTTGTAATACCTCTTTTGATTAATGATATTTCGAGCTTTAAACAAAAACGATAGAAAAATCTTAACATATCATGTCGAGATTTTGTTTGATTGATAGGTACAATTTTAATAGCGTCATGACAAAGGAGTTCAATAATCAATTATGATAATATCGAGGTACATAGAGGGCTTGGTGCTCTTCATTAAATGCTAGTTCCATACCCTCATACATGATAGAAGCCAATGGAATTGTTGCAATCCCCCTAATCCTAAAATCCTGAAAACTGTTAAGTATGTTGGAATTTAAGTGAGATTTAAAATTCTAATTTCTCCATATGAAATCCAATGAGGTCAAAACCACTCTCAAACATCATGATTCTATTAATGGTAATGTTAAAATTTTATTTATCTTTCATTTTCATCATTTTACTTTAATAATTTAACATTATCATTACATGCATAGCATTAGTAGAGCCCTAGGCTTCCACACTTATAACTTATTGTTTTCAAGAACGTATAATATATAATTGACAATTAAATTTAAAACATATGATATATCTAGAGAGAGGGGGGCAATAATGTAAAAATGTGAACAAAAAGAGAGAGGGGCAATAATGTAAAAATGTGAACAAAAAGAGAGAGATAATAAATATAAAAGTTAAAAGGAAATTGAAGAATAATTAATAATTGATATTAAAGAGAAAGTTAAGTAGGGCCAAACAAAATGGAAACAAACTAAAGAGATGAATTATTGGGATAGGTGATGGATAACAGAGTTCCATGACTGGTTTTGCCTATAACCATCTTCCCTATTGAAATTTTTATGATGTTTTTTGATTTCAAGAGCTTCTCAAATTATTCAAGGATTATGATAAGGAACAAATGTCATGGGACAAACTAAATTCAAAAACACAACTCTCTTCCAAAAATTCATTTTACAATAATATTTTTTATCGCAAGTACCAATAAGCATTACCTTTGTTCTAGCTTGGTCGTGACCTTAAAATTAGATTATTATTATTATAATATTAACTTTAAAAAGGCTCACAATGATCAATGGTCTTCTTAACTTTGTTGGTAAGAGAATCCCAAACATCCACCTTCAACCATTCACCATTCAAGCACAACATCCTTATAATATCCTATAGCTTGGTTAATTGTGCACCTCTACAATCATTCAACCATAATTCGTACCTCAAATAAAAATATGGTCCCCTGCAACCTCTCTAGTTGAGCCGAGAGGCTCATTCTATAGCCCAGTATGATGTGTAACTTTGTCCGTCCATCATGAAAGTTGAAATTTTTCTCATGTTGGCCCAAATAAATTTTTTAAAAGATTAAAAATAAAAAATATTAAATAAATATGCAAAACATTTAAATAATGTGGGCTCATAAGAAAATTTGCACGTGAAGAAATTGGATCCCTCTTGGCTCATATTAGGTTCATATTTAAGATGGATCTATGTTGGTTGTATAGCATTCTTACTCGCTGGCACACAACCTACAAGTAGCTTTAAACCTTCTCCACTGAGAGTAGAAAGGTTATTGAGCATAGAGGATTATAATACTTCGTGGCCTTTACAAAAAAAATTTCAATCCAGATTTGTTTTAATTAATTATATCATACTGATTTCTTTCATATGACCGACTAAGCAATTGGAAAATAAAGAAATGCAAAGTTGAAACTCAATTTGAAATATAAAACACTCTAGCAGTCACATTATTATAATCTTTGAATTTTTAGTATATGAGTATGATTTTATAAAAATACCATGTAATTTGTCCATAAAATGTCACACTTAACACTCGCTCGATGGCAACATGCATCTAATATTAATTTGACCTTATTCAACGCCTACCTTTTAGGGCCACATTCGTTTAATAGATAATACTAATAAAATTAATATAAGTTGACCTTATTCAACTCCTTGGGTTTTAGGGCCACGTTCATTCAATAGATAATACTAAGAAAAGTAATATATTATGAGTGCGCTTCAAATCTATAATTCATTCCTGCAACATTATGGTTGCAGATAGTTGTTCTGCACCATCCACTCAAAACACCAATCGTTTAGAACATTACATTTTTCAATGTCTAGTAACCCCATCCAAATGTAGCAGATCCATACACTTGTAGTTGCACCTTACTGAACCTCTAGTAATCTGACATTGATACACCTTGATATTCCCATTCATTTGTCCACTCTCCTTTTTCTCATAGAGATTAAAAAATAAAATATCCAATCAATTTGATTTATCAGAAATTAGGGAAAGTTAAACAACTCCATCCACCAAACTTTGAATTTTGTTGTTATTTGTACAACAACAGTGAGGTAAACCACATAGCCCTCCCTTTTGAAGATGAAAATTGCATACATTTAATTGGATAAATGTTTGAATGTGAGAATTTGAGATCTTACCAACATACATGAGGGGACCGGTGGGGCTTGTGAGGCTTTCCAAAATTTGGGCTTTGTATTTATAGACATAGTTAATAATTTTCTAAACAGACATGTTGGAAGTGGAATCATTATAGAGACGGTAGTAATTCACATCAACTACAGTGGTTGTTAAGCCATTATTGTTAAATTTTCCATATTGTCAAGATGTTTCTTTGAAACTATGAAAATGGGCCAGGGAGGTGTGAAAATTGTCAAATTTGATGGGTGACTATGTTTTGAAATTCCAATCTTGCTTCCCTCCTATGCCATTATCTCCAATCACAATTTTCATCTTGAATGTTGCGGAATTGCCATCATTCCATCCAGGCTCACCTTGGAAGTTTGGACTGGACAATCTATTGATCTTGGGATTGAGCCTGATACTGTTCGTGTTCTTGTTAAAACACAAGAAAATACATATGATGCATAATAATGGGAAACATAAGACAATACATATTTTAGGTGGAAATTTGTGGTATTTTAGAGTTTTATATGTGTTTATTGTGAAATGTTGGATAAAGAAAAGTATGAAGAATGTAGTTCTATTATGGATAGGAATTCCATATGGTCATGCCATTTATGGAAGTAACTATTTAAATATATATGATGAAGAATCTAAATATCACATACATAGTTATATAATGTAATATGGCCTGGTGTATACTTGGGGATTAAGTGGAATACAAATTCATCATATCAATATGGTTAAGAGTCGGATGCTCGATTGTTCTATTGGCCTTGCTTCTTAATCACAATTTAAATGCAATATGAATGACTTGACAAAGTTTGAATGTTATGGTGTTCTGAGAATAATGACTTCTGGTATTAATGCTTTAGGCATGTATACAGACAGGTGGTTAAGAAAATGTCTATGTTGTGGAACTAGAAAACAAATAAAAGTTTTTGATTAACCTTAACATGTTGAATTGTACATATAATCTTTGAACTTAGAAGTCAAAGTCTATATGTAATAGGAAATGCAAAGGTGCAATGGGATGGGATAGTTACATCATACATGGCTTTGAACATATCAAATTGAAGATATGTTGAGGACTATGTTGCATACCATGAATTTGTATGGGTAGGAGTAAGAGAATTTTGCTTCAATTTACACTGCTCCACAAACCCATCCAATCATAGCATAATTTCAGTCATTTGTTTCTCCAAAATATGGTTATGAATTAGATTAAGCATCCAAGGTTTCTGATTTTCCAAGACTTGAGTTTGCCTTTCTCATACTTACACTTTCTTAAGAGGCAGTACCACTATAGGCTCTGGTGTGGGTGGGATTCTTCTTACAACAGTCATTTTGTTTTTCAAACAAAAGGACTAAGATGATAGCCATGCCTACAAGAGGACATCTTTGAGGTAAAAAATATGTCAATGTATCATCAGTGAGAAATTATGTTTGTTCCAAACAAGGCAACATCCTTGTCAATGATACAGTGATATGAAAGATAAAGACAGATCCTTTAAAAGGGAAAAATGGTGGTTGTTACCATCTCACATGAAAATTCATGAATTTGTGTGTCAAGGAACTTGGATCATTGCTTTATAACTTGGCATCAATGAGATTGTTTACTCTTGGCTCCTTAAGATTAAAAAAGAAGAAACATGCACGGTCAGGACTCAGGAGTTAGGACCTCAGAATAATTCAAAAAAATGAAGCATGCCCTGCCAGGATCATTGGAGATGATTCTTTATCAGGATGCTGATAGGTTCACTGAAATATTCAAACTCAGGCTGACCATTCATCACATGTTCTGAGCATATCCCTTTTCTAGTTGCTGGTGTAAAATGTAGTAGCATGGCAGCACCATACCAACATGTCTTCACTGCACAGGTTTGCAGTATTTTCCAGAGTAGCCACAACCCCAGTATGATTTGATGTACAACAAGCCTTGGGTCTGAAATAAAGGTCGTTAAAGCAACAAGTTCAGGAGAATTTGGGCTTGAGCAGTGTCAACCATGGTCTTTCACCTTCAAGGAGCTCTATACAGACATCTCAACTTCATTCTAATTGTGATGAGAATCAACCACCAATGCTTCAGTGGAATGATAACAGTTTGGTGAAGCATGGGGGAGATCATCATCATGTGGGTGTTTTGGGGCAGAGTTTAGTGTTTTGTCAGTGAGGTAAACAGAGGTTTCAGGGCAGAATCAAGGTGAAGGAAGAGCAGGCTCAGAGAAGTATGACAAAGATCAATGGAAGTTTCGGTGAAGTTTCTCCTTCACTCAAGAGAAAACGGCCCCCCCAAGCTTGATATCCCAAAGTCTCCCAGAGAAGTCTTTATTGAAGGAAATGATTTCATTATTGCCTTCCAAACAATTAAAATTCCTCTGAATATCTCTACATCTATTTTAATCAAATCTTCTATTATTGTTGGGGCTATTGGTGACCGTTATTTTTCCCCATAGATCTTCATTGTGTAGCACCATCCATAGGTTTTATGCTGCTAGTGCCATTATGAACAAGTGAATGCTCTTTTTCTCTTTTTCCTGTCCAAAGGAAACTTTTGTGTCTTCTCTAGGATTTTGTTGACGGTGCTGGACCCGCCAACATGTAAGGGGATCTCCCCGATAAGAAGTCCCAATCAGACCTCAGACCGTTTGGTGTAGGAGTCCCAACAATGGTCTGTAAGGTAATTCCTTGATCGCAATGTCGCATAGAGGCAAGTAAGATAACTCTGTCAGTAGCAAGGGTGTCACCGCTGTAGTGAGTCAAGGAAGGTGTATGATAGGTTCTAACACAGGTGGGTTGAGATGAGGGTGAAGATGAGTTCCGGGTTGAAAGGGATTAGTCCCAAATTGGCTAGGAACACACAACACACAGGACATACACAAATTCTGGCGGAGTAGTCCACTCAGATGTGGTAGTCACAACATACAAGGTAATATAACACGTACATCACTCACGGATCAGTTCGAACGAGTGCAACAGTTGTTACAACAAGGTTCATGTGAAAGGAAGGTGTGATGTCTGGCAGAATAGTTGACACGGACGAGACAACATTAGCAGCATATACAACACATTTCCATTAAAAGATTATGCATTACAACAAATGAATCAGTTCAGATGTAGAACACAAGTTAAAGCAACATGCATTACAAGTGTTAAAGATCAGTCTTACAACAGATACAATACATGTGTGAAAACGTGTTGGCCCCTATTATGTAAAGAAGTGTAAGTTCCAATCATACAATACATCCATGTAAACCCGCTAGCCCCAAGAGTGGAATGTTACAACCACATCCGCCTGCTCCTCCAAAGAGATGAACTAGCTTTGTGCAATAGAGAAGCCAAGGCGCGTTACAATATTGTCCAAGCTCTTTCCAAGATAGTCTTATCAGAAGTTTGGCTGACCAAAAGCCCTTACAATGAGTTATGAGGGACTATTTATAGGAAAGGGTGGGGTGACCCTTGACATTCCCCTTTATGATAGTTCAACTACCCTCATTACTTTTCACCTACTCTATGACTGTTACATCCAACTATTGACACTTGACATAACTTAACATTACAATGCACATGTACTTATGTGAGACAACAAGGTTTGAGCAAGCCATGCAAGACATCATTGACACTCAGTCCATTGTGATGAGATCCACTCTTTGACATGCTTGTGATGGCGAAGGTGGTGAGTTGATGCCAAGCTTGGTCGTCTGTGATGGTGTGCATGCACCTCATGGTGACATCTTGCTGAAGCGAACTCTTGCCTCCGTTGCAACTGTTGCATTGGTTCGACCCCTTCATCCAACTCACTTGCTATCATGCGCATGGTCTTCTTGGGTGTGGCTAAACTAGCAACACACTGATGCATAGTATCCGTGCCGATATTCAAGTGTGTGTTGGTGGTCATGCGCATCAACTTACCAAAGTACATGTTCAACTCCAATTGGACTTGCTTCTTGTCTTCACCTTGGTGAGTGTGCTGAATGGGTTGGGTTGCATGCATGTGCATAATAACATGCATGTTGTTGAATCCCTTGCATGCGATCAACAACACTGCTCACCATGTCTTCTCTTTGCCAGCTACTGGGATGAATCTTTAACTTGTACGGGTGCAGTTTCATCTGTGATTGCATGCTGTGCCCACTATTGTTCTTGTTCCTGCTACAACTCCCTTGTCCGTCTGCAGCCTCATGTTCTTCCTTGAGTTGTTGCTTCAGCACATGCAACTCATTTTTTGTTCCATTCCTTGTCTTCGCACGATCATCATGTAGCGTCGTCTCCTCATAGCCCGAGTCTCCAAAGTTGCTTTCATCATGTTGAGCTTGCAACTTTGTTCCACCCCTATGTTGTCAACAACCTTCCTCTTGCATTCATTGCATTCACTGCATTTTCCACATTCATTGTGTTTGTTGTATTCGCTGCATTTGGTATGTTACCTTCAGCTGCTATTCATGATGCTGCTTGCTGTGATGCTGTTGTTGTCATATCTTGATGTCCTTGTCTACGAACAACCTGATATCTTCGTGAGTAGGCAAGCTCATAGACATTTGATCGACTACATCTCCAGGTGTGCTCTGAACGGTGTCTTCGACTCTGCCCTCTAGAAACCATTGTACCTGCACTAGTGAGAGGCAGATGAACGCCTGTAGTACCTGGAGACATGGAAACACTCATGGCAAGAACTCTGTCAGTCGAAAACCAAAATGAACTTGAGAAATGACTTGCAACATAACTGTGTGACTGATCATGGAGGTTGCACAATTTCGACCAGGAGACTTGCCAAGACTGTGCAAGGCACGGTCTAGGATGCTGGGAGACTAATTAGCTATTGGAACTGCGTAATGGACAGTCCAGTCTGGATGCTAGCTGCTGGGATTCTGCAATGCACAATTCCAACTGGGAAGTACTGCAGGGCCAGGGACTGGTTTGTGCAATTTCCTGGGCCAACTAGTCACTGTCCTCTAGAAATGTGCAAAACAGTCCTGGAGGCCACTGTTGGGAAAAAATGCGCATTTCTAGAGAGGAAGGCAAAGCCTTCCTTCCTATTGTGGCCAGTAATAACCCCCCTTTTTGCCTTCCTTCCTATTGTGGCCAACGAAAACCCCCCTTTTTATTTAGTATTAGTAATAAAACTAAATAAATGGGAACCCTTCTAAAAAATAAAAAAACTAGAACTTATAGTTTCCTTCAAATAAAACACACTATCATAAACTTAGGAAAAACATCTGCTAAACCCAAAAACTTAAGTTTTATGATAAGTTTCAAATAAAATCGTTCTCTCAACGATACAACATTGGATCACAAAAAGAGTAATGGAGGACATCATATAAACAAACTTTTGAAATTGCAAAAATGCAACGATGCGAGATCGCGCGCCTAACAGACTCATCGCACATCACAACTTTCATGTGCTGCAAGCATCACCTAAGATAAAACATCCCAATCTTGTGATGTGCGATAAAGCATCTCGCAAATCGCATCTCGCGGTCGCATGGAGAAATAAATGATTGTTAACGAAAAGGTTTAGTGATATTGCAATCTACGATATTGCGAAGCAAATCATAAAATCGTGGTTCAATAAAGTATTTGTCGTAAACCGATACCGAGTTATGGGCATTAATGTCAACTTAGTGGTCTATTGATGGTCATTTATGAGAAAAGATTTTAGATTTGATCGAAAGGTTGTTTCACGTAGGGTGATATATTTGATATGATTTTGAAGTTAAGAGCTTTCTGGTCACCTTGTCACTTACCATTATTCTTTCCTTACTTGTAAACTTGCAGGAGCGGCAAGCATAATAATATACACAACAGTGTGCATAACGTAATGGGAAAGAAGGGAAAAGCTTCAATTGCTGAGAAAACGAAGATGACGCCCTTATTCACAAACACCACCTATACTAGAGAAGCCGACATATCAACTTGGGAAGGCATGTACAGTCTGCTGGAAGAACAAAACCCCAGAGTTGTGGAAGCTACAGTAACAACAGACGCACGCGGGTCATCTGAAACCTCACTTACTGAACTTGCATGCTCATTTCTACGCCGCATAGCAGAAAGGCCTAAGATACTTCCATATACAGACATGGTCAAGTGGGTATTGGACAGTGCTGATATAACTGACAGACAATTCAAGTCTCGGAGCCAGGAGCTCACTGGGTCATTTACCCCACAGGATTTAAGGCTTATGTATCATTTATTAGAGTCACAGGTAATCTACAACAAGCAGTTCGCGGAGAAGTTCGCCAAAGAAAACGAAGATTTGGCGGAATGCACCAAGAATTGGTTGGCAAAGGAGGAACCATTAAAAAAGGACAAAAATGGTATGTACAGTACTGGTTCCCTCTCCTCCCTGTATTGTTTTATTGCTGCTATGCTATGTAGGCTATTTGGAAGAAATGACATCAACAAGTTTTCATCCGAGTGGCTACCCTTATTAGATGCAGCCACTAATGCCCCTATTATGGACTGGGCCCAGATATTGTCTAATAATTTAGCCTCGACTATTTGGAACTACCGGTCTAAAAGAACTACCGCTCAAAAGATTTATCCTCCTTTCTTTTTAGCTACTTATGTTATGGATGCAATCTGTTTTGTTTCTAGATTTCCTTTAATGGGTTGGAAGTGGACTGTACAGAATCCCTTGCCCATTCACGTCTGTCATAAGGAATTGTGAGATTCCAAATTTATCCCATATTTTTACAGAATTTTTCATGGAGTTATGTTACCTCTTTACAGAATGTTGTATAATAAGGACACCCCAAGACTTTCCCCCGAAGCAGAAGTTTATATTCTCCCTATCGGGAGATGGTTTGGAGAAGAGTTTTTCACTTACATCAGAGTATTTGGAAGCATTGCTTCCTCACATGTGCTACCCTTGTACGTTCCTGATAAGTTATTGGCCCGTTAAATTGCCTACAAGACCTGTAGGGTTGGAGGAATGAGCAAAGAATTGAAAGATAATAAAAAGGCCATTTGGCTGTAATTTCCTGTGGCTTGTGGGGCCTTTTCACTATTTGATTTAGGCCATGCATTAAGAGAAGTATACAACATGCTGAGTCTACGACTGTTCAAGCTTCCAGGGAGACAATTCGATCCCTATGATGTAATTAAGAATTTTATTACGGTTGTCAAGGTAAAGGTATTCACCAAAGAAGATGATCTCTTTGATGATATCTTCCAGCAAAAGAGTACATTAAAAGACATTTTGCATATGGCTCAAATTCAATTTGGCCTAGCGGAATTCCAAGAATTCAAACTTTACAGAGAAAGGAGATTAGCAAACATCCCCTTGGATAAGTCGCGTCTAGAACCAATAAGGGAGCCAACTCCCAGCATCAGTTTAAGTGGAAGCTCAGGTACAGACAAGTCCAGATCTAAGTCTGGGAAAGAATCACCAGAACGCTCTAAACAATCTGAGAGTGACCATAATAGAAGCGAAGGGTCAGTCAGGGATACTGCCCAATCTAAAGAGAAGCCAGAGCAACAAGTTTTTTTGACACCACAGGTAAAGGTTCCCCCTCCCCTCATCCAGCCACCAAAGCTAGTGAGAACTGAGTTGGATAAAGAATGGGAAACATTTAATGAGTTGATTAATACTGAGGAGAAAAACAAGAAGACACATGAGAACACAGTGCAAACAATGACATATATGGTCATTGAAACAGTCAGCAATGCTCCAGAAACGGAGCATATTCCTATGACTCCATCATCTAAAATCATGCTAAAGATAGAGGAGATTCCTCCTGTAGATGTATTTTATAGTCCACAATACAAAGCAGTGGTAAGAAGACAAAGGAAGAAACAAAAATTAGATAGTGTGCTCTCACCTGAGGCAAAGCAGCTAGATGTCGTTTGGCGAGACCCTACCACTGACCCTACTGAAAATTTGACTAAGTTATCTCATATCGCAGGAGCCTATGCCTCTGCCACCATTGATAAAGTGTCCAAATTACAGTTATTACTTAAGGATAAAGAGGAACAAATCCTGGTTTTGCAACAATTGTTACAACAGGCTAGTGCCAACCGAGAAGCAGAGGAGAAATTATAAAAATTACAACAGGATTTTCAACAAATGCAGCTGGGGTATCAGAGAAATTTGGTTGAAAAAGAATATCAATTACAGGCTATGCTAGAATTGCATAGAGATGACCCCAAAATCACAGAGTTTGTCTCAGAAGCCCTTGCCTTAAATGACCAACTCTTGCACCAGCAAGAGGCACTCTGCCAAAGAATATGGCAATGGAGCTCCCATTGTGAGATGGGCGATAAAATTACAAGTCAAGTTGTCGATTTGCGACTCGATTATGATTTAATTGACAAAATAATTTCTGATTATTTGATTTGGCAGGAATCAGAGGAAGGGAAGAAAGTAGGCTTGTTCAAAATCAATGAAGCCCATAAAGAAATGCTATTCAATAAGTGGGATGCACAAATTAAAAAGGCAGAACAAGCAGCGACAACAGCGAACAATGTCATTGATTGTGTCAATGAAAATTTGCATAAAGCAAACCTGATATTAGAAACAGCTCCGAGATTTCTCCCAAAGGCACAACAACTGCCGACAAACTGGAGACAAAAGGCTGAAGAAAAGGCAGAGTCAATCAAGAAGTTAACCAAGTTGATTTGGGACAGTTACTGGCAGTACTTGGTTAAACCGCACCGTCAATGCATGACTCTAAAATGCCTTACAAATGTCGCTGAGAAAATAGTGCCAGCGCTTGCCGATTCTGTTTTCGCAAGACAACTAAAATCGGAGGTCGGCCAATCAACGCTCCTAAAGCCGATGTTGAGTGCTTGCGATCTTAGAGAACATATGCATAGATAGTTAATTTCCGGATACAATTTTAGTTTTATTTTTGATTTATTTTTGCCTTAGATGAGGACGGTCATTTAAACCTCCTCCTATATTTTTGTAATAAAGTATTTTTAGTCTTAGTTAGTAGTATTTTAACCCCTCTCATGAATTTAGAGAGGGGTCCAGAAATTTGTCAAAAACATTTCTTCAGAACATGCACTTTTGCACCCTCTGAGGAGGTTTTGATGAATGAATGGAACGAGGTTTATTGATATCTGTGTTTAATGTCTGCTACTGAAATGCATTTCTGTACTCTTAGTAGATCTTGAATTAAGAGAAGATAAATCTATATTGCTGAATCTCATGAGTAGGACTTGTTATCAATGGTACTTTTATCTCTTAATGATTTCTGCTTATGTGTCAAAGTAATATTTTATGTTCAGTTGTTTATATATGAAAGCTTGAATGTTTGAGTTATCACTTGGCACTTTTGTATGGTGATGACTATTATGTTTACGCTTAATGTATGAATATCTTATTATGCAATATGCTTCTCACAATTGTTTCGACTAATTTCTTATACGAAACAATTCATTTTTAATGAATTCTTTTCTTGTAGCAATCGATTGATCTTTATTACCGGTTGCTGTTAGAAATTATTTTAGATCACATAATTGGAAAGGATAAATCTCGGGTTAGTTTTAGAATTAGATATTTCCATTCAGTAGAGTAAAATTGCATATTTTAGATTAGATTTAAATTAAAATCATTTCAGTTAGAAATCTTTTAGAAAGGGAAACATTAATTCTGATCATCATCACATACAAATTGGGAAACTGGTCCCATTATCCCCAGTTGGACCACCATCCCAAACGAAAAAGGAGTTGCATTCAAGTTGTGGACTGGGTGGGTATCCCCCTTGTTGTAGACCTGATTTTTGGGGCTTCAACATATTTGGCGCTAGAAGGAGGGCCTGAACCTCCGAATGGCTAGTAAATCTAAATCTAAATACCATTCTGAGAGTAAATCGCCCTCGACATCTCCCCTGACTTCTCCATCGCATTCTGAATCTTTAAATCCTAAGCGAAAGGTTGAGAAAACAACAACCACAACCACAAACCTGAACATTTCAAATAGATCTACTATCGAACCTCTTGAAGTTGAGTCTTTGATCCATAAAATTCAAAGATTTTCCATATCACCGCAAAAGTCTAGAATATCTCAAGGTAGTGTGAATTCGCAATACAATCCTTCTCATCCTCTTACCAGACTACAGAGTGAAAAGTTTGGTATTGAACCAACTGAATTACCTCTACCTAAAAGGAAAAGAGCAAGGAAGTCACCTCAAGGGTCTGATAGTGAGACTCTTTCATCATCAACATCCATTCCAACCTCTCCATTGCAAAGTCAACCATCCACCCCTCCACTTCAAATTGTTATCCATCAGAGTACTGGAGCTTTAACATCCTCATCCCTACCACAAGCAACTTTGTCTACGCTCTCCTCTATTAGTAGTTCAACGATGGCTCAAAACCCATGGAACAATCTAGGGGTAGTCTCAATGCCTACGCCCTTGAGTCAATTGCCAACTCATCCTGAAAAATGGCTGCCCAAATTTAATCCTGAAGTAGGCATGTTAGAAGAAGAACACATAAACAACTTTATGCTATCAATAAATTTAAATGGAGTTACAAATGAGGATGCTGTTGTTAGACTTTTTCCTTATACTTTACAAGCAATAGCCGGATCCTGGTATTTTTCATTACCATCAGAGTCTATTACTAGTTGGGACATTTTTCAAGAGCAATTCTTGACTAAATTTAGTGATGATAGATCTACGGCAACATTGATCAACGATCTATCAAATCTTAAGACTGAATCAAGAGAACCTGAATCAAGAGAACCTATCAAAGATTTCAACTCGCGTTTCAACAAGTTTTTGAATAAGATTCCCACCGCTTCCAAGCCTAGCGAAGAAGTTCGAAGTGAATGGTACATATTTGCTTTACCATCGAACATAGCAATCTTTGTTGATAGGGCTAACAAGACAACACTAGCCGAAAACCTGAAGGAAGCAATAACAATAGAAAGACGTATCTTAGCTTTAGAAAAGAAAAGCGTTGTTGATGAAAGAAAATCTAAGAAGGTTACTTTTAAAGATGATCCTAAGAAAAGGAATTAAAGGACCCATTTGATTTAGAAGGATTACAAAAAGTTTTAAAAACAATGTCTAACGAAATGGTTGACATTAAAAGACAAGTAGCAGAGACTTCTTAGAAGAAACCCTACAAGCCTTATAGAAAAATCCTTCAACTGATTCAAAGCCTCCCAATGCTATAACAAATGCAGAATCTGAAGGAGAAGAAGAGAAAGTTTCTAATGAAGAACCTATTGATGAAGATGAAGTTGTAGAGCTACAGGGAATGTGGGACTTCATTCTTCTAGACGAAGAGGATCAAGAGGCATCACCAGTCAGTACCAGAAGTAGAAATCAACTTGATCCTCCACAACCTAGTTTTAAACAGAAGAGCACAAGCTCGACATCTAAGGATAAAGTTGCAGGTAAGAAATCATCACCAACAACGACTCAAACAAGCCCAGTCCAATCCGATTCAACAAATCCATCTAAAACACTGATTGTTTCTGATGAGATGGAGTATAATATTGTTGAAGATATGAATAAGACTAGGGATAACACTACTTTTCATGAACTGATCAAATTAAAACATCAACAGAAACTACTTTTGAAAGAGTTACATGCAATACATGTTGCACCTCTTCTTGCCGTTGTAATCTCGCAAGCTTCTCATGAAATGGGTAGACCTCCAAATAATGTGTCGAATAAATTTGACCCAAATGATATTGCTTTAATTGGAGGTAGGTCAAAATCCCATACCCCCATTCCTTCTTACTTACGAAATTTTCAATAAAAACTTGCATAATTGTTTGGTAGATTCAGGAGCTTCATCTAATATTTTGCCTAAAAGAATATGTGCAAAGTTAAACGTCCAACATCAAAAATCTGCAGTACGCATAGTTCAGCTGGACCGATCACAGGTTGAAATAATTGGTGAACTAAATCAAGTTACCATAAGGCTATCATCTTATCCAAAGGTATGTCAAGTCATTGATATTTTGGTTGCAGACATTCCTGAATTTTATGGTTTAATTCTTAGTAGGGATTAGTCTGAAAAGATTCATGGATATTTTGCAACTGATTGGTCACACATGTGGCTCCCTTACAATGGTAAACCAAATCAGATAAAGGTTGAGCAAGAAAGACACCAAAAATACATAGTGACGAAATTAGAAGGAGAAAATGAATCTATAGCATATAGCAACAATATAATTGGCAACTATTCTATTGACTCTTTCTTAGGAAATTTTAATGCTCATACTTCGCCTTTTTTGGAACATTCCGTTTTATCTCAAGTAGAAATTTTTTCTCAAACAGATAGTTCTAAATGCGTTAATTTTGTAAAGAGTCCTGTAAATATTTCTTTATTTTGGAAATTATTTTTTGACGGATCTAAGTCTAATGATGGAGCAGGAGCAGGATGTGTATTAATTAGTCCAGAAGGTAATAAAACTATGCTAACATGTAGACTTGAGTTTGATTGCACAAACAACGCTGCAGAATACGAAGCTCTAGTACAAGGGCTGTACAAGGCAATCAGACTAGACGTCAAGTATCTACAAGTCTTTAGAGATTATGAAATTGTTGTTAAACAAGTACGAAATACTATACATTGTCTATTAGGTCATTTAAAGCATTATCAATCTTTAGTGTAAGATCTAACTGAACATTTTATAGCATTCAATATTTCACCCATTCCCAGACTCCAAAATGCTAGTGCTGACCTCTTGGCCAATGTAGCTTCCAAGCTCATTCCCTCAGAAGACTATAGCCTGGACAGATTCTCATTGAATTGATCTTTAGGCCCTCCATCCCTGATAATGTTACCAACTGGAGAATTTTTAACGATGATCCTGATATTGTAAGTTTCCTGACATCAGAAGGATCTTAAACTAATCAGATAATTGATGAGGACCAAGATGACAAGCAGATACAACAAGAGAGCACTAATAATGCCATACCAAAATCTATAGTCAAGTTGGAAGACCTGTATGATTTGAAAGACTGATTTAAAAGGTCTACCAATTCAAAACTTCAGAGTTCAACTCTGAACTATGAATTAGTGAACCTAGGAATGGATACCAAGCCACAGAATATCAACCTAGGTCTTGGCCTAGCCCTAGAAGAAAAATTAGCCTTTATTCGACTCCTGAAATAGTACAAAAGTGTCTTTGCCTGGAATTACGATGACCTTACGACTTACGACACTTCAATAGTCCAGCATACTATCCCGATGATCGCTGATGAAAAACTTGTCCAGCAAAAGCTGAGGAAGATCCATCCTAATCTAGAAAGTCAGATTAAATCTGAGCTCAATAAATTATTGAAAGCCAAAATTATTTTTCCCGTTTGACATTCTAGATGGGTTTCCAATATGGTCCCAGTCAGAAAGAAAAACGTAGACATTCGAATTTGTATTGACTTTCGAAATCTTAACAAAGCTTGCCAAAAGGATAATTTTCCCCTGCCTCCTATGGAACAAATATTGCACGCAGTTGCAGGATCAAAATTAATGTCTTTTTAAGATGGTTTCTCCGGTTATAACCAAGTTTTGGTCCATCCCAAAGATCAGCTAAAAACCACATTCATAACCAAAACGGGTACTTATGCATATCAAAAGATGCCTTTTGGGCTGATTAACGCTGGCGCCACATTTCAAAGGGCCATGGCTATCGCATTTAAGGGATTAGTAAACAAATCAATGGTGATTTACTTGGATGACATAACAGTATATTCTAAAAAATATAGTAATCACCTCAGAGACTTAAAGCAGATCTTCCAACATTGTCAAAGGTATGGAATTTCACTTAATCCAAAAAAGTCATTTTTTTCATTAAGTGAAGGAAAACTTCTTGGATTTACAGTGTCAAAATCTGGAATCCATATTGATCCAGATAGAATTAAAGAAATTTCCAAAATATCCTTACCACATAATAAGAAAGCAATGCAATCCTTCCTTGGCCAAATTAATTTTGTTAAAAGATTTGTTCCAGACTTCTCAAGAATTGTGTCACCATTACAAGCAATGATCAAGAAAAATTCACTCTTTAAATGGGGCCAAGCAGAGTATGAAGCGTTCAATCTGATTAAGCAAGCAATTGTTAATGCCCCATCCCTAGCAACTCCAAATTTTTCTGATCCTTTCATTTTGTATACATTTTCCTCTGAGAAGTCATATGCTGCGATACTCATGCAAGCCAATCAAGACAAGGCCGAAGCCCCAATTTCCTTCTTTAGTTCCAATTTGCAAGGGGCTGAATTAAATTATTCTGACGTTGAGAAACAAGCTTACGTTGTTTTCAAAGGAATCAAATATTTTAGACCTTTTCTTCTTAAGACTCATACAAAGATAATAGTGCAAATTCCAGCGGTAAGAAATCTCTTAGTACAGAAAGACGTGGGTGAAAAGAGAGCAAATTAGGTCACTGTACTGCAAGAATACGACGCTAGATCAAACCAACACATATTATAAAAGGTCAAGGCTTTTGCAAGATGTTGGCTAGAGCATCGCTTATTTCGGAAATACCATCTCCTGATCAAGAGGTACAAATGTATGAGGTAAGCTGAAACGACATTGAATTGAGATATGTTGATATCGTGTTTTATTTACAAAATGGATATGCTCCTTCAAATCTGAATTATACCAAAAAAAGAGCTCTAAGATTGAAAGCCAAACAGTGTCAACTCATAAACGATGTGCCTTTTAGGATGAATTATGATTCTATTCTTCTTCGATGTCCTGAAAAATCTGAAGCTAAAAAAGTGTTGCAGGAACTCCATGATGGACCAGTAGGTGGACATTATGTGGGAGATGCAACAACACATAAAATTTTGCGCGCAAGATACTATTGGCCTACACTATTTAAAGATGGACATAGTTACATAAGGAAATGTCAAGTTTTTCAAACTGCTGCTGGAAGACAGAAACAACCATCATTACCATTGAAACCAATCAATATCGATCAACCATTTGATCAATGGGGATTGGATATAATAGGTGAGATCATTCCTCACTCTTCTAAACAACATAGGTACATCCTTACAACTACAGATTATTTTACTAAATGGGTAGAAGCAGTTCCTCTCAAGATGGCCAATGTTGAACATATCATCAATTTCATAGATCAGTTCATAATTACCATGTTTGGTTTACCCTCTGCTTTCATTTTTGACAATGCATCATATTTTTCCGGCAATGCTATGACTGAATTTGCACTTAAAAGAGGTTTTAAGCTTAAATATTCTGCCAATTATTACCCACAAGGGAATGGGTTGGCCGAATCAACAAATAAAAACTTATTCAGAATCATTAAGTGAATCATCGATCAAAATCATAAAAATTGGCACAAATCCTTGATGTATGCTCTTTGGGCAGACCAAGTAACTCAAAAGGCTTCCATTGGCACTTCTCCCTTTAATTTAGTTTATGGGAAAGAAGTAGTTCTCCCAATTCATCTAGCAATCCCTTCTTTAGCCTTAGTTCAATTTATTGACAAAACACCATCTTCATCTTTACAACTAAGACAATTGCAAATTCTTAAGCTAGAAGAACAACGAGAATAGGCTAAAATTACACATGCTCATCATCAAGCATTAGTAAAGGCTTCCTTTGATTCAAACATGGTATCTAAGAAAGATTTTCAAATTGGAGATTTAGTATTGAAATGGGATAAGGCTCACGAAGAAAAAGGCAAACATTCTAAATTCCAACGGATGTGGCTTGGACCATTTGTTGGAAATAATACTGAGAGGGGGGGTGAATCAGTATTATCAGAAAAACTTTTTCATTTTATGCTTAGAAACATATACGCTACTTCAGTTAAGTGAAACAGCGTGTACACGCTATTGTGTCTAAAGAAACCAGCGTATAACAAGAAAACTTATGATTCAGTAGCTTATCTTCAGTAAATGCATCAGGACATTATTAACCATGATAGTAAAACAGGTGCAGTATAACAGAACAGATCATCACACAGAAAACACACACATGAACACCATGATATAAGGTGGAAACCCAATGTGGGTGAAAACCACCTGCTGCAAGTCGTCTCTATCTTTCTTTAATATGAAACTTTAGTTTACAATCTTTTGTACTGGTGCAGCCTTATACCAGTACGCAGGCTACAACCTGTTGAAGGCTTCAACCTTCTCTCGTTCTCCAAACTTCCTTGGAAGGGAGCTCCAACCCCCTTTGCTCTTGTACTAGCTAAGATACTAGTACATAGGTGCTGGCCTACAATCTTCTTTCCTTCAGGTACCACTTTTCATACATTTTCAGACTGGATATTCCTGAAGCACAACATTACAATCTGAAGACCACAATTCATTCAACTTTCATAACAGATCATTAAAGCACAACACAACCAATACTAGCATCATCAATCTTTGAATCACTGAACCACTGAAACCCTGTCAACACCAGTCACCAGAACACAGAGCAGACTACAGAACTCTGCAATAGCAGTCAGACCCAACTGAAACCCCAAAAATCAAACTTCAAAAGATATACGCTACTTCAATGAGAGAAACCCGCGTATACACGCGCTTTTACCAAAGACAACCCGCGTACAGATCTAAAAATAAATTCTCTTAACTTGCAGCTGTACCAGACATCAGTTAGACCCATAACATAACATTGCGTCAGTATGCAGATCTAGAAATACGCATAATCAACCATATCATAATAGTGCATTTCAAACCATTAGATCCCGATCTGTCCTTAGATCTAGTCTTCCATCAACCGGTGTGATCTCTCCTTAGCTTAGATCAAGCAACCCAGAACCTGCATACCAGATCTCTTTCTTTTTCAGATATTCAAGACTTTTCAATTGTTTTTGCCTAATGATCTTCTTCTCCTTATATAGCCTTAGGCCTTGCTCAATACCAAGGGCCAAAACCATAGAAATCCAATACCATCAACTTCAAAACTAGGGATCAACACGTCTGTCGAGATACTTTGGTCCAAAGACATAGGCTCAAGTACCGAGGACTAACTACCACGGACCAAAGGGAAGCTTCTCGACATGTACGCCCTTTTCTGTTCATGAAGCTGCGTGCATACGCGACTTTGTATATATCGAACCTGCGTATCCGCAACTTAGTATATAGCGTACCTGCGTGTATACGCAACTTGGGCTTAATGAACCTGCGTATATGAAATTTCTCTTCATACTTGTAGTCTGGACTGAGATCTGTCATCAAAGAGAGTTTCCATCAAGGACAACACCTGTATCGTAGCGCCACACCTGTGCCAAAATGCCAACAATCTCCCCCTTTGGACTTGATGGCAACCCCAAGATCCTTAGAACCATTCTCCCCCTTTGTCATCAAGGGCAAAGGGCTGTGCTCCCCCTGAGTACATGCTGATATCTCTGCTTGGCTGTGCTGAAACATGCTCCCCCTGACTGTAGGCAATATCTGCAAAAGATGTTCTTCAAAAGAACCAAGACCTTCCTATCACCAAAAGACTCAATACATACATCCATACTCCAAGAGGGGATACATCAGAAAGTTACATATAACAACCAATTATATTACATCATTCATCCCAGGCATAGTGGGGAAACCAACATGGGCCGTTACATGACCTTGACACCATAAAAGAGATAAAAGAGATACATGACATAGAGACTACAAATCTAGACCAAGACTTATAAAAGTCACAAGCAGCATCTGATAAACATCTTTTAGATCAGCGACCAAGATTTCCTTCTGAGCTCCTTCTCCTAAAATCAACAACAATTGTGTACTAGAACCAAAAGCATCTAAATGCCAACAATGTTTTATGAGACTTTAAGTTGTTCCCCTGAACCTGTGCCTGCTGCACCCCCTGAAACTGTGCCTGAAGAATTCTGGCATACCCATCTCAGACCTTCTCCAACCAGAGTCTGCCCTTGCTGTTCAGAACTCCATATACGTGACTTCTCCTCCATAAAACAGCGTATGTACGCGGATATGCTTTCTACAACACGCGCACGTCATACACGCGACTTTCCCAGCATAAATCTGCGTATATACGCGGCTATCCCTTACGTAACTTGCGTATACCAACTTTTCTGTATAACAGACAAGCTTCAACAGCAGGATGAAGCATCAACTACTCCCCGCTTTTGTTTGAGATATTCAAAAGTTTCCCTGGGCAGTGGTTTTGTGAGAATATCAGCAACTTGTTCCTTAGAAGGAACATACTCCAACTTGACCTTCTGCTCAAGCACTTGTTCCCGAAGAAAATGGTACTTGATTGGTATGTGCTTGGTCTTTGAGTGCATGACTGGATTCTTCGAAATGCTGATTGCACTTGTATTATCACATAAGATAGAGACTGGTGAAGTGCAAGTGATTTGAAAATCCTGCAAGGTCTGCATCATCCAAAGAAGTTGTGTGCAACAAGATGCCGCAGCCACATATTCTGCTTCAGCTGTAGATAAGGCAATCGAACTCTGTTTCTTGCTGAACCAAGATACTAATCTGGAGCCCATAAAGAATGCACCACCACTTGTGCTCTTCCTGTCATCCACGCTTCCGGCCCAATCTGCATCTGTATAAGCATGAAGTGTGAGATCTGTATCTCTAGGATACCATAATCCATAATTTTGTGTCCCTTGAAGATATTTGAAAATTCTCTTCACTGCCTGAAGATGAGTCTCCTTTGGATTTGCCTGAAATCTCCCAACTATTCCGACTGCATGCATGATGTCTGGTCGGGTACCTGTCAAATAAAGCAAACTCCCAATCATGGATCTATAAGTTGGTTGATGAACTGCTGCTGATTCATCATTTTCACTGAGGCTGCATCCTGTAACCATGGGTGTACATACTGGCTTTGAATCTTCCATGCCATACTTCTTCGAGATCTGCTTGAGGTACTTGGTTTGAGACAAGAAGATGCCTCCTTCATTTTGTTGGATTTGCAATCCAAGAAAGTATGTCAATTCTCCAAGTAGTGACATTTCGAATTCTTTCTGCATAACCAAGGCAAAGTTTTGACTCATAGTCTCTTCATTGCTGCCAAAGATAATATCATCTACATAAACAACAAGTATTAGCAATTTGTTATTTTCAACTTTTATATAAAGATTGCTATCTGCTGATCCTTTTGAAAAGCCTTGTTGGTGAAGATATTTGTCCAATCGATAGTACCAAGCCCTTGGAGCTTGTTTGAGACCATAGAGAGCCTTTTTCAATCTGCATACAAGGTTTGGATCATTCCCAAGAATGAAACCATCTGGCTGCTCAATATATACTTCTTCTTCTAAGTCTCCATTCAGAAAGGCTGATTTCACGTCCATTTGAAATACCTTGAAGTTTTGAAAGCTTGAGAGAGCAAGGAACATTCGGATGGCCTCAAGTCTTGCAACAGGAGCAAAGGTCTCTTCAAAATCTATTCCTTCTTGCTGCGCATACCCTTTACAAACAAGTCCGGCCTTGTTTCTAATTACTTCTCCATTTTCATTCAATTTATTTTTGAAGACCCATTTTATCCCTATGACATTTTTATCTTTTGGTCTAGGAACCAATTCCCAAGTGTTGTTCTTTTCGATCTGCTCAAGTTCTTCATCCATTGCTTTGACCCAGCATTCATCTTTGCATGCCTCTTTCACACTTTGTGGTTCAACAGAAGAGAGTAATGCCAAATAGCTTGAAGCTTCTGCAATTCTTCTTCTTTTTTGTACTCCTGCTTCTTTCTGCCCCACAATCTGAGATTCTGGATGATTCTTTTGAACATATCTGGATGGAGTCTTCTCTTCTATTCTTGTCTGCTCCTCTGGTTCTTCTTGAGGTTCTTCTTCTTCTTGAGGTTCTTCTTCTTCATCATTCTGCCTTTGAGGGTAGCCTTCATCTTCTTCAATGTCTTCATGATGAACTTGCCTAGGAATATATCCCTTCTCATCAACCACTACATCAATGCTGTCAACAATTCTGCCAAGTCTTTTATTGTAGCACTTGTATGCTTTGCTATGTGGAGAATAACCAAGAAGAATGCCTTCATCTACTCTTGGTTCAAGTTTGCCAAGTTGCTCATCAGTATTCTTAATATAACATTTAATCCCAAAGATTTTGAAGTGCTTCACCGAAGGAGTCTCACCACTCCAGAGCTCATGAGGTGTTTGAGTGCTGTTTACTCGGACATTTGTTTTGTTAAGAATAATAACCACAGCATGTGCAGCTTCACCCCAGAAAGTTGCGGGAGTACCTGATTCATCAAGCATAGCACGAGCCATTTGTTGGATTGTTCTGTTCATTCTTTCCACCACCCCATTTTGCTGAGGAGTTCTAGCTGTAGAGAATTCTCTTCTTATCCCATGTTCTTCACAGAAATCGAAAAATTCGTTTGAGGTAAACTCCCCACCTCTGTCAGATCTGAGACACTTAATTTTGTGTCCTGATTCATTTTCAACCAAGGCTTTGAAGGATTTGAATTTTTCGAATGCTTCATCTTTGTGCTTCATAAGCCCTAACCAGACAAACCTGGAGAAATCGTCAATGAATAATATCAAATATTCTTCTCCTCGAGGTGTCCTTTTCCTAAATGGACTGCATATATCTGTATGGAGTAGCTCAAGAGGTATGCTGGCTGATCCTTCCTTCTCTGGAAAGTTAGTTCTGGTTTGCTTCCCAAACTGACAAGATTTGCATATGGTGTTGTCTGGAATTTTGATATCTGGAAGACCACGAACTGCCTGATATTTGCATGCTTTCCTTATTTGTGAAAAGCTTAGATGCCCCAACCTCCGATGCCATAGCCAATGTTCATCATCCTTGCTCAAATAGCATTGTTGTGGTCCTTCTTCAAATATGTATAGATTATTTGGAGTCCTTCTTCCTTTGATCACTGTTTTACCTGTATCAAGATCACGAACACAACATCCATTTGATCTAAATATTACCTCTGTTCCTTGATCGCACATCTGACTGACACTCAGAAGATTATGCTTCAATCCATCAACATACAAAACATTTCCAGCTTTGACCTTCTCTTTCAATGGAGCAACACCTTTTCCTTTTATGGCTGCAGAGATATCGTTTCCAAAAGAAACTTTCTTCCCCTTTTCTAATGCGGTATATGACTCAAGCTTTTCTTTGTCCCCTGTCATATGCTTCGAACATCCGCTGTCAATGTACCATAGACTTTCTTGACCTTCTGCATAAAAGGCTATCCCACATCTTTCTGGTTGCGGTTCCTTTATTCTCCATGTTCTGACATTTGAGGTTTGTTCCTTCTGAGTTGTCTTCCGGAACCTGCTCCTGCATTCAGAGTCTTCATGACCAAAGTTATTACACATAGAGCATTCAATTTCATTTTCAAGAACCGAAAAGTTGTTATAAGTCCTTTTCATGGTTCCAGTCATTCTCCCTTGCTTTTGAGCTTCTCTAGTCATGATTGTCTTGTAGGCAACACATTGAGCTGCTTTGTGACCGAAGTTATGGCAAGAAAAGCATTGGCCATTAAAGAAACTTCTGCGATAATTAGATCTATCATCCAACCGATTGTAGCTTCTATTCACATTCATTCTTGGAGTAAATTGGGAAGGTTTTACCTGTGGCTGATTGTAGCTTCTGTTTGTCATTAAGGCAGTTTGTCCTCGAATTTCTTGATGGTCTTTATTTGTTCTTGAGGTAAACTGTCCTTGATTCACCTGATGACTTTTATTTGGCCTTTGCTCGCTTCTCCTTGCTGCATCAAGATAACTTTTAGAGGTAGAGGCTTGAGATGTTTCTCCATTATATCCAAGACCTGTCTTGATAAGAGGAGATCGCTGCACATTGATAATCTCATCCAAGGTTTCAGATCCTTTAACAAATTTAAGATTAATCGCTTTTGTTTTCTCAATCTCCTTTCTAAGACAAACAATCTCACATTCCAATTTTTCAAGATGTTTTTCCTTTTCAGCTAGTTGACATTGTAGAGAATCAATAATAGCACTCTTATCTTCTAAGCAAACTTTGAGATCTTTCATTTCTTCACAAAAGCCTTCTACATCTATAGCATCCACGTAGTCATCATCTTCAAAAGCCATTAAAAGTTTATATCTATTACCTAGTTCATCTTCATCACTATTTGAAAGACCATCACTATCTTCATGAGTGTAATAGCTTTTCTTCTTTTCATTTTGTTTCTTGTTCCATTTAACAGGTTCCTTTCCCTTGTCATTCTTATCTTTGTGAGGACATCTGGCAGCATAATGACCTACTCTTCCACAAGCAAAGCATTTAAAAGGTAACTTACCTCTGAACCTTCCAGAACCCCTTTGAAGATTTCTGACAAAATTTGATTCTTCTTCTTCATCTTCTGGCATGTGACTTGCTTCATAATAATCTCCTTTGCCTGAAGCCTTGAAAGCAGCTTCTCTTCTGTCTGATGGACCTCCCTTTCTCATTTCATAAGCAGTTAGAATTCCATGAAGCTGAGACATAGTAAGAATTCGTAGATTTTCCTTTTCTTCTATTGCAGACACTTTAGATTCAAATTTGGGGGACAATGATCTTAGAACCTTTTCAACCACAATAGCCTCTTTTATTTCTTCACCCAAGTTTTTCATGCAATTAACAATCTCATCAACTCTAAGGAAATAGTTAGCCACACTTTCATCATTATACATTCTGAGAGTCTCATACTTAATCCTGAGAGTTTGAAGTTTAGCACGCTTTACCTGTTCGTCTCCTTCATAGCTCGTGACAATCTTGTCCCATATTTCTTTTGCAGATTTATAGTGCATTACCTTCATGAATTCCGATTGGGATATACATCCCAATAGAGTACTGACTGCTTTCGCATTTGTTTCATATTTCTTTTTCTCGTCTGCATCTGTAGGAGTAGCTAAAGGAAAAGTGTAGCCTGTCTCTACGATGTCCCAAACTTCTGTACCAAGAGATTGAAGATAGGCAGTAACTCTTACCTTCCAATAATTGAAGTTTGTTCCATCAAAAACCGGTGGCCTGATTGATGCTTCTCTCTCATAGTTGCTCATGATGAACGATCTACCTTCAAGCGATCAAGCTTCTCTGAAGGACCTGCTCTGATACCAATTGTTGGAAATAATACTGAGAGGGGGGGGTGAATCAGTATTATCAGAAAAACTTTTTCATTTTATGCTCAGAAACATATACGCTACTTCAGTTAAGTGAAACAACGTGTACACGCTACTGTGTCTAAAGAAACCAGCGTATAACAAGAAAACTTATGATTCAATAGCTTATCTTCAGTAAATGCATCAGGACATTATTAACCATGATAGTAAAACAGGTGCAGTATAACAGAACAGATCATCACACAGAAAACACACACATGAACACCATGATATAAGGTGGAAACCCAAAGTGGGTGAAAACCACCTGCTGCAAGTCGTCTCTATCTTTCTTTAATATGAAACTTTAGTTTACAATCTTTTGTACTGGTGCAGCCTTATACCAGTACGCAGGCTACAACCTGCTGAAGGCTTCAACCTTCTCTCGTTCTCCAAAGTTCCTTGGAAGGGAGCTCCAACCCCCTTTGCTTTTGTACTAGCTAAGATACTAGTACGTAGGTGCTGGCCTACAATCTTCTTTCCTTCAGGTACCACTTTTTCATACATTTTCAGACTGGATATTCCTGAAGCAAAACATTACAATCTGAAGACCACAATTCATTCAACTTTCATAACAGATCATTGAAGCACAACACAACCAATACTAGCATCATCAATCTTTGAATCACTGAACCACTGAAACCCTGTCAACACCAGTCACCAGAACACAAAGTAGACTACAGAACTCTGCAATAGCAGTCAGACCCAACTGCAACCCCAAAAATCAAACTTCAAAAGATATACGCTACTTCAATGAGAGAAACCCGCGTATACACGCGCTTTTACCAAAGACAACCTGCGTACAGATCTAAAAATAAATTCTCTTAACTTGCAGCTGTACCAGACATCAGTTAGACCCAGAACATAACATTGCGTCAATATGCAGATCTAGAAATACGCATAATCAACCATATCATAATAGTGCATTTCAAACCATTAGATCCCGATCTGTCCTTAGATCTAGTCTTCCATCAACCGGTGTGATCTCTCCTTAGCTTAGATCAAGCAACCCAGAACCTGCATACCAGATCTCTTTCTTTTTCAGATATTCAAGACTTTTCAATTGTTTTTGCCTAATGATCTTCTTCTCCTTATATAGCCTTAAGCCTTGCTCAATACCAAGGGCCAAAACCATAGAAATCCAATACCATCAACTTCAAAACTAGGGATCAACACGTCTGTCGAGATACTTTGGTCCAAAGACATAGGCTCAAGTACCGAGGACTAACTACCATGGACCAAAGGGAAGCTTCTCGACATGTACGCCCTTTTCTGTTCATGAAGTTGCGTGCATACGCGACTTTGTATATAGCGAACCTGCGTATCCACGACTTAGTATATAGCGTACCTGCGTGTATACGCAACTTGGGCTTAATGAACCTGCGTATATGAAATTTCTCTTCATACTTGTAGTCTGGACTGAGATCTGTCATCAAAGAGAGTTGCCATCAAGGACAACACCTATATCGTAGCACCACACCTGTGCCAAAATGCCAACACCATTCCAAATTGTTGAAATTATAGGTCCATCGACTTTCATATTGCAAGATTTAGCAGGGAAAAGAGAATCTTTACTTGTTAATGGGCTGATCCTTAAAAAATACTTTCCATAGAAGATGACCTCTTCTATTTTTGTAAATTATTGTTTATAGTTTTATTTTGATAATAAAATCGGTTGTAAATGGTTACCTTTGGATTTCACGAAAAAGATAGTTGTATCTTTTAAATTTTGTTTTTTCGCTTGTATAAATAGAATTGATTTGGAAAATTAATCATTATTATTGAAAGATACAGTCAAATGCTACAAGCTTGAAAATTTTACTAGTTTCAACCTTACGAATTTTGATAAAAACAACCTTTGGTGGGAATTTGTTTTATGTCTATCACGAAAAGAATCAATAAAAAAACGAATATTCTCTGTCAAAAATCTGTCTTCAAAAACTCTATAATTGTTGTCCAGAGCTATTCTTAAGGAATCAATGACATCCTCCCCACCTAGGAAATTACAAGTTTCAAGGATTAATCCAAGGATACACTATAAACGTAAAGAATAAGAGGTCTCATCACGAGCCGACTTATCATTATCATAGAGATTATAACTTGCTGACATTACCAAAACTGTATACCAAAACAGGGCAATGACTCAAGGTTGTTGCAATCAAAAGACAAGGGGTATCATCACGAGCCAGTTTGTTTAGCAAAGTTATAAATCAAGTGAATGGCACTCTCATAATTTGGCTACCAAACCAAGACATTGTTCTTTAAGAATTAAAAGAAAACAAAAGCAATAAGTGTGGAAATGGATTTATCTTTGAAAATTGTATATTTCTCTAAGTAGGATACAGGATCATTGTTGGGTAACAGGTAACCCTGTCGAGTCTATGAACGCATGCTGGTAGCAGAGGCTCTACCTACGACAAATTAGCATACTTAAAACTGATCTACATAGATGTCTTTGTTTTTATCTTTATAAACCAAGTAGTGGCTGATGTAAATATAATGACTAGCTTTGGGAAGAAAATAATCAGAATTAGTACGGAAGAAACAAACTACCATTAACGGCTAAAATCATAATGCACTTTATATTTCTAAAATAAAATTTGATTTTCCAGAAAACTTTTCTGTTTTAGAAGTTTTAGAAAATTCAAAAGATAATCAGAGATAACTGGTTCTTCCTAGTGAATCGCCAATTGTTGTGGCCAACAACAACCCCCCTTTTTATTTAGTATTAGTAATAAAACTAAATAAATGGGGACCCTTCTAAAAAATAAAAACTAGAACTTATAGTTTCATTAAAATAAAACACACTATTATAAACTTAGGAAAAACATTCGCTAAACCCAAAAAATTAAGTTTTATGATAAGTTTCGAATAAAATCGTTCTCTCAACGATACAACATCGCATCGCAAAAAGAGTAATGGAGGACATCATATAAACAAACTTTCAAAATTGCAAAAACGCAATGATGCGAGATCGCGCTACTAACAGACTCATCGCACATCATAGCTTTCATATACCGCAAGCATCACCTAACATAAAACATCCCGATCATGCAATGTGCGATAAAGCATCTCGTAAATCGCATCTCGCAGTCGCATGGAGAAATAAATGATTGTTAATGAAAAGGTTTAGCAGTATTGCAATTTGTGATATCGCGATCTGCGATATTGCGAAGCAAATCACAAAATCGCTTTATCATAGATTAGCAGGGCTCATGGTTCAATAAAGTATTTCTCGTAAACTGATGCCGAGTTATGGGCATTAATTTCAACTTAGTGGTATATTGATGGTCATTTATGAGAAAAGATTTTAGATCTGATCGAAAGGTTGTTTCACGTAAGGTGATATATTTGATATGATTTCAAGGTTAAGAGCTTTCCCGTCACCTTATCACTTACCATTATTCTTTCCTTACTTGTAAACTTGCAGGAGCGACAAGCATAATAATATACACAGTGGTGTGCAGAACGTAATGGGAAAGAAGGGAAAGCTCCGGTTGCTGAGAAAACAGAGATGACACCCTTTTTCACAGACACCACCTGTACTAGAGAAGCCGACATATATACTTGGGAAGGCATGTACAGTCTGCTAGAAGAAGAAAACCCAAGAGTTATGGAAGTTACAATAACAACAGATGCACGCGAGTCATCTGAAGCCTCACTTATTGAACTTGCATGCTCATTTCTACACCGCATAGCAGCAAGGTCTAAGATGCTTCCATATACAGACATGGTCAAGTGGGTATTGGACAATGTTGATATAACTGACAGACAATTCAAGTTTTAGAGCCAGGAGCTCATTGGGTCATTTACCCCATAGGATTTAAGGCTTATATATCATCTACCAGAGCCGCAGGCAAGCTACAACAAGCAGTTCGTAGAGAAGTTCGCCAAAGAAAACGAAGATTTGGCATAATGCACCAAGAACTGGTCGACAAAGGAGGAACCATTAAAAAAGGACAAACATGGTATGCACAGTACTGGTTCCCTCTCCTCCTCGTATTGTTTTTCTATTGCTATGCTATGTAGGCTATTTGGAAGGTCTGACATCAACAAGTTTTCATCCGAGTGGCTACCCCTATTAGATGCAGCCACTAACGCTACTATTATGGACTGGGCCCATATATTGTCTGATAATTTAGCCTTGGCTATTTGGAACTGCCGGTCTAAAAGAACTACCTCTCAAAGGATTTATCCTCCTTTCTTTTTAGTTGCTTATGTTATGGATGCAATCTGTTTTTTTTCTAGATTTCCTTTAATGGATTGGAAGTGGACTATACATAATCCCTTGCCCATTCACGTCTATCATAAGGAATTGTGGGATTCCAAATTTATCCCGTATTTTTACAGAATTTGTCATGGAGTTATGTTACCTCTTTACAGAATGTTGTATAATAAGGATGCCCCAAGATTTTCCCCCGAAGCGGAAGTTGATATTCTCCCTGTCGGAAGATGGTTTGGGGAAGAGTTTTTCACTTACATCAGAGTATTTGGAAGCATTGCTTCCCCTCATGTGCTACCCTTGTACGTTCCTGATAATTTATTGGCTCGTAATATTGCCTACTAGACTTGCGGGGTTGGAGGAATGAAGAAAGAATTGAAAGATAAGAAAAAGACCATCTAGCCACAATTTCCTGTGGCTTGCAGGTCCTTTTCACTATTTGATTTAAGCCATGCATTCAGAGAAGTAGACAACATGCCGAGTCTATGATTTTTCAAGTTTCCATGGAGACAATTCGATCCCTATGATGTAATTAAGAACTTTACTACTGCTGTCAAGATAAAGGTATTCACCAAAGAATATGATCTCTTTGATGATATCTTCCAGCATAAGAGTACATTGAAAGACATTTTGCATATGGCTCAAATTCAATTTGGCCCAACGGAATTTCGAGAATTCAAAATTTACAGAGAAAGGAGATTAGCAAACATCCGCTTGGATAAGTCGCGTCTAGAACCAATAAGGGAGCCAACTCTCAGCATCAGTTTAAGTGGAAGCTCAGGTACAGACAAGTCCAGATCTAAGTCTGGGAAAGAATCACCAGAACGCTCTAAACTGTCCGAGAGTGACCATAATAGAAGCGAAGGGTCAGTCAGGGATACTGCCCAATCTAAAGAGCACCCAGAGCAACAAGTTTTGTCGACACCACAGGTAAAGGTTCCCCCTCCCCTCATCCAGCCACCAAAGCTAGTGAGAACTGAGTTGGATAAAGAGTGGGAAACATTTAATGAGTTGATTAATACTAAGGAGCAAAACAAGAAGACACCTGAGAATACAATGTAGACAATGACAGATATGGTCATTGAAACAGTTAGCAATGCTCTAGAAACGGAGCATATTCCTATGACCCCATCATCTGAAATCATGCTAAAGATAGAGGAGATTCCTCCTCTAGATGTATTTTATAGTCCGCAGCACAAAGAAGTGGTAAGAAGACAAAGGAAGAAATGAAAATTAGACAGCGTGCTCTCACCTGAGGCAGAGCAGCTAGATGTCCTTTGGCGAGACCCTACCAATGACCCTACTAAAAATTTGACTAAGTTATCTCAGATCGCAGGAGCCTATGCTTCTGCCACCATTGATAAAGTGTCCGAAGTACAGCTATTACTTAAGGATAAAGAGGAACAAATCCTATTTTTGCAACAACAACTACAATAGGCCAACGCCAACCAAGAAGCAAAGGAGAAATTAGAAAAATTACAACAGGATTTTCATCAAATGCAGCTGGGGTATTAGAGCAATTTGGCTGAAAAAGAAAATCAATTACAGGCTATGCTAGAATTGCATAAAGATGACCCCAAAATCACAGAGTTTGTCTCAGAAGCCCTTGCCTTAAATGACCAACTCTTGCAACAGCAAGAGGCACTCTGCCAAAGAGTATCGCAATGGAGCTCCCATTGCGAGATGAATGATGAAATTACAAGTCAAGTCGTGGATTTGTGACTCGATTATGATTTAATTGACAAAAGAATTTCTGATTATTTGATTTGGAAGGAATCGGAGGAAGGGAAGAAAGCGGGCTTGGTCAGAGTCAATGAAGCCCACAAAGAAATTCTATTCAATAAGTGGGATGCACAAATTAAAAAGGCAGACGGCGAACAATGTCATTGACTATGTGAATTAAAATCTGCATAGAGCAAACTTGATATCAGAAAGCGCTACGGGATTTCTCCCAAAGGCACAGCAACTGCAGACACACTGGAGACAAAAGGCTGAAGAAAAGGCAGAGTCAATCAAGAATTTAACCAAGTTGAATCGGGACACTTACTGGCAGTACTTGGTTAAATCGCACAGTCAATGCATGACTCTAAAATGCCTTATAGATATCGCCGAGAAAATAGCGCCAGCGCTTGTCGATTTTGTTTTTGCAGGACAACTAAAATCGGAGGTCAGCCAACCAACGCTCCTGAAGCCGATGTTGAAAGCTTGCGATCTCAGAGAACAAATGCATAGATAGTTAATTTCCAGATATAGTTTTAGTTTTATTTTTGATTTATTTTTTCCTTAGATGAGGACGGTCATTTAAACCTCCTCCTATATTTTTGTAATAAACTATTTTTAGTCTTAGTTAGTAGTATTCTAACCCCTCTCATGCATTTAGAGAGGGGTCCAGAAATTTGTCAAAAACATTTCTTCAGAACATGCACTTCTGCACCCTCTGAGGATGTTTTGATGAATGAATGGAACAAGGTTTAATGATATTTGTGTTTAATGTCTGCTGCTGAAATGCATTTTTGTACTCTTCGTAGATATTGAATTAAGAGAAGATAAATCTATATTGTTGAATCTCATGAGTAGGACTTGTTATCAATGGTACTTTTATCTCTTAATGATTTATGCTTATCTGTCAAAGTAATATTTTATGTTCATTTGTTTATATATGAAAGTTTGAATGTTTGAGTTATCACTTGGAACTTTTGTATGGTGATGACTATTCTGTTTATGCTTAATGTATGAATAGCTTATTATGCGATATGCTTCTCACAATTGTTTCGACTAATTTCTTATACGAAACAATTCATTTTTAATGAATTCTTTTCTTGTAGCAATCGAATGATCTTTATTACCAATTGCTGTTAGAAATTATTTTAGATCGCATAATTGAAAAGGATAAATCTCGGGTTAGTTTTATAATTAGATGTTTCCGTTCAGTAGAGTAAAATTGCATGTTTTAGATTAGATTTAGGTTAAAAGCATTTTAGTTAGAAATCTTTTAGAAAGGGAAACATCAATTTTGATCATCATCACAAACAAATTGGGAAACTGGTCCCATTATCCCTAGTCAGACCCACCATCCCAAACAAAAAAGGAGATGCTTTCAAGGTCCGGACCGGGTGGGTATCCCCCTTGTTGTAGACCCGATTTTTGGGGCTTCGACACTTCCCCATATTGCGCAATGCAGCCTTGGTGAAGGGCAGATTTCGGGCCAAGGTTGGCCTGACTCACCAATCGACAACTAAAAGCAAATATAACCGTGAATGCATACAGATACTGAGTGTAGGCATATGTGAACGATCATGCATGCAAATGATGAATGACAGATTCAGAAAATGGAACAACATGCATGTGGGTGAGGCCAGTTGCCGAATCAACGACTATTCGTGAAAAACAGTTTCATGCATGCAACAACAGTGAGATGTTGACGAAAATTGAAACGGTGCTAGGACAAGCTAATATACATGTAAACGATAGAAAGCGTTCAAAGAAATCAAGCAAAAAATACTCATACAAGCAAAAACACAAAAAGCGACAGAAATGCAACACAAAGCATGGGAAGAGGGCTTACACCAAAACAGCTGAGTTGAATGTGCTGACTGCTCCTAGATATGATGTGGGATGTCAGAGATGCAAGGAATGAGCTCTGCAACGTCCAGTTTATGAGTTTTGATAACATTGAGGTTGTGACGCGCATGCCACAATTCTAGGGAAAGCGACACTTGGTGGGAGGTTTCTGAAATGGTCCTTGCATGTAACCTCCAACTGCTAAACATAGATTCCTGAAACAAAGGATGCCTTTGCATGCTGCCTTGGGAGAAGTAGCCCATGCATGCAAGTCTGTCTTGCTTGGTTTGGGTGGGGGGGGGGGGGGGGCGGGATCGGTCAACTCAACTACACATGCAAGAGGTTGTTCGAATGCTTGAAGGAAATGCACATTTCTGGCTGGGAGCTGGGTTGCCTGCCCAAGAGATTTGCACAATTTATGGGCAAAGAAGCTGACTACTGCCCATATTTGTGCAAATTCTGGGCTGAGCAGCCCTATTGGGGAAAATTGTGCAATTCTTGCTAGGAGTGTTGGCTGGCAGAATTGGACAATCTTGGAGCCCAGCAAGCTGCCAGACATGATTGCTCAATTTTGGGAGGGAAGGCTGGTTTCCCTCCAGAAATGCGCAATTTTCTTGGGGAAGTTTCTCAACCTACAGCTGGACCAAGTCCAGGTGAACAACCTATGAGGGGAATGCATCAAGCTGTGATCAATAGGATGCCTTTGTGCAAGCAAAACACTGAAGCTTGTGAACCTAATGAAGCAAGACAAGTTGTTGCGAAGGTTGGAAGGGAGGCTCCAGAACGAAGCTAAGGCAAAATTTGGAGGGTGGTTGTAGCTGCTACAAAAAATTCCTTTAATGGGATATGCATAACCAATATATGAATATGCCCTTTAATTGGTTTTACTTGTCGATGAGCCTCCCTTCACTAGACAACCACATGTAGCACCAGATGTAATCTATTTTTTCATAGAGCCAAAACCAATTTCTATGATTAAAATCATTAGGTTTTGAATGAAAACCTAAATATTTAATTCCATTGTCAAAAGGAACATGGGTAGAGGGAAGTACTCACATTGTAATCCTTCTTCCACTCTAGAACAATTAAAATATTCACTAAATTCCTGTAATTTTGTTGCACGCATCTAGGATTTCCTTGTACTTTCCAGCTTCTCTCTAAACATAATAATGTCATCTACAAATAACATGTGTGGAAAAGATATGGAGTGTCCCTTTTTTATCCCTTTGATGGAACCTTCTCTCTTGCTAGTTGTTATCATTTTACTTAGTCCTGCAACCAAGCGGAAGAATCTAGAAGCTGATCAATTTATTAGAATAGTAAAGGAAGCCAAGGATAAGCACACCATGATCCAGTTCATCACTGGAATTCCCATTCCTATACTAATCAGAATCAGATTAAGGTAGAATATTAATTTGGTATAAGTGAGCATACAATCCACGATGTATGTATAAGATACTAGTAAATTACCTATAAAGGGATCCCGTAAAACCTCTCTGCCCTATGAGTCTGGGGATTATACCTCTAAAAATAATGGAATATATAGACCTAGATATAAGCTAAGACCTAGAAGAGATGGTTCCTAAAGGAAGAAATAACGGGTAGAAGGAGGTCTTGCAAAGGAAAATTATTAGGGATCATTAGTGGGTTGGAAATCATATCTTATCCTAGCAAAGAAAAAGTAATTAAAGAATAAAAGAAGATGACAATAAAGGGGTCCCCAGAGGAGGGGAAATCTCAAATCATGATAATTATATCATTACATTAGCCTTGAAAAGGTGTTTTTCCAAATACAATCCAGATGTAATTTTGCATTCATGAAAATGTTTGGGAAGGAAAGAACGCAAAGGCTTTACTATCAACAGTTCTAAATGATGGTATCTTACCCTATCAAAGAATAAATCCATTAAGGAGGTTAAGGAAGGAAATCAGATGATGATGAAAGGACCCTTAGAGTAGGGAAAGCCAGATAGAAGTTGAAACCATGATAATTATGTCATTTAGTGTGAAAGGGGTGAGAGGCACCCACAAAATATCAGCGCTCAAAATTTGTTTTTCCAAATACAATCCAAATGTCATTTTGCTTCATGAAACTATGTGTTAAGGGGAAGAACATGGAGACTTTACTATCAACAATTCTAAAAGATTGGTATTTTAATTCAATAGAATGTGAGGAAAGATCAAACTGCAATATTAATTGCTGGAAAGATACAATAGATCTCTTTAATGCATATTTGTTGCTTGCAGGTGTTAGAACATATATAAAATCTAAAGAAGGTGGGGAGTTCTTTGTCATTATTTTGTATGGGCCATATGATGATAGGAAAACATTTGAAAAAATTAACAGGATCAGAGAGCACAATATAATATTGGGAGTTGAATTTAACTTGAAAATGAAAGGTAGGGGAACTTGAGGAGAAGGATCTAGGCAAGAATCTAGATCCCCTCATTGGCTATATTGTCCAATTATTTGAAGACCTCATTCTCTATGATACTAAAACTAATGAGATAGTTCCATCTTGTAGAAATTTCAGAAGTGGAATAGATGGAGTGTCAAAATGAATGGCCAAATTGTTGATTCCAGAAAGAGTTATAGAAGATTGAGATAGGTTGGAGTCATGGGTTGGAGATGGAGGCGACTCTGACCATATTATCTATACTACAAATAAAGCTAGGCCGCAAATTTAATCATGGTTGGTTAGAAGAAGAGGGGTACAAAATCCTAGTAACCCTGAATTGGAACAAATTTGACACAGATACATGAGAAACGATGATGATTCAATTGGAAGAAAATTTGAAGAGATTCAAGAGTAGTCACAGAATGGGAGAAAAGTAAATCCCAGGTAGCTCAAAATGATTTAGGTAGGACTAACGAAAAATTTAAACTAATGCATGACATAACTAAAGAAGGCATCTTCTCAGAAGTTGAGAAAACTAATCTAAAAAAGCTGGAAGAAATAAAAATGGAGTTGTTGGAGAATGAATAAGCAACACAGAGTTTAAAGACTTGGAGGAGGGTTACATGGAAAGTTGAGGGAGATGAGAATAAAATTCTTCCAGGCACAGAAATAAATCAACACCATATGGAAGATGAGAAGGAATGATGGTTCTAAGGTAACTACATTATGGGAACTTACAAGAGGAGGAATATATCACTTGATATCCTTAATTCAGGAGACTGCAGATTGTAACATAGTGGTCCATATGACATTCTCAAGTTTGCCTCTTCTTTCCCTAATACGATAGACAAACAACAAAATGGGAAATTGCAGTCTTAGGTGACAAAGGAAGAGTTAAAATATGTTATTTGATCATTCAAGAAAGAAAAGAGTTCGGGCCTTAATAGGTAGATGGTAGAATACATTCTAAAGTGAATTTATTACATCCAGAGACACAAGGAACGTCTTCTAGATAATAATGAAGCATTATCAAGCCTTATCTTTTTTGTTGCAAGGTGTGTTGATTTACCAGAGTTACAATGCTTACGTGATTTTTTTTTGTGGAGAGATATGGACTTGAATTTGCATCTACCTCAATGGAACTACTTCTTGGTTCTTGTGAAAACAAACAGATTATTGAAAATTATTAGTGAGATCTCCAACATGTGATTCAAAGTCAAACTTAATGAAAGAAATGGCAGGGGAGTTCAATCTCCAGTGGGACTCATCAATCGAGAAAGAACTATGTAAGCCCATAGAAGATTCTTTGGTAGCAGAGGACATGAGAAGTTCAAATAGTGTCAGGAAGGTGTCAATTTAGTTTTTCAACCATCTTTGCATGTATTGTATGTGGATGGCATTTTCCATTCTATAAATGATGGTGATGGCAATATCAATGAAAATTGCTCCGTCTTTGTCAAGAAACAAGAGATTGAGTTGTCCAACAAACAAAATGAAGCATTGATAGAATATGTTGGACCTAAGAGAAAATGTCTGAGGGATAATCCAATTATTTCTAGTACCATAAAAGGATTTTTTTGTTACCATCCCACCTTAGAATGGCAGGACTGTGGATGTGGAAAATCATGAATCATTACCATGTGCAATTCCTTTACAAAGTAGAGACAAGAAATTTAGCTGAAGATCAAACATGGACAAAATGAAGGATACTTTTTTTTTTCAATTCTTGTGATGTTATTGGTGTTAATATTGATGATGTGTGCCATTATGTGGACAATAAAAATCCTTCTACATCTACCACTGGATCCTCTGAAATAGCAACAGGAACCACATTGCTGACTAAAAATCTAGCCAAATCATCAATGTTGTCTACAAAAGGAAGCATCTTTGACTGCCCCTTGGTTTGCAACAAGGAAAATAAAAGAAGAAAAGGTCCAAGATATCAGTGACCAAAAATATTTACATTAAACTGGCACCTATCCATTTGAAAGCAGGATTTCAAGATAGATACCTAGTCTTGAAGATATATATAGGATAGGGAATACCTACTTTCCATAGCAGAGCAAGGAAACAATGGATAATGGTGTTGAGTTAGGATCAACTATGTATGTTGAATAGAGCTACACTCTGAGGGCGTGATCTTCAGGATTTTTTCTAACGCACAAGGTCGATTATTAATTTATTTATTGATCCATGAATTTGCAACTTCCCATTGCACTCATAAAGAATATTTTTGATAGTCTCAAAAAGAAATTTGACCATACAAAAACCTACTGTAAAATTTTCATTTGCATGAAAATGTCATTTTAGGCCAGTGTTGTTGTTTGACTCATGGGAGACCCATGAGTCCCTGCAAGCCTGTCCGAGTCTCTACTGAGATGAGTGTGTTTGACATTTTGTAGAGACCTTGGCGCAGGAAAATATACCACCATAAACCATTTATGTTCATTAGTGGTGTTGTGTTATGGAATAATAAGAAACAATCAGTTACAATAGTTTCTAGTGTTGAAGCAGGGTATGCTTTACATAATACCATTAATAATGAAACTTTACAAAAATCTCTATCATCTATTGGGGAATTTGGGAAAACTATATTTGGAGTTGACAGAGGGTGTTTTGGCTTAAGTATTGTATAGGTACAATTAGTTTTACAATTTGAGATGCACATCAATATCTTCAAATCACACACAAAAACCTTGTCTTATGTTTGAAATCAGGTACAACAATTTCCTTGGGTCTTATGATCTTCATGTTAAAATTTAATCCTTTGTAGAGACAATCAATATCTATCAGTCTCCACTGCGAAAGATAGAATTCTCTTTTCCTTCTCACATTCTGAATGAAGTCTCTAAAGAGTTATGACACTCATGCTCAACTGCTTCTTGATTTTTCTTTTGAAGTGTCGAACACAATGACTGAACAACCTATTTTCCTTCACCTCAAATTTACCACCATGAAAATTTAAGAATGGAGATGTCAAAGGTGCCTCCACCTAAGTTAAAAACCAAGATTGCCTTATTTTTATTGGAAGAATAAACATCTGTGTGAAATCCATAGGCTATACTTGTAGTCGTGAGTTCGTTAATAATTTTCATTACACTAAGACCAACAAATTTTGTCGCATCTTTGGTAGCCCTCCTCTGGAAAATGTTAAAATAGGTAGGCACAGTGAGCCCCACATTTTTCACATCACAACCCAGGAAACCTTCAACTATCTTTTTATTTTTCATTAAAATCATAGAAGATATCTCCTCAGCTACAAACTATTTTGTCTCACCTTTGTACTCCACTTGGATGATGGGTTGACCATTGTTTCCTGCAGCAACAGTGAAGGGGCGGTGTATTGTGTCACTTTGTACACAAGGATCATTGTATCACCCTTAGAGGAGTCTCTTGGTAATGAAGACAGAGTTTTTGGGGATTAGTTGACACCTAATTTTTGGTGGAAACTCCAACCTATCTTTCTAATGGGGTGAAAGAAAACATAGAAGGAGTGGTTTTGTTTCCCATATCATCATTAAAATCATTTCAATTTTGTCATGCTACCACATTGTCACCCATGAGTGTGATGTTCCCTTATCAAGGAAAATGGCCCACATACCTTAAGGAATTTTGGAGAGACATGTTCTAGCCAACCTCCAGTGGACCCACAACCTCCATTGTGGCCTAAATAATTTTCCTTAAATGTCTAGACAGATTACTGATTGCACTAATTTCTGAAACCATGACTTTTGGTCTAGATTGTCTGGCCAAGATGACAACAATTTAAACTCTATCAATTTTCATATGAGGTTGGTGTACTACATCTTTGTGATCAAAATTTATGATGAGGACAGACAAGAGACAATCGTCATTTCCTATGTTCTGCATTAAGTATGACATGTCACGAAGAACAAAAACAAACAATCCATTGTGATAAATGCCTAGACAGATCATTGATTGCACTAATTTCTAAAACCATGGCTTTTGGTCTAGATTTCCTAGCCAAGATAACAACAATTTCAACTCTATCAATTTTCATCTGAGGTTGGTGTACTACATTTTTGTGATCAAGATTTATGATGAGGACAAACAAGAGACAATCATCATTTCCTGTGTTCTGCATTAAGTATGAGATGTCACGAAGAACATAAAAAAACAATCCATTGTGATAAATTCCTAGACATATCATTGATTGCACTAATTTTTGAAACCATGGCTTTTGGTCTAGATTGCCTAGCCAAGATAACAATAATTTCAACTCTATCAGTTTTCATTTGGGGTTGGTGTACTATATTTTTGTGATCAAGATTTATAATGAGGACAAACAACAAACAATCATCATTTCCTATATTCTGCATTAAGTATGACATGTCACGAAGAACAGAAACAAACAATCCACTGTGATAAATGCCTCGATAGATCATTGATTGCACTAATTTATGAAGCCATGGCTTTTGGTATAGATTTCCCAGCCAAGATAACAAGAAATTCAACTCTATCAGTTTTCATCTGAGGTTGGTTTACTACATTTTTGTGATCAATATTTATGATGAGGACAGACAAGAGACAATCATCACTTCCTGTGTTCTACATTAAGTATGACATGTCATGAAGAACAAAAACAAACAATTCATTGTGATAAATGCCTAAATAGATCATTGATTGCACTAATTTATGAAACCATGGCTTTTGGTCTAGATTGCTTAGCCAAGATAAAAACAATTGCAACTATATCAATTTTCATATGAGATTAGTGTACTACATTTTTGTGACCAAGATTTATGATGAGGACAGACAAGAGACAATCATCGTTTCTTGTGTTCTGCATTAAGTATGACATGTCATGAAGAACAAAAACAAACAATCCATTGTGATAAATGCCCAGACAAATCATTGATTGCACTAATTTATGAAACCATGGCTTTTGGTCTAGATTGCCTAGCCAAGATAACAACAATTTCAACTTTATCAGTTTTATTTTTTTGCTAAAGCAAGAGATGGTCCTTCTATTGACTTAATAAAGAAAATAATTTACATAGGTTACAACAAGCACTCAAAAGCGCAAACCCCCACCAGGAAGAGGGAGAATTAAACAATGTGCCCTAAAACCCGCTTTTTTTTTAAGAACCATATAGTCCACTCACAAGTTAGCCTCCGAAGATCTATCCCCTTTTAATTAGATGGTCCACAAACAAATCGCGTGGAGCAGTGGCCCGCAAAATACCCCCTAAACTGCTCGACCAATTATGGCCGTCGATCTTCCCCTTCTAATCCGACGGCTAGTATTCATATCGCACAACTTAGAAGCAGGATGAATACCGTGCGATGAGGGTAGTATTCCTTCCTCGATCCCCGCCACATGTTGCTCTCTGAGTGGCATCAATAGCTTTTCCTGAAAACCATCTTTAGGTTTGATGGCGCCTGATAAAGGTGGTAAACCATAACAATTTTTTACCTTTCAGTCCCACAAACCTGCACGACCATCTGTGGCTGTTGATCTTCCCCCTCCTGATCCTACGACCCCAATCAATATTACGCATCTCATAAGCTAGAGGAATACCGCGCGATGAAGGCAATATTCATTCTTCTTCCCCCACCACGTGTTGATTGCTGAGTGGCATCGCATGCCATCCGGGAAAACAACTTCCTGGTCAAAGGGCACCCGATGTAGGTGGTATATCCCGAGCAGTTTTGACTCCAGTACTCAACTCTCCTGGTTCCCAATGCACTGCCCGAGGAAGACGTGCCCTGAAGGGTCACCTTTTGCACGGAAAACACCAGGACTTGTGTTGGCATCCATTGTCGATCTTCTCGGTAGCCCATTTCCTCGGAGCTTTTCCTTTTGCGCAGATAGCTTCTGGCCCTATGACTTCCTCCGTCCAGACTTCCAGTAGCACCCAGGCTAATGTAGACTTTGCTGAAATCCTGAGCAATCCTAAAGTGCACCTCCGCTGAGAATCTGCCTAAAGTGAACTTATTCCTCATTTTCATAAAGTGAAATGCTATCTCTCTGTCTGTTTTGATAGTGTTGTCTATCTATGAGGGCCCGAGATGAGCATTCATCTCTCACTCTGTCATCTGTTACCTCCTCCCACCAGCAACACATGTTAGTAAGCTTACTTCTAACCCCCTCATTGGCTAGCCAGTCCGCCACTTTGTTGGCTTCCCTGTGAACATGCACAAACTTGAGAGTTCTTAGAATTCTTAGGTGTGATTGGATTCTTTGGTAGACTTGCAGAAGCCGCCAATGACCTGAAATTTTCTTTGGTGCTGCTCCTGCGCTTAGCCTCTTGACCGAATTAATGACTAACTCTGAGTCAACCTCTATGATGACATTATGTGTGTTGTGCTTACGCAGTATTTCCAAGCATAGCTCCATCGCCATGAGCTCAGCCATGTTGTTGGTTGCCTTCCCTAGATAACTGTGGAAAATTACCTGTATGTTGCCCTCCTCATCTCTCATGACCCCTCCATACCCTGCGTCTCCAGGATTTCCTTTTGAGGCTCCATCTATGTTAAATTTTAAAAAACCTTGTGAAGGGGGTTGCCAGAAAGCCTTTCCTTCTGCATTATGCTTGGTGATCTGCAAAGGACTCTGAGGGAGATGTACCTGAAGCTCTAGTTTTTCCAGGATGCTAGCCTCTCTGTTTCCTCTGGGTTTCTCGGAGGAAACTCTCCCCAGGATGTGGACAGTCTCCTTGAGTTGCTTGAGGATTAGCTTTATGATGCTACTCACCAAGCCTAATTTATCTTTCAAAATCCTATTGTTGCGCTCCTTCCATACATTCCAGATCAAAAACCCTGGGATCAAAGCCCAGGCTGAGTTTATTGTCTCATTATCCGAAAAAAATTTCTTCCAATTTTTCAATGTAGCAATGATGTCATTTTCATGCTTGTTTGTCTGCTCGAAGACATCTCCAACCCAGTTCCATAGTGTGGCAATGAAGGAGCAACTATTGAGGAGATGATTTGTGGTTTCTTCTTGTTGTCCACACAGGTGACATCTTGAGGGGCCAACAAAGCCTCTCTTTCTTAGATTATCCCATGTCAAAATTTTACCTTGTTGAACTAGCCATTTAAACAGTTTGACCTTCATCCAGTGAGGGTTATCCCAGAGTTCTTTCCATGTCTTGTCAGTGCTTGGAAAGTTAAGCCTTGTAGCGATTCTTTTAGCCTCTTTAAGGGTGAAGAGACCTGCCTTATTCCTCCCCCATCGTAATTGATCATCCAAGGTTGAGGTTAAGATTTGCCTCTTTTCCAGAATACCTTGGAGGGCCTTAGCTTGAGTATTCAGCATGTTCATCTCATTGTAGACTGGAAGCTTCCATATTCTCCATTTTTCATTTCTCCTTGACTGATCCCAATAGTCACTTACCCTTCTTAAGCCTTTGTTGATGGTATCCATCTAGATACTTGCTAATTCCTCTCTGCTGAGATTGCCCTCTTGTTGCCAACTGTTCTCCTAGAACTAGGCCAAATTTTTGTTTTTGATCTCCCAGAAACTGTGTTGTTGAACTAAGGCCTTGTTCGCCCAGGCTCTATTCCATACTTGTGAACCTATTACTTTTCCTGTCATTCTTATGAGGTTCATATCTGGCCAATTCATTGCATACTTTTGTTTCCAAAGTTTTTCCCAAGGGGCTTGTATTTCCTTTAGCCATCTCCACCAGACTTTAGCTCCCAAAACTCTGTTCAGAATTCCTGGGTCATGGAGACCCAGGCCACCATGGGATTTAGGCATGCAAATCTTTTCCCAAGCCACCAGAGCCCATTTCTTCTTTTCTTCACCTTTCCCCCAAAGAAAGTCTCTTTGAATGTTTCTTATTTGAATACTGACTCCAGTTGGTGTTGGAATGGCTGAATAGGGATGGTTTGGAGGATAGCCTTAGTGAGTGTTAGTCTCCTAGCTAGATTTAGGGCTCTGTTTGTCCATTTACTGACTTTGTCTTTCAATTTGTTTAGAACAGGCTCCCAAATGTCCTTATGTAATGATTTGTCGGTGAGGGGAACTCCCAGATACTTCGAGGGCAATGAATATCTTTGAAAGCCTAAAATTATGGAAATATTTCTTTGAATCGAAATGTCAGTATTGAAAAAGAATATCTTTGATTTAATAAGACTTAGCTCAGTGCCCATTGCCATTGCAAATTCATACAGAATTTGCTTAAATGCTTTGGCTTCCTTGACTGTGGGAGTGCCTTGAAGCATAGTATCATCCACAAATTGTTGGTGTGTCACCGTGTCTCCCCCTCGAGTGAGTCTCAGACCTTGAATTCTTCCTTCCCCCTTAGCAGCTCTTATTGCTCTACCCAACCCTTCCATCATGAGAATGAAAAGGAATGGGGAAAGAGGATCACCTTGCCTGAGACCTCTTGTAGGCTTGAAGGTTCTGGAGGGAGAGCCATTGAGAAGAATAGAATAGCTAGCAGTAGTAACTAGAGCCATGACCCAACTAATCCAATTGTAGTCAAAGCCATAAGCTTTAAGCATTGCTCTTATGTAAGTCCAACTGAGTTTGTCATAGGCTTTCGCTATGTCCAACTAAATTATCATCCCTACTTTCTTATTGGTAATGAGTGAATAAACCACTTCATGAGCTTGAATTATGTTATAAAGAATCTATCTTCCTTCCACATAACCATTTTCTCCTCTAACACCAGGGTAGGGAGGAGTGGTTTGAGTCGATTGGCAATTACTTTGGATATTATTTTGTACACCACATTGCATAAGGCTATAGGTCTGAATCTATCCGGAGAGGTGGCCTTTTCCTGTTTGGGGATTAAGGCTATGAAAGATTCATTAAGTGCCCTCAAGACTATTTTAGAACTGTGCGAGTCTTCCACCACCTCCAGAATATCATGCTTTACAATCCTCCAGCAAGTTTTGAAAAAGTCCACATTGAAGCCATCAGGGCCTGGAGCTTTCCCATTGTGCATCTCTGTGATGACTTCCTCAAGCTCTTCCTCTGTTACTGGTCTGTTGAGATTGTAATTGTCTTCTCTGGAGACCAATTTAGGAATGTACTGTGTAAATCTTTTCGTATACTGAGATCTGTCTACAGTGGTCTCCTCAACAATTTTCTGGAAATGCTGGACTAGAACCTCTTCCATCTCCTCATGTGTGTTTCTTTCAACTCCATGATGGTCAGTGAGTTTCACAATTCTATTGTTGTTTCTGTGATCTATAGTGGATCTGTGAAAGAATTTGGTGTTCCTCTCCCCTTCCTTGATCCATTGGACCCTGGATTTCTGTCTCCAGAGTATTTCCTCTTGTAGACATCTATTCTCCCATTCATGCTGAAGTGAATCTGCAAGCTCTTTCCTTTCCTCTGTGTAGCCTTCTGTGATAAGAATTTGGTTTATTTCCTTTAGTTTATGTTCCACTTCTCCTTTAGCTTTGAAGATGTTACCAAATTCATTTTTATTCCAGTCTTTGAGTCTGCCTTTAATGTGCTTGAGCCTGCAATGAAGAAGGAACATCTTTGTGCCTTGAAAGGGTATCTCTTCTTTCCACCATATTTCAATGTTTTTGAGGAAATCTAAGTGTGTGAACTATACATTCTCAAACCTGAAGGGGCTTTTCCTAGGTTTTCCAATTAGAGAAGCTTCCAATTGGATGGGCCAATGGTCAGAACCACCAAAAGGTAGGATGAACGTTGCTAGACTTCTTCCCATGAGTAGAAGTTCCTTTGAAATAATGAATCTGTCTAACTTTGAGGCTACTTGGTTAGAGTCCATCCTTATTCCAAGTGAAAATTCCATTTCTAGTGTCCATATCCACTAGTTTCATATTGGTGAGGAATTTCTGGAAGGCAACTGACTCCCGACCAAGTGTTCTAGTTCCCCCTATTTTCTCCGTGAGAGATTTTATCATGTTAAAATTTCCCACAAGAATCAAGGGTAAAGCTGGGTATATTTTCTTCATGTCCTCCAGTGTAGTAAGGAGCCAAAGTTTGTCCTCCACTGGTTGGGGACCGTAGACATTGGTGATCATATAACACTGCCTGTCACCCACAGGTTGGATGATCAAAGAAAGGTGATGTCTGGACGCCTCCGCATCTTGTATACCAAATTTTTGAGGATCCCATAGAGTGAGAATGCCACCAGCCAATTTATTTGCCTTGCCCTCAAGATATTCATATCTATTTAACCATTTGTTGTGCTTTTCTCTGATCTTCTCCACAGAGCATTTTGTTTCCTGTATGAACACTATGTCAGGTTTCTCCTCTCTGATCCTATTACTTAGTTTCATCTATTTCCTTCTGCTCCCAAGTCCTTTAATGTTCTAGGTTGTGATTTTCATCGAGGTGGAGTTTTCAAGGAGTAACTGGACAAGTCTTTCATCTTTCCTGAGCCAATCATGAGTTTGCCACATTCTAGTAGCAATTCTTTCTGTCTCTTTCTTCCTCTCTTTTTGCCTGGGTTTTTCGCTATTTTCCTGTTGTTAATCCTGGTGAGGAAACCCCTTTGTTTTTCTGATTGTCATGTCCTCTTTTTATTCCTACAGCTGTTTGGTGTGACTTGCTGAGGAATATTTGTTGAACCTTGTCTACTTCCTCCTATGGTATGGAGTTAATACCCATGCTTCCTCCTTGTTCTAGAAACTTTTCTAACTCCAGGTTCTCCCTTTCCAGTATCTCTTGCAAATCTTGGTCCTTTGTACCACTTTGACTTTGAGTCATTTCATGGTCTTTTTCTATTTCCATGGTACTCAATGGGTCTGTTATGTTTTGATTATGTTCTTGTGTGAACTCCATACTTGTCTCTTTTCCTTTCCCTCTTTCCGTCTGATTCTCTGTTTGCATTTGATTTCCATTATCTTCTTCTTGTTCTTCTAAGATCTCAAAACTATTATGACTGCTTGGTTTGTTATAATTAGGGTTCTTTTGTGTCTTCCTCCTTCTGGGCTTCAGGAATTCTTGTCTTGTCCTCCAAGGAGTGTGGAGGCTTGTTCATGTTCCCTGCACTTCCTCTGTTTGAAACCACATTACTGTAGGAGGGAGTGGAGCTCCCTCCTCCTTGCGCTTCCATGGTTGCCTGTTAACCCCTATCTCCTTTCTTGTTGAACCCTAGTACCTCTCTTCACCTGCGTTTTTTCAGTTCCCCCCCCCAATACCTCGAGAACCATAGTTCCTGTCTTCAACTCTATCAGTTTTCATCTGAGGTTAGTGTACTACATTTTTGTGATCAAGATTTATGATAAGGACAGACAAGAGACAATCATCATTTCTTGTGTTCTGCATTAAGTATGACATGTCACGAAGAATAGAAACAAACAATCCATTGTGATAAATTCCTAGACAGATCATTGATTGCACTAATTTATGAAACCATGGCTTTTGGTCTAGATTGCCTAGCCAAGATAACAACAATTTCAACTCTATCAGTTTTCATCTGAGGTTGGTGTACTACATTTTTGTGATCAAGATTTATGATGAGGACAGACAAGAGACAATCATCATTTCCTGTGTTCTGCATTAAGTATGACATGTCACGAAGAACATAAACAAACAATCCATTGTGATAAATGCCTAGAAGATCATTGATTGCACTAATTTATGAAACAATGGCTTTTGGTCTAGATTGCTTAGCCAAGATAACAACAATTTCAACTCTATCAGATTTCATCTAAGGTTGGTGTATTACATTTTTGTGATCAAGATTTATGGTGAGGACAAACAAAAGACAATCATCATTTCCCGTGTTTTGCATTAAGTATGACATGTCACGAAGAACATAAACAAATATCCATTGTGAAGAGACCAATGCTTCCCCATGTGAAAGTATTTAAATATTGGTTCTAGGATGTGTTTCCCTGTAATGGTTTCTTTTTCCATTCACGCCATATTTTGGATAAATATTTGAGCCCTTTTATTACGAACAACTCATAATTGTGAGTGTCAAAACACAAATGAAACAAGTTAACATAGCCATTATGCTAGAAATGAGTTTTGGGGCCTTCATGACAATCATAAATACACAACCCATTGTCTTTCTACTTACTTGAATAATTGAATTGAATATAGGATCATAGATTTGTCCATTGACTGAGTTGTTTATGAGAAATTCACATTTTAATTCCTCTCAAAAGGCATCATCGTCCAAGGTCATCAAATCAACAAATATGCAAAGATATGTTGTTGTAAAATATAAAGCCAAGAAATCATGTTGTTGCAAGCATCTGCGGGCGCATCTATACTCTGGTGGGGATATCGCTTTATGTTGAAATTTCCCTACTTTGAGTTTGGATTTGCTTGAGCTTCGTGGTACATCCAATCAGAAATGTACTGAGGTGGAATGGACCTATTATTAAAGGTCAGATATTTTCCATTATACACTAGAGGGTTTGTGATCTTTGGTGGACAGGCTACATACAGAATGATACAGTGGAACCCTAACTGCCCACGCCTTGAATTTTTCAACATACAAATATGTTGATCCCCTATCGCGTCTGTATTTACAAATTGTCTCAGAAGCAAAGGCAGAGTCCCAATAATACATACCCATAACATGGATGGGGGCTCTGTTGCCTACCTGCTTCACATGGCCTGGCTCTCACTGGGGTGGCTATAAAGTAATGGTTTGATGCTAAGTGGTCGCACACTATTGCCTAAAGAAACTAACTCAACATGAAACAAAAAATGAATAGCTCATTTACTTGAACCATGGTCACGTGAGCCATGCTAAGGCTAACTGAAAACTAGTCAAAGAAAACACGGGCATTAAAGGAATCAACTCTTGTAGCATATCATTTCAACATCTCTTGCAAATCCCCTTCATAGAGCTTGTGTTGTTGTTGTTGCTGCTTAGTGAGTCTCTCTGAACTATCTTGAGCACAATGTTGTTACTCTTTTCTCCCTGCACTGTCTCGCTCCATTCTTGGGAACTACTAGCCATGGACGAACTAGTCCTGGCCCTCAAGGCTGCCTCCACATCCAGAACTTGATGTGTTGCAGATAATTCTCTGGCAGAGGCAGACATGAAAGACACCAAAAGCAACACTAGTTCAAATTTGCCTCCTTCATGTTGTTGACTTGGGTTTGAATCGCAGATAATATACAGAACAAATAATATCACACATGCAGAGTAGCTGACTTGGGTTTGAATCACAAAGAATATACAAAACAAGAATATCACACATGCATAACAACTCTAGGACAAAAAATTAGTGAGACAGGGACCCCTACACACAACTCAACAATGAGGAGGATTGTAGTATGAAATTTATACAAGTTAATCAAACAGAAAACCCTTGAATTCAACCCTACCCTCGATTTCCAAGAATGGTAGAGGGTGAAATAGCCCCTACTCAGTTTCATTCCTGGAAATTGGGCGATTAGAAGCAGATCTGACATGAAATTGGGGCGATTGAAGCAAATCCGCCCTACAAACCAGGCAAATTTGGGTTTGAAGGTTTATTTGCGCCTTTTTTTCATTGGCTAAAATATAATAAATATTTATTTTTTAAATAATTTTTGGGCTAACTATAGAAAATGGGTGTAATATAAAAAATTTGCCCCTCCAAAATATAAAACCCCTTAAATTTCACCCATGGGCTAATATTCGCCCCTAAAATTTTCTATGGAAAACACTTATGTTGAGGTCTCGTTTAATGTCACACATGATGCATTATGATGGTGGGCCAAGGCGGATGGGAGGTGACAAGGAGGACAAAGTGATGTCGTGGCTGCAAATTTTAGTGGGTGACGTGGTGTATGAGGAGCAAGGAGTCCACGTGGAGGCTGACATGACGACGGGTGGAAAGTGATGGGAAGTGAGGCACAATAGCGAGCTAGATGATGTGTGTGAGGAAACATGGTAGTATTTTACACAGGGTGGGAGGCGAAGATTCTTGGTCACGAGGTCATGTGAAAGGCTCATGGTGGTGACACATGGCCTACTCCGCATGTCCTTCGTGCGTTAACCCTCGTGCATCTTGAGGGGGAGGGAGAGCATGAGCCATATGATCAGCGAGAGATCCCGCCATTGGATGTGGGCGCTGCACAACTTCCACTAGTGTCGTTTCCGCCTGTTGGATTTGTTTGTTACGACCCGTCGTGCTCATGCTCGGGTGCTCTTGCTAGTATCCGGTGCTTATGATTTCAGTGTCGTGTGTTCAACGGGAACATGCCTACATGGAAACGGAATCTAGTGCAATTTGGGGCCATTCCTCCTGGTTTTACACTCAGAGTTGTGCCATCAGCCTGGATTTTGCGGGCCATCACACATCTAGCACCAATAGGTCATGCATGTTGGATATTACCAGTTAATTACAGGACAATTGTACAAGATTAGACTTGATCATATCTTGCATAGATTTATTCTCGACCATGAAGGGGATGATGTCTTATGGGAATACCATTACAATGTTGCAGGAGGCCATGTCGGGGGAAGAGCAACAACAAGGAAAGTTATCCAAGCTAGATTATGGTGACCAACTCTTTTTAAAGATGTCAAGGAGTATGCTAAGAATTGTGATGAATGATAGCAAGTTGGGAGGCCTTCCCATCATGATGAACTTCCACTGCATCTAGTTAGAGATCTATAATATTTTGAGAAGTGGTTTGTTGATTGTGTTGCACCAATAAACCCTCCTGCACAAAATTCACATGGTCACTATATTATTACCACAAATGATTATTTGACACGTTGGGCTGAAGCAACTCCTATTAAAGGTTGTATTACTAGTACTGTAGCTAGATCCATATTGGAAAACATTATTACCTGGCTTGGCTGTCGAAGAAGCCTTACAAGTGATTAGGGGTTGACAGTTCATTAAAGAAATTATGGCCACTTAGTTGCGGGAATTTATGGTTCAATATCATAAAAGTAACCCATATCGTCTGCAGGAAAATGAAATCATTGAACCTTTCAATAAGATATTGGAGAAGGGAGTTACTAAGATGTGTTCTACTAACTAGGATGACTGGGATGAAATAGTTCCTCCTGCATTATGGGCCTATCACACTACCGTCAAACACTTGCACAAATATACTCCCTTTTGGCTTGTATATGGCATAGAAGTTGTGGTACCTACTAAATTTATTGTTCTGAATATGTTGATTGTGCAAGCCACTAAGATGTCTGATGATGAGTATATCATAGAGCGTTTACAGGAGCTATGGGAATTGGATGAGCAACGTTTCCTGGTAGACTTTCATCAAAATGTTGAGAAAGAAAGACAAAATGTCTGGCACGATAGACATATCAAAAGGAAGTCTTTCTCTGTGGGAGACCAAGTGCTGTTATATAAAAGTAGGTACCTTAAAAATCCAAGAAAGTTACAAATGCATTGGTTAGGTCCTTTCATTGTTTCAAATATAAGAGAATTTAGAGCCATCAAGCTCACACAACTCGATGGAATTCTTCTACTTTGTTGGGTGAATGGAACATGCTTGAAGCCCTACTATGGTTACTAAATTCATTTTTTTTCCTACTCTCTGACAAGAGGGAGAAGGTTAGGTTTAGGATTGAGTCAATCGGTTAGTATAGTTGCACTAGTCATTTGTCTTATTTCTTAGTTGTGACCCACCACAACCCACTGTGGTCGGGGAGGTATATGTTGTTATTTTCATCATTTATTAAGCCATTTATTGCAAGTCTTTTCAAATATTGAGTTGTTTCCCCCATAATAATTAGTTTTCGTGATTTGATTTTTGGTTTAAAGCCCTAAAGTACTTTTCAGTTATAATTGTCATCATAACATTTCCTTTTTGGGTTATTCGAGTCATGTTTTGGGGATCCGCGTTCTAGTTGTCATCAATAGTAAATTGAGTTTGAGTTTGTTACACTATCTCAATTAATATGCAACGGTCAAGGCATTCAACACCACATTGGAGCTTTTTCTATAAGTGTCACACATCAAACTTTTATTGTTCATTTATATTTCCATAAAATTTGAAGTTTTTCACGCTAAATTTCGTGTTTGAAGCCTCTGTGCCTAAATTTCATCCCCATCCCTCTGTTTAATTTGTTTATAGTCATCGACCATCCGCTATGGGTTGCTATGCTAAGGCAATCATTCTTTACGGTTTCTTAGATGATCACATTGAACCTATGAAGGATGTTTTAGGAAGTATGAGAAGGCCACTCTTGTCGACAATGATTTGTCCAACCCAACTCTATTTCTAGCTCTTATTCCATAAGTTTACATGTATTCCCTTGCAACTTCTTCTGATGACATTGTTTCAATGATTAAGGCTGAGTTTTAACCTTTGCACCGGTATACCATTATGAAATTGCGGGATTTTCCTATATTCAACACTACTCGTGAAGCCATGAGATAGTTCCTCATCAACCAGATACACAATGGCTCACTGTGGCTTGATAGGAAATATCTAATTCATGTTGATGAATTTCACAAGCTTCTAGGATTTTCCATGTGGCCAAGATGTTTCGACAACATTTTATATAACCTTGAAACGAGGCAAGAAGAACGTTGATGATAACTTGTATGAAAAATACAACACTTGACACAAGGGTTCTGGAGTTGTCATTGATACGATCAACGATGACATGGTCAAGTTTGTGTGCTATATCATCGTTGGAAAGGTTACAAAGCATTATACCAAAGGAGAATGTACACTAGATATTATTTATGTTGCCAAGTTATGTGTACAAGGTGCACCGCTGAACTAGTGTAAGTTCCCGTTAGATGAAATTTTTGAGGCATGCGGATATGTATACAAGAGGGCTACTTATTTTATTTATATATAGTAATAACCATCGTGACGATGAAGTGGTATGCTCTTGAGGGACACGATATGGGAGAAGTACCAGACAATGAAGATCTCGCTCTCACCTATGCTCCATGCCAGACATGAGCTAACATTGAAAATCAAGCGTTCAATGAAAAGGCGTTTGAGAAATGGCACACCAGGATGATTAATGCTACCGCGATGATGATCAGGGTGCTTAGGTGCATTTCAAACAAATATGCATACCAAATGTAGTTTGGTATTAGCCACAACAACACCTATTTTTGACCCAAGGTTGTTAATAAAGACACATGTTAGATGAAGGCATTACCATACTATAGGTCGGAGGAGGCATTCCATCAGGAAGTTCTATCTTGGTTGGGAATCCAATGTATGAAGATCTATGAAGGAATTTTTTATTCTCTTGACGCGCTACAACCTTGCAGTCTAGCTTTTGATGCTCCTCCATCTTCCAAGAAGCACTCAACTACTTCTACATCTAATTTTCAACCTATAATGAAGTGGATCTAGGCATGTGTGTCCTATGTTCATGCCACTATGTCTACCATGGGATCAGTGATAAGTCCACCTACAACAAATTCTTCTATCCCTAACGTTGTCCCATATGTAGGTAATTCATTTAAACCTCCAACACTTTTGCTTGTTCCGATAAGCCCTTTATCATCAACTTCTCCTACCATCGCAGATTTTGACCCTTCCATTTCTTTTCCCTTTGATGCCTTCACTTTTGTACAAGCAATCTTCATAAAATTTGCATCTAAACTTGCTAATATTATTGCTAGTTCTTTAACCATTATTGACATTTTCGATGATCAACCTAAAGAACCTATCAATGGCACCACAATTATGTAGAAACATGTTCACTCGCCACCTGTTATGTCTCTAGCACATAGCCTTGTCTCATCTCTTCACACTACCATACTATCTGAAACCATCTCCAATCACCCTTTTGACCGCTCTAACCCTTGAGATACCACTGGAAATTTTGTTGATATGGAGGTAGTTTCTAAGCCTAAAGATATAGAAGAACCTATGCAAGATACAAAAACAACCCTTGTCCTACCTGTGTAGCCTTTTCCGTGCAATAATTCCCAGGAGAATTTTTCTTCATGTGAGCCCTCACAACGCCTTGAGTTTCTCAAGACCGCCTACACATAGTTGTTTGCCACATACAAATATTTGCATAGTATTGTTGCTGATTTTCTAAATTCTATTCATGATCTAATGAAGCAATTTCAACAAAAAATTAATCAGGAAATTGAATAGGGCCCTACTCTCCAAACTACGCTTAAATAACTCATGCAAGATTCCTAAGATATATTTTTCCAAGTGCAGGATTGGCCAGGGTTACTCTCTAAATGTAACTTTCCTCTATGCCAATTGCGAGAACAAAATAAACAACTCATGGAACAATCTCTTGCAACTACAGATTTTGTGCAACAACAAAGTTTATTTGGTCAAGCATCAGAAATTGATAAATAGATTCATGGCTTAGAGGAGGAATCATATAAGGCCAAAAATTTACTACGAGATCTTTAGCCGCTAGCTGAAGCCCAATTTATGCTACTTCAAAAGCTCAATCATGATGCCAATACTTAGTGGCAAATGTTTCTTTCTTCCTGCCCTGAGAAACCTACTACAGAAGATACAAGTCAATTTGTTGACAAAGCTACTACCTTGCTCACTACCTGGAAGAGTGTTGTGGAAGATTATAATAGTTTTAATGTTAAGCTCCATTAAGTTTTTCCCAACTGCTGCCTACAATTACGAAAGTGAATTGCAGTCATTTCCTTAATTTATGGAAACCAACTGCAGTGATTTCCTTAAATTACGGAAATCAACTGCAGTGATTTCCTTAAATTACGGAAATCAACTGCAGTTAATTAATTTCTTGTTGGGAGCTTCTGAAGTGGTCCATTACTCCATCTGGAGTTCTCTACCATGATTTGTGGAACACCTGACACATAGCCAATAGAAGCTTGATGGAAGCTTGGCTATATATATTTCTGTTTGGTCCCCAAGCTTGCATCTCAATCCCCTTCAGCTTCACACCATCAAGTCAGAGAAGGCAGAGCTTGGAAGTGCCATATGGTTAAGGGATTTTAGGTGAATTTTGTAAATCTAAGAGGCGTTGTCCCACGCACATGATTGCTTCTGGTTTTTGCGCCACCTGTTCTTGACTGCTCTTGCTGCATATTGCCTCCACTCACTGTCATTTCGATACCCAGCCATAACGTGCCTGCTAGTGGAGTGCGCCTCATTTAAACAGTAGCCAGGTGTTAAAGAAGAGATCATTTAAGTTATTTAAAGAACAACCTCAGACATTCGAGTCTCCTTTTTACTACATCTGTAAAAAGATTTTATTTACTGTATAATTACAGAATTCTTTGGCTCCCTTTTATGCATATTTTTCTTGTTCCCTTCAACTGTTATCGTTGATTCTTTTTATACAATTGGCGTGGAAGGTTTTTGTGAGAAACGATCGTATTTTTCACACCTTTGCTGTGAATAATGATACGTGGAAAATAGAAAGGTTGACGCTTGTGGAAAGACTAGCAAGCACAAGCGCTGGACTGAATTGCAGCTGGTGGGCTTTGTGGAAAATACAAGAAGGGACTGCTTCAAGCTTAGCAGAAAGTTTATTTTTGAAGTGTGTTTAGCATCAATGGCTGGAGTTATTTTTCTTGGACATAATAAATTCCGCATTAAAGTTCAGATTTAACATTGTTAAAGTTTTGATTGTTATAGAATAATCGTTATTTCTGCTTACATTTGGTATCAGAGCCATGTTTTATCTCTGCTTTGGTGATATAGACATACTGGCCTACCGCCTGGTTGAATTATCTATCCATGGCCGTTTTTTCATTATCCTTTGGTCCTCCAAAGCTACAACAGGCATTAGTATTAGTTTAAATTGCAGTAATAATGTTTTGAAAACATATAAACTAGTGAGTGAAACAGCTAAATAACATTTATAGATTTATGCTATTACTCTAAGAAAGAAATGCAGTTGTGGAAATATGGTTGGCGAGAATTTAATTATTAAAATTGCGATTGAATTTAGATGATTCAACCCAATAATCCTATTTTTGGGTTTTTCGTCATTTTAACTTATTCCTTTCACAAAACATTATTTTTACTGTGGTTAAGATTTGTTTATAATCCTATAAGTTAATTTGAAGTGTTTCGTGTGAGTGTTTCTATTTTCCATATTTTTTTTTAATTGCTTCATATTAAACTGTGTATATGCCATTTCACGTAGGATGAAATGCAAAGTGCTGTGTATAGTTTTGTTTATGCAATTTATGTAAGAAATAATGTCTAGTGATCCATATAATTTTAATTGATTAGAGAATAGCCACAACATCTCTAATTAAATAATACTATATATGATTGGCTAAGATCACATAAAGATTATTTAGACATTAATTGTAATTAATTATACTAAATATAATAAATTTTATCCCACAGGAATTTTTATTATATTTATATAATTAATTAGGATAAAATATTCATAACTTACCCACAGGAATTATGAATTAATAGTTTTATCATAAAGAATAATTGAATCTACTTGAATTGGAAATTTGGCCCACAGGCAATTTTTATGTCATTAGATTCAATTTTGAGCATGATTTACATTGGTAAAACATGAAATTTTATTTAGGCCTCAATTTTAACATAAGCAGGTGATCTTTAATTTTGATGCAGTTGTACAACCTGCAAATTTTTATGAAATTCGTTGTGATATCCTTCAACTTAAGGGAGATAATTATAAGGTCTGGAAGGAGAGAGTTCTCCTTCATTTGGGGTGGATGGACATAAACTATGCTATTAGGAAAGATGAACCACCGGCACTCACTAATACCAGCACTGCAGCGAACATCACACTTTATGAACGATGGGAGCGATCCAATCGGCTAAGAATGATATTCATTAAGACTAAAATTTCAGCTGGTATTCGTGGTTCCATTAATTAGCATGAAAAAGTCCGAGACTTACTAAAGGCCATTGATGATAAATTCGTCACTTCAGACAAGGCACTAGCAAGCACCCTAATCGTGAAGTTCTCATCCCTAAGGCTCATCAGTGTGAAAGGTGTGCGCGAGCACATCATGCAGATGAGGGACATTGTGGCTCAATTGAAGAAACTCGAGGTTGAAATATCGGATTCCTTCCTGGTGCACTACATCCTGAACACCCTTCCGCACCAATATGGACCTTTCAAAATCTCATACAACACGCATAAAGATAAATGGTCAATAAATGAACTCATGACCATGTGTGTTCAAGAGGAAGAGAGACTGGTGATGGAACTGGGGGAAAGTGCAATGCTGGCAACGCGTGGAAAGGGCAAATCTCAAGCCAATCGGAAAGGGAAAGGTAAAGTACCTCCCCACGTCGATATCAAGAAGGATTCCAAGTGTTTCTTCTATAAAAGAAGGGCCACATGAAGAAGGAATGTGCCAAATTTCAGAAATGGCTTGTGGACAAAAGTAATGCAATCTCGTTTGTTTGTTGTGAATCTAATATGGTTAATGTTAATATTAACACATGGTGGATTGATTCTGGATCAACAATTCACATTTCGAATTCCTTGCAGGGTTTGCAAAACCTAAGGAAGCCAGTGGGAAGTGAGCAAAGCATCTTATCAGGAAACAAGATGGGCACGCATGTGGAAGCTATAGGAACATGCTATTTAACTTTAAATAGTGGCTTTGTTTTAGAATTAGAGAAGAACTTTTATGTTCCAAGTTTTTCTAGAAACTTGATTTCAGTTTCAAGGCTTGTACCTTTTGGATATTGCTTTAACTTTTCAGAAACATCCTTCAGTCTATTTTATAAATCCGATTATGTTGGGAATGGTATTTTGTCTAATGGTCTTTATTGCATTAATTTACAAAACAATGTCACCTATGATTCAATGCATGTTCACACTGGCACTAAAAGATGTGTTATTATTGAAGATTCCTCTAAATTATGGCATTGGAGACTAGGTCACATCTCCATAGAAAGAATTAAAATATTGGTAAATGAAGGGGTACTTAATACTCTGGATTTTACTGATTTTGAGACTTGTGTGGACTGCATAAAGGGAAAGCAAACCAACAAGTCAAAGAAAGGTGCCAATAGGAGTTCAAACATATTAGAGATCATACATACTAATATATGTAGTCCAGACATGGACTCACATGGTCAGAGATACTTCATCTCCTTTATATATGATTACTCACGATAAATGTATCTCTACATGCTTCACAAAAAGAGTGAAGCATTATATGCCTTTAAGATCTTTAAGGCTGAAGCAGAGAAACAATGCGGCAAGCAAATTAAGATTGTGAGATAAGATAGAGGTCACAGAAGATGGACAAGCACCTGGGCCATTTGCAAAATTTCTTCAAGAGCTATAGGAACATGCTATTTAACTTTAAATAGTGGCTTTGTTTTAGAATTAGAGAAGACCTTTTATGTTCCAAGTTTTTCTAGAAAATTGATTTCAGTTTCAAGGCTTGTACCTTTTGGACATTCCTTTAACTTTTCAGAAACATCCTTTAGTCTATTTTATAAATCTGATTATGTTGGGAATGGTATTTTGTCTAATGGTCTTTACTGCATTAATTTACAAAACAATGTCACTTATGATTCAATGCATGTTCACACTGGCACTAAAATATGTGTTATTAATGAAGATTCCTCTAAATTATGGCATCGGAGACTAGGTCACATCTCCATAGAAAGAATTAAAATATTGGTAAATGAAGGGGTACTTAATACTCTGCATTTTACTGATTTTGAGACTTGTGTGGACTGCATAAAGGGAAAGCAGACCAACAAGTCAAAGAAAGGTGCCAATAGGAGTTCAAACATATTAGAGATCATAGATACTGATATATGTAGTCCAGACATGGACTCACATGGTCAGAGATACTTCATCTCCTTTATAGATGATTACTCACAATAAATGTATCTCTACATGATTCATAAAAAGAGCGAAGCATTAGATGCCTTAAGATCTTTAAGGCTGAAGTAGAGAAACAATGCGACAAGAAAATTAAGATTGTGAGATAAGATAGAGGTGGAGAATATTATGGTAGATACACAAAAAATGGACAAGCACCTGGGCCATTTGCAAAATTTCTTCAAGAGCATGGGATTGTTGCCCAATACACCATGCCTGGTTCACCCGACCAGAATAGTGTAGCAGAAAGAAGAAACCGAACATTATTGGACATGGTGCGGAGTATGCTTAGCAGCTCCAATCTTCCTAAATCCTTGTGGACTGAAGCACTTAATACGGTAGTGTATATATTAAATCGAGTTCCAATCAAGGCTATTCCTAAAACGCCTTTTGAATTATGGAAAGGTTGGAAACCAAGTTTGCGACATATGTGCGTGTGGGGATGCCCGTCTGAAGTGAGAATATATAATCCACATGAGAAGAAACTTTACCCAAGGACCATTAGTGGGTATTTCACTGGATATGCTGAAAGGTCTAAAGATTATAGATTTTATTGTCCATCTCACAACACTAGGATTGTGGAATCAAGAAATGCAAAGTTTCTTGAAAATGACTTGATCAGTGGGAGTGATCAAACCAGGAACATAATTTCTAAGAAGGATCATTCAGAATCTCAACCTTCCACCTCAAGTGATAGATTGGTTATTGTTCATAGCACCCCTCAAGTACAAACTGATGTTTAACAACCAATTGTTGAAGTTCCACAAGCTGCTGACGACATTCCAGGAGATCAGGTAGTTCAAGAGTTGCCAAGAAATTTTGAACGAGTTGAACCACATACTTCTCAGGAAGATGATAGTAAAACATTAAGAAGATCTACTAGACTAAAGAGATCAACAATTCCTGATGATTATGTTGTGTATCTGCAAGAATCTGACTACAACATTGGAGCCGAAAATGATCCCGAGTCCTTTTCAAAAGCCATGAGTTGCAAAGAATCAGAATTATGGTATGATGCCATGAAGGAAGAGATGAATTCTATAAAAAGTAACGAAGTCTGGGATCTTTGTTGAGTTTCCTAATGGTGCAAAAGCCATTGGATGTAAATGGGTCTTTAAGAGAAAGAAAGACTCATTAGGAAACATTGAGAGGTACAAGACAAGACTTGTTGCTAAGGGATTCACTTAGAAAGAAGGAATCGACTACACAGAGACTTTCTCTCCTATATCTAAGAAAGATTCCTTGCGCATTATTATGGCATTAGTAGCCCATTTTGACTTGGATTTGCAACAAATGGATTTGAAAACGAAATTTCTTAATGGAGATCTAGAGGAGTAGGTTTACATGAAACAACCTGAAGGATTCCTCTCTTGTGATGGTGAGCAATTGGTTTGCAAGCTCAATAAGTCATTATACGATTTAAAACAAGCATCCCGCCAATGGTATTTAAAATTCCATAACATAATTTATTCTTTCAGTTTTGTAGAAAACATTGTGGATCAATGTATATACTTGAAAGTCAGTGGGAGTAAAATTTGTTTTCTTGTTTTATATGTGGATGACATTTTGCTAGCAACCAATGATAAGGGTTTGCTACATGAGGTAAAACAATTCCTCTCTAAAAATTTCGATATGAAAGATATGGGTGAGGCATCTTATGTCATTAGCATTAAGATCCCTAGAGACAGATTTCGAGGCATCTTGGGTCTGTCACAGGAAACATATATTAATAAAATTTTAGAGAGATTTCGGATGAAGGATTGTTCACCAAGTGTAGCTCCCATTGTGAAGGGTGATAGGTTCAATTTGAACTAATGCCCGAAGAACGACTTTGAAAGGGAACAAATGAAGAACATTCCATATGCTTATGCTGTTGGAAGCCCAATCTATGCTCAAGTCTGCACAAGACCTGACATTGCATTTGTTGTGGGAATGTTGGGACGATATCAGAGTGATCCAGGTTTAGACCACTGGAGAGCTGCAGAGAAAGTAATGAGGTAACTTCAAGGAACCAAAGACTACATGCTTATGTATAGACGGGCGAACACTTTGGAAGTAATTGGCTACTCAGATTCTGACTTTGCTGGATGTGTTGATTCATGCAAATCAACATCAGGATACATTTTTATGATGGCTGGTGGCGCTGTATCATGGAGGAGTGCCAAGCAGACCTTGATTTCCACTTCCACTATGGAAGCCGAGTTTGTCTCTTGTTTTGAGGCTACTTTACATGGTGTATGGCTTAAGAGTTTCATTTATGGGCTTAGAATTATGGATTCTATCTCTAAGCCATTGAGAATACATTGTGATAATTCAACTGTTGTTTTTATGGCTAAAAACAACAAAAGTGGGAGTCGAAATAAACACATTGACATTAAGTATTTAGCTATAAGGGAACCTGTTAAAGAAAAGAAAGTGGTCATTGAGCACGTCAACACTGAGTTGATGATCACTGATCCTTTGACTAAGGGCATGCCACCTTTTAAATTCAAGGATCATGTAATGAATATGGGACTTGGTTCCATTATGTAGTTTCTCATTGTATGGACAATGTTATTTTAATGAAATTCTTAATTATTGTGATGTTTTTCTCATATTTATGTGCACCTTAATTTGATTTGAGAAAACTCATTTGTTTAGGACCAGGAATAAACATAAGGTTTATTAATTAAGAAATTGTTGCCACATAAATTATAATAAGAATAAATACATAGTAATACATGGAAGATAATACTCGTCATTAGAGGAATTATTGCCATGATTCATGTATCTATTACTTAATACAGATTATCAATGGGTTTTAAGATGAGACATTAAGTTTGGAAGTATGGACCAAGTGGGAGAATGTTAAGCCCCATTAAGTTTTTCCCAACTGCTACCTACAATTACGGAAGTGAACTGCAGTCATTTCCTTAATTTCTGGAAACCAACTGCAGTAATTTCCTTACATTACGGAAATCAACTGTAGTTAGTTAATTTCTTGTTGGGAGCTTCTGAAGTGGTCCATTACTCCATCTGGAGTTCTCTACCATGATCTGTGGAACACCTGACACATAACAAACAAAAGCTTGATGGAAGCTTGGCTATATATATTTCTGTTTGGTCCCCAAGCTTGCATCTCAATGCCCTTCAGCTTCACACCATCAAGTCAGAGAAGGTAGAGCTTGGAAGTGCGATATGGTTAAGGGATTTCAAGTGAATTTTGTAAATCTAAGAGGCATTGTCCCACGCACATGATTACTTCTGGTTTTTGCGCCGCCTGTTCTTGACTGCTCCTGCTGCATATTGCCTTCACTCACTGTCATTTCGATACCTAGCCATAACGTGCCTGCTGGTGGAGTGCGCCTCATTTAAACAGTAGCCAGGTGTTAAAGAAGAGATCATTTAAGTTATTTAAAGAACAGTCTCGGACATTCGAGTCTCCTTTTTACTACATCTGTAAAAAGATTTTATTTATTGTATAATTACAGAATTCTTCGGCTCCCTTTTATGCATATTTTTCCTGTTCCCTTCAACTGTTATAATTGATTCTTTTTATACAGTTGGTGTGGACGGTTTTTGTGAGAAACGATCGTATTTTTCACACCTTTGCTGTGAATAATGATACGTGGAAAATAAAAAGGCTGACGCTTGTGGAAAGACTAGCAAGCACAAGCGCTGGACTGAATTGCAGCTGGTGGGCTTTGTGGAAAATACAAGAAGGGACCTCTTCAAGCTTAGCAGAAAGTTTATTTTTGAAGTGTGTTTAGCATCAATGTCTGGAGGTATTTTTCTTGGACATAATAAATTCCGCATTAAAGTTCAGATTTAACATTGTTAAAGTTTTGATTGTTATAGAATAATCATTATTTCTGCTTACATTTTGTATCGGAGCCATGTTTTATCTCTGCTTTGGTGATATAGACATACTGGCCTACCACCTGGTTGAATTATCTATCCATGGCCATTTTTCATTATCCTTTGGTCCTCCAAAGCTACAACAAGCATTAGTATTAGTTTAAATTGCAGTAATAATGTTTTGAAAACATATAAACTAGTGAGTGAAACGACTAAATAACATTTATAGATTTATGCTATTACTCTAAGAAAGAAATGCAGTTGTGGAAATATGGTTGGCAAGAATTTAATTGTTGAAATTGTGATTGAATTTAGATGATTCAACCCAATAATCCTATTTTTGGGTTTTTTGTCATTTTAACTTATTCCTTTCATGAAACATTATTTTTATTGTGGTTAAGATTTGTTTATAATCTCATAAGTGAATTTTAAGTGTTTCGTGTGAGTGTTTCCGTTTTCCATATTTTTTTTTAATTGCTTCATATTAAACTGTGTATATGCCATTTCACGTAGCATGAAATGTAAAGTACTATGTATAGTTTTGTTTATGCAATTTATGTAAGAAATAATGTCTAGTGATCCATATAATTTTATTTGATTAGAGAATAGCCACAACATCTCTAATTAAATAATATTATATATGATTGGCTAAGATCACATAAATATTATTTAGACATTAATTGTAATTAATTATACTAAATATAATAAATTTTATCCCACAAGTATTTTTATTATATTTATATAATTAATTAGGATAAAATATTCATAACTTACCCACAGGAATTATGAATTAATAGTTTTATCATAAAGAATAATTGAATCTACTTGAATTGGAAATTTGGCCCACATGCAATTTTTATGTCATTAGATTCAATTTTGAGCATGATTTACATTGGTAAAACATGAAATTTTATTTAGGCCTCAATTTTAACATAAGCATGTGATCTTTAATTTTGATGCAATTGTACAACCTGCAAATTTGTCTGAAATTCGTTGTGATATCCCTGAACTTAAGGGAGATAACTATAAGGTCTGAAAGGAGAGAGTTCTCCTTCATTTGGGGTGGATGGACATAGACTATGCTATTAGGAAAGATGAACCACCGACACTCACTAATACCAACACTGCAGCGGACATCACACTTTATGAATGATGGGAGCGATCCAATTGCCTAAGCATGATGTTCATTAAGACTAAAATTTCAGCTGGTATTCGTGGTTCCATTGATCAGCACAAAAAAGTCCGAGACTTGCTAAAGGCCATTGATGATCAATTCGTCACTTCAGACAAGGCACTAGCAAGCACCCTAATCATGAAGTTCTCATCCCTAAGGCTCACTAGTGTGAAAGGTGTGCGCGAGCACATCATGCAGATGAGGGAAATTGTGGCTCAATTGAAGAAACTCGAGGTTGAAATATCAGATTCCTTCCTGGTGCACTACATCCTGAACACCCTTCCGCACCAATATGGACCTTTCAAAATCTCATACAACACACATAAGGATAAATGGTCAATTAATGAACTCATGACCATGTGTGTTCAAGAGGAAGAGAGACTGGTGATGGAACTGGGAGAAAGTGCAATGTTGGCAACGCATGGAAAGGGAAAATCTCAAGCCAATCGGAAAGGGAAAGGTAAAGTACCTCCCCACGCCGATATCAAGAAGGAATCCAAGTGTTTCTGCTGTAAAAATAAGGGCCACATGAAAAAGGAATGCGCCAAATTTCATAAATGGCTTGCGGACAAAGGTAATGCAATCTCGTTTGTTTGTTATGAATCTAATATAGTTAATGTTAATATTAACACATGGTGGATTGATTCTGGATCAACAATTCACATTTCGAATTCCTTGCAGGGTTTACAAAACCTAAGGAAGCCAGTGGGAAGTGAGCAAAGAATCTTATCAGGAAACAAGATGGGCTGGCATGTGGAAGCTATAGGAACATGCTATTTAACTTTAAATAGTGGCTTTGTTTTAGAATTAGAGAAGACCTTTTATGTTCCAAGTTTTTCTAGAAACTTGATTTCAGTTTCAAGGCTTGTACCTTTTGGATATTCCTTTAACTTTTCAGAAACATCCTTCAGTCTATTTTATAAATCTGATTATGTTGGGAATGGTATTTTGTCTAATGGTCTTTACTGCATTAATTTACAAAACAATGTCACCTATGATTCAATGCATGTTCACACTGGCACTAAAAGATTTGTTATTAATGAAGATTCCTCTAAATTATGGCATCGGAGACTAGGTCACATCTCCATAGAAAGAATTAAAAGATTGGTAAATGAAGGGATACTTAATACTCTGGATTTTACTGATTTTGAGACTTGTGTGGACTGCATAAAGGGAAAGCATACCAACAAGTCAAAGAAAGGTGCCAATAGGAGTTCAAACATATTAGAGATCATACATATTGATATATGTAGTCCAGACATGGACTCACATGGTCAGAGATACTTCATCGCCTTTATAGATGATTACTCACGATATATGTATCTCTACATGCTTCATAAAAAGAGCGAAGCATTAGATGCCTTTAAGATCTTTAAGGCTAAAGTAGAGAAACAATGCGGCAAGCAAATTAAGATCGTGAGATCAGACGTGTACTTTCGCGACGACGTCACTCTATTGCTACGGCTAGTGGCTGATCGGCACTAGTTGCTTGTGTTACACCCGTGACGATTCCTGTAGAATTGTTTTTTTCAATTCTGCCTCCTGAATTCATCAGTCTGGTTAATCCCTTGTCGCCTTTCTCTTATCTATTAGTTTGTTTTAATTGCTTTTAGTTAAGGTGCTCACTTTTCGGTTTCATTGAAGTGAATCTTGTATTTTTTGGCTTTGTGACCTGGTTTTTCAAGTTTTGAATTATTTGGCTTGGTTACTTGTCTATTCAAGATTCATCCGCAACCCTCCTGTTGGTGTGCTTGAAGTTTTTCCATCGCTTGTTTCTTGCTGATTGATGTTTAGTGTTATTTGTTGAACCAATTTCCATATTGATTCAATTGTTTCACTACCAGACATAGATTACAATTGTTTGGATCAATCAGTTTCACGCTTGCTTGTTTGTTTCTTTAGAATTCAAAGCTATCAAAATCAAAAGATTGCATTCATTAGTATACGAAAGTGAAAGTGTATTTTGCATTCCAAGTTTTCATGTTTGAAAAATTAGAAAGCAAATTTTAAATCTCTCATTAGTAGTATCGATGCATTTTAAGGATTGATGTGTTTATACATTGTGTCTCTTGAGTGACTGCATTTGCTGATCTTGGTTTTGTCTTGGTTTGGAAATGATCTCTCTACCCTTCTGTAAGTAGGAGTTCATCGAAATGAAAGATGCTTTATTCATTCTAGTTGCATCCTAGGTTTTGGTATACATACAGTAAGGCCTGGAAATTGAAACATAATTCAAGATCAACTCTAAAATGAACTGAATAAACCTAACAACGCATTGGAACATAATGCACATTATTTAGAGGTCTAGGCTAGAGACGTGCTCCAACATCGTTAAACCTAGTCTCTATTGTTTTCACTTAAGGTTGGGTGATTCCTCCTTCTGTGATCTAATAGCTGCTAGCACGGTCTTGCGCTCCGAGTACCGTCGAGTATACGTTGGGAGACCCCACTGGGTTATCATCCTATATCCTTAGGAAGCCGTGTCTACCGCCTTGCAAACTGTAATGTACCAAACACATCATTCGGGAAGATTGACTGTCGTACGGAAAGTGCTTGGTTTTCATATGATTGCCAAGGTGTATATGTAGTTTTACAGGTTGTTTGGTAAACCTTTTGCCTAGTTCTCCAGAGTAGTCACTTTCCTTCCTTTTCGGACTCCTTAAAAGAAAAGGTCCATCTGAGCACTTGTCCTTTCAGGCTCATTAAACCTCGAAAGAGATAAAGTCACCTTTTCGTCCTTTTCTCGACTCTTGAAACATAAAAAGGTCAAGTTTTGTTCTTGCGTCATAAAATTTACTGCCCACGAAATATTCTTGATAACAGTTAGAGTTCTTGATTATAGTGCAAGTGTTTTTAAGGCTTGTTCCTGATGGCAACATCCCTCGAGTCTACCGGCCAAGGTCTTCCCCTAGATGGGAACCCTGGTCCATTTCCTTCTTTTGGAAATGCCGGTGCTCCATACATGGCAACATTGTCTTTGCCTGGGTTAACCATCGGTCTGCCCGTTTGGTTGTTTTCAACCTCGGTGGTCCCGAGCGTCATGACTCCTATTCCACCGTCTCCTTCGTTTGAACCACGACATGTTGATTCCAAGGTTGAGCCTACGCCTTCTTCCCCTGTTTCTTCACCTTCATCTCCTCCTTCGCTTGGTGAAAGTTCCACATCTAGTAACCAGGAGACTAAGAAGAAGAAGAAGAAGACGAAGAAGAAGAAGAAGTTTGATAAACGCGAGGCCACTTGTGCAGCTATTGCTCCGAGTACATCTCAGGTCGTACCACCCTTTTCTCCTCTGCAGAAGCTTAAGTTTCCTTGTAAATTGTGCAAGGATGACCATCTTCTTCATGACTGTCTTGCTATTCCGAGGATATTAGAAGTATGGTCTCACGATTTGGCTCGTCCCTCATCGTCCTCTGAAGCTCATGACGATGCTATCCTATCAACTGGAAGCGGTAAGAAGAAAGGGAATATTCGATTCCCCTGTAGACTGTGTGAAGGCAACCATCCCCTTCACCTTTGTCCACTCATGGATAAAGCTTCAACTGTTTTGGAAAGTCTTACAGCTTCTTCGCCTCCACTTCCAGTTGGTTATCAGAGGCTCTCTTCGGACCCTCTCCCCGTTGACAAAGAGATTAAATTAGATTCTTCTCTTGTCCGTCCTCCTCTTTCCGAACCTGGCTGTGCTAAGCCTGTTCCAGACCAACCATTGGTCGGAGATAGTATTGACTTGGATTCACCACCCGTTGATCACTCTGTTCTATAAGAGCATCATGATTCTACTGCTCATGTTCTTCTCGTCTCATTAGATTCTCCAGAGTTTGAGAATGACCCTCCTATCCCAACTGATTCAGAGAGTCCTTCTTCGGTTCCTGTAGAGCATGGGGGCAATCATATGATACCCCCACCAAGTAGTTCTATCGTTTCCTTCGACTGGAGTCATTTGACTGCATTCCGCCTTCCATCCTTCATGCCTTTCCAGATTACAGTACATGCCTATGATAAGGTAGTACATGGCATTGTTTTGGATGAGGGTGCATCGATTAGCCTCATGCCTTTCACTACTTGTCAAGCTTTGGGCTCCCCGCAGCTTGTGTCGGTAGCGCAGAATCTGTTGGCATTTGACGGAGGAACCAGTCAACCTTTAGGGATCCTCCCGAAGTTTCCTGTTACTTTGGGAGGCAAAACCATCTATATAGATGTACTGGTTGTCCAAGGTGCTTTAGATTTTAATCTTCTCCTTGGTCGTGACTATGTTTATGCCATGGGAGCCCTTGTCTCTTCTCTTTTCCATGTGGTTTGTTTTCCACACAATGGAAGAATGGTGACCATCGCTCAATTATCATTCTTCAGTCCCCCGGTGCCTCCTGCGCAGCCGTCATCCCCTATCGGTTCTTTCTTGCAAGCAGTACCTTCCCAGCCACATGTTAATTATGTGGCTACCCATTCCGTCTTCACATCTGCTGATGATTATTCAGATGGTCTCGTACATCATGTACTGGGGGCATTGGAACCCGATCTGTCATTGGTGTCTACTAACATGTGTTCCTCCCAGAGCGTGATTCTTCCATCCAATGAAGATCTCTTGGGAGTCATGTTTGCGTATGACCTATGAATAGGTGTCACCGAGGATAGTTCGTTTCTTGTGCCAACCTCGTTAAAAAATGAAACAAGGAGTATTGAGCATAGTTCCTGATCTTGTGTCAAGCTCGTTAAAAAATGAAACAAGGATCACCGAGGATAGTTTGTCCCTATGTCAACCTCGTTAAAAAATGAAACAAGGGGTGTGGAGCACAATTCCTTGTCTTGTGTCAAGCTCGTTAAAAAATGAAACAAGGAGTCATGAGGACTGTTCTTGCTCTTGTGTCAATCTCGTTAAAAAGTGAAACAAGGGTTATGAGGATAGTTCTTTTACTATGTCAACCTCATTAAAACGTGAAACAACTCCCTTTTCCAAATCGAGTCTTTGATTAAGATCTCGTAAAATCCAAGTCGAGTCCTTCCAAGATCTTGAAAGTGAACCTTCATTCCATCCACTCCGTTGGATGCAATGAAGCTTGGGGGGCATGTACCTCGATTTGAGTCATTATGCTGGGGGCATGCAAACTTATAACAAGCATAGTTTTTCGTTTCAAGCTTGTGTAAACATGAAACCGGATCCAAGCAGAGTTCTCCATGGTTCAAGCTTGTGTAAAAATGAACCCATACCCGATTTACATCTCGTGATTGCCTTTTTATCTGCTAAATTATACTAGATGAGCCTTGGTTGTTTCATTCCATCGCCACCATCTCTTTGGCCGATCATATGCTTTCACTTGGTTGTTTTCCTTTCTTGAGGGACTGCAACGATGAGTGGTTTTATTAGCTAGTCTCTTGACCATTATATGTTTTGAGTAGTTCCACCATTGCCAGAACCAGTTGCTACCCTTTATACCACTCGTTCCTCTAGGACGAGTCTCCTTTAAGCTCTTTTCTGACTTGTAAAATATGAAAAGATTACCGAGTTTTTCCTTTTTGACTTTTTAAACAGAATAAAAGGCGGTCCACTTTGAGCTCTTTTCTGACCATGTAAACATGAAAATATTGCCAGATTTTTGTCGTTTCAAGTTCGATATTGGTTATGAAACGACGTGTTTTCGATCGCTTTTCTACTCTTTCGGATCGAGGCCACTAATTATGAAAAGTACTCCTTGATCGTAATGGTCAAGCGGTTCTCTCGAGTATTATTTTATACTTTTTTGGGCTCAAGGGACACAAATCTACGAAAAGGGACCCCCTGAGTTTTCTTTTTCGTGTCTTTTTCAAACTCTCTAAACATGAAAAAGACTTCGAGTTTTACCTGTGTCGGACTCATTAAACCCTGACGACATTGGACTCGTCACCATGACGAGACTCAAGCTTCTCCTCTCTAGGGCTCGTTAAACTATTATTAGGTTGGATTCGACCGAAGGCCAAACTTATATTACAAGCATATGCTATCCCCTTCAAGCTTGTTTTCAAAAATAATTGGGGTACTCGCCAGTAATGGTGGGGGAAAATTTGGAAATCATCATTGATTATCTATGGTAGCTAGTCACTCTTGAACATCGACAATTTTGCTTCTTGTTGGGTTGGGATATCCATACATCGTCATTTGGCCTTCCGCGAGTTTGGGTTGTCATTTTGCCTCATTCCATCTGATCCATGTTGCTTCCATCAAGCCTCCGATCCCTTGGTATCAAAATGCTGCCACATTCCGGAGTCGTGTCGCCATTATTTTCAAAAGTATAATCTTTCTGTAGTTTACACCCTTACCTCCTCCTCCGATATTCTGCTTCACCATCTACCACTTGTTCCTCGTCTCGTGTCATTGATGAGGGAAACATCATGGCCCTCCTGTGATGGATCGTCTCCTGTCGACCCCAGCTCCTTATCCAGGAGATTGATCTAGAGATCCCTTTCGTACCTTGGAGCTTGCATGCCTCAATGGCAAGTTCTTAGTGCCTGACGACAGAATTTCCCCATTGGTCTTCGATTGGGTGATTCCATGGGTGTTCGACTTCAGCTCATTTTTCATACTTAGTGGATTGTACTGGATAGTACCTCGATAGCCATTGGCATTATTGGTGGTTTCTCTCTCGCTTGTTAACGATTTTCATCATTGACCGGTAATCAAGCGACTTTCTATCATGTTTGACTTCAGCACATCTGTTCACATGATAGAATTTGTACTATGATCAGTTGGGTTTCAAGACCCCGAACTAAGGTTACATATGTTCGGGCTGTGTGGATTGGTTTGTGATTACATATATGACTCTTTGATGGATGGCTGTGACCATACCTAAGTCTTCATGGATGGATGTGACCATACCTTTGTCATTGTCATGGTCTTGTCAACTGGATGGCTACGTCCATACCACAAACCTATTTTTATATGTCCTATGGATGGCTGCGCCCATGCCTAGACTATATGTATTTCACTATCACAGAAATCCGTTGTACTTGCGCCTACAGGATCTTCAAGGTGGTTCCAGTTCAGACAGTTTTGTAAAGCATTTCACCCCTCCCACTCTCTCGGGCTTCATGCTTTAGGGGGCATATGTTACACAATAATTTGTCACTGTCCTCATTTCAGTCCTTCTACTATGTCATGTGTCAAATCAACATGTTAATATCTTCCCACTGATGCAAGAAGATTAAGCAAATGCTCTCTGTTGATGCAAATTGACCCTCATTCCTTAAGTTTCTGCCTCGTCGCGAGTAAACCCTTAATATACACGACGTTCCCATGTCCATAATGGTCTCATCGCAACTCCGTCGCATGTGTACATTTGTTTCCCGCGACGGTTGGATTTCTAGACCCGGCGCGAGGTTATGAGTTGTGTCTTGCAACGACTAGTCTGCGTGCCTTGCCTCCTCACGATGCTGTCGCGAGTAATGATTTTATGTCCCGCGACGATCTAGATTAGGCGAATTCGTTTCAATAGTCAGCCTTTTGGATGTCTCCAGACCTGGTTGTTGGCATAGTTTGGGTCGCCCTTTCTCCTCTGGTATGGTAGTTCCGTCATTTGTGCTACCTTCCTTGAGGATGAGCTCTCTCTTCCACATTTCATGGAGACTCCTTCTCCTATAAATCACTCACCATTGCTATGATTTGGTAGTTCCTTAGCTTTTTTAACTAGTTAATAGCTCTTTTGGTTGTGTAGCACTGCTAGTACTTTTGAGTTTGATAGATAACTAGTGTGAGTGTGACAAGTGTGGGATTGTTGGTAGCTTGTGGAAAGTTGTGGAGTGCCCTTAAATTTGTGTTAAAGCTTATGAGTGAAAGGGAGAGACATTGTATATTGGGAGATTCATCCTTGAAGAGTGAATGCTTGAGAAACATACTGGCTGGACCCTCTGAGAAGGCTTGCAACGTCAAGACTTGGTTGTAAGCTTGCTCTTGATTCATTATTAATACAATCAATGATGTTTTCCTATGTCTTATATCTAATTTACTTGATAGCTCATGACTTCTTGACTTTGTGAGTAAATAGATCATTGTTGTTTCCCGATTACGTGCTTTGTTGTTTTTCCTTTGTATTGTTTCAGGTTAATCACTCATTGAGGAGAAGGAAGCGAAAGCTGAAGCAGTGCAACTGAACTTCTTCGACCACCGGTTTGAGGTAGGCCTCCAATGATGACTGTTTAAGGAAATGAATTGTTGATCTGTCTTTGCTGTGACTAGACCCACTCTAGGGCTAGAGGTGTTGCCTCTGTCCGCAAAGGGAACACTTTCCTGCATCACAACATGAAAAGGGTCGAATACATCAACTAGATGAAGAAGCAATTTGTTCCATACGCTATCTTTAGCCTCGTAGACGTTAAAATATTTTTCATTCTTTCTTTCTTTCTTAAGCAAGATAAAATGTTAAACACTTAGATATCGTCAAAGTCTTTTTAAAGTATGTTTTAATTGAAATATGACTATTTCATTTTATATTATTAAAATGATGATTTTTATTTTTTTACATTGCATCCTATGCCTTCTAATTTTTTAACACTTCTACACCATTTATTTGTTAACTAAATCACCCTATTTTGGGCCATTCATCCATATCTAGTAAATAAAAAACTTGAAATCTAGTCAATTAGTCATCCAAATTGCAATTTTAACATCTTTGGTCAATTTAAAGACCAATCATGGTTTTGTAATTTTATATTGTTGAACAATCTTTGCAAGGGTAAATTGTGTAATAAAGACACTAAAAAGAAACATGTTTTTGTTAGCATTAGTTTACAATTACCTATAAACTTCTATATACAATGATTTTATTTTTAAACAATTCTATATTAATGATGGTATATCAATTAATATAACCACCATAAAAAAAAAAAAATGGTGTCTTCCATTAACATAATATGTAATAAGTTATAAATTTAACAATATTATTTACTTGACATTACTTGCAACATCAAATCATCCCTTTTTAATATATATATATAAAATAAAATAAATGGTTTTAAATTAAATTAAAAATAAAAACAAAAAAAATTAAAATTTCTAAATACTTCACTCCCTTATATAAATCTTTATACAGATCCAAAAAAAACCTAACCACAATTAAAGTTTGGTGGCGCATTGTCCAAGAAAATTATGAATTAAATCAAACCTTCACACGTAATTGACCATAGAGCAATCAATATTCACCTAACCAAAGGATAATAAATAAGGTGAAGGATAAGATTTCATATATAATATTGACAATGGTTTCAACGTCCAACAGTTGTACCTTAATGCTACATAATGTTTGCCCTTTTGTAATAATGAAATGAAACATACTGAAGGTACATTTACAGTTGACTGAAGTCGCTCCTTCCAAATAAGTCAAACTGGATTCCAGTAGGTATATACACAGTCACCGACTTATTGAAAGGCATCATCATTGCATTATTGTTTAGAAAAAAACTGAAAACACGTTTTCCTTCCTTTCCTAACTATCTTTTAGATCTTATATGTATTTCAAGTTTCAACCATTAAAAATGGCTGAAACCAAATTTAAGCATTCAGTTGGAAGGTCCTTTTTCTCATTCATTGCAAGGCTCTGTTCCAGAGCCTGCCACCTAATTACCATTAATGTGGGAGCCCAGCTTTTATGGTGATGAAAGATTGAGTACTCTTCTCTTTCATGTGCCTCTACCTACTTGGTTTCTCTACCTGCAGACAGTTAATGCACATAATTACCAGATACCAGCAGCCATCAATGCTTCAATGAATCTTCTCCATAGCTGTCTATTACATCTATTCATAATGCCTTCAATATCATACTTGACAGGGAACCTTTCGTCAATAGCTCTGCTGTTAGCTTTCTGAGTTAGACTTGGTGGTGATCAATGGGCAACTCAAGGAAGCCTGCGCAGACATTGTGCTTTGCAGCTCTGATATCAGTGGTTTTGCAGAGCTTATGTGTGGATGCACAGCCACTTGTGCCTGCTCTGTTTATTTTTGGAGATTCCACTGTCGATGTGGGGAATAACAACTATCTGTTCACGCTTGTCAAGTCCAACTTTCCTCCTTATGGCAGGGACTTCGACACCCACAATCCCACTGGCCGGTTCTCCGATGGAAGACTTGCCACTGATTATGTTGGTCAGTTCAGCAAACCCTATGGAATCTTTTTTAAATGCAGCATGGTATTTGTTTCAGAAACCAATCTGATAATGGCTCTGGATGTTTACAGTTTGATTTTGAATATTTAGAGTTATGATGGGGTTGATCTTGAACATTCTATATGTGGGGTTGATGTTGTGTTTTGGGTTTTTTTTGGCAGCTGAAACACTTGGGTTTACGTCTTTCCCACCAGCATATCTGAGCTCTCAGGCTTCTGGTCGAAATCTACTAACTGGGGTGAACTTCGCTTCTGGTGCATCTGGCATTTATGACAATACAGCACAACGCTACGTAAGCAGTTGCCCCATGGCTTTAAATCTCTGATATTTGTTGGTTTGTGTGCATTTTCGTTTTGGATGTTTTGGTGAATTGCACTGGTGACCTAGTGTGAAATTAAATTCTTGAAAGTAGGTGTGACTGGGGGATTAGAGCAACTAATTCCTTAGAGTTTTCCATGAGAATGTCTTTAAAAAAGTTCTTCAGGTAATGTACGGAATGCTTTTAAATTCTTAGGTAAAGTGGCAGTCACAAGTGAAACTCTCCTTCATCCATGATGATATTCGTAAGGTAATCTGTGGTTTATGTTTTGGTTAGAGTGGTTGGGAGTATGGCTTGTTTTTCTTTTTATCTGGATTCAATTCCTGTAAAGAGATATGGTGACTCCTTGTCAGAAGTTTTAAAAGGTAGGTGCCTAAACCCCCCTCCCCAATATGGAGATCCCCAATACTCTTGCTAAATCATAAATTACTTGTTAGAGACTGGCTAAATCATAAATTACTTGTTAGAGACTGACTTGTGGACTGCTCTGACTTGCTGACTGCTGGTTATAACAACTTGTGTGCTGCTAGCACTAACCTAGACTTATAGTTGCTTCAACCTCAGGTTTTTGTGTTCTGCTAGCACTAGCCTAAACTTATAGTTGCTGCAACATCAGGCTTTGAACCTGAAAGTTACCAATTGTCCAGAATCTTAAAATAAATATCTTTGGAACAAATTTCTGGGTAAGTGACAGTGACAAAGAGATCTCTGCCTTATCAAGGATGACAACCATGTAAGCAGAAATTGAAATGTCTCGATCATTTTAATTAACTAAATGTGACCCATTTATAAGTTCTTTGTGCTTTTAAAAAAGAAAAAAACCAAACTAGACCCACAACTATGTTATTTGAATTTGATTTTTCATTTTTTAAAATTCTGCTGTCCATTGTTGTGTTTGCAGAATGAAATATCGATGACGCAACGGTTATAATTTTCTTTTTTTATTTTTAAAAGTCTGCTGCCTTTTTTGTGTGTTGCAGAATGCTATATCGATGACGCAACAGCTACAGTATTTTCGACAGTACCAATCAAAAGTGGAGAGATCTGTGGGCAAAGCCAATGCTTCTTCCATTGTGTTGAAAGCTCTTTACGTCGTCAGTGCTGGTGCCAGCGATTTCGTACAGAATTACTACATAAGTCCTGACCTTATGAGGCAGTTCACTGTTCCACAGTTTGTGGAGTTCCTTATGCAAAAGTTCTCAGTGTTTACTCAGGCAGGATAATGAACTCCCCTTTTAGTGCAGTTAGATATGTGATTTATAAATGTTTTTCCCATTGTTTGTTTGAATATAATTATGAAGATCTGTGTAATCAATTTTTTGTCTTAGCAGCGTCTATCAATTCAGGTAAAGACTAGTGATTTAGAAGCAGGTCATCTGCTAGCATTTGATTGGGATGCAAAATATATCATATCCACACTTTAACCAGGGTTGATTTAATTTGATATATTTTGGAATTTGCAGTCAACACAAGAATGGCTGTTTTTTGCATGGTAGATTTCACGGAGTTAGCTAACTTTCAACACTTTTTCTAAAAATATTCTGCAACACAAAGGATGGCCGTTTATTGCATTGCAGATTCAATTGTTGAGTTAGCTCACTTCTAACACTTTTTTCAAAATATTCTGAAATCTGCAATTAAGAATGATCTGCAATTGCAGATTTCAAAATATTTTGAAAATATAATTTGAACATAAATAAGTATTTTCATGCCCATTGCAAATCTACATAAAAATGGCTAAAGAATAGCTATTTACTGCATTCTAGATTTTAATGTTGAGTTAACATATTTTGAAATATGCAATCAGCATTAAGATAAAGATGGGTGCAATGATGGGTGGCCATTGCATATTTCAAAATATTTTGAAAATTTAATTTAAACATAAAGAAGCAGTTTTATGTCCATAGCGAAGTTAAGAATGACTATTTATTGCATTGTAGATTTCAATGTTGAGTTAGATCAAGGCCAACACTTTTTCCGAGTATTCTGGGATCTGCAATCAACAAAAAAATGGGTGCAATGCATTGTAGATTTCAATGTTGAGTTAGCTCAAGGCCAACACTTTTTCCCAGTATTCTGGGATCTGCAATCAACAAAAAGATGGGTGCAATGATGGTTGGCCATTGCAGATTTCTGGAAACCTAATTTGAACCTTGCTAGCTGCAAATTTAGCATATTTTGAAATTTAATCCACATAACAACAATATTAGTGAAATCAAGCGCTTCATCCATATCCATTAAGTTTCCAAAATATTTATAAATCTGCAATCAAATTATACTCAATTTCAATAAAATTATACTCAATTTCAATAAACATAAAGATGGCCCATTAGGTCCAAACTACATCACTCCATTAACCATGATTTATTGATTTGAATTTTTATCGTCTGCCACTGCTGTTTTCTGTCATCACAATTGCTGTTTTCTGAGGCTGTAATTGTTGACTATCGTTTTCAGGGGCTGTATCAGTTGGGGGCTCGCAGAGTCGGTGTGACTTCGCTTCCTCCATTAGGGTGCCTTCCGGCTGCAATCACTCTATTTGGCCACGGTGAAAATGTCTGCGTCGACCGCTTGAACAGCGATTCTCAACACTATAACAAACGCCTGAAAGCGACAGTAAACAGCCTGGCGAAAACCCTACCAGGGATGAAAATGGTTGTATTTGACATTTATACATCGTTATATAACTTCGTTCAGCATCCTTCAGACAATGGTAAGAGCATTATTGTAGTTTTGGTAAGTTGTATTGTAAGAGCATTATTGTAGTTTCGTAAGTTGTATTGTTATTGATGAAAGTTTCTGCTAGACTGTGTGTTGTGTTTGTTGATATGTTTATTTGGGGTGTGTTTCTCATTGTGTTGGTTGATATTTGTGTTTGTTGATATGCTTATTTAGAGGCGTTAGTTGGTCTATTGTGATTGTGTTCATGGCTGGTTGGCAATTTCCCGGGTCGTATTATTTCAATTGGAGCTGTTTTGTTTAACCATATAAAAGACGTCAAAAAGCACAACACACTATTCAGAAGCTTTCATCAACAACACACAATTGATCAGAAATTTTCGTTAAAATCAAGTTAATAACTGTGAAAATGTACTTGGGTTTTAATGTTTGAGTGGGTTCGTTCATGCAGGGTTCGCAGAGGCGAGGAGAGCGTGTTGTGGGACTGGAGTTATTGAGACAGCTGTATTGTGCAACCCTAGGTCAATAGGGACGTGTGCCAACGCTACGCAATACGTGTTCTGGGACAGTTTCCATCCCACCCAGGCTGCCAATGAGTTGCTGGCCAGCGCGCTCATTCTTCAAGGAATCTCTCTCATTTCTTAAATCAGTCCTGGCCTCCAAACCGAGATTAGATGAATTTTAATTTCGATATAGCTGCTCTAGGTGTACGAGAACTTAAATTTACAAATTTCCTGCCATAAGGCAAACAGTTTGCGTTCTTTTTTTTTGCCATTAGAACTCCATGTTTTACTATAATGCTTTTAGAATGAAATGTGCTTATTGCCTTGGAGCTTTTACTATAATGCTTTTAGAATGAAATGTGATTATTGCCTTGGAGCTTTTATGAGAACAAGCTTAATTATTGTGTTATTATGTGTTTATATTGGATTTTACATGAGAAAATGATATGCTATTTGTAATATTGAATTTTAGGGGAGAAAAGGATGTTAGGATACGTTATTTGTACTATTCTTTTGAGAGGAAAAAATGAACCATCTTTTATTAATAAAAGAAAAGATGGTTACATATGTTTGTACTCTTGTGATATCACAAGATATCTTATTTGTACTTTTGAAATAGGATAGGTTCTGACTTGTTAAAGAGATGTTTCATTTAATATTTAATATTTAATATTTTTTCTTTTGGCATTAAATGCTGTGTGTAGTTGAAAGAGGATATATTATTTGTAATTTTGCCAGAAAAATTTCATTTAATATTTATTAATTTTTTAATAAATTAAATCTTATCTAATAGAAAGTGTTGAATATTTGTATTTTAGTGTTAAAAGTTAAATTTGGAATTTATGGTTAAATTTTAAAATTTAATTAAGAGATATTATTACTAAATTTAAAAATAATTAAAATAAGTTTGAAAATTTTATTTCTTATGTATTTAAAAAATATATATATTATTTTAAAATATATTTAGAAAAAATATTATTATTATTACAGATGAATAAAATATAAATGGTTTACACATCTCTATATACAAGCAACTATGTGCAATGATTATATCAACAAAATGGGTTGTCAACTTTGATTTGTATTTACACAATACATATAGAGATTATTCTTGTAATAGTTCAAAAAATTAATGATCACAACTCATAAGTTTATCTATAAAAACTCATATTGCTAGTTGCTTGTTAACGACACTTTGCCCTTTGTATCCCAACACATGTTTCATGTGTTCCTCAAAAAAACGTAGAGCTTTTTTGTTGACCTACACCCCTCTTTGATCATCGATTTGCTTCCTTGTTTAATTCCTTGTATGGTGGAAGGTCATATTCTTGAAATTGATGCCAAGTGACCTTGTGGAAGGTCATATTCCTAAAAGACAATGCCAAGTGTGATACCCCAAATTTGTTTATTTTTTAAGACTTTTGTGACTTTTACATTGGACATGTGACCAAAAAAGTGGTACAAGGAATATGTTATGAAAATGTAAATATTATTTTGATTAATAAAATGAAAAATTGTTTTGTGTATTATTGTTTTTGAAAATATATAATGTGTTAGACGAAACTCTTAACTGTCAAGAAAACAATTGGAATTAGTGATGCCCAAGAAGGGGGCAAGAACGAAAAAAATAAAAATCTTCCATTTGCCACAATTTGGATTGTTGGCGAAATAGACCACCAAGAGAATACATCATTGGAGATAGGTGTTATGCGTGGAAGCTGATTTAGAAAGGATTGCAGGAGATAAAGACAATTATATTTAAAAGAAAGGAACAATGGGAGAGAAAGATTAGACCTAAACTCAGAAATTAGTAGAATGCTGCTAGGGTTAAGGAGGTGTGAAATGAGAAAGAACCACTGAATTGTTCTCCTGGTAGGGAGGAGTTAGAGCTTGAGGGTGGGCAGGGAGACCACTGAGAAACGTAGTTCATAGTGGGAAGGAACTTGGAAGCCTTTAATCTATTTCTAAGACAACTTTAGATAAGGATATGAATGTCTATATAATCTTGTGTTAATTATGTTCCCTGTGGTTGCTCAGGGTTAAGAAAGAGTTGGATAAGATGTTATTATGATTTAAGTGCTTATTTATAGGAAAGTGAATGGATAACATTACTAATTTTATGTGAGTGATATATGTGTGTGTGTGTACCCTTTTCTAGAGAATTTGGGGAAGAGAAAACTAAATAAAAAACTAATCTTGGTATTCATTATATTAGTGTATAAGAAAAAGATTGACCACAGTTGAAAAAATACAAGCCATATGTAGTAAACAATAACTTTAGATTTTAACAAAAAACTGAGTTCAATTGCACTATGTAGGTCAAGAGAGACACTAAGAAACAATAAGGAAAACAATTAAGTAGTTGTAAGGTGTGTTGCCTAGGTTAGCACGTCTCATGCCAAGGATGAGGAAGGGAACCATGTCCACTGGCCAAAAGACATGCAGTGCATGGTAATGAAATTAGTAGTGCCTAAAGAAACTTTAGGTGGTCTCTCATGATAGGAGTCCACTAGGCTCTTGGTCCAGCTGGTGTTGCAAAAAGGAAATTATCTAACAATGCCAAATAAACCCTAACTGTGTTTACATTAACATGCACAATAACTATAGGAGAATAAAATACAATTTGTTTTCTTGAAATAAAGGAATGAAGTTTACATCTTCCGACCATATGAGTATCGACCATATCTCAAAGTTGGAGAGTAAGAAAATTCAAGTTAATAGATGGGTAAACCCTCAATTAGAAATAAATATTACATAATTTTGTTCACAACGACTGAGATTTTTCCCCAAATGTTCTAAAGAAAAACCCTCCAGATAATGATATAACTAAAGTCTCTTAGCAAAAACCCTAATCAGAAGTAATTTTCATGCAAATCACAGACAAGTTGAATCTTGATAATGGCATTGAAAACTGTTGGCATTATGACACTGGTTTGGCACTATGACACAGGGGTTGTCCTTGATGGCAATTCACACAGAGGATAGATCACAGTGCAGGGTCTCAGAATAAAAGAAAATGAGATATACAAAGTTTCCACTTAACCAAGTTGCGTATACACGCGAGATCGCTGATCAAAAGTTGCATATGCGTATGCATGCACTTTCATGCACGGAAAAGCGTGTACATGTGGGAAAACTCATTTTTAGTCCATGGTATTTAGTCCCTGGTATTTGGACCTATGGTTTTGGACCATGGTATCGCGTCCAAAGTATTGAACTTAGGTATTGGGTCCCAAGTATTGGTTCTAAAATGGTTTTGGACCATGGTATTGAGTAAGACCTAAGACTATAAAAGGGGAAGGAGATCATTAGGCAAAATCACTCACTCAAGGATTGAATATCTTATGAAGAGCAAGATCTAGAACACTGGTCATTGGGTTATGGTGCATAGCTAGATCTGAACTTAGGAGGAACCTGAGCGCTAGAAGAAGGATAAGTTCTATTGATGGGTCAAGATCTAAAGGCTTGAATTGTAGTATCTTTGTGTGATTTTTGATCTGTTATATTTGGCGCATGACTCTATCTATAAATCTGATAATTTGGGCATAACTGATGTCTGAATAATTGAAAAGGGTAAATTATCTTTTATAGATCTGTATGCAGGTTTGGCACAGCAAAGGTGCGTATACACGCTGGTTTGACACAACAAAGGTGCGTATACACGCTGGTTCAGTGATTCAAAATAGTGTATACAGTGGTTTGCCTTAATACAGAAGCGTATGCACGCAGGTTTCACATATTGAAGTAGCGTACGTCTCACAAAATATGTTTTAGCTACTTCTGTTTATTGCTGCAGTGTTCTGGGTTCAGGATTGGTGTCTGGTTACTGTTACTGTTTTCTGGCTACAACGTTCAGAGAAGTGATTGTTTGATTCAGTTTTGTTTGGTGCAAAGGAGATTGGTTGATGCAGATACATTTGATGTTTGATTGATATTATGATGGATTTAGTCTGAAAATTTATGAAATGTGGTCCCTGGAAGAAAAGAAAAGGTTGTAGTCTTCTGTAGGTTAGCACCTACGTACTAGTACATTAGCTAGTATAAGAACTAAGGGGGTTGTAGCTCCCTTCCAGGAGAAGCTGGAGAACGAGAGAAGGTTGTAGCCTTCTGCAGGTAGAAGCCCGCGTACTTGTATAATACTTCACCAATGCAAATATTGTAAAAAGAAGTTTCTTATTAAAAGAAGATAGAGACGAATTGCAGCAGGTGGTTTTCACCCATATTGGGTTTCCACCTTATATCTTGTGTTCATGTGTGTGATGATCTGTTTTGTTTCACTGCACTTGTTTATTGTTCTTATGATTAATGAAGTTCTGATGCACTGATTAAAGATCAACATCTAATGGATTAACTGAATCATAAGTTCACTGATATACGTTGGTTGCTTTAGACATTGCGTATATACGCGGGTTCACATCACTGAAGTAGCGTATATGTATCTGAGTATGAAAATGAAAAGTGTTTGATTCGATAATATTGATTCAACCCCCCTTTTAGTATTATTTCCAACAAAAACTTGTAAAGGGTAAAAGTAAATAGGCACATGTAGTGGTCATAATAGAAGGAAGTAAATTTGTAAGTATCTAACTCTGAAAAATGCCCAAAACAAAACCCAAGTGCAGTTGAGGACTAACCCGCGAGAGAAAAGGAATAAATTTCCTTAGTCCACCTCTCAAATTTCTTAGGAATTTTTCATAAGGATATGTAAAAGAATTTTAATGACAACTAAAATCTCACCTTTGATGAGGAAAGATGAAATCTCCGCTTCAACATCCTATTACAGTGGAAAGAATTCCTCAATATATATATATATATATATATATATAAAGTAAACCCTTCGTGAAACTAATAAAGTTAGGGTTTAGAAATTTAGACTTACTCTAGAGAAATTACTGTCGAGGAAGTCTTGAGGAGGGCATAACATGGTTACAATCCTTGTGGAAGATGGTCACCGAGACTAGAAACTCTAAAGAAAGCCAGGGTTAACTTGCATATATGCCACTGAACAATTTGTAAGTTAGTTGTCATCATATACAATAATATAGCCAAAGTAGCACAAAAATATACACACAACAAGAGGAATAAGTGGACAAAAGGTAAAGGTCGATGAAAGACTTAGTGTGTAAACCCTGCCTCGATCACAAGAAATTCTCTTTTCTGTCAGTGTGCCAAGAAAGACAATTAGAGTTATGGTTGAAAAACCTTGAATCCAAGATAAAACCCTTGCCTTTCTCAATTTAATCTCGAGGTTGCAGAGCTTGACTCTGAACTTGGGCTAATGTAAATGAGACCAGTGAAGTGGGAGGCAAAGGGTAGGTAGTTACCCTAACAACATCAAAGGCAATCCCTGTTATGAAACCAATTCACAAATAGATAGATCAATGACTTAAAAATTATTCTCTTCGTGGGGGAAACCTCCTTTACATTACATAAACGAATAATTCTTGGCTGATACAAATGATAAGACCTCTTTGGTATATATAGGAGTCTAAGGGGTCACAATATTATTAGAACCTACATAACAATAATAATGGAAGGGCACAACAATAACAATAATGAGCTTTTATGGGGGCATAACAATAACAACATGGGGGATGCATGGACACAACAATAACAATAAGGGGGTATAATAACAGTGACAATAAGGGGACTACACAAGTATTATAGGGACAAAACACACCCATCTCCTTCAAAAAAATGTTGTCCTCAATGCTCGAGTAGTTTTGAATGCTTCTCATCCTCCCATGTGGAATCTTCAACATGTAAGTTCTTCCACTTAATGAGATGCTTTGGAATTAATCGATTTAATAGGTGTCGGGGTCTTGTTTCAGTGACTTATTCAGGCTCAAATATGATTTTTATTTTTTTAGTCAAGTTCTGACATCACTATTTGAATTGGGAGCTTGTCATCAATAATCTTCCTTAAGCATGAAACATGTAAAACTGGGTGTACTTGGGAAGATGCAGACAACTCCAATTTGTATGCCATAGTACCAATCTTTTGCAACACCTTGTAAAGACCATAATACTTGGGGTGATAATTTATAATCTTTCTTAGCTTGCTTGAGGGAAATTTGTTTATATGGTTATAGTCGTAAAAATATCCTATCGCCTACATCAAAACTTCTTTCATTGCAATGCTAATCTCCCTGTTGTCTCATTTGATTCTGCGCCAAAGTGAGGTTATCATTTAAGATTCAAAGAACTTGTCGATGATGGTCGATGTGATATTACACTGCTTGAACCTTAGAATTTTGTCTTAAAGACAATGTGATGGATTATGGATGATATCCATAAAATGCCATAAATGGGGTCATTTTTGCTGCAGTATGGAAGGAAATGTTATACCACCATTTAGTTAGAGGTAACCACTTGACCCATTGTTTTTGTTTATTATATATAAAGCAACAAAGATATCCTTTCAAACCTCTATTCACTATCTCAGTTTGTCCATCAGATTGAGGATGATAAGATGAGCTATGAGCTAATTGAGTATCAAGACAAAAAAATTAACCCGTCCAAAAATTTCCAGTGAAAATGGGATGTCTATCACTTACAAAAATCTTTGGGTTTCCATGTAGTTTTTGAATTCTTTCCATAAATGCAGTACCAATTGTATCGACTTTAAAAAATATGAGATAGTGCACAAAAATGTCCATACTTGGTAAGTTTATCAACTACCACCATTGATCCAGGTGGATATTGGTGGCCACCTGCCAAGTCCACCTGGACCCCCACCATTGTCTTTCTCAGCATTTTCAGTTTCCTTAATTGTAGCACAACTTACTATTTTTAGCAGTTTTTCGGGTCCTGAACTTCCGGAGCCGTTTTGAGGCCCTAAACGACGTTTTTTTGGGAATCTGCGACAACATGGGTCCATGCCCAAAGTGGTAGTACTCGGATAGATCTTTCTAACGAGCTATCGTATGCGTCAAACGAAGATCGTATGCCAAAGTTACGACCCCGGGAAATTGATGTACCAATTTACCCAAACGGGGCCCACAATTTGGCGTTTCATCTTCTAGGGTTAGGTTTCGGGATGTGAAGGGTTTTTCATTGTTTCTCAACAATAAATAGGCCTTCGAGCCTCATTGTAACACAGTTCGAAACAGTTCAGAGGCATGTAGCCGACACATCTCTTCTCAGAGATAAGCTACCATCGCCCTAGCTGGGTTATTTCTATTTGTAAGCATATTTCAGTATTTTACAGTAATGAAATGAAGTATTATTTCCGTTGCATCTCTGTTTTTATGGTTATCGCATCTCTGTATTTATGGTTATCTCTGTAATCTATTGCGTTCCTGTTTAAATCCGGATCAGTGGTATCAAAGCAGTCTGTTTTTTCTCTGTTTTTCTTTGCATGTCCCTAACAAGGTCGGGATATAAGGAGTTAGCGCTTGAACTGGTTGAACCTTTGCAAGACCAGCCTCGCAAATCCCGACGGCCTCCCATGGCGGACGAGAAGAAAGACGAGGGGGCAGGAGATCCCATCAAAATCTTGCTCGAAGAAGCCCTCGAGCGACAACGGAACGCGATGATGGACAGCTTTGCCCAGATCCTTCAGCGGCTACCCAGAAGCAACGCATCGGCTTCCAGCAGCTACTCTGGAAACGCCACACCCTTTAAGGTACAAGTTAATTTTGAAATCCCCATATTCGAGGGTCAGATAGACGCAGATGCCGTAGATAAATGGTTAAATCTGCTAGAGGGTTATTTTTCTGTTCATGAATTTTCGAGTCGGGAAAAGATTGTTTTTGCCCTTCTCAAAGCAGCACCCCACGTCAAGGACTGGTGGGAAACCTACTGCGAGCAGAAGGATGAAAGTACTGGCTCACTATTTTCAGCCGCACCCACCTGGGATTCGTTCCGGGATGCCATCAAGGAGCAGTACTACCCTGTCGGAAGCTATGAGGATGAATACATAAAGTGGACCACGCTGCGGCAGGGCAGGGACCAAGACGTGCCGGAGTTCACCAATCTTTTCCATACCCTTCGCACAAAGTTGGGTATCAAGGATTCAGAGCAACATTTGATACTCAAATACCGTGGCTGCTTACACAAGTACATCCAGGAAGAAATACAGTTCCTAAACATCCCCTCGCTCGGCGCAGCATACCGATATGCCGTCAAGGTCGAGCAGAAGTTTAAACAAAAGAAGCGAGACTTTGGATCTGCGAATCCAAAGCAGGGGAAAGGTGCCCCTAAACCACAGAACAAAGGACAAAGCCAAGGCGGGACAGCCCAAGACAACCAGCCGAAGCTGCAAGCAAAGAACAGCGCCGCGAAGCCGAGAAATGACACTGGAAAATGGTGCGAGTTCCATAAGAGCTCCACTCACAACACAAGTGAGTGTCGGGCCAAGCAGTCACTGGTGGCTGAGCTAAAGGTTTCAGAATCAGAGGCATGTTCCGACTCTGAGTCAGAACCCGATAAGGGGTATGAAAAAGGGAAGCAGATCATTGATGCGGATCCCAGTGCCACTGTTGCTACCGCAAAGATCCAGAAAAATGAACCCGAAGATCCAGAGGAGGAGGAGCGTCTCTTCCACTCCCAGATGTGGGTAAAGGGCTCCCCGATACAGTTCATTGTTGATAGCGGGAGTCAAAAGAACCTCATTTCGGCAGAGGTCGTGAAGCGGTTGGGCTTACCGACCACAGCACATCCACAACCATACATCATTGGGTGGCTTCACCAAGGACGAGATCTTCGTGTGAGCCAGCAGTGTCGCCTTCCATACAACATCAAGCCCTTCACGGATGAGGTATTGTGTGACATTGCTCCCCTTGAAGTTTGTGATGTATTACTAGGACAACCATACTTGTGGAAGCGACATGCTGTGTATGAATCAAGGCCCCGTGCTGTTATTATTACATTGGGAAATAAGTTGTTCGGGATACCAGAGGTAGCACCACTTGCCGCCATCTCTTTGATTACTGCAAAACAATGCAGTAAGATCATTTCCAAAACCAGGAAATTTGTTTTCCTGATGATACGCCCTCAAGGAAAGAAGAAGACAGTGGCCGCGGCCTCCAAACGGGGTCCCTCTGCACGACAACTACAGATGGACAAGGTTGTGGAGGAGTACGAGGACATCTTCACCTCCCCGACAGGGGTTCCTCTGCACTGTCAAGTTAAGCACTCCATCGATCTGACCCCAGGTGCGCCGCTACCCAATGGACCAATTTATCGGCGCTCCGTTCTGGAGAACGATGAAATCAAGAGGCAGATTCAGGAGCTTCTGCAGAAAGGTCACATCCGTCCGAGTTCATCGCCCTGTGGGAGCCCGATCGTGTTGGTACAAAAGAAGGATGGGACGTGGAGACTCTGTATTGACTATCGGGCGCTGAACAAGATCACTGTCCGTAATAGGTACCCGATCCCGCGGATTGATGACCTCCTAGACCAACTAAAGGGGGCGAAATATTTCAGCAAGATCGATCTGAAGTCAGGGTATTGTTACACTAAAAAATGTCACCTTGACTACTTACAGTTAGTATGGCTCAAATCAACAGTCATGCTACCCTCTTAGGCAAGTCTCATGCCTCTGTTATCCATCTCAAACTCAAAGAAGAGAGAAAGTCTTGTAAAAACTATGTTTATCTCTGGGGTCGCAGGTTCTCTCTAGCCTTACCTGCGGGGACGCTGACCATTTTCACAAAATCTGCGTCCATGGACGCTCTGTATGTTAAGGGACAGGTGCGTCCCTCTGTAAAAGGCAAAATGCGCGAGTTTTATCTTGAAAAATTTACTTGTGGTTACTTCTAGAACATTCTAGAGGTCGGTTTGATGAAATGGATGCGCCTCCAATTGGTTCATGTATCTCTATTAAGGGGGAACTTATCCCATCAATAAGGGAGCTATCCCACCCAAAGAGGGGGATGATCCCATTGATAGTGGACCTGAATAACCTCTTTACAGCACTATAAATAAAGACATTGAGCCAGAGGGAGAGGAGGTTGGAGCTATACATTTTCTTTGGGTAAATGCTGCAGGATTTAGGTCTTCCATTAGAGCCTTTGTGAGGAGAGATTGTCTTCACTTGATTCTACTTGGAAGAGGGTGAGCTTTGTCAAAGTAGAGGAAAACCCTTGATGGACCCTGGGAGGAACTTGCACAACACCAAGGCCAGGTTGTAAGAGTTTCTTTGTTTCGTTATTAATACAAACTGGTTTATTTTTCTCAATAGCTTGTGTTAATGAGTTATTTCATGTGTTCCTTGGTCTGCATGTTGAATATATGTTTTATTATATGAAATGCAAGTGCTTGGTAATTGTTTGATTGTTTGTGGTTGCAGGAATTGACTTGAAGGAGGAGCTCATCCGGATCGTCAAGAACGGACTTCAACAACAGCGTTTTGGAATAAGGTAAGCCTAAACACTTGTAGTTTTCATGTTGTAAAAGGTGTATTTAGAGAAAGATCACTCCATTTTGTCTTGTTTGTCATTAGAATGTCTTAGACTTCTAGGAAGGTCAGCTGTGTCCGCACCCTTGACCAATTCCGTGTGACAAATTGGCGACTCCGCTGGGGAATCCATTAATGAGAGAGTCTTTTCCTTTATATGAACTTTGCTTTGAGAAAATCATTTTTATTTTCTGGTTTTTGACTGTGAGAATTAGTATTTGGGTGGCTTAGCTTTAGATTTAGTTAGATTTGGTTTTTCTTCATTTTTCCAGAAGGACGCACCCTCTGAGTACTGCACAGTGCGTCTTTGGACGCGCTGTTGCCGTTTGCACAGAGCGGGGCCGCACCTGTGACAACGGGTTGCCTGCGTCTTCCTGTAAAACTTAAGAAAATTCCATTTTTGCTTTAAATTGCTTTTAGATTTTGTTTTTCCTTAGTGTTTTCTGCCCAGATCCTTTAGTACCCTGTCAAGAATTTTCACCTGAACTAGTTTTGTGAGCTTTGAGTGTTTTAGTGGTTTTCAACGAAGTTTAGACCTAGGGTTTGATTTTTGGAAAGGCTTTGTAGTGACTTTGATAGTAGAAAGTTGTCCAGCCTTAGATCTCTCTGGTTAGTCAACCTTCTTAGAAGTCGGGCCTGTCGTAAAGTCTCCTTTTGTGAGCAGCTTGCCATTTAAGTTGTTTTGGGTCAAATTTCGAATTGCTTGTTTATAAAGTATTGATTTCCATTTTACAAAAAGAACAAAAAGATTAGAGTTTTGTTTTGGCTAGTTTTTGGTTCTGCAATAAGCTAGTCCTTGATTTGATTGTGATCAAGTAAAACACCTTAGAAATAATCATTGTTAGTTTTGGCCTCGTTAAGATTGCTTAGAGTAAATTTGCCTTTAGTTTGCTTATGAGTGCATTTTCATAGATTTTAATAGTTGTTAAGATTGATTTTTGGTTATATTAGATTTATTTGCTTTATTAAAAGAAAAATACAAAAACATCTTCTTTAAAAGTCTTGTTTCAAGTAGCTTTTTGTTTTTGAAAGAAGAAAAGAGTTTTTTTCGTGCATGTAAAGAGAGGTTATGTTTTTATGCTTGGAAAAGAAAAACGAATTGTTTCTTTGATTGTCTTCAATTAAGAAGTTGCTTTTATAAAGATTGCATTCTCTCAACTTTTTAGTTAAGCAATTCATCGAAAAAGTAAAGTAGTGGATAAATCATTCTAGGTGCATTTTGTAGTGGTTTCGAGTCGAGTCAACACACCACTGGTTTCACTTCCATCACCTTTTGACTTAAGAAACAACCTTAAAAGTAACGCTTAAATTAAAATCAATCTAGTAATCTTTATTTTTCTAGGGCTCTGAAACACCAACATAGCTTAGGCTAGGGTCTTGGAGTAGGTGAGTACTTAACTCTCCAAGACTACAAAACCAAACAGATAGTCTATCTTGAGTAGAACAAATCCAATTGTTTCAGTTACATTCTGGGAAAGCTCCTCTTAAAGGAGAAGCACGAGCTCGTGTCCGAACCAGTGAGGGGATCATTCCTCCCTCGTTGGGAACGACGCCAGGCAGTACGTATTACAAACGGTAAACCTCGGATTAACCATTGTCGAGGAGCCAGGGGTCACTTATCGGTAAACCTTGGATTGTTGTCAAGGAGCCGGTAAGGGGATTGGAGCTTGCTACTCTGCCCTTGCGTGCTGTCGGAGTTTAGACTGTTCCCCCAGGTGTAATTGTTGTGATTGGTAACCTTAGTGGCCATAATATCTAGGATTCTACCCAAGGTGACGGTGGAGGGAAGGTCCCACTGTACCTGGAGCAGACGTCGGTTATACTCACTTGGATTTTCTGGGGGGTTCGCTTCACTTCGAGACGGTTAAAGTGGAGGAACTTGTCCAGTCTATTCATTAAGCAGGTTGCCGGGGTAACTGTTCCACCCGCCATTTCTGTACTGAATCCTGCGAGGTTGGGCCTAATCACCAACTAGCGCTTTTGGTCCGGAAGACTACTGTTTGTGTGTGGTTTGACGCTCTAGATTATTTAGGCGTGTGCTTCAAATTTGTTTGGTTCTTTAGAAGACTTTAGGTGGTTTGATTTGAAATTTTTACTTTGTTTTCGTGTGTTGTAGTTAAAATCTTTAATTGTGGCGGAATTACCGAGAAGGTCCCGTCGAATTGCGGGCCAGTCTCCTGAAGTTGTTTCTGTGGCCGAATTGTTGAGAAGATCCCGTAGACTTAGGGGATCCCCTCCTCGAGACGACCCAGGTAATTTAGAAGGGTTAAAGGTCCTTGTAACTCCTCCTAGTGGCAGTAGAGTAGGTTCACCTGAAGAAGGAGAATCTTCCTTGGTAGTCCATCCAGATTACCAAAGTTTAGAAACAGGTTACAATCCCGAAGCTGTTACAGTTTCCGAGCTTGCTGGTAGTTTTTCATCTGCCAGTGAAACAGGCGAAGAACCTGAAATTTCCGAACCTGTTACTCCAACTCCTAGTGTTCCTGATTCACCAAGAATAGAAAGAATTATCACCGAAAATCTTCCTGTTGGATTAATTGCTATAGAAGAACTTGTTCCAGAGGAAGAAATAGGCGTTTCTGATTCTGAAGATCTAATTACCCTTGATCTAAGGGAGCGTGAATCCATCTTTTACAGTCCTCCTAGAAGTGAATCTTGGTACCTTGCATTAACCAATTTTTTAGACAACTCAGTAGGTTTTTCTACACCTCGTACTCCTATTCCACCTAGAGGAATTCATTCTCCTGTAAATATGTCTGGTCAGTCATCTGTGTTTTCGCAAAGTCCTGAATCATTTTTACATGGCGGTCCTTCTGTTCCTACTGGGTATCAATCACTTTCTGGTACCTTTGCGGGAGCATCTCCTCAACCCATTGATCATGGGTTATTAGTTGGAAACAGTGGTAATGTACCATTGAGTATAGGTGACGTTTATATGATGTCAGGTTCAACTCCCATTAACCAACCTCAAGGTGGCCAATTACCGCCTGGGGGGCAACCTTCGTTAATGCCTGGGGGGCAACCTCAAGGTACTTCATTCGTGACTGGGGGGCAACCTCAAGGGTATCAACCCCAAGGGTATCAACCCCAGCCTCAATATGTACCCCAAAGTCAACCTCAGTATCAATATCAATATCAACCTCAAGGATGGCAACCCCAAGGGTATCAACCCCAAGGGTATCAACCTCAAGGATACCAACCTCAAGGTCAAGGTCAACCCCAGTACTCGTATTTACCTCAAGGTTATCAACCTACGGGTCAATACCCTGGTCAAGGTTATCAACCACCTCAAGGGCAATCATATGGGACTGCACCTTACAGTTATCAACCCTATCCTCAATACGGCTATGGATCTCAGTATCCTCAACCTGTTACGAGTCAATACCCTGGAATGTTAACATGGGATCCGTCACAGGGTCAACAGATGTCGCAACCAAGTATACAGTCGGTACCTCAAGCAGGACAACCTGCAGTTCCTGGTCCACCCCAGCAACCGCAACCTGTCCAGTCAAGTGTTCAGACCCCTGTAACTTCCGTAGTTACTCAGCCGCCAATTGCACCTGGTACTCCACCTCACACGGCTGCAGCAACTACCGCTTCATCTACCATGCTTACTTCTGGAGTATCGGCAGCTCCGGTTTCTACTGTCCCTGTAACCACTCCTCAGACATCTGTACCGTTGTCTGGACCCACGGTTCAAACCACAGTCCAGATGCCTGCAGGCCAACCTGGTACAAGTACGGTTGTTACTACTCAACCTCAATTTGTTCAACCTCCGTACCAGGGACAGTATCAACCTGGGCAAGCTGCCCAACAACCGGTTTACCAGTATCAACCGTATCCTGGGTACACTTATCAACAACCTCAGCAACCCCAGTACGGTCCGGTTAATCCTGGTTTTCCAGGAGGATATAATATCCCAAATGCGACTCCTGTTCCTAGTTATCCTGGATATCCTCCTCCTGGGGCTGGTATTGTGACTCAGAGTTTTAGAGATCCTAACCGGCAGTTACCGTTTATTGCGACTTTAGATTTACCCGACTTGACGCGCCTAACGAACGATCCAATTCAATATCTTCAGTTCTGGCCGCCAATGCCAAATAAGTTGCCCAGCGATATACCCAAGTTCGAAGGTAAGTCTGGAGAGGATCCGTCTAATCACGTGATGACTTACCACCTCTGGTGTGCATCAAATTCCATCTCAGATGATTCCATCCGCTTACGTCTTTTCCAGCGTACACTCATTGGTCTCGCAGCCAAGTGGTACATTGAGTTACCACGGGCCTCTTTTTACAACTTTAGCCAGTTAGCTACCTCGTTCTTAACTCATTTTCAGTTACCAGTCAGATACGATAATGGTACAGAATTATTAACTTCGCTAAAACAATCGACATCCACGTACATTTCTGATCACATTCATGAGTGGAGACGTCGAAGAAGATTAGTGAAAGTTTTTATCCCGGACCAAATCTTAGCTGAATGGTTTGTCAAATCATTATTACCAAGAATTACTGAAGATGTAGCTAAGGCCGGAGTAGTTACTGAGGAGCAAGTCATTGCTCAGGCACAATACCTTGACTTAGTTTACACTCAGTCGGGTACGTTACACGAGAAAATTCCGGATCTTCCAAAGTCAAACCAAATCGCTGCTGCTCCTTCGGGATCTCATGCCGCTGATGGTATGATTGGTATCGTGACTACGAAGAGTAAGAAGAAGTCTTCCAAGACCTCCAATACTCCAATTATCACTTTGCCTGATTCTCCGACAGGAGAGTCTTCTCCTCCTGAACTTACCGCCGACATTCACGCTGTAGAGTCATCTACGGCCAAATCAAAAAACGGTGGAAAGAAGAAAGGAAAGAAGAAGGCTAAAGCAGACAAGGCTCCAAAGGAGAAAACGGAAAAGTCGGAAACCAATGACGAAAAGCGCAAACCTCGATATCCTTGTCTCATTTGTGAAGAAGATCATTTTACGAGAGACTGCCCTCATCGGGCCGAGGTAGTGAAAATAGTCAAAGGTTCTCCCACTCCTGCTGTGTTAAAAAATCCATTTCCAGAGCAGGAGAATAAGATGATAGGTTCTTCTTCGAATGCCAGTGAAGAACCCATTTTGATGATGTCTCATGTCAGGATTGCGACTCGATCGCAAGATTATGGTAGTAAGGCTCCTGTTGATGGTAAGGAAGCAGAATCTTCTCACTCTAACCCATCAACCTCAGCTCCTGGTTCCGATCCACTACAGATCGAAAAACCTAACCCAGACTTAGTGATTAAGCCGCCCGCCAAGGGTGTACTTCGAAGGTCTGCTTTCAATCCACATGCGAGAGCAGCCCAGAATTACAACATTGTTGAAGACTTAGCTGTTTCACCTTCAGCAATGTCGGCACTCGAAGTGCTGCAATCATGTCCAGCGCAACGAAAATTGCTTTTGTCGGCTATCGGAGCTGTCGATGTTCAGGACCCGAACCTAATGATCTTTGATCTAGAAAATAGTACACCGCGTCTCCCCCATCAAATGGCTTTCCAAATTCCAGTGATAGTCAAAAACAGGCCTATTCATCGGACTGTGATTGATGAGGGAGCTTCTACGTGTATTATGTCGATTCAATGTTGGAGATCGCTTGGTTCTCCTTCGTTGAACCAATCCCCCACCATCCTTAAGGCCTTTGATGGCCGTGGGTTCCGTCCGTTTGGTATTCTACAAGAATTGCCTATAGGGGTCGAAGGTAAAACCGTTAGTCTGGATGTGGAAGTGGTTGATGCCCCTCTAGACTACAACCTTCTTTTGGGTCGAAGTTGGTCATATGCTATGACAGCGGTCGTTTCATCGGTCTTCAGAGTCATTAAGTTTCCACATAACGGTAAGATCGTGACTATTGATCAGCTGACATACTTTTCATCCGACCCAACCTCTTCAGAAACTATCCAGCATGTTGGTAAAACGACAATCCCTTATAGGGACATTGGTGTAGGTTTAGTTAAGGATTCCGGTTTACTGGGAACTTTTCCTCTCCCTCCACTCAATGCAGACCCTTCGTTTGCAACAATTCATATGATCACGTCAGAAAACATTATTTATGATGATCCTTGGTATGTTCCATCTGACTCTGAGCTAGACTCACTCGGTGATGTTATGCCGTTGAGTCCGTATGAGATTGCTTATGAAGCTCTTATGTCTTTTACCGACTTTCATTCAACCGAAGTCGACCAAATGAATGTGGTCAGTGAAGAGTCACTTTTCACCTCACCCTTAGAACGGATAACGTTTCCCGAAGAAGTGTCATCTGACGAACAACTTCGCGAAATCCTAAGTGTAGATGATCTACCATGGGAAGATCTCCATCACAGATCTTCGTTTTTACCTAAGGATGATGCATTTGAAAATGATTTTTCATCTATCTTTACCGCTGAATATGTCAAAGACGCTCAGGATCCAACGAAACATTCTGATTCAGAGCTGAATTTAGGGAATATTTCTCGTACTATTCCCATTGATATTTCAGTGAAGCCCGGAATCGAGGAGAACATTCATATAGGTGCCGCATGTACTGAAGAAGAAATCCAAACTTACAAGGCCCTATTCCAAGAATTCCGCGACGTGTTTGCCTGGTCTTACGAGGAAATGCCGGGAATTGATCCTGCCATTGTTGTTCATGAAATCAAAACCTACCCGGATGCTAAACCCATTCGGCAACGGTTGCGTCAGATTCACCCTCGAAAAGCGGCTGCGATTAAAGCAGAAGTCGAAAAGCTGTTGAAAGCAGGTTTCATTTATCCGATCCCGTTAACGGATTGGGTATCGAATATTGTTCCCGTCAATAAAAAACAAGGAACAATAAGAATCTGTATCGACTATAGGGATATCAATCGAGCTTGTCCAAAAGACAACTATCCTACGCCTTATATCGATCAAATTATTGATGATTGTGCCGGAAGTGAGATGTTTTCCTTCATGGATGGTTTCTCAGGCTATAATCAAATCAATATTCTACCTGCCGATCAACCAAAAACGGCATTCATTTGTCCATGGGGGACATTTGCTTATTGCAAATTACCTTTTGGGCTTAAGAATGCCGGCGCTACTTTTCAACGGGCGATGTCTTATGCATTTCATGACATCAAGCACATTGTGCAACCCTATCTCGATGATTTGCCTGCTCATTCTTTACATCGAGCTGATCACCTTGTCCACCTACGAGCAATCTTTATGAGGTGTAGGCATTATCGAATTCGGTTGAATCCCCACAAGTGTGTTTTCTGTATAGAAACAGGTCGATTGCTGGGATTTGTTGTTTCAAAAGCCGGCATTCGCGTCGATCCCTCGAAAGTCGAGGCTATCATCAAATTGCCTCCTCCTTCGAGTTTGCGCCAACTCCAAAGTTTGCAAGGGAAAGCGAACTTTTTACGCCGATTCATCCCAAACTACGCCGAGGTCACTAAAGGTTTTACACGGTTGTTGAAACAGAACGCACAATTCTTTTGGGACGAGATTGCCCAACAATCTTTTGATGCATTAAAACACGCGTTGACCCATGCACCGTTATTGCATCCTCCCAACTACAACCAGGACTACTTCTTATACCTCGCAGCTTCGCATTCCACCATTGGAATGGTGTTAGTTCAAGAAGATGAATTCAAAGCAGAGCATGTGATATATTATCTTAGTAGAACCTTAAATCCCACTGAGTTAAAATATTCGCATGTGGAGAAATTGGCCCTGGCAGCCGTTCAAGCTGTCCAGCGTTTTCGTCACTACATTCTTCTCCGCAAAACTACAGTTATTTCGGATTGCAACCCTATGATTTATATTTTGACAAAACAACTGCTAGGGGGCAAGTACTCTAAATGGATTGTTATCCTGCAAGAGTTCGACTTGGAGTTCGAGAAGTCCAAGTCTAAGAAATCTTTAGTTTTTGCGGAATTGATGTGTGATTTCCCGAGTGCTGACACAGAGACTGTGGCAGAGGAGTCCATTGCGGACGAATCTTTGTTTCTTATTAGCACTTTAGATCCGTGGTATGGGGATATAATCATCTATCTCCAAACCCAAACCTTTCGGCCTGAAGCTTCCAAGGAAGACCGTCGAAAAATTCGGTTTCGATCCCAGCAATACAGAATTATTGGAGATACACTTTATCGCGGGGGGCAGACTTAGTTTTTCGACGTTGTTTAACTCACGAAGAGGCTGAGAGAGTTTTGAATGATTGTCACTCTGGAGCATGTGGCGGTCATATGTCTGGGTATGCCACAGCTCAGAAGGTGTTGCGCGCTGGCTATTTCTGGCCGTCTATGTTTAAAGATTGTATCCTTGCCGTCAGAACATGCCACAACTGTCAAGTGTTTGATCGAAAGATGCGCGCTCCACCTGCTCCTCTCCACCCTATAATTGCCGCTGGTCCATTCGCCAAATGGGGCATTGACTTTATTACTTGTAACCCTCACTCGGCCGGGGGGCATGCGTATATCATCCTCGCGGTTGATTATTTTACAAAATGGGCCGAGGCGATGCCTACATTCGACGCAAGCGGCAAGACAGCTGCAGTTTTCGTATTCAATCATATCATAACTAGGTTTGGTGTCCCACAAGCAATCATTACTGACCATGGGAGCCATTTTCGAAACGTCATGATGACTGAGCTTACAAGCCAGCTTGGTTTGCGCCACGATAGCTCTACTCCTTATTATCCGCAAGCCAACGGTTTGGTTGAGTCAATCAACAAAGTTCTAGTCATCATGATTCGACGGATCATTGGTATCCATCGAACGAATTGGCATAACATGTTATTTTCGGCGCTATGGGCATATCGAACTTCAGTGAAAAATTCAACAGGTTTCACCCCTTTCCAGCTAGTTTATGGCTTAGAAGCTGTGTTACCTATTGAATGCGAAATCCCATCACTTCAAATGGCTGTCGAATTACTTCCAGCTACTTCCGAAGAGGAGAAACGGTTATTATACTTGGCTAAATTAGATGAGACTCGACGTGACGCTACTTTAGCTATCGAGACTCACGCGAAACGAATGAAAGCTCAGTACGATAAAAATGTAACCCCTCGAAGTTTTTCGGAAGGAGACCTAGTACTATTATATGATCAAGCTAACGATAAGCTAGGTGCCGGAAAATTCGTTCCCATGTGGCATGGGCCCTACATTGTAAAGCGAAAGCTAGCAAAAGGGGCTTATGAGTTAGTTGATTTTGATGGGGACTCTTTGGGTAAACCCAGAAATGGACTTTACCTAAAGAGGTATTATGCTTAAAATGATGGGTATGGAGAAATTTTTAGATAGGTTAGATTTCCTTTCTAGCTAGCAAGTGTGTTAGTTTAGTCAGTGTGCTTAGCTTAGCGAGTGTGGTTTTTCGTCATTATTCTGGCTTATCTTGGTTTTACTCTTGATATTGTAGATGTCGACGCCTCTCCAAACATACATTGGATTTGCTGATGGTGCTTGTCGTAATACACGGAATATCTCTTCCGCAGCTTGGGTTATCTATTCGCCCTCTGACGAGTTAGTTTCTATGCATGGGGTAAGCCTCGGTCAAACAACGAATAACATTGCAGAATACAGTGCAGTGGTTGAATTATTATCCGAATCTATTTCATTTGGAATTCGACGTTTGATAGTGAGGTTAGATTCTGAACTTGTTGTATTACAGCTTAATAGAGTTTATGCCATTAGAAATCCTGTGTTATTAAGGTTGTTTTTGAGAGTGCGTCTCTTGGAACGTGAATTTGATTACATTGAATATCAACATATTCCAAGGTCTTTGAATACATTAGCAGATGCAATTGCTTCTCGAGTGTTGGACAGACATTTATAATAATCATGCAAGTAAATTTAAAAACATTTCATCATACATGTTAAACAAGATAAGCCGGTAATAGTGATATATATAGATAGAAGTGTGTCAAAAAATATATACATCGTCTTCGATCATAGGTTGAAAACACCTTATGATCGGCAAAATGATAGTACAAAAAGTCAAAATGTCACATGTGACTACAAAAGTGACTAGTCAATCACTGGTGGTGCTCTCTGTACGACACCACTGCGCGGGCTACCTTACGCAAAAATCTCCTAAACGGTCCAGGGACCGCGACTACGAAGCGCTGAAGCCTGATAGGAATGTCGTCCATAGTAGTCTCAGGTATATCTGCCGTGAGACGCTCTAGATCATGCTCCAACTCAGCTAGTACTTCTGCTGTCGCGTCCTGTGGGCCGGTACCGGTGCAGCTGGATGTAGTCTATCATAAGGCCGGAGGTTGGCTGGACGCTGTGGACCAACATCTGCATTTTGAAAAATTTACTATTAGTTTTGAGACGATATATATAAAAAATACAAAAAATACATAATTAGAAAACTTGTGAAAATAAAAGTACCTCTGTCGTCCCATTGTTCTCCCTGTGGAAGAACCATGTCCGGATCACCTCTGAAATCCATTCCGGCATACGGAAAGTCCTGTATCACAAAAAGCTGGCCCTCTAACCAGTCAAAATAACTATCTGAGAATCGAACCACTGTCGCGCCCTCGTCAGGATGCCGGGCCATCACCGCAACCCATCGTATCAGCTTTGGCTGCTGAGGACCCAAGATATCAACAGTGAGTTGCTGAGGGATCAGCATTGGAATTCTCTCCAAGGCAAAGCTCACGACTATAGGCCCATATCCAAAAGTCTTTAGTCGTCCGTTCTTTGCCTTGGTCAGTTGGCTCTTCATATGAGCCGACACAGCTTCACACCAGTTGAAAATGGTGCCTTGGTAACAGTCAATTGCCATCCGCATTTGGGATCCGGAAGCAATGTGTAAAGCGGCCGCGCCGCAAATTCTGGTAACCGTGAACGCTATGACTTTGAGTTCCGGTAGAGTGATGTGTTTTATCTCTATGCCTTTTGAATGGTGAGCCCCACGTGTGCACCAATCCTCGCGGAGACTATCAAGGGATTGGCCACCCGGCCTAGTCCCCGCAAGACTGAGTTGCTCACCTCTGTTTGGCAAGCCAGTGAGAAAGTATACATCCGAGGGCTCTATCTCGAGCTGGTGCCCTCCTATGTAAAAGCATTGTTCTTGAACGTTCCATCGCTCAACCAGCCATTCCAAGAATCTTACCTGGCCCCTCATGCCCGGTATGGTCCAATATTTGTATAATCCGCATGCTCTTAGGGCATATCAAAAATAGCAATTAGAAATTGATTTGGGAATTTTTGGTGGTTTTTTGAGAGAGTTGGGGTTTTGAAATGCGCGTTTCTCGGAGGACGCACCCCGGCTTTGTAGCACAGGGCGCCCGGACGCAGCTGGCCTGAAGGCGGGCTGCGTCTTCCGACCGTTTTCCCGTATGAGAAAAAGTCGGGGGACGCAGGTCACCCGAAGGGCACCTGCGTCCGCCGAGAGGCGCATTCCAAAACCAAAACCCCCCCAAAAAATGAAACTAAGACCTAAAAATTGATTCTAAACGGATAGAAATGCAGAGTAGGATGTGTAAAATACCTGGATGAAACGGCGTTCGATTCCGACGGTCAGATTTTCCGCAGCGACCACGGGAAGTTTCTTGTCAAAAGCTCCTTTTTCAACCTCAACAGTGAAACGGTAAAAATGACATGGTAAAAGGTCTTTTTATAGGTTTTTTGGATGAATTAGTTCATTTTTTACCATGAAAAGATGTTTTTGAATGTATTTTTGCCTATTTTAAACAGGTATGAGTAATGTGTTGCTTTTGTGCAGGACAAAGGGATTTCGAGGGAAATTGTAATTTTTCACAAACAAAAATATCAGAGTCATCTTTTAAGCCCTTTTCTGACTCCTAAAACATGAAAAGATCGCCGAGTGTTTCTTTTTCACTCGTTAAAACGGAATTAAAAGACGGTCCCCTTTTAGCTCTTTTCTGACCGCAAAATCAGGAAAAGATTGCCGGGTTTTTGTCGTTTCGAACTCGATAAGGAAATAAAACGACGTGTCCTTGATCGCTTTTTACTTTTCAGGTCAACGACACTATTATGAAAGTACTCCTTGGTCGCAAGATCAAGCGGTTCCCCCAGGTATTATTTTATACTTTTTCGGGCTTGAGGGACACAAATATACGAAAAAGTTCAACGTGGAGTCTCCTTTAGTTTTTTCAGACTCTCTAAAATTGAAAAACGCCGAGTTTCTCCTATACTGGGCTCGTTAAACTTTTACAGTAGAGGACCTGTTCAATTACAAACAGGAACGAACCACTCCTTCCTAGGGTTCGAATTTAAACTAGGTTGGACTCGTCCGAAGGATGAGCTTATAATCAAGCATATGTTATCCTCCTCAAGCTTGTTAAAAATAAAGAGGTACTTGCCAGAAATGGTGGGGGAAAAGAGAGAAGAATGAACCTGTTTGTCACCTTTTGTCTCAAAAGAAACTTTATTACCGCTCTTGAACACGACACTTTTTATTCACCTGGGTTGGGAAATCTTTTACCTCACAGTTGACCAAACCACTTTGAAAGTCTTTAACCGGGTTCCGGGGATTAACTTTGAGTTATTCGTCACCAAGCCATCTGTTGTGTCGTTATGTGTTCAAGAGGTCTGCAAGCAAAACTTTCATCTGCAAAATACTTGTCATCCATTTGACCATCCCTGAGTCAGTCCTTACAGCAACATTTCTTCAACTTGAACAATGATTTCGTGTTGCGGGCTTGCCTGCAACGGGTCGCTTTCTATCGACATCGACACATTATCTAGAAAGATGACTTAGGAATCGACAGTACCTTGAAGTCTGCATGCATCAATGGCAGGTTTCTCGCCTTTGACGTCAGTTTACATCATTGACTTTCGATCAAAGGATTCCGTGAAGTGTTCGACATCAAAACATCTATTCACATTTCACGGGTTGTGCTTGGTACTTTGAGAACCATTGACATTACTGGTGGTTTCTCTCACGCTTGTTAACAGTTTACATCATCGACTGGTAATCAAGTGGTTTCTAACATGTTCGACATCAAATCATTTAATCACATGGCTAGAATCGTACCAATTCGGGAAGTAGAAGTGAAGACCCTGGATCTAGTTTCTACCATCCAGGCTGCGAGGAGTTTTGTATTCATTATCTATGTAGACTAATCATAAACAGATGGCTGCGTCCATACTGTGTCTACAAAAGTCTATAAAAATGATGTACTGCAAGATCATTCCTGTATCAGAATAGTTAGTCCATTAGTTAAAGTTTTGAATCTGAGTATGGGAATGCCTACCTCAGTGATGATATAATCTTATCCATGTATTTTGTGTTGAAAATTGCAGGTTCCAACCAGGCCATCCACAAGACAATCCTTGAAATGATAAAGCGCTTCACCCTTCCTAGAATTACAAAACCCTACTCTATTCCAGGCTTCGCACTTTAGGGGGCAATCTGTTACACTAAAAAATGTCACCTTGACTACTTACAGTTAGTATGGCTCAAATCAACAGTCATGCTACCCTCTTAGGCAAGTCTCATGCCTCTGTTATCCATCTCAAACTCAAAGAAGAGAGAAAGTCTTGTAAAAACTATGTTTATCTCTGGGGTCGCAGGTTCTCTCTAGCCTTACCTGCGGGGACGCTGACCATGTTCACAAAATCTGCGTCCATGGACGCTCTGTATGTTAAGGGACAGGTGCGTCCCTCTGTAAAAGGAAAAATGCGCGAGTTTTATCTTGAAAAAGTTACTTGTGGTTACTTCTAGAACATTCTAGAGGTCGGTTTGATGAAATGGATGCGCCTCCAGTTGGTTCATGTATCTCTATTAAGGGGGAACTTATCCCATCAATAAGGGAGCTATCCCACCCAAAGAGGGGGATGATCCCATTGATAGTGGACCTGAATAACCTCTTTACAGCACTATAAATAAAGACATTGAGCCAGAGGGAGAGGAGGTTGGAGCTATACATTTTCTTTGGGTAAATGCTGCAGGATTTAGGTCTTCCATTAGAGCCTTTGTGAGGAGAGATTGTCTTCACTTGATTCTACTTGGAAGAGGGTGAGCTTTGTCAAAGTAGAGGAAAACCCTTGATGGACCCTGGGAGGAACTTGCACAACACCAAGGCCAGGTTGTAAGAGTTTCTTTGTTTCGTTATTAATACAAACTGGTTTATTTTTCTCAATAGCTTGTGTTAATGAGTTATTTCATGTGTTCCTTGGTCTGCATGTTGAATATATGTTTTATTATATGAAATGCAAGTGCTTGGTAATTGTTTGATTGTTTGTGGTTGCAGGAATTGACTTGAAGGAGGAGCTCATCCGGATCGTCAAGAACGGACTTCAACAACAGCGTTTTGGAATAAGGTAAGCCTAAACACTTGTAGTTTTCATGTTGTAAAATGTGTATTTAGAGAAAGATCACTCCATTTTGTCTTGTTTGTCATTAGAATGTCTTAGACTTCTAGGAAGGTCAGCTGTGTCCGCACCCTTGACCAATTCCGTGTGACAGATATCACCAGGTACCAATCGAACCCTCCGATGTGTGGAAGACTGCCTTCAAATCCAAGGAGGGCCTATTCGAATGGTTGGTCATGCCTTTCGGATTGACGAATGCTCCTGCAACCTTTATGAGGCTAATGGATGACATCTTGCGGCCATTCACCAACTCCTTTGTAGTAGTATACTTGGATGACATTCTGATCTTCAGCCAGAGTTGGGAAGAGCACCTCCACCACATCCGACAGGTTCTCCAAACACTGCGGCAATACAAGCTATGTGCCAATTTGGAGAAATGCACTTTTGGCATGACCCAGGTTCAGTATCTGGGATACATCATTGATGAACAGGGGGTGCATGTCGATCCAGCCAAGATCCAAGTCATTCGGGATTGGCCCTCTCCAACCACTTTAACAGAGCTCCGCAGCTTTCTAGGTCTTGCCAACTTCTACCGCAGGTTTGTGTTGGGGTTTTCTCATATTTCTTGGCCCTTGAGTCAAGTCACCAAGGGCGGGGCCAAAGCAAAATTCTTTTGGTCTGAATCTCAACAGAAGGCATTCAGGGAGTTGAAGGATCGCCTCTGCATGGCACCAGTGCTCGCGTTACCAGATTTACAACAACCATTTGAGGTCGAGATAGATGCCTCTGACTATGCTATTGGCGCAGTCCTTACTCAACATGGACATCCAGTGGCATATCACAGTGAAACACTTTCAGACACAGTCCGGAAGTACCCCACTTATGATAAAGAGATGTATTCCATTGTACAGGCCTGCCGACAATGGAAGCATTACATTTTGGGGAAGGAAACGGTCATCCACATAGACCATCGACCTCTGCAGTTCATACAGACCCAAGGGAAATTGCAGAATGATCGCCATCAGAAGTGGTCTACATACCTGCAACAGTTTCACTTGAACATCAAGTATAAAAAGGGCAGCACCAATAATGTTGCAGATTGCCTCAGTCGGCCACCGATCATGGCGCTAACCACCGTGCTCAACTCTTGTGGGCACGAGACTTCTGACTGGCCACTTCTCTACAAAAGCGACCCAGAATTTGGCCACACATACCAGACACTCTTGGAGGGTCGGCATGTTACAGATTTTCACCTCCAGGATGCCCTATTATGCCACCTTGGTCACCTTTGTGTTCCTTCAAGCGAGCGTGCCAAGATGATTTGGGAAGCACACTACAGTCGGGCTGCTGGGCATTTCGGGGTCGAGAAAACAGTGGCAGTACTGCAAAATTATTTCTATTGGCCGAATCTTCGACAGGATGTTGGGAAGTACATCCGATCATGTACTGCCTGTGCCATTGCCAAACCGACCATTAAGAAGCACGACCTCTATACCCCATTGCCTACCCCTAGTCGACCTTGGGAATCCATCTCCATGGATTACATGTCAGGCCTTCCTTCCACTAAGCATGGAAATCACTGTGTTTTTGTAGTCGTCGACAGGTTCTCGAAGATGGCCATTATGATGGCCTGCAAGAAGAATATCACAGCAGAAGCCACTGCTAAACTCTTCTTTGAACGAGTGTGGGTGCACTTTGGGATCCCACAGTCTATCATCTCAGATCGGGACAGTCGGTTTCTCAGCACATTTTGGTCCAGTCTCTGGTCAATGCTGGACACCAAATTCACGAAGTCCACAGCCTTCCATCCTCAAACTGATGGCCAGACAGAGGTTGTCAACAGGATGATTGTGCACATTCTGCGCATGTATAACTCAAAGCATCCACGCACATGGGACGAGAGCCTCCCCTATGTTCAGCGCAGCTACAACCGAGCTCTTCACAGCTCCACTGGCCATAACCCTTTTCAGGTGGGTTTGGGATTCCAGCCACTATGCCCCATTGATGTGGCCATACCACTTGTAGCTACTCACATGAATTCAGCTCATGTCCAGTCCGAAACAGATAAGGCCACCAGCTTCATTGAGCGCATCCAACACATTCGCCAGCAGGTCCATGACATCCTTGAGAAATCAAATGCCAAGTACAAGCAGCGACATGATCAACACCGAGTGCCACACAAGTTTCAGGTGGGCGACAAAGTCTGGTTGCATTTGCAAAAGGAACGCCTTACTGGAGCCTATCGGAAATTGAGACCACTCCGATATGGTCCTTACACCATTACTAAGGCGATGGGAGACAATGCATTTGAGCTCAGCATTCCCCCATTCCTTGGCCTGCACCCAGTGTTCAATGTGGACCGCCTTCGGCCATACTTTCCACCATTGCTAGACACATCCGACATTGCAGAACAGCTCAAACCCACAGAATTAAATCCAGATTGCATGGAACAAGCTGCAACTGATCGGATCATGGACACACAGATCAAGAACACTTGCAAACAGAATATCCAACTGTATCAAGTTGTCAAAGCAGGCCAACTCCTTCAGCAGGGCAAGTGGCTCACCAGGGAACAAGTTCAGCAGAAGTTTCCTCATCTCATGGAGGAGCTCAACGCAATGGGGACCATTGCTTCCTAAGGGGGGAGGAATGATCCAGGTGGATATTGGTGGCCACCTGCCAAGTCCACCTAGACCCCCACCATTGTCTTTCTCAGCATTTTCAGTTTCCTTAATTGTAGCACAACTTACTATTTTTAGCAGTTTTTCGGGTCCTGAACTTCCGGAGCCGTTTTGAGGCCCTAAACGACGTTTTTTTTGGAATCTGGGGCAACATGGGTCCATGGACCCATGTTGCCTCCCAAAGTGGTAGTACTTGGATAGATCTTTCTAACGAGCTATCGTACGCGTCAAACGGAGATCGTATGCCAAAGTTACGACCCCGGGAAATTGATGTACCAATTTACCCAAACGGGGCCCACAATTTGGCGTTTCATATTCTAGGGTTAGGTTTCGGGATGTGAAGGGTTTTTCATTGTTTCTCAACAATAAATAGGCCTTCGAGCCTCATTGTAACACAGTTCGAAACAGTTCAGAGGCACTGATCCAGATTTAAACAGGAACGCAAAAAAATTACAGAGATAACCATAAATACAGAGATGAGATAACCATAAATACTGAGATGCAGTGGAAATATTACTTCATTTCATTACTGTAAAATACTGAAATATGCTTACAAACAGAAATGGAAAGAAACCAGCTAGGGCGATGGTAGCTTATCTCTGAGAAGAGATGTGGCGGCTACATGCCTCTGAATTGTTCTGAACTGTGTTACAATGAGGCTCGAAGGCCTATTTATTGTTGAGAAACAATGAAAACCCTTCACATCCCGAAACCTAACCCTAGAAGATGAAACGCCAAATTGTGGGCCCCGTTTGGGTAAATTGGTACATCAATTTCTCGGGGTCGTAACTTTGGCATACGATCTCCGTTTGACGCGTATGATAGCTCGTTAGAAAGATCTATCCGAGTACTACCACTTTGGGAGGCAACATCGGTCCATGGACCCATGTTGCCCCAGATTCCCAAAAAAACGTCGTTTAGGGCCTCAAAACGGCTCCGGAAGTTCAGGACCCGAAAAACTGCTAAAAATAGTAAACTGTGCTACAATTTAGGAAACTGAAAAAGCTGAAAGAGACAGTTGTGGGGGTCCAAATGGGATAGGTGGGTGGCCACCAACATCCACCTGGATCATTCCTCCCCCCTTAGGAAGCAATGGTCCCCATTGCGTTGAGTTCCTCCATCTGCTGAACTTGTCCTGCAATCTCTGATGTGTCCAGTAATGGTGGGAAGCATGGTCGACGATGGTCCATATTGAACACTTGGTGCAGGCAAAGGAATGGAGGAATGATGTGCTCCAAAGCATTGTTCCCCACAGCCTTGGTACTGCTGCAAGGACCATGTCGGAGTGGTCTGAGCTTCTGATGGGTTCTCGTAAGGCGTTCTCTCTGCAGATGCAACCAGACTTTGTTGCCCACCTGAAACTTGTGTGGTATCTCTGTGGGTGAGGAGAAGTTGTTCCTGTGTTCTGTCATGACCGTATCCCTTTGCTGCTGCTGCTGCATGGAGGAACCCTTTGCAGGGGTCATGGAGGTAGCAACGATCTTCCCCTTACTTTGGGAGTGAACCAGACAGATAAATTTCCTGGTCTGTGAGATGAGCTTGCTGCCTTTCTTAGCAGTGATCAAAGATGTGGCAGTAGGTGGGGCTACCTCTGGTATCCTGTATAATGAATTACTCAAAGAAATAATGACAGCACGAGGCCTTGACTCATACACAACATGTCGCCTCCACAAGTATGGTTGGCCTAATAATACATCACAAACATCCAGAGGTGTAACATCACACAATACCTCGTCTGTGAAGGGCTTGATGCTGTAGGGAAGGCGGCACTGCTGGCGAACTTTGAGATCTCGTCCTTCATGAAGACACCCGATACTGTATGGCTGCGGGTGTGGTGTAGTCGGTAGGCCCAACCGCTTCACGACCTCTGCTGAAATAAGGTTCTTTTGGCTGCCACTGTTGACAATGAATTGTAGCGGCGAACCCTTCACCCACATCTGTGAGTGGAAAAGACGCTCCCCCTCCTCTGGATCTATAGGTTCATTCTTCTGGATCTTGGCAGTGGCAACAGTGGCGCTGGGATCCGCATCAATGATCTGCTTCCCTTTGCCATTCCCCTTGTCAAGTTCTGGCTCAGGGTCAGAACATGCATTTGATTCGGAAGCCTTCAACTCGGCCACCAGTGACTGCTTGGTCCGACACTCACTTGTGTTATGAGTGGGACTTTTGTGGAACTCACACCACTTTCCTGTGTCCTTCTTCGGCTTCGTGGTGTTGTTCTTTTCTTGTGGCTTCGACGGGTTATCTTGGGTCACCCCGCCTTGTCTTTGTCCTTTGGGCTTCGGATTTGCAGATCCAAAGTCTCGCTTCTTCTGTTTGAACTTTTGCTCGATTTTGACAGCGTATCGGTATGCTGTGCCGAGTGAGGGGATGTTCAAGAGCCCCATCTCTTCCTGGATGTATCTGTGTAGGCAGCCGCGGTATTTGAGTACCAGATGCAACTCAGAATCTTTGATACCCAACTGTGTGCGGAGGGTATGAAAAATGTTTGTGAACTCCGACACATCTTGGTCTCGTCCCTGCCGTAGTGTGGTCCATTTGATGTATTTGTCCTCATAGCTTCCGACAGGGTAGTACTGCTCATTGATGGCATCCCGGAAGTCATTCCAAGTGGGTGCGGCTGAAAATAGTGAGCTTTTACTTTCATCCTTCTACTCGCAGTAGGTTTCCCACCAGTCCTTGACGTGGGGGGCTGCTTTGAGAAGAGCGAAAACAATCTTTTCTCGACTTGAAAATTCATGAACAGAAAAATACCCATCTAGCAGATTTAACCATTTATCTACGACATCTGCGTCTATTTGTCCCTCGAAGATGGGGATTTCAAAATTAACTTGTACCTTAAACGGTGTGGCGTTTCTAGAGTCGCTGTTGGAAGCCGATGCATTGCTTCTGGGTAGCCGCTGAAGGATCTGGGCAAAGCTGTCCATCATCGCGTTCCGTTGTCGCTCGAGGGCTTCTTCGAGCAAGATTTTGATGGGATCTCCTGCCCCCTCGTCTTTCTTCTCGTCCGCCATGGGAGGCCGTCGGGATTTGCGAGGCTGGTCTTGCAAAGGTTCAACCAGTTCAAGCCCTAACTCCTTATATCCCGACCTTGTAGGGGACATGCAAAGAAAAACAGAGAAAAAGCAGACTGCTCTGATACCACTGATCCGGATTTAAACAGGAACGCAAAAAAATTACAGAGATAACCATAAATACAGAGATGAGATAACCATAAATACTGAGATGCAGCGGAAATATTACTTCATTTCATTACTGTAAAATACTGAAATATGCTTACAAACAGAAATGGAAAGAAACCAACTAGGGCGATGGTAGCTTATCTCTGAAAAGAGATGTGGCGGCTACATGCCTCTGAATTGTTCTGAACTGTGTTACAATGAGGCTCGAAGGCCTATTTATTGTTGAGAAACAATGGAAAACCCTTTACATCCCGAAACCTAACCCTAGAAGATGAAACGCCAAATTGTGGGCCCCGTTTGGGTAAATTGGTACATCAATTTCCCGGGGTCGTAACTTTGGCATACGATCTCCGTTTGACGCGTATGATAGCTCGTTAGAAAGATCTATCCGAGTACTACCACTTTGGGAGGCAACATGGGTCCATGTACCCATGTTGCTTCAGATTCCCAAAAAAACGTCGTTTAGGGCCTCAAAACGACTCCGGAAGTTCAGAACTCTAAAAACTGCTAAAAATAGTAAACTGTGCTACAATTTAGGAAACTGAAAAAGCTGAAAGAGACAGTTGTGGGGGTCCAAATGGGATAGGTGGGTGGCCACCAACATCCACCTGGATCATTATACCACTGATCCGGATTTAAACAGGAACGAAATAGATTACAGAGATAACCATAAATACAGAGATGCGATAACCATAAAAACAGAGATGCAGCGGAAATAATACTTCATTTCATTACTGTAAAATACTGAAATATGCTTACAAATAGAAATAACCCAGCTAGGGCGATGGTAGATTATCTCTGAGAAGAGATGTGTCGGCTACATGCCTTTGAACTGTTTCGAACTGTGTTACAATGAGGCTCGAAGGCCTATTTATTGTTGAGAAACAATGAAAAACCTTTCACATCCCGAAACCTAACCCTAGAAGATGAAACGCCAAATTGTGGGCCGCGTTTGGGTAAATTGGTACATCAATTTCCCGGGGTCGTAACTTTGGCATACGATCTCCGTTTGACGCGTACGATAGCTCGTTAGAAAGATCTATCCGAGTACTACCACTTTGGGAGGCAATCTATTGCGTTCCTGTTTAAATCTGGATCAACCATGATGACACTCTTTCCTTTAAATTTGGGTAAACCTGTGATAAAATCCATTGAGACCTCCTCCCAACATTGACATGGAATAGCTAAAGGTTGTAACAGACCTGGGGTCTTAATTGTCTCAAATTTATTTTGTTGGCAAACCAAACATTGTGCCACAAACTTTAGAATATCAGATTTAAGGCCATCCCAAAAAATTCCTTCTTGACCCCATGGTAAGTTTTTAAAAATCCAGAGTGCCCTCCTAAGGGAGAGGTGTGCAATTCCAAAATAATATTTTACTTGAGTTGAGAATTCTTAAAAAGATATAAGTGATTTTTGTACCATAATTAATCATTTTTCCATCTAAACGTGTTAGATGTAATGGGATATTGCTGCAACTTTTGAATGAGTGTCCATGACTCTTCATTATTCTTCCATTCATCCCTTGCTTCAGTTATCCAATCAGGTTGGATAATAAAAATGGCACAAAACAATGCTTCCACAACCTCATCATTTATTGAGAGTGTATCTACAACAACATTTTGCTTCCCCTTTTTGTAGATGATTTCAAAGTCATAACCCAACATCTTTATGACCCACTTTTGCTGCTCTTCTAAAAATAATCTTTGTTCCAAAAAGTATTTAAGACTACCACACTCTATTTTTACCTTGAAATGTTTTCCCATTAGGTGACGTCTCCATTGCTTTAATGCATGTAATATTGCCAACATTTCTTTCTCATAAATGGGTTTGTGTAAATACTTTCCTTTGATTGGACGACTTTAAAAAACAATGGGTCTTCCTTTTTGCATTAAAACAACACCAATTCTATTTCCTGACACATCACATTCCACAATAAAAGTTTTTGTGAAGTTTTGCGTAACAAACACTGGTGATTGACACATTACCTCTTTAAGATGTTCAAATGCCTTAATTGCTTATGGCGTCCAAGAAAATGCATCTTTCTTTAATAATGTTGTTAGAGGTGTTGCTATTCTCCCATAATTATTAACAAACTTGCGATAATGCCCTATCAACTCGAGAAATCCTCGAAGATGCTTTATGGTTGTGGGGATTTTCCATTCCTTAATCATTTTAATTTTGTTAGGGTCTACCTTAACACCCTCATGAGATACAATATGATCCAAATATTCCACCTCATGTATTTTGAAAAAACATTTGGAGGTTTTTGCATATAATTGTTTCTCCTCCAATAGTTTGAGCGCCCTGTCAACTTATTGAACATGATCCTTCCAAGACTTGCTATAGATTAGTATATCATCAAATTTCTCCATGTAATTCATCCAAAAAATCATCGATGTCATAAATCATAATTTTATCTTTAATAGTGAGTTTTTTTAGCTCTCTATAATCTAGATACATATGCCATGATCCATCCTTCTTGTGCACCAACACCACTGAAGCAGAGAAATAACTTTGACTAGCTTGAATAATGTTGAAAATAAAAACAAGAATGATAAAAATAGAATCCAGATATTCCAATTTTAATTTGTCCTTGAATTAAAATTGTGAATTAAATTCGAATTTAGTCTCACCAGCTGCTTGAAAATAATTAATTAATTCATTATGGATTAGTTAGTTGGATAAATTCAAGTTAGAAGTCTTTGTGAAGTCATGCAACAGTGATCCCTTAAATTAAGGAGATTATCCCTTAATTAAGGAGATAACACTGAGTTATATTTGAGTTGTAATTAGTTAGCTTAGTTTACTGAGTTAAGTTCAGTTAAATTAGTTCCAAACTGTTTGAGGAACTAGTTGTGAGTTATTAGTCAGTTGATGCATGCATGCACTCAACTAGTGTACTCGAGATAACTGAAAATTCTCTCATTAGAAACTCATGCATCTCTGTTATGAGAAAGACCCAGTTGAGGTAAATGTCAAGGATAGGTTACTATCAGTGACATGTGTTTTCCTATAAAGGAAACTCATTTATGCAGCCAAGGGAAGGTTCCTTGAGGATTGTGTAGCTCTGAAAGTGTGTTAGAGCAGTGTGTCAGCGCAGTCTTACACTGGGTGAAGGAGATCATCCCAGAGGTAACTGCACAAAGAAATATGAGCTTGGAGGGCAGAGGAGAAGAATTGTGAGAAGCTTTTATTGCTTGTGAGTATTCAGGAGGATTGTACTGAGAGTTGGCTAGTTGTGAGAGCTAAGGCTTTGTATAATTATGATGTATTTCCACCTTGTATGATAATACAGATAATGGGGTTTTTAGCTGAGGCTTTCCCCTGAGTATTTTATGTGTTTCATGTGCATTGATTCTTCTTCTGATTATATGTGTTCAACTCGATCTTTAAGCTTCCGCAAATTGATAGTAGAAGTAGATTATAGTATTTTGCTTTGGTATATTGCATTATCAGGTTAATCTACAGTCATATTTTCTACATAGTATTAGAGTGAGATTTGTAGAGAATTTGCAGAATTTCTACATGGTATCAGAACTAGCTGATCTATAGAGAAATTTCTACATGGTATCAGAGCAAAGGTTATCAGAGCAGTGAACAGTATATAAAGAAGAGAATTCGAAGTTTGAAGTTCGATGTTTCAGGTGCAAATCGAATTCATATCATACTTAAAAAAAAGAAAACGAGATGGGACATTATGCGACTAATTGCCCATCGAAGAAGTCCAAAAAGGGATCCTCGGAAGGATCGGAAGGTGAGGCATTAGCCTCTCAGTTCGAAATGGACTTTACCCTCATCGCATGCATGGTGTCATCGATGATGGGTTGTGTCTGGTATCTTGACAGTGGAGCCTCATTCCACATGACCGACGATAAAAGTTTATTTAATGCCTTGGAGGAGAAAGACCTCAAGATGCGCATAGAGATGGGTGACAATGAAAGGTTTAGTGTTTCAGGAGTGGGCACGGTTGCTTTTTAGAGGGAGCATGGAGCTTCTATCACTTTGACCGATGTGAAGTATGTGCTTGGACTGAAGAAGAACTTGGTATTGGTTGCAATGTTGGAGGAAAAAGGCTAAAATGTTGTCTTCAGTAAGGGAAAAGTTTTCCTTAGACACATCACCACGAGATAGGTGAAACAGATCGATTCACGAGTCAAGAACTTGTATTCTCTTGAGGTTCAAGATGCATGCAAAACCTTGAGGAGTAAGGAAAATGTTAAAGACTTGATGGTTGAGAGGGAGAGTACATTACCTCTCAACATGTAGCCCTATAATAAGTTTCAGATAATTGTGGAGGAGCTACAATTGGAGAAGTGGGTAGAGGGATCACATGCAGCCATACCTCCAGGTGTGAGGTGGGGCGATGTGTAGTGATAGCCTCAAGAAGGCTGAAATTGGGCAGGGTCCATTGAAAGGTTTTATCTCATGGATCATACCTTTCTATGGGATCCCAAAGTACATAGTAGCAACAGGAATCAATGGGATTGATGCAGTCAGAGATCAAAGTGACAGAGGCTAGAGCATTCAGATACTGAAGAGCGTAGAGAAGGATTGACAACAATGCAGAAAGGCTGAGTCAGCAGAAGCGCAGAGTTTTCAGTCGACAGAGGCGATAGTAGTGAGAGACTTTGATGACAGAGGCATCATTCTGATTCAGGTTGGTTTTTTTTTTTTTTTTTTTCTGGAGATTTCTGGAGAAACAACACTAGAGAGAAGTGTTGCATGCAAAGCAATTCAAAGGTTCAGGATTGGGATCGAGTTGAATTCCTTTCTTGTCGAGAGGGAGTTGAAAATAACAACAAGAAATGATAAAAATAGAATCTAGATATTCCAATTTTAATTTGTCCTTGAATTAAAATTGTGAATTAAATTCGAATTTAGTCTCATCAGCTGCTTGAAAATAATTAATTAATTCATTATGGATTAACTAGTTGGAGAAATTCAAGTTAGAAGTCTTTGTGAAGTCATGCAACAGTTATCCCTTAAATTAAGGAGATTATCTCTTAATTAAGGAGATACGATTGAATTATATTTGAGTTGTAATTAGTTAGCTCACTTTACTGAGTTAAATCCAGTTAAATTAGTTTCAAACTGTTTGAGGAACTAATTGTGAGTCATCAGTCAGTTGATGCATGCATGCACTCAACTAGTGTACGTTAGATAACTGAAAATTCCCTTATCAGAAACTCATGCATGTCTGTTATGAGAAAGACCCAGTCGAGCTAAATGTCAAGGACAAGTTACTATAAGTTGCATGTGTTTTCCTATAAAGGAAACTCATCCATGCAGTCAAGGGAAGGTTCCTTGAGGATTGCGTAGTTCTGACAGTGTGTTGGAGCAGTGTGTGAGAGCTGGCTAGCTGTGAGAGCAGTACGATTTCATGAGCCCCCCTAGCGGGGGTTCAGGGGCAGGCAATGCACCTGAAGCTAAAAATATATGCAAACTTGCCTTGTAAAATATTGTAATTTCGTAGTCAATCTGGGTCATTTATTAAGAAAATGACCTAACGGTAGAAGTTATGTTTATTTAGTGTTTTTTTCCTTCCAAGAAAACCCTTGGTTTATATGAGGGAATTGTATTGTGGTGGTGTATGATTATTCTAAGTGAGAAAAAGAGAGGAGACTGTGTGAGAGCGAAGAGGAAATTACAATGGATCTGTAGTAGGTTGTATCTCTTCATTTTGCTGGATAATATAAAAGGGGTGGAGTCTCACAAAAAGCTATTAGTGCTATTATAATTACCTATTTGATACACTACAAGGGGTGGAGACTCACAAAAATCTATCAGTGGATGAAGGAGAGGAGACCAAAATTAATTTGACTTCAGTTGTACTTAAGCAATTGCAAGACTATGAAATGAATGTTTTTGGAATGAACACCTCATCAACTCTAGTTTTCACAACCTCAACTGGTCTAGCATTCGGGTTTGGATTTCCAAATAACACCCAGGCTACGGTTTCACCTCCAACCTTCTGCTAGCTTTCATCAAATCCACATTTCAATCCTGTGGTAACAAATACACCTAGCTTTGGAGGCTTTAACTTTCCAGCTAGTAGACAAGATAATGATTCTTTAGGTATTGTGACATCAACAACAATGGATAATAGCATGGAAAACACCTGACATTTCCTTTTACGTACATTCAAATTTTGTTTGGTATTAAGTGTTGGGAGCTTACTGATTAAGAAAATAATGGCTCTTTGTTATGCACACAATGTGAGTAGTTTCTTGCATACAAAGGTTGTCAATGTTAATAGGGTTTTGGTAAAAGTTGGTGATTCGTTATGATAACATAACATAAATTGTCAGCTTTGAGGTTACTAGGTATTAATAGGTAAGTTATATTACATTGAATCAACCTTGAAATAACCAATTGAATAAAAAGGTCCATTGGTTTCTCTTCAACCTTGACGCAAATCAATCACAAGTTTAACCAATTGAAAGAATTGTTGAACATAAGAATTCACCAAAATGTTTAATTATCAGTCCATGTGACAATTCACACATTCTTATCTTAAGCATCTTTAAAAGACCTTTTAACATTACCTAGTACTTACCACTACTTTCAATGCACTAAAGAGATCTACAGATACCCATATTGATTGCTTAAAATGATTCCTACAAACTGATCCTAGTGCCACACTTGTGAACATGCATTTTCTAAATTTCTTGTTTATTTGGCATAACTATGAAAAAGTATCTCTGGTAGCTGGAGATAATGGATGGAATCTAATGCCTAATTTGAATGTGTCCCTTTTTCAAAGTGGAAGCTTTTATCGCATCAATCAATAACTACAATAAGAGAACCACAATGCTGAGCAAAACGATCAACACCCATGAGGATAACTAAGAAAACATGAGAATGCAGTAAAACTGATAACAACTTACAAAGTCTAAAAGTCAAACAACAAAGGTTTAAATGTGGCCAAAAAATAAGTGCATATCAAACACTTTTGAGGATCCTTTAGTCAAATTTGTTGATACTCTTGTCATATATACACAAGATTGGCATTTTTATGACTTTGATTTTCATAAAGTATAGAATTATTCCAAAAAAAAAGTATATTTAGGTTATATTATTGGTTTCCTCTCTGCATAGCTACCATGGTATTATTAATAAAGTCACCTCCTTACATAATTTTAAAGTGTAGATGAGTTCATTGTGTTTAAATGTTTACTTTTCACAGTGAATATTAAAAAATTATTTAATTCGATACATCAACTCCTCATCTTCATTGTCATTTTCTATAAACCAATCTTCATCTTCATTATCCTTTCCTTTAAACCAATCTTTACTCTGAAAGAATGCAAATACTACCTTATTAATAATAAGGTAATAAATTGGAAATCTATCTATTAAGATGTAATGTTAAAGCTAGTGTTCCATATTATTTCTTTATATTATAAAATACAATTTACTTGTATACCATTATTTGAGTCCTGAATGGAGTTTCACCTTAGCTACAAGATGGACTTGCATCCATCAGTCTAATTAGGTTGGCACGAAGCAAATTTTTGAGAAGGCGTGTTTGATTTTGATATATAAGTTTAGGTTGGAAGATAAATTTGAAAAATTTGAAGTCTAAAAAAAAATGTTTCCAATACGTTTCATAGTGGTTATTCATTCTCCACTATGATATCTCTACTTTGTCTGTGATCCTGCCAATGACTCCCTACATGGCCAAGCGGGTAAATGTCGGTAACATCATGCACAATACCTGCCATATCACCAATCTTGATACTTTATATGGACATCATGCACAATGCCTGCCATATCACCAAGCTTGATACTTTTAAAGAACGATTCCCAAAAAAGATAAATATCAAGATTGCAGAAAAAACATGCGTGCTTATGTTTTTTTCTTCTTTGTAAGAATGCCACCCATGTGCTTGCTCTTAAGTTTCAACACCACTTGAAAAGCATCAAGAAACTATTACATATGCACAAAATGAATGTGGGGAATTTTTAGAGAATAACTACTTGAATACCTATCCTTTTTGTCATGTACACAAATACCAGTTTCCAGTGCAGGTCATCTGCTATGCATATCACAACCAACCATTGAGGATGGCCAAAGAAGGGATTAGTCAGAGCTTGAGGCAACTTCATTCCCAAATATAAACACAACTAAGCTTATTACAAACCATTTCACGTAATGGAACAATTAAATAATGGTGAGATTGACAGAGTTTTCCCACCAAGGTTCCATTCTTGACAGAGTTATTGTAACAACCCTCGTGAAAATTCCATGTAATAAAAGTTAATAAAAACAAAATAATAACGATGGTTGATGGGACACTTATTCCAAGCTGAATTTTGGGCAAAATCCTAGTGATGGAGATCACTTGTGATTGTTTAATGGCTAAGGAAATTGACAAAGACAAAGGATAAGACTTTGGAAAGGCAAAATGACATTTTTGGCACATTTATTTATGAAAATAATGGAATTTTAGGAGAAAATGGAGGTGAAAGGTCACACGTTGCATGTAAGGAGAAAAATGAAGGAAAATAATGGAAAATGGAGAAAATCATCAGCGTAATTTTGAGGTCTAAAATGGGCTTCCTAAGGAAATTATAATATAATAGTGGAAATAATAAAATAATATTAGATTACATCATCAAAATTTAGCGGGAAAAAAAACTATATTTTTTCAACTTACCTCCCTATGTGTTTATTCAAAGTTCGAGCGTGAACACTCGTTGAATGCATAATTTGATTCCTCATCTAAGGAGTACCTATGTTGCATACTTTGAATGGACCCTACTACACAAAAAACGAGAAATACATGAAAAATGTGATTGCAATCACGTTTTTACATTTTTCATGTATTTCTCATTTTTCGTGTAGCAGGGTCCATCGAAAGTATGCAACATGGGTACTCCTTGGATGAGGAATTAAATTTTGCATCCAACGAGTACTCCTGCTCAAAATTTGAGTAAAACCTTAGGGGGATAAGTTGAAAAAATAGTTTTATTATTATTTTTTTTTAATCCTTTTACTTTTTTACCCCAAAAATGATGAATCATCCCCCATGGTTGACATCATCATCTTGAATCCTATTGGTTCTTATAAAGTTTATTTTGGTTGTACATTTTTCTTAGGCGGCCCATTTAGACCTCAAAAGTTCTCTAATGAGAGACCTCATTCATAAAAAGACTTGTGAAGATTAGTTGGTAACTTTTTGATAGTTCAGTGTTGGAGCTCTCTCATTATTCTCTCTCTCCCTCATACTCTTGAATACTTAGAGTTTTCTTGGAGCACTCTTGAAGGGTGTGGTATACTTGGATTTTTGCAGCAAGAAGACAAAGGAAGATAAGGAAAGTGCAAGAGGACATAGGGATCAACAAGTACAACAAGATTTGCTTGTAGGTATTGAGTTACATGTATGTTTTCCTCACTAGTTTTGGTATGCATGGCATATGCATGAGGACTATTGGTCATGATTTGTCACTGGCATGGAGGATCGCCTGGATTGATTGTGGATTGCCTATCCTTTCCATTTCTTAGATAGCCATGGAGATTGTGGGTTTATTTCCTTGTTTTGCTTTGGTTGGTTTTCATGTTTCCTTAGCTTGGGTTGAGTTAATAGTCTTGGAGCCTTGGTTGGAAAAAAAATCTGGATCCCGGTGGCAGCTGTGGGTTGAGTTACTAGTGCTGGTCCTTGGTTGGAACAAACACTATGGAGCCCTGGATGGCTGGGATAGAGACCAACCTCATTATGGTTTTTTGATGTCCAACCATGAAGTGGAATCACTGTTTGATGGGTTGAGGTGGATGGCCTCTGGAAGCCCTAGATGGTTTTGGATTGATGTGTTATATGAGATCCCACATTCATGCTTGGAATATGGCACGAGGGTGAATGGATGAAGAGATATTTGGCTCAGCGATTCTACTGTCGAATGGAACGTGGAAGTCCCATCTCGGGTTTGGATTTTCCATCATTAATTTGAGGTTATTTCTCCTTGTATTTCTATGAGTATTATATTGTATTATATGTGGTTTATATGGTTATGATTTCATTGGTATTTCTGTTGCTATTATGCTGGTTATATATATGTTTTATGATAATAGCTATGTATGGATCTCATCATGTTTCTATTGATAAATGAATGAATAATGTTTCTATGTCCTAATGGATGAAATGGCAATTGATGTGTTAAGGCATCAATGTTTCTTAGCAATTCTCAGCTAAGTATGAGACCCTTATGCTCAAATATGTTATTTACACATGTAGATTACATATTCGTGATATGTTTGACAAAGTGCCTGTCATGGCTACTAGGGGTCCAGTCAAGGTCTTATTCAAGTAATTTCTTTTGCACGGCCATTTCCCTATTACCTTACTGTTTTGAAGATGTCTTTCCATTCTGAGCAGTGACCTGTGCTTTGGGTCTAAAAAATTGGCTCAAGTCCTAGGGATGTTGGCACAACATTGTGCAAAAAAGTCTCTGGATGTTGGATTGCAGGCTTGTGAGAGCGTTCAGAGGTCCCTGGACGCTGGCATGCCCATAACATGAGAGCATCCATAGGTCAAGTGGTCCAAAATCACAGTGGGACTTAGGGGCTGGTTGGTGGAAAGGTTGGATTGGTTCATGAGGGTCCTAATGCTGATGTTGAATGTCTGTATGTTGTGTTTCTGTTGGTTCCACTTCCTTAACGTGACATAGGAGGTCAAATCATATCATAGCGGCCTCTCGTCACATGTTTACCTCGGCTGGCCAGTTGCTTGAGTAGATGTGGGAGGAGGGTGTTACAAAGTGGTATCACAACGGGTTGCACTCTCTTTGGGTCATACCTGATACCATTGAGTGGTATCTGAGCATGGTTCACCCCTCAGACTGGATGGGCTACGTGTTGGTCATGCAGGCATGTAAGTTGCATGTGTGTCTCTTACGCTTGCATTCCATGTGATTGTTGCATTTGCATAATGTTGATCATGGTTGTAGTGATGTCACCATGTGGAAGTTGATGTTGTTATTGTGGGATGCATCGTCGTGAGTGTATGACTGGTTACATATTGTTATATGTCACTTACATGTATCATTATTGTATGCTTGGTTACATTCTTTTATGTTTGGTTGCATTTTTGTATGCTTGGTTGCATGTATCATTCTTGTAGGTTTGGTTTCAAGTATCGTTCATTCATGCTTAATCACATGTGTTGATGAATGTATGTGTTTGATTACATGTTGCTTATAGATGTGGTCAAGTGTACAATGATGTAATGGTCGTCGTCATGTATGAGGTCGTGGTATGCGTTATTGATAAAGCCATGCATTGATGACTGAACCCTAGCTAGAATGATGGTTTCATGGTTATATACTTATGTGTTATGTTTCTATATGCTGTCATGATTATGTTATACATGTATCACGTTGATTTGTTGATCTTGCAGACAAGGTATCCTCCCTGAGCTATACTAAGGTACGTTGGTTTATTGTGATTTGGTTTAGCTGACATGATATACCTTGTAGGAAGAAATATCAAATGGCTAGCAAGATGGTAGACTACAAAGACTCTCCCTATGAATCAAATGAGAAGTATGGTGTTGGGAACTCTTCCGATTTGGCAGATACACTAAGAAGCTTAAAGGAAGAAATAAGGAGTTGTAAGGCAGATAATGACAGAATCATGCAGGCACAAGAGAAACAAGCAGAGGTAAATGCAGTGATACTTCAAATTTTTTCAGATTTGCAGTGAAAAGGACCACGTAGGATCAACTATGAGCAGGAGAACCGAACTAATGGGGCATAAGGTTATAGGTCGCATGGTGGTCACAAGTTATATATAGATGACACAGTCAGAGATGGCATATTGTTGGACACTCCGGAGAGGAGAAGGGATAGACACAAGTATTATTCTAGTTCTGATTTTGATAGGCACTATGATCATCATCGTTATCATCCTTACATGATGAGTGATAGGGGATACTTGCCATATGAGTTTAAGAAAGCAAAGTCACCTACTTTTGATGGAGAGATGAAGAAACCACATGATGCAGAAGCATGGTTTCTTGGCATGAAGAAGTTCTTCAGGTTGCATGATTATTTAGAGAACATGAAAGTCAGAGTATCTACCTTCAGTCTCAAAGGTAAAGCGACCATTTGGTGGGAAGATGTTAAGAATGTCAGGTGTATTCATGAGGAAGACTTGACTTGGAGTGAGTTTGAGCAGTTATTTAAGAAGAAGTGTTTGTCAGAGAGATATTTTGACGATAGGGAAAAAGAATTCTATGAGCTAAACACGGGATCTATGACGGATGATGAGCACACTAGAAGGTTCTTGGAGTTATTGAGGTATGTGACTTATCTCACAGAGCAGAAGGCCAAGATTCAGAGGTTTATTAGTGGATTACCAGTTGCATTCAAAGACAAGATTGAGTTCGATGAGCCTAAATCATTAGAGGAGACCATCCGAAAGCTAAGGCGTTGCTATGAACAATCGAAGCGCAAATCTGAGACTAAGCTAGATTGGAAAGCTAATGCAAGGAACAAAGGAAAATGGGACAAGAAACAAGAAAGACCTAAGGGTACAAATAATAAAGAAAATGTTGCGCCATCTACGAAGTTCAATGCATCAGATAGAGGACAGGGACATCAATTTGAGGAACAAAATAAGTAACCCGTGTGGTGTTGGACTTGTGAAGGGGATCATTGTAGGAGAGATAGTCCACAGTATCAGGGTGGTAGGCCTATGATATATAGTGCACAAGACACACAAACTGTTGGGGATATTGGTAAGAGCGTTCCTTGTATTTATGTAACATTGGATAACAAACATGTAGACCATCAAGCATTTATCATTGAGATGGACGATAATCTTTGTGATCAAGTTATTTCTATTTTGATTGACCCTAGATCTAATTACAAATATGTTAGTCCTGACTTGGTGGATAAGTGTGGTTTGAGTAAGAAATTACATGCAAAATCTTGGTTAGTGTAGTTGGCTAAAGGTACAAAGAAGCACGTTCACCATTCGGTAAGAGATTGTGCATTTGATTTGAATGGTATGCCTACCATAACACATTTTAATGTATTACCATTGGGATTATAGTATGTTGTTGGGCATGGATTGGTTGTATCTTCATAAAACCAAGGGAGATTGTTATAACAAATCAATTGAGTGTGTGGATGACAATGGGGAACCAAGAGTCTTGCAGGGAAAGAAGAAAGCTACATCAGTTAGGATGATGACAACTATGTAGGCAAAGCGTAGTCGCAGGAAATAACGTATGTTGTTTGCAGTGCACATTTCTAGTGAAAAGCGTAAGGAAGTTGAGGATGAAAATGTTTTGAGAAGGTACCCAACTTTACACTAGTTCAAAAGATGTGTTTCTTGAGGACATTACAAAGTTGCCATTTCACAAGGAGGTATACTTTTCTATTGAGTTAGTGCCAGGGGAAACTCCAACATCAAAGACACCTTACAGGATGAGCACACCTAAGTTGTTAGAGTTGAATCTACAATTGAAAGAAATGTTAGACAAAGGATACATTAGGCCAAGTGTATCACCATGGAGCACACCGATATTGTTTGTGAAGAAGAAATATGGTGCTCTCAAATTGTGCATTGACTAAAAACAGTTGAACAAAGTGACCATCAAGAACAGGTATCCATTGCTGAGCATTGATGACTTGTTCAATCAGTTGAAGGGAGCAACAATGTTCTCGAAGATTGATCTGAGATCCAAATATCATCAAGTATGCATCAAAGAGGAGGAAATTTATAAGACAACTTTCTAGATAAGGTATGGGCATTATGAGTTTGTTGTAGTTCCATTTGGCTTAACTAATGCTCGAACTATGTTTATGTGCTTGATGAATAGTGTGTTGCATTTACATTTGGATAAGTTTTCTATTGTGTTCATTGGTGACATATTGGTATATTATAAAAATGAGGAAGAGCATGTCAAGCATTTAGCAGAAGTGTTGAGGTTTTTGAGAGAGTATCAGTTGTATGCTAAGATCAACAAGTGTAGTTTCTTTTAGACTGAGATACACTACTTGGGAGATTTGTCTCCAAGGAGGGCATCACAGTAGATCCAGAAAAGATAAGGGCCATCATCCGGAGTGGGTAGCTCCTAAGATTATGAGGTGAGATATTTCACGGGGTTGGTAGGCTATTATAGGAGGTTCATCAAGAAATGCTCACAGATTTCTTAGCCAATTACGTCATTGCAGAGGAAAGGTAAGAAGTTTAAATGGACAGAGGAGTGTGAGGCTAATTTTGAGTAGCTTAAGCAGTTGTTGACACATGCACTAGAGTTAAAGATTGCAGATCCGGACAAAGAGTTTGTAGTATGCACAAATGCTTGCAAGAAAGGAATTGGTGGAGTACTTATGCAGGATGGACATGTGGTATGTTATGAGTTGTGAAACCTGAATGGGCATAAGAAAAACTACCCCACACATGATCTTGAGTTGGCAACAATTATAGATGCGTTGAATATGTGGAGACACTATATTTTGGGTAGGAGGTTTACATTGATGAGTGATCACAATGGTTTGCGGTACCTATTTTACCAATCAAATCTAAATGGTAGGCAGACTCAGTGATTAGATATGATTAGTGAGTTTGATTTTGAGGTTAGGTATATAAAAAGATAAAGAGTACATGGTGGCATACACTCTTAGCAGACGAATATAGGTAAATCACTTAGCAGCTATGAGCTTCAATGGGAGAGACTTCAGAGATAGGATCTTATATGGAGATTATGCACAGGTTGCAACAGAGTTCTGGTACAGGTACAAGTGAGAGTACATGTGTAGGTACATGTGATAGTACAAGTACAAGTGTAGGTGCATGAGATGTGGATTATAGTCTTATAGCAGATGGATTTGTTAGATTTAGAGATAGAATATATGTGCCAAACAGTAGTGAACTCAAGAAGGTAACCTTGAGGGAGTTCCATGTGAAACCATATTTGGGTCACCCAAGTTATCAGACATTGACTGCAGTAAAGAAGTTTTATTATTGGTTGAACATGAAGAGGGATGTAGCAGAGTTTGTGGCTAGGTGTTTTGATTGTTTGCATGTGAAGGAAAAGTGTATAAATATAGGTGGATTGCTACAACCAATTACGATTCAAGAGTGGAAATGGGAGGTCATTTCCATGGACTGTTGGCATTATGACTCAGGTTTGGCGCTATGGCACAGGTGTTGTCCTTGATGGCAACTCACTCAAGTGGCAAATCTCTGTTCAGGCTCTCAAAATAATAGAAAATGAGATACCCGTAGGTGAGCCTAACAAAAGCTGCGGACCCGCAGGTGCCCCGAACAAGAAGTGCGGGCATACCCGCAGGTTCTCCGAACAAAAGGTGCGGTCGTCAAATTCACTCACTCCAATGCAGAAAAGCGCGCGCACGTGGGAATTTTTATGATTGATCCATGGTATTTAGTCCGACATGTTTGATCCTATGGTTTTGGTCCGTGGTATAGCATCTAAAATATTGAACCCCAGTTTTGGGTCCCTTGTATTGGCTTTCTATGGTTTTGATCCATGGTTTGTGTAAGGGCTTGCCTATAAAAAGGAAAGGAGATCATTTGGCTAGACACTGGTGAATGTTGAATATCTTAAGATGAACTAAGATCTGAAATAATTGTAATCGGTTGATGAAATAGAATTAAACCTGAGCATAAGAAGACTAATCAATTGAGGGGTCGTGATCTCTTTGGCGCATGATCAGATCTGTAGATCTGGCAGTCTGGGGTACAATTGAGGATTGACAAAGTGTTTATATCTGGAGGTCCGTAGGTGAGATACGGCGTAGGTGCGGAGGTCCGCAGCCAGTAGAAGGAGCAGGTGCGGAGGTCCACAGGCTAGTAGAAGGCGTAGGTGCGGAGGTTCGCAGCCCAGTAGAAGGCGCAGGTGCGGAGGTTCGCAGCCCAGTAGAAGGCGCAGGTGCGGAGGTTCGCAGCTCAGTAGAAGGCGCAGGTGCGAAGGTCCGTAGCCCAGTAGAAGGCGCAGGTGTGGAGGTCCGCAGTCCAGTAGAAGACGAAGGTGCGGAGGTGCGCAGTCTAGGAGGTGGATCAGGTGCGGAGGTACGCTGTCGAGTAGACAGATCAGGTGCGGAGCTGCACAGGCTAGACACAACAGAAGTGCGGATATTCGCAGGTTTATATTGGTGAAGTTGCAGACTTTTCTTGAAATATTTGTTGGCTACCTTTTGTCTATTGCTGCAGAATTCTGGGTTTAGATTACTGGTATTGCTTGTCTGGTTACTGCATTCTGAGAGGCTATTGGTTGATTGTAAAAGGAGATTGGTTGATTCACATGTACTTGATGATTATTTGATGTTCATGGATCCAATCTGAAAATTAATGAAACGTGGTCCTTGGAAGAAAAGAAGTAGGTCAGCACCTACGTACTAGTAGCTCAGCTAGTACAAGAGCTAAGGGGGTTGTAGCTCCCTTCCAGGAGAGACTGGAAAACGAGAGAGGGTTGTAGCTCTCTGTAGGTTGCAGCCTACATATTGGTAAAGGAATGCACCAGTACAGAATCATTGTAAAAGAAGTTTCTAATTGAAAGAAGATAGAGACACATTGCAGCAGGTGGTTTTCACCCACATTGGGTTTCCACCTTATATGTAGTGTTCTTTGGTGTGACAGTCTGTTTTTCTTGTTCCTGTTCATTATTATATGGTACTGACATTCAAATTGATGGTCAACATCTGAAAAATAAATTAAATTATAAATCTAGAGGGAATATTGAAAAGAGTTTGATAATATTGATTCACCCCCCTCTCAGTATTATTTCGAACATGGACTTCATCACAAGTTTTCCAAGGATAGTGAGATGACATGATTCCATCATGGTTGTTGTGGACATGTTGACAAAGGTTGCACATTTTGTTTTAGTGAAGTATACATTCTCAGCTAGTGATGTAGCACAGGTACTCATTAGAGATGTGGTCAGATTGCATGGTGTTCCAAAGAAGATTGTATGAGACAGGGATGCAAGTTCACTTCCAAGTTTTGAAAGGAGTTATTTGCAGGTTTGGACACAGAGTTGGTCTTTAGTACAACTTATCATTCGCAGACAGATGGACTGACAGAGGGGTCAACAGAATATTAGAGGTCATATTGAGGAGGTATGTGATGCATCAATAGCAAAAGTGGGAAGAACATCTTCCATTGGTAGAGTTAGCTTACAACAATGGGTATTAGGAATATTTGAGGATGAGTGTGTTTGAGGCATTGTATGGGAGGAGTTGCAATATTCCTGTCAGTTGGAGTGATCCAATTAACAAGGTGTTGATTGGACCACACATGTTGGCAGACATGGAACATGAAATGCAGGTGATCAAGAAGAATATAAAGGCAACATAGGATAAGAAAAAGAGCTATGAAGAACAAAAGAGGTTGTTTAAGGAGTTCCAGGTTGGGGAACAAGTGTTTTTGCGCATCAAACTGAAGAATAACTCCTTACATATTGGATCATGTGCCAAGCTAGCACCACTATTTTGTGGACCCTTCAACATTTTTGAGAGGATTGGGCTAGTAGCCTATCGACTTGCACTGCCTCTGACAGTGAAAGTCCATGATGTTTTCCATGTGTCATTTCTTAAGAAATATGTTAGAGATGTTGATCATGTGATTGACTGGTCTGTATTGCAGGTGGAACCAGATGAATAATTCCAGTTGGAGCCTCAATGTATATTGCAGAAAAAGGTGCTCATGCTTCGGAACCGAGAAATCGAGCAAGTTAAAGTGCAATGGAAGTACTTTGGGCCCGATGAAGCTACATGGAAGATGGCGGATTAGATACGAGCTATGAATCCTTCCTTGTTTTCGATTAAGACAAAACAGTTTTGGTGTGGTGTTTTGGTATATGTCTTGGTGATGTTGCTATATGTACATGTATGTAAATACCGCCATGATCTATGTTATAAAGCTCCAATAAGAGGTATGGGTTTCATGTCATTATGATGTTATGTTGTTATGTTTTCATGTTGGTTTGCTTCTCAGCAGGTTGATCATTGTAAATACTGCATTGAGCTAAGTTATAAAGCTCCATCGGAAATATTTTTTGCTTACAACAATTTTGTGGTTATAGGTGTTGTTGAACACTGAGGATGGTGTTCCGCCAAGGGGAGGGTTCTCTAACAACCCTGGTGAAAATTCCATGTAATAAAAGTTAATAAAGGCAAAATAATAACCACGGTTGATGGGACACTTATTCCAAGCTTAATGTTGGGCAAAATCCTAGTGATGGGGATCACTTGTGATTGTTTAATGGCTAAGGAAATTGGAAAAGGAAATGGCTAGGGCTTTGGAAAGGCAAAATGAAATTTTTGGCACATTTATTTATGAAAATAATGGAAATTAGGAGAAAAGGGAGGTGAAAGGTCACAGGTTTCATGCAAGGAGGAAAATGAAGGAAAATAATGGGAAATGGAGAAAATAGAGGCCTCATTCATAAAAAGGCTTCTGAGGATCAGGTTGTAACCTTTTGTCAGTTCAATGTTGGAACTCTGTCATTATTCTCTCTCTCCCTCATACTCTTGGATACTTAGAGTTTTCTTGGAGCACTCTTAGAGGGTGTGGCATACTTTGGATTTTTGGAGAAAAAAGGCAAAGGAAGAGCTGGAAAGTGCAAGAGGACATCGAGATCAATAACTACAACAAAATTTTCTTACAGGTACCGAGTTGCATGTATGTTTTCCTCACTATTTTTGGCATGCATGGGGACTATTGGCCATGATCTGTCACTGGCATAGAGGATTGCCTGGATTGCAGTGGATTTCCTAGCCTTTCCATTTCCTCGATAGCCATGGAGATTGTGGATTTATTTCCTTATTTTGTTTTAGTTGGTTTTCATGTTTCTTTAGCTTGGGTTGAGTTACTAGTCCTGGACACTTGGTTGGACAAACATTCTGGAGCCTGACAACAACTATGGGTTTAGTTACTAGTCTTGGAGCCTTGGTTGGAACAAATGCTCCGGAGCCCTGGATGGATGGGATAGAGACAATCTGTTGATGGTTTTGTGATGCCCAACCGTGAGGTCAAACCACTGTTTGATGGGTTGAGGTGGATGGCCTCTGGAAGCCCATGATTGTTTTGGATTGATGTGTTATATGAGATCCCACATTTATGCTTGAAATATGGCACAAGGGTGAATGGCTGAAGAGAGATTTGGCTTAACCATTCTACGGTCGGGTGGAATGTGGAAGTCCCATCCCAAGTTTGGATTTTGCATCATCAATATGAGGTTATTTCTCCTTATATTTCTATGAGTATTATACTGGATTATATGTGGTTTATATGGCTGTGATTTCATTGGTATCTCTGTTGCTATTATGCATGTTATATATATGTTTTATGATAGTAGCTACATATGCTTCTCATCATGTTTCTACTGATAAATGAATGAACAATGTATCTATGACCTAATGGATGAAATGATAGTTGATGTGTTGAGGCATCAATGTTTTTTAGTGATTCTCAGCTAAGTATGAGACCCTTATGCTGTCACTTACCTAAAAAATTGTCCCACAATTTCTTTTAGGATGCTAGAAAATTGGCAACTTGATGGGTCCAGCCCACCCTTGTCACACCACACAAGGTTATTAACGCGTGAATACATGGAATTTAATGATGGCAAGCAAATTAGGTGTAAGGTTGATTCATCCGGCGGTTGATTGTAATGATTTTGATTTGGTTTTTGGAGTCCGCACTTGTGATTGGTACCTTATGCTTTTGTCGATGGACAAGTTTCCACCCTTGGGATTGTCGACCTCGCCTTGGTATGGGAGATCAAACCCTAGCGTAAATCATTTGCATGCACATTTGTTGAGTTTGTAAGCTCTGCGTTCTTGGTAAACCGTGGCTATTTCTGAGCAAGGTTTTCTGATGTTATGTGCTCTGGTTCGGTGTTTGACCTGAAAGTTTTCGTCCTCCGTCCGGTATGAAGTTCTGTTACAACTGTTAATTCATTCACGTTGCTTTACCTGCACTTGTTTTGGTAGATTATTGTGTATTTGTAGTTTGCTGGTTAACGTAACTCTGCGCTTTCTTTGTATGCGATGCCAATGCTGGTGGTTTTTCTGGTTAATGTGATTCTTTCCGGCTTGAACCTTTCTAGGTGACAATTATTGAGTTTCTGGTCGTCTTTCCTCAGGTTCGAACAGGATGCGGTTGCAGTTCTCAGCTTCGGCTCCTTCAGCGTTGCAAGGGTAAGCTCTCTGGTTCTATGCTGTCAGTTGTTCCCTCTTTTCCCTCAGTCGACTAATGTTTTTGCTCCTTCGCGAGCAGGGTAACCTTAATGAACTGCCATGACCGCAACTTGCCTCTGTCAGGTAATTTTCGGAACCAGGTTTGTTATTCCGTCTGTTCTTGCCTTACTTTGCTGCTCAATTCTCACGAAATTTGATAAATGGCTGTCGTTGCAGGTATGACGACCTGGAGGGCTTCGGAACCCGGCTGTTCGAAACTCCGGCTAGACCCGGGTAGTGTCGTTCTTTGTTCTTCTTGTTATTTGCATTCAACGCCTTAGGCTTGGGGTTATTGTAATTCCTGTTTCAGAACTTTATTAAGCCGTCGACTGTATGAAGTCTCAGGCCGTTGGCTTGCACAATCGTTCTTGTTATTTGATAGCTGTAGGTTGGCCTTAGGGTTTCTAGGCCCGCACGTTATATTATCTCGAACTTGTAATATGTTTTGGCATGGACTGTATAATTATTTGAACAGGGTTTTGGAACAATGTATGACCGAACAGAGATTTTCTCGTGCTTATTTTATAAATAAAATTATGGATTTTATTCTTCAGGCATACCTGGGTACTCTGCTTGGTTTTCTGTTTGTCAATGCTTGCACCTTGTTTGTATTTTTGATGCTCGAGATATTCGGCTTGTCCTGGATTCTTCGGCGTTCATATGCTTGTTGTATCAGGGTCCGTAGGTCTTGTCTCTGCAACATGTTCTTGGGTTGTGTCTGCAACTTATCTGGTTTTGTATGCTCGCTTGGACCAATGTAATTCGAAATACACGTATGTGAATATACTTATAGGATAGAATAAAGCCCAGACTTGTATCGACAGAATGTCATATGAATAATTAAACAGTCACAGGATGCTGGAGAGAAATGTCTGTGTGCTCAGAGATATAATTCATTAGCTTCAAAAAAGTCGAACCCTACAATTGTGTTATGTTCCCCTTTTAAAATGATTGTCAGGAACTGTTTTTCTTCCAATTGCTGTTGGTTACATGTGTTTAGTTCCGGGAACTGTTATTGTCTTACAATATTATTATGAAAATAAAACTAGTTGCTTATAACAATTATCCTAATTAATTCTTGACCTTCCTACGTACTGTTCTTTTATTAAATTAAAAAACATAAACAAATAAAAGTAAAAAAACAACCACATTGTTCACTCAACAAATTCCTCCTTTGTCCTCTTCAAAGACCAAACAACCTTTCCTTTGTCTTGACACATGCTCCTGCATCACAACTTCTACATTTCAAACCTAAGGTTACATGGTTTTCATCATGCTAACAGGATGAAAACCATGCTAGCATAAATTGAACAATGACTTAATCATTTGAATCAATTAATAAGACACATCTATAAGTTCTATATCTTTTATTTAAAAAACAAAACAAATATAAAAAACAAAAAAGGCAAAAAAAAAAAAAAAAAAAAACAAAAACAACAACAAAATAAAATAAACGGACTAACATGGTGAATTTGGTTTTCTGATTTTCAAAAGTCTACTGCCCATTTTTGTATCTATATAATGCTATATCGTTGATGCAAAAGTTACAATAGAGTGCTTCTGGGCATAATCAAATACATTATTTTTCCTTAAATATTTTATTCATAAATTTAACATAATCATATTGAAGTTTTTTTCCAATATTTATAAAAACAAAAAAATCATTTTCCTATTTAATGATAAAATTATTCATCCATAAACTTAATATTTTTTAAAAATTGTCTCATAAAGCTTATAAACTTGATAATATTTTTAACAATAAATATCTCAACTCATATATAAACTTGATAATATTTTGAACAATAAATATCTCAACTCATATATTATGGATTTTCATTTTTAATGGTAAATAAATTTTAGATATGACAAATTATAATAATTTGTCTGATTGAACCAAACCAACAAACCTCTCATTTTCAGTTTTAATCTTAAATAAATTTCGGATTTGACAAATTATCTTGATTTCTATGTTTAAACCAAACCATCAAACACTTCTTGATAGAGAGGGACCGAAACAAATATTTTGAAAGCTTGTTTTGTTTGAAAATGCAAAGGAAATATATTTCAGATTAGCCAAATGAACAAACACTTCTTGATAGAAAGGGACCGAAACAAATATTTTGAAAGCTTGTCTTGTTTGAAAATGGAGCGGAAATAAATATGACATGTGATTAATGTTGAGAAATGAAATTTGGAAATAAAAACTAATAATATAAACACATGAGAGTAATTGCGTTAAATAAGAGTAATATGCATGAAATTATAGACTATCTCCATTTCCATGTCCATGTCCATGAAATAGTTACATGATGACTGCATGACCAGTTAACTAAAGTAAATGTGCAAGAACATAAATCATTAATACTAACTTTCTATGTCAATTGAATTTCTTCTTTTCTTGAAAATTTAGTTTATTATTTTCCGGCTAAATGCAATTTTAACCACAAATAAAACTGAATACCATAACTTGTTACTAAAACGTAGTTTGTCACAAAACGTAGTTTTCAACTACAATCTCACGAGGAGATATCCCAGTTTGTTACAAAACGAAGCATTCAACTACAATCTCAAGAGGGAGATATCCAAAAAAAAAAGAAAAAAGAAAACAAAACAAGGAAGACTAAACACCATAGTTTGTACCAAAGAAGAGCGTAGTTTTGATCAGGCTAAGTATATGTATATATTGGGATCTTGTTGGTCTGGTCGCAAGAAATCCCTTGATATCAAATCTTTAATGCCTTTTTCCAGTGATTTAATGTTGGGTTTGAACGTGCTTTCAAGTTGCTGGATACATTCACTCAATAATCGTTGATGATGCAAAGCCTTTTTACTTTTCATGATACGAACTATGGCGGCTTCAATGGTTGGTTTTCTATCTTTTTCCACCGTCCCTGTGACTTTTTTCTTCTCATTCACGAGGCTGGGAAGTGGAACCTTAATCCTGGCCCTTTTGTGTGTAAAAGAAGAATTGAATTCAAAAGTATCATGTGGAGCTATTGTTTTGATGGGTGGCTGCTTCAAAAGAATTTTGTAATTTCTGCATGCAAGTGAATGCAACAATCTCTCAACATTTTCATCTGGCAAATTCAACAGAAATTTAATGTCTTCGTAAGTCAATGTTTGGGAGTCATTGAACAACAATAGCGTAGCTTATGTGTAAAAGCAGAATTGAATTCAAAAGTATCATGTGGAGCTATTGTTTTGATAGGTGGCTGCTTCAAAAGAATTCTGTAATTTCTGCATGCAAGTGAATGCAACAATCTCTCAACATCTTCATCTGGCAAATTCAACAGAAATTTAATGTCTTCGTAAGTCAATGTTTGGGAGTCATTGAACAACAATACCGTAGCTGCTGTTGAAATATTAATTTCAACTGCCGTGCAACAGAAAAACGCTTCCGCTCCGCCTTTCACCGAACAGCGGTAATTTTGAAAAGCGATCACAATCATCTGCTGCCACATGCACACAATAGTTTTTGGAAAAACCACTAAAGTTCGCCAGGAAGGGACCTCCCGGGGATTGCCGTCAACCATCCGATCGATGTGGGCCACATCGACAGTTATGGTAGCAGTTTGAAAGTCAGTGCGATAATTGTAGACAACCGTAATCTACGGTTAAAACAAAAATTAATTAGCACGCTGAAATAATAAATAAACAACCGTAATCTACGGTTAAAACAAAAATTAATTCGCCATGCTGAAATAATAAATAAACGTACTGTGGTTCAGTAAATGTTGGTAAAGTTTTTAATTTTATTATTTTTAAAATTCAGGGGTGTAATTTTTGTTTTACGGGACAAATAAACGTATGGTGATGTTTTTGTTTTTGGAAGTGTATATGCAACGTAATACCCAGCAGACAGTGTGCGAATGAAAAAGGGTGGTGTCTTAATCTTCAAGAGGATATCTTGGCTCGTTTTTTCTTGGCTCGTTTTTTTTGTTAAGTGATGTAATGTAGTACACAATAGTGTATGTAAAAGAATTTTTTTTTACACAGCAGTGTAGAATTTATAGTTGGGACACAGTAAATTTTGCTAAGGAGAGATAAAGTAATTTTTTTTTTAAACTGAAGTGTTCTCGGTGAAATCCCTCTGATAGAGGAAGAATTTTCTTTGTAATAGCAGTATTATTAATGAATAGAAATCTTTTTATGTGTGTGTGAAAACTCTGTCTTCCAAAAATCAATTTTTTGTTCCTCTGTGTTAAAATAGAGCATTTTTCTCTGTTCTGTTCAGTTTCATATTTGTTTGGAATTATCAGAAATTCCCAACATGGTATCGGAGCTTGTCCAGGCTCTTTGAAGGTGTCAAAGAAGCTGAAGGAAGGATTTCTTGCTGCAGCAGCTTCTCCAGCAGAGTGAAGACTCAGTTAAGGTATTTATCAAGTCAGTTTTTTGTGTTATTGTTGAGGACAGTCAGTTATTTTAGAACAAAAATAGCGAGGTCAACGAAGAAAGTTTCCAATCCTCCTAAGGATGTGTCTCCCACTACTACTAAAATAGAAGACGATCAATTTGATGAGGGTCTAAGGCTCAATGGGAACTTTAATATATGAGAAGCAAAAATGAGGACTTTCTTACAGTCTCAAGGGATTGAAATTTGGGAATCAGTGATTGATGATAGCAGGATCGATAGAGAATCCAAGGAGTACAATGCAAAAGCAGCAAAGACAATCTTGAATGGGTTACCTGATTCTGTAAAGAAGAATCTAGGAAAACACTCATCAACAAAGGATATATGGGACAAACTTCATGACCTTCACTCAAAAGGAGCACTGACCATGATCATCAATCAAGAAGGAGATCCTGAACCCATCATAGAAGCTGAAAATGAGAATGATGACTTCAAGGCTGAAGCAGAGCTAGAAGATGAAAAGAATGAAAGTGACTTTGTAGAAGAACTCCTCGCTCAACTTATGACTGCCATGGAAGAGATTAACAATTTGAAAAAGGAAAATGAGGCACTTAAGAAGATAGCTCCAGTTGGTAACCAAGATCAAACAAGGAAGAAAGTTGACCTCATCAAGCTTCAAGTACAAGAAAGGGATAAAGAGCTTGCCAAACTTAAAAAGGAATTTCATCAAAGAAAAATGAAGCATCATGAAGAAGTCATATCCATGACAAATCAATTGAATAAAGCAAAAAAGCAGGAAAATACCTTGTCAAGTCAACTTGAACAAAGGCACAAGAGTGTGAACAAACTTGAAGAAGAGATTGGTCAGTACAAGGTAGAGGTCTCCTCCCTTAAGTCTCAATTATAAGAAGCCAGGAAACAGGGACAAGGAGCTGAGAAGAGAATGGAGAGCAGTCAAGCAAAGAATGAAGAAATCTTCAAAATGAAGTCAGATATCATCTCCCTTAAAATAGTAGCAGTTGAAGCTACTCGTAGCAAGGAAGAAACTGAGGAACAACTTCCAAAGAAGAATAATGAGTGTGAAAGATTGGAAGAAGAGATTTTCCTCCTCAGAAAAAAGGTTGAAGGGACGAACAAAATCATGAAGAGCTCTCAAGCCTTGAATGACATGCTCAACTATCAAAGATGTCCATCTGATAAATCAGGACTCGGGTATGCCGGTGAACCCTCAAACAAGAATGAAATTGCTTTAAGCAAAAGAGATGTAAAGAAGCCAGAAAGAAATTGTGATGCTCCTAGTTCTAGCAAAGGCAAGGAGAAAACCAGCTCCAAAAAGAAATGTAGATGATGTTAAAGAGGCAAGAGGCAATGGTTATCATCAAAGGATCTCAAGGCACAAAGGCTTCGGAAGTACATCAAGGAAACCTCCATCTCCCAGGTACCAAAGTTCATTTTTTGGTTATTGTTATTCTTGTTCAAACTTTGGTCATATGGCAAAAGACTGTAAAGCATCTCATAGAGATAGATGTTATAGTCTCCGACAATCTCCAAGAAACAATTTTATAGGAAGAAATCATGAAATTTTATTCATGAACAATGTAGAATGCTTCAAGTGTCATAACATTGGTCATATGGCACGTGATTGTAACTTAACATGGGCTCTTACACAAGCTAGAACCATGCAAAAGAAGAAAGTTACACAAGTATGGAGAAGGAAGGAAATACAGTCTGAAAGTCCTTTGAGCTCTCCAGCCAATCTAAGCTTTTTTTGAGAAGACTCTGCCAAAAGGAGACGATGCATACAGTTAGGGGGAGCCTGTAATTCTTGATCATTATTGCTGAGAGCAAATGACCCACTGATTTTCCCAGAAAGCACAAGTGTAGATCATGCCCCAATGGATATAGCCAGCTGCAAAGACAGTACTCTGATTCTCTAGAACAGTAATCAGGCACAGTTTTGTGGCTCAGGATTGATTGGAGTGCCTGAGCACAGCGGTGAAAGCGATGAAAGGAAAGCTGATACGAATAGGCAGAAAAGTTTTGAGTTTTTGAGGAAATGTATGGGTATGACTAATAACCCAGCAGTTGAAATTAAAAGGGAGTGTTGAAATATTAATTTCAACTGCCGTGCAGTAGAAAACCACCAGTTTTCCCCGCTCCGCCTTTCACCAAACAACGGTAATTTTGGAAAGGCAGCGATCACAATCATCGACTGCCACGTGCACACAGTAGTTTTTGGAAAAACCACTCGGCAGGAAGGGACCTCCAGGGGATTGACGTCAACCGTCCGATCGATGTGGGCCAGATCGACGGTTATGGTAGCAGTTTGAAAGTCTGTGCGATAATCGTAGACAACCGTAATCTACGGTTAAAACAAAAATTAATTCGCCATGATGAAGTAATAAATAAACGTACTGTGGTTCAGTAAACATTGGTAAAGTTTTTAATTTTATTATTTTTAAAATTCACGGGTGTAATTTTTGTTTTACGGGACAAGTAAAACGTATGGTGATGTTTTTGTTTTTGGAAGTGTATAAGCAATGTAATACTCAGTGTGCAAATGAAAAAGGGTTTTTACACACACAGTAGTGTGTTAATCTTCCTATGTAAAACATTTTTTTTTTACATAGCAGTGTAGAATTTACAACTGAGACAGAGTAAATTTTGCTAAGGAGAGACAGAGTAAAAGTTTTTTTTTTTAAACTGAAGTGTTCTCGGTGAAATCCCTCTGATAGAGGAAGAATTTTCAATTTTCTTTGTAACAGCAGTATTATTAATGAATAGAAATCTTTTTATGTGTGTGTGAAAACTCTGTCTTCCCAAAACCAATTTTTTGTTCCTCTGTGTTAAAACAGAGCATTTTTCTCTATCCTGTTCAGTTTCATATTTGTTTGGAATTATCAGAAATTCCCAACAGCTTGGTAGGTTGTTACTGTCATGTTTATACGCTTGTGGTCAAAGTGGGAGATGATATCACACGTGCCCAGTGAATGTATCCATGTAAGCTTACGATTTTTATGTTGGGTAGAATAGAAGTGCTCGAAAACCTCAACATAAGTAAGCATCTCAGATGGCAGATTAAGTTGGGAGCGTTGGTAGGTTGGCCACATTGCCGTATTCAACAGTGCAGGGGAGAAATCTATTGTAAGATGATTCTGTTGTTTCGAAATATCATGAAAGGTAGCTTGCATTTCCTGGTTAAGGACAAAATCATTAACCATGGCCTCCATCTTGAATGTAAGCTATGAACCACACTGAACCTTGAGCTTTGACAACAAACTCCGTTCATGATTTTCAATTACCTTTTTATTATTGAACAACAACCTGCGAGGAAGCTTTCCACTGCAAAATTCAGAAAATACATCTTTATTACCCACCTACCTAACAAGCTTCACCACTTTTTCCAACTCACTATCAATATGATCATCGTCATCCCTTTTCAGTACAGTATTACAAACTGTAGACAGCAACTCTGCAATGCTGATTCCTGCAATTTCTTTATTGCATATTATCTGTACTAGAGCCTTGCCAAAAATATTAGTCTTCAAATGCATTTTTCACAAAATCCATATATGTGTCATGCAATTCCGTAACCGGGTGCACAAATGAAGCAGAATGTTCTTGCAGTATGCCCTGATCTGTATCTTTAGCTGAATTTATGGCATCTTCTAAGAATCTAACTACTGCGGTGCCTTGGCTAGTTATATGTTGTGAAAAAATATTGGATATTGGTTCCAAACCTTTGACATTGCACGAAAAAGCCTGTACGTTCTTGAAAGATCATTTTTCTTTCCAGCCATTAGCAAGGCATGGCAGCCTGAGTCCTCCATTTCCAAAAGTTGGGTTTCATAAAAAGGGAAAGGAGTTCATTTCTTACTTTCTCTAATAACTTGTGCTCAGTGCTAGACTGAAAATAATGTGCAACTCTATCCTTCTCCTGTTTCGAAAAGACTCTGAAATCCATAAAGCAGCGTTTCGAAAATAATAAGTAGCAGTGTCCTCCAAAACGTGAGCTTCAAAATCCTTCTTATAAAAATCCATGCTACCCATGCCTATTTCCAAAAAAAGGTCCACAATGTTTCTCAGCAAAGCCCGATCAATTTGCTCTCCTTCGCGCTCTCGATTAATCATCTTCATCACTACGTTCTTCACATAACCACGCATCACCAACTCACGAAAACAATTTGAAACTCCTTCCAACTTGTTTCTCAACTTTACTATACCAGCATATATAATACCCCATCCCTCTGCCAAATGTATTATACTATTCAACCTTGACATGCTCATCGTCTTCTTCGCCATCTCCATTAGCTTCCAAGATACACGCCTCGCCTCGCTCCCCCTTGCCTTTGTTTATTTATGTTGGAGTAAACGATGCGCAGAGGATATTAAATAAACATACACAGCACATACAAAATCATAAAAAAAAACATAACACAGAGATTTAACGTGGTTCACCCAACCAATCTGGGCTACATCCACCAAACAGAGGCATCGGCAATCTTATTATTCAACAGGAGATTACAACAATTTTAATTCTTCACGCATACTCTCAGCTCACCCTATTTTCTACACTCATATCCTCAACGGATTTACATTTCCTTTATAGCTGGAGTATAAAACTGAATCATAAATTCTCTCACAACAAATTTAGGATGCATTAACTCCTCCTCAAGAATGATGGAGCTAATATAGCAACAAATCCTATTGTTGTCACCTACATGAGATTTTTGCTAAAATAAATAAAACAGAAAATCTCAACAATCTCCACCTTGACAACAATTAACCTGATACCCTGTTCATTTATTATTTTATCTTTTCTGCAAGCCAAGAGAAGCCAGACACCAACGTAGCTTCTTTAACAAAATTGGTTTCGTGAACATGTCTGCACAGTTTTCCTTTGTATGCACTTTTTGAAGAGAGACTCCCCTTTCAGTGATAACCTGTCTTACAAAATGGTACTTTATAGGTATATGCTTTGATTTACTATGATAGGCCGGATTCTTAGCCAAATGAATTGCACTTTGACTATCACAAAATAACTTGATGTTGTTCTGCAACCTACCAAACTCACCAAACAAACCTTTCAACCAAACCGCTTCTTTGCAAGCATGTGAAGCAGCTATGTATTCTGCTTCAGTAGTGGATAAAGCAACAATGTTTTGTAGCTTTGACATCCAGCTAATAGCTTCACCTACAAGAGTAAAGACATACCCTGAAGTTGACCTTCTCTTATCCAAATCACCTGCAAAATCGGAATCAACATATCCACAAACAAATTCACTACTTCTGTTATAAGTGATACAATAATCACTTGTGCCTCTCAAATGCACCCATTTCACCACTGACCAGTGTTCTTTTCCTGGATTTGCCATATACCTGCTGACAACCCCAATTGCATGTGAAATATCTGGTTGAGTACAAACCATCGCATACATTAAACAACCTACTACATTGGCATATAGAATTCGAGACATTTATTCCTTTTCTTCATTTGTATTAGGACATAAAATCGAAGAAAGCTTAAAATCGGAAGCTAAAGGGACTGAAACAGGCTTCACATTGTTCATACCAAACCTCAAGAGTATTTTCTCAATATACTTCTATTGTGATATCCACATCTTACCATTGTTCCCGTCTCTGAAAATCTCCATGCCCAAAATTTGTCTTGCTGCTCCTACATCTTTCATATCAAATGTCCTAGCCATCTGAGCCTTTAACCTGTTGATTTCTATTATGCTTTTGCTTGCTAAAAGCATATCATCAACATACAACACTAAGATAATGAACATGCCATTACTTAATTTCTTAAAGTAAACACAGTGATCATATTCACTTCTTATATAATTTTGACTCATCATGAAAAAATCAAATTTCTTGTACCATTGTCGAGGCGACTGCTTCAGACCATACAATGATTTCTTGAGCCTGTAGACAAATTTCTTGTTGCGATTTTGAACAAACCCTTCCAGTTTTTCCATGTAAATCTCCTCATCTAAATCTCCATGTGAAAATGCAGTTTTAACATCTAGTTGCTGTAATTCTAAATCAAGTAAAGCAACTAATGCTAATACAGTTCGAATTGAAACAATTTTTACAACTGGCGAAAAAATCTCATGAAAATCAATGCCTGCTTTCTGAGAAAAACCTTTTGCGACCAGCCTTGCTTTGTACCTGTCCTCTGTATCATCAACACCCCTTTTCAATTTGTAAACCCATTTACATCCCACAATTTTTCTGTCTTTAGGAAGTTCTACCAGATCCCATGTGCCATTCTTGTCTAATGCCATCATCTCGTCCTTCATAGCTTCTTTCCACTTTTCACTTCTAGAACCTTCTACAACTTCCTGATAGCACAAAAGTTCATCATCGTTAGTGGTTAAAGAAACTGAAGTAACATAATCATCATACCTTTTGGGAGGACGTTTGATTCTCGTGGTCCTCCTTAAAGATGTTTCTGGTACTTCCACAATTTGCTGATTATTATCTGTAGGAACTTCTTCATGATCTGCATCTGAAATATGTTCATGATCTACATCTGAAACTTGTTCATGATCTGCATCTGAAACCTGTTCATGACTTACATCTGAACCATGTTCATCTTGACTATCATCAATATTTTAACTGGTTTCAAACTGAATGTGTTGAAGCTTAGATACATTATCCTGTTTCAATTTATCATCTACATCTGTATTTTCAAGTGAGGATTCATTAAATTTAACATCTCTGTTAATGATGATCTTGTGAGTAGTAGGATCCCACAATCTATATCCCTTAGTCCCATCACCATATCCAACAAAGATATATCTTTTTGATTTAGGATCTAACTTAGAACGCTGATGTTTTGGAACTAGAGCATATGCATCACAACCAAAAACTTTCAGTTTAGAATAATCACAAGGATGACCTTTCCATACCTCTTGAGGAATTTTTCATCCTATTGCAGTTGATGGTGATCGATTTATCAAATAGAAAGCTGTAGCAACCACTTCTGTCCACAATTCCTTCTGCAAATTTGCGTTACTAAGCATACTTCTTGCTCTCTCTAAAAGAGTCTTGTTCATGCGTTCAGCAACTCCATTTTGCTGAGGAGTATATACAGTGGTTTTATATCTTTCGATCCCAACATCCTTGCAATAATTATCAAATTCCTTTGAAGTAAACTCACCACCATTGTCAGTTCTTAAACATTTAATGGTTCTTCCAGTGATATTTTCAACTAATGCTCTAAACTGTTTGAAAACTGTAAATACATCAGACTTCTTCTTTAACATGTAGACCCACACTTTTCTAGAAAAATCATCAATAAAAGATACAAAATATGACGAACCTCCATATGAGGTTGTAGGAGATGGTCCCCAAACATCAGAATGGATATAATCAAGGATTCCCTTACTAGTATGTTTTCCAGTTTGAAACTTCTGCTTGCTTTGTTTCCCAAACAGAAAATGTTTGCAGAAATCTAACTTAATAGACTTTAGATTAGGAAGTAACTTACGATCAGATAAAATATTTAAACCTCTTTCGCTCATATGGACCAACATTTGATGCCATAAACGAATAGAATTACTGTCGTTTTCATACACTGTAGAAACATGATCTGACTCTGTTCTTCCTTCTAACTGAAAAAGATTTCCAACCTTCTTTGCTTTCATTACTAGTAAAATTCCTTTATAAAATTTCATTACTCCACCTTGAATAAAAGTTTTATATCCATTAGTATCTAGTACTGCTAATGAAATTAGGTTCTTTCTTAGTTCAGGTACATGTCTTACATCAGTTAGAATCTTATTTGTCCCATCAAACATTTTCAGTTGAACGGTTCCATTTCCCACAATGTTACATGTGACATCATTTCCCATGTAAACTACTCCATGATTAACTGATTTATAAGTTTTAACCCATTCTCTATGAATGCACATGTGATTTGATGCACCAGAATCTAACGGCCATTGTTGATCATGATTAGACAAATCAACTGAAACACTTCATCTCTCATACCTGTCTTGGATGCCGAGCTTGTATCTGTCGTGTTTGCTTCTTTCTTCTCTGTTGAAGAGTCTTCTTTGGATGCTTGCTGTCTCTTCCAACAGTCCTTCTTCAAATGTCCCGATTTGCCACAAAACCAGCACTTTACCTTACTCTTCTTCCCTTTCGATTTTGAACGCAACTCGTTGTGCTTACTGAAGCGTCTTTCTTTAGAACAACCTTTGACCATCACTGCCTCTGATGTAGAGGATTCTGAATTCGACCTCTTCCTTGTCTCTTCGGACAACAAAGCTCCAACAACATCATCAAATTCAAGGGTTTCTGATATACTAAGACTTATAGAAGTAACAAAATGATCCCATGACTCGAGCAACGAGCATAATAAAGTTATAGCTTTATCTTCTGATTCAAATGTTACTTCTATACTTTCTAATTGCACCAGGAGAGTATTAAAGACATTCAAATGATCAGTAATAGCTGTACCTTCCTTCATGCGCAAATTGTACAATTGTCGCTTCAGAAGGATCCTATTGGTTAAGGATTTTGTCATGTACAACTTCTCGAGCTTTGTCCACAAACCAATAGCAGTTTTCTCTGACACAATGTTAAAGAAAACATCATTCGCCAAACACAGTCGAATACCGCTCAATGCTCTTCCATCCAATTCGCTCCATTCATCATCTGTCATGGTGTAAGGCTGTTTGGACTTTCCCAACAAAGCCTTTGCCACACCTTGTTGCACAAGTAGATCATGCATCTTCACTTTCTAGATCTCGAAGTTATTTTTTCCATTGAACTTTTCGATCTCAAAACGAGCACTTTGAGTTTTTTCCATGTTGTAACAAACACAAAATCTCCAATTCCAACTTTTAATAAACGAAATTGCGATTTAATAAATGCCGTTACCTCATACTATAATGCCTCTGTCGTACTATGTCATAACAATTAAAAAAAAACAAAAAATTGCAGTTTTACCAGAGGAAAAAATGCTTGGCGCTCCTCTACAGCGGACGATCCGCGCCTAAAACAAGGGAAAAATGCCTGGAACTCCTCGACGGTGGACGATCCGCGCCGGAAACAAAATCCACGCGAGGCATGAAATTGGCGCGATTAACCCTTTCGTTTCCGCGCCAATAGCCCTTTCTGGCGCGCTGGCGTGACTGTTCCTTACTCTTCCGCGCCAATGGCGTGACTGTTACTGAATAAACCGCGCCAACCCTTCTTTAGCTCGAAAATTGGCGCGACTGTTCTTGCCAAAACCACGCCAACAAAAAGCTCCTTCCGCAGCGACTCTGTCACACGTACCAGCTCCACAACATGCTCTGATACCAATTGTTGGAGCAAACGATGCGCAAAGGATATTAAATAAACATACATAACACATACAAAATCATAAAAAAAAACATAACACAGAGATTTAACGTGGTTCACCCAACCAATATGGGCTACATCCACCAAACAGAGGCATCGACAATCTTATTATTCAACAGGAGATTACAACAATTTTAATTCTTCATGCATACTCTCAGCTCACCCTATTTTCTACACTCATATCCTCAACGGATTTACATTTCCTTTATAGTTGGAGTATAAAACTGAATCATAAATTCTCTCACAACAAATTTAGGATGCATTAACTCCTCCTCAAGAATAATGGAGCTAATATAGCAACAAATCCTATTGTTGTCACCTACATGAGATTTTTGATAAAATAAATAAAACAAAAAATCTCAACAATTTAGAGACGCACCAATTTTAGACTTAGCAAACCCAAAATCACTTGGCCACCAAACAATTGTGAAAAGATTATGGATGCCTTGAATGAATATTTCATACCTCTTTATACTTGATTGAGTACGACACATATGGGAAATATACTTGATTGGTTGAGTACTACACATATGGTCGTCTGGGTTTTTGAGCCCACGAGCTTGTATTAAATAAATTAATAATTATTCAAAAGTGTATTAATAATTCATGGTATTGTAACATAATCTATTTACAAATTTATAATAACAATAACAAATTTGAGTCATATTGTTATAAAATATTTTCACTATAAAATAAGTTATGTTTTTTAAGCATGTGGTATTGATAAGCCGTGGTATTGGCCCATGGTATTCTAATAAAGTCTATTTACAAGTTAATAATATCCATGAAAAAGTGGGGGTGAATATCCATGGTTAAATTTTTTGTCACATTGTTATAAAATATTTTTATTATGAAATGAGATATGTTTTTTAGGCATGTGATATTGATAAACCATGGTATTGTAACAAAACCTATTTACAAGTTAATAATATTCACAATAAAGTGAGGGTGAATATCCATGGTTAAAAATATTATCATATTGATATAAAATATTTTGATTGTGAAATATATTAGGGTTGTTGGGCTTGTGGTATTGATAAGTCATGGTATTGGCCCATGGTATTGTAACAAACTCTATTCACAACTTAATAACAAAATCAAAATATAACAAATTTTATTTTATTTTGTTATTACTTTTAACTTTTTAATATTAATTGAGACAACAGTTAAATATTTACACTCATCCCCCGGTACTTTTAACTTTTCGTTTATTAATTTTAACTTTTTTTTTTATTAATAAATGAGCAACATTTAAATGTTTACACTCATCCCGATATCACTTTTAACTTTTTTTATTTTTATTTTTTATTTTTTTAATTGAGAGGATATTTAAAATTGTTTAACATCTATACATCTACCATATATTGGGGTATAGAAATGCAATTAAATTTATTAACTTGTTTGTATTTTATAAATGATGATTTTTATTATTTTTATTGTTGAAAGTTTTTTAGTTACATAGTTGATCTTCAAAGTTAGAAAGTGAATTCTAAAAAGTAAATTCTTACCAACTCTATTGCCATATATATTCTCTTTGTATCAATCAAGTTAAAGCTACATAAAAGAAGAAGATGATGGTATTAATGAAATATGACGCTAGAGGTAATCAACATATCCCATTAACATCATATCAATAGCCGCCACACACACACACACACACACACACACATCTATATATATATATATATATATATATATATATTACATTAAGGTTCACATATGACCAATATACATTAATAAAACTCTATAGTGCAGAGTGAAATAACAAAAATACAAGTGATAACAAATGCATTCCAAGGGAACCCAAAAATGATAGCCCTAAAAATGAAGCTGATCAACGTGAAACACAAAGAGGGATTTCACAAAGGAAAACCAACAATCTAGTTGAAAACAATTCAGTAAAAGTATACATTTATAATCCCTTATATTGTGGTGGAGTTCGAAGTGCATAAGTAATAGAAGAAATGCTAAAATCAAACAAAGGATTTCTTATTCAAACCACAAAAGTTAAGGCCCATAGATAACATTCAAGGCCATGCCTCTAACATCAAAGGTCACTTTTATGGAAATTGAGTAGGCTAGCAAGATACTTGGACACTCGTAGGTATCTACTTTCTTCAAAGTCAATGGAGAATGATTAGTAGAACCTCAACGACCTTCTATTAACAATCTCAATCTCCTAACCACCAAATCAACTATGGAAACCTTCAGTTCCATCAATACTTGCATAAAAAACAATGAGAAACTTGGAAAACACCATAGATGAATTACAAATAAATGTTGATGAGTAGAGCAATGTTGTTGCTCCTTTCCTTCATAGCATTAATAATTTGACAAAACTTACACCTCACTCACATAACAAAATCTATAGTCTTCAGAAATAACTATCTTCTTCTTCAACTCCCATATGAAAATAGCAAAATGTTGTACAACCAAACACAAAAAGGGATGCAAACACCAAAAACATGGTTCCCACCCAAATAACATCAACATGATTTAGGATAGTAGATATTTCAATGCTCCCATGCTTTAGGATAGAAGGTATTAATGAGGCTCAGTATTGCAGCAAGGACGCTGCAACTCCTAGGGCTGCCAACTTTACTTTATCAACCCAGGGTTTCATACAAACTTGGAGGTCACAATGCTATATGCACAGTAGATGCAATAGTCTACTCTCGTCACTTTTCAACTAGGATGATAGACCACTAGGGTTTTCAAACCAACCTTCTATTGACTAGAAGGGGTTTGACTACAGACAGTGAATGTAAATCTAATCTTTAATGCAAGAAAGTAAATGCTTTCCTATTTAGGAAAGGAAAGCGCTAAATGGAAAGTGCTATGAAATGTCATGAAATAATCTAGCTAAGAAATGACACACATTATTTGCAGAAAATAACTAATCTAACCTTGAAATCTACCATCTGGTTATTTGGACAAAGTGGACACGGGAAGTTATCCTATCACTCTATGACTGATGTATGCATGCATTAGCAATCTCATGTTGAAATGGAAGAAAAAAGATTCTTTTAATTTTTGTTTTAGAAATGTAAATCCTAAGTTAAACAATTTGATCTTTGTAGGGGAGAAATGCATGGAATTTAAGTGGAGGGCCTACCCTATGATCAGACTATCATTTATGCTCTAAACAAGTTTAAATAGGATGCTATAGGAGATCCTGTAGCTGCTACAGGAACTGCTACAAGAAATGCTACAGGATGTCCTGATTTTCTACAGCAAGTTAGTTGAAGGCCATGGGAAGGCAGGGAAGGTGAAATGAAGTGATAGAAAGATGTCTGATGGTGAAATAGGGTGTAGGGAAGGTGCACATTACCTAAGGCTCAAGCCCACACTTCAGGTGGTTAGATTTTCCCAAGGTGGCTGTCCACGGTGGCTACAAAACAGAAATTTTGATTAGGGGTAGGCCTTGGCAGAGGGTGGAAAATACTTGGCAGAGGCTGGTGGGATGAGTTCCTCCCTGCAGATCAACAATTCCTGCAACAAAACATGTTCTTCTCTTGATTTATGCATAACTTGATATAAATAGGGAAAATATCAACTGAATTTGAGAAAATTGATCTATTGATGGCTAATGACTAGATCTACGAAATGAAATGCCTTATTAAACTACAACAAACTCAAGAAACAAAATGACAACTCCAAGTGCTTCCAAAAATCATAAACATTGATCTATTCAACGATGAACCCTAAGTTATGCAATGATCAAAAGATAAATATGTTTTTGGGGCTGTGAGAGTGGAGCCCTCAAACCATGATCCCATGAGGGAGATGAGGAAGATGCCACTATAACAAGCCTTTCTGAAGTATTCTTTCTCACTACTATATCACTGTTCTACTTCTTCAAGTCTTGGAAATAAGACTAAACAATCATTCAAATAGTTGTTAAACTAAATAAAGTAGAAATAACTTCAACAACTAACTATGATTTTAATTTAAGAATACAAGTAAAAAAAGAAGAACCTCTGCTGCTAGGGTTGGGCCCTAACCCTAGAGCTTCAACCCTCTGAGTCAACTCAGTGCTAGATCAAGGTAAACATTCTCATTATCATCAAAATGTCAAATAGAACATAAGATTAACAGTCACAATGTTTCACCTCTAAATTACCTCTTGGCTGCAACAAAAAATGAATCATAATGAGGCTCTTGACCTTCTTATTTATAAAACTGAAGCTACCAACAACTTCCTAAAAATTAGGGAGACTTGGCTCGGAAACTCGAGCATTACTTGTCTTCATTATCAATGGCTTGAATGCCAATGAACTCAGTTGGCTTGGTTGCTTGTAACTCTGAGTTGATGAGATATGGTGGAGGATTCTTCGAATGATTTGAGGATTTAAGGAAGGAGACAAATCTCCTAAAATCCCTCTTGCTTGTCCACTTCGATTTCCTGCACTTAAATTAGCCCAAAACTGCTCTAATTCCTGCAATCAACGCATATTAGGCCACATGACTTGACATCTTACCTTTACCCTTCTCACTAAGAAAAATATCATAAAATATGTAAGTAAATGTGAGAAAAGTTGATTTTAATAAGTTGTAGAGTGCCATTAAGACCCATATAGTTTACCTATTGATGAGCCTCATCAGTTATTTCAATGCTTCTAATTATAGAAGCCGCAGTCAATAATTTTGTTGCATCCACCCATCTATTATTACAAATGTTGAAAATGACAAGAAAATATGAGTTGCACACTACTTCAGAATTTGCAAAAATAATGAAGAGAGTGGATGGTGTTGTAAAACCTATCCTCCACCTTTTGTAGAACTAATAACTGAAGAATCTCCAGGTCCAAAAAATAACAATGGCAATGGTAGCATTACATACATAATGGTTGCAAAACAAATCCACCTTCCAACATTAATTTCATACTAGTGCAGTTCATATCTTGAATTGTGTCTTCCATTATACTAACAGGAAAATAATCTTTGATCTAAAATAGGCACAAGCAATAGTACCTATTAGCATAAGCCACCAATTCATGTATAAAGCACAAGCTTGCTTGTCACATGAACCCAAACACAAATGAGGAAAACCAAAACAAATATTCACACAGTAAACCTCCTTCATGGAATTGATCCCCCTGCTTAATGCATCCATTACTAGAATAAATAATAGAGGAGAAAATTCACATCCTTGTCTCAATCCTCCGTTTATTTTGAAAAAATTAGTGGGCTCCCCATTGATGAGAACCGCCATGGATGCCAATGTGATGCAAGCCATTATCCAATAGACATGTCTATGTTTGAAACCAATTTTGTATAGAATCATGGTGAGGAACTCCCAATCAACATAATTGAAAGCCCGATTGAGATCGATTTTCATGAAACATGATTTTTTTCCTTGTTTTGACTACGTGAATGACTTGTTGAGCAATGGCCACTGCATCCTAGATCCTCCTGCTGGACAAGAAACCAAACTGCTCCAGCGAAATATGTGGGGAGATTATCTTTTTGACACGATTAGTGATAAGATTGTTCATCATTTTATATACATAATTACATAATTGAATTGGCCTATAATCATTGAGAGACAAAGCATTGGATTTCTTAGGAATAAGAGTAAGGAAGGTTGAATTGGTTTCACCTAGGATTTTGCCAGAAATTTTGACTGCTCCCATCATCTTTACCAAATCTAGGCACATAATATCAAATAAATGGAGGAAGCATTCGCCAGGCCAGCCATCGGGCCTAGGAATTTTTTCCTTGGATGTCTCTTTAAGGTTTGGAGCAACTTCGCGTTAGAAATATGAATGTCCATATAGTAGTGTTTTCGTTTCTTATCCATGATGGAAAAAGGCCGGCAAGGTCCATCTTTTCAGTGATGTAGTTCTCCTCCCTTTCCTGAAATTGGTTTTTGAAGCGATGGAATGCTACCTCCTTGATCTCCTTGAACGATGAATGAGAATGCCCTATTTCATACTCAATTTCCCATATTGAGTATGTTTGTTTCCTTTTGGATGCAACCATGAGGAAAAATTTAGTATTTTGATCTCCTCCTTTGATCCATGCACTTGTCTACTTTTCTGACGCCTTTCTTCTTCCTGTAGTTTGAGAATATTATCCTTTCTGATGATCAGTTCTAAAATTGCTCGATGTTGATGCTCAGAGAAGTAGCCCAGCACTATCAGATCCATCACGAGGGAGATTTCTTTATCTATTGATAGAAGCTCCTTCCTGAGTTCCCACTTTATATTTTGGATCTATTTCTTGATCAAAGATTTCAACCCTATGAGCTTTACTAATACCACCTGTGATGGATCTCCTATGTCATGGATGAGAGGGCCAGACCATGAATGCAAAAATAAATCCTAGAAATCAGGCTCGCTATCCCACATCTAGTTGAATTTGAATGTTCTCTAGGTCGACCAACCATTCCAAAATGATGGCATCGTGGTCATAAATGTCTAAGAAGAATGTCCATGATTTAAGATGTTTCATTCTAAGGGATAGTTGGGAGTGCACCAAAAATTTGTCAATTTGTTTTGATATGCCTTCCATGCCCAACCTACCATTTATCCATGTTGGACATACTGGATTAGGAGAAATGTAAAGGAAAGACTTGCAATTTAAGAGGTTTGTAAAAAAGGCCGCCATAGGATCTGGATTTTCCTTGTACCCCCAACATTCTCCCACATCCAATGTTAGGCTTAGGTCTCCTGCAACAATTAGGGAATGGAAGTCCAATATGCCTGAAGAGTTAATAAATTTCCAAAATGACTTACGATTATTATATGGGACGTACATATTTAAGAGTCGAAGCCTACAACTCCATCCATGAGCATGACTTGTCAATACTATGCCTGCATTTAGTTTATGGGCGAGGAAGGAGAAAAAAGTAGGATCCCATATGGCTACTAATCCACTCAAATTGCTAGATGATTTGGTGGTAGAACCGAGGCACGCTAGGTAAATTCAAAGTAGAATATCCAAGGATTTTTTCTTAGACATCATCGTTTGTTGAAGAAGAACAATAGGTGGGAGTTTGTACATAATGTGGTACTTAAGGAAGCTTTTTGTATGGGTGGATCCCAACAATCTCAGATTTAGAGACATGAGTCTCATTGGGAACAAGATGAAACATGATACGTTTCTCTATGGTCTTGAGAGTGCAAATCTTCCGTGGATTCATTTGACTCATTTGAAGGTACCAAACCAAAGGAAGGGAATATGGCCTCCTCAAGTGTTTCTGAGAACTGATAATTCATTCCTATTTCGATGTCCCCAATGAGAGTTAATTTTCTGAATTTAGGCCCTTTATTCCTCCTGCGATTATGACTTGGAGAGGCACAACCCCTATAGTTCTTAGGGTGCATGCAGTGTATGAGGTTTTTCTTGATTGACATACGTTTAATATCGAGACCTGGGAAATCCTCAAAATCCAGAATATCCACATTATCCGAGATAGGAGAGAGGGCCAGATTAACAATATTTCTATTGTAAATTGGTGACAAAAGGGAAGTCCTGATTGATTTATCGACTGAAAGAGATAGCTCTTTTCCTTTTCTTTTTGAGGGGGTCCGGAATGGAGGGTCCTCCATTGTCTCGTTAACAAATGTTGTCCAGACGTCCATTGAATACATCAGGCCCTTCCTAACAGTTTGATTAACGTGTTCATTTTGTGTACTTTCCTTTATGATACCTATCTTTCCAGCTGATTGTCTGGCCATAAGTGTCCCCTTATCTCTCTTGTCTAGCTGCCTATTATAGAAGGTGTTCTACTTCGTCTTCTCAATCCTTCCCCGAGAGAAATTAGGATAGTTTTCTATAAGATGACCGATATTATGACATTCAAGGCATCTAAATGGGATTCTCTAATAGTCAACCCATTTCTTAAGAGAGAAAGTGGCCTAGTAGATGTCAATCGCCGCTGGAAAGCCCCGTGATAGATCCACTTCTACTAGAAACTAGGAAATTTTCTTATCAAATAGCCCCATACATCCTTCATCAATAAAATATAATTTTCCTATTTTACTAGCTATTTCGTTTATGGCTCCCTTCGTCCACAACTCAATGGGGAGCCCGGGAAGTTTTTCCCATATAATTATTCTCTTTAGAGTCTCAATCATTAGGTTGAATTCGACTATCGAGTGCTATAAAACCAAAAAACTCCGACCTATAACCCAAGGTAAGCCAACAATCTTTGATGCATCCTCCTCACTTAAAAAGTGGAAGCCAAACCACCCATTGACCATCGCATTGACCTTCGGCCAATATTCAAGAAGGGATGCCCAACTCTTTTGTGTCCATTCCTTCATATGAACTCCATTCATTTTGATGAACTCCCGTCTTTCAAAAAGCATATGATTTCTGAGTCTAACCACATTTTCCCAATATAAATCAAAACTTAGGATTAATTTTTGGATCTCTTTTGTGGATTTGATTGGTTTTTTGCAATTATCTTTGTTGAATTTCCTATTTGGAAGACTTTATGGAATTGTCCTTTCCAGTCCATTCTCCTCTGTAGATATAAATGGTACCTTTGAGTCCCTTAATGATCCATATTTATGATTGTTCTGGATCGCTGCATGGGACACTTGCTTCATTCCAACACTCCTTGGAGTTGTTTGAATCCCTTTTTTAACAGATTTAGATCTCTTTTTCCAACTTTTGGAAGCGTTATCTACGATCATTGTGACTTTGATGAAATTGTCGACATCAATATCGAGGTCAATTATAGGAGATTTTCCTTCCATTTGAATGTTGGTTACAAATCCACGAAGTTATCAAATTTGAAGGGTTGGTGTTATTTTTGTTTGAAAGGGCATATATTCTTCGAACCCTTCAAAAATGAAAAGCTAAAAAAAAATTGTACTTTTATTGACGAGTGTATATTAAATAAACCGTTCATATAAAAAATTGCCAAAATGAAATAATTTCTTTTTAAATCTTTAAAATTTTAAATTAAGACTATCCCTATTCAAGTAAATATATTAAGATATTCAATATTAAGATATTCAATTGGATGTATACAAATTCAATTTAGGTGAAACATTTTGTGGCAATATAAATATCATTATAGTCATTTTATTATTTATATTTGTACAAATAAAATACATAGTGAATGTTTTGCTAAAAATGGTGAACAAATAACGTTTATGAGCATAATCATATTTATAATCAGATCACAAATTTATTAATCGTTTTGAAAATTTATAACTTGATTTTAGAAAAGAAAATTCCTCCTTGTTTTTTTTTTTTCCGAAGGTGGCAAAACCTATCAAACTCAGGTGTCAAACCAACAGTGAGGACAGCCATCTCTGGCTGCTATCCGCGAATGTCGGTTTGACTCATCACTGTTATCAAGGAAAACCACGCCACCTGTAATAACCCGCTGGTGGTCCGTAAGGGAGCAGGCTTTCACTCCTGCCAGATGCCTCTGGGTCTTGGGCCGTTAACCTGTTTCCTTACGTCCGAGGAAGACGAGCTCTTAGCCAAGCAGAAGCAGTTTTACGGCATACTCCAGGCCGGAAAATTCCTCCTTGTTATACACGAGTACCATCCAATATTATTTTAAAAATGACAAAAAAAAAAACCACAAAAAAAAATTAAAATACTAACATCTCATGAATTGTTTTTTTTTAATTAATTAATTAATTTTTTTTTTGGTTATATGAACATCTTTTGGCGTGACCAAGAAATTAGTGTATGATGATGGAATTCATTTCCAAAATGAGATGGAATTCATTTCTGAGGCTGTAATTGTTGACTATCGTTTTCAGGGGCTGTATCAGTTGGGGGCTCGCAGAGTCGGTGTGACTTCGCTTCCTCCATTAGGGTGCCTTTCGGCTGCAATCACTCTATTTGGCCACGGTGAAAATGTCTGCGTCGACCGCTTGAACAGCGATTCTCAACACTATAACAACCGCCTGAAAGCGACAGTAAACAGCCTGGCGAAAACCCTACCAGGGATGAAAATGGTTGTATTTGACATTTATACATCGTTACATAACTTCGTTCAGCATCCTTCAGACAATGGTAAGAGCATTATTGTGGTTTTGGTAAGTTGTATTGTAAGAGCATTATTGTAGTTTCGTAAGTTGTATTGTTATTGATGAAAGTTTCTGCTAAACTGTGTGTTGTGTTTGTTGATATGTTTATTTGGGGTGTGTTTCTCATTGTGTTGGTTGATATTTGTGTTTGTTGATATGCTTATTTAGAGGCGTTGGTTGGTCTATTGTGATTGTGTTCATGGCTGGTTGGCAATTTCCCGGGTCGTATTATTTCAATTGGAGCTGTTTTGTTTAACCACATAAAAGATGTCAAAAATCACACCACACTATTCAGAAGCTTTCATCAACAACAGACGATCAGAAATTTTCGTTAAAATCAAGTTAATAACAGTGAAAATGTACTTGGGTTTTAATGTTTGAGTGGGTTCGTTCATGCAGGGTTCGCAGAGGCGAGGAGAGCTTGTTGTGGGACTGGAGTTATTGAGACAGCTGTATTGTGCAACCCTAGATCAATAGGGACGTGTGCCAACGCTACGCAATACGTGTTCTGGGACAGTTTCCATCCCACCCAGGCTGCCAATGAGTTGCTGGCCAGCGCGCTCATTCTTCAAGGAATCTCTCTCATTTCTTAAATCAGTCCTGGCCTCCAAACCGACATTAGATGAATTTTAATTTCGATATAGCTGCTCTAGGTGTACGAGAACTTAAATTTACAAATATCCTGTCATAAGGCAAACAGTTTGCGTTCTTTTTTTTGCCATTAGAACTCCATGTTTTACTATAATGCTTTTAGAATGAAATGTGATTATTGCCTTGGAGCTTTTACTATAATGCTTTTAGAATGAAATGTGATTATTGCCTTGGAGCTTTTATGAGAACAAGCTTAATTATTGTGTTATTATGTGTTTATATTGGATTTTACATGAGAAAATGATATGCTATTTGTAATATTGAATTTTAGGGGAGAAAAGGATGTTAGGATACGTTATTTGTACTATTCTTTTGAGAGGAAAAAATGAACCATCTTTTATTAATAAAAGAAAAGATGGTTACATATGTTTGTACTCTGGTAGATATCACAAGATATCTTATTTGTACTTTTGAAATAGGATAGGTTAGTTGTGACTTGTTAAAGAGATGTCTTATTTAATATTTAATATTTTTTCTAGTGTAGTTGAAAGAGGATATATTATTTGTAATTTTGTCAGAAAATTTTCATTTAATATTTATTACTTTTTTAATACATTAAATCTTATTTAATAGAGAAGTGTTGAATATTTGTATTTTAGTATTAAAAGTTAAATTTGGAATTTATGGTTAAATTTTAAAATTTAATTAAGAGATATTATTATTAAATTTAAAAATAATTAAAATAAGTTTGAAAATTTTATTTCTTATGTATTTTAAAAAATACATATTCTTTTAAAATATATTTAAAAAAGTATTATTATTATTAGAGATGAATAAAATATAAATGGTTTACACATTTCTATACAAACAACTATGTGCAATGATTATATCAACAAAATGAGTTGTTAACTTTGATTTGTATTTACACAATACATATAGAGATTATTCTTGTAATAGTTCAAAAAATTAATGATCACAACTCATAAGTTTATCTATAAAAACTCATATTGCTAGTTGCTTGTTACTTGTTAACGACACTTGCCCTTTGCCTCCCAACACATATTTCTTGTGTTCCTCAAAAAAACGTAGAGCTTTTTGGTTGACCTACACCCCTCTTTGATCATCGATTTGCTTCCTTGTTTAATTCCTTGTATCCATGGTGGAAGGTCATATTCCTGAAATTGATGCCCAATGACGTTGTGGAAGGTCATATTCCTAAAAGACAATGCCACAAGGTCATATTCCTAAAAGACGATGCCAAGTGTGATACCCCAAATATGTTTCTTTTTTACGACTTTTGTGACTTTTACATTGGACATGTGACCAAAAAAGTGGTACAAGGAATATGTTAAGAAAATGTAAATATTATTTTGATTAATAAAATGAAAAATTGTTTTGTGTATTATTGTTTTTGAAAATATATAATGTGTTAGATGAAACTCTTAACTGTTAATAAAACAATTGGAATTAGCGATGCCCAAGAAGGGGCAAGAACGAAAAAAATAAAAATCTTCCATTTGCCACAATTTGGACTGTTGGCGAAATAGACCACCAAGAGAATACATCATTGGAGATAGGTGTTATGCGTGGACGCTGATTTAGAAAGGATTGCAGGAGATAAAGACAATTATATTTAAAAGAAAGGAACAATGGGAGAGAAAGACTAGACCTAAACTCAGAAATTAGTAGAATGCTGCTAGGGTTGAGGAGGTGTGAAATGAGAAAGAACCATTGAATTGTTCCCCTGGTAGGGAGGAGTTAGAGCTTGAGGGTGGGCGGGGAGACCATTGAGAAACGTAGTTTATAGTGGGGAGGAACTTGGAAGTCTTTAATCTATTTCTAAGACAACTTTAGATAAGGATATGAATGTCTATATAATCTTGTGTTAATTTTGTTCCTTGTGGCTGTTGAAGGTTAAGAAAGAGTTGGATAAGATGTTATTATGATTGAAGTGCTTATTTATAGGAAAGTGAATGGATAACATTACTAATTTTATGTGAGTGATATATGTGTGTGTGTACCCTTTTCTAGAGAATTTGGGGAAGAGAAAACTAAATAAAAAACTAATCCTGGTATTCACTATATTAGTGTATAAGAAAAAGATTGACCACAGTAGAAAAAATACAATCCATATATAGTAAACAATAACCTTGCGTCCTTGAACCGATAACCATCTTTCGGCTAACCTAGCCTCCTCCGTCCCTCGGGACCAACAAGGGGTAGTACAGGAATATTCACCTGTTGTCCATCGACTACGCCTTTCGGCCTGATCTTAGGCCCTGACTCACCCTCCGTGGACGAACCTTGCGGAGGAACCCGGTTCAGTAGTCGGGGCAACTTCGTCACTTTCGTGTACCCATCGGACGAAAGCCCTTTCGGGGGTTCCTTAGGGACCGAGAGGCCTCCAACCAAGTAGCGGGGTGGGACATCAAAACTTGCGCTATGATCTCCTCCTTGATACCACGTATAAAAAACTCCTTGAAGAACTCACCAGTCATCTCTTCTATGCGTATTGCCAATCACTCCAAAGAAGCAATATAGTATTCCACTGTGTTCTCGCGGCAATATGAGCATAAACTTTATGCTTCTTCAATTTGCATGATTTCCCCGCTCAATGGATTGATGACCATTCGCTACCAATGAGGAATTGCTTTTCATCCCACATCAAGGTGATTGGATTTGCACCAATGGAAACCATAAATTTCATCCCCGGTAAGGTTAGATGATGGATCTTTACTTGATTACAACGGGAAAATTCTTCTGTTATTCCGTTGTAAGAATTTCCCAGTTTGTTTAGATACCTTGTAATATCATGATAAGTTTGGACCACCTGGGATGAGATGCTTCCCGCCAACGGATTCAATGCAGAGAGACGGAGACAGGGCATGGATTTTCACCTGCCATTTGAGGGAATGCAATTGGTCCTTACCTTCTTACGCTTATGAATGCACTAACGTGGTTAGGTCAGCGGTTCTCCACTTGTGATTGATAGTTTGATGCACTCTCTAAGTCAAGCCTGTTTTAGGTGGTAGAATTGGGCAGCTCTAAAAGAGGACCTTAGAATTCTTGAGGAGTCGAGTCGATCATATACGTATTAACAACGACAACTGGTCGTTCGCCTTTTAAGCTCTCTCCAAGTTATAAGATAGAGAGGTCGCATCTTTTAAGCTCTCTGCCTCTCTTACGGGAAAGAACTGAAAACGTCAGACTCGTCAGAACGGATAAGGGATGATCCATTGACTTATGAGTGAGATGGATTATTGGGTCACTTACCTTCAGGGCATATATTATTTGACGTTGGCCCTTCGATTGATAGGAATGCGATTGAGGGAATCAAATATGGGTGCTGCTGGTCATTATTTATATATGTAAATACGGTACGGTCAAGAGAGACACTAAGAAACAATAAGGAAACCAATTAAGTAGTTGTAAGGTGTGTTGCCCAGGTTAGCATGTCTCATGCCAAGGACGAGGAAGGGAACCATGTCGACTGGCCAAAAGACATGCAGTGCATGGTAATGAAATTAGTTGTGCCTAAATAAACTTTAGGTGGTCTCTCATGACGGGAGTCCACTAGGCTCTTGGTCCAGCTGGTGTTGCAAAAAGGAAATTATCTAACAATGCTAAATAAACCCTATCTGTGTTTACATTAACATGCACAATAACTATAGGAGAATAAAATACAATTTGTTTTCTTGAAATAAAGAAATGAAGTTTACATCTTCCGACCATATGAGTACCGACCATATCTCAAGTTAGATAGTAAGAAAATTCAAGTTAATAGATGGGTAAACCCTCAATTAGAAATAAATATTACATAATTTTGTTCACGACGACCGAGATTTTTCCCCAAATGTTCTAAAGAAAAACCCTCCAGATAATGATATAACTAAAGTCTCTTAGTAAAACCCCTAATTAGAGGTAATTTTCATGCAAATCACAGACAAGTTGAATCCTAATAATGGCATTGAAAACTGTTGGCATTATGACACTGGTTTGGCACTATGACACAGGGGTTGTCTTTGATGGCAACTCACACAAATGACAGATCACAGTTTAGGGTCTCAAAATAAAAGAAAATGAGATATACACAGTTTCCACTTAACCAAGTTGCGTATACACGCGGATCGTCGATCAAAAGTCGCGTATGCGTATGCATGCACTTTCATGCACGGAAAAACACGTACATGTGGGAAAACTCATTTTTAGTCCATGGTATTTGCACCTATGGTTTTGGACCATGGTATCGTGTCCAAAGTATTGAACCCAGGTATTGGGTCCCAAGTATTGATTCTAAGTGGTTTTGGACCATGGGATTGAGTAAGGCCTAAGACTATAAAAGAGGAAGGAGATCATTAGGCAAAATCACTCACTCAAGAATTGAATATCTTATGAAGAGCAAGATCTAGAACAATGGTCATTGGGTTATGGTGCATCGCTGGATCTGAACTTAGGAGGAACCTGAGCGCTAGAAGGAGGATAAGTTCTATTGATGGGTCAAGATCTTAAGGCTTTAATTGTAGTATCTTTGTGTGGTTTTTTATCTGTTATATTTGGCGCATGACTTGATCTATAAATCTGAATCTGGGCATAACTGATGTCTGAATAATTGAAAAGGGTAAATTATCTTTTATAGATCTGTACGCAGGTTTGGCACAGCAAAGGTGCGTATACACGCTGGTTTAGTGATTCAAAACAACGTATACGCTGGTTTGCCTTAATACAGAAGCGTATGCATGCGAGTTTCACATATTGAAGTAGCGTACATCTCACAAAATATGTTTTAGCTACTTTTGTTTATTGCTGCAGTGTTCTGGGTTCAGGATTGGTGTCTGGTTACTGTTACTATTTTATGGCTACAACATTGAGAGAAGTGATTGTTTGATTCAGTTTTGTTTGGTGCAAAGGAGATTGGTTGATGGAGATACATTTGATGTTTGATTAATATTATTGATGGATTCAGTCTTAAAATTTATGAAACGTGGTCCCTGGAAGAAAATAGAAGGTTGTAGTCTTCACGTACTAGTACATCAGCTAGTATAAGAGCTAAGGGGGTTGTAGCGTCCTTCCAGGAGATGCTGGAGAACGAGAAAAGGTTGTAGCCTTCCGCAGGTAGAAGCGCGCGCACTGGTATAAGACTTCACCAGTACAGAAATATTGTAAAAAGAAGTTTCTTATTAAAAGAAGATAGAGATGAATTGCAGCAGGTGGTTTTCACCCACATTGGGTTTCCACCTTATATCTTGTGTTCATGTGTGTGATGATCTGTTCTGTTTTACTGCACCTGTTTACTGTTCTTATGATTAATGAAGTTTTGATGCACTGATTAAAGATCAACATCTAATGGATTAATTGAATCATAAGTTCACTGATATATGCTGGTTGCTTTAGAGACAATTACGTATATACGCGGGTTCACATAACTGAAGTAGCGTATATGTATCTGAGAATGAAAATGAAAAGTGTTTGATTCGATAATATTGATTCACCCCCCCTCTAGTATTATTTACAACAAAAACTTGTAAAGGGTAAAAGTAAATAGGCACATGTAGTGGTCGTAATAGAAGGAAGTAAATTTGTAAGTATCTAACTCTGAAAAATGCCCAAAACAAAACCCAAGTGCAGTTGAGGACTAACCCGCGAGAGAAAAGGAATAAATTTCCTTAGTCCACCTCTCAAATTTCTTAGGAATTTTTCATAAGGATATGTAAAAGAATTTTAATGACAACTAAAATCTCACCTTTGATGAGGAAAGGTGAGATCTCCGCTTCAACATCCTATTACAGTGGAAAGAATGCCTCAATATATATATATATATAAAGTAAACCCTTCGGGAAACTAATAAAGTTAGGGTTTAGAAATTTAGACTTACTCTTGAGAAATCACTATCGAGGAAGTCTTGAGGAGGGCATAACATGGTTACAATCCTTGTGGAAGATGGTCACCGAGACTAGAAATTCTAAAGAAAGCCAGGGTTAACTTGCATATATGCCACTGAACAATTTGTAAGTTAGTTGTCATCATCTACAATAATATAGCCAAAGTTGCACACAAATATACACACAACAAGAGGAATAAGTGGACAAAATGTAAAGGTCGATGAAAGACTTGGTGTGTAAACCCTTCCTGAATCACAAGAAATTCTCTTTTCCGTTAGCGTGCCAAGAAAGACAATTAGAGTTACGGTTGAAAAACCTTTGAATCCAAGGTAAAACCCTAGCCTCTCTCAATTTAATCTCGAGGTTGCAGAGATTGACTCCGAACCTGGGAAAATGAAAATGAAACCATTGTAGTGGGAGGTGAAGGGTAGGTAGTTACCCTAACAACATCAAAGGCAATCCTTGTTCTAAAACCAATTCACAAATAGATAGATCAACGACTTAAAAATTATTCTCTTCGTGGGGGAAACCTCCTTTACATTACATAAATGAATAATTCTTGGATGATACAAATGATAAGACCTCTTTGGTATATATAGGAGTCTAAGGGGTCACAATATTATTAGAACCTACATAACAATAATAATGGAAGGGCACAACAATAACAATAATTAGCTTTTATGGGGGCATAACAATAACAACATGGGGGATGCATGGACACAACAATAACAATAAGGGGCTACAATAACAGTAACAATAAGGGGAATACACAAGTATTATAGGGACAAAACACACCCCTCCTTCAAAAAATGTTGTCCTCAACGCTAGAGTAGTGTTGGATGCTTCTCATCCTCCCATGTGGAATCTTCAACATGTAAGTTCTTCCACTTAATGAGATACTTTGGAATTAATCGATTTAATAGGTGTCGGGGGCTTGTTTCAGTGACTTATTCAGGCTCAAATGTGATTTTTATTTTTTTAGTCAAGTTCTGACATCACTATTTGAATTGGGAGCTTGTCACCAATAACCTTACTTAAGCATGAAACATGTAAAACTGGGTGTACTTGGGAAGATGCAGACAACTCCAATTTGTATGCAAATATAGTACCAATCTTTTGCAACACCTTGTAAAGACCATAATACTTGGGGTGATAATTTATTATCTTTCTTAGCTTTGATGAGAATAAAAGAATTTTTAATCACAATTTAATATACTCTAACATTGGATTGAAGACCCACACTATTCTAAACATTGATATGAGGAAGTTTGATGGAAAGGATTCAGTAACATGAATACTACAAATGGAGTAATATTTTGATCTCCATAATGTGCAACACACACAAAAGGTATGCATTGCAACTTTATATTTAGAACCCAATAATTTTTTATGGTAATATAGCCTTGTTCTCGTAAACCACTTACCACTTGGTCAATTGTTACGGAGGAAATGATACTACATTACAAGGATACAAAGAGGGAAATTTGTTTATATGGTTATTGTCGTAAAAATATCCTATCGCCTACATCAAAACTTCTTTCACTGCAATGCTAATTTGCCTGTTGTTTCATTTGATTCTACGCCGAAGTGAGGTTATCATTTAAGATTCAGAGAACTTGTTGATGATGGTCGATGTGATATTACACTGCTTGAACCTTATAATTTTCTCTTAAAGACGATGTGATGGATTATGAATGATATCCATAAAATGCCATAAATGGGGTCATTTTTGCTGCAGTATGGAAGGAAGTGTTATACCACCATTTAGTTAGAGGTAACCACTTGACCCACTGTTTTTGTTTATTATATACAAAGCAACGAAGATATCATTTCAAACATTTGTTCACTATCTTAGTTTGTCTATTAGATTGAGGATGATAAGATGAGCTATGAGCTAATTGAGTATCAAGACAAAAAAATAACCTGTCCAAAAATTTTCAGTGAAAATGGGATGTCTATCACTTACAAAATCTTTGGGTTTCCATGTAGTTTTTGAATTCTTTCCATAAATACAATAGCAATTGTACCGATTTTAAAAAATATGAGATAGTGCACAAAAATGTCCATACTTGGTAAGTCTATCAACTACCACCATGATGAAACTCTTTCCTTTAGATTTGGGTAAACCTGTGATAAAATCCGTTGAGACCTCCTCCCAACATTGACATGGAATGGCGAAAGGTTGTAACAGACTTGGGGTCTTAATTATCTCAAATTTATTTTGTTGGCAAACCAAACATTGTGCCACAAACTTTAGAATATCATATTTAAGGCCATCCCAAAAAATTCCTTCTTGACCCCATGGTAAGTTTTTAAAAATCCAGAGTGCCCTCCTAAGGGAGAGGTGTGCAATTCCAAAATAATCTTTTACTTGAGTTGAGAATTTTTACAAAGATATAAGTGATTTTTGTACCATAATTAATCATTTTTCCATCTAAACGTGTTAGATGTAATGGGATATTGCTGCAACTTTTGAATGGGTGTCCACAACTCTTCATCATTCTTCCATTCATCCCTCACTTCAGTTATTCAATCAGGTTGGATAATAAAAATGGCACAAAACAATGCTTCCACATCCTCATCATTTATTGAGAGTGTATCTACAATAACATTTTGCTTCCCCTTTTTGTAGATGATTTCAAAGTCATAACCCAACATCTTTATGACCCACTTTTGTTGCGCTTCTGAAGATAATCTTTGTTCCAAAAAGTATTTAAGACTACCACACTCTGTTTTTACCTTCAAATGTTTTCCCATTAGGTAACGTCTCCATTGCTTTAATGGATGTGATATTGCCAACATTTCTTTCTCATAAATGGGTTTGTGTAAATACTTTCCTTTGATTGGACGACTTTAAAAAACAATGGGCCTTCATTCTTGCATTAAAACAACACCAATTCTATTTCCTGACACATCACATTCCATAATAAAAGTTTTTGTGAAGTTTTGCGTAACAAACACTATGATTGACACATTACCTCTTTAAGATGTTCAAAGGCATTAATTTCTTATGGTGTTCAAGAAAATGCATCTTTCTTTAATAATGTTGTTAGAGGTGTTGTTATTCTCCCATAATTATTAACAAACTTGCGATAATGCCCTATCAACTCGAGAAACCCTCGAAGATGCTTTATGGTTGTGGGAATTTTCCATTCCTTAATCGTTTTAATTTTGTTAGGGTCTACCTTAACACCCTCATGAGATACAATATGATCCAAATATTCCACCTCATGTACTTTAAAGAAACATTTGGAGGTTTTTGCATATAATTGTTTTTCCTCCAATAGTTTGAGCGCCCCGTCAACATATTGAACATGATCCTTCCAAGACTTGCTATAGATTAGTATATCATCAAATTTCTCCATGTAATTCATCCAAAATTCATCGATGTCATGAATCATAATTTTATCTTTAATAGTGAGCTTTTTTAGCTCTCTATAATCTAGATACATATGCCATGATCCATCATTCTTGTGCACCAACACCACTGAAGCAGAGAAATAACTTTGACTAGCTTGAATAATGTTGAAAATAGAAACAAGAAATGATAAAAATAGAATCTAGATATTCCAATTTTAATTTGTCCTTGAATTAAAATTGTGAATTAAATTTGAATTTAATCTCACCTGCTGCTTGAAAATAATTAATTAACTCATTATGGATTAATTATTTGGAGAAATTCAAGTTAGAAGTCTTTGTGAAGTCATGCAACAGTTATCCCTTAAATTAAGGAGATTATCCCTTAATTAAGGAGATAAGATTGAGTTATGTTTGGGTTGTAATTAGTTAGCTTAGTTTACTGAGTTAAGTCCAGTTAAATTAGTTCCAAACTGTTTGAGGAACTAGTTGTGAGTTATTAGTGAGGATGCATGCATGCACTCAACTAGTGTACTCGAGATAACTGAAAATTCTCTCATTAGAAACTCATGCATGTCTGTTCTGAGAAAGACCCAGTTGAGGTAAATGTTAAGGATAGGTTACTATCAGTGACATGTGTTTTCCTATAAAGGAAACTCATTTATGCAGTCAAGGGAAGGTTCCTTGAGGATTGTGTAGTTCTGATAGTGTGTTAGAGCAGTGTTACACTGGGTGAAGGAGATCATCCCAGAGGTAACTGCACAAGGAAATATGAGCTTGGAGGGCAGAGGAGAAGACTTGTGAGAAGCTTTGATTGCTTGTGAGTATCCAAGAGGATTGTACTGAGAGCTGGCTAGTTGTGAGAGCTAAGGCTTTGTATCATTATGATGTATTTCCACCTTGCATGATAATACATATAGTGGGGTTTTTAGCTGAGGCTTTCCCCTGAGTATTTTATGTGTTTCATGTGCATTGATTCTTCTTTTGATTATATGTGTTGAGCTCAATCTTTAAGCTTCCGCAAATTGATAGTAGAAGTAGATTATTGTATTTTGCTTTGGTATATTGCATTATCGGGTTAATCTACAGTTAGATTTTCTACAGTCTTAAAGTGAGATTTGTAGAGAATTTGTAGAATTTCTACATGGTAACAGAACTAGTTGATCTATAGAGAAATTTCTACATGGTATCAGAGCCTATTTTATCAGAGCAAAGGTTATCGGAGCAGTGAACAATATATAGAGAAGAGAATTCGAAGTTTGAAATTCGAGGTTTCAGGTGCAAATCGAATTCATATCATACTTAAAAAAAAAGAAAACGAGATGGGACATTATGCGACTAATTGCCCACCAAAGAAGTCCAAGAAGTGATCCTTGGAAGGATCGGAAGGTGAGGCATTAGCCTCTCAGTTCGAAATGGACTTTACCCTCATCGCATGCATGGTGTCATCGATGATGGGTTGTGTCTGGTATATTGACAGTGGAGCCTCATTCCACATGACCGACGATAAAAGTTTATTTAGTGATTTGGAAGAGAAGACCTCAAGATGCGCATAGAGATGGGTGATGACGAAAGGTTTAGTGTTTCAGGAGTGGGCACAGTTTCTTTTCAGAGGGAGCATGGAGCTTCTATCACTTTGACCGGTGTGAAGTATGTGCTTGGACTGAAGAAGAACTTGGTATTGGTTGCAATGTTGAAGGAAAAAGGATAAAATGTTGTCTTTAGTAAGGGAAAAGTTTTCCTTAGACACATCACCACGAGATAGGTGAAACAGATCGATTCACGAGTCAAGAACCCGTATTCTCTTGAGGTTCAAGATGCATGCAAAACCTTGAGGAGCAAGGCAAATGTTAGAGACTTGGTGGTTGAGAGGGAGAGTACATTACCTCTCAACATGCAGTCCTATAAGAAGTCTCAGACAATTGTGGAGGAGCTACAATTGGAGAAGTGGGCAGAGGGATCACATGCAGCCATACCTCCAGGTGTGAGGTGGGGCGATGTGCAGTGATAGCCTCAAGAAGGCTGAAATTGGGTAGGGTCCATTGAGAGGTTTTATCTCATGGATCACCCCTTTCCACGGGATTCCAAAGTACATAGTGGCGACACGAATCAGTGGGATTGATGCAGTCAGAGATCAAAGTGACAGAGGCTAGAGCAGTCAAATACTGAAGAGCGTAGAGAAGGATTGACAACAATGCAGAAAGGCTTAGTCAGCAGAAGCGCAGAGTTTTCAGTCGACAGAGGCAATAGTAATGAGAGACTTTGATGACAGAGGCATCATTCTGATTCAGGTGGATGTTTTTTTTTTTGTTTCTGGAGATCGCTGGAGAAACAACACTAGAGAGAAGTGTTGCATGCAAAGAAATTCAAAGGTTTAGGATCGGGATCGAGTTGAATTCCTTTCTTGTTGAGAGGGAGGTGAAAATAACAACAAGAAATGATAAAAATAGAATCCAGATATTCCAATTTTAATTTGTCATTGAATTAAAATTGTGAATTAAATTCGAATTTAGTCTCATCAGCGGCTTGAAAATAATTAATTAATGCATTATGGATTAATTAGTTGGATAAATTCAAGTTAGAAGTCTTTGTGAAGTCATGCAATAGTTATCCCTTAAATTAAGGAGATAAGATTGAGTTATATTTGAGTTGTAATTAGTTAGTTCAGTTTACTGAGTTAAATCCAGTTAAATTAGTTCCAAACTATTTGAGGAACTAATTGTGAGTCATTAGTGAGTTGATGCATGCATGCACTCAACTAGTGTACGTTAGATAACTGAAGATTCCCTCATCAGAAACTCATGCATGTTTGTTATGAGAAAGACCCAGTGGAGCTAAATGTCAAGGACAAGTTATTATCAGTTGCATGTGTTTTCCTATGAAGGAAACTCATCCATGCAGTCAAGGGAAGGTTCCTTGAGGATTGCGCAGTTCTGACAGTGTGTTGGAGCAGTGTGTGAGAGCTGGCGAGCTGTGAGAGCAGTACGATTTCATGAGCCCCCCCTAGCGGGGGTTCAGGGGCAGGCAACGCACCTGAAGCTAAAAATATATGAAAACTTGCCTTGTAAAATATTGTAATTTCGTAGTCAATCTGGGTCATTTATTAGGAAAATGACCTAATGGTAGAAGTTATGTTTATTTAGTGTTTTTTTCCCTACAAGACAACCCTTGGTTTATATGAGGGAATTGTATTGTGGTGGTGTATGATTATTCTAAGCGAGAGAAAGAGAGGAGACTGTGTGAGAGCGAAGAGAGAATTACAATGGATCTATAGTAGGTTGTATCTCTTCATTTTGCTGGATAATATAAAAGGGTTGGAGTCTCACAAAAAGCTATTAGTGCTATTATAATTACCTATTTGATACACTACAAGGGGTGGAGACTCGCAAAAATCTATTAGTGGATGAAGGAGAGGGGACCAAAATTAATTTGACTTCAGTTGTACTTAAACAATTGCAAGATTATGAAATGAATGTTTTTGGAATGAACATCTCATCAACTCTAGTTTTCACAACCTCAACTGGTCTAGCATTCGGGTTTGGATTTCCAAATAACACCAAGGCTGCGGTTTCACCTCCAACCTTCTGCTACATTTCATCAAATCCACATTTCAATCCTGTGGTAACAAATACGCCTAGCTTTGGAGGCTTTACCTTTCCATCTAGTAGACAAGATAATGATTCTTTAGGTACTGTGACATCAACAACAATGGATAATAGCATGGAAAACACCTGACATTTCCTTTAACGTACATTCAAATTTTGTTTGGTATTAAGTGTTGGGAGCTTACTGCTTCAGAAAACAATGGCTCTTTGTTATACACACAATGTGAGTAATTTCTGTCATACAAAGGTTGTCAATGTTAATAGGGTTTTGGTAAAAGTTGGTGATTCGTTATGATAACATAACCTAAATTGTCAGCTTTGAGGTTACTAGGTATTAATAGGTAAGTTATATTACACTGAATCAACCTTGAAATAACCAATTGAATAAAAAGGTCCATTGGTTTCTCTTCAACCTTGACGCAAATCAATCACAAGTTTAACCAATTGAAAGAACTGTTGAACATAAGAATTCACTAAAATGTTTAATTATCAGTCCATGTGACAATTCACACATTCTTATCTTAAGCATCTTGAAAAGACCTTTTAACATTATCTATTTCTTACCACTACTTTCAATGCACTAAAGAGATCTACAGATACCCATATTGATTGCTTAAAATGATTCCTACAAACTGAGCCTAGTGCCACACTTGTGAACATGCATTTTCTAAATTTCTTGTTTATTTGGCATAACTATGAAAAGGTATCTCTGGTAGCTGGAGATAATGGATGGAATCTAGCGCCTAATTTGAGTGTGTCCCTTTTTCAAAGTGGAAGCTTTTATCGCATCAATCAATAACTACAATAAGAGAACCACAACGCTGAGCAAAACGATCAACACCCATGAGGATAACTAAGAAAACATGAGAATGCAGTAAAACTGATAAGAACTTACAAAGTCTAAAAGTAAAACAACAAAGGTTTAAATGTGGCCAAAAAATAAGTCCATATCAAACACTTTTGAGGATCCTTTAGTCAAATTTGTTGATACTCATGTCGTATATACACAAGATTGGCATTTTTATGACTTTGATTTTCATAAAGTATAGAATTATTTCAAAGAAAAATTTATATTTAGGTTATATTATTGGTTTCCTCTCTGCATAGCTACCATGGTATTATTAATAAAGTCACCTCCTTACATAATTTTAAGGTGTAGATGAGTTCATTGTGTTTAAATGTTTACTTTTCACAGTAAATATTAAAAAATTATTTAATTCGATACATCAACTCCTCATCTTCATTGTCATTTTCTATAAACCAATATTCATCTTAATTATCCTTTCCTTTAAACCAATCTTTACTCTGACAGAATGCAAATACTACCTTATTAATAATAAGGTAATAAATTGGAAATCTATCTATTAAGATGTGATGTTAAAGCTAGTGTTCCATATTATTTCTTTATGTTATAAAATTCAATTTACTTGTATACCATTATTTGAGTCCTGAATGGAGTTTTGCCTTAGCTACAAGATGGACTTGCATCCATCAGTCTAATTAGGTTGGCATAAAGCAAATTTTTGAGATGGTGTGTTTGATTTTGATATATAAGTTTAGGTCGGAAGATAAATTTGAAAAATTTGAAGTCTAAAATAAAATGTGTCCAGTGCGTTTTATAGTGGTTATTCATTCTCCACTATGATATCTCTACTCTGTCTGTGATCCCGCCAATGACTCCCTACATGGCCAAGCGGGTAAATATTAGTAACATCATGCACAATCCCTGCCATATCACCAATATTGATACTTTATATGGACATCATGCATAATGCATGCCATATCACCAAGCTTGATACTTTTAAAGAACGATTCCCAAAAAAGATAAATATCAAGATTGCAGAAAAAACACACACGTGCTTATGTTTTTTTCTTCTTTGTAAGAATTCCACCCATGTGCTTGCTCTTAAGTTTCAACACCACTTGCAAAGCATCAAGAAACTATTACATATACACAAAATGAATGTGGGCAATTTTCAGAGAATAATGACTTGAATACCTATCCTTTTTGTCATGTACACAAATACCAGTTTCCAGTGACGGTCATCTGCTATGCATATCACAACCAACCATTGAGGATGGCCAAAGAAGGGATTAGTCAGAGCTTGAGGCAACTTCATTCCGAAATATAAACACAACTAAGCTGATACAAACCATTTCACGTAATGGAACAATTAAATAATCGTGAGATTGACAGAGTTTTCCCACCAGGGTTCCATTATTGACAGAGTTATTGTAACAACCCTTGTGAAAATTCCATGTAATAAAAGTTAATAAAAACAAAATAATAACGATGGTTGATGGGACACTTATTCCAAGCTGAATTTTGGGCAAAATCCTAGTGATGGAGATCACTTGTGAGTGTTTAATGGCTAAGGAAATTGACAAAGACAAGGGATAAGACTTTGGAAAGACAAAATGACATTTTTGGCACATTTATTTATGAAAATAATGGAATTTAGGAGAAAATGGAGGTGAAAGGTCACAAGTTGCATGTAAGGAGAAAAATGAAGGAAAATAATGGAAAATGGAGAAAATCATTAGCGTAGTTTTGAGGTCTAAAATGGGCTTCCTAAGGAAATTATAAAATAATAGTGGAAATAATAAAATAATATTAGATTACATCAACAAAATTTAGCGGGAAAAAAAACTATATTTTTTCAACTTATCTCCCTATGTGTTTATTCAAAGTTTGAGTATGAACACTCGTTGAATGCATAATTTGATTCCTCATCTAAGGAGTACCTATGTTGTGTATTTAGAATGGACCCTACTACACAAAAAATGAGAAATACATGAAAAATGTGATTGCAATCACGTTTTTACGTTTTTAATGTATTTCTCATTTTTCGTGTAGCAGGGTCCATAGAAAGTATGCAACATGGGTACTCCTTGGATGAGGAATTAAATTTCGCATCTAACGAGTATTCTTGCTCAAAATTTGAGTAAAACCTTAGGGAGATAAGTTGAAAATACAAGTTGAAAAAATAGTTTCATTATTTTTTTTTTTTTAATCCTCCTACTTTTTTACCCCAAAAATGATGAATCATCCCCCATGGTTGATATCATCATCTTGAATCCTATTGGTTCTTATAAAGTTTATTTTGGTTGTATATTTTTCTTAGGCGACCCATTTTAGACCTCAAAAGTTCTCTAATGAGAGACCTCATTCATAAAAAGACTTGTGAAAATTAATTGGTAACTTTTTGACAATTCAGTGTTGGAGCTCTCTCATTATTCTCTCTCTCCCTCATACTCTTGAATACTTAGAGTTTTCTTGGAGCACTCTTGAAGGGTGTGGTATACTTGGATTTTTGCAGCAAGAAGACAAAGGAAGATAAGGAAAGTGCAAGAGGACATAGGGATCAACAAGTACAACGAGATTTGCTTGTAGGTACTGAGTTACATGTATGTTTTCCTCACTAGTTTTGGTATGCATGGCATATGCATGAAGACTATTGGTCATGATTTGTCACTGGCATGGAGGATCGCCTGGATTAATTGTGGATTGCCTATCCTTTCCATTTCTTGGATAGCCATGAAGATTGTGGGTTTATTTCCTTGTTTTTCTTTGGTTGGTTTTCATGTTTCTTTAGCTTGGGTTGAGTTAATAGTCTTGGAGCCTTGGTTGGAAAAACAATCTGGATCCCGGTGGCAGTTGTGGGTTGAGTTACTAATACCGGATACTTGGTTGGAACAAACGCTATGGAGCCCTGGATGGCTGGGATAGAGTCCAACCTCATTATGGTTTTTTGATGTCCAACCGTGAAGTGGAATCACTGTTTGATGGGTTGAGGTGGATGGCCTCTGGAAGCCCTAGATGGTTTTGGATTGATGTGTTATATGAGATCCCACATTCATGCTTGGAATATGGCACGAGGGTGAATGGATGAAGATATATTTGGCTCAGCCATTCTACGGTCGAATGGAACGTGGAAGTCCCATCTCGGGTTTGGATTTTACATCATTAATATGAGGTTATTTCTCCTTGTATTTCTATGAGTATTATATTGTATTATATGTGGTTTATATGGTTATGATTTCATTGGTATTTCTGTTGCTATTATGCTAGTTATATATATGTTTTATGATAATAGCTATGTATGGATCTCATCATGTTTCTACTGATAAATGAATGAATAATGTTTCTATGTCCTAATGGATGAAATGGCAATTGAAGTGTTAAGGCATCAATGTTTCTTAACAATTCTCAGCTAAGTATGAGACCCTTATGCTCAAATATGTTATTTACACTTGTAGATTACATATTCGTGATATGTTTGACAAAGTGCCTGTCATGGCTACTAGGGGTCCAGTCAAGGTCTTATTCAAGTAATTTCTTTTGCACGATCATTTCCCTATTACCTTACTGTTTTGAAGATGTCATTCCATTCTGAGTAGTGACCTGTGCTTTGGGCCTAAAAAATTGGCTCAAATCCTAGGGACACTAGCACAACATTGTGCAAAAAAGTCTCTGGATGTTGGATTGCAGGCTTGTGAGAGCGTCCATAGGTCCCTGGACACTGGCATGCCCATAACATGAGAGCGTCCATAGGTCAAGTGGTCCAAAATCACAGTGGGACTTAGGGGCTGGTTGGTGGAAAGGTTGGATTGGTTCATGAGTGTCCTAATGCTGATGTTGAATGTTTGTATGTTGTGTTTCTGTTGGTTCCACTTCCTTAACGTGACGTAGGAGGTCGAATCATATCATAGCGGCCTCTCGTCACATGTTTACCTCGGCTAGCCAGTTGCTTGAGTAGATGTGGGAGGAGGGTGTTACAAAGTGGTATCACAGCGGGTTGCGCTCTCTTTGGGTCATACCTGATATCACTGAGTGGTTTCTGAGCATGGTTCACCCCTCAGACTGGATGGGCTATGTGTTGGTCATGCAGGAATGTAAGTTGCATGTGTGTCTCTTACACTTGCATTCCATGTGATTGTTGCATTTGCATAATGTTGATCATGGTTGTAGTGATGTCACCATGTGGAAGTTGATGTTGTTATTGCGGGATGCATCGTCGTGAGTGTATGACTGGTTAAATATTGTTATATGTCACTTAAATGTATCATTAATGTATGCTTGGTTACATTCTTTTATGTTTGGTTGCATTTTTGTATGCTTGGTTGCATGTATGATTCTTGTAGGTTTGGTTTCAAGTATCGTTCATTCATGCTTAATCACATGTGTTGATGAATGTATGTGTTTGATTACATGTTGCTTATAGATGTGGTCAAGTGTACAATGATGTAATGGGTGTCGTCATGTATGAGGTCGTGGTATGCGTTATTGATAAAGCCATGCATTGATGACTGAACCCTAGCTAGAATGATGGTTTCATGGTTATATACTTATGTGTTATGTTTCTATATGCTGTCATGATTATGTTATACATGTATCACGTTGATTTGTTGATCTTGTAGACAAGTTATCCTCCCCGAGCTATACTAAGGTATGTTGGTTTATTGTGATTTGGTTTAGCTGACATGATATACCTTGCAGGAAGAAATATCAAATGGCTAGCAAGATGGTAGACTACAAAGACTTTCCTTATGAATCAAATGAGAAGTATGGTGTTGGGAACTCTTCCGATTTGACAGATACACTAAGAAGCTTAAAGGAAGAAATAAGGAGTTGTAAGGCAGATAATGACAGAATCATGCAGGCACAAGAGAAACAAGCAAAGGTAAATACAATGATACTTCAAAGTTTTTTAGATTTGCAGTGAAAATGACCACGTAGGATCAACTATGAGCAAGATAACCGAACTAATGGGGCATATGGTCATAGGTCGCATGGTGGTCACAAGTTAGATATAGATGACACGATCAGAGATGGCATATTGTTGGACACTCCAGAGAGGAGAAGGGATAGACACATGTATTATTCTAGTTCTGATTCTAATAGGCACTATGATCATCATCGTTATCATCCTTACATGATGAGTGATAGGGGATATTTTCCATATGAGTTTAAGAAAGCAAAGTCACCTACTTTTGATGGAGAGATGAAGAAACCACATGATGCAGAAGCATGGTTTCTTGGCATGAAGAAGTTCTTCAGGTTGCATGATTATTTAGAGAACATGAAAGTCAGAGTATCTACCTTCAGTCTCAAAGGTAAAGTGACCATTTGGTGGGAAGATGTTAATAATGTCAGGTGTATTCATGAGGAAGACTTGACTTGGAGTGAGTTTGAGCAGTTATTTAAGAAGAAGTGTTTGTCAGAGAGATATTTTGACGATAGGGAAAAATAATTCTATGAGCTAAACATGGGATCTATGACAGATGATGAGCATACTAGAAGGTTCTTGGAGTTATGACTTATCTCACAGAGGAGAAGGCCAAGATTCAGAGGTTTATTAGTGGATTACCGGTTGCATTTAAAGACAAGATTGAGTTCGATGAGCCTAAATCATTAGAGGAGACCATCCGAAAGCTAAGGCATTGCTATGAACAATCTAAGCGCAAATTTGAGACTAAGCTAGATTGGAAAGCTATTGCAAGGAACAAAGGAAAATGGGACAAGAGACAAGAAAGACCTAAGGGTACAAATAATAAAGAAAATGTTGTGCCATCTACGAAGTTCAATGCATCAGATAGAGGACAGGGACATCAATTTGAGGAACAAAATAAGGAACCCGTGTGGTGTTGGACTTGTGAAGGGGATCATCGCATGAGAGATAGTCCACAGTATCAGGGTGGTAGGCCTATGATATATAGTGCACAAGACACACAAACTGTTGGGGATATTGGTAAGAGCATTCCTTGTATTTATGTAACATTGGATAACAAACATGTAGACCATCAAGCATTTATCATTGAGATGGACGATAATCTTTGTGATCAAGTTATTTCTATTTTGATTGACCCTAGATCTAATTACAACTATGTTAGTCCTGACTTGGTGGATAAGTGTGGTTTGAGTAAGAAATTACATGCAAAATCTTGGTTAGTGTAGTTGGCTAAAGGTACAAAGAAGCAAGTTCACCATTGGGTAAGAGATTGTGCATTTGATTTGAATGGTATGCCTACCATAACACATTTAAATGTATTACCATTGGGATTATAGTATGTTTTTGGGCATGGATTGGTTGTATCTTCATAAAACCAAGGGAGATTGTTATAACAAATCAATTGAGTGTATGGATGACAATGAGGAACCAAGAGTCTTGCAGGGAAAGAAGAAAGCCACATCAGTTAGGATGATGACAACTATGTAGGCAAATTGTAGTCGCAGGAAATGATGTATGTTGTTTGCAGTGCACATTTCGAGTGAAAAGGGTAAGGAAGTTGAGGATGCATTTTCTTTGAGAAGTTACCCAGCTTTACACTAGTTCAAGGATGTGTTTTCTGAGGACATTACAAAGTTTCCATTTCACAAGGAGGTATACTTTTCTATTGAGTTAGTGCCAGGGGAAACTCCAATGTCAAAGACACCTTACAGGATGAGCACACCTAGGTTGTTAGAGTTGAATCTACAATTGAAAGAAATGTTAGACAAGGGATACATTAGGCCAAGTGTATCACCATGGGGCACACCGATATCGTTTGTGAAGAAGAAAGATGGTACTCTCAAATTATGCATTGACTACAAACAGTTGAACAAAGTGACCATCAAGAACAGGTATCCATTGCCGAGCATTGATGACTTGTTCAATCAGTTAAAGGGAGCAACAATGTTCTCGAAGATTGATCTGAGATCCAAATATCATCATGTATGCATCAAAGAGGAGGAATTTTATAAGACAACTTTCCAGAACAGGTATGGGCATTATGAGTTTGTTGTAGTTCCATTTGGCTTAACTAATGCTCGAACTATGTTTATGTGCTTGATGAATAGTGTGTTGCATTTGCATTTGGATAAGTTTTCTATTGTGTTCATTGGTGACATATTGGTATATTATAAAAATGAGGAAGAGCATGTTGAGCATTTAGCAGAAGTGTTGAGGTTGTTGAGAGAGCATCAGTTGTATGCTAAGATCCACAAGTGTAGTTTCTTTTAGACTGAGATACACTACTTGGGAGATTTGTCTCCAAGGAGGGCATCACAGTAGATCCAAAAAAGATAAGGGCCATCATCCGGAGTGGGTAGCTCCTAAGATTATAGATGAGGTGAGATATTTCACGGGGTTGGAAGGCTATTATAGGAGGTTCATGAAGAAATGCTCACAGATTTCTTAGCCTATTACGTCATTGCAGAGGAAAGGTAAGAATTTCAAATGGACAGAGGAGTGTGAGGCTAATTTTGAGCAGCTTAAGCAGTTGTTGACACATGCACTAGAGTTAAAGATTGCAGATTCAGACAAAGAGTTTGTAGTATGCACAAATGCTTACAAGAAAGGAATTGGTGGAGTACTTATGCAGGATGGACATGTGGTATGTTATGAGTCGTGAAACCTGAATGGGCACAAGCAAAACTACCCCACACATGATCTTGAGTTGGCAAAAATTATAGATGCGTTGAATATGTGGAGACACTATCTTTTGGGTAGGAGGTTTACATTGATGAGTGATCACAATGGTTTGCAGTACCTATTTTACCAATCGAATCTAAATGGTAGGCAGACTCGGTGATTATGTATGATTAGTGAGTTTAATTTTGAGGTTAGGTATATAAAAATATAAAGAGTACATGGTGGCATACACTCTTAGTAGACGAATATAGGTAAATCACTTAGCAGCTATGAGCTTCAATGGGAGAGACTTAGGAGATAGGATCTTATATGGAGATTATGCACAGGTTGCAACAGAGTTCTGGTATAGGTACAAGTGATAGTACATGTGTAGGTACATGTGATAGTACAGGTAAAAGTGTAGGTGAACGAGATGTGGATTATAGTCTTATAGCAGATGGATTTGTTAGATTTAGAGATAGGATATATGTGCCAGACAATAGTGAACTCAAGAAGGTGACCTTGAGGGAGTTCCATGTGAAACCATATTTGGGTCACCCAAGTTATCAGACATTGACTGCAATAAAGAAGTTTTATTATTGGTTGAACCTGAAGAGGGATGTAGCAGAGTTTGTGGCTAGGTGTTTTGATTGTTAGCATGTGAAGGAAAAGTGTATACATATAGGTGGATTGCTACAACCAATTGCGATTCAAGAGTGGAAATGGGAGGTCATTTCCATGGACTTCATCACAATTTTTCCAAGGATAGTGAGACAACATGATTCCATCATGGTTGTTGTGGACATGTTGACAAAGGTTGCACATTTTGTTCCAGTGAAGTATACATTCTCAGCTAGTGATGTAGCACAGGTACTCATTAGAGATGTGGTAAGATTGCATGGTGTTCCAAAGAAGATTGTGTGAGACAGGGATGCAAGTTCACTTCCAAGTTTTGAAAGGAGTTATTTGCAGGTTTGGACACAGAGTTGGCCTTTAGTACAACTTATCATTCGCAGACAGATGGACTGATAGAGAGGGTCAACAGAATATTGGAGGTCATATTGAGGATGTATGTGATGCATCAATAGCAAAAGTGGGAAGAATATCTTCCATTGGTAGAGTTAGCTTACAACAATGGGTATTGGGAATATTTGAGGATGAGTGTGTTTGAGGCATTGTATGGGCGGAGTTGCAATATTCCTGTCAGTTGGAGTGATCCAATCAACAAGGTGTTGATTGGACCACACATGTTGGCAGACATGGAACATGAAATGCAGGTGATCAAGAAGAATCTAAAGGCAACACAAGATAAGAAAAAGAGCTATGAAGAACATAAGAGGTTGTTTAAGGAGTTCCAGGTTGGGGAACAAGTGTACTTGCACATCAAACCGAAGAATAACTCCTTACATATTGGATCATGTGCCAAGCTGGCACCACGATTTTGTGGACCCTTCAACATTTTTGAGAGGATTGGGCTAGTAGCCTATCGACTTGCACTGCCTTCGATAGTGAAAGTCCATGATGTTTTCCATGTGTCATTTCTTAAGAAATATGTTAGAGATATTGATCTTGTGATTGACTGGTCTGTATTGCAGGTGGAACCAGATGAATAATTCCAGTTGGAGCCTCAATATATATTGCAGAAAAAGGTGCTCATGCTTCGGAACCAAGAAATCGAGCAAGTTAAAGTGCAATGAAAGTACTTTGGGCCCGATGAAGCTACATGGGAGATGGTAGATTAGATGCGAGCTATGAATCATTCCTTGTTTTCGATTAAGACAAAACAGTTTTGGTGTGGTGTTTTGGTATATGTCTTGGTGATGTTGCTATATGTACATATGTATATGTATGTAAATACCGCCATGATCTATGTTATAAAGCTCCAATAAGAGGTATGGGTTTCATGTCATTATGATGTTATGTTGTTATTTTTTCATGTTGGTTTGCTTCTCAGCAGGTTGATCATTGTAAATACTGCATCGAGCTAAGTTATAAAGCTCCATCGGAAATATTTTTTGCTTACAACAGTTTTGTGGTTATAGGTGTTGTTGAACACTGAGGATGGTGTTCCCCCAAGGGGAGGGTTCTGTAACAACCCTGGTGAAAATTCCATGTAATAAAAGTTAATAAAGGCAAAATAATAATCACGATTGATGGGACACTTATTCCAAGCTTAATGTTGGGCAAAATCCTAGTGATGGGGATCACTTGTGATTGTTTAATGGCTAAGGAAATGGCTAGGGCTTTGGAAAGGCAAAATGAAATTTTTGGCACATTTATTTATGAAAATAATGGAAATTAGGAGAAAAGGGAGGTGAAAGGTCACAGGTGTCATGCAAGGAGGAAAATGAAGGAAAATAATGGGAAATGGAGAAAATAGAGGCCTCATTCATAAAAAGGCTTCTGAGGATCAGGTTGTAACCTTTTGTCAGTTCAATGTTGGAACTCTGTCATTATTCTCTCTCCCTCATACTCTTGGATACTTAGAGTTTTCTTGGAGCACTCTTAGAGGGTGTGGCATACTTTGGATTTTTGGAGCAAAAAGGCAAAGGAAGAGCTGGAATGTACAAGAGGACATCGAGATCAATAACTACAACAAAATTTTCTTACAGGTACCGAGTTGCATGTATGTTTTCCTCACTATTTTTGGCATGCATGGGGACTATTGGCCATGATCTGTCACTGGCATAGAGGATTGCCTGGATTACAGTAGATTGCCTAGCCTTTCCATTTCCTCGATAGCCATGGATATTGTGGGTTTATTTCCTTATTTTGTTTTGTTTGGTTTTCATGTTTCTTTAGCTTGGGTTGAGTTACTAGTCCTGGACACTTGGTTGGACAAACATTCTGGAGCCCGACAACAACTATGGGTTGAGTTACTAGTCCTGGAGCCTTGGTTGGAACAAATGCTCTGGAGCCATGGATGGATGGGATAGAGACAATCTAATGATGGTTTTGTGATGCCCAAACGTGAGGTCAAACCACTGTTTGATGGGTTGAGGTGGATGGCCTCTGGAAGCTCGTGATTGTTTTGGATTGATGTGTTATATGAGATCCCACATTTATGCTTGGAATATGGCACAAGGGTGAATGGATGAAGAGAGATTTGGCTCAACCATTCTACGGTCGAGTGAAACGTGGAAGTCCCATCCCAAGTTTGGATTTTGCATCATCAATATGAGGTTATTTCTCCTTATATTTCTATGAGTATTATACTGGATTATATGTGGTTTATATGGCTATGATTTCATTGGTATTTCTGCTGCTATTATGCATGTTATATATATGTTTTATGACAGTAGCTACATATGCTTCTCATCATGTTTCTAATGATAAATGAATGAACAATGTATCTATGGCCTAATGGATGAAATGATAGTTGATGTGTTGAGGCATCAATGTTTTTTAGCAATTCTCAGCTAAGTATGAGACCCTTATGCTGTCACTTACATAAAAAATTATCCCACAATTTCTTTTAGGATGCTAGAAAATTCGCAACTTGATGGGTCCAGCCCACCCTTGTCACACCACACAAGGTTATTAACACGTGAATAAATGAAATTTAATGATGGCAAGCAGATTAGGTGTAAGGTTGATTCATCCGACAGTTGATTGTAATGATTTTGATTTGGTTTTTGGAGTCCGCACTTGTGATTGGTACCTTATGCTTTTGTCGATGGACAAGTGTCCACCCTTGGGATTGTCGACCCCGCCTTGGTATGGGAGATCAAACCCTAGCATAAATCATTTGCATGCACATTTGTTGAGTTTGTAAGCTCTGCGTTCTTGGTAAGCCGTGGCTGTTTCTGAGCGAGGTTTCTGCTGTTATGTGCTCTGGTTCGGTGTTTGACCTGAAAGTTTTCGTCCTCCGTCCGGTATGAAGTTCTGTTACAACTGTTAATTCGGTCACGCTACTTTACCTGCACTTGTTTTGGTAGATTATTATGTATTTGTAGTTTGCTGGTTAACGTAACTCTGCACTTTCTTTGTATGCGATGCCAATGCTGGTGGTTTTTCTGGTTAATGTGATTCTTTCCGGCTTGAACCTTTCTAGGTGACAATTATTGAGTTTCTGGTCGTCTTTCCTCGGGTTCGAACAGGATGCGGTTGCAGTTCTTGGCTTCGGCTCCTTCAACGTTGAAAGGGTAAGCTCTTTGGTTCTATGCTGTCAGTGGTTCCCTCTTTTCCCTCAGCCGACTAATGTTTTTACTCCTTCGCGAGCAGGGTACCCTTAATGAACTGCCATGACCGCAGCTTGCCTCTGTCAGGTAATTTTCAGAACCAGGTTTGTTATTTCGTTCGTTCTTGCCTTACTTTGCTGCTCAATTCTCACGAAATTTGATAAATGGCTGTTGTTGCAGGTATGACGATTTGGAGGGCTTCGGAACCCGGCTGTTCAAAACTCTGGCTAGACCCGGGTAGTGTCGTTCTTTGTTCTTCTTGTTATTTGCATTCAACGCCTTAGGCTTGGGTTATTGTAATTCCTATTTCAGAAATTTATTAAGCCGTCGACTGTATGAAGTCTCAGGTCGTTGGCTTGCACAATCCTTTTTGTTATTTGATAGCTGTAGGTTGGCCTTAGGGTTTCTAGGCCCGCACATTATATTATCTCGAACTTGTAATATGTTTTGGCATGGACTGTATAATTATTTGAACAGGGTTTTGGAACAATGTATGACTGAACAAAGATTTTCTCGTGCTTATTTTATAAATAAAATTATGGATTTTATTCTTCAGGCATACCTGGGTACTCTGCTTGGTTTTCTGTTTGTCAATGCTTGCACCTTGTTTGTATTTTTGATGCTCGAGATATTCGGCTTGTCCTGGATTCTTCGGCGTTCATATGCTTGTTATATCAGGGTCTGTAGGTCTTGTCTCTGCAACACGTTCTTGGGTTGTGTCTGCAACTTATCTGGTTTCGTATGCTCGCTTGGACCAATGTAATTCGAAATACACGTATGTGAATATACTTATAGGATAGAATAAAGACCAGACTTGTATTGTGAATGGAAATCAATAGAATGTCATATAAATAATTAAACAGTCACAAGATGCTAGAGAGAAATGTCTGTGTGCTCAGAGATATATTTCATTAGCTTCCAAAAAGTCGAACCCTACAATTGTGTTATGTTCCCCTTTTAAAATGATTGTCAGGAACTGTTTTTCTTCCAACTGCTGTTGGTTACATTCTGTTGGTTACATGTGTTTAGTTCCAGGAACTGTTATTGTCTTACAGTATTATTATGAAAATAAAACTAGTTGCTTATAACAATTATCCTAATTAATTCTTGACCTTCCTACGTACTGTTCTTTTATTAAATTAAACAACATAAACAAATAAAAGTAAAAAACAACCACATTGATAACTCAACAAATTCCTCCTTTGTCCTCTTCAAAGACTAAACAACCTTTCCTTTCTTCTCGACTTGTCAGCTAGATGCTCCTGCATCACAACTTCTACGTTTAAAACCTAAGGTTACATGGTTTTCATCATGCTAACAAGATGAAAACCATGTTAACATAAATTGAACAATGACTTAATCATTTGAATCAATTAATGATACACATCTATAAGTTCTATTTCTTTTATTTAAAATAAATAAATAAAATAAAATAAAACAAAATAAACCCACTAACATGCTGAATTTGGTTTTCTGATTTTTAAAAGTCTACTGCCCATTTTTGTGTCTGTATAATGCTATATCGATGATGCAAAAGTTACAATAGAGTGCTTCTCGGTACAATCAAATACATTATTTTTCCTTAAATATTTTATTCATAAATTTAACATAATCATATTGAAGTTTTTGTTCCAATATTTATAAAAAGGAAAAAAATCATTTTCCTATTTAATGATAAAATTGGATATAATATATTGATTTATATTCTATTATTTTGTAACTATTCATCCATAAACTTAATATTTTTTAAAAATTGTCTCATAAAGCTTATAAACTTGATAATATTTTGAACAATAAATATCTCAACTCATATACAAACTAAATATTTTGAACCATAAATATCTCAACTCATATATTATGGATTTTCATTTTTAATGGTAAATAATACTCATATATAAACTAAATATTTTGAACCATAAATATCTCAACTCATATATTATGGATTTTCATTTTTAATGGTAAATAATTTTAGATATGACAAATTATAATAATGTCTCTGATTGAACCAAACCAACAAACCTCTTATTTTCAGTTTTAATCTTAAATAAATTTCGGATTTGATGTTTGAACCAAACCATCAAACACTTCTTGATAGAGAGGGACCGAAACAAATATTTTGAAAGCTTGTTTTGTTTGAAAATGCAAAGGAAGTATATTTCAGATTAGCCAAATGAACAAACACTTCTTGATAGAAAGGGGCCGAAACAAATATTTTGAAAGCTTGTCTTGTTTGAAAATGGAGCGGAAATAAATATGACATGTGATTAATGTTGAGAAATGAAATTTGGAAATAAAAACTAATAATATAAACACATGAGAGTAATTGCGTTAAATAAGAGTAATATGCATGAAATTATAGACTATCTCCATTTCCATGTCCATGTCCATGAAATAGTTACATGATGGCTGCATGACCAGTTAACTAAAGTAAATGTGCAAGAACATAAATCATTAATACTAACTTTCTATGTCAATTGAATTTCTTCTTTTCTTGAAAATTTAGTTTATTATTTTCCAGCTAAATGCAATTTTAACCACAAATAAAACTGAATACCATAACTTGTTACTAAAACGTAGTTTGTCACAAAACGTAGTTTTCAACTACAATCTCACGAGGAGATATCCAAAAAAAGAAAACAAAACAAGGAAGACTAAACACCATAGTTTGTACCAAAGAAGAGCGTAGTTTTGATCAGGCTATGTATATGTATATATTGGGATCTTGTTGGTCTGGTCGCAAGAAATCCCTTGATATCAAATCTTTAATGCCTTTTTCCAGTGATTTAATGTTGGGTTTGAACGTGCCTTCAAGTTGCTGGATACATTCACTCAATAATCGTTGATGATGCAAAGCCTTTCTACTTTTCATGATACGAACTATGGCGGCTTCAATGGTTGGTTTTCTATCTTTTTCCACCGTCCCTGTGACTTTTTTCTTCTCATTCACGAGGCTGGGAAGTGGAACCTTAATCCTGGCCATTTTATGTGTAAAAGCAGAATTGAATTCAAAAGTATCATGTGGAGCTATTGTTTTGATGGGTGGCTGCTTCAAAAGAATTTTGTAATTTCTGCATGCAAGTGAATGCAACAATCTCTCAACATCTTCATCTGGCAAATTCAACAGAAATTTAATGTCTTCGTAAGTCAATTTTTGGGAGTCATTGAACAACAATAGCGTAGCTGCTTGGTAGGTTGTTACTGTCATGTCTATACGCTTGTGGTCAAAGTGGGAGATGATATCACACGTGCCCAGTGAATGTATCCATGTAAGCTTACGATTTTTATTTTGGGTAGAATAGAAGTGTTCGAAAACCTCAACACAAGTAAGCATCTCAGATGGCAGATTAAGTTGGGAGCGTTGGTAGGTTGGCCACATTGCCGTATTCAACAGTGCAGGGGAGAAATCTATTGTAAGATGATTCTGTTGTTTTGAAATATAGGTAGCTTGCATTTCTTGGTTAAGGACAAAATCATTAACCATGGCCTCCATCTTGAATGTAAGCTGTGAACCACACTGAACTTTGAGCTTTGACAACAAACTCCGTTCATGATTTTCATTTATCTTTTTATTATTGAACAACAATTTGCGAGAAAGTTTTTCCCTGCAAAATTCAGACAATACATCTTTATCACCCACATATTTAACAAGCTTCACCACTTTTTCCAACTCACTATCAATATGATCATCGTCATCTCTTTTCAGTACAGTATTACAAACTGTAGGCAGCAACTCTGCAACGCTAATTCCTGCAATTTCTTTAGTGCATTTTACTGTGAATGCCTGTACTAGAGCCTTGCCAAAAAGATTATTGTCTTCAAATGCATTCCTCACAAAATCCATATATGTGTCATGCAATTCCATAACCTGGTGCACTAATGAAGCAGAATGTTCTTGCAGTATGCCCTGATCTGTATCTTTAGCTGAATTTATAGCATCTTCTAGGAATCTAATCACTGCGGTTCCTTGGTTAGTTATATGTTGTGAAAAAGTATTGGCTATTGGTTCCAAGCCCTTTGGCATTGCACAAAACAGCCTGTACATCCTTGAAAGATCGTTTTTCTTTCCAGCCATTAGCAAGGCATGGTAGCCTGAGTGATCCATTTCCAAAAGTTGGGTTTCATAGAAAGGGGAAAGGAGTTCATTTCTTACTTTCTCTAATAACATGTACTCCGTGCTAGAGTGCAAATAATGTGCAACTCTATCCTTCTCCTCTTTCAAACATTCTTCAGCCTTTACCAAATATTGAGGACAAGAAGACTCTGAAATCCATAAAACAACGTTTCGAGAATAATAAGTAGCAGTGTCCTCCAAAACGTGAGCTTCAAAATCCTTCTTATAAAAATCCATGCTACCCATGCCTATTTCCACAAAAAGGTCCACAATGTTTCTCAGCAAAGCCCGATCAATTTGCTCTCCATTGCGCTCTTTGTTGGGGATTTTTCTGTTAAAATCCCAAAAACAACATAAACTGAACACAGAGACAATGCTCTGTTTTGCTCCAGGATCTTAGCACAGCGGAAGGCTAAAAATTTATTTCTGAGAACAGAGTATTACACACCCATAAAAAGATTTGTATTCATTAAAATAAAATTGCTGATACAAAATTCATCCTCTTTCACTCAGAGGGATTCACCAAAAGGAAAACACAGTGCTACTCTATTCATTCCTTTCCCATTACATTCAGTATACTACGCTGCTGCGTATTACTAACATTCATTCACTTGCGCTGCTGCGCTTCTACCTTCACTCACTCTCAACCTCTCAACAGACTACAACTACACACACGAAAGTTACATACAAAATCTGAATAATTTAATGAACAAAAATGGAGTCCCATGCTGTGAACTACTCGAGGCTGTCCTTCTCGTCCTTGGCTGAGCTGAACTTTAACTGCGGTAGCTGAGAATTCAATGTGCAAGAGTTGGATCGCAACCTGCTTCCTTCTCGGCTATACTGTGAATTGAATGCTTCTGCCTGCTGCACTGTACTGCTCCATGCTTGCTTTAACTGGCTTTGCGCCATTGAACAATCATGCCCATTTTGCCATCATAGATCAATGCATGCAAAAACTTTTCTATCGGGTCCGCTTTTCGGGTCACATTGCATATCGCAGTCGACCGACCCTCTATTTCTCCTTATACTAGAAAATATATGAGAAACACTGTAAAACACAAAAATTGGCTTTGGGCGGATTTCAACCATTATACTATTTGGCTTTGGAAACCCATCGGGTCCGGGTTTCATCGCTGTCGGCACTCATATATGTAAATGCCATGCACCATTGGTTTCCCCGATTGCGATATGCCGATCGCGATCTGGGCCGATGCCTCCAATCCTTTGCTTTTCCTTATATTTCGTTGTATAACGAAAATGCATAAAATACATTGAAAAATGACTTAAGCGCGGACCTGAAAATTTATGAAAAACCATTTATAATGCTATCGGGTCCGATCCATCGGGTCGGATGCATGCCTTATACAAAAGTCCCACTCCTTTGGTTTCGCTGATAGCGAAATGCCGATGTGATATTCGCCGATGCAATATATATTATAACATATGCCTGAAAAACATTAAAACACGGGAAAGAGGGCCGCTGCGGAACTGAAATAATATGAAACAAAATGTTAAACACCCGTCGGGTCCGGCTCATTGGATCGCGACTATATATATGTGCAAAGGCTCTGCCACATTGTGAACGCTGATAGCGTTATGCCGATGCGATATCGACGATCGCTCATCACAACATATAAATGCCTCTTTGTAAGTCCCCCACTGCGACTTCGCCGATGCGATATTGGCGATCGCTCGTCGGCGATGTTTCCATGCTGCTGCACAGCTCAACTGTTGCGCAGTTGAAATTACATTTTCAACACTCCCCTTTAATTTCAACTGCTGGGCATTCAATCATACCCAAACACTTCCTCAAAAATTCAAAGCTTTTCTGATCCAATGGCCTTGTCAAAATGTCTGCTACCTGTTCCTGAGTCCTACAATGTTGTAAAGTGATTTCTCCATTGCTTACCAATTCTTTGATATAGTGGAACCTGGTGTCAATGTGTTTCGTTCTCTTATGAAATACTGAATTCCTTGATAATGCAATAGTTGAGGTATTGTCACAAAAAATCACTGTTGCTTTTGCTTGCTCTTTGCATAGACTTCTTAACAGTCTCCTCATCCAAACCGCTTGACACGCTGCTGCTGTAGCTGCCACGTACTCTGCTTCTGCTGTAGACAACGCCACAATTGGCTGTTTCTTGGAAGCCCATGAAATGGCTCCTGAACCTATGTGAAAAACATAACCAGATGTGCTTTTCCGATCATCTCCACTTCCAGCACAATCACTATCAGTGTATCCAACTAAATCTGAACATTCTGAGACTATATATAAAATGCCAAACCTTTTAGTACCTTTAACATACCTCAGAATTCTTTTTGCTGCTTGCCAATGTGCTTCTTTTGGTCTCTCCATGAATCTGGAAATCAAACTAACAGCAAACATTATGTCCGACCTAGTTGCAGTTAAATACATAAGGCTGCCAACTATGCTCTTATACAAGCTAGGATCAAAATCCTTGTTACTGTCCTCTTTGCTGAGTTTTAATCCCATTACTGTGGGAGTGATTGCTGCCTTGCACTCTTGCATATGGAATCTTTCCAACACTTCATTTACATATTTTGCTTGTGAGATAAAAATTCCATTTTCATTTTGATCTACTTCTATTCCTAAGAAGTATCTCAGCAAACCCATGTCAGTCATCTCAAATTCTTCTTTCATGACTGATTTAAAATTTTCAATGAGGTAGTCATCATTACCTATAAAAATCACATCATCAACATACAATACTACAATTGAAATCTTACCATCCTTTTCTTTGATGTAGACTATGGGTTCTCCCTCACATTTGTCGAATTCATTTTCCAGTAGATTGGAATCTATTCTACTGTACCACGCTCTTGGTGCTTGCTTTAGCCCATAAAGAGTTTTCTTCAATCTGCACACTTTGTGCTCTTGGCCTTTTTTCTCATAGCCTAGAGGCTGTTCAATGTAAACCTCCTCCTTTAACACTCCATTTAGGAATGCCGACTTCACATCCATTTGGTAGACTTTCCATTTGTTTTGTGCTGCTATGGACAACACTGCTCTCACGGTTTCCATTCTTGCAACCGGTGCGAAAGTCTCCTCATAATCTCTCCCATACTGCTGCTTGTATCCTTTGACAACCAGCCTTGCCTTGTGTCTTTCTATTTTGCCTTCAACATTACTTTTGGTCTTATAAACCCATTTGACTCCAATGACTTCTTTACCTTTTGGTAGCTCAACCAAATCCCATGTCTTGTTTCTTTCTATGGCATTCATCTCCTCATCCATAGCTTCTATCCATTTCTTATCCTTAATAGCATCTTCGAAATGAATAGGGTCATCAACATGACAATACAAGGCAAATAAGGAATTCATTCCTTCATCATATATATCACTTAAATTTCTGAATTTCTTACCTCTTTCTTTTGGTGTGCAAGTGCTTGAAGATGCACTTGAATTTCCTCCTTGTGGAGTGCTTGGAGAAGCACTCTCATTTATCCTCAAGAGTGTCTCTTGCTGTCCTTGTGTTGGCGCTGCTGTTTGGGGATGTATTTCAGCCATATCCTCATCATCTTCATCATGAGACAAACAGTTTTTAACATTCACTGTTTTCTCTATGCTTCCATCCCAAGCTTCCTCCTCAATAAACTGAACATTCTGCTCACAAAGAACTTCTTGGTAGATGGGATATACAGCTTGTAAGCTTTGGATTCCTCACTGTATCCAATGAAGATACATTTCTCCCTTTGCTGTCCAACTTCTTCCTTAGCTGATCTAGAATGTGTGCATAAGCCACACATCCAAAAACTTTCATGTGGGTGACTCCCTGCTTTCTCCCACTCCATGCTTGTTCCGGCACTTTGTTCATCACAACTTTTGTAGGACACCTATTCAAGATATATACTGCACAGTTTACAGCTTCAGCCCAATAATCATTTGGCAAATGCTTTGCCTTCAACATGCTCCTCGCCATATCCATGATGGTCCTTTTCTTCCTTTCGACAACTCCATTTTGTTGTGGGGTGTACCTTGCTGTAAATTGCTTATGAATTCCATTTTCTCTACAAAACCATAGGAATTCCTTGGAGATATACTCACCTCCTCTATCAGTTCTCAAAACTTTGATGCGCAGCCCACTTTGATTTTCCACAAGTGCTTTGAAATTTCGGAATTTTTCAAACACTTCACTTTTGTTTTTCAAGAAATAAACCCAAGTCTTTCTTGTAAAATCATCAATAAATGTTAGAAAATATTGGCTGCCAGCTAAAGATGGATTTTGCATCGGTCCACACAAATCTGAGTGGACAATTTCTAAGGGTGCTTTTGCCCTTATGCTTTTCCCGCTTGGAAAACTTTCTCTGTGTTGTTTCCCCAATATGCAACCTTCACAAAGGCTGTCCGGTTTCTCTATCAATGGTAATCCTCTTACCATCCCTTTTCTGCTCAACAAGTTAAGACCTCCAAAGTTGAGATCTCCAAATCTCAAGTGCCACAACCAATTTTCATCCTTTGGTTGGCTTTGGAAAACCTCTTGGGTAACTGCTACAATTTCTTCTTTGTTTTTCAAATCTGCCCTTATTCTGAGAGGGAACATTCTGTTCCTTGTCATCTTCACTTCAACAATACATCATTTGCTGGGTGCTCTATCCATGATGGTGCATACATCATTCTCAAAGAAAACATTGTAACCTTTTTGAACAAGCTGTCCAATACTTAAGAGGTTACATCTCATTCCAGGAACATAATAGACATCTGCTATGGTTTTCTTTTCACCTTTCTTTGTAAATATTTTAACTTCTCCTTTACCCATAACAGAAATTTTGCTATCAGTCCCAAGTGTGACTTGTGACTTCACACTTTGATCTAAAGCAGAAAACAGGGCTATGTTTCCTGTCATATGGTTACTACAACCGGAGTCTAGAAACCATATGTCTTCACTATTTGTTTCAGCCATATTACAAGCTAACAATACATTATCTTGGCTGATATTTTCTCTAGTGATATTTGCATTAGATCTATTACTCATCATGCTGCTCTTCCTACATTCATTGGCATAATGCCCATATTTTTCACAGTAATAACATTGGACATTGGATTTTTCATACCTTTGTCCTTGAGCATGATGTTGTCCTCTTTGTTGGCTGCTGCCTTGGCCTTGGTTCTGATTTGGATTGCTGCCTCTTCCTTGAGCATTTGCTGGACTGTTCCTTCCACCTCTGTTTTGGCTTTTGCCTCTTCCTCTCTTGTTTCCTCTACCTTGACCTCTTCCTCTTCCAAAGGACATCTGGGTCTTGAAGGCTTGCTCTAGAGATGAGTTTTCATTCCTACTCAACCTCTGCTCATGTGTTATCAGTGATGCATGTAGCTCATCAACTGAAAAATTTGAGAGATCCTTTGTCTCTTCTATGGTGGTGACAATCACATGGAACCTTGAGGGTAGGACTCTCAATATTTTCTCCACAATCCTCCTTTCTTCAAGAGTCTCTCCATGAGTCCTTATCTGTGTGACCAGACCAATTACATGTGTGAAGAATGAGTCAATATTGTCTGACTCCTTCATGCACAGGTTCTCAAAATCTTTCCTCAGCAATTGTAGTTTTGCTGTCTTCACTTTCTCCATGCCTTGATAGGCTGTCTTGAGAGTTTGCCATGCTTCTTTGGATGTCTTGGCTGTTGCTATCCTTGGAAACACACTCTGGTCCACTGCTTGATACAAAAATACAAGGGCTTTTGAATCCTTCTTCCTATTGCTCTTCAACAAGTCTTTCTCTACTTGAGTTAAACTGTTAAACTCATTTTCATCTGCTGGTTCTTCAAAACCATCCTCAACTAATTCCCATAAATCTTGTGAGGCAAACAGGGCTCTCATGGTTATTGCCCAGTAGTCATAGTTTTTCCCATTAAACGGTGGGAGCTGGGTATTAAACATACCCATGCTAGTGCTTGTGCTGGCCATTCCTTGCATTCTTGACTTGATTCTTTTGCTGAGTCTTCACGCTGCTGGAGAAGTTGCTTCAGCAAGAAACCTTCCTTCAGCTTCTTTGACACCTTCAAAGAGCCTGAACTAGCTCTGATACCACTGTTGGGGATTTTTCTGTTAAAATCCCAAAAACAACATAAACTGAACACAGAGACAATGCTCTGTTTTGCTCCAGGATCTTAGCACAGTGGAAGGCTAAAAATTTATTTCTGAGAACAGAGTATTACACACCCATAAAAAGATTTGTATTCATTAAAATAAAATTACTGATACAAAATTCATCCTCTTTCACTCAGAGGGATTCACCAAAAGGAAAACACAGTGCTACTCTATTCATTCCTTTCCCATTACATTCAGTATACTACGCTGCTGCGTATTACTAACATTCATTCACTTGCGCTGCTGCGCTTCTACCTTCACTCACTCTCAACCTCTCAACAGAGTACAACTACACACACGAAAGTTACATACAAAATCTGAATAATTTAATGAACAAAAATGGAGTCCCATGCTGTGAACTGCTCGAGGCTGTCCTTCTCGTCCTTGGCTGAGCTGAACTTTAACTGCGGTAGTTGAGAATTCAATGTGCAAGAGTTGGATCGCAACCTGCTTCGTTCTTGGCTATACTGTGAATTGAATGCTTCTGCCTGCTGCGCTGTACTGCTCCATGCTTGCTTTAACTGGCTTCGCGCCATTGAACAATCCTGCCCATCTTGCCATCAAAGATCAATGCATGCAAAAACTTTTCTATCGGGTCCGCCTTTCGGGTCACATTGCATATCGCAGTCGGTCGATCCTCTGTTTCTCCTTATACTAGAAAATATATGAGAAACACTGTAAAACACAAAAATTGGCTTTGGGCGGATTTCAACCATTATACTATTTGGCTTTGGAAACCCATCGGGTCCGGGTTTCATCGCTGTCGGCACTCATATATGTAAATGCCATGCACCATTGGTTTCCCCAATTGCGATATGCCGATCGCGATCTGGGCCGATGCCTCCAATCCTTTGCTTTTCCTTATATTTCGTTGTATAACGAAAATGCATAAAATACATTGAAAAATGACTTAAGCGCGGACTTGAAAATTTATCAAAAACCATTTATAATGCTATCGGGTCCGATCCATCGGGTCGGATGCATGCCTTATACAAAAGTCCCGCTCCTTTGGTTTCGCCGATAGCGAAATGCCGATGTGATATCCGCCGATGCAATATATTATAACATATGCCTGAAAAACATTAAAACACGGGAAAAAGGGCCGCTGCGGAACTGAAATAATATGAAACAAAATGTTAAACACCCGTCGGGTCCGGCTCATCGGATCGCGACTATATATATGTGAAAAGGCTCTGCCACATTGTGAACGCCGATAGCGATACGCCGATGCGATATCGGCGATCGCTCATCGCAACATATAAATGCCTCTTTGTAAGTCCTCCACTGCGACATATCGGCGATCGCTCGTCGGCGATGTTTCCATGCTGCTGCACGGCTCAACTGTTGCGCAGTTGAAATTACATTTTCAACACTCTCGATTAATCATCTTCATCACTTCGTTTTTCACATAACCACGCATCACCAACTCACGAAAAAAATTTGAAACTCATCATTTGAAACTCCTTCCAACTTGTTTCTCATCTTTACTATACCAACATATATAATACCCCATCCCTCTGCCAAATGTATTATGCTATTCAACCTTGACATGCTCATCGTCTTCTTCGCCATCTCCATTAGCTGCCATCAGCTGCCAAGATACACGCCTCACCTCGCTACCCCTTGCCTTTCTTTATTTAGAGACGCACCAATTTTAGACTTAGCAAACCCAAAATCACTCAGCCAACAAACAATTGTGAAAAGATTATGGATGCCTTCAATGAATATTTCATACCTATTTATACTTGATTGAGTACGACACATATGGGAAATATACTTGATTGACTACTACACATATGATATGACTCTCTGGGTTTTTGACTCACGAGCTTGTATTAAATGAATTAATAATTATTCAAAAGTGTATTAATAATTCATGGTATTGTAACATAATTTATTTACAAATTTATAATAAATAACAAATTTGAGTCATATTGTTATAAAATATTTTCACTATAAAATAAGTTATGTTTTTTAAGCATGTGGTATTGATAAGTGGTAGTATTGGCCCATGGTATTCTAATAAAGTCTATTTACAAGTTAATAATATCCATGAAAAAGTGGGGGTGAATATCCATGGTTAAAAATCTTGTCACATTGTTATAAAATATTTTTATTATGAAAAGAGATATGTTTTTTAGGCATGTGGTATTGATAAACCATGGTATTGTAACAAAACCTATTTACAAGTTAATAATATTCACAATAAAGTGAGGGCCAATATCCATGGTTAAAAATCTTATCATATTGATATAAAATATTTTGATTGTGAAATATATTAGGGTTGTTGGGCTTGTGGTATTGATAAGTCATGGTATTGGCCCATGGTATTGTAACAAACCCTATTCACAAGTTAATAACAAAATCAAAATATAACAAATTTTATTTTATTTTGTTATTACTTTTAACTTTTTAATATTAATTGAGGCAACAGTGAAATATTTACACTCATCCCCTGGTACTTTTAACTTTTTGTTTATTAATTTTAACTTTTTATTAATAAATGAGCAACATTTAAATGTTTACACTCATCCCGATATCACTCTTAACTTTTTTTATTTTTTATTTTTTTAATTGAGAGGATATTTAAAATTGTTTAACATCTATACATCTACCATATATTGGGGTATAGAAATGTAATTAAATTTATTAACTTATTTGTATTTTATAAATGATGATTTTTATTATTTTTATTGTTGAAAGTTTTTTAGTTACATAGTTGATCTTCAAAGTTAGAAAGTGAATTCTAAAAAGTAAATCCTTACCAACTCTATTGCCATATATATTCTCTTTGTGTCAATCAAGTTAAAGCTACATAAAAGAAGAAGATGATGGTATTAATGAAATATGATGCTAGAGGTAATCAACATATCCCATTAACATCATATCAATAACCACCACAAATATATATATATATATATATATATATATATATATATATATATATATATATATATATATATATATATAACATTAAGGTTCACATATGACCAATATACATTAATAAAACTCTATAGTGCAAAGTGAAATAACAACAATACAAGTGATAACAAATGCATTCCAAGGGAATCCAAAAAGGGTAGCCCTAAAAATGAAGCTGATCAACCTGAAAAACAAAGAGGGATTTCAGAAAGGAAAACCAACAATCTAGTTGAAAACAATTTGGTAAAAGTATGCATTTAGAATCCCTTATATTGTGGTGGAGTTCGAAGTGCATAAGTAATATAAGAAATGATAAAATCAAACAAAGGATTTCTTATTCAAACCACAGAAGTTAAGGCCCATAGATAACATTCAAGGCCATGCCTCTAACATCAAAGGTCACTTTTATGGAAATTGAGTAGGCTAGCAAGATACTTGGACACTCGTAGGTCTCTACTTTCTTCAAAGTCAATGGAGAATGATTAGTAGAACCTCAACAACCTTCTATTATCAATCTCAATCTCCTAACCACCAAATCAACTATGGAAATCTTCACTTCCATCAATACTTGCATAAAAAACAATGAGAAACTCGGAAAACACCATAGATGAATCACAAATAAATGTTGATGAGTAGAGCAATGTTGTTGCTCCTTTCCTTCATAGCATTAATAATTTGACAAAACTTACACCTCACTCACATAACAAAATCTATAGTCTTCAGAAATAACTATCTTCTTCTTCAACTCCCATATGAAAATAGCAAAATGTTGTACAACCAAACACAAAAGGGATGCAAACACCAAAAACATGGTTCCCACCCCAATAACATCAACATGATTTAGGATAGTAGATATTGCAATGCTCCCACGCTTTAGGATAGAAGGTATTGATGAGGCTCAGTATTGCAGCAAGGATGCTGCAACTCCTAGGGCTGCCAACTTTACTTTATCAACCCAGGGTTTTGTACAAACTTGGAGGTCACAATGCTATACGCACAATAGATGCAATAGTCTACTCTCGTCACTTTTCAACTGGCACGATGGACCACTAGGGTTTTCAAACCAACCTTCTATTGACTAGAAGGGGTCTGACTACAAACAGTGAATGTAAAGCTAATCTTTAATGCAAGAAAGTAAATGCTTTCCTATTTAGGAAAGGAAAGCGCTAAATGGAAAGTGCTATGAAATGTCATGAAATAATCTAGCTAAGAAATGACACACATTATTTGCAGAAAATAACTAATCTAACCTTGCAATCTACCATCTGGTTATTTGGACAAAGGGGACACGGGAAGTTATCGTATCACTCTATGGCTGATGTATGCATGCACTGGCAATCTCATGTTGAAATGGAAGAAAAAAGAGTCTTTTAATTTTTGTTTTAGAAATGTAAATCCTAAGTTAAACAATTTGATCTTTGTAGGGGAGAAATGCATGGAACTTAAGTGGAGGACCTACCCTATGATCAGACTATCATTTATGCTCTAAACAAGTTTAAATAGGATGCTATAGGAGATCCTGTAGCTGCTACAGGAACTACTACAAGAAATGCTACAAGATGTCCTAATTTTCTACAGTAAGTTAGCTGAAGGCCATGGGAAGGTAGGGAAGGTGAAATGAAGTGTAGGGAGGGTGCACATTACCTAAGGCTCAACCCCACACTTTAGGTGGTTAGATTTTCCCAAGGTGGCTGTCCATGGTGGCTACAAAACAGAAATTTGGATTAGGGGTATGCCCTGGCAGAGGGTGGAAAATACTTGGCGGAGGCTGGTGGGATGAGTTCCTCCCTGCAGATCAACAATTCCTGCAACAAAACATGTTCTTCTCTTCATTTATGCATAACTTGATATAAATAGGGAAAATATGAGCTAAATTTGAGAAAATTGATCTATTGATGGCTAATGACTAGATCTACGAAATGAAATGCCTTATTAAACTACAACAAACTCAAGAAACAAAATGACAACTCCAAGTGCTTCCAAAAATCATAAACATTGATCTATTCAACGATGAACCCTAAGTTATGCAATGATCAAAAGATAAATATGTTTTTGGGGCTGTGAGAGTGGGGCCCTCAAACCATGATCCCATGAGGGAGATGAGGAAGATGCCACTATAACAAGCCTTTCTGAAGTATTCTTTCTCACAACTATATCATTGTTCTACTTCTTCAAGTCATGGAAATAAGACTAAACAATCATTCAAATAGTTGTTAAACTAAATAAAGCATAAATAACTTCAACAACTAACTATGATTTTAATTTAAGAATACATGTAAAAAAAGAGGAACCTCTGCTACTAGGGTTGGGCCCTAACCCAAGAGCTTCAACCCTCTGAGTAAACTCAGTGCTAGATCAAGGTAAACCTTCTCATTATCATCAAAATGTCAAATAGAACATAAGATTAACAGTCACAATGTTTCACCTCTAAATTGCCTCTTGGTTGCAACAAAAAATGAATCATAATGAGGCTCTTGACCTTTTTATTTATAAAACTGAAGCTAACAACAACTTCCTAAAAATTAGTGAGACTTGACTCTGAAACTCGAGAATTACTTGTCTTCACTGTCATTGGCTTGAATGCCAATGAACTCAGTTGGCTTGGTAGCTTGTAACTCCGAGTTGATGACATATGGTGGAGGATTCTTCAAATGATTTGAGGAGTTAAGGAAGGAGACAAATCTCCTAAAATCCCTCTTGCTTGTCCACTTTGATTTCCTCCACTTAAATTAGCCCAAAACTGCTCTAATTCCTGCAATCAACGCATATTAGGCCACATGACTTAACATCTCACCTTTACCCTTCTCACTAAGAAAAATATCATAAAATATGTAAGTAAATGTGAGAAAAGTTGATTTTAATAAGTTGTAGAGTGCCATTAAGACCCATATAGTTTACCTATTGATGAGCCTCATCAGGTATTTCAATGCTCCCAATTATAGAAGCCGCAATCAATAATTTTGTTGCATCCACCCATCTATTATTACAAATGTTGAAAATGACAAGAAAATATGAGTTGCACACTACTTCAGAATTTGCAAAAATGATGAACAGAGTGGATGGTGTTGTAAAACCTATCCTCCACCTTTTGTAGAACTAATAACTGAAGAATCTCCAGGTCCAAAAAATAACAATGGAAATGGTAGCATTACATACATAATGGTTGCAAAACAAATCCACCTTCCAACATTAATTTCATACTAGTGCAGTTCATATCTTGAATTGTGTCTTCCATTATACCAACAGGAAAATAATATTTGATCTAAAATAGGCACAAGCAATAGTACCTATTAGCATAAGCCACCAGTTCTTGTATAAAGCACAAGCGTGGTTGTCACATGAACCCAAACACAAATGAGGAAAACCAAAACAAATATTCACACAATAAACCTCCTTCATGGAATTGATCACCCTGCTTAATGCATCCATTACTAGAATAAATAATAGAGGAGACAATGCACATCCTTGTCTCAATCCTCCGTTTCTTTAAAGAAATTAGCGGGCTCCCCATTGATGAGAACCGCCATGGATGCCAATGTGATGCAAGCCATTATCCAATAGACATGTCTATGTTTGAAACCAGTTTCGTATAGAATCATGGTGAGGAACTCCCAATCAACATAATTGAAAGCCCGATTGAGATCGATTTTCATGAAACATGAATTTTTTTTCCTTGTTTTGACTACGTGAATGACTTGTTGAGCAATGGCCACTGCATCCTAGATTCTCCTGCTGGACAAGAAACCAAACTGATCTGGTGAAATATGTGGGGAGATGATCTTTTTGACACAATTAGTGATAAGATTTTTCATCATTTTATATACATAATTACATAATTGAATTGGCCTATAATCATTGAGAGACAAAGCATTGGGTTTCTTAGGAATAAGAGTAAGGAAGGTTGAATTGATTGCACCTAGGATTTTGCCAAAATTTTTGACTGCTTCCATCATCTTTACCAAATCTAGGCACATAATATCAAATAAATGGAGGAAGAATTCGCGAGGTCAGCCATCGGGCCTAGGAATTTTTTCCTTGGCTGTCTCTTTAAGGTTTGGAGCAATTTCACGTTAGAAATATGAATGTCCATCATAGTAGTGTTTTCGTTTCTTATCCATGATGGAAAAATGCCAACAAGGTCCATCTTTTCAGTCATGTAGTTCTCCTCCCTTTCCTGAAATTGGTTTTTGAAGTGATGGAATGCTACCTCCTTGATCTCCTTGAACGATGAATGAGAATGCCCTGTTTCATATTCAATTTCCCATATTGAGTGTGTTTGTTTCCTTTTGGATGCAACCATGAGGAAAAATTTAGTATTTTGATCTCCTCCTTTGATCCATGCAAGTCTACTTTTCTGACGCCATTCTTCTTCCTGTAGTTTGAGAATCTTATCCTTTCTGATGATCAATTCTAAAATTGCTCGATGTTGATGCTCAAAGAAGTAGCCCAGCACTATCAGATCCATCACGAGGGAGATTTCTTTATCTATTGATAGAAGATCCTTTCTGAGTTCCCACTTTATATTTTGGATCTATTTCTTGAACAACGATTTCAACCCTCTGAGCTTTACTAATACCACCTGTGATGGATCTCCTATGTCATGGATGAGAGGGCCAGACCATGAATGCAAAACTAAATCCTAGAAATCAGGCTCTTTATCTCACATCTGGTTGAATTTGAATGGAATTTGAATGTTCTCTAGGTCGACCAACCATTCCAAAATGATGGCATCGTGGTCATAAATGTCTAAGAAGAATGTCCATGATTTAAGATGTTTCAGTCTAAGGGATAGTTGGGAGTCCACCAAAAATTTTTCAATTTGTTTTGATATGCCTTCCACGCCCAACCTACCATTTATCCATGTTGGACATACTAGATTAGGAGAAATGTAAAGGAAAGACTTGAAATTTAAGAGGTTTGTAAAAAAGGCCGCCATAAGATCTGGATTTTCCTTGTACCCCCAACATTCTTCCACATCCAATGTTAGGCTTAGGTCTCATGCAACAATTAGGGAATGAAAGTCCAATATGCCTGAAGAGTTAATAAACTTCCAAAATGACTTACGATTATTATATGGGACATACGTATTTAAGAGTCGAAGCCTACAACTCCATCCATGAGCATGACTTGTCAATACTATGCTTGCATTTAGTTTATGGGTGAGGAAGGAGAAAAAAGTAGGATCCCATATGGCTACTAATCCACTCGAATTGCTAGATGATTTGGTGGCAGAACTGAGGCACGCTAGGTAAATTCAAAGTAGAATATCCAAGGATTTTTTCTTAGACATCATTGTTTGTTGAAGAAGAACAACAGGTGGGAGTTTGTACATAATGTGGTACTTAAGGAAGCTTTTTGTATGGGTAGATCCCAACAATCTCAGATTTAGAGACATGAGTCTCATTGGGAACAAGATGAAACATGATACGTTTCTCTATGGTCTTGAAAGTTCAAATCTTCTGTGGATTCACTTGACTCATTTGAAGGTACCAAACCAAAGGAAGGGAATATGGCCTCCTCAAGTGTTTCTGAGAACCGATAATTCACTCCTATTTCGATGTCCCCAATGAGAGTTAATTTTCTGAATTTAGGCCCTTTATTCCTCCTGTGATTATGACTCAGAGAGGCACAACCCCTATAGTTCTTAGGGTGCGTGCAATGTATGAGGTTTTTCTTGATTGACATACGTTTAATACAGAAACCTGGGAAATCCTCGAAAGCCTGAATATCCACATTATCCGAGATAGGAGAGAGGGTCAGATTAACAATACTTCTATTGTAAATTGGTGACAAAAGGGAAGTCCTGATTGATTTATCCACTGAAAGAGATAGCTCTTTTCCTTTTATTTTTGAGGGGGTCCGGAATGGAGGGTCCTCCATTGTCTCGTTAACAAATTTTATCCAGACGTCCATTGAGTACATCAGGCCCTTCCTAACAGTTTGATTAACGTGTTCATTTTGTGTACTTTCCTTTATGATACCTATCTTTCCAGCTGATTGTCTGGCCATAAGTGTCCCCTTATCTCTCCTGTCTAGCTGCCTATTATAGAAGGTGTTCTCCTTCGTCTTCTCATTCCTTCCCCGAGAGAAATTAGGATAGATTTCTAGAAGATGACCGATATTATGAAATTCAAGGCATCTAAATGGCATTCTCCAATAGTCAACCCATTTCTTAATAGAGAAAGTGGCCTAGTAGATGTCAATCGCCACTGGAAAGCCCCGTGATAGATCCACTTCTACTAGAAACTAGGAAATTTTCTTATCAAATAGCCCCATACATCCTTCATCAATAAAATATAATTTTCCTATTTTACTCGCTATTTCGTTTATGGCTCCCTTCGTCCACAACTCAATGGGGAGCCTGGGAAGTTTTTCCCATATAATTATTCTCTTTAGAGTCTCAATCACTAGGTCGAATTCAACTATCGAGTGCTATAAAACCAAAAGCCCCGACCTGTAACCCAAGGTAAGCCAACAATCTTTGATGCATCCTCCTCACTTAAAAAGTGGAAGCCAAACCACCCATTGACCATTGCATTGACCTTCGGCCAATATTCAAGAAGGGATGCCCAACTCTTTTGTGTCCATTCCTTCATATGAACTCCATTCATTTTGATGAACTCCCGTCTTTCAAAAAGCATATGATTTCTGAGTCTAACCACATTTTCCCAATATAAATCGAAACTTAGGATTAATTTTTGGATCTCTTTTGTGGATTTGATTGGTTTTTTGCAATTATCTTTGTTGAATTTCCTATTTGGAAGACTTTATGGAATTGTCCTTTCGAGTCCATTCTCCTCTGTAGATATAAATGGTACCTTTGAGTCCCTTAATGATCCATATTTATGATTTTTCTGGATCGCTGCATGGAACACTTCCTTCATTCCAACACTTCTTGGAGCTGTTCGAATCCCTTTTTTAACAGATTTAGATCTCTTTTGCCAATTTCTGGAAGCGTTATTGATTTCTACGATCATTGTGACTTCGATGAAATTGTCGACATCAATATCGAGGTCAATTATAGGAGATTTTCCTTCCATTTGAATGTTGGTTACAAATCCATGAAGTTATCAAATTTGAAGGGTTGGTGTTATTTTCGTTTGAAAGGGCATATATTCTTTGAATCCTTCAAAGATGAAAAGCTAAAATAAATAAATAAATTGTACTTTTATTGACGAGTGTATATTAAATAAACCGTTCATATAAAAAATTGCCAAAATGAAATAATTTCTTTTTAAATCTTTAAAATTTTAAATTAAGACTATCCCTATTCAAGTAAATATATTAAGATATTCAATTGGATGTATACAAATTCAATTTAGGTGAAACATTTTGTGCCAATATAAATATCATTGTAGTCATTTTATTATTTATATTTGTACAAATAAAATACACAGTTAATGTTTTGCTAAAAATGGTGAACAAATAATGTTTATGAGCATAATCATATTTATAATCAGATCACAAATTTATTAATCGTTTTGAAAATCTATAACTTGATTTTAGAAAAGAAAATTCCTCCTTGTTATCCACGAGTACCATCCAATATTATTTTAAAAATGACAAAAAAAAACCACAAAAAAGAATTATATTAATAAATTCAAAAATACTAACATCTCATCAATTGGTTTTTTTTTTTAATTAATTAATTATTATTTTAATAGAGTTCAGGCTTCTGTGATCCATATCAATTTAGAGAGAATTTTTCGGCAAAAATCACAAGGAATATCATTTGTCGACGTGTTTCGAACCAACCAGTGTGGTTCATTGTCAGGACGATGAACCACACTGGTTGGTTCGAAACGCGTCGACAAATGATATTCCTTGTGATTTTTGCCGAAAAATTCTCTCTAATTATTATTTTTTGGTTATATGAACATCTTTTGGTGTAACCAAGAAATTAGTGTATGATGATGGAATTCATTTCCAAAATGAGATTTGGCCAAGGAGCATTCAGAACATGCCTAAAACTATCTCTTGGGTTCCAAATGTCCTTGTTTCCCTTTGGTTTCCAATATTTGGTCTCCATTGAAGGTACACAATTCTTGGAACCATAAAAGAGAATAGGTTTCATGACTATGTTTAGGAGGTCCATCTGACAATGAAATTAATGTCCATTCAAATACTTTCTTGTGTCCCCTTTACTGAATTGAGTACCTATCTACAATGTTTTGGATTATGACAAACCTTTCATGAAATACATGACCTATTCAAAATAATTTTCATCATATACATCTATGTTGAGAATGTTATATTTTACTTGCATATAATGGTATTAAACACCATATTGCTACTATATTCTCGGGGGATATGAACCAAATTCTTGATTCCGCGCTAAGTGATTGATCAATGAAGGGCAGAGGTTGCTTCATGTACACTTTTGAATTCTTTGTGGGATATTTTCTCAAGGGCCTAGGGTAGGTGGATCATATGTGATTGACACTTGTGGTGTTCTGATACCTTTAATTTGAAATACATCCATTAGATCCAACACCTGTAGGGACCGATCAGTGGCGGCCAATCCCTCTGTCATAGTAACTTCTTCGCTGTCAATATTCTGATTTCCTACCACCACCAAATATGCTCGTAGAATCCATTTGACAATGTATAATCCCTCCATCACTATGACTTTTTTGCTATCTAAATTCAAATATTCCTACCACCACCAACTGAATTAATTGTTGTGAGAGCCAAAGATGCGACAACATAATCGGTTAGGGTTTGAAAATCCAATGGCTTAGGGTTCCAAGGAACTCTTAGACCAGAGGAGAATGGGACCGCCTATATAAATTTTAGTTTTTTTCTTACCATGAATCAATGAAATGAAATTTTAACGTCCATGCGACTAGATATAGTCTATGAGACCACTAGCTTCCCTTCTTTTTGCCTTTTGCAATTCAATCCTCTTATTATTCAAATTAATGATGAGATGAACTAACCTTCTAATAGTCTCCTCACTGAAAAAGACAATGCCAAGGAACTGATGTTAACATACTCCTGTTGTTATGAAACCAACTCAAAAAAAGATAGAAAAGATAGATAAACACCTTCAAAATAAACCTCTTCAAGGGGAGACCTCATTTACATTACACAAATGAACAATTCTTGGATGATACAAATGACAAGGCCTCCTTTCTATATATAAGAGTCGAAGGGGTCATAATATAATCAGAGTCGACATAACAATAATAATGTAAGGGCACAACAATAACAATAGTGGGCTTGTTACACAGTAATTTGTCACTGTCTTCACTCCAATCTTCCTACTGTGTCATGTGTCCAAGTCATACATGCTCATGTTAGACAAATGCTCTCTGATGTTGCCAAATGACCCACTTTTCCAAAGGTTTCTGCATCATCGCGTCTGTTTTCCAAATAAACGCGTTGATGGGCGCTCCAAAATAGTCCAGAAGCGCTGCCATCGCGGAAGTACACGTGATTCCCGCGATGGTCGAATTTCATGCGCCATCACAACTATTGTTTGTAGTTTCCCAGGATGACATGACTATATCCATTATGCAATAGCGATGTCAGTGCGACAGACCAGTTATGTGCCCGTGATGATCCAGTTTGGGCGAGTTTGTTCCAACAGTCGGCCTTCCAGATGACTCCATACCTGGTTGTTGGCCTTGTTTATGTCACCCTCCTTTCTCTGGCATGGCGGTTCCGTAATTTGTGCTACCTTCCTTGGAGATAAGCTCATCCTCTCACCATTCATGGAGACTCCTTCTCCTATTTAAACTCTCACCACTGCTATGGGTTGCTAGTTTTGGAATTCTTAGTCTTTGGAGTGTTGCTGATAGTATTGTGAGCTTGTTAGATAGCTGGTGTGAGTGTGACAAGTGTGGATTTGTTGAGAGCTTGAGGAAGGTTGTGAAGTGCCTTTGATCTTGTGTAAAACTTGTGAGTGAGAGAGACTTGTGTATTGGGAGATCCATCTTCAAGAGTGAATGCTTGAGGAACATGCTGGCTGGACCCTCCTGAGAAGGCTTGTGACGTCAAGACCTTGGTTGTAAGCTTACTCTATTTCATATTTAATGCAATCAATGATGTTTTCCTATGTCTTGTATGCAATGTACTAGATAGCTCATGACTTCTTGACTTTATGAGTAAATAGTTCTTTGTTGTATCTGGTTACATGCTTTGTTGTATTTCCTTTGCTTTGTTTCAGGTTGATTACTCATTAGGAGAAGGAAGCAGAAGCTGGAGCAGCGCAACGGAACTCCATTGACCACCGGTTGAGGTATGCCTCCAACTTGAACTATTTAAGGAGAATTGTTGTTGACTTGTCCTTGTTTGTGACTAGACCCACTCTAGGGCTAGAGGGGTTTCCTCTGTCTGCAGGGGGAACACTTTCCTGCATCACAAATTGGCGACTCCGCTGGGGAGCAGGCCTTTGTTCTTTTCTTGTTTACTCTTGCCTTGAGTTTTTGTTTTGGTCTCCCTTGAGATTTTGGGGATTAGTTACCTGTTTTCTAAGTTTCCTGGCCTGACCTGGGAAATGTCCTTATTTGCTTAAAGATTGATTGCTTTTGATTTGGGAGTTTTTGGCTTGTCTGTGGCTATTTTTGAACATCATCGTGTTTTTTAATTTAACAGTCATGTTGTCATCGTGTCACCCTTTCTGTAATATCCTGTCCATCGCGTTATTACACCTAACAGTCGTGACGGTTTTGTAAATTGGACCATCGCGGAAAAGGTGTGTGCTTCCGCGCTGACGTCGCTTTGTTGCTGCGTATTGTTCTTTATCAGCACTTTATTGCCAGTATATTGCCCGCGCTGATTGCTGTAGAATTGAATTTTTTCAATTCTGCCTCCTGAATCCGTCAGTCTTGCTAGCCCCTTGCTGTTCTCACTTGTTTGATGACTTGTTTTTCACTGTTTAAAGGTTGAGGCACTCTATTGTGAGCTTTGTTAAATGAATCTTGTTTTTCTTGCTTCGTGACCTAGTTTCTTTGTTTCAAGTCCTTTGGATCAGTTTTGCTTGGTTGCTGGTTTACAAGGTTTCATTTGCTGCTTGTTGTTGGTTTGATTAAGCCTTCCCCTTTGCTTACTTTTGGTTGATTGTTTAGTGATTGTTATTGGACCAATCATGGCATTGTTTCGATTTCTCTTCACTACCCGGACATAGATTACAATTGTTTGGATAAACTGTTTTTCCACATTTGTTTGTTGCTTATTGGTTTCTTTAGATTAAAGGCATCAAAATAAAAAAGATTGCATTTCATTTGGCATGCGAAAGTGAAAGTAAATTTGCATTTCAAGTTGCATATTGAAAAGCGAATGATTAGATCTCTCATTAGTAGTATCCGTGCACTTTAACAATTGATGTCTACTTGCATTGAGTGACTGTTTTGTTGCCTTGGTTTTCTTGGTTTGGGAATGACCTCTCTACCCTCCCATAGGTAGGTGTTCATTGAAGAAAAAGGATATCTCATTCATTCTAGCTGCATCCTAGGTTTTGTTATATACATACGGTAAGGCCTGAAAACTGAAACATAATCCAAGATCAACTTTAAAATGAACTGAATAAATCTAACAATGCATTGGAACATAACGCACACATTTAGAGGTCTAGGCTAGAGACGTGCTCCGGCGTTGTTAAACCTAGTCACTTTTGTTCCCACTTAAGGTTGGGTGATTCCTCCTTTTGTGACTCAATAGTGGTCTAGTACGGAATTGTGCTCCCACGTACCATCGAGTATATGGGGAGACCCTAATAGGTTATCATCCTTTATCCATAGGAAGCCGTGTCTGCCTCCTTAAAAGCCGTAGTGCACCGAACACAACATTCGGGAAGATTGACTGCCGTATGGAAAGTCCTTGGTTTTCATATGACTGCCAAGGTTTATATGCAGTTTTACGGATTTGTCTGGTAAACCTTTTTGCCTAGTTCTCCATAGCAGTCACTTTCGTTCCTTTTCGGACTCCCTAAAAGAAAAGGTCCATTTGAGCACTTGCCACTTCAGGCTCATTAAACATTCGAAGGCGACTAGAGTCATCTTTTGTCCTTTTCTCGACTCTTTAAAGATGAAAAGGTCAAGTTTTGTTCATGTGTCTTAAAATTTATTCGGCCACAATTCACATTTGCCCGGTTAGATCTTGTTTGCGTTAGCTTGAGTAGGGTCCTTTCTCGTTAGTTTGACTAGGATCTTTTGAAGTTCTCATCCTGGCAGAATCACCGATCCTGTCTCCTGATCCAAGTGACCAAGGGTCTTCTGCTTCTGTTGCTCCCGATGTACTGGTTGTGAGTGATACTCTCCCTGTTATTCCGAGTATCCAACCGATTAACTCTCGCACTCCAGACGATGAGGCTAACAAAATTCACTGGAACCCCATTTGGGAACCTTCTGAAGAAGATATCCCTCCTACTCCTCCTGGTGTTTTGGTCCAAATGTCTTCTTCTGATATGGAAGACACATCCCCTGTAACAAGTGAAGAGTCCGTTGTGACAAGCGGTGAAATTCCCACCTCAACGGAAACTCCACCTTTTCGTATCACCCCTCTTGGTGTTACGTTGCCTTTATGCTATAAGGCGTTAAGGGATGTTATGTCTTCTAGGACTCCCTCTATGAGTTCTATGTGGTCACACACCATCACTCCGACCTCGGAGTCCTTTATTCCTCAAATTCACAATGTGCTTGTCACTTCCGTCCCGACTATTCCAACTGTTTGTGTGGCTTCTTCAACCCCCGTTGTTGGTGCCGTTACTGCATCCTCAGTTGTGACCGCTGCTGTTGGACCTTCTTCAGGGACAGCTTATAGTGGCCCATCAGCATCCGTACCTGGAGTTGTTGACCCTACACTAGGTGCCCCACCTTCTTCTGGTTCTATCCCAGCAGGGGGGCATACGATGAATATTTGCATGCTCTTCAGAACGCGGACCCTCAAAATCCGTTTCATTATTATGATTCTAGAGGAGCTCATATCTATTACCGCGGACCTCTGCCACCTCAGCCTGCGGTTGAAGTCACGGTCCCGTTATCCGTTGCTTGGACCCCCACTGGTTATGGCGGTGGCCAAGTATCACCTGCACATCTTCAAGGACCACCTAATCAAGGCCAACCGTCTTACATGCAAACCTCTCAAGGGCAGCAGTATTACAGGCAGTCTTATCCAGGGCAACCTGGAGGCCCACAAGGACAACCCTTTCAGGGACAACCTTCGGCCTCTGGTGGTCCGTCTTTTACCTATTTTGTGCAACCTTCTGGTAATCCGGGACAACCTTACATGCAACAAGGTCAACCTGGTGTCCAACAAGGTTATCCTTCTGGGCAAGTTGGTCAACCTTATGTTCAGCAAGGCCAACCCACTGTCCAGTATGGTCAAGCATCTGGGTAGGTCGGTCGGCCTCAAATCCAATCAGGTCAACCAACTGTCCAGTCCGCTCAGCCATCCGGTCTATCAGGACAACCCTCAGTTGTGAAAGGACAACCCAACACCCAGCAAGCTCAACCTTCTGGGCAGATGGGCCAATTTCAATCCCAACTAGGTCAACTTTCTGGCCAGATGGCTCAGCCTTAGTTATCTCAAGGACATCCTTCTGGGCCTGCTCAAATGGGCACTCAAATGATTGTTGCTTCTCAAGCTCAACCCGGTTTTCAGCCCCAGGCTGGGCCCTAGACCCAATCCAGTCTTCAAATGCAAGTTGGATCTCAAACCCAACCAGCGTATCAAACGCAACCTGCCTCTTAGGCTCAGTTTGGAGCCTAGTCGCCTTATGGTTTCCAGCAATCCCAAGGGCAAACTCAACTTGCCCCGTATCAAAATTATCAACAACTGCAGGTGAGTCCTTATCAGAATTACCAACAACCTTATGTTGCTCCTGCAGGTCAAGTTGGTAATCAATGGAATGTTGAGGGGCAAATCCAGGGACAACCATCTTATAACCCCTACGGACAAAACCCTCCGGGGCCAAATCCGCCTGGACAAAATCAATGGGGGCAACTGCCAATTGGCTGGAACTCTGGTACCCCTTCCTACCCGCAGCCCCAGATGTCCTTTAATCCTCAATTACCCTTTTTAGTGACGTTGGAGTTACCGGATGTGTCCAAACTAACCAATGATCCCATTCTTCATAATCCATATTGGCCACCGGTTCCAACTAAGATTCCCGGTGATTGTCCCAAATTCGATGGTAAAGCTGGAGAAGATCCCCAAGCTCACGTCATGACTTATCATCTATGGTGTTCATTGAATTCGTGGCTTGATGATTCAATCCGGCTCCGCCTTTTTCAAAGGACTCTCACTGGCTCTGCTGCTAAATGGTATATTGAGTTATCTCGTGGATCTTTTCAAGATTTTAACTCGTTGGCTATGGCATTTTTAACTCATTTTCAGTTGTTGATTCGATATGAAACAGGCACACACCTCCTGACATCCTTAAAACAAACAACGGCTACGCATATCTCTGATCATATCCATGAATGGAGACGGCGTCGTCGTTTGATTAAGTTTTGGATTCCCGATCAGCTTCTTACCGACTGGTTCACGACTTCATTCGTCGGTCCGATAGCATGGGACATTGCTATGGGGGCATGTGTAACTGAAGAGAAAGCTATTGCGCGCGCTCAGTACCTTGACTTGGTTTACTCCCAGTCTGGTACGTTATATGATTATTTGCCTGATGCCCCGAGACCAGGAACTTCCAAAGCCCCGCCAACACCATCTGTTGACGGTATCATTGGTTTCGTTAATCCGCCCTCAAAGAAAACTTCCGCGAACCCTGGGAAGCAAAAGTCGAATGCTCCGAATGAAAATACTTCTCAGGCTGTATCTAATTCTGGTAATACTTCCGAGGTTAACGCCGTTCAGTCCACCACGACAGACAAAGCCTCGAAAGGAAAGAAGAAGGGAAAAGGAAAGAATAAAGCGGATCAACCTAAGCAGGATTCCCCTAAACCTCCACCCGAGGAAGGCGCCAAACGCAAACCCAAGTACCCTTGTCTTATCTGTGACGAGGATCACTATACCAAAGACTGCCCAAGGCGGTCTGAAGTTAGTCGTTTGTTGAAAGGTGCTCTCGGGACTCCTGCTGTGCTCAAAGAACCTTTTCCCTCACAACAAACGCAAATGGTGGCTGATCCATCTCAACCCTCTTCTTCCTTTAGTTCTCAAGTATTTATGGCTGGGACGATTCCTGTCCACATCAGTACTCGGGAAAAAGAGTATCCGTCGCCTGCCGGGAAAGAGCCCGAGGTCCCCTCTTTCGCTCCCCCGTCCAGTTCTGGTCCGCTCCATATCGAAAGACCTAGCACTGAGATGCCCGTCCGACCCCCTTCGAAAGGCGTACTCCGGAAATCTTCTTACAACCCTAATGCTCGTGCTGCCCATCACTATAGCATCGTTGAGGACTTAGCCCAGGCTCCATCAGCTATGTCCGCCTTAGAAGTGCTCTAGAGCTGCCCCTTTCAGAGGAAGTCCTTGCTGTTGGCCATCGGTGGCGTAGACTCGGCTGACTCGGATCTGATTACTTTTGACCTTGAAAGCCATATACCTAGACTGCCTCACCAAATTTCCTTCCTCATACAGGTCATCATCAATTCCAGAACGATTCATCGTACAGTCATTGATGAAGGCGCTTCAACTTGCATCATGTCTGTTGCTTGTTGGAAGGCTATTGGTTCTCCGACTCTGAGCTAGTCTCCTACAACCTTGGAAGCCTTTGATGGGAGAGAATCTCGCCCTTATGGTATACTCCAATGTTTGCCCATTTCTTTGGAAGGGAAGATGGTCGAAGTGGAAGTTGAAGTTGTTGATGCTAATCTTACCTAAAACCTCCTTCTCGGACGTAGCTGGACATATGCCATGCGAGTCGTGGCTTCATCTCTATTTCGTGTCATTCGTTTCCCTCATCAAGGGAAGATTGTCACCGTAGACCAGCTATCCTTCTTTGCCTCCTCTTCCGAAGGCAACGTGCCTTTTGTGGAGCATACCTCCAAACCATATGAGAGTGTGGGAGCTAGACTTTTTAAAGATCCTGCTCTAATGGGTGTTTTTTTCACTCCCACCTCCTAACGTTGCTCCTATCAATATGATTTCCGTTCGCTCTGATCCGTGGGTTCTTCCCCCCGCTGATCAGGTGGAATCTTGGGGCGATGAGATGTTGTTGAGTCTTGCCGAGCTCAACTACGTCGAAATTGTTTCTGCATCGGCTCCCCCTTCTGAACATGCTCTTTCGAGCAGGGCTCCCGACTCGTACGCTCATTCCCCTTGGCTTGGAGATGACGCGTCTTCGAATCCTTTAAAGGAGACATTTCCTTCTGACGAAGCCATTACCGAGACCATGTCTCTCGAGGAACCTCCTTTGTTTGATCATCACCATCGATCCTCGTTTCTCCCTTCCCACCCGGAAATGCTTACCTGTCTCGAGCGGTTTGCTCCTTGTCTCCCATCTCAACCCCTTCAGACACCCATTCAAATTTATCAAGTGTCTTCTGAAGGAAATATGGGAAACATTACCCAGACCTAGCCCATCGACATCTTTGCAAAACCAGGGATTGTCGAGCATATTCATGTCGGAGTCACTTGCACTACGGAGGAAATTCAGCTCTATACTGATCTTTTTCGCGAATTTCATGACGTCTTTGCTTGGTCCTACGAAGAAATACCCGGCACTGATCCTAGAATAGTGGTGCATGAGATACCTACGTATCCGGGTGCTAAGCCTGTTCGCCAATGTCTACACCTCGTGCACCCCCGAAAGGCTGCGACCATTAAAGCGGAGGTTGACAAGCTTCTTAAGGCTGGTTTTATTTACCCTATCCCACTCATAGATTGGGTCTCCAATATCGTCCCTGTGAATAAAAAACAAGGTACCATTCGAGTCTGTGTTGATTACTATGATATTAACCAGGCCTGTCCCAAAGATAACTTCCCCACACCCTTCATTGATCAGCTCATTGATGAGTATGTTGGGAGCGAAATGTATTCATTTATGGATAGTTTTTCTGGGTATAACCAGATCAATATTGTGCTCGCCGATCAGCACAAGATTGCCTTTATCTGTCCGTGGGGCACTTTCGCCTACAAAAAGCTCCCTTTCGGTTTGAAGAACGCTGGCGCTACCTTCCAACGTGCAATGTCCTATGCATTCCATGACATTCGTCACATTGTACAACCATACCTGGATGATCTACCAGCTCATTCAGCAAAACGCCAGGACCATCCCGCTCATCTTCGCGAAATCTTTCTCCGCTGTCGACACTACCACATCAGGCTTAATCCTCATAAGTGTGTCTTCTGCATTGAGTCAGGCAGACTGCTCGGGTTTATCGTCTCCCGAGAGGGCATCCGTTTGGATCCCCTTAAAGTCGAGGCTATTCTGAATCTTCCTCCCCCTGCTTCTTTGCAGCAATTGCAGAGCTTGCAGGGCAAAGCGAATTTTTTAAGACGATTCATTCCGAACTATGCCGAAGTGGCTAAAGGTTTCACGCGGTTACTAAAGCGAGATACCCCTTTTCATTGGGATGCCGTCGCTCAAGAGTCCTTCGAGCATCTCAAGGGTCTCCTTGTTTCTGCTCCATTGTTGCGTCCTCCGAATTATCATCGCGACTATACTCTGTATTTGGCCATTGCCGATACCACTATTGGCATGGTTCTCATTCAAGATGACGATGATGACACTGAGCATGTCATATATTATCTCAGTCGCAATATTCTAGATACGGAAACTCGATACGCTTACGTCGAGAAGTTGGCATTGGCCGCCGTTTGTGCTGTCCAACATTTCCGCCATTATATCTTGTTGTGTACTACGACCGTGGTTTCTGATTGCAACCCGATGACGTACATTCTGTCACGTCAGTTGCTGGGGGGCAAGTACTCGAAGTGGATCGTCATCCTCCAAGAGTTCGACTTGGAATTCACCACTGCCAAGTCTAAGAAATCCCTTGTCTTTGCTGAGTTACTTTGCTCTTTTCCATCTCCTACCGCGCCCTCTCGGTCAGAGGACCATATCCTGGACGAAACTCTGTTCCTAATTAGCACCCTCGATCCCTGGTACGGGGATATCATTGTATATCTGCAGACGTCCTCTTTTCGTCCCGATGTGTCTAAGGATGCTCGGCGACAGATTCGTCATCAGTCTCAGCCCTATCGTATCATTGGGGACACCCTGTACCGTCTCGGTGCTGACTTCGTTCTCCGCCGATGCCTAACTTTCGAGGAAGCTGAGCGAGTTTTGAATGACTGCCATTTTGGCGCCTGTGGTGGTCACATGTCCGGATATGCTACTGCTCAAAAGATCCTCCACGTCGGTTATTTCTGGCCCTCCATGTTTAAGGATTGCATTCTTTCCGTCCGCTTCTGTCACGAGTGCCAGATATACCAGCGGAAGATGCATGCCCCTCCCACTCCATTGCACCCTATTGTTACTGTCGGCCCTTTTGCAAAATGGGGCATTGATTATACGACCTGTAACCCTCGCTCGGCCGGGGGGCATGGGTATATTATCGTTGCTGTCGATTACTTCACAAAATGGGCCGAGGCAATGCCCACATTAACTGAAGACGGTCACACAACGGCACATTTTTGTTTAACCCTGTTATTTCATGGTTCGGAGTCCCTCAGGCCATTCTCACTGATCACAGGAAGCATTTCCGTAATCACATGATGACCGAGCTAACAACCCAACTAGGCTTATGGCATGATAGTTCGACTCCATACTATCCTCAGGCCAATGGCCAAGTTGAAGCCATCAACAAGGTTCTGGTTACAATGCTTCAATGTATCGTTGGCATGCACAAGTCTAACTGGCACTTGATGTTGTTCTTCGCCTTGTGGGCCTACCGAACCTCTATGAAGGATGCCATCGGTTTCACTGCATTTCAATTAGTTTACGGATTGGAGGCTACCCTTCCCATCAAGTGCGAGATCTCTTCGTTGAAGTTGGCCGTCGAATTACTTCCCAACACTACTCCGGTAGAGGAACGCCTTCTTTACCTAGAACGGCTGGACGAGACCCGTCGGCTAGCCTCTCTAGCTATCGAAGCACAGAAGAAGAGAGTGAAAACTCACTTCGATCATACTGTCCATCCTCGTTCTTTTGTTGAGGGAGATTTAGTCCTGCTCTACGATCAAGCGAATGATAAGCTGGGGGCAGGCAAACTCGAGCCCATGTGGCTGGGGCCTTATATTGTAAAGAGAGTTTTGCAAAAAGGGGCCTACGAGCTAATTGATTACGAAGGGAATCCTCTCGATAAGCCCCAGAATGGGCTGTACTTGAAAAAGTACTATGCGTGATTTCCATGCACTTTTCTTTATACATACGTGTGTTTTAGCAAGTGTGTTGTGTGTGTGTGTTTTCATGTTTTTGGCTTGGTGTGAAGGCGTGATTGCCGCTTATTGTGTCTTTTGCTTCTTGTGCAGATGTCTGGTGCACCTTACGTTGGTTTCACTGATGGTGCCTGCCACAGTACCCGCAACTTGTCCTCTGCGGCGTGGGTGATCTACGATCCTCATGGTGAGTTGATAGATCTTCAAGGTGTGTGTTTAGGTTGTACCACAAACAATGTCGCTGAATATAGTGCTGTGATTGAGTTACTGGCTGAGGCGATTAATCTCGGTATTCGTGCATTGGTTGTGAACCTGGACTCTCAACTTGTCGTCCACCAGCTCAATGGGCGATATTCCGTCAGAGACCATCGCATTTTAAGGTTGTATTTACGTGTTAAATTGTTAGAGAGGAATTTTGATTTCATTACATATCAGCATATTCCATGACGATTAAACACGTTAACTGATGCATTGGCTAATCATGTATTAGACAGACATTTGCGTAACATATAATCAAAACATCATACAAGAAAGCATATAAAGCACAATAATAGACCATAGAAATATGTATATATATATATATCGTGTGGCGCACCGAGGCACTCAAAAATAAGTGTACATGTCCAAATAGAGTCTGTGTTCTCCGTACATCTGAGACACATGTCTCTCAAAAATCACCAGCAGGAAATAAAAACCTAGGTGTCTACTGCGGTGGGTTGTGCTCCCTATAGTGCACCGCCGCTCGTGCCACCCACCTCAACAGGCGGTGCATCCTGGGTTCCACTCCTACTGTGTGGATCTGGGACGCTCTGGGGACCTCCTCGATCCCCATGTAATCTGGAATCCCTGCTAGTAGGCCCTCAAGGTTCTGGATCACTGTCTCCATCGTATCATCTTCCGGAGGAGCCAGGGCTAGTGCTGCAACGCCCTGCGCGTCCCTCCGCGCCTCTGGAGCTAGTCCAAGGGGTCTCACTGGTCCTACATCTGCATACCATAGCGTTCGTCATTAGGACATGTACATGAAAAAATAAAAAAACATCATAAAAAAAAAATAAAAAAAAATGAGATCAAGTGTCTTACCACCGTCATCCCACTGCTCTCCAGTGGGCAGCTGCATGTCAGGATCTCTGCGGAAGTCCATGCCGGCATATGGCCAATCCTCCACGAAGATCGTCTGTCGCTCCAGCCACTCTCGGAAAAATGTCCCCCACGCCACTGGTCGTCCGCCACCTCCTCGTGGCATGATGTGAGCCCATCGCATGGCCCTCGTCTCACGTGGCCTGGGTAAGTCCAAATCCATGTCTTGCAACTGCAGTGCCGACACCTGCTCCAGCATGAGCGGGACTAAGATGGATCCATAACCAAACTGCTTCGCCTCTCCTCGACGACAGTTGGTGAGTTGCCTCTTCATGTTTGCCGTCACCGTCTCTGCCCAGTTAAACATGGTGGGATTGAGACACTCGAGAGCCAGCCGGAGCTGAGTCTTCGAAGCCTCATGTTGGGCTAGGGAGCCCGCTGCCCGTGTCACCATGAAAAGCATAGCACAAAGCACTACATCGTCCACTGTTGGGATTGCCACCTTCCCACTCCTTGTCTTATGTGCCCGTGGGCACACTTGAGCTATCAGCATATCTAAGGAATCACCCCCGGGTCGCTGCCCCTCCAGAATGGGCCTCTCACCTCGACGAGACAGCCCGGTCAAAAAATATATGTCTATATAGTCAAACTCGATATCCCGGCCTCAGATGATAAATTTCCCATCTGTGGGATTCCAGGCCCTGATCAGTAGCTCCAGCAAGTCAGGTTGTGACCGCAGGTGTGGAGTTAGGAAGAATTTGAGCAATCCGCATGCCCGTAGTGCGTTTCGGCACCCCGCATCGGCGAAAGCTTCTATATCGTTGTTATCATGCGTGCGTTCTTGCCAGACGAATGCCATTATACCCTGCAGGACGAGGAAAATTGAATTAGTACTTCGTTTGAAATTTTTAACGCGGAATTTGCATAAAATCATGAGTTTACAGTGTCATCGCGTCTGTTTTACAAACAGACGCGATGGCGCGGGGCCGCTAGTTAAATTTTCCCGTGATCATCGCGGAAGTACATCACTTTTCCGTGATGATCGGGGTGCGCCCAGTGTAAAAATTATCGGCCATCGCGGACCCGATAGGGTAAACCCGCGATGACCGAGTAGCGGAACGCAGTTTGAAAATCCACCTAAACTAACACTTGGAACGTTCAAAATGCATGAAAAAAGCATCAAAATGAAGCGCAGGGCAATGTGTGTCTACCTGGAACTGGTTTCGGGACGAATGATGCACAGACGGGGCCGAATTTCGCTCGCCAACTTCAGTGCTCCAAGTTGCTCCACGGTAAACTGAACAGTGCTATGGTAAAAATGAATGTGTTAATCCCTTTTTATAGTGATTTTTGCAAATTAAAAAGTTACATTTTATAAATGTGGGTTTTTTCTCGTAGTTTTACCATATGCAGAATCAAAATATGCTTTTAACTATATTTTTATGAATATTGTTCATTTTATCTTGAACGGGTTTACGTGTGACATGTTTTTGTGCAGGGCTTCAGGTGGTGGAATTATGACAGTTTAATATACACTTGATCCCAGAAAGTCATCTTTAAGCTCTTTTCCGACTTGAAGATCGAAAAGATGGCCGAGTTTCCCTTTTGACTCGTTAAAAGAAATGAGAGGCTGTCGCCTTTAAAGCTCTTTTTTCAACCATTTAAACACAAAAAAAGATCGCCGGGCTTTTGTCGTTTTAGGCTCGTTATTGGTTGCGAAACGACGTGCTTCTGACTACTTTTTTACTTTTTCGGGTCAAAGTTACTACTTACGAAAAGTACTCCTCGATCGTAATGGTCGGGTGGTTCTTTCGAGTATCGTTTTATACTTTTTCGGGCTCGAGAGACACAACTCTACGAAAAAGGACCCCCCTGGAGTTTTCTTTTCCGTGTCTTTTTCAAACTCTCTAAACATGAAAAAGACTCCGAGTTTTGCCTATGTCGGACTCGTTAAACCCTGACGACATTGGACTTGTCACCATGACGAGACTCGAGCTTCTCCTTCCTAGGGCTCGTTAAACTATTACTAGGTTGGACTTAATAACAGGTTTATCATTGATTGTCTATGGTAGCTAGTCACTCTTGAACATCGACACTTTTTCTTCTTGTCGGGTTGGGACATCCATACATCGTCATTTGGCCTTCCGTGGGTTTGGGTTATCATTCTAGCCTCATTCCATTTGATTCATGCCGTTTCCATCGAGCCTCTGATCCCTTGGTGCCTGAATGCTGCCACCCCCCTCCAGAGTCGTGTCGCCGATATGTTCAAGAGTATAATCCTTCTGCAGTTTACACCCTCGCCTTTTCCTCTGATTCTCTGTTTCGCCATCTGCCACTTGTTCCTTATCTCGTGTCGTTGATGGGGGAAACATTATGGCCCTCCTGCGATGGGTCATCTCCTGTCGACATCAGCTCTTTATCCAGGAGATTGACCTAGAGATCCCTTTTGGTACCTTAGAGCTTGCATGCCTCAATGGCAAGTTCTTCGCACCTGACGGTTGACTTTCATCATTGGTCGTCGATTAGGTGATTTCATGAGTGTTCGACTTCAGCTCCTTGTTCACACTTCGTGGATTGTGCTGGACAGTACCTTGAGAGCCATTGGCATTATTGGTGGTTTCTCTCACGCTTGTTAACGGTTTTCATCATTGACCGGTAATCAAGCGATTTCCTATCATGCTCGACCTCAGCACATCTATTCGCATGTTAGGATTTGTACTATGATCGGATGGGTTCAAGACCCCGAACTCAGATTACATATGTTCGGGCTGCGTGGATTGGTTTTATGATTACATGACTCATTCATGGATGGCTGCGACCATGCATTTATCATCATCATGGTCTCATTAGTTGGATGGTTGCGTCCATACCACAGACCTATTTCGTATGTCTTTTGGATGGCTGCGCCCATGCCTAGACTACATGTAATTCATTATCAGAGATATCAGTTGTCCTTGCGTGCAGGTTCTTCCGGATAGTGTTCTAGCTCAGTCAGTTCTGTAAAGCATTTCACCCCTCCCTCTCTCTCGGGCTTCATACTTTAGGGGGCATCTGTTACACAGTAATTTGTCACTGTCTTCACTCCATTCTTCCTACTGTGTCATGTTTCCAAGTCATACATGCTCATGTTAGACAAATGCTCTCTGATGTTGCCAAATGACCCACTTTTCCAAAGGTTTCTGCATCATCGCGTCTGTTTCCCAAATAAACACACTGATGGGCACTCCAAAATAGTCCAGAAGCGCTGCCATCGAGTAAGTACACGTGATTCCCATGATGGTCGAATTTCATGCGTCAGCGCAGCTATTGTTTGTAGTTTCCCGCGATGACATGACTATATCCATTATGTAATAGCGATGTCAGCGCGGCAGACCAGTTATGTGCTCGCGATGATGCAGTTTGGGCGAGTTTGTTCCAACAGTCAGCCTTCCAGATGACTCTAGACCTGGTTGTTGGTCTTGTTTATGTCTCCCTCCTTTCTCTGGCATGGCTATTCCATCATTTGTGCTACCTTCCTTGGAGATAAGCTCATCCTCCCACCATTCATGGAGACTCCTTCTCCTATTTAAACTCTCACCACTGCTATGGGCTGCTAGTTTTGGAATTCTTAGTCTTTGGAGTGTTGCTGATAGTATTGTGAGTTTGTTAGATAGTTGTTGTGAGTGTGACAAGTGTGGATTTGTTGAGAGCTTGAGGAAGTTTGTGAAGTTCCTTTGATCTTGTGTAAAACTTGTGAGTGAGAGAGACTTGTGTATTGGGAGATCCATCTTCAAGAGTGAATGCTTGAGGAACATGCTGGCTGGACCCTCCTGAGAAGGCTTGTGACATCAAGACCTTGGTTGTAAGCTTACTCTATTTCATATTTAATGCAATCAATAATGTTTTCCTATGTCTTGTATGCAATGTACTAGATAGCTCATGACTTCTTGACTTTATGAGTAAATAGTTCTTTGTTGTATCCGGTTACGTGCTTTGTTGTATTTCCTTTTCTTTGTTTTAGGTTGATTACTCATTAGGAGAATGAAGGGGAAACTGGAGTAGCGCAATGGAACTCCATCGACCACCGGTTGAGGTAGGCCTCCAACCTGAACTATTTAAGGAGAATTGTTGTTGACTTGTCCTTGTTTGTGACTAGACCCACTCTAGGGCTAGAGGGGTTGCCTCTGTCCGCAGAGGGAACACTTTCCTGCGACACAGGCTTCTATGGGGCACAATAATAACAATATGGGGATTATATGGGCACAACAATAGAATAAGGGGGTTGCACTAATAACAATAAAGGGTTACACTAGTAGTATAGGGACCTAACATGCCCCTCTCCTTCAAAAAGTGTTGTCCTCAATGCTTGAGTAGTTCTGGATGCTTCTGTATAAAAGTATCATACTTCCACGTGGAATCTTCAGCGGGTAAGTTCTTCCACTTGGTGAGATACTATGAAATTGATCGATTTCATAGCTGTCAATTTCTCAGTGATTGCTTCAGGTTCCAATATGATTTTTCCTTCCTTGTCAAGTTTTGGCAATATTGTTTGAACTGGATCTTCTGCAATTTTTGAATGAGTTCTCACCCTGCTTCGTCATTCTTCCATTCACCCCTTGAAGGATGGGTTATGGTGCATGTGTCCGGATTATAAAGAGCCCAACAAAATCACTATTAAAGATAAATTTTCCATTCTTGTCATTGATGAATTATTTGATGAATTTTATGGATTAATTTACTTCACCAAGTTGGATCTTCGTTTAGGATTTCATCATATAAGAATGAAGACTAGAAACATTCCAAAAACAACATTATTGAAGAAAGATGCATTTTCATGGACTCTAGGAGCAACGAAGGCCTTTTAATATCTTAAAGAGGTAATGTGCCAAGCACCAGTTTTCACTATGTTAGACTTCACAAAAACCTTTATTGTGGAATATGATGCATTAGGAGATGGAATTGATGATGTTTTAACGCAAGAAGAAAGACCCATTGCTTTCGAAATTCGTCCAATCAAAGGAAAGCATTTACACAAAGCTATTTATGAGAAGGAAATGTTGGCAAGACTACATGCACTTAAGAAATGGCAACCTTACAGAATGAGAAGATCCTAGTTCAAACAATATTGCGAGAACTTGACAAGGAAGGAAAAATCGTATTGGAACCTGGAGTAGCCACAGAAAAATGAATCTAACAGCTACGAAATCGATCAATTTCAGAGTATCTCATCAAGTGGAAGAACTTACTGGCTGAACATAAGTCATTAATACTAACTTTCTATATGAATTGAATTTCCTTTTTTTTTTTTTTGCAAATTTAGTTTATTATTTTCTAACTAGATACAATTTTAACTACAAGTTAAAAGAAACGATTAATACTAAACACCATAATTTGTTACAAATACGTAGTTTTCAATTACAATCTCACAGGGAGATATCCCATAGTTTGTTACAAAGAACGTAGTTTTCAACTACAATCTCATAGGGAGATATCCCAAAAAAAAAAAAAAAAAAAAACAAAACAAAAAGCCAACTAAGACTAAAGAGCGTAGTTTTGATCAGGCTACATATACGTATATATTGGGATATTGTTGGTTTGGTCGCAAGAAATCCCTTGATATCAAATCTTTAATGCATTTTTCCAGTGATTTAATGCTGGGTTTGAACGTCCCTTCAAGTTGCTGGATACATTCACTCAATAATAGTTGATGATGCAAAGCCTTTCTACTTTTCATGATACGAATTATGGCAGATTCAATCGCTGGTTTTCTATCTTTTTCCACTGTCCCTGTGACTTTTTTCTTCTCATTCCCAGGCTGGGAAGTGGAACCTTAATCCTGGCCATTTTATGTGTAAAAGCAGAATTGAATTCAAAAGTATCATGTGGAGCTATTGTTTTGATAGGTGGCTGCTTCAAAAGAATTTTGTAATTTCTGCAAGCAAGTGAATGCAACAATCTCTCAACATCTTCATCTGGCAAATTCAACAGAAATTTAATGTCTTCGTAAGTCAATTTTTGGGAGTCATTGAGCAACAATAGCGTAGCTGCTTGGTAGGTTGTTACTGTCATGTCTATTTGCTTGTGGTCAAAGTGGGAGATGAATACACACGTGCCCAGTGAATGTATCCATGTAAGCTTACGATTTTTATGTTGGATAGAAAGAAGTAAGCATCTCAGATGGTAGGTTGGCCACATTTCGGTATTCAACAGTGCAGGGGAGAAATCTATTGTAAGATGATTCTGTTGTTTCGTAATATCATGAAAGGTAGCTTGCATTTCCTGGTTAAGAGCAAAATCATTAACCATGGCCTCCATCTTGAATGTAAGCTGTGAACCACACTGAACCTTGAGATTTGACAACCAACTCCGTTCATGATTTTCAATTACCTTTTTATTATTGAACAACAATCTGCGAGAAAGTTTTTCTCTGCAAAATTCAGAAAATACATCTTTATCACCCACATAGCTAACAAGCTTCACCATTTTTCCAACTCACTATCAATATGATCATCGTCATCCCTTTTCAGTACAGTATTACAAACTGTAGACAACAACTCTGCAACGCTGATTCCTGCAATTTCTTTATTGCATATTACTGTGAATGCCTGTACTAGAGCCTTGCCAAAAAGATTATTGTCTTCAAATGCATTCCTCACAAAATCCATATGTGTCATGCAATTCCATAACCTGGTGCACAAATGAAGCAGAATGTTCTTGTAGTATGCCCTGATCTGTATATTTAGCTGACTTTATAGCATCTTCTAAGAATCTAATTACTGCGCTTCCTTGGCTAGTTATATGTTGTGAAAGAGTATTGGCTATTGGTTCCAAGCCCTTTGTCATTGCACAAAACAGACTGTACATCCTTGAAAGATCATTTTTCTTTCCAGCCATTAGCAAGGCATGGCAGCCTCAGCCATCCATTTCCAAAAGTTGGGTTTCATAAAAAGGGGAAAGGAGTTCATTTCTTACTTTCTCTAATAACTTGTTCTCCGTAGTAGAGTGCAAATAATTTGCAACTCTATCCTTCTCTTGTTTCAAACATTCTTCAGCCTTTACCAAATATTGAGGACAAGAAGACTCTGAAATCCATAAAGCAGCGTTTCGAGAATAATAAGTAGCAGTGTCCTCCAAAACGTGAGCTTCAAAATCCTTCTTATAAAAATCCATGCTACCCATGCCTATTTCCACAAAAAGGTCCACAATGTTTCTCAGCAAAGCCCGATCAATTTGCTCTCCATCAATCATATTCATCACTGCGTTCTTCACATAACCACGCATCACCAACTCACGAAAACAATTGAATCTCACATTGCAGAGGGAAGAAAGTTTTTTTTTTTTTTTTTTCTCACGAGCGTTTGGTCCACGATAGATAACATATTTGAGACATATCGGATCATGTCCTTGTAATGTTTCCACCATTTCAAAACCGCCCTCAACATAAACTCATCGTACTCTTCGCTTAAAGCTGGTAAAACTTTCCCACTGATGTGTTCTTCAAGACACTGACGGTATTTCTCATAGATTTAGTGCGAGTAATTATGAACACCCTTTTGGGTAATGCACATCTTGTAAACAGTTGAATGAATATTCATGTAATCGTTCATACTATACTCATCATTTGAAACTCCTTCCAACTTGTTTCTCAACTTTACTATACCAGCATATATAATACCCCATCCCTCTGCCAAATGTATTATACTATTCAGCCTTGACATGCCCATCCTATTTATTGCATTGTAGATTTCAATGTTGAGTTAGCTCAAAGTCAACACTTTTTCAGAGTAATCTGGAGTCAACAAAAATATGGGTGCCATGATGGTTGGCCATTGCAGATTTCTGGAAACCTAATTTGAATATTGCTAGCTGCAAATTTAGCATATTTTGAAATTTAATCTACATAACAAATTTAACATATTTTGAAATTTAATCTACATAACAACAATATTAGTGAAATCAAGCTCTTCATCCATATCTATTAAATTTCCAAAATATTTACAAATCTGCAATCAAATTATACTCAATTTCTTTATGGCCCATTAGGTCCAAACTACATCACTCCATTAATCATGATTTATTGATTTCAATTTTTATTGTCTACCACTGTTGTTTTCTTTCACCACAATTGCTGATTTCCGAGGCTGGAATGGTTGACTATCGTTTTCAGGGGCTGTATCAGTTGGGGGCTCGCAGAGTCGGTGTGACTTCGCTTCCTCCATTAGTGTCACGCCCCTACACCTGCGGTAGTCTTCCAACCGCTTGTAGCAAGTGCGACACCACCAAACGCTTTCTTTTCACCAATACTAACATTCGTGGACTACGCCTACTTTCACATTAACATTACTTAGCTTGTGTTTTGCAACCAAGTAAACATGCAATTATCCTTTATATTTAATGAAGCACATACTCATTCATTATCCATAGCAATTATAACAAGAACATCAACAATTGCAACAAGTATAAAGGGGAGGGGCAACTCCCCGTAATGTGAGTCTGCCCGACAATATATTAAGAATATCAGTTTACAACATACAAGTGTGTCTTGCCAAACCAAGTCTCACACTTAGCCAAATAATACAAAGAGAGGCAACCTTGCCTTTTACAACAGTCTTGTGCACCTCTTGCACAAAGGATGGTGCTCACCCGAGCCACCTAAAATCCTATGCCAAGTCTTACACCAAAACCGCACCTTAGAATCCACCCCGGGCACACTTGCCCAACCTTCGACTTAATTCCAAGACTTCAACCCAAGTGTACAATCCTCTAAGAGTAGAGCGCATGAGATATGCGCATCTCTCTTCCTTAACTGCGCACTTCTCTTGTCCCTTGCGAAGATATGAGAGTGAATGCGTTGATGTTAATGAGCTCTCATGCTCCACTTATATATATGCTTCTCTGCGTGGGTTATGTGTGGGTGGCAGCCCCTTGGCCGACCCCCAAAACCATCATAACGCACCCATAAAGCTTCCTTTCCAAGTCGGCTTGCCCTCACGCAAGTCTCCTCTCAAATCGTTATATAAAGCTCCAACACTTAGTCGCATTCCAAAAGTGTCGTTCTGCTTTCGTCGCATTAAACTCGTGTGATCGTCGCATATGTCGTTCAGCCTTCGCCCGTGCGCTCGCCCGCGCGCGCGCGCGCACACCCGCGCGCCCTCGTGCACGACTTCACCGGCGCCCGTCGCACCCGCAACCGGAGGTCCTTACATCCTCCTCCACCTGAAATCGTTGTCGTCCTCGACAACATACCATCCTGGTAGCCATCCACCAAGATCATCATCATCCATGATGTTGACCCCTCCACACAAAGCAAACATCCTTGCAACATATGTAGAGCCTCATCTCCATCATGCCTCGACTTAGTGACCAACTGCCACCAAGCTCACCATACCAAGGTATGCACCTCAATAGTATGCTCTCCATCAGATGTCATCTCGATCCATGATTACTGACCTCCTGTCTTCATCATGTGTCCTCATGTGAACTGCTGCCATGATACTCCAACACAATGCTAACACGTCTCTGTCGACTGCATGCCCTCATGTCTGAACTAGTCGGATGGCCAGTCCAACTGCCACGCTCAAACCATGAGAGTGAACATCCTCATGCCACCATCAGTCGTTTCTCAAAAGATCCTGTCACATCCTTGACTCATCAAGAATCTATCTCTATTATCCATGCTCAGGTCCATGGAACTCCATCCATCTCATCTGCAACATGTCGTCCATGATGTTTGGTGTCAATGTGCTACATGAAATCAGCCACATCTATCCCAACACCATCTATCTATGTGCGTATCTCCTCCATATGAAGAGACCCTCTCCATCAACTCTTGATGTGCCACATTCAGGTCCATGAAGCAACCTCCATCATATCTGCAATGTGCCATCCCTCAAGTCATCCATAGAAACAAGTATGCACTTGTCTCACCTATCCATGTGCTGCCCATGATCATAGATCAATTAGCTCCCATGTGTCAAAGTAGTTGAGTCTCGGCTCAACCCATGCCCAAGTCAAGGCATCATCATCATCATTGTAACTCCATCACTCCAAAGTGTCTCATATCGATCCTCCACATCAAGTCACTCTTCCAAGCCATGCCCATACATGTACTTTGAAAGTATGCATCCCATACTGCATCAAAGTCTGTGACCTCAGCTCCTCAATGCATCAAATCCTCTAAGTCCACCATATATGAAGCCCCTATAAGTCACAACAATCTCATGTCATCATGAGCTCCACAATTAGCTCACAAATCCAACCAAGTCCATGGCCTTGTTGTACAAGAGTGCACAACCTCTCCATCAACTCATAAGTAATAAATCTCCATGTCACACTAGCAAATCCATCTGCACAACATCCTTGCCTTGGCACTCCTCATAGGATGTCCATAAGTGACACCTCTATAAGTGCTCCCACATAATGTCCCTGCATAAGACTGCCATGCTCCATGTCTCCAACCTGATGTCCATGACTAAGTTGCCCATGTAGTCCAACCAAGTAGACCTACCACAACAATCGGTCATCCTCATCCAAGTCTTCAATCTTCGGTCTAGTGAACTCGGTCACCAACCATATCAGCATCATCACGAGTCCCTTCCATCATGTCTCCTCCACTGAAGGTTCCACCAAGACTATCTCTTGGTCTCGGCCATGAGAAGTCCACCCAAGCATCACAAGTGTGTGCCCTCCTCAACTGTCCACGAGTCATGCCGGGCACTTAGCCATGTGGCTAAAGCATGACCCATTCCTCCACAACGATCATCATGTTCCGCCCTTGTCAAGGGCCTCTATACCTTCTACCATAAGGTCACAAACAACCCCAACAAGTCCTGCAACAATCGACAGTTCTGGGACAGTTTCCATCCCACCAATGAGTTGCTGGCCAGCGCGCTCATTCTTCAAGGAATCTCTCTCATTTCTTAAATCAGTCCTGGCCTCCAAGCCGAGATTAGATGAATTTTAATTTCGATATCGCTGCTCTGGGTGTACGAGAACTTCAATTTACAAATTTCCTGTCATAAGGCAAACAGTTTGCGGCTTTTTTGGCCATTAAAACTCCACGTTTTACTATAATGCTTTTAGAATGAAATGTGATTATTGCCTTGGAGCTTTTATGGTGTTGCATATTGTAAAATGGAATGGATTTTATGTATTTTGAGAACAAGCTTATTTATTGTGTTATTATGTGTTTATAATGGATTTTACATGATATCCAATTTGTAATATTGGATTTTAAGTGAGAAAAGGATGTTAGGATACGTTATTTGTACTATTTTTTTGAGAAGAAAAAATCAACCATCTTTTATTAATAAAAGAAAAGATGGTTACATATGTTTGTACTTATCACAAGAGATCTTATTTGTACTTTTGAAATAGGATAGGTTACTTGTGACTCGTTAAAGACATGTCTCATTTAATATTTAATATTTTTTTCTTTTGGCATTAAATGTTGTGTAGTTGAAAGAGGATATATTATTTGTAATTTTACCAGAAAAATTTCATTTAATATTTATTATTTTTTTAATAAATTAAATTTTATTTAGTTGAAATATTATAAATAATAATTAAATTAATTAAGATATATTATTTTTACAATTAAAAAAGGAATTAAATGAAATACACATGTTTTTATTAACAGAGAAGTGTTGAATATTTGCATTTTAGTGTTAAAAGTTAAATTTGGAATTTATGATATTAAATTTTAAAATTTAATTAAGAGATATTATTACTAAATTTAAAAATAATTAAAATAATTTTGAAAATTTTATTTTCGATGTATTTAAAAAATAATATATTATTTTAAAATATATTGAAAAAAAATATTATTATTATTAGAGATCAATAAAATATAAATGGTTTACATATATGTGTATACAAACAACTATGTGCAATGATTATATCAACACAATGGGTTGTCAACCTTGACTTGTATTTACACAATACATATAGAAATTATTCTTGTAATAGTTCAAAAAATTAATGATCACAACTCATAAATTTATTTATAAAAACTCATATTGCTAGTTGCTTGTTAATGGACTTGCCCTTCGTACTAAAACATGTTTCTTGTGTTCCTCAAAAAAACGTAGAGCTTTTTTGTTGACCTGCACCCCTCTTTGATCATCGATTTGCTTCCTTGTTTAATTCCTTGTATCCATGGTGGAAGGTCATATTCCTAAAATTGATGCCCAGTGTGACACCTTATGGAAGGTCATATTCTTAAAAGACGATGCCAAGTGTGATACCCCAAATTTGTTTCTTTTTTACGACTTTTGTGACTTTTACATTGGACATGTGACCAAAAAAGTGGTACAAGGAATATGTTATGAAAATGTAAATATTATTTTGATTAATAAAAAGAAAATTTGTTTTGTGTATTATTGTTTTTGAAAATATATAATGTGTTAAATGAAACTCTTAATTGTCAAGAAAACAATTGGAATTAGTGATGCCCAAGAAAGGGGCAAGAATGAAAAAAACAAAAAGCCTCCATTTGGCCACAATTTGGACTGTTGGCGAAATAAACCACCAAGAGAATACATCACTGGAGATAGGTATCATGCGTGGAAGCTGATTTAGAAAGGATTGCAGAAGATAAAGACAATCATATTTAAAAGAAAGTAACAATGGGAGAGAAAGATTGGACCTAAACTCAGAATTTAGTAGAATGCTGCTAAGGTTAAGGAGGTGTGAAATGAGAAAGAACCACTGAATTGTTCTCCTGGTAGGGAGGAGTTGGAGCTTGGGGGTGGGGGACTACTGAGAAACATAATTCACAATTGGGAGGAACTTGGAAGCCTTTAATCTATTTCTAAGACAACTTTAGATAAGGATATGAATGTCTATCTAATCTTGTGTTAATTATGTTACCTGTCACTGTTCAAGGTTAATAAAGAGTGGGATAAGATGTTATTATGATTTTAAGTGTTTATTTATAGGAAAGTGAATGGATAATGTTACTAATTTTATGTGAGTGTGATCAGGTGCTCATGTCCTAAGTGTCGGAAAATGCTCAAAATTTAAAGTACTTAGAACTGGTTCAAAGTTGAAGGACTGGAAAGTGCTCGTCTTTCCGATTCCGGCGCCGCAAACGGTTCGAAAAACAGTCGCCGTATGAGGAAGTTATGGCAAAAAGAAGAATTTGTCCATAACATTAGAAATTTTAATTTTTCAAAAAAATTAAAAAAGGAATATTCCGCCTGGCACGAAATCCGAGGCAACCACCAAACATTAAATGTAATCGCAGTTAAGTTGGCGGAATTTTGGCAGGAGCGCCAAATTTGGCGGACCCGCCATAATTGGCGGAGCTATCTGGAGTTAACTAAAGTTACTTGGAGTTTTTCTAGGGAAAAACTAGAGAAACTTTAAATGGCCATAACTTTGGCTAGGAAAGTCGGTTTTGGACGAATTTTTTTTTGATTTTGGATTTTTTCGACCTTTTGAAGCCATTGGTGCAGGTATTACAGCCATCTGAGGTCATTTGCAGGTGTTTTTGTTTCGTGGAAGTTCTAGGAGCCACCAGGGCCAAATCAGTTTGGGAGCTGCGTTGAGAATTGTGCAGCCATTGAATGTGGAACGAAGGTCATTCTTGAAGTTTTTCAGCCTTATGAATCCATTTCTACAGCTCGTTTTTCCTTTTGAGGCATTCTTTTCACTGTTTAGCTTCAGGGAAGCTTTCAGGGCCACTAGGGCCATTTCAGTGCAGGAGCTGTTTGGGGGCTCTGTTCATCTGTTTTTGGTGATTCAAAAGCCTATGTCTGCTATTTTCGACCTTATGAGTCTAATGGAAGAGGTTGCAGAACCAATTGAGGTCATCTTCACCTCGAAATTCTCCATGCAAATTTAAAGGGCCACTAGGGCCAACTGGGGAAAGTACTGTATAAGGTACAAAATTCACTGTTTAGTGTTTTGGGAAAGAGCATGTTTGGCTAATTCCTATCTTCTGATTCTGTATTTACAGTCAGATCTGTCCTTTGAGACACCCTTATTCTTGTATTAGCCTTTGTAGCAATTTTAATACAAGAGGACAAGTCTAGTTGGAGAGGTTTGGTCCAGCAGATGTAGCCCGGAGGGGGGGTGAACTGCTTTATCACTTTGATGTCTTTATTTGCTGAAGATGATATGCTAAAAAAAACTGATATAAAGTATTAAACAAAAAATAACTATAACTTTCATACACACATAATCACCTGTTCAACTGCAAAAAGTTACTTGTCTTATTCCGCAAGACCTTAAACTTCAAGCATGTGTATGTCAAAGAATTCTAAGTGTTTACTTTGTTATTTCTTTAGGCAGAGCCTGTAGAGGGCCAGGTAGCCTCTGGAACTCATCCTCTTTTTAGAGTTGACATGTCCGGTGAATGCCCCTACAGTCTATCTCTGTATAAGAAATAAGAAGTTTATACATTTTTAGAGGTCATTTGGAGTGTCTAGCTCACAGTTGAAATTATTGGAAATGGATATCTTGCACCCTTAAACAAGTACATTCCATTTTCAGATCAGAGTGATATATATATATATGTGTGTGTGTGTGTGTACCCTTTTCTAGAGAAATTAGGGAAGAGAAAACCAAATAAAAAGCTAATCTTGGTATTCACTATATCAGTGTATATGAAAAGGATTGATCATAGTAGAAAAATACAACCCATATGCAGTAAACAATAAATTTAGATTTGAACAAAAAACTAAGTTCAATTGCACTATGCAGGACAAGAGAGATACTAAGAAACAATAAGGAAACCAATTAAATAGTTGTAATGTGTGTTGCTCAGGTTAGTATGTCTCATGCCAAGGACGAGGAAGGGAACCATGTCGATTGGCCAAAAGACATGCAGCCCATGGCAATGAAATTAGTAGTGCCTAAATAAACTTTAGGTGGTCTCTCATGATAGGAGTCCACTAGGCTCCTGGTCTAGTTGGTGTTGCAAAAAGGAAATTATCTAACAATGCTAAAGAAACCCTAACTGTGTTTACATTAACATGCACAGTAACTATAGGAGAATAAAATACAATTTGTTTTCTTGAAATAAAGAAATTAACTTTACATCTTCGACCATATGAGTACCGACCATATCTCAAAATTACAAGTAAGAAAATTGAAGTTAACAGACGGGTAAGCCCTCAATTAGAAATAACTATTACATAATTTTGTTCATGAAGACCAAGCTTTTTCCCCAAATGTTTTAAAGAAAAACCCTCCAGACAATGATATAACTAAAGTCTCTCAGTAAAAACCCTAATTAGAAGTAATTTTCATGCAAATTACAAACAAGTTGAAGCCTGATAATGGCATTGAAAACTTGTAAAGGGTAAAAGTAAATAGGCACATGTAGTGGTCATAATAGAAGGAAGTAAATTTGTAAGTATCTAACTCCGGAAAATGCCCAGAACAAAACCCAAGTGCAGTCGAGGACTAACCCGTGAGAGAAAAGGAATAAATTTCCTTAATCCACCTCTCAAAGTTCTTAGGAATTTTTCATAAGGATATGTAAAAGAATTATAATGACAACTAAAATCTCACCTTTGACGAGGAAAGGTGAAACCTTCGCTTCAACATCCTATTACAGTGGAAAGAATGCCTCTATATATATATATATATATATATATATATATATATATATAAAGTAAACCCTTCCAGAAAATAATAAAGTTTGGGTTTAGAAATTTAGACTTACTCTTGAGAAATTATTGTCGAGGAAGTCATGAGGAGGGCATAACATGGTTACAATCCTTGTGGAAGATGGTCATCGAGACTAGAAACTCTAAAGAAAGCTAGGGTTAACTTGCATATATGCCACTAAACAATGTAAGTTAGTTGTTATCATCTACAATAATATAGCCAAAGTTGCACAAAAATATACACACAACAAGAGGAATAAGTGGACAAAATGCAAAGGTCGATGAAAGACTTGGTGTGTAAACCCTCCCTCGATCACAAGAAATTCTCTTTTCCGTCAGCGTGTCAAGAAAGACAATTAGAGTTACGGTTGAAAAACCTTTGAATCCAAGGTAAAACCCTAGCCCCTCTTAATTTAATCTTGAGGTTGTTGAGATTGACTCTAAACCTGGGCAAATGCAAATGATACCATTGTAGTGGGAGGTGAAGGGTAGGTAGTTACCCTAACAATGTCAAGACAATCCATGTTATGAAACCAACTCACAAATAGATAGATCACCGACTTAAAAATTATCCTCTTCGAGGGGGAAACCTCCTTTGCATTACATAAATGAATAATTCTTGGATGATACAAGTGATAAGACCTCTTTGGTATATATAGGAGTCTAAGGGGTCACAATATTATTAGAACTTACATAACAATAATATTGTAAGGGCACAACAATAATAATAATGAGCTTTTATTGGGGAATAACAATAACAACATGGGGGAAGCATGGACACAACAATAACAATAAGGGGCTACAATAACAATAACAATAAGGGGAATACACCAGTATTATAGGGACATAACATGCCCCTCTCCTTCAAAAAAATGTTGTCCTTAACGCTTGAGTAGTTTTGGATGCTTTTCATCCTTCCATGTGGAATTTTCAACAGGTAAGTTCTTCCACTTAATGAGATACTTTGAAATTAATCGATTTAGTAGGTGTCGGGTTCTTTTTTCTGTCACTTATTTAGGCTCAAATATGATTTTTCATTTTTTTGTCAAGTTATGACAACATTGTTTGAATTTGGAGCTTGTCACCAATAACCTTCCTTAAGCATGAAACATTTAAAACTGGGTGTACTCCGGAAGATGCAGAGAACTCCAATTTGTATGCCATAGTACCAATCTTTTGCAACACCTTGTAAGAACCATAATACTTGGGGTGATAATTTATTATCCTTCTTAGCTTGCTTGAGGGACATTTGTTTATATGGTTATAGTCGTAAAAATATCCTATCGCCTACATCAAAACTTCTTTCAATGCGATGCTGATCCGCTTGTTGTTTCATTCGATTTTGCGCGAAAGTGAGGTTATCATTTAAGAGTAAGAGAACTTTTTGATGATGGTCGATGTGATATTCCATTGCTTGAACCTTAGAATTTTCTCTTAAAGATGATGTGATGGATGATGGATGATATTCATAAAATGCCATAAATGGGGTCATTTTTGCTGTAGTATGGAAGGAAGTGTTATACCACCATTCAGCTAGAGGTAACCACTTGACCCAATGTTTTTGTTTATTAGATACAAAGCAACAAAGATATCCTTTCAAACATTTGTTCACTATCTCAGTTTGTCCATCAGATTGAGGATGATAAGATGAACTATGAGCTAATTGAGTATTTAAAGACAAAAAAATAATTCAGTCCAAAAATATCCAGTGAAAATGGGATTTCTGTCACTTACAATAATCTTTGGGTTTCCATGTAGTTTTTGAATTGTTTCCATAAATGCAGTAGCAATTGTACTGACTTTAAAAAAGATGAGATAATGCACAAAAATGCCCATACTTGGTAAGTCTATCAACTACCACCATGATGACACTCTTTCCTTTAGATTTGGGTAAATACGTGATAAAATCCATTGAGACCTCCTCCCAATGTTGACTTGGAATAACTAAAGGTTGTAACAGACCTGGGGTCTTAATTGTCTCAACTTTATTTTGTTGGCAAACCAAACATTGTGCCACAAACTTCAGAATAACAGATTTAAGGCCATCCCAAAAAATTCCTTCTTGACCCCTTGGTAAGTTTTTAAAAATCCTAAGTGCCCTCCTAAGGGGGAGGTGTGCAATTCCAAAATAATCTTTTACTTGAGTTGAGAATTCTTACAAAGATATAAGTGATTTTTGTACCATAATGAATCATTTTTCCATCTAAATGTGTCAGATGTAATGGGATATTGCTGCAACTTTTGAATGAGTGTCCACAAATCTTCATCATTTTTCTATTCATCCCTTGCTTTAGTCATCCAATTAGGTTGGATAATAGAAATGGCACAAAACAATGCTTCCACATCCTCATCATTTTTTGAGAGTGCATCTACAACAACATTTTGCTTCCCCTTTTTGTAGATGATTTCAAAGTCATAACCAAACATCTTTGTGACCCATTTTTGCTGCTCTTTTGAAGATAATCTTTGTTCCAAAAAGTATTTAAGACTATCATGATCTTTTTTTACCTTGAAGTATCTTCCCATTAGGTAACATCTCCATTTCTTTAGTGCATGTAGTATTGCCAACATTTCTTTCTCATAAATAGGTTTGTGTAAGTACTTTATTTTGATTGGACAACTTTAAAAGACAATGGGTCTTCCTTCTTGCATTAAAACAACACCGATTCCATTTCTTGACACATCACATTCTACAATAATTTTTTTTGTGAAGTTTTGCGTAACTAACATTGGTGATTGACAGATTGCCTCTTTTGGCGTTCAAGAAAATGCATCTTTCTTCAGTAATGTTGTTAGAGGTGTTGCTATTCTCCCATAATTATTAACAAACTTGCGATAATATCCTATCAACTTGAGAAATCTTCGAAGATGCTTTATGATTGTGGGGATTTTCCATTCCTTAATCGTTTTAATTTTGTTAGGGTCTACCTTAACACCCTCATGAGATACAATATGACCAAAATATTCCACCTGATGTACTTCAAAGAAACATTTGGAGGTTTTTGCATATAATTGTTTCTCCTCCAATAGTTTGAGCACCCTGTCAACATATTGAACATGATCCTTCCAAGACTTGCTATATATTAGTATATCATCAAATTTCTCCATGTAATTAATCCAACAATTCATCGATGTCATGAATCATAATTTTATCTTTAATAGTGAACTTTTTTTTAGTTGTCTATAATCTAGACACATATCCCATGATCCATCCTTCTTCTGCACCAATACCACTCGAGCAGAGAAATAACTTTGAATAGCTTGAATCATACTAGCCTCGAACATTTGTGAAACCATACATTCAATTTCACTCTTTTGGGCATAGGGATATTTGTAAGGTTTGATGTTTTGAAGAACACTTTCTGGAATCAAATGAATAACATGATCATGATCACGAATATGTGAGAGGCCTTTGGGAGTGTTAAATACTTTGGAATGATCGTCCAAGACTTTTTGGAGATCTGGAGAAATAGATGATTTGGATGTTTGAACCTCCAGTGAGCATAAATGTGCAATTAGACCCCGTTTTTATTTTTTCAAAAGCTTTGTCATGCCATTAGAGCTGACTATCTTTCTTGGTTTCCTTGCGATACCCCTTTATTAAACTTCCTTTCCTCCCCAAAAAAATTTCAGGGAAAATTCTTGAAAATTAAAAACTATCGTCCCTAAAGATTGTAACCATTGTATTCCTAGTACAACATCAACACCACCCATTGGAATGGAAAGCATTGGACTATTCAATAAATATTCCCCCATCGTTAGCTTAATATTTGTAGGTTTTAACCCCGTTAAAAAATTACCTGCATACGAATTCTAACAACAGAAAAATAAACAATAGCGAGAGCATAACACATAAAACACATATACACATAGATTTTCCCTTGGATCCCAAAATCGGGTCTACTAGCTTGATTTTTCATTATGTTCATTTCAATGTTACAATACATATTTATACATGCCGAAGCATCCAATACCATGGACCGAAAACCATTGCGCCCAAAACCATGTGCGAAAACCATAGGTAGGTCCGCCCACCTAATATAGGGTCCAAATTTTTTTTCCCTTGGGGCGCTGCCCTGGACTCCGTAGAAGGGGGCTACCCGCCCCCCTCAAACCCCCTGGTTAGGGGGCACTGCCACCCCCCTGTGACGCCCCCACTGCGTAATCGATGCAACAAAGGGGGGGCTCCACCCCCCCAACACAACCCATCAACATTATGACACTTTCTGGAGCAATTTATAGTTCATCCATTTGCAACCATCACTTGACACTCTCGTGCTGGATATATGAAGCAATTCAATTCCTTAGCTATCTTACAATGAATAAAAATATCGGTACAACCTGAATCAATCAACACTATTTATTTTTTCTTATTGATATATCATTATATATTGAGAGTTTGAGGTGTGGTAACTCACGCCAATGCATTACAATGGTTGTGCTTGGTGTGGAGCCTGATTATCTTCTTTATTAAGAGGTATCACCGCATTAGACCCTAGTTCCTAATGGAGTCATATCGCCACTTGTTTAATCGCCATGAGGAGGGTCCAAGGGGGGAGGGGAGCCGGAGTGACGATGATTTCATGAGCGCCCCCTGGCGGGGGTTCAGGGGCAGGCAACACACCTGAAGCTAAAAATATATGAAAACTTGCCTTGTAAAATATTGTAATTTCGTAGTCAATCTGGGTCGTTCATTAGGAAAGTGACCTAACTGTAGAAGTTATGTTAATTTAGTGTTTTTTTTTTCCCTAGAAGACAACCCTCAGTTTATATGAGGGAATTGTATTGTGGTGGTGTAAGATTATTCTAAGCGAGAAAGAGAGAGGAGACTGAGTGAGAGCAAAGAGGAAATTACAACGGATCTGAGGTAGGTTGTATCTCTTCATTTTGCTGGATAATATAAAGGGGCAGAGACTCACAAAAAGCTATTAGTGTTATTATAATTACCTATTTGATACGCTACAAGGGGTTGAGACTTGTAAAAAGCTATCACTGGATGAAGGAGAGGAGAGCAAAATTAATTTAACTCCAGTTGTACTTAAACAATTGCAAGATTATGAAATGGATGTTTTTGGAATGAACGCCTCATCAACTCTAGTTTTCACAACCTCAACTAGTCTAGCATTCGGGTTTGGATTTCCAAATAACACCCAGGCTGCGGTTTCACCTCCAACCTTCTACCAACTTTCATCAAATCCAAATTTCAATATTGTGGTAACAAATACGCCTAGCTTTGGAGGCTTTATCTTTCCAGCTAGTAGACAAGATAATGATTCTTTAGGTACTTTGACATCAACAACAATGGATAATAGCATGGACAACACCTGCCATTTCCTTTTATGTACATTCAAATGTTGTACAGTATTAAGTGTTGGGAGCGTACTGATTCAGAAAACAATGGCTCTTTGTTATGCACACAGTGTGAGTAGTTTCTGTCATACAAAGGTTGTCAATATTAATAGGGTTTTGGTAAAAGTTGGTGATTAGTTATGATAACATAACTTAAATTGTCAGCGTTGAGGTTACTAGGTATTAATAGGTAAGTTATATTACACTGAATCAACCTTGAAATAACCAATTGAATAAAAAGGTCCATTATTTTCTCTTCAACCTTGATGCAAATCAATCACAAGTTTAGCCAATTGAAAGAACTGTTGAACATAAGAATTCACTAAAATATTCAATTATCAGTCCAGGTGACAATTCACACATTCTTATCTTAAGCATCTTGACAAGGCATTTTAACATTATCTGGTACTTACCACTACTTTCAATGCACTAAAGAGATCTACAGATACCCATATCGATTGCTTAAAATAATTCCTACAAACTGATCCTAGTGCCACACATGTGAACATGTATTTTCTAAATTTCTTGTTTATCTGGCATAACTATGAAAAAGTATCTCTGGTAGTTGGAGATCATGGATGGAATCTAATGCCTAATTTGAATGCAGCCCTTTTTCAAAGTGGAATATTTTATTGTGTCAATCAATAACTACAATAAGAGAACCACAATGTGGAGCAACATGATCAACACCCATGAGGATAACTAAGAAAACAGGAGAATGCAGTAAAACTGATAACAACTTGCAAAGTCTAAAAGTCAAACAACAAAGGTTTAAATGTGGCCAAAAAATAAGTCCATATCAAACACTTTTGATGATCCTTTAGCCAAATTTGTTGATACTCTTGTCATAAATACACAAGATTGACATTTTTATGACTTTGATTTTCATATAATAGAGAATTATTTCAAAAACAGAATTAGATTTAGGTTATATTATTGGTTTCCTCTCTGCATAGCTATCATGGTATTATTAATAAAGTCATCTCCTTACATAAATTTGAAGTGAAGATGAGTTCTTTGTGTTTAAATGTTTACTTTTCATAGTGAATATTAAAAAAATATTTAATTCGATACATCAACTCCTCATCTTCATTGTCATTTTCTATAAACCAATATTCATCTTCATTATCCTTTCCTTTAAACCAATCTTTACTCTAAAAGAATGCAAATACTACCTTATTAATAATAAGGTAATTTAAAATTGGAAACCTATCATTAATATGTAATGCTAAATCTAGTGTTCCATATTATTTCTTTATGTTATAAAATACAATTTACTTGTATACTAGTGTTTGAGTCCTGAATGGAGTTTCGCCTTAGCTGCAAGATGGACTTACATCCATCGGTCCAATTAGGTTGGCACGAAGCAAATTTTTGAGAAGGAGTGCTTGATTTTGATATATAAGTTTAGGTTGGAGATAAATTTGAAAAATTTGAAGTCTAAAATAAAATGTGTCAAGTACATTTTACAGTGATTATTCATTCTCCACCATGATATCTCTCCTCTATCTCTGATCCTGCCAATGAATCCCTACCTGCCAAGGGGTAAATATTGGTAATATCATGCACAATGCCTGCCATATCATCAATCTTGATACTTTATATGGACATCATGCACAATGCCTGCCATACCACCAAGCTTGATACTGTTAAAGAACGGTTCCCAAAAAAGATAAATATCAAGATTGCAGAAAAAACACACGTGTGTTTATGTTTTTTTCTTGTTTGTAAGAATTCCACCCATGCGCTTGCTCTTAAGTGTCAACAACACCTACAAAGCATAAAGAAACTATTACATATGCACAAAATGAATGTGGGGAATTTTCAAAGAATAACGGCTTGAATACCTATCCATTTTGTCATGTACACAAAAACCAGTTTCTAGTGCCAGTCATCTGCTATGCATATCACAACTAACCATTGAGTTTGGCCAAAGAAGGGATTAGTCAGAGCTTGAGGCAACTTCATTCCCAAATATAAACACAATTAAGCTGATTACAAATCGTTTCACGTAATGGAACAATTAAGTAATGGTGAGATTGACAGAGTTTTCCCACCAGGGTTCCATTCTTGACAGAGTTATTGTAACAACCCTGGTGAAAATTCCATGTAATAAAAGTTAATAAAAACAAAATAATAATGATGGTTGATGGGACACTTATTCCAAGCTGAATTTTGGGAAAAATCCTAGTGATGGAGATCACTTGTGATTGTTTAATGGATAAGGAAAATTGAAAAAGGCAATGGCTAAGATTTTGAAAAGGAAAAATGACATTTTTGGCACATTTATTTATGAAAATAATGTAAATTAGGAGAAAAGGGAGGTGAAAGGTCATAGTTTGCATGTAGGGAGAAAAATGATAGAAAATAATGGAAAATGGAGAAAATCATTAGGGGAAGTTTTAGGTCTAAAAATGGCTTCCTAAGGGAATTATAAAATAATAGTGGAAATAATAAAATAAGATTAGATTACATCATCAAATTTTAGAGGGAAAAAAACTTTTTTTTAGAGGGAAAAACGTGATTGCAATCACATTTTTACGTTTTTCATGTATTTCTCATTTTTCGTATAGCAGGGTCCATCAAAAGTATGCAACATGGGTACTCCTTGGATGAGGAATTAAAATTTTCATCCAACGCGTACTCCTGCTCAAAATTTGAGTAAAACCTTAGGGAGACAAGTTGAAAATACAAGTTGAAAAAACATTTTTATTATTTTTATTATTTTTTAATGTTTTTACTTTTTTTAGCCAAAAAATGGTGAATCATTCCCCATGGTTGACATCATCATCTTGAAGCCTATTGGTTCTTACAGATTTTATTTTGGTTGTACATTTTTCTTAGGCGGCCCATTTTAGACCTCAAAATTTCTCTAATGAGAGACCTCATTCATAAAATGACTTATGAGGATCAGTTGGTAACTTTTTGACAGTTCAGTGTTGGAGCTCTGTCATTATTCTCTCTCTCCCTCATACTCTTGAATACTTAGAGTTTTCTCGGAGCATTCTTGGAGGGTGTGGCATACTTGGATTTTTGCAGCAAGAAGACAAAGGAAGAGCAGGAAAGCGCAAGAGGACATAGGGATCAACAAATACAACTGGATTTGCTTGCAGGTACTGAGTTACATGTATGTTTTGCTCACTAGTTTTGGCATGCATGGCATATGCATGTCGACTATTGGTCATGATCTGTCACTGGTATGGAGGATCACCTAGATTGATTGTGGATTGCCTAACATTTCCATTTCTTGGATAGCCATGGAGATTGTGGGTTTATTTCCTTGTTTTGTTTCGGTTGGTTCTCATGTTTCCTTAGCTTGGGTTGAGTTAATAGTCTTGGAACCTTGATTGGAAAAACAATCTAGATCTTGGTGGCAGCTGTAGGTTTAGTTACTAGTACTGGATCCTTGGTTGGAACAAACGCTATGGAGCCCTGGATGGCTAGGATATAGACCAACCTGATGATGGTTTTGTGATGTCCGACCGTGAAGTGGAATCACTGTTTGATGGGTTGACGTGGATGACCTCTGGAAGCCCTAGATGGTTTTGGATTGATGTTTTATACGAGATGTCACGTTCATGCTTGGAATATGGCACGAGGGTGAATGAATGAAGAGATATTTGGCTCAGCCATTCTACAGTCGGGTGGAACGTGGAAATCCCATCTCGGGTTTGGATTTTGCATCATCAATATGAGGTTATTTCTCCTTGTATTTCTATGAGTATTATATTGTATTATATGTGGTTTATATGGCTATGATTTCATTCGTATTTATGTTGCTATTATGTTGGTTATATATATGTTTTATGATAATAGCTATGTATGGCTCTCATCACATTTCTACTGATAAATGAATGAACAATGTATCTATGTCCTAATGGAGGAAATGGCAGTTGATGTGTTGAGGCATCAATGTTTCTTAGCGATTCTCAGCTAAGTATGAGACCCTTATGCTCAAATATGTTATTTACACCTGTAGATTACATATTCATGATATATTTGATGAAGTGCCTGTCATGGCTAGTAGGGGTCCAGTCAAGGTCTTATTCAAGTAATTTCTTTTGCACTGCCATTTCCCTATTATCTTATTGTTCTGAAGATGTCATTCTATTCTGGGCAGTGACCTGCGCTTTGGGCCTAAAAAAGTGGTTCAAATAACGGGGACATTGGCACAACATTGTAAAAGGTCCCTAGATGTTGGCTTGTAGGCTTGTGAGAGAGTTCAAAGGTCCTTGGGCGCTGGCATGCCCATAGCATGAGAGCGTCCAAAGGTCAAGTGGTCTAAAATCGTAGTGGGACCTAGGGGCTGGTTGGCGGAAAAGTTGGATTGGTTCATGAGGGTCATAATGTTGATGTTGAATGCCTGTATGTTGTGTTTCCGTTGGTTCCACTTCCTTAACGTGACTTATGAGGTCAAATCATATCATAGCGACCTCTCATTGCATGTTTACCTCGACTGGCCAGTTGCTTGAGTAGATGTGGGAGGAGGGTGTTACAAAGTGGTATCACAGCGGGTTGCGCTCTCTTTGGGTCATACCTGATACCACTGAGTGGTATCTGAGCATGGTTCACCCCTCGGATTAGATGGGCTGCGTGTTGGTCATGCATGCATGTAAGTTGCATGTGTGTCTCTTACACTTGCATTCCATGTGATTGTTGCATTTACATAATGTTGGTCATGGTTGTAGTGATGTTACCATGTGGAAGTTGATGTTGTTATTGTGGGATGCATCGTCGTGAGTGTATGACTAGTTAAATATTGTTATATGTCATTTACATGTATCATTATTGTATGCTTGGTTACATTCTTTTATGTTTGGTTGCATTATTGTATGCTTGGTTGCATGTATCATTCTTGTAGGTTTGGTTTCAAGTATCGTTCGTTCATGCTTAATCATATGTGTTGATGAATGTGTGTGTTTGGTTACGTGTTGCTTATGCATGTGGTCAAGTGTACAATGATGTAATGGTTGTCGTCATGTATGAGGTCGTGGTATGCGTTGTTGATAAGGTCATGCATTGATGACTGGACCCTAGTTAGAATGATGGCTGCATGGTTATATACTTATGTGTTATGTTTCTATATGCTGTCATGATTATGTTATACAAGTGTCATGTTGATTTGTTGATCTTACATACAAGTTATCCTCCTCGAGCTATACTAAGGTACGTTGGTTTATTGTGATTTGGTTTAGCTGACATGATATACCTTGCAGGAAGAAATATCAAATGGCTAGAAAGATGGTAGACTACAAAGATTCTCCCTATGAATCAAATGAGCAGTATGGTGTTGGGAACTCTTCCGATTTGACAGATACACTAAGAAGCTTAAAGGAATAAATAAGGAGTTGTAAGGCAAATAATGACAGAATCATGCAGGAACAAGAGAAATAAGTAGAGGTAAATGCAGTGATACTTCAAAATTTGTTAGATTTGCAGTGACAAGGACCATGTAGGATCAACTATGAGCAGGAGGACCGAACTAATGGGGCATATGGTCATAAGTGGAATGGTGGTCACAAGTCATATATAGATGACACGATCAGAGATGGAATATTATTGGACACTCCGGAGAGGAGAAGGGATAGACACAAGTATTATTCTAGTTTTGATTCAGATAGGCACTATGATCGTCATCATTATCATCCTTACATGATGAGTGATAGGGGATACTTTCCAAATGAATTTAAGAAAGCAAAGTCACCTACTTTTGATGGAGAGATGAAGAAACCACATGATGCAGAGGCATGGTTTCTTGGCATGAGGAAGTTCATTAGGTTGCATGATTATTTAGAGAACATGAATGTCAGAGTAGCTACCTTCAGTCTCAAAGGTAAAGCGATCATTTGGTGGGAAGATGTGAAAAATGTCAAGTGTATTCATGAGTAAGACTTGACTTGGAGTGAGTTTGAACAGTTATTCAAGAAGAAGTATTTGTCAGAGAGATACTTTGACGACAGGAAAAAATAATTCTATGAGCTAAAGATGGGATCTATGACAGATGATGAGCACATTAGCGGGTTCTTGGAGTTATTGAGGTATGTGCCTTATCTCACAGAGGAGAAGGAAAAGATTCAGAGGTTCATTAGTGGATTATCGGTTGCATTCAAAGACAAGATTGAGTTCGATGAGCCTAAATCATTGGAGGAGACCATCCAAAAGCTAAGGCATTGCTATGAACAATCGAAGCGTAGATCTAAGACTAAGCCAGATTGGAAAGCTAATACAAGGAACAAAGGAAAATGGGACAAGAAACAAGAAAGACCTAAGGGTACAAATAATAAAGAAAATGTTGCGCCATCTAAGAAGTTCAATGCATTAGATAAGGGACATGGACATCAATTTGAGGAACAAAATAAGGAACCCGTGTGGTGTTGGACTTGTGAAGGGGGTCATTGCAGGAGAAATTGTCCACAATATCAGGGTGGTAAGGCTAGGATATATAGTGCACAAGATGCACAAATTGTTGGGGATGTTCGTAAGAGCATTCCTCGTATTTATGCAACATTAGATAACAAACATATAGACCATCATGCATTTATCATTGAGATGGATGGTAATCTTTGTGATCAATTTATTTCTATTTTGATTGACCCTGGATTTAATTACAACTATGTTAGTCCTAACTTGGTGGATAAGTGTGGTTTGAGTAAGGAATTACATGCAAAATCTTGGTTAGTGCAGTTGGCTAAAGGTACAAAGAAGTGAGTTCACCATTGGGTAAGAGATTGTACATTTGATTTGAATGCTATGCTTACCATAACACATTTTAATGTATTACTGTTGGGATCATATAGTATGTTGTTGGGCATGGATTGGTTGTATCTTCATAGAACCAAGGGAGATTGTTATAACAAAGCAATTGAGTGTGTGGATGATAATGGGGAACCAAGAGTCTTGTAGGGAAAGAAGAAATCCACATCAGTTAGGATGATGACAACTATGTAGGCAAAGCCTAGTCATAGGAAATGAAGTATGTTGTTTGCAGTGCACATTTCTAGTGACAAGGGTAAGGAAGTTGAGGATGTAAATGTTTTGAGAAGGTATCCAGCTTTACAGTAGTTCAAGGATGTGTTTCTTGAGGACATTACATATCGCCATTTCATAGGGAGGTATACTTTTCTATTGAGTTAGTGCCAGGGGAAACTCCAACATCAAAGACACTTTACAGGATGAGCACACCTAAGTTGTTAGAGTTGAACCTACAATTGAAGGAAATGTTATACAAGGGATACATTAGGCCAAGTGTATCAGCATGGGGCGCACTGATATTGTTTGTGAAGCAAAAAGGTGGTACTCTCAAATTGTGAATTGACTACAGGCAGTTGAACAAAGTGACCATCAAGAATAGGTATTTGTTGCCGAAAATTGATGACTTGTTCGATTAGTTGAAGGGAGCAACAATGTTCTCAAAGATTGATCTAATATCTAGACAAATTTCTGGACCAGGTATGGGCATTATGAGTTTGTTGCAGTTCCATTTGGCTTAACTAATGCTCCAACTACATTTATGTGCTTGATGAATAGTGTGTTGCATCCATATTTGGATACGTTTTCTATTGTGTTCATTGGTGACATATTGGTATATTCTAAAAATGAGGAAGAGCATGTCGAGCATTTAGCAGAAGTGTTGAGGTTGTTGAGAAAGCATCAGTTGTATGCTAAGATCAACATGTGTAGTTTATTTCGGATTGAGATACATTACTTGGGACATGTTGTCTCCAAGGAGGACATCACAGTAGATCCAGAAAAGATAAGGGCCATCATGGAGTGGGTAGCTCCTAAGAATGCAGATGAGGTGAGATATTTCATGGGGTTGGCAGGCTATTATAAGAGGTTCATTAGGAATTGCTCACAGATTTATTATCCTATTATGTCATTGCAGAGGAAAGGTAAGAAGTTCAAATGGACAGAGGAGTGTGAGGCTAATTTTGATCAGCTTAAGAAGTTGTTGACATATGCACTAGTGTTGAAGATTGCAGATCCATACCAAGAGTTTGTAGTATGCACAAATGCTTGCAAAAAAGGAATTGGTGGAGTCCTTATGCAGGATGGACAGGTGGTATGTTATGAGTTGTGAAAATTGAATGGGCACTAGCAAAACTACCCCACATAGGATCTTGAGTTGGCAACGATTATAGATGCATTGATGATGTGGAGACACTATCTTCTGGGTAGGAGGTTTACATTGATGAATGATCACAATGGTTTGCGGTATCTATTTGACCAATCAAATCTAAATGGTAGGCAGACTCAGTGGTTGGATATGATCAATGAGTTTGATTTTGAGGTCAGATATATAAAAGATAAAGAGTTCATGGTGGCATATGCTCTTAGCAGGCGAATAAAGGTAAATCACTTAGTAGCTATGAGCTTCAATGGGATAGACTTAGGAGATAGGATCTTGCAGGCAAGCCTGCAAGATGTTAAATATATGGAGATTATGCACAGGTTGCAGCAGAGTATTGGTACAGGTAGAAGTGATAGTATATGTGTAGGTACATGTGATAATATAGGTAGTGGTACACGTACAAGTGTAGGTGCACGAGATGTGGATTATTGTCTTATAGAAGATGGATTTGTTAGATTAAGAGATAGGATATATGCGCCAAATAGTAGTGAAATCAAGAAGGTGACGTTGAGGGAATTTCATGCGAAACCATATTTGGGTCACCCAAGTTATCAGACATTGACTGCAATAAAGAAGTTTTATTATTGGCTGAACCTTAAGAGGGATGTAGCAGGGTTTGTCGCTAGGTGTTTTGATTGTTAGTGTGTGAAGGCAAAGTGTAAACATATAGGTGGACTGCTACAACCAATTGCGATTCAAGAGTGGAAATGGGAGGTCATTTCCATGGACTTCATCACAAGTTTTCCGAGGATGGTGAGACAACATGATCCCATCATGGTTTTTGTGGACATGTTTACAAGGGTTGCACATTTTGTTCTAGTGAAGTCTACATTCTTAACTAGCGATGTAGCACAGGTATTCATTAGATATGTGTTCATATTGCATGGTGTTCCAAAGAAGATTGTGTCATACAGGGATGTAAAGTTCACTTCCAAGTTTTGGAAGGAGTTATTTGCAGGTTTGGGCACAGATTTGGCGTTCAATACAACTTATCATCCGCAGATAGATGGACTGACAGAGAGGGTCAACAAGATATTGGAGGACATATTGAGGATGTATGTGATGCATCAATAGCAAAAGTGGGAAGAATATCTTCCAATGGTAGAGTTAGCTTACAACAAAGGGTATTAGGAATATTTGAGGATGAGTGTGTTTGAGGCATTGTATGGGCAGAGTTGCAATACTCCTGTCAGTTGGAGTGATCCAATTAACAACGTGTTGATTGGACCACACATGTTGGAAGAAATGGAACAGGAAATGCAGGTGATCAAGAAGAATCTAAAGGAAACATAGGATAGGAAAAAGAGATATGAAGATCAGAAGAGGTTGTTTAAGGAGTTCCAGGTTGGGGAACAATTGTACTTGCACATCAAACCGAAGAAGAACTCCTTACATATTGGATCATGTGCCAAGATAGCACCACAATTTTGTGGGCCCTTCAACATTTTTGAGAGGATTGGGCTAGTAGCCTATCGACTTGCACTGCCTCCGACAGTGAAAGTTCATGATGTTTTCCATGTGTTATTTCTTAAGAAGTATGTTAGAGATGTTGATCTTGTGATTGACTGGTCTGTATTGCAGGTGGAACCAGACGAAGAATTCCAGTTGGAGCCTCAGTGTATATTGTAGAAAAAGGTGTTCATGCTCCAGAACTGAGAAATCTAGCAAGTTAAAGTGTAATGGAAGTAGTTTGGGCCTGATGAAGCTACATGGGAGATGGAGGATCATATGCGAGCTATGAATCCTTCCTTGTTTTTTGGTTGAGGCAAAACAATTTTGGTGTGGTGTTTTGGTATATGTTTTGATCATGTTGCTATATGTACATATGTATATGTATGTAAATACTGTCATGATCTATGTTATAAAGCTCCAATAAGAGGTATGGGTTTCATGTCATTATGATGTTATGTTGTTATGTTTTCATGTTGGTTTGCTTCTCAGCAGGTTCATCATTATAAATACTGCATCGAGCTAAGTTATGAAGCTCCATCGGAAATGTTTTTTGCCTACAACAGTTTTGTGGTTATAGGCGTTGTTGAACACCGAGGAAAGTGTTCCCCCAAGGGGAGGGTTCTGTAACAAACTTGGTGAAAATTCCATGTAATAAAAGTTAATAAATGCAAAATAATAACCATGGTTGATGGGACACTTATTCCAAGCTTAATGTTGGGTAAAATCCTAGTGATGGGGATCACTTGTGATTGTTTAATGGCAAAGGAAATTGGAAAAGGAAATGACTAAGGCTTTGGAAAGGCAAAATGAAATTTTTGGCACATTTATTTATGAAAATAATGGGAATTAGGAGAAAAGGGAGGTGAAAGGTCACATGTTTCATTTAAGGAGGAAAATGAAGGAAAATAATGGGAAATTGAGAAAATAGAGGCCTCATTCATAAAAGGGCTTCTGAGGATCAGGTTGTAACCTTTTACCAGTTTAATGTTGGACCTCTCTCATTATTCTCTCTCTATCCCTCATACTCTTGGATACTTAGAGTTTTCTTGGAGCACTCTTAGAGGGTGTGGCATTCTTGGATTTTTGGAGCAAGAAGGAAAATGAAGAGAAGGAAAGTGCAAGAGGACATCGGGATCAATAACTACAACGAGATTTTCTTACAGGTACCGAGTTGCATGTATGTTTTCCTCACTAGTTTTGACATGCATGACATATGCATGTGGACTATTGGCCATGATCTATCACTGGCATGGAGGATTGCCTGGATTGATAGTGGATTGTCTAGCCTTTCCATTTCCTCGATAGCCATGGAGATTGTGGGTTTATTCCCTTGTTTTGTTTTGGTTGGTTCTCATGTTTCTTTAGCTTGGGTTGAGTTACTAATCATGGACCCTTGGTTGGACAAACATTCTGAAGCCCAACAACAGCTGTGGGTTGAGTTACTAGTCCTAGAGCCTTGGTTGGAACAAATGCTCTGGAGCTCTGGATGGATGGGATAAAGACCAATCTGATGATGGTTTTGTGATGCTCAACTGTGAGGTCAAATCACTGTTTGATGGGTTGAGGTGGATGGCCTCTGGATGCCCCGGATGGTTTTGGATTGATGTGTTATATGAGATCCCACATTCATGCTTGGAATATGGCACAAGGGTGAATGATTGAAGAGGGGCTTGGCTCAGCCATTCTACAGTCGGGTGGAACATGGAAGTCCCATCCCAGGTTTGGATTTTGCATCATCAATATGAGGTTATTTCTCCTTATATTTCTATGAGTATTATACTGGATTATATGTGGTTTATATGGCTATGATTTCATTGGTATTTCTGCTGCTATTATGGAGGTTATATATATGTTTTATGAAAATAGCTATGTATGCTTCTCATCATGTTTCTACTGATAAATGAATGAAAAATGTATCTATGACCTAATGGATGAAATGGCAGTTGATGTGTTGAGGCATAATTGTTTCTTAGCGCTTCTCAGCTAAGTATGAGACCTTTATGCTCAAATATGTTATTTACACCTATACATTACATATTTGTGATATGTTTGACGAAATGCCTGTCATGGCTAGTAGGGGTCCATTCAAGGTCTTATTCAAGTAATTTATTTTGTACTGCCTTTTCCTTGTTATCTTACTTTTCTAAAGATGTCATTCCATTATGGGCAGTGACCTAGACTCTGGGCCTGAAAAAGTGGCTCAAATCCCAAGGACGCTGGCACAAAATTATGCATAAAAGTCCCTGGATGTTGGCTTACAGGCCTTTGAGAGAGTCCAAAGGTCCCTAGCCATTGGCATGCCCATAGCATGAGAGCGTCCAAAGGTCAAGTGGTCCAAAAGCTTAGTGGGACCCGGGGGTTGGTTATTAGAAAGTTTGGATTGGTTCGAGAGGGTCCTAATGCTGATTTTGAATATATGTATGGTGTGTTTCTGTTGGTTCCACTTCCTTAACATGAATTAGGAGGTTGAATCATATCATAGTGGCCACTCGTTGCATGTTTGCCCGAGCTAGCCGATTGCTTGGGTAGATGTGGGAGGAGGGTGTTATAATTATATAATGGGATGAATTTTAGAGGGATTAATACACTATGCAAGTCTCAAGTGAGGCTAAAGAAGGTTCACCATATGAGAGGAGAAAAGAATAGGTTGAAGAAAACTAAGAGTCTGATCTTTGAAAATATAAGGGATTTTTAGTAGTTTGATGTATGTTAAGTCCCAAGAGGTTTGTGACCCTCAAACTTGGCATAGGTTCAATCTATCATGGCGAAAGGAAGAAATTGAAGGAAACTACGAATTCAATCTTTGGATATATCATAGCTTTATTCAACATTTTGTGTTTTAAAGAAAAAATTCTAATTAAAAACATAGAAATTATTTGTTTTGTGATATAGGAAATGTGCACACAAACAATTGATGCAACAAAAGCAAGTCACACATGTTAAGAACAAAAACCATTTTAAGAAAATAATAGAAATGGTATAGTAAAACAATGATGAAAGGCAAAAATTTTGGATTGAAAAATGGGCATTGTAGAAAGAGTTTGCTTAAATTAGCTTGAAACCATAAATGGAGACTATTGCATGCTGGATTCACTAAGAGGCGGGAATTTTCAAATTGTCCTCATTACATTACAAAATTTTTCAAATGGAACTCACTCTTTTGACTAGTGTTATATCATAACAAGGAATGCAAATTAACAATGGTAATTAGTTGATTGTGAGATTGATAGAGTTTTCCCACCAAGATTCCATTCTTGTTGTGGTCTTTCCCACCCAAATGGGATGGATTTTTGAGGGATTAAAACCCTATGAAAGTCTCAACTGATTTTACTTCTATCTTCTATGCTAACCTTTCCTACACTCCTTCCTTGAGGCGTTTCCTTTACAACATGTGGTGCAATTGCTAGTAGTAACTTTTGCTAACACTAGCCTAAGGCGATTTGCTGACTGCTGGCACTACTAACCTAATGTTATAGTAACTTTTGCTAACACTAGCCTAAAGTGACTTGCTCACTGTTGGCACTACTTACCTAAAGTTATAGTAAATTATGCACAGGTTATAATAGTAACCTTAGGTTTTAAACTTAGAAGTTGCCAATTTACTAGCATCCTAAAAGAAATTGTGGGACAATTTTTTGGGTAAATGACAATAACATTATAATAATAACCTTAGGTTTTAAACTTAGAAGTTGCTAATTTACTAGCATCCTAAAAGAAACTGTGGAACAATCTTTTAAGTAAGTGACAGTAACCAAAGGAACTCTGGGTTATACAAGATGAAAACTATGTTAGCATAAATTGAACAATGACTTCATCATTTGAATCAATTATTGAGACACATCTATAAATTCTATGTCTTTTATTTAAAAAAGAAAAATAAATTCTGTCTTTTATTTAAAAAAGAAAAAGAAAAGAAAAAACAAAAATAACAACGAAACCAAATAGACCCACTAACATGGTGAATTTGGTTTTCTGATTTTTAAAAGTCTACTATGATTGAACCAAACCAACAAACCTCTTGATTTTCATTTTTAATCTTAAATAAATTTCGGATTTGACAAATTATCTTGATTTCTATGATTGAACCAAACCATCAAACACTTCTTGATAGAGAAGGACCGAAACAAATATTTTGAAAGCTTGTTTTGATTGAAAATGCACCGGAAATATATTTCAGATTTTGACAAATTATTTGGATTTCTATGATTGAACCTAACCAACAAACACTTCTTGATAGAGAGGGACCGAAACAAATATTTTGAAAGCTTGTCTTGTTTGAAAAAGCAGCGGAAATAAATATGACATATGATTAATGTTGTGAAATGAAATTTAGAAATAAAAATCAATAATATAAACGCATGAGAGTAATTGTATTAAATAAGAGTAATATGCATGAAATTATAGACTATCTCCATTTCCATGTCCATGAAATAGTTACATGATGACTGCATGACCAGACTAAAGTAAAGTGTTAATTTTCTATTTTGTAAATGTGCAAGAACATAAATCATTAATACTAACTTCTATATCATTTGAATTTCTTCTTTAAAAAAAACAATTAAAACTAAATACCATAATTTGTTACTAAAACGTAGTTTTCAACTACAATCTCACGAGGAGATATCCCAGTTTGTTCCAAAAACGTAGTTTTCAACTACAATCTCACAGGGAGATATCCAAGAAAAAACAAAACAAAACAAGGAAGACTAAACATCATAGTTTGTACCAAAGAAGAGCGTAGTTTTGATCAGGCTAAGTATATGTATATATTGGGATCTTGTTGGTCTGGTCGCAAGAAATCCCTTGATATCAAATCTGTAATGCCTTTTTCCAGTGATTTAATGTTGGGTTTGAACGTGCCTTCAGGTTGCTGGATACATTCACTCAATAATCGTTGATGATGCAAAGCCTTTTTACTTTTCATGATACGAACTATGGCGGCTTCAATGGCTGGTTTTCTATCTTTTTCCACCGTCCCCGTGACATTTTTCTTCTCATTCACGAGGCTGGGAAGTGGAACCTTAATCCTGGCCATTTTGTGTGTAAAAGAGGAATTGAATTCAAAAGTATCATGTGGAGCTATCGTTTTGATGGGTGGCTGCTTCAAAAGAATTTTGTAATTTCTGCATGCAAGTGAATGCAACAATCTCTCAACATCTTCATCTGGCAAATTCAACAGAAATTTAATGCCTTCGTAAGTCAATTTTTGGGAGTCATTGAACAACAATAGCGTAGCTGCTTGGTAGGTTGTTACTGCCATGTCTATTCGCTTGTGGTCAAAGTGGGAGATGATATCACAGGTGCCCAGTGAATGTATCCATGTAAGCTTACGATTTTTATGTGCTCGAAAACCTCAACACAAGTAAGCATCTCAGATGGCAGATTAAGTTGGGAGCGTTGGTAGGTTGGCCACATTGCCCTATTCAACAGTGCAGGGGAGAAATCTATTGTAAGATGATTCTGTTGTTTTGAAATATCAGGAAAGGTAGCTTGCATTTCTTGGTTAAGGACAAAATCATTAACCATGGCCTCCATCTTGAATGTAAGCTGTGAACCACACTGAAGCTTGAGCTTTGACAACAAACTCCGTTCATGATTTTCATTTACCTTTTTATTTTTTGAACAACAATTTGCGAGAAAGTTTTTCCCTGCAAAATTCAGAAAATACATCTTTATTACCCACATACCTAACAAGCTTCACCACTTAGCAGTGTCCTCCAAAACGTGACCTTCAAAATCCTTCTTATAAAAATCTATGCTACCCATGCCTATTTCCACAAAAAGGTCCACAATGTTTCTCAGCAAAGCCCGATCAATTTGCTCTCCATCGCGCTCTCGATTAATCATCTTCATCAGTGCGTTCTTCACATAACCACGCATCACCAACTCAGGAAAATGTTGAAATTGTAATTTCAACTGAAACTTCATTTTATTTGCGATCGCAAATTCAAACTTCTGTGCGTTAAGTCCTCCGGAATGATGCGATGCGATCCAATCGCATATCACAGATCGCAACATATGTGTGAGACCCAATTTTTGTGTTCCGACCAAATGGATTTTGCGATGCGATCTAATTAAAGTCAAAGGGTGAAGTATCGGCCAACATTAAATGAAATTTTATGTGAAGTAAAAGTTTTACTTTACCGCTAGTAAGTGTCAGTAAAACAGTAAATGCAATTTACTGTGGTTGGTAAGTTTGGTGACGTTTTTAATTTTATTTCAGCGGGAGTATGGGCTCAAGTAATAGTTGGTAAATGCATTTAATTTTTATTATGTCTTTTACGGAAGCATGGCCAGTGAAGACGTGTAGTAATTTCTTCTTGGGTTGTCATATATATGTAATGTTTTTTTTTTCGTGTATTGTAACATAGGAAGGTAATGCACAGCAGTGCGAAGTAATGAAATTGAAGAGTGACGCACAGTAGTGCGATGTATTGTAACCCACACAGCAGCGTGAAGAAAATTCGTGTAATTTCCACACAGCAGTGAAAGTAATTTTTTTTCTGTAGTAGAAATCTGTTTTGACAGCAGTGAATGTAAAAGAGATCTTTACACACTGCAGTGTAAAATCTCAGGAGAAGACAGAGTAATTTTTTTTGTTAAATGTTCTCGGTGAATCCCTCTGAGAGAGAGGAAGAAGTTTGTAACAGCAGTTGCTTTTATTAATGAATAGAAATGTGTGGTGTGTGAAATCTCTGTCTGCTGCAAATAATTTTTTTTAAGCTTCCCTGTGCAAAGATCCTGTGTTTGAAACAGAGCATTGTCTCTGTGTTCTGTGATTTTGTTTTTGGGATTTTGACAGAAAAATCCCCAACAGTGGTATCAGAGCAAGTTTAGGCTCTTTGAAGGATTCAAAGAAGCTGAAGGAAGGATTTTTATTGCAGCAACTTCTCCAGCAGTGTGAAGACTCAGGCAAAAGAATCCAAGGTATTTTTTTCAGTGATTTTGAAGCATAGTCAAGTAGTGCAAGAATGGCTGGCACCAGCACCAGCAATAGCATGGGTATGGAGCTCCCATTATTTGATGATAAAAACTATGATTATTGGGCAATAACAATGAAAGCCTTGTTTGCTTCCCAAGACTTATGGGAAATAGTTGAAGATGGTTTTGAACAACCAGCAGATGAAAATGAGTTTAATGCACTAACTCAGGGAGAGAAAGATTTGTTAAAGAGCTGCAAGAAGAAGGACTCAAAAGCCGTCTTCTTCTTGTATCAGGCAGTGCATGGAAGCGTGTTTCCAAGGTTAGCAGCAGCTAAGACATCCAAAGAAGCATGGCAAACTCTCAAGACATCCTATCAAGGCATGGAGAGAGTGAAGACAGCAAAGCTACAGTTGCTGAGGAAAGATTTTGAGACCCTGTACATGAAAGAGTCAGACAATATTGACTCATTCTTCACTCAAGTAATTGGTCTGGTCACACAAATAAGATCTCATGGAGAGATACTTGAAGAAAGGAGGATTGTGGAGAAACTATTGAGGTGCCTACCCTCAAGGTTCCATGTGATTGTCACCACCATAGAAGAGACAAAGGATCTCTCAAACTTTTCAGTTGATGAGCTTCATGCATCACTGATCACACATGAGAAGAGGTTGAGTAGAAATGAAAACTCATCTCTAGAGCAAGCCTTCAAGACCCAAATGTCCTTTGGAAGAGGAAGAGGTCAAGGCAGAGGAAACAAGAGAGGAAGACGCAGAAGCCAGAACAGAGGCGGAAGGAACAGTCCAGCAAATGCTCAAGGAAGAGGCAACAATCCAAATCAAAACCAAGGTCAAGGCAGCAGCCAACAAAGTGGACAACATCATGCTCAAGGACAAAGGTATGAAAAACCCAATGTCCAATGTTATTATTGTAAAAAATATGGGCATTATGCCAGTGAATGTAGAAAGAAGCAGCATGATGTGAGTAATAGCTCTAGTGCAAATATTACTAGAGAAAATGTCAGCCAAGATAATGTTTTGTTAGCTTGTAATATGGCTGAAACAAATAGTGAAGATATATGGTTTTTAGACTCCGGTTGCAACAACCATATGACAGGAAACATAGCTTTGTTTTCTGCTTTAGATCAAAGTGTGAAGTCACAAGTCACACTTGGGACTCATAGCAAAATTTCTGTTATGGGTAAAGGAGAAGTTAAAATATTTACAAAGCAAGGTGAAAAGAAAACCATAGCAGATGTCTATTATGTTCCTGGAATGAGATGTAACCTCTTGAGTATTGGACAGCTTGTTCAAAAGGGTTACAATGTTTTCTTTGAGAATGATGTATGCACCATCATGGATATTCCACCCAGCAAGCGATGCATTGCTGAAGTGAGGATGACGAGGAACAGAATGTTCCCTCTCAGAATAAGGGCAGATTTGAAAAACAAAGATGCAATGGCAGCAGTTACCCAAGAGGCTTTCCAAAGCCAACCAAAAGATGAAAATTGGTTGTGGCACTTGAGATTTGGACATCTCAACTTTGGAGGCCTTAATTTGTTGAGCAGAAAAGGGATGGTAAGAGGATTACCATTGATAGAGAAACCGGACAGCCTTTGTGAAGGCTGCATATTGGGAAAACAACACAGAGAAAGTTTTCCTTCAGGGAAAAGCATAAGGGCAAAAGCACCCTTAGAGATTGTCCACTCAGATTTATGTGGACCAATGCAAAATCAATCTTTAGCAGGCAGCCAATATTTTCTAACATTTATTGATGATTTTACAAGAAAAACTTGGGTTTATTTCTTGAAGAACAAATCAGAAGTGTTTGAAAAATTTCGAAATTTCAAAGCACTTGTGGAAAATCAAAGTGGACTGCGTATTAAAGTTTTGAGAACAGACAGAGGAGGTGAGTATATCTCCAAAGAATTTTTATGTTTTTGTAGAGAAAATGGGATACATAAGCAATTCACAGCAAGGTACACCCCACAGCAAAATGGAGTTGCTGAAAGGAAGAACAGGACCATTATGGATATGGCGAGGAGCATGTTGAAGGCAAAGCATTTGCCAAATGATTATTGGGCTGAAGCCGTAAACTGTGCTGTATATATCTTGAATAGGTGTCCTACAAAAGCTGTGATGAACAAAGTGCCGGAAGAAGCATGGAGTGGGAGAAAGCAAGGAGTCACCCACATGAAATTTTTTGGATGTGTGGCCTATGCACACATTCCTGATCAGCTAAGGAGGAAGTTGGACAACAAAGGGGAGAAATGTATCTTCATTGGATACAGTGAGGAGTCCAAAGCTTACAGGTTGTATATCCCATCCACCAAGAAATTCTTTGTGAGCAGAGATGTTCAGTTTATTGAGGAGGAAGCTTGGGATGGAAGCATAGAGAAAACAGTTAATGTTAAAAACTGTTTGTCTCATGATGAAGATGATGAAGAGGTGGCTGAAATACATCCCCAAACAGCAGCGCCAACACAAGGACAACAAGGAACACCTTTGAGGAGAAATGAGAGTGCTTCTCCAAGCACACCACAAGGAGGAAATTCAAGTGCATCTTCAAGCACTTGCACACCAAGTGAGAGGTAAGAAATTTAGAAATCTAAGTGATATTTATAATGAAGGAATGAATTCCTTATTTGCCTTGTATTGTCATGTTGATGATCCTATTCATTTCGAAGATGCTATTAAAGATAAGAAATGGATAGAAGCTATGGATGAGGAGATGAATGCCATAGAAAGAAACAAGACATGGGATTTGGTTAAGCTACCAAAAGGTAAAGAAGTTATTGGAGTCAAATGGGTCTACAAGACCAAGTGCAATGCTGAAGGCAAAATTGAAAAACACAAGGCAAGATTGGTTGTCAAGGGATACAAGCAGCAGTATGGGAGAGATTATGAGGAGACTTTCGCACCGGTTGCAAGAATGGAAACCGTGAGAGCAGTGCTGTCCATAGCAGCACAAAACAAATGGAAAGTTTACCAAATGGATGTGAAGTCGGCATTCCTAAATGGAGTGTTAAAGGAAGAGGTTTACATTGAACAACCTCTAGGCTATGAGAAGAAAGGCTAAGAGCACAAAGTGTGCAGATTGAAGAAAGCGCTTTATGGGCTGAAGCAAGCGCCAAGAGCGTGGTACAGTAGAATAGACTCCTATCTACTGGAAAATGAATTTGACAAATTTGAGGGAGAACCCACCGTCTACTTTAAAGAAAAGGATGGTAAGATTTTAATTATAGTCTTGTATGTTGATGATGTAATTTTTACAGGTATGATGACTACCTCATTGAAAACTTCAAATCAGTCATGAAAGAGGAATTTGAGATGACTGACATGGGTTTTCTGAGATACTTCTTAGGCATAGAAGTAGATCAAAATGAAAAAGGAATTTTTATCTCACAAGCTAGATATGTAAATCAAGTGTTGGGCAGATTTAATATGCAAGAATGCAAAGCAGCGATCACTCCCACAGTAATGGGATTAAAACTCAGCAGAGAGGACAGCAGCAAGGATTTTGATCCTAGCTTGTACAAGAGCATAGTTGGCAGCCTTATGTATTTAACTGCAACTAGGCCTGACATAATGTTTGCTGTTAGTTTGATTTCCAGATTCATGGAGAGGCCAAAAGAGGCACATTGGCAAGCAGCTAAAAGAATTCTGAGGTATGTCAAAGGCACAAAAAGTTTTGGCATTTTGTATACTTTTTCAGAAAGTTCAGATTTGGTTGGCTACACCGATAGCGATTGGGCTGGAAGTGTGGATGATCGGAAAAGCACATCCGGTTATGTTTTTCACATGGGTTCAGGAGCAATTTCATGGGCTTCCAAGAAACAACCAATTGTGGCGTTATCTACAGCAGAAGCAGAGTACGTGGCAGCTACAGCAGCAACGTGTCAAGCGGTTTGGATGAGAAGGATGTTGAGAAGCTTAGGCCAAGAGCAGGCAAAAGCAACAGTTATTTTTTGTGACAATAGCTCAGCGATTGCGTTGTCCAAGAATTCTGTGTTTCACAAGCGAACGAAACACATTGATACAAGGTTCCATTACATCAGAGAATTGGTGAACAATGGAGAAATTGTTTTACAACATTGCAGCACTCAGGAACAGGTTGCGGATATTCTGACCAAGGCACTGGATCAGAAGAGCTTTGAATTTTTGAGGAAATGTCTGGGTATGATTGAATGCCCAGCAGTTGAAATTAAATGGGAGTGTTGAAATTGTAATTTCAACTGAAACTTCATTTTATTTGCGATGCGATCCATCGCAGATCGCAAATTCAAACTTCTGTGCGTTAAGTCCTCCGGAATGATGCGATGCGATCCAATCGCATATCGCAGATCGCAACATATGTGTGTGCCCCAATTTTTGTGTTCCGACCAAATGGATTTTGCGATGCGATCTAATTAAAGTCAAAGGGTGAAGTATGGGCCAGCATTAAATGAAATTTTATGTGAAGTAAAAGTTTTACTTTACCGCTAGTAAGTGTCAGTAAAACAATAAATGCAATTTACTGTGGTTGGTAAGTTTTGGTGAAGTTTTTAATTTTATTTCAGCGGGAGTATGGGCTCAAGTAATAGTTGGTAAATGCATTTAATTTTTATTATGTCTTTTACGGAAGCATGGCCAGTGAAGACGTGTAGTAATTTCTTCTTGGGTTGTCATATATATGTAATGTTTTTTTTTTCGTGTATTGTAACATAGGAAGGTAATGCACAGCAGTGCGAAGTAATGAAATTGAAGAGTGACGCACATCAGTGCGATGTATTGTAACCCACACAGCAGCGTGAAGAAAATTCGTGTAATTTCCACACAGCAGTGAAAGTAATTTTTTTTCTGTAGTAGAAATCTGTTTTGACAGCAGTGAATGTAAAAGAGATCTTTACACACTGCAGTGTAAAATCTCAGGAGAAGACAGAGTAATTTTTTTTGTTAAATGTTTTCGGTGAATCCCTCTGAGAGAGAGGAAGAAGTTTGTAACAACAGTTGCTTTTATTAATGAATAGAAATGTGTAGTGTGTGAAATCTCTATCTGTTGCAAATATTTTTTTTTAAGCTTCCCTGTGCAAAGATCCTGTGTTTGAAACAGAGCATTGTCTCTGTGTTCTGTGATTTTGACAGAAAAATCCCCAACAGAAAACAATTTGAAACTCCTTCCAACTTGTTTCTCAACTTTACTATACCAGCATATATAATACCCCATCCCTCTGCCGAATGTATTATACTATTCAACCTTGACATGCTCATCGTCTTCTTCGCCATCTCCATCAGCTGCCGAGATACACGCCTCGCCTCGCTCCATCTTGCCTTTCTTCATTTATTTAGAGACGCACCAATTTTAGACTTAGCAAACCCAGAATCACTCAGCCATCAAACAATTGTGACAAGATTATGGATGCCTTGAATGAATATTTCATACCTATTTATACTTGATTGACTACGACACATCTGGGAAATATACGTGATTGATTGAGTACTACACATATGGCTGTCTGGGTTTTTTTAGCCCACGAGCTTGTATTAAATAAATTAATAATTATTGGTAAGTCGTATTAATAATTCATGGCATTGTGACATAATTTATTTACAAATTTATAATAATAACAAATTTGAGTCATATTGTTATAAAATATTTTCACTATAAAATAAGTTATGTGTTTTAGGCATGTGATATTGATAAGCTGTGGTATTGGTCCATGGTATTTTAATAAAGTCTATCAAGTTAATAATATCCATGAAAAAGTGGGGGTGAATATCCATGGTTAAAAAACTTGTCACATTGTTATAAAATATTTTTTGTTATGAAATGAGTTATGTTTTTTAGGCATGTGGTATTGATAAACCATGGTATTGTAACAAAACCTATTTACAAGTTAATAATATCCACAATAAAGTGAGGATGAATATCCATGTTTAAAAATCTTATCATATTGATATAAAATATTTTGATTGTGAAATATATTAGGGTTGTTGGGCTTGTGGTATTGATAAGTGATGGTATTGGCCCATGGTATTGTAACAAACCCTATTCACAAGTTAATAACAAAATCAAAATATAACAAATTTTATTTTATTTTGTTATTACCTTTAACTTTTTAATATTAATTGAGGCAATAGTTAAATATTTACACTCATCCCCCGGTACTTTTAACTTTTTGTTTATTAATTTTAACTTTTTTTATTAATAAATGAGCAACATTTAAATGTTTACACTCATTCCGATATCACTTTTAACTTTTTTTTATTTTTTATTTTTTTAATTGAGATGATATTTAAAATTGTTTAACATCTATACATCTACCATATATTGGGGTATAGAAATGTAATTAAAGTTATTAACTTGTTTGTATTTTATAAATGATGATTTTTATTATTTTTATTGTTGAAAGTTTTTTAGTTACATAGTTGATCTTCAAAGTTAGAAAGTGAATTCTAAAAAAATAGATTCTTACCAACTCTATTGCCATATATATTCTCTTCGTGTCAATCAAGTTAAAGCTACATAAAAGAAGAAGATGATGGTATTAATGAAATATGACGCTAAAGGTAATCAACATATCCCATTAACATCATATCAATAACCACCACAAATATATATATATATATATATATATATATATATATTACATCGAGGTTCACATATGACCAATATACATTAATAAAACTCTATAGTGCATAGTGAAATAACAACAATACAAGTGATAACAAATGCATTCCAAGGGAACCCAAAAAGGGTAGCCCTAAAAATGAAGCTAATCAACCTGAAAAACAAAGAGGGATTTCAGAAAGGAAAACCAACAATCTAGTTGAAAACAATTCAGTAAAAGTATGCATTTAGAATCCCTTATATTGTGGTGGAGTTCGAAGTGCATAAGTAATAGAATAAATGCTAAAATCAAACAAAGGATTTCTTATTCAAACCACAAAAGTTAAGGCCCATAGATAACATTCAAGGCCATGCCTCTAACATCAAAGGTCACTTTTATGGAAATTGAGTAGGCTAGCAAGATACTTGGACACTCATAGGTATCTACTTTCAAAGAAGTCAATGGAGAATGATTAGTAGAACCTCAACGACCTTCTATTATCAATCTCAATCTCCTACCCACCAAATCAACTATGGAAATCTTCACTTCCATCAATACTTGCATAAAAAACAATGAGAAACTTGGAAAACACCATAGATGAATTACAAATAAATGTTGATGAGTGGAGCAATGCTGTTGCTCCTTTCCTTCATAGCATTAATAATTTGACAAAACTTACACCTCACTCACATAACAAAATATATAGTCTTCAGAAATAACTATCTTCTTCTTCAACTCCCATATGAAAATAGCAAAATGTTGTACAACCAAACACAAAAAGGGATGCAAACACCAAAAACATGGTTCCCACCCCAATAACATCAACATGATTTAGGATAGTAGATATTGCAATGCTCCCACGCTTTAGGATAGAAGGTATTGATGAGGCTCAGTATTGTAGCAAGGACGCTGCAACTCCTAGGGCTGCCAACTTTACTTTATCAACCCAGGGTTTCGTACAAACTTGGAGGTCACAATGCTATATGCACACTAGATGCAATAGTCTACTCTCGTCACTTTTCAACTAGGACGATAGACCACTAGGGTTTTCAAACTAACCTTCTATTGACTAGAAGGGGTCTGACTATAGACAGTGAATGTAAAGCTAATCTTTAATGCAAGAAAGTAAATGCTTTCCTATTTAGGAAAGGAAAGCACTAAATGGAAAGTGCTATGAAATGTCATGAAATAATCTAGCTAAGAAATGACACACATTATTTGCAGAAAATAACTAATCTAACCTTGCAATCTACCATCTGGTTATTTGGACAAAGTGGACACGGGAAGTTATCCTATCACTCTATGACTGATGTATGCATGCACTGGCAATCTCATGTTGAAATGGAAGAAAAAAGAATCTTTAAATTTTTGTTTTAGAAATGTAAATCCTAAGTTAAACAATTTGATCTTTGTAGGGAAGAAATGCATGGAATTTAAGTGGAGGGCCTACCCTATGATTAGACTATCATTTATGCTCTAAACAAGTTTAAATAGGATGCTATAGGAGATCCTGTAGATGCTACAAGAACTGCTACAAGAAATGCTACAAGATGTCCTGATTTTCTACAGTAAGTTAATTGAAGGCCATGGGAAGGCAGGGGAGGTGAAATGAAGTGATAGAAAGATGTCTGATGGTGAAATAGGGTGTAGGGAAGGTGCACATTACCTAAGGCTCAGGCCCACACTTCAGGTGGTTAGATTTTCCTAAGGTGGCTACAAATAGAAATTTGGATTAGGGGTAGGCCTTGGCAAAGGGTGGAAAATACTTGGCGGAGGTTGGTGGGATGAGTTCCTCCCTGCAGATCAACAATTCCTGCAACAAAACATGTTCTTCTCTTCATTTATACATAACTAGATATAAATAGGGAAAATATGAGCTGAATTTGAGAAAATTGATCTATTGATGGCTAATGACTAGATCTACGAAATGAAATGCCTTATTAAACTACAACAAACTCAAGAAACAAAATGACAACTCCAAGTGCTTCCAAAAATCATAAACATTGATCTATTCAACGATGAACCCTAAGTTATGCAATGACCAAAAGATAAATATGTTTTTGGGGCTGTGAGAGTGAGACCCTCAAACCATGATCCCATGAGGGAGATGAGGAAGATGCCACTATAACAAGCCTTTCTGAAGTATTCTTTCTCACTACTATATCACTGTTCTACTTCTTCAAGTCATGGAAATAAGACTAAACAATCATTCAAATAGTTGTTAAACTAAATAAAGCAGAAATAACTTCAACAACTAACTATGATTTTAATTTAAGAATACATGTAAAAAAAGAGGAACCTTTGCTGCTAGGGTTGGGCCCTAACCCAAGAGCTTCAACCCTCTGAGTCAACTCAGTGCTAGATCAAGGTAAACATTCTCATTATCATCAAAATGTCAAATAGAACATAAGATTAGCAGTCACAATGTTTCACCTCTAAATTGCCTCTTGGCTGCAACAAAAAATGAATCATAATGAGGCTCTTGACCTTCTTATTTATAAAACTGAAGCTACCAACAACTTCCTAAAAATTAGGGAGACTTGGCTCCGAAACTCGAGAATTACTTGTCTTCACTGTCAATGGCTTGAATGCCAATGAACTCAGTTGGCTTGGTTGCTTGTAACTCCGAGTTAATGAGATATGGTGGAGGATTCTTCGAATGATTTGAGGAGTTAAGGAAGGAAACAAATCTCCTAAAATCCCTCTTGCTTGTCCACTTCTATTTCCTGCACTTAAATTAGCCCAAAACTGCTCTAATTCCCGCAATCAACGCATATTAGGCCACATGACTTAACATCTCACCTTTACCCTTCTCACTAAGAAAAATATCATAAAATAAGTAAGTAAATGTGAGAAAAGTTGATTTTAATAAGTTGTAGAGTGCCATTAAGACCCATATAGTTTACCTATTGATGAGCCTCATCAGGTATTTCAATGCTCCCAATTATAGAAGCTCCAGTCAATAATTTTGTTGCATCCACCCATCTGTTATTACAAATGTTGAAAATGATAAGAAAATATCAGTTGCACACTACTTCAGAATTTGCAGAAATGATGAACAAAGTGGATGGTGTTGTAAAACCTATCCTCCACATTTTGTAGAACTAATAACTGAAGAGTCTCCAGGTCCAAAAAATAACAATGGCAATGGTAGCATTACATACATAACGGTTGCAAAACAAATCCACCTTCCAATATTAATTTCATACTAGTGCAGTTCATATCTTGAATTGTGTCTTCCATTATACCAACAAGAAAATAATCTTTGATCTAAAATAGGCACAAGCAATAATACCTATTAGCATAAGCCACCAGTTCTTGTATAAAGCACAAGTTTGCTTGTCACATGAACCCAAACAAAAATGAGGAAAACCAAAACAAATATTCACACAGTAAACCTCCTTCATGGAATTGATCCCCCTGCTTAATGCATCCATTACTAGAATAAATAATAGAGGAGACAATGCACATCCTTGTCTCAATCCTCTGTTTATTTTGAAGAAATTAGTGGGCTCCCCATTGATGAGAACTGCCATGGTTGCCAATGTGATGCAAGCCATTATCCAATAGACATGTCTATGTTTGAAACCAGTTTTGTATAGAATCATGGTGAGGAACTCCCAATCAACATAATTGAAAGCCCGATTGAGATTGATTTTCATGAAACATGATTTTTTTTCCTTATTTTGACTATGTGAATGACTTGTTGAGCAATGGCCACTGCATCCTAGATTCTCCTGCTGGACAAGAATCCAAATTGCTTCGGCGAAATATGTGGGGAGATGATCTTTTTGACACATTTAGTGATAAGATTGTTCAACATTTTATATACATATTTACATAATTGAATTGGCCTATAATCATTGAGAGACAAAGCATTGGATTTCTTAGGAATAAGAGTAAGGAAGGTTGAATTGATTGCACCTAGGATTTTGCCAGAAATTTTGACTGCTCCCATCATCTTTACCAAATCTAGGCACATAATATCAAATAAATGGAGGAAGAATTCGCCAGGCCAGCCATCGGTTCTAGGAATTTTTTCCTTAGCTGTCTCTTTAAGGTTTGGAGCAACTTCGCGTTAGAAATATGAATGTCCATCATAGTAGTGTTTTTGTTTCTTATCCATGATGGAAAAAAGCCAACAAGGTCCATCTTTTCAGTCATGTAGTTCTCCCCCCTTTCTTGAAATTGGTTTGTGAAGTGATGGAATGCTACCTCCTTGATCTCCTTGAACGATGAATGAGAATGCCCTGTTTCATATTCAATTTCCCATATTGAGTATGTTTGTTTCCTTTTGGATGCAACCATGAGGAAAAATTTAGTATTTTGATCTCCTCCTTTGATCCATGCAAGTCTACTTTTCTGACGCCATTCTTCTTCCTGTAGTTTGAGAATATTATCCTTTCTGATGATCAATTCTAAAATTGCTCGATGTTGATGCTCAGAGAAGTAGCCCAGCACTATCAGATCCATCACGAGGGAGACTTCTTTATCTATTGATAGAAGCTCCTTCATGAGTTCCCACTTTATATTTTGGATCTATTTCTTGATCAACGATTTCAACCCTATAAGCTTTACTAATACCACCTGTGATGGATCTCCTATGTCATGGATGAGAGGGCCAGACCATGAATGCAAAACTAAATCCTAGAAATCAGGCTTGTTATCCCACATCTGGTTGAATTTGAATGGAATTTGAATGTTCTCTAGGTCGACCAACCATTCCAAAATGATGGCATCGTGGTCATAAATGTCTGAGAAGAATGTCCATGATTTAAGATGTTTCATTCTAAGGGATAGTTGGGAGTCCACCAGAAATTTGTCAATTTTTTTTGATATGCCTTCCATGCCCAACCTACCATTTATCCATGTTGGACATACTGGATTAGGAGAAATGTAAAGGAAAGACTTGCAATTTAAGAGGTTTGTAAAAAAGGCTGCCATAGGATCTGGATTTTCCTTGTACCCCCAACATTCTCCCACATCCAATGTTAGGTTTAGGTCTCATGCAACAATTAGGGAATGAAAGTCCAATATGCCTGAACAGTTAATAAATTTCCAAAATGACTTACGATTATTATATGGGACGTACATATTTAAGAGTCGAAGCCTACAACTCCATCCATGAGCATGACTTGTCAATACTATGCCTGCATTTAGTTTATGGGCGAGGAAGGAGAAAAAAGTAGGATCCCATATGGCTACTAATCCACTCGAATTGCTAGATGATTTGGTGGCAGAACCGAGGCAAGCTAGGTAAATTCAAAGTAGAATATCCAAGGATTTTTTCTTAGACATCATTATTTGTTGAAGAAGAACAATAGGTGGGAGTTTGTACATAATGTGGTACTTAAGGAAGCTTTTTGTATGGGTAGATCCCAACAATCTTAGATTTAGAGACATGAGTCTCATTGGGAACAAGATGAAACATGATACGTTTCTCTATGGTCTTGAGAGTGCAAATCTTCCGTGGATTCATTTGACTCATTTGAAGGTACCAAACCAAAGGAAGGGAATATGGCCTCCTTAAGTGTTTCTGAGAACCGATAATTCATTCCTATTTCGATGTCCCTAATGAGAGTTAATTTTCTAAATTTAGGCCCTTTATTACTCCTGCGATTATGACTCGGAGAGGCACAACCCCTATAGTTCTTAGGGTGTGTGCAGTGTATGAGGTTTTTCTTCATTGACATACGTTTAATACCAAGACCTGGGAAATCCTCGAAAGCGTGAATATCCACATTATCCGAGATAGGAGAGAGGGTCAGATTAACAATATTTCTATTGTAAATTGGTGACAAAAGGGAAGTCCTGATTGATTTATCGACTGAAAGAGATAGCTCTTTTCCTTTTATTTTTGAGGGGGTCCGGAATGGAGTGTCCTCCATTGTCTCGTTAACAAATTTTTTCTAGACGTCCATTGAATACATCAGGCCCTTCCTAACAGTTTGAATAACGTGTTCATTTTGTGTACTTTCCTTTATGATACCTATCTTTCCAGCTGATTGTCTGGCCATAAGTGTCCCCTTATCTCTCCTGTCTAGCTGCCTATTATAGAAGGTGTTCTCCTTCGTCTTCTCAATCCTTCCCTGAGAGAAATTAGGATAGTTTTCTATAAGATGACCGATATTATGACATTCAATGCATCTAAATGGGATTCTCCAATAGTCAACCCATTTCTTAAGAGAGAAAGTGGCCTAGTATATGTCAATCGCCGCTGGAAAGCCCCGTGATAGATCCACTTCTACTAGAAACTAGGAAATTTTCTTATCAAATAGCCCCATACATCCTTCATCAATAAAATATAATTTTCCTATTTTACTAACTATTTCGTTTATGGCTCCCTTGTCCACAACTCAATGGGGAGCCCGGGAAATTTTTCCCATATAATTATTCTCTTTAGAGTCTCAATCACTAGGTCAAATTCGACTATCGAGTGCTATAAAACCAAAAAACCCCGACCTATAACCCAAGGTAAGCCAACAATATTTGATGCATCCTCCTCACTTAAAAAGTGGAAGCTAAACCAGCCATTAACCATCGCATTGACCTTCGGCCAATGTTCAAGAAGGGATGCCCAACTCTTTTGTGTCCATTCCTTCATATGAACTCCCGTCTTTCAAAAAGCATATGATTTCTGAGTCTAACCACATTTTCCCAATATAAATCAAAACTTATGATTAATTTTTGGATCTCTTTTGTGGATTTGATTGGTTTTTTGCAATTATCTTTGTTGAATTTCCTATTTGGAAGACTTTATGGAATTGTCCTTTCCAGTCCATTCTCCTCTATAGATATAAATCGTACCTTTGAGTCCCTTAATGATCCATATTTATGATTGTTCTGGATTGCTGCATGGGACACTTGCTTCATTCCAACACTCCTTGGAGCTGTTTGAATCCCTTTTTTAACAGATTTAGATCTCTTTTGCCAACTTCTGGAAGCGTTATCTACTAGCGTTGTGACTTTGATGAAATTGTTGACATCAATATCGAGGTCAAGTATAGGAGATTTTCCTTCCATTTGAATGTTGGTTACAAATCCACGAAGTTATCAAATTTGAAGGGTTGGTGTTATTTTTGTTTGAAAGGGCATATATTCTTCGAACCCTTCAAAGATGAAAAGCTAAAAAAAAAAACTTTTTACTTTTATTGACGAGTGTATATTAAATAAACCATTCATATAAAAAATTGCCAAAATGAAATAATTTCTTTTTAAATCTTTAAAATTTTAAATTAAGACTATCCCTATTCAAGTAAATATATTAAGATATTCAATTGGATGTATACAAATTCAATTTAGGGGAAACATTTTGTGCCAATATAAATATCATTGTAGTCATTTTATTATTTATATTTGTACAAATAAAATACATAGTGAATGTTTTGCTAAAAATGGTGAACAAATAACGTTTATGAGCATAATCATATTTATAATCAGATCACAAATTTATTAATTGTTTTGAAAATCTATAACTTGATTTTAGAAAAGAAAATTCCTCCTTGTTATCCACGAGTACCATCCAATATTATTTTAAAAATGACAAAAAAAAACCACAAAAGAGAATTATATTAATAAATTAAAAAATACTAACATCTCATCAATTGGTTTTTTTTTTAATATATATATATATATTTTTTTTGGGTTATATGAACATCTTTTGGTGTGACCAAGAAATTAGTGTATGATGATGGAATTCATTTCCAAAATGAGATTTGGCCAAGGAGCATTCAGAACATGTATGGAACATGCCTTAAACTATCTCTTAGGTTCCAAATGTCCTTGTTTCCCTTTGGTTTCCAATATTTGGTCTCCATTGAAGGTACACAATTCTTGGAACCATAAAAGACAATAGGTTGTAGGAGGTCCATCCGACAATGAAATTAATGTCCATTCAAATACTTTCTTGGGTCCCCTTTACTGAATTGAGTACTTATCTACAATGTTTTGGATTATGACAAACCTTTCATGAAATACATGACCTATTCAAAATAATTTTCATCATATACATCTATGTTGAGAATGTTATATTTTACCTGCATATAATGGTATTAAACACTATATTGCTACTATATTCTCGGGGGATATGAACCACATTCTTGATTTTGCGCTAAGTGTTTGATCAATGAAGGGCAGAGTTTGCTTCATGTACACTTTTGAATTCTTTGTGGGATATTTTCTCAAGGGTTTAGGGTAGGTGGATCATATGTGATTGACACTTGCGGTGTTATGATACCTTTAATTTGAAATCCATCCATTAGATCCAACACCTGTAGGGACCGATCAGTGGTGGCCAATCCCTCTGTCATAGTAACTTCTTCGCTGTCAATATTCTGATTTCCTACCACCACCAAATACACTTGTAGAATCCATTTGACGATGTCTAATCCCTCTATCACTATGACTTCTTTGCTATCTAAATTCAAATATTCCTACCACCACCAACTGAATTAATTGTTGTGAGAGCCAAAGACGCGGCGACATAATCGGTTCGGGTTCGAAAATCCAATGGCTTAGGGTTCCAAGGAACTCTTAGATCAGAGGAGAATGGGACCGCCTCTATAAATTTTAGTTTTTTCTTACCATGAATCAATGAAATGAAATTTTAACGTCCATGAGACTAGATATAGTCTATGAGACCACTAGCTTCCATTCTTTTTGCCTTTTGCAATTCAATCCTCTTATTATTCAAATTAATGATGAGATGACCTAACCTTCTAATAGTCTCCTCACTGAAAAAGACAATGCCAAGGAACTAATGTTAACATACTGTTGTTGTTATGAAACGAACTCACAAAAAGATAGAAAAGATAGATAAACACCTTCAAAATAAACCTCTTCAAGGGGGAAACCTTATTTGCATTACACAAATGAATAATTATTGGATGATACAAATGACAAGGCCTCCTTTCTATATATAAAAGTCGAAGGGGTCATAATATAATTAGAGTCGACATAACAATAATAATGTAAGGGCACAACAATAACAATAGTGGGCTTCTATGGGGCACAATAATAATAATATGGGGATTATATGGGCACAACAATATAATAAGGGGGTTGCACTAATAAAAATAAAGGGTTACACTAGTAGTATAGGGACCTAACATGCCCCTCTCCTTCAAAAAGTGTTATCCTCAACGCTTGAGTAGTTCTGAATGTTTCTGTATAAAAGTATCATACTTCCATGTGGAATCTTCAGCGGGTAAGTTCTTTCACTTGGTGAGATACTATGAAATTGATCAATTTCGTAGCTGTCAATTTCTCGGTTCTGTGACTGCTTCAGGTTCCAATATGATTTTTCCTTCCTTGTCAAGTTTTGGCAATATTGTTTGAACTGGATCCTCTATAATTTTTGAATGAGTTCTCACCCTGCTTTGTCATTCTTCCATTCACCCCTTGAAGGATGGGTTATGGTGCATGTGTCTAGATAATAGAGAGCTCAACAAAATCACAATTAAAGATAAATTTCCCGTTCTTGTCATTGATGAATTATTGGATGAATTGCATGGATTAATTTACTTCACCAAGTTGGATCTTCGTTTAGGATTTCATCATATAAGAATGAAGACTAGAAACATTCCAAAAACAACATTATTGAAGAAAGATGCATTTTCATAGACTTTAGGAGCAACGAAGGCCTTTGAATATCTTAAAGAGTTAATGTGCCAAGCACCAGTCTTCACTACGCTAGACTTCACAAAAACCTTTATTGTGGAATATGATGCATCAGGAGATGGAATTGGTGATGTTTTAACGCAAGAAGAAAGACCCATTGCTTTCGAAAGTCGTCCAATCAAAGGAAAGTATTTACACAAAGCTATTTATGAGAAGGAAATGTTGGCAAGACTACATGCACTTAAGAAATGGCAACCTTAGAAAATGAGAAGATCCTAGTTCAAACAATATTGCCAGAACTTGAGAAGGAAGGAAAAATTGTATTGGAACTTGGAGCAGTCACAGAAAAATGAATCTAACAGCTATGAAATCGATCAATTTCAGAGTATCTCATCGAGTGGAAAAACTTACCTGTTGAACATATGTCATTAATACTAACTTTCTGTATGAATTGAATTTCTTTTTTTTCTTTGCAAATTTAGTTTATTATTTTCTAACTAGATACAATTTTAACTCCAAGTTAAAAGAAACAATTAATACTAAACACCATAATTTGTTACAAAAACGTAGTTTTCAATTACAATCTCACATGGAGATATCCTATAGTTTGTTACAAAGAACGTAGTTTTCAACTACAATCTCACAGGGAGATATCCCCAAAAAAAGAAAAAAGAAAAAACAAAACAAAAAGCCAACTAAGATTAAAGAGCGTAGTTTTGATCAGGCTACATATACGTATATATTGGGATAGTGTTGGTTTGGTCGCAAGAAATCCCTTGATATCAAATCTTTAATGCATTTTTCCAGTGATTTAATGCTGGGTTTGAACGTCCCTTCAAGTTGCTGGATACATTCACTCAATAATAGTTGATGCAAAGCCTTTCTACTTTTCATGATACGAACTATGGTAGATTCAATGGCTGGTTTTCTATCTTTTTCCACTGTCCCTGTGACCTTTTTCTTCTCATTCCCAGGCTGGGAAGTGGAACCTTAATCCTGGCCATTTTATGTGTAAACGCAGAATTGAATTCAAAAGTATCATGTGGAGCTATTGTTTTGATAGGTGGCCGGTTCAAAAGAATTTTGTAATTTCTGCATGCAAGTGAATGCAACAATCTCTCAACATCTTCATCCGGCAAATTCACAGAAATTTAATGTCTTCGTAAGTCAATTTTTGGGAGTCATTGAACAACAATAGCGTAGCTGCTTGGTAGGTTGCTACTGTCATGTCTATATGCTTGTGGTCAAAGTGGGACATGAATACACACGTGCCCAGTGAATTTATCCATGTAAGCTTACGATTTTTATGTTGGATAGAATAGAAGTGCTCGAAAACCTCAACACAAGTAAGCATCTCAGATGGCAGATTAAGTTGGGAGCGTTGGTAGGTTGGCCACATTTCGGTATTCAACAGTGCAGGGGAGAAATCTATTGTAAGATGATTCTGTTGTTTCGTAATATCATGAAAGGTAGCTTGCATTTCCTGGTTAAGGGCAAAATCATTAACCATGGCCTCCATCTTGAATGTAAGCTGTGAACCACACTGAAGCTTGAGCTTTGACAACAAACTCCGTTCATGATTTTCAATTACCTTTTTATTATTGAACAACAATCTGCGAGAAAGTTTTTCTCTGCAAAATTCAGAAAATACATCTTTATTACCCACATAGTTAACAAGCTTCACCATTTTTCCAACTCACTATCAATATGATCATCGTCATCCCTTTTCAGTACAGTATTACAAACTGTAGACAGCAACTCTGCAACGCTGATTCCCGCAATTTCTTTATTGCATATTACTGTGAATGCCTGTACTAGAGCCTTGCCAAAAAGATTATTGTCTTCAAATGCATTCCTCACAAAATCCATATATGTGTCATGCAATTCCATAACGCGGTGCACAAATGAAGCAGAATGTTGTTGTAGTATGCCCTGATCTGTATCTTTAGCTGACTTTATAGCATCTTCTAAGAATCTAATTACTGCGCTTCCTTGGCTATTGGTTCCAAGCCCTTTGTCATTGCACAAAACAGACTGTACATCCTTGAAAGATCATTTTTCTTTCCAGCCATTAGCAAGGCATTGGCAGCCTCAGTCCTCCATTTCCAAAAGTTGGGTTTCATAAAAACGGGAAAGGAGTGCTTCCTTGGCTAGTTATATGTTGTGAAAAAGTATTGGCTATTGGTTCCAAGCCCTTTGTCATTGCACAAAACAGACTGTACATCCTTGAAAGATCATTTTTCTTTCCAGCCATTAGCAAGGCATGGCAGCCTCAGTCCTCCATTTCCAAAAGTTGGGTTTCATAAAAACGGGAAAGGAGTTCATTTCTTACTTTCTCTAATAACTTGTTCTCCGTAGCAGAGTGCAAATAATGTGCAACTCTATCCTTCTCTTGTTTCAAACATTCTTCAGCCTTTACCAAATATTGGGGACAAGAAGACTCTGAAATCCATAAAGCAGCCTTTCGAGAATAATAAGTAGCAGTGTCCTCCAAAACGTGAGCTTCAAAATCCTTCTTATAAAAATCCATGCTGCCCATGCCTATTTCCTCAAAAAGGTCCACAATGTTTCTCAGCAAAGCCCGATCAATTTGCTCTCCATCGCGCTCTCGATCAATCATCTTCATCACTGCGTTCTTCACATAACCACGCATCACCAACTCACGAAAACAATTGAATCCCACATTGCAGAGGGAAGAAAGTTTTTTTTTTTTCACGAGCGTTTGGTCCACGACAGATAACATAGTTGAGACATATCTGATCATGTCCTTGTAATGTTTCCACCATTCCAAAACTGCCCTCAACATAAACTCATCGTACTCTTCGCTTAAAGCTGGTAAAACTTTCCCACTTATGTGTTCTTCAAGACACTGACGGTATTTATCATAGATTTGGTGCGAGTAATTATGAATACCCTTTTGGGTAATGCACATCTTGTAAACAGTTGAATGAATATTCATATAATCGTTCATACTATACTCATCATCTGAAACTCCTTCCAACTTGTTTCTCAACTTTACTATACCAGCATATATAATACCCCATCCCTCTGCCAAATGTATTATACTATTCAGCCTTGACATGCCCATCCTATTTATTGCATTGTAGATTTCAATGTTGAGTTAGCTCAAAGTCAACACTTTTTCAGAGTATTCTGGGATCTGCAGTCAACAAAAAGATGGGTGCCATGATGGTTGGCCATTGCAGATTTCTGGAAACCTGATTTGAATATTGCTAGCTGCAAATTTAGCATATTTTGAAATTTAATCTACATAACAAATTTAGCATATTTTGAAATTTAATCTACATAACAACAATATTAGTGAAATCAAGCTCTTCATCCATATCTATTAAATTTCCAAAATATTTACAAATCTGCAATCAAATTATACTCAATTTCTTTATGGCCCATTAGGTCCAAACTACATCACTCCATTAACCATGATTTATTGATCTGAATTTTTATTGTCTGCCACTGTTGTTTTCTTTCACCACAATTGCTGATTTCCGAGGCTGGAATTGTTGACTATCGTTTTCAGGGGCTGTATCAGTTGGGGGCTCGCAGAGTCGGTGTGACTTCGCTTCCTCCATTAGGGTGCCTTCCGGCTGCAATCACTCTATTTGGCCACGGTGAAAATGTCTGCGTCAATCGCTTGAACAGCGATTCTCAAGACTATAACAACCGCCTGAAAGCGACAGTAAACAGCCTGGCGAAAATCCTGCCAGGGATGAAAATGGTTGTATTTGACATTTATACATCGTTATATAACTTCGTTCAGCATCCTTCAGACAATGGTAAGAGCATTATTGTAGTTTTGGTAAGTTGTATTGTAAGAGCATTATTGTAGTTTCGTAAGTTGTATTGTTATTGATGAAAGATTCTGCTAAACTGTGTTGTGTTTGTTGATATGTTTATTTGGGTGTGTTTCTCATTGTATTTGTTGATATTTGTGTTTGTTGATATGCTTATTTATAGGCGTTGGTTGGTCTATTGTGATTGTGTTCATGGTTGGTTGGCAATTTCCGGGGTCGTATTATTTCAATTGGAGCTATTTTGTTTAACCATAAAAGGACATATCTATAATCATATCAAAAAGCACAACACAGTATTCAGAAGCTTTCATCAACAAGACACAATTTATCAGAAATTTTCATTAAAATCAAGTTAATAACTGTGAAAATGTACTTGGAAATTTTCATTAAAATCAAGTTAATAACTGTGAAAATGTACTTGGATTTTAATGTTTGTGAGTGGCTTCGTTAATGCAGGGTTTGCAGAGGCGAGGAGAGCGTGTTGTGGGACTGGAGTTATTGAGACAGCTGTATTGTGCAACGCTAGGTCAATAGGGACGTGTGCCAACGCTACGCAATACGTGTTCTGGGACAGTTTCCATCCCACCCAGGCTGCCGATGAGTTGCTGACAAGCGCGCTCATTCTTCAAGGAATCTCTCTCATTTCTTAAATCAGTCCTGGCCTCCAAACCGAGATTAGATGAATTTTAATTTCGATATAGCTGCTCTAGGAATTTTAATTTCGATATAGCTGCTCTAGGTGTACGAGAACTTCAATTTACAAATTTTCCTGTCATAAGGCAAACAGTTTGCGTTTTTTTTTTTTTTGCCATTAGAGCTCCATGTTTTACTATAATGCTTTTAGAATGAAATGTGATTATTGCCTGGAGCTTTTATGGGGTTGCATATTATAAAATGGAATGGATTTTATGTATTTTGAGAACAAGCTTGATTATTGTGTTATTATGTGTTTATATTGGATTTTAGTTGAGAAAAGGAGGTCAGGAAGCGTTATTTGTACTATCTTTTTGAGAGGGAAAAATGAACCATCTTTTATTAATAAAAGAAAAAGAAAAGATGGTTACAGATGTTTGTACTCTTGTGATATCACAAGAGATCTTATTTGTACTTTTGAAATAGGATAGGTTACTTGTGACTTGTTAAAGGGATGTTTCATTTTATATTTATTAATTTTTATCTTGGCATTAAATGCTGTGTGTAGTTGAAAGAGGATATATTATTTGTAATTTTGCCACAAAGATTTCATTTAATATATATATAAAATAAATTAAACTTTATTGAGTTGAAATATTATAAATAATAATTAATTTAATTAAGATATATTATTTTTATAATTAAAAGAGGAATTAAATGAAATACATATGTTTTTATTAACAGAGAAGTGTTGAATATTTGCATTTTAGTGTTAAAAGTTAAATTTGGAATTTATGATATTAAATTTTAAAATTTAATTAAGAGATATTATTATTAAATTTAAAAATAATTAAAATAATTTTGAAAATTTTATTGGTTATGTATTTAAAAAATAATATATTATGTTAAAAAATATTATTATTATTATTAGAGATGAATAAAATATAAGTAGTTTATATATGTGTGTATACAAACAACTATGTGCAATGATTATATCAACAAAATGGGTTGTCAACTTTGACTTGTATTTACACAATACATATAGAGATTATTCTTGTAATAGTTCAAAAAATTAATGATCACAACTCATAAATTTATCTATAAAAACTCATATTGCTAGTTGCTTGTTAATGACACTTGCCCTTCGTACCAAAACATGTTTCTTGTGTTCCTCAAAAAAACGTAGAGCTTTTTTGTTAACCTACACCCCTCTTTGATCATCAATTTGCTTCCTTGTTTAATTCCTTGTATCCATGGCGGAAGGTCATATTCTTGAAATTGATGCCCAGTGTGACACCTCGTGGAAGGTCATATTATTAAAAGACAATGTCAAGTTTGATAACCCAAATTTGTTTCTTTTTTACAACTTTTGTGACTTTTACATTGGACATGTGACCAAAAAAGTGGTACAAGGAATATGTTATGAAAATGTAAATATTATTTTGAATAATAAAAAGAAAATTTGTTTTGTGTATTATTGTTTTTGAAAATATATAATGTGTTAAATGAAACTCTTAATTGTCAAGAAAACAATTGGAATTAGTGATGCCCAAGAAGGGGGCAAGAATGAACAAAACAAAAATACTCCATTTGGCCACAATTTGCATTATTGGCGAAATAAACCACCATAGAATACATCACTGGAGATAGGTATCATGCATGGAAGCTGATTTAGAAAGGATTGCAGAAGATAAAGACAATCATATTTAAAAGAAAGGAACAATGGGAGAGGAAGATTGGACCTAAATTCAAAAATTAGTAGAATGCTGCTAGGGTTAAGGAGGTGTGAAATGAGAAAGAACCACTGAATTGTTTTTTAGGCAGGGAGGAGTTGGAGCTTGGGGGGTGGGGGGGGGGAGTGTGGGGGGACTACTGAGAAACATAGTTCACAGTTGGGAGGAACTCGGAAGCCTTTAATCTATTTCTAAGACAACTTTAGATAAGGATATGAATGTCTATATAATCCTGTGTTAATTATGTTACCTATCGTTGTTCAAGGTTAATAAAAAGTGGGATAAGATGTTATTATGATTTTAAGTGTTTATTTATAGGAAAGTAAAAGGATAATTATACTAATTTTATGTGAGTGATATATACGTGTGTGTGTGTGTGTGTACCCTTTTCTAGAGAAATTGGGGAAGAGAAAACCAAATAAAAAACTAATCTTGGTATTCACTATATCAGTGTATATGAAAAGGATTGATCACAGTAGAAAAATACAAGCCATATGCAGTAAACAATAACTTTAGATTTGAACAAAAAACTAAGTTCAATTGCACTATGCAGGTCAAGAGAGATACTAAGAAACAATAAGGAGACTATTAAATAGTTGTAATGTGTGTTGCTCAGGTTAGTACGTCTCATGCCAAGGACGAGGAAGGGAACCATGTCGATTGGCCAAAAGACATGCAGCCCATGGCAATGAAATTAGTAGCGCCTAAAGAAACTTTAGGTGGCCTCTCATGACAGAAGTCCACTAGGCTCCTGGTCTAGCTGGTGTTGCAAAAAGGAAATTATTTAACAATGTTAAAGAAACCCTAACCGTGTTTACATTAACATGCACAGTAACTATAGGAGAATAAAATACAATTTGTTTTCTTGAAATAAAGAAATGAACTTTACATCTTCGACCATATGAGTACCGACCATATCTCAAAATTACAGAGTAAGAAAATTGAAGTTAACAGACGGGTAAACCCTCAATTAGAAATAACTATTACATAATTTTGTTCATGATGACCAAGATTTTTCCCAAAATGTTCTAAAGAAAAACCCTCCAGACAATGATATAACTAAAGTCTCTCAGTAAAAGCCCTAATCAGAAGTAATTTTCATGCAAATTGTAGACAATTTGAAGCCTAATAATGGCATTGAAAACTTGTAAAGGGTAAAAGTAAATAGGCGCATGTAGTGGTCATAATATAAGGAAGTAAATTTGTAAGTGTCTAACTCCGGAAAATTCCTAGAACAAAATCCAAGTGCAGTCGAGGACTAACTTGTGAGAGAAAAGGATTAAATTTCCTTAGTCCACCTCTCAAATTTCTTAGGAATTTTTCATAAGGATATGTAAAAGAATTTTAATGACAACTAAAATCTCACCTTTGACGAGGAAAGGTGAAATCTTCGCTTCAACATCCTCTTACAGTGGAAAGAATGCCTCAATATCGAATGAATATATATATATATATATATATATATATATATATATATATATATATATATATATATATATATATATATAAAGTAAACCCTTCGGGAAAATAATAAAGTTAGGGTTTAGAAATTTAGACTTACTACAGAGAAATTATTGTCGAGGAAGTCATGAGGAGGGCATAACATGGTTACAATCCTTGTGGAAGATGGTCAACGAGACTAGAAACTCTAAAGAAAGCTAGGGTTAACTTGCATATATGCCACTAAACAATGTAAGTTAGTTGTCATCATCTATACAATAATATAGCCAAAGTTGCACAAAAATATACACACAACAAGAGGAATAAGTGGACAAAATGTAAAGGTCGATGAAAGACTTGGTGTGTAAACCCTTCCTCAATCACAAGAAATTCTCTTTTCCGTCAGCGTGCCAAGAAAGACAATTAGATTTGCGGTTGAAAAACCTTTGAATCCAAGGTAAAACCCTAGCCTCTCTCAATTTAATCTCGAGGTTGCAGAGATTGACTCTGAACCTAGGAAAATGCAAATGAAACCATTGTAGTGGGAGGTGAAGGGTAGGTAGTTACCCTAACAACGACAAGACAATCCATGTTATGAAACCAACTCACAAATAGATAGATCACCGACTTAAAATTTATCCTCTTCGAGCGGGAAACCTCCTTTACATTACATAAATTAATAATTCTTGGATGATATAAATGATAAGACCTCTTTGGTATATATAGGAGTCTAAGGGGTCACAATATTATTAGAACTTACATAACAATAATAATGTAAAGGCACAACAATAATAATAATGAGCTTTTATTGGGGAATAACAATAACAACATGGGGGAAGCGTGGACACAACAATAACAATAAGGGGCTACAATAACAATAACAATAAGGGGAATACACCAGTATTATAGGGACATAACACGCCCCTCCAAAAAAATGTTGTCCTTAACGCTTGAGTAGTTTTGGATGCTTTTCATCCTTCCATGTGGAATCTTCAATAGGTAAGTTCTTCCACTTAATGAGATACTTTGAAATTAATCGATTTAGTAGGTGTAGGGTTCTTGTTTCTCTCACTTATTCAGGCTCAAATATTATTTTTCATTTTTTCGTCAAGTTTTGACAACACTGTTTGAATTGGGAGCTTGTCACCAATAACCTTCCTTAAGCATGAAACATGTAAAATTGGGTGTACTCCAGAAGATGCAGACAACTCCAATTTGTATGCCATAGTACCAATCTTTTGCAACACCTTGTAGGAACCATAATACTTGGGGTGATAATTTATTATCCTTCTTAGCTTGCTTGAGGTACATTTATTTATATGGTTATAGTCGTAAAAATATCCTATCGCCTACATTAAAACTTCTTTCAATGCGACACTGATCCACCTGTTGTTTCATTCGATTCTGCGTGAAAGTGAGGTTATCATTTAAGAGTCAGAGAACTTGTTGATGATGGTCGATGTGATATTCCACTGCTTGAACCTTAGAGTTTTCTCTTAAAGATGATGTGATGGATGATATTCATAAAATGCCATAAATGGGGTCATTTTTGCTGTAGTATGGAAGGAAGTGTTATACCACCATTCAGCTAGAGGTAACCACTTGACTCGTTGTTTTTGTTTATAGATACAAAGCGACAAAGATATCCTTTCAAACATTTGTTCACTATCTCAGTTTGTCTATTAGATTGAGGATGATAAGATGAACTATGAGCTAATTGAGTATTTAAAGACAAAAAAATAATTCTGTCCAAAAATTTCCAGTGAAAATGGGATCTCTGTCACTTACAATAATCTTTGGGTTTCCATGTAGTTTTTGAATTGTTTCCCTAAATGCAATAGCAATTGTACTGACTTTAAAAAAGATGAGATAATGCACAAAAATGTCCATACTTGGTAAGTCTATCAACTACCACCATGATGACACTCTTTCCTTTAGATTTGGGTAAATTTGTGATAAAATCCATTGAGACCTCCTCCCAATGTTGACTTGGAATGGCTAAAGGTTGTAACTGACCTGGGGTCTTAATTGTCTCAACTTTATTTTGTTGGCAAACCAAACATTGCGCCACAAACTTTAGAATATCAGATTTAAGGCCATCCCAAAAAATTCCTTCTTGACCCCTTGGTAAGTTTTTAAAAATCCTGAGTGCCCTCCTAAGGGGGAGGTGTGCAATTCCAAAATAATCTTTTACTTGAGTTGAGAATTCTTACAAAGATATAAGTGATTTTTGTACCATAATTAATCATTTTTCCATCTAAATGTGTCAGATGTAATGGGATATTGCTGCAACTTTTGAATGAGTGTCCACAACTCTTCATCATTTTTCCATTCATCCCTTGCTTTAGTTATCCAACCAGGTTGGATAATAAAAATGGCACAAAACAATGCTTCCACATCCTCATCATTTCTTGAGAGTGCATCTACAACAACATTTTGCTTCCCCTTTGTGTAGATGATTTCAAAGTCATAACCCAACATATTTGTGACCTACTTTTGATACTCTTCTGAAGATAATCTTTGTTCCAAAAAGTATTTAAGACTATCACGATCTGTTTTTACCTTGAAGTGTCTTCCCATTAGGTAACGTCTCCATTACTTTAGTGCATATAGTATTGCCAACATCTCTTTCTCATAAATAGGTTTGTGTAAATAATTTAGACTCTTGATTGGAAAACTTTAAAAGACAATGGGTCTTCCTTCTTGCATTAAAACAGCACCGATTCCATTTCTTGACACATCACATTCCACAATAATTTTTTTTGTGAAGTTTTGCGCAACTAACACTGGTGATTGACACATTGCCTCTTTTGGCATTCAAGAAAATGCATCTTTCTTCAGTAATGTTGTTAGAGGTGTTGCTATTCTCCCATAATTATTAACAAACTTGCGATAATACCCTATCAACTCGAGAAATCCTTGAAGATGCTTTATGGTTGTGGGGATGTTCCATTCCTTAATCATTTTAATTTTGTTAGGGTCTACCTTAACACCCTCAAGAGATACAATATGACCAAAATATTCCACCTCATGTATTTCAAAGAAACATTAGGAGGTTTTTGCATATAATTGTTTCTCCTCCAATAGTTTGAGCACCCTGTCAACATATTGAACATGATCCTTCCAAGACTTGCTATAGATTAGTATATCATCAAATTTCTCCATGTAATTCATCCAACAATTCATCGATGTCATGAATCATAATTTTATCTTTAATAGTGAACTTTTTTAGCTCTCTATAATCTAGACATATATCCCATGATCCATCCTTCTTGTGCACCAATACCACTAGAGCAGAGAAATAACTTTGAATAGATTGAATCATACTAGCCTCGAACATTTGTGCAACCATACGTTCAATTTCACTCTTTTGGGCATAGGGACATTTGTAAGGTCTGATGTTTTGAAGCAAACTTTCTGGAATCAAATGAATAACATGATCATGATCACGAATATGTGAGAGGCCTTTGGGAGTGTTAAATACTTTGGAATGATTGTCCAAGAGTTTCAGGATATCTGGAGAAATAGATGATTTGGATGTTTGAACCTCCAATGAGCATAATTGTGCAATTAGACCCCGTTGTTCTTTTTTCAAAAGCTTTGTCATGCCATTAGAGCTGATTATCTTTCCTGGTTTCGCTGCGATACCCCTTAATTAAACTTCCTTTCCTTCCCAAAAATTTTTCAAGAAAAACTATTGAAAATTAAAAACTATCGTCCCTAAAGATTGTAACCATTGTATTCCTAGTACAACATCAACACCACCCATTGCAATGGAAAGCATTGGACTATTCAATACATATTCCCCCATGGTTAGCTTAATATTTGTAGGTTTTAACCCCGTACAAAAATTACCTGCATACTAATTCTAACAACAGAAAAATAAACAATAGCGAGAGCATAACACATAAAACACATATACACATAGATTTTCCCCTGGATCCCAAAACTGGGACTACTAGCTTGATTTTTCATTATGTTCATTTCAATGTTACAATACATATTTATACATGCCGAAGCATCCAATACCATGGACCGAAAACCATCGCGCCAAAAACCATGTGCGAAAACCATAGGTAGGTTCGCCCACCTAATATAGGGTCCAATTTTTTTTTCCCTCGGGGCGCTGCCCTGGACCCCATAGAGGGGGGCTACCCGCCCCCCTCAAACCTCGTGGTTAGGGGGCACTGCCGCTCCACCTGTGATGCCCCCACTACGTAATTGACACAACAAAGGGGGGGATCCATCCCCCCTCTAACACAACCCAACAATATTATGACACTTTCTAGAGCAATTTATAGTTCATCCATTTGCAACCATCACTTGACACTCTCAAGCTAGATATATGAAGCAATTCAATTCCTTAGCTATCTTACAATGAACAAAATTATGGGTACTACCTGAATCAATCAACACTATTTATCTTTTCTTATTGATATATCATTATATATTAAGAGTTTGAGGTGTGGTAACTCATGCCAATGCATTACAAGATATGGTTGTGTTTGGTGTGGAGCCTGATTATCTTCTTTATTAAGAGGTATCACCGCATTAGACCCTAGTTCCTAATGGAGTCGCATCACCGCCCGTTTAATCGACATGAGGGGGGTCCAGGGGGGGGGGGAGCTGGAGTGACGACAATTTCATGAGCCCCCCCTGGCAGGGGTTCAGGGGCAGGCAACGCACCTGAAGCTAAAAATATATGAAAACTTGCCTTATAAAATATTGTAATTTCGTAGTCAACCTCGGTCGTTCATTAGGAAAATGACCTAACTGTAGAAGTTATGTTAATTTAGTGTTTTTTTCCCTAGAAGAAAACCCTCAATTTATATGAGGGAAGTATTGTGGTGGTGTATGATTATTCTAAGTGAGAAGGAGAGAGGAGACTGTGTGAGAGCGAAGAGGAAATTACAATGGATTTGCAGTAGGTTGTATCTCTTCATTTTGCTGGATAATATGAAGGGGCGGAGACTCACAAAAAGCTATTAGTGGTCTATTTGATACGTTACAAGGGGTGGCGACTCGCAAAAAGCTATCACTAGATGAAGGAGAGGAGACCAAAATTAATTTGACTCCAGTTGTACTTAAACAATTGCAAGATTATGAAATGGATGTTTTTGGAATGAACACCTCATCAACTCCAGTTTTCACAACCTCAACTAGTCTAGCATTTGGGTTTGGATTTTCAAATAACACCCAGGCTGCGGTTTCACCTCCAACCTTCTGCCAACTTTCATCAAATCCACATTTCAATATTGTGGTAACAAATACGCCTAGCTTTGGAGGCTTTACCTTTCTAGCTAGTAGACAAGATAATGATTCTTTAGGTACCATGACATCAACAACAATGGATAATAGCATGGAAAACACTTGCTATTTCCTTTTACATACATTCAAATGTTGTAAGATATTAAGAGTTGGGAGCTTACTGATTCAGAAAACAATGGCTCTTTGTTATGCACACAGTGTGAGTAGTTTTTGTGATACAAAGGTAGTCAATGTTAATAGGGTTTTGGTAAAAGTTGGTGATTCATTATGATAACATAATCTAAATTGTTAGCTTTGAAGTTACTAGGTATTAATAGGTAAGTTATATTACACTGAATCAACCTTGAAATAACGAATTGAATAAAAAGGTCCATTAATTTCTCTTCAACCTTGATGCAAATCAATCGCAAGTTTAACCAATTAAAAGAATTGTTGAACATAAGAATTCACTAAAATGTTCAATTATCAGTCCACGTGACAATTCACACATTCTTATCATAAGCATATTGAAAAGGCGTTTTAACATTATCTAGTACTTACCACTACTTTCAATGCACTAAAGAGATCCACAGATAACCATATCGATTGCTTAAAATAATTCCTACAAACTGATCCTAGTGCCACACATGTGCACATGCATTTTCTAAATTTCTTGTTTATCTGGCATAACTATGAAAAGGTATCTCTGGTAGTTGGAGATCATGGATGGAATCTAATGCCTAATTTGAATGCGTCCCTTTTTCAAAGTGGAAGATTTTATCACGTCAATCAATAACTACAATAAGAGAACCACAATGCTGAGCAACATGATCAACACCCATGAGGATAACTAAGAAAACATGAGAATGCAGTAAAACTGATAACAACTTGCAAAGTCTAAAAGTCAAACAACAAAGGTTTAAATGTGGCCAAAAAATAAGTCCATATCAAACACTTTTGAGGATCCTTTAGTCAAATTCGTTGATACTCTTGTCATAAATACACAAGATTGACATTCTAAAAGTCAAACAACAAAGGTTTAAATGTGGCCAGAAAATAAGTCCATATCAAACACTTTTGAGGATCCTTTAGTCAAATTTGTTGATACTCTTGTCATAAATACACAAGATTGACTTTGATTTTCATAAAGTAGAGAATTATTTCAAAAACAAAATTATATTTAGGTTATATTATCGGTTTCTTCTTTGCAAAGCTATTATGGTATTATTAATAAAGTCATCTCCTTACATAAATTTGAAGTGTAGATGAGTTCATTGTGTTTAAATGTTTACTTTTCACAGTGAATATTAAAAAAATATTTAATTTGATACATCAACTCCTCATCTTCATTGTCATTTTCTATAAACCAATCTTCATCGTCATTATCCATTCCTTTAAACCAATCTTTACTCTAAAAGAATGCAAATACTACCTTATTAATAATAAGGTAATTTAAAATTGGAAATCTATCTATTAAGATGTAATGTTAAAGCGAGTGTTCCATATTATTTCTTTATGTTATAAAATACAATTTACTTGTATACGAGTGTTCGAGTCCTGAATGGAGTTTCGCCTTAGCTGCAAGATGGACTTACATCCATCAGTCCAATTAGGTTGGCACAAAGCAAATTTTTGAGAAGGTGTGTTTGATTTTGATATATAAGTTTAGGTTGGAAGATAAATTTAAAAAATTTGAAGTCTAAAATAAAATGTGTCAAGTACGTTTTACAGTGGTTATTCATTCTCCACTATGATATCTCTCCTCTGTCCTTGATCCTGCCAATGACTCCCTACCTGGCCAAGGGGTAAATATTGGTAATATCATGCAAAATGCCTACCATATCACCAATCTTGATTCTTTATATGGACATCATGCACAATGCCTTCCATATCACCAAGCTTGATACTGTTAAAGAACAATTCCCAAAAAAGATAAATATCAATATTGCAGAAAAACACAAGTGTGCTTATGTTTTTTTCTCCTTTGTAAGAATTCCACCCATGTGCTTGCTCTTAAGTGTCAACACCACCTACAAAGCATAAAGAAACTATTACATATGCACAAAATGAATGTGGGGAATTTTCAAAGAATAACGGCTTGAATACCTATCCATTTTGTCATGTACACAAAAACAAGTTTCTAGTGCTAGTCATCTGTAATGCATATCACAACTAACCATTGAGCATGGCCAAAAAAGGGATTAGTCAGAGCTTGAGGCAACTTCATTCCCAAATATAAACACAACTAAGCTGATTACAAACCGTTTCGCGTAATGGAACAATTAAGTAATGGTGATATTGACAGAGTTTTCCCACCAGGGTTCCATTCTTGACAGAGTTATTGTAACAACCCTGGTGAAAATTCCATGTAATAAAAGTTAATAAAAACAAAATAATAACAATGGTTGATGGGACACTTATTCCACGCTGAATTTTGGGCAAAATCCTAGTGATGGAGATCACTTGTGATTGTTTAATGGATAAGGAAAATTGAAAAAGGAAATGGCTAAGATTTTGCAAAGGAAAAATGAAATTTTTGGCACATTATTTATGAAAATAATGTAAATTAGGAGAAAAGGGAGGTGAAAGGTCGCAAGTTGCATGTAGGGAGAAAAATGATAGAAAATAACGGAAAATGGAGAAAATCATTAGGGGAAGTTTTAGGTCTAAAAAGGGCTTCCTAAGGGAATTATAAAATAATAGTGGAAATAATAAAACAAGATTAGATTACATCATCAAATTTTAGAGGGGAAAAAAACTATTTTTTAAACTTATCTTCCTATGGGTTTACTCAAAGTTTGAGCGAGAACACTCGTTGAATGCATAATTTGATTCCTCATCCAAGGAGTACCCATGTTGCATACTTTCGATGGACCCTACTACACAAAAAATGAGAAATACATGAAAAACATGATTGCAATCACATTTTTACGTTTTTCATGTATTTCTCATTTTTCGTGTAGCAGGGTCCATCAAAATTATGCAACATGGGTACTCCTTGGATGAGAAATTAAAATTTTCATCCAACGAGTACTCCTGCTCAAAATTTGATTAAAACCTTAGGGAAATAAGTTGAAAATACAAGTTGAAAAAACATTTTTATTATTTTATTATTTTTTTAATCTTTTTACTTTTTTACCCAAAAAATGGTGAATCATTCCCCATGGTTAACATCAACATCTTGAATCCTATTGGTTCTTACAGATTTTATTTTGGTTGTACATTTTTCTTAGGCAGCCCATTTTAGACCTCATAAGTTCTCTAATGAGAGACCTCATTCATAAAATGACTTATGAGGATCAGTTGGTAACTTTTTAACAGTTTAATGTTGGAGCTCTCTCATTATTCTCTCTCTCCCTCATACTCTTGAATACTTAGAGTTTTCTTGGAGCACTCTTGGAGGGTGTGGCATACTTGGAGTTTTGCAGCAAGAAGACAAAGGAAGAGTAGGAAAGCGCAAGAGGACATAGGGATCAACAACTACAACTAGATTTGCTTGCAGGTACTGAGTTACATGTATGTTTTCCTCACTAATTTTGGCATGCATGTCGACTATTGGTCATGATTTGTCACTGGTATGGAGGATCGCCTAGATTGATTGTGGATTGCCTAACATTTCCATTTCTTGGATAGCCATGGAGATTGTGGGTTTATTTCCTTGTTTTGTTTTGGTTGTTCTGATGTTTCCTTAGCTTGGGTTGAGTTAATAGTCTTGGAGCCTTGATTGGAAAAACAATCTAGATCCTGGTGGCAGCTGTAGGTTGAGTTACTAGTACTGGATCCTTGGTTGGAACAAACGCTATGGAGCCCTGGATGGCTAGGATATAGACCAACCTGATGATGGTTTTGTGATGTACGACTGTGAAGTGGAATCACTGTTTGATGGGTTGAGGTGGATGACCTCTGGAAGCCCTAGATGGTTTTGGATTGATGTTTTATACGAGATGCCACATTCATGATTGGAATATGGCACAAGGGTGAATGAATGAAGAGATATTTGGCTCAGCCATTCTACGGTCGGGTGGAACGTAGAAATCCCATCTCGGGTTTGGATTTTGCATCATCAATATGAGGTTATTTCTCCTTGTATTTCTATGAGTATTATATTGTATTATATGTGGTTTATATGGCTATGATTTCATTGGTATTTATGTTGCTATTATGTTGGTTATATATATGTTTTATGATAATAGCTATGTATGGCTCTCATCATGTTTCTACTGATAAATGAATGAACAATGTATCTATGACCTAATGGATGAAATGGCAGTTGATGTGTTGAGGCATCAATGTTTCTTAGCGATTCTCAGCTAAGTATGAGACCCTTATGCTCAAATATGTTATTTACACCTGTAGATTACATATTCGTGATATGTTTGACGAAATGCCTGTCATGGCTAGTAGGGGTCCAGTCAAGGTCTTATTCAAGTAATTTCTTTTGCACTGCAATTTCCCTATTATCTTACTATTCTGAAGATGTCATTCTATTCTGGGTAGTGACTTGCGCTCTGGGCCTAAAAAAGTGGCTCAAATAACGGGGACACTGGCACAACATTGTGCAGAAAAGTCCGTAGATGTTGGCTTGTAGGCTTGTGAGAGCGTCCAGAGGTCCTTGGATGCTACCATGCCCATAGCATGAGAGTGTCCAAAGGTCAAGTGGTCCAAAATCGCAGTGGGACCTACGGGCTGGTTGGCGGAAAAGTTGGATTTGTTCATGAGGGTCATAATGTTGATGTTGAATGTTTGTATGTTGTGTTTCTGTTGGTTCCACTTCCTTAACGTGACTTAGGAGGTCGAATCATATCATAGCGACCTCTCGTCATGTTTACCTCGACTGGTCAATTGCTTGAGTAGATGTGGGAGGAGGGTGTTACAAAGTGGTATCAGAGTGGGTTGCGCTCTCTTTGGGTCATATCTGATACCACTAAGTGGTATTTGAGCATGGTTCACCCCTCGGATTAGATGGGCTGCGTGTTGGTCATGCATGCATGTAAGTTGCATGTGTGTGTCTTACACTTGCATTCCATGTGTTTGTTGCATTTACATAATGTTGATCATGGTTGTAGTGATGTCAGCATGTGGAAATTGATGTTGTTATTGTGGGATGCATCGTCGTGAGTGTATGACTGGTTAAATATTGTTATATGTCATTTACATGTATCATTATTGTATGCTTGGTTACATTCTTTTATGTTTAGTTGCATTCTTGTATGCTTGGTTGCATGTATCATTCTTGTAGGTTTGGTTTCAAGTATCATTCGTTCATGCTTAATCATATGTGTTGATGAATGTGCGTGTTTGGTTACGTGTTGCTTATGCATGTGGTCAAGTGTACAATGATGTAATGGTTGTCGTCATGTATGAGGTTGTGGTATGCATTGTTGATAAGGTCATGCATTGATGACTGGACCCTAGTTAGAATGATGGTTGCATGGTTATATACTTATGTGTTATGTTTCTATATGCTGTCATGATTATGTTATGCAAGTATCACGTTGATTTGTTGATCTTGCATACAAGTTATCCTCCCCGAGCTATACTAAGGTACGTTGGTTTATTGTGATTTGGTTTAGCTGACATGATATACCTTGTAGGAAGAAATATCAAATGTCTAGCAAGATGGTAGACTACAAAGACTCTCCCTATGAATCAAATGAGCGATATGGTGTTGGGAACTCTTCCGATTTAACAAATACACTAAGAAGCTTAAAGGAATAAATAAGGAGTTGTGAGGCAAATAATGACAGAATCATGCAGGAACAAGAGAAACAAGTAGAGGTAAATGCAGTGATACTTCAGAGTTTGTCAGATTTGCAGTGACAAGGACCACGTAGGATCAAGTATGAGCAGGAGGACCGAACTAATGGGGCATATGGTGATAGGTCACATGGTGGTCACAAGTCATATATAGATGACATGATCAGAGATGGAATATTATTGGAAACTTCAGAGAGGAGAAGGGATAGACACAAGTATTATTCTAGTTCTGATTCAGATAGGCACTATGATCGTCATCGTTATCATCCTTACATGATGAGTGATAGGGGATACCTGCCAGATGAATTTAAAAAAGCAAAGTCACCTACTTTTGATGGAGAGATGAAGAAACCACATGATGTAGAAGCATTGTTTCTTGGCATGAGGAATTTCTTTAGGTTGCATGATTATTCAGAGAACATGAAAGTCAGAGTAGCTACCTTCAGTCTCAAAGGTAAAGCAACCATTTGGTGGGAAGATGTGAAGAATGTCAGGTGTATTCATGAGTAAGACTTGACTTGGATTGAGTTTGAACAATTATTCAACAAGAAGTATTTGTTAGAGAGATATTTTGACGACAGGGAAAAAGAATTCTATGGGCTAACGATGGGATCTATGACAGATGATGAGCACACTAGTAGATTCTTGGAGTTATTGAGGTATGTGCCTTATCTCACAGAAGAGAAGGAAAAGATTCAAAGGTTCATTAGTGGATTATCAGTTGCATTCAAAGACAATATTGAGTTGGATGAGCCTAAATAATTGGAGGAGACAATCCGAAAGCTAAGGCATTGCTATGAACAATCGAAGCGTAGATTTGAGACTAAGCCAGATTGGAAAGCTAATGCAAGGAACAAAGGAAAATGGGACAAGAAACAAGAAAGACCTAAGGTTACAAATAATAAAGAAAATGTTGCGCCATCTAAGAAGTTCAATGCATTAGATAAAGGACATGGACATCAATTTGAGGAAAAAAATAAGGAACCCGTGTGGTGTTGGACTTGTGAAGGGGATCATTGTAGGAGAGATTGTCCACAATATCAGGGTGGTAGGCCTAGGATATATAGTGCACAAGATGTACAAACTGTTGGGAATGTTGGTAAGAGTGTTCCTCGTATTTATGAAACATTGGATAACAAACATATAGACCATCAGGCATTTATCATTGAGATGGACGGTAATCTTTGTGATCAAGTTATTTCTATTTTGATTGACCCTGGATCTAATTACAACTATGTTAGTCCTGACTTGGTGGATAAGTGTGGTTTGAGTAAGGAATTACGTGCAAAATATTGGTTAGTGCATTTGGCTAAAGGTACAAAGAAGCGAGTTCACCATTGGGTAAGAGATTGTGCATTTGATTTGAATGGTATGCTTACCATAACACATTTTAATGTATTACCATTGGGATCATATAGTATGTTGTCGGGCATGGATTAGTTGTATCTTCATAGAACCAAGGGATATTGTTATAACAAAGAAATTGAGTGTGTGGATGACAATGGGGAACCAAGAGTCTTGCAGGGAAAGAAGAAATCCACATCAGTTAGGATGATGACAACTATGTAGGCAAAGCGTAGTCGTAGGAAATGATGTATGTTGTTTGCAGTGCACATTTCTAGTGAAAGGGTAAGGAAGTTGAGGATGCAAATGTTTTGAGAAGGTATTTAGCTTTACAGTAGTTCAAGGATGTGTTTCCTGAGGACATTACAAAGTCGCCATTTCATAGGGAGGTATACTTTTCTATTGAGTTAGTGCCAGGGGAAACTCCAACATCAAAGACACTTTACAAGATGAGCACACCTAAGTTGTTAGAGTTGAACCTACAATTGAAGGAAATGTTAGACAAGTGATACATTAGGCCAAGTGTATCACCATGGGGTGCACCGATATTGTTTGTGAAGAAGAAAGGTGGTACTTTCAAATTGTGCATTGACTACAGGCAGTTGAACAAAGTGACCATCAAGAACAGGTATCCGTTTCTGAGCATTGATGACTTGTTCGATTAGTTTAAGGGAGAAACAATGTTCTCAAAGATTGATATGAGATCCAGATATCATCAAGTATGCATCAAAGAGGAGGAAATTTAGAAGACAAATTTCCAGACCAGGTATGGGCATTATGAGTTTGTTACAGTTCCATTTGGCTTAACTAATGCTCCAACTACATTTATGTGCTTGACGAATAGTGTGTTGCATCCATATTTGGATAAGTTTTCTATTGTGTCCATTGGTGACATATTGGTATATTCTAAAAATGAGGAAGAGCATGTCGAGCATTTAGCAGAAGTGTTGAGGTTGTTGAAAGAGTATCAGTTTTATGCTAAGATCAACAAGTGTAGTTTCTTTCAGACTGAGATACACTACTTGGGACGTGTTGTCTCCAAGGAGGGAATCATAGTAGATCCAGAAAAGATAAGGACCATCATGGAGTGGGTAGCTCCTAAGAATGTAGATGAGGTGAGATATTTCATGGGGTTGGCAGGCTATTATAAGAGGTTCATCAGGAATTTCTCACAAATTTCTTATCCTATTACATCATTGCAGAGGAAAGGTAAGAAGTTCAAATGGATAGAGGAGTGTGAGGCTAATTTTGAGCAGCTTAAGAAGTTGTTGACATATGCATTAGTGTTAAAGATTGCAGATCCAGACAAAGAGTTTGTAGTATGCACAAATGCTTGCAAAAAAGGAATTGGTGGAGTGCTTATGCAGGATGGACAGGTGGTATGTTATGAGTCGTGAAAACTGAATGGGCACTAGCAAAAATACCCCACACAAGATCTTGCGTTGGCAACGATTATAGATGCATTGAAGATGTGGAGACACTATCTTCTGGGTAGGAGGTTTACATTGATGAATGATCACAATGGTTTGCGGTATCTATTTGACCAATCGAATCTAAATGGTAGGCAGACTTGGTGGTTGGATATGATCAATGAGTTTGATTTTGAGGTCAGATATATAAAAGATAAAGAGTACATGGTGGCATATGCTCTTATATAGGTAAATCACTTAGCAACTATGAGCTTCAATGGGACAGACTTAGGAGATAGGATCTTGTAGGCAGGCCTGCAATATGTTAAATATATGGAGATTATGCACAGGTTGCAGCAGAGTATTGGTACAGGTACAAGTGATAGTACATGTGCAGGTACATGTGATAACATAGGTAGTGGCACACATACAAGTGTAGGTGCACGAGATGTGGATTATTGTCTTATAGAAGATGGATTTGTTATATTAAGAGATAGGATATATGTGCAAAAAAATAGTGAAATCAAGAAGGTGACCTTGAGGGAGTTTCATGCGAAACCATATTTGGCCAAGTTATCAGACATTGACTGGAGTAAAGAAGTTTTATTATTGGCCGAACCTGAAGAGGGATGTAGTAGGGTTTGTGGCTAGGTGTTTTGATAGTTAGGGTGTGAAGGCAAGTGTAAACATATAGGTGGACTGGTACAACCAATTGCGATTCAAGAGTAGAAATGGGAGGTCATTTCCATGGACTTCATCACAAGTTTTCCGAGGATAGTGATACAACATGATTCCATCATGGTTTTTGTGAACATGTTGACAAGGGTTGCACATTTCATTCCAATGAAGTCTACATTCTTAGCTAGTGATGTAGCACAGGTATTCATTAGAGATGTGGTCAGATTGCAAGGTGTTCCAAAGAAGATTGTGTCATACAGGGATTCAAAGTTCACTTCCAAGTTTTGGAAGGAGTTATTTGCAGGTTTGGGCACAGATTTGTGTTAGTTTGACAACGAATTAGTAACTTTAGGTAAATGTAAATAGACAGTTGTATACCAAATAATTAGTTATGTAACAATATTTGGTGATATAAAACTATCGAATGCCCATGAAATAAAAACACGGAGAATCATTGTTGAATAACACATTCAGTTTCTAATTCAGTTTCTTATCTTGGTTATTCATCCTTGTGTTTCTTGTTTTCTTCATTATTTCACTTATTCATCCTACAAGTGGTATCAGAGCTCCGAGGGCATGAAAGGCTGTCTGTTTGTTGTGAATAAAGCAGCTGTACCACCTGCGTGACTGTGTCAAGGCTGTACCACCTGTGTGACTGTGTCAAGCCTGCTTGAGGAATTTAACCACCTGGTGGCTGTCAAGCCCCGCGTGAGGGAGTTTTTTAGTGCTGCGTGTTAAGCTGGTGGCTGTCAAGCCCTGTGTGAGGGAGTTTTTCAGTGCTGTGTGTTAAGCTGGTGGCTGTCAAGCCCTGCGTGAGGCTGCTTTCAGTGCTGCGTGTTATATATAAAAAAAAAGGCACAGAGCTGGTGGCTGTATCAGAGCGTGAGGTTGCATGAGGTTGAAGTGTTCTGAACCCGCGTATAAAGACCAGAAACCAGAACGCTGTTTCTCCTGCGTATGAACAGAACCTGCGTATAAAGACCAGAAACTAGAACGCTGTTTCTCCTGCGTCTGAAGACCAGAGTGTGGGCTGCTTTGCGTGCAAAGAAAACCCCTGAGTCTGCGTGAGGTATACGCTGGGAAGGTGTGACCTGTATTTGCCAGACTATTTGCCAGACATTCGCTGACTACTCTGCGTGCTGTCAGGATTTCGATCAGCAAAAGAAATCCGGGTATTTTTTTTTAAAAGGAAATTTTTTTTTCAGAAATTGTTTTGAATACAGTGGTGAATGTGAGATAGTGAGGAAAAGAAGACAGTTTTTTTTTAAAAGGAAAGGAGAAAAGAAGTTTTTTTTTTAAGGGTTTTCTTTGAATTGACAAAAACAAAGGTTTTTCCCTGAAAAATATTCAGAATTTTTTTTTTTTAAATTGAAGTAGGGAGAGTTACAACAATTGGGAAATCCTTGGTTGGCATTTGAATTTTTTTTTTGGAAGAAGAAAATTGAAATATTTTTTTTTAAACCCTAGACTGAAGATTGAAAGTCTTAGAAAATGGCCAAGATGTCGAATGCAAAATTCGAGGTGGAGAAATTCACCGGAAAGAGCAATTTTGCTCTTTGGAAACTGAAGGTTAAGGATCTGCTTGTGCAACAAGGGTTGCACAAGGCATTGGATGGGGTAACTAAGAAACCTGCAACCATGAATACTTCAGACTGGGAGGACTTGGATGGTCGAGCTCTCAGTACCATCCGGTTATGCCTAGCAGATGAAGTTCTCTTCAACATTGTTGAAGAGACTACGGCGTCAGGATTGTGGGAAAAACTTGAAAACCTCTATATGACAAAATCATTAACCAACAGAATTTATCTGAAACGACAGTTATACGGTCTTCGAATGAAAGAAGGTTCAAGCGTTGCAGAACATTTGAATGTTTTTAATACACTAATTTGTCAATTAACAGATATGGAAGTCAAAATACAGGAAGAAGATAAAGCCATAACCTTGTTGTGTTCTCTGCCTGAATCATGGGATCACTTCGTAACTTCAATCAGTTTCAGCTCTGCTGATTCTTTGAAGTTTGAATCAGTCGTGGGAGCTCTTCTATCTGAAGAAGTACGAAGGAAATCCAACACTGAAACAGCTGCATCAGAAGCCATGGTCGCTAGAGGACGCTCAAAGGAAAGAGGAGAAAAACCAAGGGGGTCTTCCAGGTCGAAATCGAAAGGCAAGAAGTGTAAGGCAAAATGTTGGAACTACGGTAAAGTTGGACACTTGAAGAAGGACTGTTGGAAACGGAAGGAATCCAAAAACCCGAAGAACGAAGCGAATCAGGTCGATTCGGGTATGATAGACGAAGTTTTATCTGTTGAAGAATTGTGTATGATAGATGAAACTTCACCTGAATGTAATGTCTCTCAGAGTTTTGATAGCTGGCTGTTAGACTCTGGTGCTTCGCATCACATGTGCCCACATAGAAATTGGTTTACCTCGTATGAAAGTGTAAACGATAGTTCTGTCTTTATGGGTAACAATGTGTCATGTCAGACTGTTGGGATGGGAGATATCAGGATTAAGATGTATGACAACACAGATAAGACATTAACTAGTGTTAGACATGTACCTGATTTGAAGAAAAATTTGATCTCTTTGGGAGTGTTGGATTCAGATGGTTATACGTTTACAGGTCAGGATGGCGTTTTGAAAGTCTTTAAAGGAGCCCTTATGGTTATGAAGGCAGAAAAGGTCGGAAATCTTTACAGGTTAAAAGGAAGTACTTAGGTCAGTGAAGCAGCGGTTGCGTCAGAAAAGGAAGAAGCAGGTACTCGTCTGTGGCATCAGCGATTGGGTCATATGAGCGAGAAAGGTCTTCATATACTGATGAAACGTAAATCTCTTCCCGGTCTGAAATCCTTGAATTTAGATTTCTGTAAACATTGTGTGTATGGAAAACAGTGTAAACAAAGATTTAAAGTTGGAAATCATAATAGTAAAGATGTTTTAGACTACATTCATTCTGATCTGTGGGGGCCTTCCCCTGTTGTGTCATATGGAGGTGCATTGTATTTTTTAACGTTCATTGATGATTACTCTCGTAGAGTTTGGGTCTATATGCTAAAAAGGAAAGCTGATGTATTAAATGTCTTTAAACAATTTAAAGTAATGGTAGAGAAAAGAACAGGCAAATCTATTAAATGTCTAAGAACTGACAATGGTGGTGAGTTCACTTCTGTTGAATTTGAACAATACTGTAAGGATGAGGGCATTGTTAGACACAAAACTGCTGTTTATACTCCTCAGCAAAATGGTGTTGCTGAGCGTATGAATTAGACTCTTATGGAAAGAGCCAGAAGCATGATCAACAATGCTAACTTGCAAAAAGAGTTGTGGGCAGAAGCAGTATCTACTGCTTGTTATTTAGTTAACAGGTCACCTTCAGTAGCAATTGATTGTAAAATTCCTGAAGAAGTTTGGTTAGGTCAGTCTTGTGACTATTCACATTTGAGGATATTTGGCTGTGATGCTTATTCTCTTATTCCGAAAAATCAGCATTCAAAATTAGATCCAAAGTCGAAATGTTATGTTTTTGTTGGGTATGACTATGCAGTGAAAGGATATAGGTTGTGGGATCCTACATTGCGAAAGATAGTCATTAGTAGAGATGTAACATTTGATGAATCCTCTTTGTTAAAATCAAATTTTGAAAGAATTGAACAGGAACAGGTATTGCCGAGTCAACGAGTTCAGTTGGAGGCTAGACCTTTCGGTGACTGTCGAAAGGAAGGAGAGAGTTTTGGAGAAAAGGTGTTGAAGACACAAAGGAAGCCGTTGAAGCTTCTGAACCAGTGCAAGTTTCTGAACCAGTTCAGCAACCAGTCGCTCTGAGAAGGTCTACAAGGGAAAGGAAAACTCCCAAAAGGTATGAAGATTCTGCTTCATCTTTTGCTTTGATTACTGAAGATGGGGAACCTTCTTGTTATCAGGAAGCAGTAGATGATACAGATAGCGAGAAATGGAAAATGGATATGGAAGAAGAAATGGACTCCTTAGCCAAGAACAATACCTGGGATCTTGTAGAGCTTCCTGAAGGGAGAAGTGTTGTTGGATGTAAATGGGTCTTCAAGCTAAAACGGAAAGTTGATGGTAGTATTGAAAGGTATAAGGCGCGACTGGTAGCGAAAGGGTATTCTCAGGTTGAAGGTATAGAATTTCATGAGATTTTTTCTCCAGTTGTAAAACTTGTTTCTATACATACTGTGCTGGCACTAACTGCGTTGCTTAATCTTGAGTTAGAACAGTTAGATGTTAAAACAACTTTTCTACATGGTGATTTGAACGAAGAGATATATATGGAACAACCAGAAGGTTTTGTACGAGGTCGCAGTAGAAGATTAGTTTGCAAGCTCAGGAAATCATTGTATGGTTTGAGGCAGTCTCCCAGACAATGGTACAAGAAGTTTGATTCCTTCATGGTGAGCCAGAACTTTATAAGAAGTGAGTATGATCATTGTGTGTACTTCAAAAGTTTCAATGGCATATTCATTATCTTAGCTTTGTATGTTGACGATATGCTTATTGCAAGCAAAAGCATGGAAGAGATCAACAGGTTAAAGACTCAACTCTCTAGGATGTTTGATATGAAGGATCTTGGAGCAGCAAAACATATCTTCGGCATGGAGATATATAGAGATAGGAAAAATGGTAAGCTTTGGTTGTCACAGCAGAAGTATGTGGAGAAGGTACTTGAAAAGTTCTCTATGAATAATGTGAAACCTGTTAATGTTCCTTTAGCTTCCCATTTTAAGCTTTCTTCGGTTTTGAGTCCTAGAGCTGATGAAGAAAAGCAGTATATGTCTCATGTACCATATGCAAACGCTGTAGGCAACTTAATGTATGCGATGGTATCTACAAGACCTGACATTTCACATGCAGTTGGAGTTGTCAGCAGGTTCATGGCAAATCCAGGTAAAGAACATTGGCAAGCAGTGAAATGGGTGCTTCGATATCTAAGAGGCACAAGTGACCATTGCATCGTCTTTAACGGTAGTGAAGGATTAGTCTGCGGATATGTAGATGCTGACTATGCAGGTGATTTGGACAAAAGAAGATCTACTACAGGTTATGTCTTTACTCTTGCAGGTGGAGCAATTAGTTGGATGTCAAAGCTTCAAGAAACAGTTGCATTGTCCACTACCGAAGCCGAATATATTGCTGCTTCAGATGCTAGTAAAGAAGCAATTTGGTTAAAGGGTCTGCTCGATGAAATTGGAAGAACGCAGGAGAAAGTGAATGTACTTTGTGACAGTCAAAGTGCTATTCACTTGGCTACAAACCCTGCCTATCACAGCAGAACCAAGCACATTGATGTAAGGTATCATTTTCTGAGACATGTGATCGATGGCGGAAAAGTAGCTCTTAAAAAGGTCCATACACGAGAAAATTGTGCAGACATATTCACAAAGCCGGTTACAGTAGAGAAGCTGCGGTGGTGTTTAGCTTCTCTTGGCTTGCAGGAAAGATGATGAATGGGAAAATTGTTGTCAAGGTGGAGTTTGTTAGTTTGACAACGAATTAGTAACTTTAGGTAAATGTAAATAGACAGTTGTATACCGAATAATTAGTTATGTAACGATAGTTGGTGATATAAAACTATCGAATGCCCATGAAATAAAAACACGGAGAATCATTGTTGAATAGCACATTCAATTTCTAATTCAGTTTCTTATCTTGGTTATTCATCCTTGTGTTTCTTGTTTTCTTCATTATTTCACTTATTCATCCTACAATTTGGCCTTCAGTACAACTTATCATCCGCAGACAGATGGACTGACAGAGAGGGTCAACAAGATATTGGAGGACATATTGAGGATGTATCTGATGCATCCATAGCAAAAGTGGGAAGAATATCTTCCACTGGTAGTGTTAGCTTACAACAATGGGTATTAGGAATATTTGAGGATGAGTGTGTTTGAGGCATTGTATGGGTAGAGTTGCAATACTCCTGTCAGTTGGAGTGATCCAATAACAAGGTGTTGATTGGACCACACATGTTGGCAGAAATGGAACAGGAAATGCACGTGATCAAGAAGAATCTAAAGGAAACATAGGATAGGAAAAAGAGATACAAAGATCAGAAGAGGTTGTTTAAGGAGTTCCAGGTTGGGAAAAAATTGTACATGCGCATCAAACCAAAGAAGAACTCCTTACATATTGGATCGTGTGCCAAGCTAGCACCACAGTTTTGTGGGCCCTTCAACATTTTTGAGAGGATTGGGCTAGTAGCCTATCGACTTGCACTGCCTCCGACGGTGAAAGTCCATGATGTTTTCCATGTGTTATTTCTTAAGAAGTATGTTAGAGTTGTTTATTTTGTGATTGACTGGTCTGTATTGCAGGTGGAACCAGACGAAGAATTCCAGTTGGAGCCTCAGTGTATATTGTAGAAAAAGGTGCTCATGCTCTGGAACCGAGAAATCGAGCAAGTTAAAGTGCAATGGAAGTAGTTTGGGCCTGATGAAGCTACATGGGAGATGGAGGATCAGATGTGAGCTATGAATCCTTCCTTGTTTTTTGGTTGAGGCAAAACAATTTTGGTGTGGTGTTTTGGTATATGTTTTGATGATGTTGCTATATGTACATATGTATATGTATGTAAAAACTTCCATGATCTATGTTATAAAGCTCCAATAAGAGGTATGGGTTTCATGTCATTATGATGTTATGTTGTTATGTTTTCATGTTGGTTTGCTTCTCAGCAGGTTCATCATTGTAAATACTGCATCGAGCTAAGTTATGAAGCTCCATCGGAAATATTTTTTGCCTACAACAATTTTGTGGTTATAGGTGTTGTTGAACATCGAGGAAGGTGTTCCCCCAAGGGGAGGGTTCTGTAACAAACCTGGTGAAAATTCCATGTAATAAAAGTTAACAAATGCAAAATAATAACCATGGTTGATGGGACACTTATTCCAAGCTTAATGTTGGGCAAAATCCTAGTTATGGGGATCACTTGTGATTGTTTAATGGCTAAGGAAATTGGCAAAGGAAATGACTAAGGCTTTGGAAAGGAAAAATGAAAATTTTGGCACATTTATTTATGAAAACAATGGGAATTAGGAGAAAAGGGAGGTGAAAGGTCACATGTTTCATTTAAGGAGGAAAATGAAGGAAAATAATGGGAAATTGAGAAAATAGAGGCCTCATTCATAAAAACGCTTATGAGGATCAGGTTGTAACCTTTTATCAGTTTAATGTTGGAACTCTCTCATTATTCTCTCTCTCCCTCATACTCTTGGATACTTAGAGTTTTCTTGGAGCACTCTTAGAGGGTGTGGCATTCTTGGATTTTTGGAGTAAGAAGGAAAAGGAAGAGCAGGAAAGTGCAAGAAGACATCGGGATGAATAACTACAACGAGATTTTCTTACAGGTACCGAGTTGCATTTATGTTTTCCTCACTAGTTTTGGCATGCATGACATATGCATGTGGACTATTGGCCATGTTCTGTCACTGGCATGGAGGATTGCCTGGATTGATAATGGATTGTTTAGCCTTGCCATTTCCTCGATAGCCATGGAGATTGTGGTTTTATTCCCTTTTTTTGTTTTGTTTGGTTCTCATGTTTCTTTAGCTTGGGTTGAGTTACTAATCATAGACCCTTGGTTGGAAAAACATTATGGAGCCCAACAACAGCTGTGGGTTGAGTTACTAGTTTCAGAGCCTTGGTTAGAACAAATGCTCTGGAGCTTTGGATGGATGGGATAGAGACCAATCTGATGATGGTTTTGTGATGCCCAACCGTGAGGTCAAATCACTGTTTGATGGGTTGAGGGGGATGGCCTCTGGAAGCCCTGGATGGTTTTGGATTGATGTGTTATATGAGATCCCATATTCATGCTTGGAATATGGCACAAGGGTGAATGACTGAAGAGAGGCTTGGCTCAGCCATTCTACAGTCGGGTGGAACATGGAAGTCCCATCCTAGGTTTGGATTTTGCATCATCAATATGAGGTTATTTCTCCTTATATTTCTGGTTTATATGGCTGTGATTTCATTGGTATTTCTGCTGCTATTATGCAGGTTATATATATGTTTTATGAAAATAGCTACATATGCTTCTCATCATGTTTCTACTAATAAATGAATGAACAATGTATATATGACCTAATGGATGAAATGGCAGTTGATGTGTTGAGGCATAATTGTTTCTTAGCGATTCTCAGCTAAGTATGAGACCCTTATGCTCTAATATGTTATTTACACCTGTAGATTACATATTCGTGATATGTTTGACGAAATGCCTGTCATGGCTAGTATGGGTCCATTCAAGGTCTTATTCAAGTAATTTATTTTGCACTACCATTTCCCTGTTATTTTACTTTTCTAAAGATGTCATTCCATTATGGCAGTGACCTAGACTTTGGGCCTAAAAAAGTGGCTCAAATCCCGGGGATGCTGGTACAACATTGTGCATAAAAGTCCCTGGATGTTGGCTTACAGGCCTTTGAGAGCGCCCAAAGGTCCCTAGACGTTGGCATGCCCATAGCATGAGAATGTCCAGAGGTCAAGTGGTCCAAAAGCTTAATGGGACCCAGGAGCTGGTTGTCAGAAAGTTTGGATTGGTTCCAGAGGGTCCTAATGCTGATTTTGAATATATGTATGGTGTGTTTTCGTCGGTTCCACTTCCTTAACATGAATTAGGAGGTTGAATCATATCATAGTGGCCACTCGTTGCATGTTTTCCCGTGCTGGCTGATTGCTCGGGTAGATGTGGGAGGAGGGTGTCATAGTTATATAATGGGATGAATTTCAGAGGGATTGATACACTATGCAAGTCTCAAGTGAGGCTAAAGAAGGCTCACCATATGAGAGGAGAAAAGAATAGGTTGAAGAAAACTAAGAGTCTGATCTCTGAAAATATAAGGTATTTTTAGTAGTTTGATGTATGTTAAGTCCTAAGAGGTATGTGACCCTCAAACTTGGCATAGGTCCAATCTATCAGGGTGAAAGGAAGAAATTGAAGGAAACTACGAATTCAATCTCTGGATATATGATAGCTTTATTCAACATTTTATGTTTTAAAGAAAAAATTCTAATTAAAAACATAGAAATTAATTGTTTTGTGATATAGGAAATGTGCACACAAACAATTGATGCAACAAAAGCAAGTCACACATGTTAAGAACAAAAACCATTTTAAGAAAATAATAGAAATGATAAATGGTAAAACAATGATGAAAGGCAAAAATTTTGGATTGAAAAATGAGCATTGTTGAAAGAGTTTGCTTAAATTAGCTTGAAACCATAAATAGAGACTATTGCATGTTGGATTCACTAAGAGGCCGGAATTTTCAAATTGTCCTCATTACATTACAAAAAGTTTCAAATGGAACTCACTCTTTTGACTAGCGTTATATCATAACAAAGAATGCAAATTGACAATGGAATAATTAGTTGATCGTGAGATTGATAGAGTTTTCCCACCAAGATTCCATTCTTGTTGTGGTCTTTCCCACCCAAATGGGATGGATTTTTGAGGGATTAAAACCCTATGAAAGTCTCAACTGATTTTACTTCTATCTTCTATGCTAACCTTTCCTACACTCTTGCCTTGAGGCGTTTCCTTTACAACATGTGGTGCAATTTCTAGTAGTAACTTTTGCTAACACTAGCCTAAGGCGACTTGCTACTGGCACTACTAACCTAATGTTATAGTAACTTCTACTAACACTAGCCTAAAGTGACTTGCTCACTGTTGGCACTACTTACCTAAAGTTATAGTAAATTATGCTGACAGGTTATAATCGTAACCCTAGGTTTTAAACTAAGAAGTTGCCAATTTACTAGCATCCTAAAAGAAATTGTGGGACAATTTTTTGGGTAAGTGACAGTAACATTATAATAGTAACCTTAGGTTTTAAGCTTAGAAGTTGCCAATTTACTAGCATCCTAAAAGAAACTGTGGAACAATTTTTTAGGTAAGTGACAGTAACCAAAGGAACTCTGACTTATACAAGATGAAAACTATGTTAGCATAAATTGAACAATGACTTAATCATTTGAATCAATTAATGAGACACATCTATAAATTTTATGTCTTTTATTTAAAAAACAAAAAAGGAAAAAACAAAAATAGCAACGAAACCAAATAGACCCACTAACATGGTGAATTTGGTTTTCTGATTTTTAAAAGTCTACTATGATTGAACCAAACCAACAAACCTCTTGATTTTCATTTTTAATCTTACATAAATTTCGGATTTGACAAATTATCTTGATTTCTATGATTGAACCAAACCATCAAACACTTCTTGATAGAGAAGGACCGAAACGAATATTTTGAAAGCTTGCTTTGATTGAAAATGCAGCGGAAATATATTTCAGATTTGACAAATTATTTTGATTTCTATGATTGAACCTAACCAACCAACACTTCTTGATAAAGAGGGACCGAAACAAATATTTTGAAAGCTTGTCTTGTTTGAAAAAGCAGCGGAAATAAATATGACATATGATTAATGTTGTGAAATGAAATTTAGAAATAAAAATCAATAATATAAACACATGAGTAATTGTATTAAATAAGAGTAATATGCATGAAATTATAGATTATCTCCATTTCCATGTCCATGAAATAGTTACATGATGACTGCATGACCAGTTAACTAAAGTAAAGTGTTAATTTTCTATTTAGTAAATGTGCATGAACCTAAATCATTAATACTAACTTTCTATATCAATTGAATTTCTTTTAAAAAAAACAATTAAAACTAAATACCATAATTGTTACTAAAACGTAGTTTTCAACTATAATCTCACGAGGAGATATCCCAGTTTGTTCCAAAAACGTAGTTTTCAACTACAATCTCACAGGGAGATATCCAAGAAAAAACAAAACAAAACAAGGAAGACTAAACACCATAGTTTGTACCAAAGAAGAGCGTAGTTTTGATCAGGCTAAGTATATGTATATATTGGTATCTTGTTGGTCTGGTCGCAAGAAATCCCTTGATATCAAATCTTTAATGCCCTTTTCCAGTGATTTAATGTTGGGTTTGAACGTGCCTTCAAGTTGCTGGATACATTCACTCAATAATCGTTGATGATGCAAAGCCTTTTTACTTTTCATGATACGAACTATGGCGGCTTCAATGGCTGGTTTTCTATCTTTTTCCACCGTCCCCGTGACATTTTTCTTCTCATTCACGAGGCTGGGAAGTGGAACCTTAATCCTGGCCATTTTGTGTGTAAAAGAAGAATTGAATTCAAAAGTATCATGTGGAGCTATTGTTTTGATGGGTGGCTGCTTCAAAAGAATTTTGTAATTTCTGCATGCAAGTGAATGCAACAATCTCTCAACATCTTCATCTGGCAAATTCAACAGAAATTTAATGTCTTCGTAAGTCAATTTTTGGGAGTCATTGAACAACAATAGCGTAGCTGCTTGGTAGGTTGTTACTGCTATGTCTATTCGCTTGTGGTCAAAGTGGGAGATGATATCACACGTGCCCAGTGAATGTATCCATGTAAGCTTCCGATTTTTATGTTGGGTAGAATAGAAGTGCTCGAAAACCTCAACACAAGTAAGCATCTGAGATGGCAGATTAAGTTGGGAGCGTTGGTAGGTTGGCCACATTGCCATATTCAACACTGCAGGGGAGAAATCTATTGTAAGATGATTCTGTTGTTTCGAAATATCATGAAAGGTAGCTTGCATTTCTTGGTTAAGGACAAAATCATTAACCATGGCCTCCATCTTGAATGTAAGCTGTGAACCACACTGAACCTTGAGCTTTGACAACAAACTCCGTTCATGATTTTCATTTACCTTTTTATTATTGAACAACAATCTGCGAGAAAGTTTTTCCCTGCAAAATTCAGAAAATACATCTTTATTACCCACATACCTAACAAGCTTCACCACTTTTTCCAACTCACTATCAATATGATCATCGTCATCCCTTTTCAGTACAGTATTACAAACTGTAGACAGCAACTCTGCAACGCTGATTCCTGCAATTTCTTTATTGCATATTATTGAGAATGCCTGTACTAGAGCCTTGCCAAAAAGATTATTGTTTTCAAATGCATTCTTCACAAAATCCATATATGTGTCATGCAATTCCATAACCTGGTGCACAAATGAAGCAGAATGTTCTTGCAGTATGCCCTTATCTGTATCTTTAGCTGAATTTATAGCATCTTCTAAGAATCTAATTACTGCGGTTCCTTGGCTAGTTATATGTTGTGAAAAAATATTGGATATTGGTTCCAAGCCCTTTGGCATTGCACAAAACAGCCTGTGCATCCTTGAAAGATCATTTTTCTTTCCAGCCATTAGCAAGGCATGGCAGCCTGAGTCCTCCATTTCCAAAAGTTGGGTTACATACGAAGGGGAAAGGAGTTCATTTCTTACTTTCTCTAATAACTTGTGCTCAGTGCTAGAGTGCAAATAATGTGCAACTCTATCCTTCTCCTGTTTCAAACATTCTTCAGCCTTTACCAAATATTGAGGACAAGAAGACTCTGAAATCCATAAAGCAGCGTTTCGAGAATAATAAGTAGCAGTGTCCTCCAAAACGTGAGCTTCAAAGTCCTCCTTGTAAAAATCCATGCTACCCATGCCTATTTCCACAAAAAGGTCCACAATGTTTCTCAGCAAAGCCCGATCAATTTGCTCTCCATCGCGCTCTCGATTAATCACCTTCATCACTGCGTTCTTCACATAACCACGCATCACCAACTCACGAAAACAATTGAATCCCACATTGCGGAGGGAAGAAAGTTTTTTTTTTCTCACGAGCGTTTGGTCCACGACAGATCACATATTTGAGACATATCGGATCATGTCCTTGTAATGTTTCCACCATTTCAAAACTGCCCTCAACATAAACTCATCGTACTCTTCGCTTAAAGCTGGTAAAACTTTCCCACTGATGTGTTCTTCAAGACACTGACGGTATTTCTCATAGATTTGGTGCGAATAATTATGAACACCGTTTTGGGTAATGCACATCTTGTAAACAGTTGAATGAATATTCATGTAATCGTCCATAGTAAACTCATCATTTGAAACTCCTTCCAACTTGTTTCTCAACTTTACTATACCAGCATATATAATAACCCATCCCTCTGCCAAATGTATTATACTATCCAGCCTTGACATGCCCATCCTCTTCTTCGCCATCTCCATCAGCTGCCAAGATACACGCCTCCCCCTCGCCTTTCTTTATTCGGAGGACCCAAAATCACTCACAGCCGAAAACCATCAAACAATTGTGAAAAGAAAACCATCAAACAATTGTGAAAAGATGATGGATGACTTTAATGAATATTTTATAGGTATTTATAGTTTACTTAGTAAAAGACATATAGGTGTTTGAGTTTTTGATTTATGTTTTTGTGCAAGTGGTATTGCTAAGCTATGGTATTGGCTCATGGTATTGTAATAAACTCTATTTACAAGTTAATAATATCTATGAAAAAGTAGGGGTGAATATCCATTGTTAAGAATCTTGTCATATTGTTATAAAATATTTTTATTGTAAAACGAGTTATGTTTTTTGGACATGTGGCCGCATGATATTGTACCATAACCCATTTACAAATTAATATTATTCACAACAAAGTGACTGAATATCCATGATTAAAAATCTTATCATATTGATATAAATTATTTTGATTGTGAAATACGTTTGGGTTTTTGGGCTTGTGGTATTGATAAGTCATGGTATTGGCCCATGGTATTGTAACAAATCCTATTCATAAGTTAATAACAAAATCAAAATATAACAAATTGAATTTTGGTTACGAGAGCTTGTGGTATTGATAAGTCATGGTATTGGCCCATGGTATTGTAACAAATCCTATTCACAAGTTAATAACAAAATCAAAATATAACAAATTGAATTTTGGTTACGAGAACTTGTGGTATTGATAAGTCATGGTATTGGCCCATGGTATTGTAACAAATCCTATTCACAAGTTAATAACAAAATCAAGATATAACAAATTGAATTTTGGTTACGAGAGATTTTTCGACGTAAATCACAAGATCTATTGTCGTGTGGTTCATCGTCAAGACAAGTTGAATAACCAGATCCAGCTTTGCATGATAAATAGCTTGAGCAGAGCCTCCAACGGCTAACTAGGCCAACGACTAAATTGGACTAGGGACCTTATATAAATAATCTAAAATAATAATGGACCATTCCTCTAACTAATTTAATTTAAATGGTTGTTAATTTAATAAATATATAAATAATTTAATTTCATTGGTTATTAATGTAAAAGTTAGTTAAAGGGAATTAATTAATAAATCTATAGAACAAAATATTAAAATAAAAGTATAATTAACTATTTATATAGTTCTTAAGTATACATATAAATATTGGAATACAATGAATGATTCACTGATTCTAGAGTTAAAAAAATAAAAACAATAATACATAAATAATTAAAAAACAAATAAATAATAAAATAAATAAATAAATAAATAATAAAGTAGTTGGATTGAGGCTTCTGTGATCCATAGTAGTTGAAAGAATTATTTCGGCGTAAATCACATGTAGACAGACATTTGTCGACACGTTTGGAACCAACTAGTGTGGTTCATCGTCAGGACAAGTTGAAGAAACAGATCCAGTTTAGCATGTTAAATAGTCTGAGCAGAGTCTCCAACGGCTAAATTGACTAACGGCTAATTTACCAACTAGTGTGGTTCATCGTCAGGACAAGTTGAAGAAACAGATCCAGTTTAGCATGTTAAATAGTCTGAGCAGAGTCTCCAACGGCTAAAACATAAATAAATAAAATAATTTTAATGGTTGGTTTAAAAAAGGAATTTATTTATTTATTTAAATTATGATGATGATGGTTAACGTCCGCTGAGACCAAATAATGATCTATCGGACCTAAAAAGACAAATTATTTATATATATATTAATTAAAATTATAATATTAGGTTATTAAGATAAAAGTTAGGATTAATAAATAAAATAATTTCAATGCTTACTTTAAAAAGATAATTTATTTATTTATTTAAATTATTTAATAATTTTTATTAATATATATATATATATATATATATATATATATATATATAAATTAAAATCATAATATTAGGTTGTTAAGTGACGAGTATTTTCATTCAATATTAATTTTAATGGTTAGTTTATTATTATTATTATTATTTATGGAAATAAGTTAAATTAGGTAAAAATATATAAAAAAATAAAATAATTTTAATGGTTGGTTAAAGAAGTAATTTATTTAAATTATTTATTAATAATTATATATATATATATATATATATATATATTTTAATTAAAGTTATAATATTAGGTTATTAAGATAAAAGTTAGGATTAATAAATAAAATAATTTAATGGTTAGATTAAAAAGATAATTATTTATTTATTTAAATTATTTAATAACTATTACTAATATTATATTATATGTATATATATATATAGATATATATATATATATATATATATATATATATATATATATATTAATTAGAGAGAGATTCTTCGGCGAAAATCACATGGAAAACCATTTGTCAAACTAGGCGTTGGTCTAGTTAGCCGTTGGAGGCTCCCCTCAAACTATTTAACATGCTAAGCTGGATCTGTTTCGGAGGCTCCCCTCAAACTATTTAACATGCTAAGCTGGATCTGTTTCTTCATCTTGTCCTGACGATGAACCACACTAGTTGGTTCGAAACACGCCGACAAATGGTTTTCCATGTGATTTTCGCGGAAGAATCTCTCTCTAACTTGATATGGATCACAAAAGCCTGAACTCTATATATTTTAATTAAAATCATAATATTAGGTGGGGAATTTTCATTTATTAATTTAATAATAATTTTTAATGGTTAGTTTAAAAAAAAGTAATTTAATAATTTATTTATTAATCATATATATATATATATATATATATTATAATTAAAATTATAAAGTTAGGATAAAACACTATATAAATAAATAAAATTATATATATTTATATATATTATAAGTATAAAGTTAGGATAAAACACTATATAAATAAATAAAATAATTTAATGGTTAGTTTAAAAAGGTAATTTATTTATTTAATTAAATTATTTATTAAATATTGTTAATATTATATATATACATATATATTAGGTTAAGTTAAAAAAATAAAAAAAAAAATAAAATAAATAAAATAAATAAATAAATTGTAGATAAATAAATAAATAAACCAATAATAATAATAATAATAATATATATATATATAAAAAGAGCTAAAAAACGAGGAGGGGTAGAAAAACCGACTAAGAAGAGAGTGCTGGAATTCAGCACCTACTGATTTTCTAGCCATCATCTCTATTGAGATTGTTCGGCCTCTTTTCAATCTCAATAGCTTCCTTCAATTTACAATGATGGAACTGAGCAACTTTGGCAACAACCTTGGCCTCCTCAATACACATCTGATGCTTGGTCTTTTCCACATGCTCAGCTAATGCTGAAGACTTGGATCTCCCATGTCTTAGGTCGGCCGCATGTTCGTAGATCCTTTGATGGATGGAGCGCCTTGTTTCCCCAATATAGGGGGTCCCACAAGAACAAGGGATCAAGTAGACACCCTTCATGTCCTTAGGGTTAACGGGATATTTCACCGATTGGAGGGAATTGCGAATGGTGTTGAGGGGCCTAAAGGTTGAGGGAATATCATACCTTTTAAGGATCCAAGCAATCTTGTTCGTGGTTCCTTGAACATAGGGAAGATGGACACCTAGACGACGCTCTTTTGGCTCTTTCTTAATTAACGCATTTTTAGAGGTTTTACGGAAAGCCTTCTGACCCAGGTGTCTACTATATCCATTCTCCACAAAGGCATTAAGGAGATGGGATCTCTCCTTATCAAAGCTCTCACAATCAGAGATCCTAAGGGCACGAGTAGCGAGGGTCTTAAGAACACCCAACTTCTGAGCAGGGAAATGATGGGAATCGGCATAAAAATACTGCTCAGTATGCGTTTTCTTTCGGAACACAGAGTGGGAGAGAAAGCCATCCTTATTCCGAGATATAAGAATATCCAGGAAAGAGAGGCAACCATTGAAGTAATTTAATAAATAAATAAATAAATAAATAATACTTAAAAATTAAATAAATAAATAAATAATACTAATACTCAAAAATAAAATAAATAAATAAATAACACAAAAAAAAAAAATAATAATAATAAATCAATACATAAATAAATAAATAATGCTAAAAATACAATAAATCAATCAACAAATAAATAAAAATAAATAACTGAATAAATAATACTAAAAATAAATTAAAAAAATAATAAAATAAATAAATAAATAAATTTTATAGATATTAAATTAAAAAAAAAAAGAAAAAGGAAGAGAGAAGAAACGAGGGGAAGGGAAGAGGAGGGGTGGACAGGAGAAAAACAACTAGGAAGAGAGAGCTGGGACCCAACATCTACTGATCTTCCAGCTATCCTCTCTATTGAGATTGCACTGCCTCTTTTCCATCTCCAAAGCTTCCCTGAATTTCCGATGATGGAACTGTGAAACCCTAGCAATGACACTAGCCTCCTCAATACAAACATGATGATTGGTTTTTTCGGCATGCTCAGCTAAAGCCGAAGACTTTGATCTCCTATGCTTAAGGTCAGCTGCGTGTTCACTAATCCTAATCCTTAAATTGAATTTTATTTTGTTATTACTTTTAATTTTTTATTATTATTAATTTTAACTTTTTTATTAATAAATGAGCCAACATTTAAATGTTTACACTCATCCCGATATCACTTTTAACTTTTTATTTTTTATTTTTTTAATTGAGTGGATATTTAAAATTGTTTAACATCTATACATCTACCATACACTGGGCTGGGCTATAGAAATGTAATTAAATTTATTAAGTTGTTTGTATTTTATAAATGATGATTTTTATTATTTTTCTTATTGAAATTTTTTTAGTTACATAGTTGATCTTCAACATTAGAAAGTGAATTCTAAAAAGTAAATTCTTACCAACTCTATTGCCATATATAATCTCTTTGTGTCAATCAACTTAAAGCTACATAAAAGAAGAAGATGATGGTATTAATGAAATATGACACTAGAGGTAATCAACATATCTCATTAACATCATATCAATAACCACCACAAATATACATATATATATATATATATATATCAATAACCACCATAAATATATATATATATATATATATATATATATATATATATTACATTAAGGTTCACATATGACCAATATACATTAATAAAACTCTACAGTGCAGAGTGAAATAACAACAATACAAGTGCTTAATAAATCTCCTAGCTAACAATTCTAAATGTCCATTATATAACAAATGCATTCCAAGGGAACCCAAAAAGGGTAGCCCTAAACATGAAGCTGATCAATGCGAAAAACAAAGAGGGATTTCTGAAAGGAAAACCAACAATCTAGTTGAAAACAATTCGGTAAAAGTATGCATTTAGAATCCCTTATATTGTGGTGGAGTTCGAAGTGCATAAGTAATAGAAGAAATGCTAAAATCAAACAAAGGATTTCTTTTTCAAACCACAAAATTTAAGGCCCATAGATAACATTCAAGGCCATGCCTTTAACATCAAAGGTCACTTTTATGGAAATTAAGTAGGCTAGCAAGATACTTGGACACTCGTAGGTATCTACTTTCTTCAAAGTAAATGGAGAATGATTAGTAGAACTTCAACGAATTTCTATTATCAATCTCAATCTCCTAACCACCAAATCAACTATGGAAATCTTCACTTCCATCAATACTTTCATAAAAAACAATGAGAAACTCGAAAAACACCATAGATTAATTACAAATAAATGTTGATGAGTAGAGAAATGTTGTTACTCCTTTCCTTCATAGCATTAATAATTTGACAAAACTTACACCTTACTCACATAACAAAATCTATAGTCTTCAGAAATAACTATCTTCTTCTTCGACTCCCATATGAAAATAGCAAAATGTTGTACAACCAAACACAAAAAGGGATGCAAAAATCAAAAACATGGCTCCCACCCCAATACCATCAACATGATTTAGGATAGTAGATATTGCAATGCTCCCATGCTTTAGGATAGAAGGTATCGATGAGGCTCAGTATTGCAGCAATGACGCTGCAACTCCTAGGGCTACCCAACTTTACTTTATCAACCTGGGGTTTCGTACAAACTTGGAGGTGACAATGCTATATGCACAGTAGATGCAATAGTCTACTCTTGTCACTTTTCAACTGGGGCGATAGACTATTAAGGTTTTCAAACCAACCTTTTATTGACTAGAAGGGGTTTGACTACTGACAGTGAATGTAAAGCTAATCTTTAATGCAAGAAAGTAAATTATTTCCTATTTAGGAAAGGAAAGCACTGAATGGGAAGTGCTATGAAATGCCATGAAATAATCTAGCTAAGAAATGACACACATTATTTGCAGAAAATAACTAATCTAACCTTGCAATCTACCATCTGGTTATTTGGACAAAGTGGACACAGGAAGTTATTGTATCACTCTATGACTGATGTATGCATGCACTGGCAATCTCATGTTGAAATGGCAGAAAAAAAGACTCTTTTGATTTTTGTTTTAGAAATGTAAATGTTAAGTTAAACAATTTGATCTTTGTAGGGGAGAAATGCATGGAATTCAAGTGGAGGGCCTACGCTATGCTCAGACTATCATTTATGCTCTAAACAAGTTTAAATAGGATGCTATAGGAGATCCTGTAGCTGCTATAGGAACTGCTACAAGAACTGCTACATGATGTCCTGATTTTCTATAGTAAGTTAGTTAAAGGCCATGGGAAGGTAGAGAAGGTGAAATGAAGTGCTAGAAAGATTTCTTAAGGTGAAATAGGGTGTAGGGAAGGTGCACATTACCTAAGGCTCAACCCCACACTTCAGGTGGTTAGATTTTCCCAAGGTGGCTGTCCACGGTGGCTATAAAACAGAAATTTGGATTAGGGGTTGGTAGGCCTTGGTAGAGGGTGGAAAAGACTTGGCGGAGGCTGGTGGGATGATTTCCTCCCTGCAAATCAAAAATTCCTGCAACAAAACATGTTCTTCTTTTCATTTATGCATAACTTGATATAAATAGGGAAAATATGAGTTGAATTTGAGAAAATTGATCTATTGATGGTTAATGACTAGATCTACCAAATGACAACCCCAGGTGCTTCCAAAAACCATAAACATTGATCTATTCAACGATGAACCCTAAGTTATGCAATGATCAAAAGATAAATCTGTTTTTGGGGCTATGAGAGTGGGGCCCTCAAACCATGATCCCATGAGGGAGATGAGGAAGACGCCACTATAACAAGCCTTTCTGAAGTATTATTTCTCACTACTATATCATTGTTCTACTTCTTCAAGTCATGGAAACAAGACTAAACAATAATTCAAATAGTTGTTAAACTAAATAAAGCAAAAATAACTTCAACAACTAACTATGATTTTAATTTAAGGATACATGTACAAAAAGAGGAACCTCTGCTGCCAGGGTTGGGCCCTAACCCAAGAGCTTCAACCCACTAAATCCACTCAGTGCTAGATCAAGGTAAACCTTCTCATTATCATCAAAATGTCAAATAGAACATAATATTGGCAGTCACAATGTTTCACCTCTAAATTGCCTCTTGGCTGCAACAAAAAATGAATCATAATGAGGCTCTTGGCCTTCTTATTTATACAAATTGAAGCTACCAAAAAATTCATAAAAATTATGGAGACTTGGCTCTGAAACTCGAGAATTACTTGTCTTCATTGTCAATGGCTTGACTGCTAATGAACTCAGTTGGCTTGGCTACTTGTAACTCCAAGTTGATGAGATATGGTGGAGGAATCTTTGAATGATTTGAGGAGTTAAGGAAGGAGACAAATCTCCTGAAATCCCTCTTGCTTGTCCACTTCAATTTCCTGCACTTAAATTAGCCCAAAACTGCTCTAATTCCTACAATTAATGCATATTAGGCCACATGACATAACATCTCACCTTTACCCTTCTCACTAAGCAAAATATCATAAAATATGTAAGTAAATGTGAGAAAAGTTGATTTTAATAAGTTGTAGAGTGGCATTAAGATCCATATAGTTTACCTATTGATGAGCCTCATAAGGTATTTCAATGCTCCCAATTATAGAAGCAACAATCAATAATTTTGTTGCATCCACCCATCTATTATTACAAATGTTGAAAATGATAAGAAAATATTAGTTGCACACTACTTCAGAATTTGCAAAAATGATGAACATAGTGGATGGTGTTATAAAACCTATCCTCCACCTTCTGTAGAACTAATCATTGAAGAATATCTAGGTCCAAAAAATATCAATGGCAATGGTAGAATTACATACATAATGGTTACAAAACAAATCCATCTTCCAACATAATTTCACACTAGTGCAGTTCATATCTTGAATTGTGTCTTCCATTATACCAACAGGAAAATAATCTTTGGTCTCAAATAGGCACAAGCAATAGTACCTATTAGCATAAGCCACTAGTTCTTTTATAAAGCACAATCCTGTTTGTCACATGAACCCAAACACAAATGAGGAAAACCAAAACAAATATTCACACAGTAAACCTCCTTCATGGAATTGATCCCCCTGCTTAATGCATCCATTAATAGAATAAATAATAGAGGAGACAATGCACATCCTTGTCTCAATCCTCTGTTTATTTTGAATAAATTAGTGGGCTCCCCATTGATGAGAACCGCCATGGATGCCAATGTGATGCAAGCCATTATTCAACAGACATGTCTATGTTTGAAACGAATTTTGTATAGAATCATGGTGAGGAGCTCCCAATCAACACAATTGAAAGCCTGATTGAGATTGATTTTCATGAAACATGATTTTTGTTTCCTTGTTTTGACTAAGTGAATGCCTTTTTGAGCAAATGGCCACTGCATCCTAGATTCTCCTGCTGGACAAGAAACCAAATTGCTTCGGCGAAATATGTGGGGAGATGATCTTTTTGACACGATTAGTGATAAGCTTGTTCATCATTTTATATACATAATTACATAATTAAGTTGGCTTATAATCATTGAGAGACAAAGCATTGGGTTTCTTAGGAATAAGAGTAAGGAAGGTTGAATTGGTTGCACCTGGGATTTTGCCAGAAATTTTGACTGCTTCCATCATCTTTACTAAATCTAGGCCCATAATATCAAATAAATGGAGTAAGAATCCGCAAGGCCAGCCATCGGGCCCAAGAAATTTTTCCTTGGCTGTCTCTTTAAGTTTTGGAGCAACTCCTCGTTAAAAATATGAATTTCCATCATAGTAGTGTTTTCATTTCTTATCCATGATGGAAAAAGGCCAACATGATCCATATTTTCAGTCATGTAGTTCTCCTCCCTTTCCTGAAATTGGTTTTTGAAGTGATGGAATGCTACCTCCTTGATCTCCTTGAACGATGAATGAGAATATGCTGTTTCATCTTCAATTTCCCATATTTAGTATGTTTGTTTCCTTTTGGATGCAACCATGAGGAAAAATTTAGTATATCGATCTCCTCCTTTGATCCATGCAAGTCTACTTTTCTGACACCATTCTTCTTCCTGTAGTTTGAGAATATTATCCTTTATGATGATCAGTTCTAAAATTGCTCTATGTTTATGGTCAGAGAAGTATTCAAGCACTATCAGATCCATCAGGAGTGGAGATTTATTTATCTATTGATAGAAGCTCCTTTCTAAGCTCCCAATTTATATTTTGGATCTATTTCTTGATCAATGATTTCAACCGTTTGAGCTTTACTAATACCACTTGTGATGGATCTCCTATGTCAGGGATGAGAGGGCCAGACCATGAATGCAAAACTAAATCCTAGAAATCGGGCTCCTTAACCCACATCTGGTTGAATTTGAATGTTCTCTAGGTCATCCAACCATTCCAAAATGATGGCATCATGGTCATAAATGTCTGAGAAGAATGTCCATGATTTAAGATGTTTCATTCTAAGGGACAGTTGGGAGTCCACCATAAATTTGTCAATTTGTTTTGATATGCCCTCCATGCCGAGCCTACCATTTATCCATGTTGGACATATTGGATTAGGAGCAATGTAAAGGAGAGACTTGCAATTTAAGAGGTTTGTAAAAAAGGTCGCCGTAGGATCTGGATTTTCCTTGTACCCCCAACATTCTCCCACATCCAATGTTAGGTTTAGGTCTCATGCAACAATTAGGGAATGAGGTCCAATATGCCTGAAGAGTTAATCAACTCCCAAAATGACTTACGATTATTATATGGGACATACATATTTAAGATGCGAAGCCTACAACTCCATCCATGAGCATGACCTGTCAATACTATGCCTACATTTAGTTTATGGGTGAGGAAGGAGGAAAAAGTAGGATCCCATATGACTACTTATCCACTCGAATTGCTAGATGATTTGGTGGCAGAACCAAGCCATGCTAGGTAAATTCGAAGTAGAATATCCAAGGATTTTTCCTTAGACATCATTGTTTGTTGAAGAAGAACAATAGGTGGGAGTTTGTCCATAATGTGGTACTTAAGGAAGTTTTCTGTATGGGTAGATCCCAACAATCTCAGATTTAGAGACATGAGTCTCATTGGGAACAAGATGAAACATGATACGTTTCTCTACAGTCTTGATAGTTAAATCTTTCGTGGATTCATTTGACTCATTTGAAGGTACTAGACCAAAGGAAGGGAATATGGCCTCCTTGAGTGTTTTTGAGAACCGATAATTCATTCCTATTTCGATGTCCCCAACGAGAGTAAATTTTATGAATTTAGGCCCTTTATTCCTCCTGCGATTATGAATCAGAGAGGCACAACCCCTAGAGTTCTTAGGGTGAGTGCAATGTATGTGGTTTTTCTTGATTGACATACCTTTAGTACCGAGACCTAGGAAATCCTCGAAAGCCTGAATATCCACATCATTCGAGATAGGATAGAGGGTCAGATTAAAAATATTTCTATTGTAAATTGGTGACAAAAGGGAAGTCCTAATTGATGTATTGGCTGAAAGAGATAGCTCTTTTCCTTTTCTTTTTGAGGGGGTCCGAAATGGAGGGTCCTCCACTGTCTCGTTAACAAATTTTGTCCAGACATCCATTGAATACATCAGGCCCTTCCTAATAGTTTGATTAACATGTTCATTTTGTGTACTTTCCTTTATGATACCTATCATTCTAGCTAATTGTCTGGCCATAAGTGTCCCCTTATCTCTCCTGTCTAGCTGCTTATTATAGAAGGTGTTCTCCTTGGTATTCTCAATCCTTTCTTAAGAGAAACTAGGATATTTTTCTAGAAGATGGCCGCTATTATGACATTCAAGGCATCTAAATGGGATTCCCCAATAGTCAACCCATTTCCTAATAGAGAAAGTGGCCTAGTAGATGTCAATCGCCGCTGGAAGCCTCCCTGATAGATCCATTTCTATTAGAAACCAAGAAATTTTCTTATCAAATAGCCCCATGCATCCTTCATCAACAAAATATAATTTTCCTATTTTACTAGCTATTTCTGACTCCCTTCGTCCACAACTCAATGGGGAGCCCGAGAAGTTTTTCCCATATAATTATTCTCTTTGGAGTCTCAACTACCAGGTCGAAGTCGATTATCCAGTGCTGCAAAACCAAAAAACCTCGACTTGTAATCCAAGGTAAGTCAACAATCTTCGATGCATCCTCTCACTTAACAAGTGGAAGCCAAACCACCCATTGACCATCGCATTGAACTTCAGCCAATATTCAAGAAGGGATGCCTAACTCTTTTGTGTCCATTCCTTCGTATGAACTCCATTCATCTTGATGAACTCCCGTCTTTCAAAAATCATAGGATTTTTGAGTCTAACCACATTTTCCCAATATAAATCAAAACTTGGGATTAATTTTTGGATCTCTTTTGTGGATTTGATTGGCTTTTTGCAATTATCTTTGTTGAATTTCCTATTTGGAAGACTTTTTGGAATTGTCCTTTCCATTCCATTCTCCTCTTTAGATATAAATGGTACCTTTGAGTCCCTTAATGATCCATATTTAAAATTTTAAATTAAAACTATCCCTATTCAGGTAAATATATTAAGATATTCAATTGGATGTATAAAAATTCAATTTAGGTGAAACATTTTATGCCAGTATAAATATCATTGTAGTCGTTTCATTATTTATATTGGTACAAAGAAAACACACACTTACTGTTTTGCTAAAAATGGTGAACAAATAATGTTTATGAGAATAATCATATTTATAATCAGATCACAAATTTATTAAGCGTTTTGAAAGTCTATAACTTGATTTTAGGAAAAAAAATTCCTCCTTGTTATCCGTGAGTACCATTCGATGTTATTTTAAAAATGACAAAAAAACCCCAAAAAAGAATTATATTAATAGATTCAAAAATACTAACATCTCATCAATTGGTTTTTTTTTAATTAATTTTTTTAATTATTTTATTTTTTTGGTTATATGAACATCTTTTGGTGTGACCAAGAAATTAGTGTATGATGATGGAATTCATTTCCAAAATGAGATTTGGCCAAGGAGCATTCAAAACATGCATGGAACATGCCTAAAACTATCTCTTGGGTTCCAAATGTCCTTGTTTCCCTTTGGTTTCCAATATTTGGTCCCCATTGAAGGTACACAATGCTTGGAACCATAAAAGACAATAGGTTTCATGACTTTGTCTAGGAGGTCCATTCGACAATGATATTGATGGCCATTCAAATACTTTCCAGGGTCCCCTTTACTGAATTGAGTACCTATCTACAATGTTTTGGATTATGACAAACCTTTCATGAAATACGTGACCTATTCAAAATAATTTTCATCATATACATCTATGTTGAGAATATTATGTTTTACTTGCATATAATGGTATTAAACACTATATTACTACTATATTCTCGGGGGATATGAACCACATTCTTGATTCTATGCGAAGTGATTGATCAATGAAGGCTGGAGTTTGATTCATTTACACTTTTGAATTCTTTGTGGGATATTTTCTCAAGGGCCCAGGGTAGGTGGATCATATGTGATTGACACTTGTGGTGTTCTGATACCTTTAATTTGAAATCCATCCATTAGATCCAACACCTGTAGGGACCAACCAGTGGCGGCCAATCCCTCTGTCAAAGTAACTTCTTCACTATCAATATTTTGATTTCCTGCCACCACCAAATACGCTTGTAGAATCCATTCGATGATGTATAATCCCTCTATCACCATGACTTCTTTGTTGTCTAAATTCAAATATTCCTACCACCACCAACTAAATTAATTGTTGTGAGAGCCAAAGATGCGATGACATAATTGGTTCGGGTTCGAAAAGCCAATGGCTCAGGGTTCCAATGAACTCTTAGACCAGAGGAGAATGGGACCACCTCTATAAATTTTAGTTTTTTTCTTACCATGAATCAATGAAATGAAATTTTAACGTCCATGAGACTAGATATAGTCTATGGGACCACTAGCTTCCCTGCTTTTTGCCTTTTTCAATTTAATCCTCTTATTATTCAAATTAATGATGAGATGACCCAACCTTCTAATAGTCCCCTCACTGAAAAAGACAATTCCAAAGAACTGATGTTAACATATTGCTATTATTATGAAACCAACTCACAAAAAGATAGAAAAGATAGATAAACACCTTCAAAATAAACCTCTTCAAGGGGACAACCTCATTTATATTACACAAATGAACAATTCTTGGATGATCCAAATGACAAGGCCTCCTTTCTATATATAGGAGTCAAGGGGTCATAATATAATCGGAGCTGACATAACAATAATAATGTAAGGGCACAACAATAACAATAGTGGGCTTCTATGAGGCATAATAATAATAATATGAGGATTACATGGGCACAAAAATATAAAAAGGGGGTTGCTCTAATAACAATAAGGGGTTACACTAGTAGTATAGGGACCTAACATGCCCCTCTCCTTCAAAAAGTGTTGTCCTCAAGGCTTGAGTACCTTTGGATGCTTCTGTATAAAATTATCATCCTTCCACGTGGAATCTTCAGTGGGTAAGTTCTTCCACTTGATGAGATACTCTGAAATTGATTGATTTCGTAGCTGTCAATTTCTCGGTTCTGTGACTGCTTCAGGTTCCAATATTATTTTTCCTTCCTTGTCAAGTTTTGGCAATATTGTTTGAACTGGATCTTCTACAATTTTTGAATGAGTTCCCACCCTGCTTTGTTATTCTTCCATTCATCCCTTAAAGGATTGGTTATGGTGCATGTGTCCAGATTATAGAGAGCTGAAAAAACTCACTATTAAAGATAAATTTCCCATTCTTGTTATTGATGAATTGCATGGGTTAATTTACTTCACCAAGTTGGATCTTCATTCAGGATATCATCAAATAAGAATGAAGACTGAAGGCATTCCGAAAACAACATTATTGAAGAAAGATACATTTTCATGGACTCTAGAAGAAATGAAGGCCTTTGAATATCTTAAAGAGGCAATGTGCCAAGCACTAGTCTTAGCTATGCCAGACTTCACAAAAACCTTTATTGTAGAATATGATGCATCAGGAAATGGAATTGGTGATGTTTTAACGCAAGAAGAAACACCTATTGCTTTCGAAAGTCATCCAATCAAAGGAAAGTATTTACACAAAGCTATTTATGAGAAGGAAATGTTGGCAATACTACATGCACTTAAGAAATGGTGACCTTATAGAATGAGAAGATCCCAGGTCAAACAATATTGCTAGAACTTGACAAGGAAGGAAAAATCGTATTGGAACCTAGAGCAGTCATAGAAAAAGGAATCTAATAGCTTCGAAATCGATCAATATCAGAGTATCTCATCAAGTGGAAGAACTTACCCGCTGAACATAAGTCATTAATAATAACTTTCTGTATGAACTGAATTTCTTCTTTTTCTTGCGAATTTAGTTTATTATTTTCTAACTAGATACACTTTTAACTACAAGTTAAAGGAAACAATTAATACTAAACACCATAATTGGTTTAAAAAACGTAATTTTCAACTACAATATCTCAGGGAGATATCCCATAGTTTGTTACAAGAACGTAGTTTTCAACTACAATCTCACATGGATATATCCAAAAAAAGAAAAAAGAAAAAAATGAAAAAACAAAATAAAATAACCAACTAAGACTAAACAAGAGCGTAGTTTTGATCAGGCTACATATATAGATATATATATATATATATATATATATATATATATATATATATATATATATATATATATATAGGGATATTGTTGGTTTGGTCGCAAGAAATCCTTTGATGTCAAATCTTTAATGCCTTTTTCCAGTGATTTAATGTTGGTTTTGAACATCCCTTCAAGTTGCTGGATACATTCACTCAATAATAGTTGATGACGCAAAGCCTTTCCACTTTTCATGATACGAACTATGGCAGTTTCAATGGCTAGTTTTCTATCTTTTTTCCACTGTCCGTGTGAAATTTTTCTTCTCATTCACAAGGATGGGAAGTGGAACCTTAATCCTGGCCATTTTATGTGTAAAAGTAGAATTGAATTCAAAAGTATCATGTGGAGCTATTGTTTTGATGGGTAGCCGCTTCAAAAGAATTTTGTAATTTCTTTATGCAAGTGAATGCAACAATATCTCAACATCTTCATCTGGAAAATTCATCAGAAATTTAATGTCTTCGTAAGTCAATTTTTGGGAGTCATTGAACAACAATAGCGTAGTTGCTTGGTAGGTTGCTACTGTCATGTCTATATGCTTGTGGTCAAAGTGGGAGATGATGTCACACGTGCCCAGTGAATGTATTCATGTAATCTTATGATTTTTATGTTGGATAGAATAGAAGTGCTCAAAAACCTCAACACAAGTAAGCATCTCAGATGGAAGATTAAGTTGGGAGCGTTGGTAGGTTGGCTACATTTCCGTATTCAACAGTGCAGGGGAGAAATCTATTGTAAGATGATTCTGTTGTTTCGAAATATCATGAAAAGTAGTTTGCATTTCCTAGTTAAGGGAAAAATCATTAACCATGGCCTCTATCTTGAATGTAAGCTGTGAACCACACTAAACCTTGAGCTTTGACAACAAACTCCATTCATGATTTTCATTTACCTTTTTATTATTGAACAATAATCTGCGAGAAAGTTTTTCCCTGCAAAATTTAGATATATATATTTATCACCCACACATCTTCACCACTTTTTCCAACTCACTATCAATATGATCATCATCATCCCTTTTCAGTACAATATTACAAACTGTAGACAGCAACTCTGCAACACCGATTCCTGCAATTTCTTTATTGCATATTACTATGAACACCTGTACTAGAGCCTTGCCAAAAAGATTAGTCTTCAAATGAATTCTTCACAAAATCCATATATGTGTCATGCAATTCCATAACCTGGTGCACAAATGAAGCAGAATGTTCTTGCAGTATGCCCTGATCTGTATCTTTAGTTGAATTTATAGCATGTTCTAAGCATTTAATTATTGCGGTTCCTTGGCTAGTTATAAGTTTTGAAAAAGTATTGGCTATTGGTTCCAAGCCCTTTGGAATTGCATAAAAAAAACCTGTACATCCTTGAAAGATCATTTTTCTTTCCAGCCATTAGCAAGGCATGGCAGCCTCAGTCCTCCATTTCTAAAAGTTGGGTTTCATAAAAAGGGGAAAGGAGTTCATTTCTTACTTTCTCTAATAACTTGTGCTCCGTGCTAGAGTGAAAATAATGTGCAACTCTATCATTCTCTTGTTTCAAACATTCTTCAGCCTTTACTAAATATTGAGGACAAGAAGACTCTGAAATCCATAAAGTAGCCTTTCAAGAATACTAAGTAGCAGTGTCCTCCAAAACGCGAGCTTCAAAATCCTCCTTATAAAAATACATGGTACCCTTGCCTATTTCCACAAAAAGGTCCACGATGTTTCTGAGTAAAGCTCGATCAATTTTCTCTCCATCGCACTCTCGATTAATCACCTTCATCACTGCGTTCTTCACATAACCACGCAACACCAACTCACGAAAACAATTGAATCCCACATTGCAGAGGGAAGAAAGTTTTTTTTTTTATCTCACGACTGTTTGGTCCATGACAGATAACATATTTGAGACATATCAAATCATGTCCTTGTAATGTTTCCACCATTTCGAAATTGCCCTCAACATAAGCTCATCATACTCTTTGCTTAACGCTGCTAAAACTTTCCCACTGATGTGTTCTTCAAGACACTGACGATATTTCTCATAGATTTGGTGGGAGTAATTATGAACACACTTTTGGGTAATGCACATCTTGTAAACAGTTGAATGAATATTCATGTAATCATTCGTAGTAAACTCATCATTTGAAACTCCTTCCAACTTATTTCTCAACTTTACTATACCAGCATATATAATACCCCTCCCTCTGCCAAATGTATTATACTATTCAGCCTTAACATGCACATCCTCTTCTTCGCCATCTCCATCAGCTGCCAAGATACACGCCTGCCCCTTGCCTTTCTATTTTGAGATCAAGGTAAACCTTCTCATTATCATCAAAATGTTTTCAAAATGTCAAATAAAACATTAGATTAGCAGCCACAATGTTTCATCTCTAAATTGCCTCTTGGATGCAACAAAAAATGAATCATAATGAGGCTCTTAGCTTTCTTATTTATACAAACTGATGCTACGAACAAATTCCTAAAAATTAGGGAGACTTGGCTCCAAAATTCGAGAATGAATTGTCTTCATTGTCAATGGCTTGACTACCAATGAACTCAGTTGGCTTGGCTACTTGTAACTCCAAGTTGATGAGATATGGTGGAGGAATCTTCAAATGATTTGAGGAGTTAAGGAAGGAAACAAATCTCCTAAAATCCCTCTTGCTTCTCTGAGTTGGTGAGATATGGTGGAGAAATCTTCAAATGATTTGAGGAGTTAAGGAAGGAAACAAATCTCCTAAAAACCCTCTTGCTTGTCCACTTCGATATCCTGCACTTAAATTAGCCCAAAACTACTCTAATTCCTGCAATTAATGCATATTAGGCCACATGACATAACATCTCACCTTTACACTTCTCACTAAGCAAAATATCATAAAATATGTAAGCAAATGTGAGAAAAGTCGATTTTAATATGTTGGAGTGTGGCATTAAGACCCATATAGTTTACCTATTGATGAGCGTTATCAGGTATTTCAATGCTCCCAATTATAGAAGCTGCAGCCAATAATTTTGTTGCATCCACCCATTTATTATTTTTTTTCTCTAGTTAAGACTAACCTAAGTACCCACGGGGGATTTGAACCAGTGACCTATCGCAAGGAGTGCCTTAACAAGGTACCCATTCACCGTCAATCCAAAGCCCCGTGGGCTTCCACCCATTTATTATTACAAATGTTGAAAATGATAATAAAATATGAGTTCCACACTACTTCAGAATTTGAAAAAATGATGAATAGAGTGGATGGTGTTGTAAAACCCATCCTCCACCTTCTGTAGAACTAATAACTGAAGAATCTCTAGGTCCAAAAAATAACAATGGCAATGGTAGCATTACATACATAATGGTTGCAAAACAAATCCACCTTCCAACATTAATTTCACACTAGTGCAGTTCATATCTTGAATTTTGTCTTCCATTATACCAACAGGAAAATAATCTTTGATCTCAAATAGGCACAAGCAATAGTACCTATTAGCATAAGCCACAAGTTCTTGTATAAAGCACAAGCCTGCTTGTCACATGAACCCAAACACAAATGAGGAAAACCAAAACAAATACTCACACAGTAAACCTCCTTCATGGAATTGATCCCCCTTCTTAATGCATCCATTACTAGAATAAATAATATAGGAGACAATGCACATCCTTGTCTCAATCCTCTGTTTATTTTGAAGAAATTAGTGGGCTCCCCATTGATGAGAACCGCTAATGATGCCAATGTGATGCAAGCCATTATCCAACAAACATGTCTATGTTTGAAACCAATTTTGTATAGAATCATGTTAGGTCCCTATACTACTAGTATAACCTCTTATTATTATTAGTGCAACCCCCTTATTATATCGTTGTGCCCATGTAGTACCCATATTGTTATTATTGTGCCCCATAGAAGCCCATTATTGCTATTGTTATGCCTTTATAGTATTATTGTTATGTCAGCCCTGATTATATTATGACCCCTTAAACTCCTATATATAGAAAGGATGTCTTGTCATTTGTATCATCCAAGAATTGTTCATTTGTTTAATGTAAAGGAGGTTTCCCCATTGAAGAGGCTAAATTCTAAGTTGTTGATCTATATTTTCTATCTTTTTGTGAGCTGGTTTCATAACATTTGGTATCAGAGCTTTGGATTCTAGGGTTTCACTGCTCCAAACAAGTCATTGTGGAATTTTCGCTACAAAATTTTAGAAGCTAAAAAATGAATCCATTTGAGATGAAATAAGTCTGAACCTTGGGTCAAAATTTCAGATCTTGTAGCGCTATATTTTCGGAGATATGATCTGAGGAAGTTAGGGTTTTTGCAAGATCCAAAATTTCATCTAAAACATGTCATCGTGGAATTGTTGTTCTAACGTTTTCTCTATGAAGTTTCAAAAGCTAAAAAAATAAAGCACATTTGAGAAGACATCGGTCTGAACCTCGGGTCCAAATTTCAGATCTTGTCTCACTATATTTTCGGATATATGATCTAAGGAAGTTAGGATTTTTTCAGACTCCTGAATTACATCCTAAACAGGTGACCTTGGGAAACTTGTCATAATGTTATCTCTGAGCATCAGATTGAAAATTCGTAAGATGTTACAGAAAGAGAACATACTTTATTTTGTTTTGGTATAATTTTTAGAACCTAAGGTTGAAACAGTGACACGTGGAATTTCGTATAAGTTGAATCTTCTGAACTAGTCTATAATTAGGTCATTGCGGGAGATTGGGAATAAAGCTTTCTTCAAGAATCCAATTATGATTAGACTTATGGAGTTAGAAAGAGGACCCTGAGGGATATTACGGTCCGAAATTGCAGAACTTAAAGATCCGAAATTACAGAGTTACAATCATTTCAAGATCGAGCTTTTAAACCCAAGAAAAAGCAAGATGAGGAAGTTTGATGGCAATGATCTGGTAAATTGGATACTACATATAGAGAAATATTTTGATCTACATGGTGTACCACTATTACAAAAGGTACGTATTGCGTCTAATTATTTAAAACCGAATCAATTTTTATGGTATAAAGGGCTTTATTCTCGTAAACCTCTTGTCACATGGTCAATTTTCACGGAGGAAATGATAACACATTATGAGGATACAAAGAGCAACACCTTCTTTAGCCAATTGATAAATCTCAAACAAAAGGGTTCAATGGAAGAGCACATTGAAGACTTCCAAAAATTGAATATAAGGGTAAATGATATTCTAGAGAAGAAAAAGATAAATAGTTTTATCTATGTTATGGAATCTGATATCGATGGTATGAAAGCATATTGGAAGAAAGGCATGGATGATTTGAAGAAAGACATGGAAGGTTTGAAGGAAGGTGGGACAAAGCTGCTACAAGAAAGACCTCCTAATGACGAAAAGGATATACACCGGGAACCAACCCTAGAGAAAGAACAAATGAATCCGACCGTATCTTGTATTGGAATGGCAGGAATTACCACTCAAACTCTCAAGATAGAAGGACATATCAAGAAGAAGAAGGTTCAAGCAGTGAAATATCAGGAAGGAAAGTATCAAGAAACATCAAAATAAAAGGATACTCACCAGGAACCAACCCTAGAGAAAGAAGAAATGAATCCGACCATATATTGTAATGCATTGGTCGGAATTACTACTCCTCAAACTATAAAGATAGAAGGGCATATCAAGAAGAAAATGGTAATAGTGTTGATTGATTCGGGTAGAACCCATAATTTTATTCATTGTAAGATAGCCAAGGAATTGAATTGCTTCCTATATCCAGCGCCAGAGTGTCAAGTGATGGTTGTAAGTGGAGGAACCATAAATTGCTTTGGAAAGTGCCACAATATCAAGCTATCCATGGGAGAATATGTATTGAATAGCCTAATGCTTTCCATTCCAATGGGTGGTGCTGATGTTGTACTAGGAGTCCAATGGCTACAACCCTTGGGTAAAAGAGCTTTTAATTTTCAAGAACTTTTCATGAAATTTTCTTCGGAAGGAAAGGAAGATGAATTAAGGGGTATCACAGGGAAACCAGGAAAGATAATTAGCTCTAACGGAATGACAAAGCTTCTAAAGAAAGAACAATGAGACATAATTGCACAATTATGTTCGCTAATGGTTCCCACATCGAAATCATCTATTTCTCCAAATATCCAAAAAGTCTTTGACAATAATTCCAAGGTATTTGAGACTCCCAAAGGTCTCCCACATATTCGTGATCATGATCATGCTATTCATTTGATTCCAGGAATTGTTCCTCCAAACATCAGGCCTTATAGATATCCATATGCCTCCAGAAGCATCCAGAACTACTCAAGCGTTGAGGACATCAATTTTTGAAGGAGAGGGGCATGTTAGGTCCCTATACTACTAGTGTAACCCTTATTATTATTAGTGCAACCCCCTTATTATATTGTAACTTGTGCCCATGTAGTACCCATATTGTTATTATTGTGCCCCATAAAAGCCCATTATTGTTATTGTTGTGCCCTTACATTATTATTGTTCTGTCAGCTCTAATTAAATTATGACCCCTTAGACTCCTATATATATAAAGGAGGTCTTGCCATTTATATCATCCAAGAATTGTTTATTTGTGTAATGTAAAGGAGGTTTCCCCCTCGAAGAGGCTGAATTCTAAGGCGTTGATCTATCTTTTCTATCCTTTTGTGAGCTAGTTTCATAACAAACCATGGTGAGGAACTCCTGATCAACACAATTGAAAGCACGATTGAGATTGATTTTCATGAAACATGATTTTTGTTTCTTGTTTTGACTGAGTGAATGCCTTATTAAGAAATGGCCACTGCATCCTAGATTCTCTTGCTGGACAAGAAACCAAACTACTCCAGTGAAATATGTGGGGAGATGATCTTTTTGACAAAATTAGTGATAATCTTGTTCATCATTTTATATACATAATCAAATAATTGAATTGGCCTATAATCATTGAGAGACAAAGCATTGGGTTTCTTATGAACAATATCAAGGAAGGTTGAATTGATTGCACTTGGGATTTTGCCAGAAATTTTGATTGCTTCCATCATCTTTACCAAATCCAAGCCCATAATATCAAATAAATGGAGGAAGAATTCACCTCGACAGCCATCGGGCCTAGGAATTTTTTCCTTGGCTGTCTCCTTGAGGTTTGGAGCAACTCCTCGTTAGAAATATGAATGTCCATCATAGTAGTGTTTTCGTTTCTTATACATGATGGAAAAAGGTCAACAAGGTCCATCTTTTAAGCCATGTAGTTCTCCTCCCTTTCCTGAAATTGGTTTTTGAAGTGATGGAATGCTACCTCCTTGATCTCCTTGAATGATGAATGAGAATGCCCTGTTTCATATTCAATTTCCCATATTGAGTTTGTTTGTTTTGTTTTGGATGCAACCATATGGAAAAATTTAGTATTTCAATCTTCTACTTTGATCCATGCAAGTCTACTTTTCTGATGCCATTCTTCTTCCTGTAGTTTGAGATTATTATCATTTCTGATGATTAGTTCTAAAATTGTTCAATGTTGATGCTCAGAGAAGTAGCCCAACACTATCAGATCCATCAGTAGGGAGACTTATTTATCTATTGATAGAAGCTCCTTTCTGAGCTCCCACTTTATATTTTGGATCTATTTCTTGATCAATGATTTAAACCTTTTGAGATTTACTAATACCACCTGTGATGGATCTCCTATGTCAGGGATGAGAGGGCCAAACCATGAATGAAAAACTAAATCCTAGAAATCGGGCTCGTTAACCGACATCTAGTTGAATTTGAATGTTCTCTAGGTCATCCAACCATTCCAAAAATGATGGCATCATGGTCATAAATGTCTGAGAAGAATGTCCATGATTTAAGATGTTTCATTCAAAGGGACAGTTGGGAGTCCACCAAAAAGTTGTCAATTCATTTTGATATGCCTTCCACGCCCAACCTACCATTTATCCATGTTAGACATATTGGATTAGGAGCAATGTAAAGGAGAGACTTGCAATTTAAGAGGTTTGTAAAAAAGGCCACCATAGGATTTGGATTTTCCTTGTATCCCCAACATTATCCCACATCCAATATTAGGTTTAGGTCTCCTGCAACAATTAGGGAATGAAGGTCCAATATGTCTGAAGAGTTAATCAACTCCCAAAATGACTTACGATTATTATATGGGACGTACATATTTAAGATTCGAATCCTACAACTCCATCCATGAGCATGACCTATCAATACTATGCTTGCATTTAGTTTATGGGTGAGGAAGGAGTAAAAAGAAGGATCCCATATGTCTACTAGTCCACTCGAATTTCTAAATGATTTTGTGGTGGAATTGGGCCATGTTGGGCAAATTCCAAGTAGAATCTCCAAGGATTTTTCTGTAGACATCATTTTTTGTTGAAGAAGAACAATAGGTGAGAGTTTGTCCATAATGTGGTACTTAAGGAAGCTTTTTGTATGGGTAGATCCCAACAATCTCATATTTAGAGGCATGAGTCTCATTGGGAACAAGATGAAACATGATACATTTCTCTACGGTCTTGATAGTTTATGTTTTCCCTGCATTCATTTGACTCATTTGAAGGTACCAAACCAAAGGAAGGGAATATGGACTCCTCCAGTGTTCCTGAGAACTGATAATTCATTCCTATTTCGATTTCCCCTATGAAAGTTAATTTTCTGAATTTAGGTCCTTTATTCCTCCTGCGGTTATGAATTCCTCCTGCGGTTATGACTTGGAGAGGCACAACGCCTATAGTTCTCAGGGTGAGTGCAATGAATGTGGTTTTTCTTGATTGACATATGTTTAATACCGAGACCTAGGAAATCCTCGAAAGATTGAATATCCACAACATTCGAGATAGGAGAGAGGGTCAGATTAACAATATTTCTGTTTTAAATTGGTGACAAAAGGCAAGTCCTAATTGATTTATCAGCTGAAAGAGTTAGCTCTTTTCCTTTTCTTTTTGTCGGGGTCCAGAATGGAGGGTCCTCCATTGTCTCGTTAACAAATTTTGTCCAGACGTCCATTGAATACATCAGGCCCTTCCTAACAGTTTGATTAACGTGTTCATTTTGTGTACTTTCCTTTATGATACCTATCTTTCCTGCTGATTGTCTGGCCATAAGTGTCCCCTTATCTCTCTTGTCTGGCTGCCTATTATAGAAGGTGTTATCCTTCGTCTTCTCAATCCTTCCCTGAGAGAAATTAGGATAGTTTTCTAGAAGATGGCAGATATTATGACATTCGAGGCATCTAAATGGGATTCCCCAATAGTCAACCCATTTCCTAATAGAGAAAGTGGCCCAGTAGATGTCAATTGCCATTGGTAGCCCCCCTGATAGATCCACCTGTTGGCAGCCCCCCCCCATAGATCCACTTCTACTAGAAACCATGGAATTTTCTTATCAAATAGCCCCATACATCCTTCATCAAAAAAATATAATTTTCCTATTTTACTAGCTATTTCTTCTATTTCTTTTATGATTCCCTTCGTCCACAACTCAATGGGGAGCCCAGGAATTTTTTCCCATATAATTATTCTCTTTGGAGTCTCAACCACTAGGTCGAAGTCGACTATCTAGTGCTGCAAAACCAAAAAAACCCAACCTTTAACCCAAGGTAAGCCAAAAATATTCGATGCATCCATCTCACTTTAAAAGTGGAAGCCAAACCACCCATTGACCTCCGGCCAATATTCAAGAAGGGATGCCCAACTCTTTTTTCCATTCCTTCATATGAACTCCATTCATTTTGATGAACTCCCATCTTTCAACAAGCATATGATTTTTGAGTCTAACCACATTTTCGCAATATAAATTGAAACTGAGGATTAATTTTTGGATCTCTTTTGTGGATTTGATTGGTTTTTTGCAATTATCTTTGTTAAATTTTCTATTTGGAAGACTTTATGGAATTTTCCTTTCCAGTCCATTCTCCTTTATAGATATAAATGGTACCTTTGAGTCCCTTAATGATTCATATTTATGATTGTTCTGGATCGCTGCATGGGACACTTCCTTCATTCCAACACTCCTTGGAGCAGTTCAAATCCATTTTTTAATAGATTTAGATCTCTTTTGCCAACTTCTGGAAGCGTTATCAATTTCTACGACCATTGTGACTTTGATGAAATTGTCCACATCAATATCAAGGTCAATTATAAGAGATTTTCCTTCCATTTGAATGTTGCTTACAAATCCATGAAGTGATCAAATTTGAAGGGTTGGTGTTGTTTTTGTTTGAAAGGGCATATATTCTTCGAACCCTTCAAAGATGTAAAGCTAAAAAAAAATTCTACTTCTACTGACGAGTGTATATTAAATAAACCGTTCATATAAAAAAATGCCAAAATGAAAAAATGTCTTTTTAAATCTTTAAAATTTTAAATTAAGACTATCCCTATTCGGGTAAATATATTAAGATATTCAATTGGATGTATAAAAATTCAATTTAGGTGAAACATTTTGTGCCACTATAAATATCATTGTAGTCATTTCATTATTTATAATTGCATAAAGAAAATACACAATTAATGTTTTGCTAAAAATGGTAAACAAATAATATTTATGAGCATAATCGTATTTATAATCAGATCACAAATTTATTAAGCATTTTGAAAATCTATAACTTGCTTTTAGGAAAAAAATTCCTCCTTGTTATCCACAAGTACCATCAGGTATTATTTTAAAAATGACAAAAAAAACCACAAAAAAGAATTATATCAATAAATTAAAAAATACTAACATCTCATCACTTGGTTTTTTGTTTTGTTTGTTTGTTTTGTTTTTTTAAATTTGGTTATATCAACATCTTTTGGTGTGACCAAGAAATTAGTGTATGATGATGAAATTCATTTCCAAAATGAGATTTGGCCAAGGAGCATTCAGAACATGTATGGAACATGCCTAAAACTATCTGTTGGGTTCCAAACGTCATTGTTTCCCTTTGGTTTCCAATATTTGGTCCCCATTGAAGGTACGCAATTCTCGGAACCATAAAAGACAATAGGTTTCATGACTGTGTCCAAGAGGTCCATCTGACAATGAAATTAATGGCCATTCAAATACTTTCCTGGGCCCCCTTTACTGAATTGAGTACCTATCTACAATGTTTTGGATTATGACAAACTTTCATGAAATACGTGACCTATTCAAAATAATTTTCATCGTATACATATATGTTGAGAATGTTATGTTTTACTTGCATATAATGGTATTAAACACTATATTACTACTATATTCTCGGGGGATATGAACCACATTCTTGATTCTGTGCTAAATGATTGATCAATGAAGGCCGGAGGTTGCTTCATGTACACTTTTGAATTCTTTGTGGGATATTTTCTCAAGGGCCTGGGGTAGGTGGATCATATGTGATTGACACTTGTGGTGTTCTGATACCTTTAATTTGAAATCCATCAATTATATCCAACACCTATAGGGACCGATCAGTGGCGGCCAATCCCTTTGTCATAGTAATTTCTTCGCTGTCAATCTTCTAATTTCCTGCCACCACCAAATACACCTGTAGAATCAATTCGACGTCTAATCCCTCTATCACCATGAATTATTTGTTGTCTAAATTCAAATATTCCTACCACCACCAACTAACTTAATTGTTGTGAGAGCCAAGGACGTGATGACAAAATCGGTTCGGGTTCGAAAATCCAATGGCTCAGGGTTCCAAGGAACTCTTAGTCCAGAGGAGAATGGGACGACCTCTATAAATTTTAGTTTTTTTCTTACCATGAATCAATGAAATGAAATTTTAACGTCCACGAGACTAGATATAGTCTATGGGACCACTAGCTTCCCTACTTTTTTCCTTTTGCAATTCAATCCTCTTATTATTCAAATTAATGATGAGATGACCCAACCTGCTAACAATCCTCTCACTAAAAAAGACAATGCCAATGAACTGATGTTAACATGCTACTGTTGTTATGAAACCAACTCACAAAAAGATAGAAAAGATAGATAAACGCCTTCAAAATAAACCTCTTCGAGGGGGCAACCTCATTTACATTACACAAATGAACAATTCTTGAATGATACAAATGACAAGGCCTCCTTTCTATATATAGGAGTCTAAGGGGCCATAATATAATCAGAGCCGACATAACAATAATAATGTAAGGGCACAACAATAACAATAGTGGGCTTCTATGGGGCACAATAATAACAATATGGGGACTACATGGGCACAACGATATAATAAGGGGGTTGCACTAATAAAAATAAGGGGTTACACTAATAGTATAGGGACCTAACATGCCCATCTCCTTCAAAAAGTGTTGTCCTCAACGCTTGAGTAGTTTTGGATGCTTCCGTATAAAGTTATCATCCTTCCACGTTGAACCTTCAGCGGGTAAGTTCTTCCACTTGATGAGATACTCTGAAATTGATTGATTTCGTAGCTGTCGATTTCTCGGTTCTGTGACTGTGTCAGGTTCCAATATGATTTTTCCTTCCTTGTCAAGTTTTGGAAATATTGTTTGAACTTGGATCTTCTAAAATTTTTGATTGAGTTCCCGCCCTGCTTTTTCATTCTTCTATTCATCCCTTGAAGGATGGGTTATGGTGCATGTGCCCAAATTATAGAGAGATCAACAAACTCACTATTAAAGATAAATTTCCCATTCTTGTCATTGATGAATTATTGGATGAATTGCATGGGTTAATTTACTTCACCAAGTTGGATCTTCGTTCAGGATATCATCAAATAAGAATAAGGACTGAAGACATTTCGAAGACAACATTATTGAAGAAAGATGCATTTTCATGGACTCTAAAAGCAATGAAGGCCTTTGATCATCTTAAAGAGGCAATGTGCCAAGCACCAGCCTTAGCTACACCAGACCTCACAAAAACCTTTGTTGTGGAATATGATGCATTAGGAAATGGAATTGGTGATGTTTTAACGTAAGAAGAAAGACTCATTGCTTTCGAAAGTCATCGAATCGAAGGAAAATATTTACATAAAGCTATTTATGAGAAGGAACTGTTGGCAAGACTACATGCACTTAAGAAATGGCAACCTTATAGAATGAGAAGTTCCTAGTTCAAACAATATTGCCAGAACTTGATGTGGAAGGAAAAATTGTATTGGAACCTGGAGCAGTCACAGAAAAAATAACCTGACAGTTACGAAATCGACCAATTTCATAGTATCTCATCAAGTGGAAGAACTTACCCACTGAATATTACACATAGAAGGATGATAATTTTATACAGAAGCATCCAAAACTACTCAAGCCTTGAGGACAACGCTTTTTGAAGGAGAGGGGCATCCAAAATTTGTAATGTTTTAACGCAAGAAGAAAGACCCATTGCTTTCGAAAGTCATCCAATTAAAGGAAAGTATTTACAGAAAGCTATTTATGAGAAGGAAATGTTGGCAAGACCTCATGAAATTAAGAAATAGCGACCTTACAGAATGAGAAGATCCCAGTTCAAACAATATTGTCTAAACTTGATGAGGAAGGAAAAATCGTATTGGAACCTAGAGAAGTCACAGAAAAAAGAAACCGACAGCTACGAAAATGACCAATTTCAGAGTATCTCATCAAGTGGAAGAACTTACTTACTGAAGATTCCATGTGGAAGGATGATAATTTTATATAGAAGCATCCAGAACTACTCAAGTATTGAGGACAACACTTTTTGAAGGAGAGGGGCATGTTAGGTCCCTATACTATTAGTGTAACCCCTTATTGTTATTAGTACAACCACCTTATGAATTTGTTGTGCCCATGTAGTCCCCATATTGTTATTATTGTGCCCTTACATTATTATTGTTATGTCGACTCTGATTATATTATGACCCCTTAGAATCCTATATATAGAAAGGAGGCCTTGTCATTTGTATCATCCAAGAATTGTTCATTTGTGTAATGTAAATGAGGTTTCCCCCTTGAAGAGTCTTATTTTGAAGGCATTTATCTATCTTTTCTATCTTTTTGTGAGATGGTTTCATAACATTTTGTATCAGAGCCGGAAAAAACCCTAACTTCCTTAGATCATATCTCCAAAAATATAGCGAGAAAATATCTGAAATTCGACCACGAGGATCAGCGAGATTTCGGCTCAAATGGGTTTTTTTTTTTTAGCTTCTGAAACATCACAGAAAAATAGTTATAGAAAAAATTCTGCGATGACCTGTTTGGAGCAGCGAAACCTTAGAATCCAAAGCTTTGACACCAAATGTTATGAAACCTACTCACAAAAAGATAGAAATGATAGATAAATGCCTTCAAAATAAGCCTCTTCGAGGGGGCAACCTCCTTTACATTACACAAATGAACAATTCTTGGATGATACAAATGACAATGCCTCCTTTCTATAATATGAGTCTAAGGGGTCATAATATAATCAGAGCCGACATAACAATAATAATGTAAGGGCACAACAATAACAATAGTGGGCTTCTATGGGGCACAATAATAACAATATAGGGACTGCATGGGCACAACAATATAATAAGGGGGTTGCATTAATAACAATAAGGGGTTACAGTAGTGGTATAGGGACCTAACAACTATAATTGTCTTTGATGTCACTGAAAGAATCGCATTCCAAAATGAAGTGTTTTTCCGATTCCATTGCCCCATAAGTGTAAAAAGTACACACCTGTTATTCCCAAGCTTATTTAAGTCTTTTCCTCTGACCTATTTCACATTGTAGTTGATGCGAGTTAGTTCTTAATTGAGAAATAAGAATCTTTGCTCTCCATGGAATGCTAGCTCCAATTTACCCTTTTTGTTGGAGATCACAAGTGGGGTTGAATTCTTGAACATAGTACTTCTTCTTTCTACCCAATTCTTTTCCCCATATACGCTTACGAAACTTCTCCATAACAAAACTCTTTAAATCCTTGCTATTTGTGGGACGCACATTGAGATAAATATTTCATTTTTGCATCCATTTTTTGTTTTGTCTCATCCATGATTTATTTCTTTCACTCATTCCTTCATTGAAGATAACTTTAGGCCATCTACCTTCTCCCATTTTCTCAATTCTTTGTAGATACCTTATGAGACGCACCATAACAATTGTTTCAATAGAAGTTACTCATGTTTCACTTAACATTACCTCATAAGAAACTGAATTTTTTTATTTTAAACTTGCTCATGATCAAGCGCTTTTGGATTTTCTCAACTTGCTTCCATTTTGAGAGAGGGATGCTACTAGCCCACACTTCACACCCATATAATATCAGTGGACAAACTAGGAGCCTAAAAATCACTTTAATTGTTTTCCAATCCCATAACTCTACCTCTCTACATCTGTTTTGAAGAGCATATAGTGATTTCCACCCTCCTAAAATTCTTTTCTTTCTGCAATGCTCCCAATTAAGCTTGTTGTTGAAATCAATCCTGAGGTACTTGTATTCATTTACTTCTTCAAGAATGTTTCCTTCAAAGAAGAACATATGTTGACTCTGCTTCTTTTTATTTGAGAAAATCATTATTTTGGTCTTGCTGGTATTGACTTGCATCACCACTTCTTTACAAAAATTCTCAAGTGCATATAGGTGCATCTGCAATCCCTGGGGCAATTTAGCAATCAATAAAAGTGTTACACAAAAATATCGTCACCATGATTATTTGCAGTCAGTATGGGTCTATCATCACTTGTACCTCAGACCTCAGCTCTTCAAGTCAAGATTTGAAATTGAGAGAAAGACATTGAAAATCAATAAAACTCTAGTTTCGCACTTTCTCTCACTGTTACCTGCGGTCCCGCACCTTCTGTTTACAAAAACTGCGGACCTGCCCGCTCTGTCCCTAAAGGTGTGGGTGCAGACCCCTGTGAAAGTCAAAAAGGCGCAATTTTATTCTAAAAAGCTCACTTTGGGTTAATTCTAGATGATTCTAGAAGGAATTTTGACATGGATTGGCCGCTCTTAGGTGGTTCATGCATCCCAAAAGAGAAGAAGCTAATCCCTTGATGAGAGGAGCTATCCCTTTGAAGGAGGGCTTTATCCCTTTGAAGGAGGACCTAGTAACTTCCCTCCATTGCACTATAAATTCAAGCATTGGGCTAGTTGCTGGAGAGGTTAGAAGCTGAACATTTTTGAGGGTAAATGCTGGTGAAATTAAGACTTCCTAGTTGAGCTTAAGAGGAGGGATCACATACCTTTTTGGCTTCATTGGGAAGAGAGCGAAACTTGTCAAAGTAGAGGAGACTTCTTGCTGGACCCTGGGAGGAGCTTGTACAACGTCAAGGCACAGGTTGTAAAGTTCTTCTTGATTTGAATTAATACAATCTTGATTTGAATTAATACAATCAAACTCATTTTTCTCAACAAACTATCTCATGTCATTTGTTTCATGAATTCCTTGACTTTCATGTTAAATATGTTTTATGATATTGGCTTTTCAGGTGCTATTTAATTTGTTTGCTTGTTTGCGTTTGCAGATTCACGAAAAGGGAGCTCATTTGGATCGAAGGAGCGAAGGCTTCCACAAACTTGCGTTAGACCTAAGGTAGGCCTAAAAACACTTGTTTGCCTTTGTTTATAAAAGCATATTTAGAGAAAGATAGTGTGTGATTGGTTTGCTTGTCATTAGGTCTTCTTTAGATTCTAGGAAGGTCTATCTTGTCCGCAAGATCGACTTATTCCGTGTGACAAAATGGCGACCATACTGGGGAATTGATTTTTTCCTTGTTTTTACTTTGACCTGAGAAACTATGTTTTTGTTTCTGTTTTTGGCCTATTGTGTGTGGAATTGGGTGGAAATTGTAGATACAGGGTTATTTTTCGTTTTTCATAGCTTTGGGAGAGGACCGCACCCTAGCCTTTTGACAAAGTGCGTACTTATCCGCACTTTTGCTTTTAGCACAGAGCGGTACCGCACCTGTGTTAACTGTGGGCCTGCGGGCCCTATCAAAATTTTGAAAAACCAAAGATTTCCTCTGTTAGTCAACTTAGTTTTTGTTTAGAAGTTATTATCCACTGCCCAGACCTACATATAACTTGTTAGAAGCTTTCTTTAGGTTGATTTCATTGGTGTTAGGGTTTTAGGTGAAATCCCTAGGAGTTTTGCTTGTTGGGTTTGTTTTTCGTTTTGGTCATGTAGTAGCTCTGAGCTTAGAAGCTGTAGGGACCTCAGATCACCTTGGTGTCTCCCAGCTTTCTTATGAGTTTGACCATTTATGAAATCTACCCTTGTTGAGGAATCCGCTTTGTGTTTTCTCTTTACAAAACTTCGAAAAGCTTGTGTTTAAAAGTTTAGATTTTCATTTTTAAAAAGAAAACAAAATTGGTTGTTTTTGACTGATTTGTGATTCTGCATAAATTGGTCCTTAGCTTACATCTAGCTAAGTAAAACATCGTTAAAAATACATCTTGTAGGCTTTGACTTCAAATAGGGTTTTATAGTTTATAGATCTCAAAGTTAGTCGTTTGCATAGTTTTGAGTGTTTTATAAAAATAAAAAAAAAATCTCTTTTGGAAAAAAGTCTGTTTTTTGTAGTGGTTGAGTGCTTCGAAAAGAAAAGGGAAACTTTTGTGAAATAACTAGTTGTCACGTTTTGAGTGCATTGGAAAGGACAAAAGCTCTTCTTTTAATTTGTGTTTTAAGAAAGATTTTTGTTTACAAAGTAATTTTCATTCTCAAACCCTTTCCTAGCTAGAAGTTCATCGAAGAGAAAAGATTGTTTAATCATCTTAAGTGCATTTTTAGGGATTTTGAGTCGAGTCTTCATACCACAAGTTTCATCTCCGCACCTTTTGACTTAAACAAAAACCAATAAAAATAACTCTTAAAGTAAAATTCATCTAGCAACATTTTTATTTCTAGGGCTCTGATACACCAACATAGCTTAGGCTAGTGTCTTGGAGTAGGAGAGTAATTAACTCTCCAAGACAGTAAAAACAAACAAGTAGTTGTATCTTGTGGTAGGGAAGAAATCCAATTGTTGCATTTATGCTCTGGGAAAGCTCCTCTTAAAGGAGAAGCACGAGATCATGTCCGAACCAGTGTGGGAATCAATCCTTCCTCATTGGGAACGACACCAGATATTCACGTATTAAAAATGGTAAACCTCGGATTAACCATTGTCGAGGAGCCTGGGGTCACTTGTTGGTAAACCTTGGATTATGTCAAGGAGCCTTCAAGGGGATTGAGCTTGCTACTCTGCCCTTGTGTGCGTATCGGATCATAGACTGTTGCCCCAGGTATATTTGTTTCAGTTGGTAACCTTAGTGGCCATATTCTTTAGGATTCTTCCAAAGGTGACAGTGGTGGGAAGATCCCACTGCACCTGGAGTAGACGTCGGCTAGACTCACTTGGATTTTCTGTGGGGTTCTCTTCACTCGAGACGGTTAAGTGGAGGAACTTGTGCCAGTCTATTCATTAAGCAGGTTGCCGGGGTAACTGTTCCAACCGCCATTTCTATATTGAACTCTGCGACGTTGGACTTCATCACCAACTAGTGTTTTCAGTACGAAAAGTTACTGTTTGTGTGTGTTTGATCTCCTAGATTCTTTAGGCGTGTGATTCAAATTTGTTTGGTTCTTTAGAGGCTTTAGGTGGTTTTCATTGAGATTTTAATTTGTTTGCGTGTGAAGTAGTTAAAAGTTTTTAACCGTGGCTGAATTATCGAGGAAGTCCCATAGACTTCGGGGCTAACCTCTTGAGTTTTCACCGAGCTAGCTTGAAGGTTTGAAAGTCCTCGTAACTCCTAGAGACAGTAGAGTTGGGTCACCTGAAGAAGGAGAGTCTTCTTCGGTGGTACATCCTGATTTTCAAGCTTTAGTAGCAAATTATAATCCGCAGTCAGTGCCTGTTTCCGAAGTTACTGGTAGCTTTTCATCTACTAGTGATATAGGTGAGGAACCTGAAATATCTGAACCTGAAAGTGAATTTGCTGCTACTCCGACATCGGGGTTTGCTTCTCCAGCTTCTAGTGATCCTGGTTCACCTAGGGTAGAAAGAGTAATCACCCAAGATCTTCCTTCTGGACTTATAGCTATCGAAGAATTTGCTACTCCGGAAGAAGAAGTAGGCATCCCTATCCCTGAAAATCAACCTGTTATTGAGCTAAGGGAGCGTGAATCAATTTTTTACAGTCCACCTAAGAGCAGTACTTGGTATCTTTCTTTGACTAATTTCTTAGAAAACCCAGGGTTAAGTTTTTCACCACCTCGTGTTCCTTATCACCCAACACCTAGAGGTTATTATCCTCCGTTAAATATGTCAAGACAGTCATCCATGTTTACTCAATTGCCCGAATCTTTTTTGTACGACGGTCCTTCTGTTCCCTCTGGGTGTCAATCACTTTCTGGTGCTTTTTCGGGAGCATCTCCTCAACCCATTGAGCAAGGGTTATTAACTGGAAGCAATGGTACTAAGCCGTTGAGCGTAGAAGATATTCTCATGATGTCAGGTTCTATTCCCAATCCTAAACCTCAAGGTGGCCAGTTACCACGTGGGGGGCAGCCTCAAAATCCTCAATTATCGCCTGGGGGACAACCTCAAGGTACCCAATTTGTGCCTGGGGGGCAACCTCAAGGACAATACATACCTACGGGACAGTACATTCCTCAAGGTCAACCCCAAACTCAATATGTACCCCAAGGTCAACCCTAGTATCAATTTATACATCAAGGTCAACCCCAGTATCAGTACGTGCCTCAAGGGTATCAACCCCAAGGTCAGTACTCGAACCAAGGTTTCCAACCACCTTCCGGTCAATCATGTGTTTAAGGAACGAGAAATGTACCTTTGAATTATCAATCCTACCCTAAACCCGGTTATGGTCCTCAATATTCTCAACCTGTTATGGGTCCGTACCCTGGAATGAATTTAGTGTGGGATCCATCGCAAACTCAACAGGTGTTTCAGCCAAACGTACAGTTGTCATCTCAAACTGGACAACCCTTAGTTTCTGGTACACCCCAGCAACCAGTCCAGTCTAATATTCAAACTTCTGTACCTTCGGTAGTTTCTTATCCGGGGCCTAGTACGCCTCGTACTCCGCCTCAAACGACTGCTGCAACTGCCGCAACATTTGTTCAATCTACCCCACCTACTTCTGGAGTATCGACAGCTCCGGTTTCTACTATTCCTGTATCTACTCCTCAGACATCTTGACCACCGTCTGGATCCACGATTCAAACTTCGGTTCAGATGCCTGTAGGACAACTTGGTTCAAGTACGGTTGTCACAAGTCAACCACAATTTACTTATCAACCGTACCAGGGACAGTACCAATTCGGTCCTGCTGTACAACAACTAGTCTATCAGTATCAACCGTACCCTGGGTACACATATCAACAACCTCAACAACCCCAGTACGGTCCGGTTAATCCTGGTTTTCCGGGAGGATACAATATCCCGAATGCAATCCCTATTCCTAGTTATCCTTGATATCCTCCTCATGGGAATGGTCTCATGACCCAGAGTTTTAGGGACCTTAATCGTCAGTTACCATTTATCGCAACTTTGGACTTGCCTGACTTGTCGCGCCTAACGAATTATCCCATTAATTATCTTCCGTTTTGGCTGCCAATGCTGAATAAGTTGCCTAGTGATATTCCTAAGTTTGAAGGCAAATCAGGAGAGGACCCGTCGAACCATGTGATGACCTATCACCTCTGGTGTGCATCTAACTCCATTTCAGATGATTCAATCCATCTAAGACTTTTCCAGCGCACTCTAATTGGTCTCGCGGCCAAGTGGTACATTGAATTACCGCGAGGCACTTTTTATAATTTTAGTCAGTTTGCTACCTTGTTTTTAACTCATTTTCAGTTGCCAGTCAGATATGACAATGGCACGGAATTGTTAACTTCGTTAAAGCAATTGAGTCCACTTACATTTCAGATCATATTCATGAATGGAGACGTCGACGACGTTTAGTGAAGGTTTTTATTCCGGATCAGATCTTGGCTGAGTGGTTTGTAAAATATTTGTTGCCAAAGATCCCTAAAGATGTAGCTAAAGCCGGAGTTGTTACTGAGGAGCAAGTAATTGCTCAAGCACAGTACCTTGACTTGGTCTCTACTCAGTAAGGTACGTTACACAAGAAAATCCCTGATCTTCCCAAGCAAAATCAAATCGCTGCAGTTCCTTCGGGATCTCATGCCGCCGATGGTATGATTGGTACGGTTAACACTAAAAGTAAGAAGAAATCTTCTAAGAATTCTTCTCCTATCATAACCTTGCCTGATTCCCAGACAGGAGATTCTTCTGCGGAAATTTCCGCCGATATTCACGTTGTAGAGTCATCTACAGCCAAATCAATGCCCGACGGGAAGAAGAAAGGAAAGAAGAAGAATAAAACGGACAATAATTTAAAGGAGAAACCTGAAAAAATGGAATCTAATGATGAAAAATGCAAACCTCGTTATCCTTGTCTCATTTGTGACGATGAACATTTTACAAGAGACTGCCCTCATCATGCAGAGGTTGCGAAGATTGTCAAAGGTTCCCATACGCCTGTTGTTTTGAAGGATCCTTTTCCAGCTCAAGACAGTAAGATGATAGGTTATTCCTCGAATGCCAATGAAGAACCCATACTGATGATGTCCCATGTTAGGATTGTGACTCAATCGCATGATTATGGTAGTAAAAGTCCTGTTGATGGTAAAGAAGCAAAATCTTCTCATTCTAATCCATCAACCTCAGCTCCCGGTTCCAATCCACTACAGATCGAGAAACATAATCCAGACTTGGTAATCAAACCTCCCGCCAAGGGTATACTTCGAAAGTCATCTTTCAATTCACATGTGAGAGTGGCTCAGAACTATAACATTGTTGAGGATTTAGTTGTTTCACCCTCAGCAATGTCGGCTTTGGAAGTGTTGCAATCATGTCCAGCACAGCGTAAATTACTTTTGTCAGCTATAGGAGCTGTTGACGTTCAGGACTCCAACCTAATAATTTTCGATCTAGAAAATAGTACACCACACTTACCTCATCAAATGGCTTTCCAGATTCCAGTGATAGTAAAAAACAGGCCTATTCATCGGACTGTGATTGATGAGGGAGCCTCAACGTGTATTATGTCGATACAGTGTTGGAGATCGCTTGGTTCTCCTTCGCTAAATCAATCCCCGACGATTCTAAAGGCCTTTGATGGCCGTGGGTTTCATCCTTTTGGCATTCTACAGGATTTTCCTATAAGGGTTGAAGGAAAAACCGTTAATCTAGATGTGGAGGTGGTTGATGCCCCTTTAGATTACAACCTTCTCTTGGGTCGAAGTTGGTCTTACGCTATGACAACTATCGTTTCATCAGTCTTTCGGCTTATAAAGTTTCCTCATAATGGAAAGATCGTGACAATAGACCAACTGGCTTACTTTTCATCTGACCCAGCCTCTTCTGAAAGTATTCAACATGTCGGTAAAACGACTATCCCATATAAGGATGTTGGAGTAGGACTAGTTAAAGATGCCGGTTTACTGGGAACTTTTTCTTTTCCTCTGATCAACGCATCGTCTTCATTTGCAAACATTCATATGATTACGTCAGACACCATTGTTTATGATGATCCTTAGATCATTCCTTCTGAATCTGAGATAGACTCATTTGGTGATGTCATGCCTTCGAGTCCATATGAAATTGCGTATGAGGCCGTGCAATCGTTTACAGACCCATCTTCAACCGAAATTGACTTAATGAATGTGGTCCGCGAAAAATCACTTTTCACATCAAGCTCAGATTCAATCACGTTTTCTGAACTTGTTCACTCTGATGAGAAAATTCGTGAAATCCTATGTGTAGATGATTTACCATGGGAAGATCTCCATCACAGATCTTCATTTTTACCCATCTTGATTTTCCGAATTAATACAATATAGATAGTGGGATTTTGAGCTGTGGCTTTCCCTAGATATTTATTGTTTTATGTGCCATTGATTTATCTTCCTCTTGTTGAATTTTTTTTTTCTCGGAATTTATGGGCTTCCGATGTAAATATTCTTGTCTTTTGCTTTAGTAAATTGCATGAGCTTGTGAATCTACAAGATTTTCTACATAGTATCAGAGAAAGATTGTTTTTTGGGCCGTGATTTTGCATAGTAGATCTGAAATTTTTTGTGCAAAATTTTTATAATCAAATAACAGATATGGATTCCTTGCAAAAAAATACCCAAATTCGAAAAAACATGGGCCAAATTGGAGTTCGGATGAGGGAGATATCATTGATTTAAAATCAGCTCTTTTTTTAGAAAATTTTGTGACGGAAAGAGAGAGGAATATATGGTGAGCCTTGCTCTTCTTGGACTCCGAAAGAGTTGGCATAGTTATCAGGAATCTGTCAATGGTTAGGAAAAGCTACCAGATTGGGAACAACTATGGTCAGATTTGATGCATGATGAGATCAAGAGGAACACCAGAGATGGGACCTCTTCCAAGGAAGTGGAAGAGGATTTTGCCTTAGTGAGTAAGGAAAAGTGGGCCAAGGGAAATAAGCACCAAGGTGAGGAGGGTAGAAAGAAGATGGACTTGATGAAATTCAAGTGTTTTCACTGTCACAAGCACGGGCACTATGCCAATAATTTCCCACAGAAGAAAGCAATCAAGAAAGAGTCGACAATAGTGGCAACAGGTGAAGCTCTAGCTTCAAAATTCCAGCATGATTTCACTCTCATTACATGCATGACCAACACTACCACAGGAGGTGTGTGGTATATTGATAGTGGTGCCTCATTCCATGTGATGGGCAATAGATATCTCTTTAGTGGTTTTGAGGAGATAGACCTCAAGTAGAGCATAGAGTTTGGAGATGACAAGAGGTATAGAGCTACCGGGATTGGTACAGTTATGTTTCAAAGGAATTTTGGCTCCCCTCTCAAGATCACAGATGTGATGTATGTTCCAGTACTAAAGAATAACCTTGTTTCAATTGTAGTATTGGACGATCATGGCTATGATGTGGTTTTTAGTAAGGGAAAGGTTTTCCTTAGACACATCACCACTGGACAAGTGAAACAGATCGGTGCATGGGTCAAGAACCTGTATGCTCTTGAGGTTCAAGATGCATGAAAATAATTAAGGAGAAAGGAAAGGTTAGACACTTGGTGGTTGAGAGGGAGAGTAAATTACCTCTCAACATGCAACCCCATCAGAAGCAGTCTTAGAAAATTGTGGAGTAGCCACAATTAGAGGAGCCAAAAGGAAATTGAGTGGAGGCATCTAGTCATGTAAAGACCTCTAGTAGGGGGGATTTCAATCCAAGTGGGCAGAGGGATCACATGCATTCATACCTCCAGGTGTGAGGTGGGGTGATTTGAAGTGATAGTCCCAAGAGAGATGAAATTGGGTAGGATCCATTGAGTGGTTTTATCTCATGGATCATACCTTGCTACAGGAGCCCAAAGTACATAGTAGCGGGAAGAATCAGTGGGATTGATGCAGTCATAGATCAAAGTGAAATAGGCTATAGAAGTCAGATACTGAAGAGCATAGAGAGGGTTGGAAACAAGTGCAGAAAGGCAGAGTCAACAGAAGCACAAAGTTTTCAGTCAACAAAGGCAATAGTAGTCAGAGACTTTGATGACAGAGGCATCATTCTGATTCAAGTTGGATGTTTTTTGTATTTCTGGAGTTTTTGGAGCAACAACAATAGAGAGAAGTGTTTCATGTAGAACATTCCAAAGGTACAGGATCGGGATCAAGTTGAGTTCCTTTCTTGTTGAGAGGGAGTGTTGAAAATAGAAACAAGAAATGTTAAAAATAGAATCTAGAAATTCCAATTTAATTTGTCCTTGAATTAAATTGTGAATTAAACTGTAGTTATTTTCTCATAGCAACTTGTAAATAGTTAATTAAGTTTAATTAACTTAGGAATTTCGAGTTAGAAGTCTTTCTGAAGTCATGTATATGTTCTCCCCATATTATAAGGGTCCAGGATGAGTTAAGTATGAGTTGTAGTTAGTTAACTCATTTTACTGAGTTAATTCCAGTTAAATTAGTTCCAAATTGTTTGAGGAACTAATAGTGAGTTAACAGTCAGTTGATGCATTAGTGCACTCAACTAGTTCTACTCTAGTTAACTGAATATTTTCTCATTAGAAACTCATGCATGTTGATTCTGAGAAAGACCCGGTTGAGACTATAATGCAGGGACAGTGTACTATTTGTTTTAAATTTTTATGAGTTGCACTGATAGTGCATGCAATCAGGAACTAAACCTAGAAGGGATTGCGCAGTTATGGATGAGGAATTTCCCTTTAAATACGGGCTAATTCTCTCAGGAATTTTGAAAAGAATTAGAAAATTGATGGCTTGGAAATTTGGCTAATTATTGGCCAAAGGAAGTCATCAAGCGAAGGATGGGAAATACTTGTGCAGGTTAAGCTCAAGGTTGAGCAGATCATATTGTATTCATCCAAATTCTTTGACCAAGGGTGCAAGGAAATAGGGACTTGGAGAGAAAGAGAATTGGCTAAGTGTTGGCCAAGAGTTTTCTTGTGAGTTGGAGATTGAATTTGCTGAGTGTTGGGATTGTTCTAGAGAGAACAAGCATTGTAATTTCATCTTGATTTCCCTGATTAATACAATATAGATAGTGGAGTTTTGAGTTGTGCCTTTCCCCAGATATTTATTGTGTATGTGCCATTGATTTATCTGTAGGGTTAGGAAGTCTCTGAATCTGTTATCTCGGTTTCTTTTGGGTTTACATCTGGATCTTGGGAACGTGTTTTCATCTTCCCTTTGGGCCAGAATAGATGCCTGTTCTGCTCTGAAGTCCCTTCGGTTAGAAGAGATTCGAAAGCAGCATCAAGCTTCTAAGTTTCAGAGGCTTGTTGAAGCTTCAGCGGTTCAGGATAGATCTAAGGGAGAATCTTCCCGGAGCCGCATTTCTCCTTGCCAGATCTCTGCGCTTAAGAATTGGTTATCTGGCAGCTCTGTTGATGGTCGTGCTGCTCTTTCCGGTAGATTGGGGTCTGGCTCCCAGGAAAGCATTCTTTCAGGTTGCCGCTCTGGTGATATTGAGTGCTATCCCTCCAGCGACAACCACCCTGATCTATCTTCCTCTCCAAGCTTGGGGCAGGGATCGTTTGACAGCAACAGCATGGCGATAGGTTCTTCAGTTTCCGTTCCTGCGTGGAGGGTTCCTGAGTCTACTGAGCCCGGTGTAGATTTATCAGGCATCGAGGGTTCAGATCCGGGGGCCTCTAATTCGGATCGCCCTTCACTGCAGTGGTGTTCTGTTACACCCGCTGTCGTTGATGCTGGCCGGTTGGTCAGCTCGGTTTCGTCGGCTGATGGGGTGCATAACACAGATCCTGGATTTGTGTCGGTTATCTCGGTTTACACGTCGGCTGATGGTGTGCAGACACAAAACCTAGAGCTGCGTTGGTTAGTCGGTCAAAGGTGGTCAATGAGGGCTCGATTCCTCATCCTTCATGCCGGTTGTTGTCTCCGGTGCAGAGTTCGACCGTGGAGCTGGATTTAGAGCCCGCTCACAGGTCCGTGGGGATCGGAGAAGGCTCGGCCCCCTCTCCCCGTCCGCGCGTTCATGACAGTCTCCCTACGGTGAGCACGCTGTCTCCTATTGACTTTGGTGATAAGCGCTTTGTCAGCTTTGATAATCTGTTTGATGGTAATAATAACGGTTCTATTATAAACGATAAGAATGATTTACTTATTAATAATTCGATTAATATGAATGTTAAGGGTATGTATAATAGTAATAATGTTATGAAAAATATTTTTGATATGAATGATAGTATTTATAATAACGTTGATACGATTAATAATAATAGTAGCAGTAATATCTATGGTAATAATATTAATTTTTATAATAAGAATATTAATAATATTAAAATTTATAATAAGAATATTAATATTAATAATAATCAATTTAATAATAAATATAATAGTAATAGATTCATTAATAATAAAAATTCAAATAATAGGTTTTCTTGTTCTAATGCTAATATGTTTAGTATGGAGAACGTTAAGAGTGAGGCTTTTAATTGCCTTTCTTCTCATTCTAATAGGGTTTTAAATCTTTCCAGTTTCTCCTTTCCCCCTTCTGTTTTTAAAGTTTTAGGTAAAGGTTTAAATTTTTCCATGGCTCCGAAGAAAATCCCGGTAGATGATATTATTTGTGACATTGAGTTTGGGATCAGAAATTTACCTGATAGGGTCAAGGACACCATCAGGCAAGATTGTGCGGTTGTCTTGAGAAAGGCTAAGCCCCCTAAGAGCAACCTTAGCAAGGAAGAATCTGTCGCTCTCAGATCCTTAAACCAGAACAAGGATATCATTATTTTAAAGGCGGACAAGGGTGGTGTTGCCGTCATTCTTAACAAGGTTGATTACCACAGCAAGATGTTGGATCATCTTCATAATAGTCGTAGCTACAGAAAGCTTCCTATGAATCCATTAAAGAAGGTTGCTAGGAAGGTGGTGCTTGCCATTAAATCCATTAGCTCATTGAGTTCCCTACACCATAAACTCATTGAAAGCAACCCAATCACGCCTAGAATCTATGGTCTCCCCAAGATTCACAAGGAGGGGGCTCCCCTGAGGCCCATTGTCAACACCATTGGTGGTCCTACCTACCTTCTTGCTAAGTTCCTTGCGTTAAAGCTTAAGCCCTTGGTTGGTCGTACTGAGTCCTTCGTAAAGGACTCTGCTTCCTACATTAAGGAGCTCAAGGACATTAAGCTCGACCCTAGGGACATTCTTGTTAGTTTTGATGTTGTTTCCATATTCACTTGCATCCCTATTGGTGAGGCCATGGAGGTGATCAACCGCCTAACAGATCCTGACACTGCTAAATTAGTGGAGATCTGTCTCACTTCTACGTTTTTCTGTTTTGAGGGAGAGTTCTTCGAGCAAACCTGCGGGGTTGCCATGGGCTCACCCCTTTCCCTTGTTGTTGCTAATCTTTTCATGGAAGATTTTGAGTCTAAGGCTCTAAACTCTTCCAGGCTCCTGCCAAAGCTTTGGAAAAGATATGTGGATGACACCAATGTTATCTGGCCTCACGGCCGAGAGGAATTAGATCTCTTCTTCAATCATCTCAATAATCAATCCTCTGCCATTAAGTTCACCATGGAGCAGGAGGTCGATGGTTGCCTTCTATTCCTCGATATTCTTATTTCTAAGAATAGTGATGGTTCCCTCGGCCACCAAGTTTTTCGGAAGAAAACGCATACTGAGCAGTATCTTCATGCCAGTTCCCATCATTTCCCGGCTCAAAAGATGGGTGTTCTCAATACCCTGGCTACGCGGGCCCTAAGGATCTCGGATAAGGAGAGTTTTGAGAAGGAGAAATCCCATCTCCTTGATGTCTTTGTTGAGAATGGTTATAGTAGATTCCTGGGTCAGAGGGCTTTCCTTAAAGCTTCGAAGAATTCACTGTCTCATCGTGAACCTAAGGAGCGAGTTCCTGGCGAGTTCAGGGAACTACTGATAAGATTGGTAGGATTTTCAGGTCACATGATGTCCCTGTGACCTTTAGGCCCCTGAACACCATTCGCATGTCCCTCAGATCAGCGAAGGATCCTATCGACCCTAAAGATATGAAAGGTGTGTACTTGATCCCCTGTTCTTGTGGGACCCCCTACATTGGGGAAACTGGTTGCTCCATTAATCAGCGGATTAGTGAGCATGTAGCAGATCTCAAGCATAAGCGTACTAAGTCTTCCGCTTTAGCTGGGCACGCCGAGAAAACCAATAATCATGTTTGTATTGAGGAAGCTAGTGTTATTGCTAAGGTTTCGCACTTCCATCATCGGAAATTTAGGGAGGCGCTTGAGATTGAAAAGAGGCCGAGTAATCTCAATAGAGATGATGGCTGGAAAATCAGTCGGTGTTGGGTCCCAGCACTCTCGTCCTAGTCCTCTTTTTTTTTTTAACTTACGTATTTGTTATCTATTATTATTCTGAATTATTTTATTATTATTATTAGTATTAGTATTATTTTATTTTATTTATTTATTTATTTTTTTAATTACTAATTTAACTTATAAATTTTATTATTATTATTATTATTTTTTTTTTTTAAGGGGTTGGTCCCCTAGGATAATATAACTTTAATTACTAAAATATAATTTTAATATAAATATAATTTTAAATATATTTTAATTTTAATATAACTTTATATAATTTTAATTATATTTAATAATTAAATAGAATTTTAATTCTGAATTATTTTTAGTTACTTATGGGACCTAATTGCTTTGTTAAAAAAAAATTAATTATTTATTAATTTTTTTTTTAATTATTTATTAATATTGGTATTTAACTATTATCATAATATTATTTTTAAGGGACTGGTCCCTCTCTAGATTAATTTTTATTTTTATTTTTTTATTTTTTTTTATTTTTTTTCCCTATATATAATTTTTTATTATTTATCTTTAACTAATTATTATTAGGAATTATTTTTAGGTACTAATCGAACATAACGGTTTAATTATTTTTAATATTTTAATTATTTATTAATATATTTTATCATATTATGGACTAGCCCCCGAGTTTAACATTTTTAGTAAATAGGGTTTTTGATCCCTGGACCTAGTCAAAAGTAGCTGTTGTCTTTTTAGCCGTTGGAGGCTTTGCTCTGTCTATTTAACCTACTAAGTTGGATCTGTTTCTTCAACTTGTCATGACGATGAACCACACTGGTTGGTTCGAAACGCGTCGACAAATGATGTCTCATTTGATCTTCGCCGAAAAATCCTTTGTAAACTTATCTTCCTCTTCTCGATTATTGTTTTGCTCGATCTTTATGGCCTTCCGTTATAAAGAGTAGAAGTATATTCTTATCTTTTGCTTTAGTAAATATCATGAGCTTGTGAATCTACGAGATTTTCTACAAAAAATAGAAAGATGTCTTCCCCATGTAATTGAAATAAATGACGAGGAAAAAATATTTCTTATGAGTGGAGTTTGTTTGTTCTAACAATGAGAAGAAACATATATTGTCAATGCCAGTAATCCGAAGGAATTTCTAACAAATGTTTCCATCATTCATTCTAAGAAAACACTCAAATCATGTGACAGAGAAAGTTGACAACAATTCCACCCATTTTTGTTTGTTAACTTATTTCATGTACTCATATAGTGGAGGTCGTGGAAGAATACCTCACTCAGCTGCAACATCTTGAAATTTACTTGGAAATCGTTTTCCTGAGTAATTGATTGTAAATAAATTGAAAATAATTTATGGGTTAAAAAGAAAAAAAAATACCCGATACCTAATTTGTGATCAGTGATTGTGGTGAAAGGATCATTGGTATCCATAAATTGTTTAGCATTCCTTTTTCCAAGATTGGTGGCATCATTGTTTAAAACCAAGAGAGAATTCATAATCACCTATTAGCATTCCTCTCACATAACAATGCATTATTCCCTAACAGTAAGAGTTTTATATCACCTCTCTACCTTCATCCTATATGTTGAGGTTGTATGCAACGACTGAAGTATTTTGGCATCTAGAGAATTCCACCTCACCATTAGTGATTTTCTACCCAAATCATCTTCCATTCACCTATCAAGGAAGCAATAATTGGTTAATATCAAGCAAGAAATGTCCCAAATATTTGATTATGGTGAATTAAGTTGGATATCATGTTCAAGGCCTACGATGATGGCTTAAGAATGAGTGACATTGTTGGTTAGGGTGAAGTGACCAAGAAGATCACTTACTAATAGCTTCATTCCATTGGTTACAAATAAAAATCCCAATGTCGGGATTACCAGGGCTAGGTTTGCATGATTTGACATAGTACAAAGTTTTCAAATACCTTAATGGTTATCATTTTAGCCCATAGTGTAAATCACCCTCACCATATTTCCTTGAAATTTGGCTGGAGTTGTATTTTTAGCAATAACAATGGTCTTCCTCATTGTGATTTGTCTATGATATTTATGTTGGGTATGACTTCTTACCTCACGACACATATATAATTGTTTTTACATGTTGGTTTTTGGTGCTTCACATATATAACATTCCTTGCATTGTTTCCATCCGTGCTATGAATTACATATCTCAAATATCCCATTTAAGTTTTTTGGAACTAGTTTCTAGTATGTTAACACTCCATTGTGGCATGATTTTAGTATTGTTTTCTCTCTTCTCCCTATAAAGGTTTTAGATAGTAACAAGAGAGTGCAGGAGGTTACCTGTTTTCCCTTTTCTACTCTATCTTAAATCTTCCATTTAATTTCTTTGGAGCTAGTCTTTAGTAGGGTAACACTCCATTATGACATGATTTTAGTATTGTTTTATCTCTTCTCCTTAGACATATTTTAGATAGTAACAAGAGAGTGTAGGAGGCTACTTTTTTCCCTTTGCTACTCTTGAAGAGAAAGAAGAGTTGGAACCTTGGTTAGAGCTCATTTTATAGCACCTCTTGTATGCCTTTGGGCCTAAATTTTCTCAATATGTTGAACCTATGTTTTTTAGATGTATCACTATGGTATGAAACCAACAAGTTGCAAAGGATAATCTAGTAAGGGTAGGCACTACATATGATAAGGAGTTTATATTTTTCTCTCCAAATTTGATATTTGGGCTTATAGAATATCATTAGCATTCCTCGACAATCCCAATATCATTGGTATTCCCAAACCAGTAGCATAGATTGGACATTCAAATGGGAATACCAATTCAAATCCTGAAGAAATTTTCACTTGAAAACATATTATTTTTGTAAGTTTACTTATACATTTTATACATTTTTGAAAATAAGTTGAAGTTCCATTGTAAAAAAGTGAATTTTCGGTTGAAGTCGACAACTTTCATGTGCTAAATTTAAATTGCTGAAAATTGTCTCAAATTGGTGAAGTATCAGAGTTACTAAATATTTTGATACTTTTTACTATTGATGGTATAGTCAAAATCAACAAATCCACTCTCACTAATATTCTAACTTGTTTACAAGATTCATATGACAAGATCGAGTTTCTCCAACTCAAATCATAGCTCCAACAAGACAAGCTACCAAAAAGGAATCAACATTATGAACTAGTTCTTGTTCAAAACAATTATTTATTTGAGATTGACTCTCATAAGCAGCCAACACTTGATAAAATTAGCGATGCCATTTTAGGAGTAGATTCGAATGAAGATGCATAATTTCAATTTGTACTTCTCAAGCCCATCATCAAACCTTGGGAAGAAGTCATCAACAACAAGCATGAAACCGATCTTGGATATGAAAATGAAGTGGCCCTTCAAATTCGTGACTTCTCCAAACCAATCCAATTTCAAAGTGTTGGGTTTCTTCAAGAAAGCTCATTTTCAACTACATTTACACATCAAATTTTCTAATGCCAACATTGTCATAATTTTCAAATGCCAATGTTATCATTGAATTGGCCACATGAAAGATTAGTGTTTTGATTGTCACCCTTGTGAGTACTGTGAAAAACATACTCATCATTCTGATAGATGTTTCAATCATATGATCCCTATAAGAGTAAAGGCTCACCTTGCATGGATCACTTATTGACAATGGTCTTCAACAACTAGGAGTATATATTAATCATACTGTAAAATTCAATCTTTAGTATTTCCGCCTCTTACAATGGAGAAATTTCCATCTTCTCACCTTATATTTGGCAAGGGGGGAACTGATAGTAAGCAAGTATTTTCTAAGTTATATCAAGCAAACCTAATCCACAACTAGAATCAAAGCCGATAGCCAGAGCCTACAGCCAAAGTCATAGTTGTAGCCATTAATGGACTCATGTTCCATGAGCATGATTCTATTTGTGGTATTCCTTAAACCACCACTTGGTAGAAGATTTACTACTTCTGCTAGACTCTAGTTTGTGATCATCTTTAAACAATGATTAGAGAGCACTCCCATTTCACATAAGACACCAGATTCAAAATTATTCTGAGAATTACTTCAAGCCAAGTTCCAGAGTTAGTGGCTAGCCTTAAACCACCACTGATAGCATACTTCAACTTTTGCTACCCTTTTATAATGTGATCTACCTTAAACCACCACCAGTATAAAACTTTGACTTATACTATCCAATTTGGTTTGTGGTCTTCCTTTAACCACCAAATTCAAAAAGCACATCCAACCATAGGTTGTCATCCACCTTTGAATTTCAACTCCCTTCTTGGACTCACATAGACCCCTCGAAATGAGGGGGAAAATGTTGGAAACGTAATCCTGAGGGATTATGTAAATTTGTCTTATTCACTTGAGAAGGAATTAGAAGATCCTCAAGGGAATATGAATAAGTGTTGGGATTCCAAAGGACCTCTTGGAATATGAATCAAAAGGTCAAATAAATGCCTTAATATGTGTACCATTTGAATAATAAAGTGTCTCATAGTTTATCTTAAATATTTTTTAGTTTCGTAAGTCTAACACCTGATGTTGTCATAAAGGAGTAGCAAACCAAGGTTTAGAAATACTGATTTTGTAGAATGCATAAACAAGGTAAGTGTTAGGTTGGTGTTTCCACTAATTGAGCAAACCCTATGTACTGTTACGTAATCCACATCAGATCACTTGTCTCTCTTGACCTACAAAAGGATCGCTCTCTTCTTAAAGACCAAGCAAATCATATTGATATAAATGATTGGTTACACACACACACATTTCTTATGGAAAAAAACTACATTCAAGCTTGTAGATTGAAAAAAATAAATATTGTTAGCGCCCTTGGCATATTTTGAGTGTGGACACATAGTTTAATTCAATGCACCCACTCTAATTAGTGTGCCCATTTTCTTGCACACTATAAAAACCTCCCCTCATAATAAATGTGGTATTTAAAGTGGACAAGTTAGCTTACAACAAAGAAATATATGATGCTTGGAAACAAATTTCAAAAAGATGACCCATCAAGAGGTGGAGTAGGGCCAACCCGAAACATATGGTCGAAATGAATAGATTGGTGGACACTTCTTCATTGTAAGATGACTTTTACACTTTAAATATCACAAATATTATGGGGGAGGTTTCTATATTGTGCAAACAAATGGGCACAATAATTTGAGTGGTTGCATTGACATAAACCATGTGCGCACACCCAAAATATTCCAAGGGTGCTAATGATCTTTATTTCTATGAAGCTACACACTTTAATGTGGTTCTTTTGTGTTAAAAAAGTCTATATAAATTGGGTTCATCATTAGAAAAATCTGATAATGATTAGAGATTGAACCCACTATTATTACTCATATGGTTACTATTTTAATTCAGTATTATATATCCATGGAATATTGACTATATCTATTCTTGTTTCCCCAAAATCTATAATTTAGTGTTGGTTTAACCATATCAAACATAGGTCTCCATACCAAATCTATTTATATAAATAAAAACTTTGATTAAAAAATCAAATCAATCTATTATTTCTCAAGTTCGCCACTTCCTAGATTTCATGTCCAACAATTTATTTGTTTGATTTAAATCCCTATACAAACTACTCTTCTAGTCTTATGGTTTTCTCCATTCATCATGTTTATGACAATTTTCCAAAAACCCTCCCAATCTTTCAAGATTGGAAGGATGTAAATCATAATCATAGTTAAAAACTAGCCATCACCTTCAAACACACTTGAAACTCCTTGCACTAAATCATCCACCATTATCCTTGTGCAACATACTTCTAAGACTCTTACAACACGAAAAAAATTACTTTTGAAGCCACACATTATAGGACAATAATGTTGGAATCCCACTTGAAAATTCATTTAGGTGTTAAACTTACATTATAATCTTTATGACAACATTTTGTCAAAACCATTATGTAAGAGTTCTAGTCTTGAATTATGATTAATTCCAAAGTCTTCTTAGTTAACGAGGATTGTATTCCTATTAGAATTGTAAAATGTGTTGGGTAATTTAATTGTTGTTTAAATTACTTAGCATTAAATTATCAATCCAGGGTCATATACTTGTGAAGTACACATGCACAATAAATGTTAGGAAATCATTTTTCAATTTTAAATCTAATAAGAAAAGAATGAATGGTAAACCTATGCAAATTAATTAAAAGAATGCGATGAAGTGAAAATGAAATACTAATCTAAAAAACAATTGAATTTTAAGGACTGCAATTGCAAGGAAAATCTATGAGTTGAACTTTAGTTAAAGAACACACAAAATTATGATGGAAGCAATGAAATGACTATTCTTAAAGGCATTAAAAGCAAAGGAAATATTTTAATCTAGTGAAAATAAAGACATCCTATTCTAGGAAAACATAGAACCTTTAATCTAATGAAAGCAAAGACAGTTGTGCTAATTAAAACAATAAATATAATCCGATGAAAGCATTTAAACTTAATCTATCAAAGCATGAAATCTTAATCTATGAAAATATTTGAAATTAAGTCTATGAAAGCAAGTAAATCTTTAAACTAGGAAAGCAAGTAAATATAATCTATGAAATATTGTAAATATAATCTATGAAAATAATGTTATCTAACTACAAAAGCATTGAAGACTGTAAAGCAATTCAGAAATTCAGTGTGTGTTCAAAGGTTAGAGTTCATTCATAAATCAAAACTGTGATTTTCCTAAGAATGCTTGTGCAAGAAAATTATGTTATGAAATAATTTATGCTAATGAAGTGAATGCGCTTGATCTGCAAAAGAACATAAATGGAATGAGAAACAAAGCATCTAATCAAAATACTTGAAATAAACATTGCATAAAATGAGCATAAAGAAACTAATCTATCTTGAAAAAATAAAACATTAAAATACATTCATACTCATCATTTGGCCATTCTAAAGTGCACAAGAGGTGGAAAGTTCAAGAAAATATTGATCAAACACTAGATCTCATCATGGAGGCATAACCATATCAAATGATTGTATTAACTAAACAGTAAGTGAGTCTACAATGGTATTCATAACATATAAGCATAGTGTCAATCTTTAGCATTCCAAACCATAACACACCTTTGAAAGGAAAAGGCACTCCTATTTATACAAAAAACTAAGATAACTAATTAATAAATTTAGATCCAAAAACCTCTCGTTCATCTACATATCTTTCCTAGATCCATAAATATCTCATGTGGTTACAACCAAGTGTTAACATCTAGCAAGTAACATCTCAACATATCCTCTCAGAAATCTCTTATTGCTTTGATAGGAGACACTTATGAAAACTTCCATGATTCTCCTCCATGAAATGTTCTTGATCAGTGATCTCAAATCTTCCTCTAATCTTCAAGATGTTGAAGGGGAAATTTGAATTTGAGACTTAGAGGCCAAATATGACTTTGCTGGAATTTTAAAATACTCATCCAACTTTTAGATATAAGTGAGTACATGTTATTTTTCTAATATTTAACCATAAATTTGCTCATAACACTAAATTCAATGCTTTGGAAAATAATAAGTATAAACCCATATATGATCATGAAAATGGTCTTAGTGTAGGATGATGGAGCTGCGAAATATAGTAAATATTGAAGGAAAGTGAGAAAGGAGAGTGAAAAAGCATGACATTTTCGATACGCAACAAGGTGAAGATTGTCTTGGAGCAATACTTGCATCAAAACCTTTTCCACTTTCTAATGAGGTCTAGCTTTAAAGTAAAGCATGATATATCCTCCCACTTATGTTTTATTTGTGTTTGTAACATGATTTCCCCTCGTGTGTCAACTTTCCTCAACAAGGATCTATTTCATGTGGATGAGACATTGGGTGTGTGGATTGTGAATAATTCCACATGGATAACAATAATGAGATGGAGATGGTTTATAATGCATTACCAACATGACAATATTTGTTGATGTGGAAGATGGCACTGGGGAGAAAGCCATAGGGTTGATGTGATATGATCCTCCCCCACTTGAATGCTAACATGGCTGACAATCTATTATTCTCTAATCTAAAAGCTCCTTCTTGAATTATTTACTAATATAATGATTAAAAAATTTCCTCCTCGCGAGTATGCTTGGTCTTCCACACTCCATCGTACCCTTACACATGTTTCCACCAATACTCCCTCATGCCCCTTTGACATGTTTCTTTAAAATGGAAATAATACCCGTTCTACATTCTTTCAAGAATATTTATTAAATATATCTTTCCTTCCACCAACACTCCATAGTAACCCTTCCATGTGCTTCTATAAAATGCACATAAATATCTTTCCACATCAAATATTAGCATAATATCTCTTTTGCATATTTTCCTAAATACTTAATAAACATAAATAATCTATTTTCCATAAATACTTCATAATACTCCTTTCACATATTTTCTTAAAATTCACACAAATAATATATCTTTTACCAATATTCCATTGCACCCCATTTACATGATTTCCTAAGATATTCATTAAAAGTAAATCAAATACACTTGCCACTTTTAAATTATTTCTACAACATAATATACTTTCATAAAATTCCCATCATAAATAAATTCCAAATTGAAAAAATATTGAATACTCCTCACATCGATATCTCTCTTTTATGAAATATATATCTCGTCTCCCTTCCACCTAGCTTATGCTACACCATTCTTGCTTATTTTTGTTTGCAAGTGCCTTATGATCAAATGGGCTCCTCATTGATCTATATAGAAATTAATGTGTATATTCTAAACTACTCATGAAATTTTGTAAATCACAAGACTAGAAGCTACTCTACTGATCTGCAAAATTAAATTAACAATCAAGAAAACAAATCATTAACATGCATCAACTTTCAACACATATACATAGAGATTTATCTAGGGGGAAGAAACTACTCAAAACCCCTTACTATTTGTATTGCATTAATCAAAGAATCTAGATGAATACAATACGCTCTGCTCAAGCTTGAGCTCAACCCACACATGTATCTTTTATCCTCTGCCTGAATGACTGATGTTAGCCAATACTTAGCCAAAATTTCGAGCCTCCAAGATCCTATTTCCTTGTGTTTTTCCCTTGGGAAATTGCCCCTATTTTTTAGGAATTTCTCACCAAGGAATTGCGCAATTACCATAGGTCAATTCTTTGACTGCATGCACCACCTGTACAACTTGAACTAGTTTACAATTGATAGTACACTACCCTTGAACTCCAATCTCAACTAGGTAACTCAAATTCTCTGCATGCAACAATTATTTTGGGTTGATTGATCAGTTAACTAGATGATCACTCAATGTGAAAAAAGTTACACACCCACAACTTGAACTTCGCTAGTTCTTCTGACATTGAGAACTAGTTAAACTGACAATAACTCAAATTAACTTAAATAGATTGCTACAAATTAGCAATCAACCATGTAGAACTGAACTCAAGTGTCCCCAACTCGAAGTTACTGAGTTAACTGAGTGAAAAAAACCATGTCACCTCAATTAACTTCCTCTAAGTATTCTGTTGAAAATGGAATTCAAATTTTAATCGAGTTTGATTAAGGCAAAGTCTAAACTAGATTTTCTTGCTACATTTTGAACACTCCCTCTCAGCAAGAAGGGGATTATCAGATACTCCAATCCTTCTTCTATGTAACTTGAATTTTCCTCTTGACAAGGACTTTGTCAAAATATCTACATCTTGTTCCTATGTCGGAATGTATTGCAACAACATAATCCGCCTCTGCACACAATCTCGTAGATGGTGATACCAGATATCAATATGCTTGGATTGATCATGAAATAATAGATTCTTAGAGAGTTTGATACAACTCTGATTGTCACAATAAATAAATGTAGGATCCATATTCTGATTAGATAACCCAAAAATAATCTTTCTCATCCAGATAGCCTCACATGTTGCTTGACTTGTAGCCATGTACTCTACTTCTGCTGAGCTGAGTGTCACAGATCTCTGCTTCCTACTGTACCAAGAAACTATTGTTGACCCAACACTAAATATTCCTCCTGAAATTCTCTTCCTGTCTAATGGACTCCCCATCCAATCTACATCTATGAAGCCTTGCAGCTTCACTCCCTCTATTTGTTTGTACCAAAGATCAAACTGAGTAGTGCCTCTGAGGTATCTCAACACATGCTTTGTTGCCTTCCAATACAGTTTTGTTGGCTTAACCATTGCTTGACTAAGATGGTTAACTACATAACACATGTCCAGTCATGTGTTCACCAAATACATAAGTGAACCCACAAGTTGCCTGTAAATGATAGCCTCCACTTCTTCACTTGAAGTGGCATCCTCTTTCCTCCAGCTACCTGCTAGAGGAGTGTCCATGGGTTTGCTACTCTCCATACAAAAATTATTCAGTATCTCGTTGGAATACTGATCTTGAGAGACAAATAGTTCCCCATCTCCTTGCATTACTTCCAAATTGAGGAAATAATTCATGAGTCCCATGTCCATCTTGAACTCTCTTGCAAGGTTTGATAAGCTACTTGTCACTAGTAAGAATCAAGTCATAGACATATAAAACAATAATCAATAATTTATCTTCTACCACAATGTGATAAAGGTTTGCATTTGCTTCACTTTTGGTGAATCCAAAACTGATGAGATATATATGGATCTTGGTATACCAAGCATGGGGTGCTTGCTTGAGTCCATACAATGCTTTCTTGAGCTTGCACACATGTGACTCTTTGTTTAAGGTCTCAAACCCCTCCGTCTACTCAATGTATACCTCTTCCTCAATAAATACATTGAGGAATGTTGTCTTCACATCCATCCAGTGGATCTTCCACTCCATATGTGCTAACAATTATATAATTGACCTGATAGATGAGTACCTTGCTACTGGAGCAAAGTTCCCCTCATATTCAAATCCCTCAACCTGAGAGAACCCCCTGGCCACAAATTTGGCCCCATATTTCTTTATGCTCTCGTATGTTTCATGATTTATCTTGTAAATCCATCTTGAACCAACTATTGATTTGTCTATTAGTCTTGGGACCACTTCCCAAACACTGTTTCTGACAATGGAATCATATTCCTCTACCACAGCATCAACCCATACTGGTTGATCTACAACTTCCTTGAATGAGAATTGCTTTGTCTCTATTGGTTCACTCATCATATCCATGTAGCCAGTGTACAGATCAGGTGAGATCCTCTATATGCGTTGTGATGTGGGTGCTCTCACATTCTCTCTAGCATCCTGAAATCATTTGTGAGCTTCCTTGGTTCACTTCCTTGGTTCTCTTCCTTCCTTCTTCGGATGTCTATGCTTGTGTGGATGTCTCCACTCTCTACTCCTTTGCTTGTGGTTTCTCCACAAATTCCTGAGGTTCTTCCTTTGGAGCCAAAATCTCATGATCATGTTGCAATTGAAGCTCCCTCTCAAGAGAACACCTCATTGCCTTCTCCTCATCAAACTTCACATCATGTCTTCCCACTGTCATCCTAAGGGATGGTAAGTACACTTAATAGTTGTGAGGTGTATCTATGTACCCCACACATATGCCCAAATCTACTGTTGGCTCTATATTTTTCCTTGCTTCCTTGGAAACATGACAGTAAACTGATGATCCAAATATCCTGAAGTGTGACACATCTAGTTTCTTCCCTGAAAAATATTCCTTTGGTGTACTCATGCCAAATATCATGTGAGGATTTTTTTTCAAATAGATTTTTTTGTTTCATTCTTCAGACCACAAGTGTGGAGGTAGGCTTTGGTCATGCAATATCTCCCATTCTTCTCCCACAATAATTTATTTCTCCCTCTTATCCACCCCATTCTATTGTGGGTTATGAGGAGCTGTCAACTCTCATCGAATGTCTTCCTTTGCACAAATCTTTTTAAACTCAATCGACATGTAATCACCACCATTATATCTCCTGAGAGCCTTCACTTTCTTACCAGTGTCTTTCTCAACAAGTGCTTTAAACTCAGCAAATTTGGAGAACATTTGGTCTTTCTTCTACATGAAGTAGATCCAACACTTCCATGAGAAATAATATACAAATATAACATAATACATGTGCTTGGCAGTGGAGGCTATCGAGAAAGGTCCATAGACATCATAGTGGATCCTTTCAAGGATTGCATGTTCCTTGTTGTCCCAATCATTGAGGTGGATTTTGTGTACTTCCCCAAGGTACACCCTTTGCATGTATCTCATTGCTTTAGTGCTCCATTGGAGAGGCTTATAGAAATCTGTTGCATGATCTTAAAAGTGCCATGATGAAAATGGAAAATTCTTCTATGCCATAACTCACTGACATCTCGGATATGCACCTTCTTTGCTTTTGTGCTCAATGTTGCACAATATTCCACATCTAATTTTTAGAGGTTCTTCACTTGAACCCCAATCTGCCTCACTTGTCCCGTGGATATATGTCTCAGGAAATCCTTCCTTTTGATGAATATCACATCGTAGTCACTTTCCTCCAACACAACTATGGAAAATAGATTCTTCTTCAAACCTAGTATAAAAATCACATCCTTGAGCCTGAGAGGGGAGCCCAACTCCCTCTGAAAATTAATTGTACCAATATCGTTCATATTATACCTTCCATCATCTCCCATATCGATGTGCATCTACAGATCCTTCACCTCCAAGTCACTGAAAAATTATTTGTTTCTCGTCATGTGGAATGAGGCACCATTGTCGAGATACCACACACTACCCATCACTATGCTTTCCATGCATGCAATGATGGTAAAATCAAGTTTGAAATGTGAAGCTAAGGTTTCACCCACTGCTCCTCCTATAGTCTTCTTTCGTGCCTTCTTGTGTGGACATTTTGTGACATAGTATCCCTGTTCATGACAGTGAAAGCACTTGCTTTTGGTCTAGTATTTATTCTTTCCCCCTTGACAAGATTCTTTTTTGGATTGGTATTTTTTCCCTTTCCCTTTCTTTTGTTTTCCATCCAAGGAGTAATTTTCTTCATCCTCTCCCTTGGATGAATTCGCATCTTTGTTACTTCGCCTTATTTCTTCCTACACTAGATCGGACCATAACCTCTCTAATACTTGTAGTTTCTCTCTACCATTTATCAAATCTTCATAACTATGTCGTCTCTTGGGAAGGCCTAGAAGGGATAGGCCCACCAAATCATCCTCTACTACAGTAGCATGAAATTGACCAAGTTCATCACAACATTATGTGAACCTGCTTAGGTACTACAGAATAGCCTTGTTCCTTTTCATCTTAATAATTCAAAGTGTTTCCTTGAGTGCCAGCATCCTGTGGTCACTATTGTTCTCAAACAAATCTACCCGTGTTTTCCACATCGCGAATATAGTCTCTTTCCCACGGAGATTCGAGACAATATGATCTTGAACTCCCTCCAATATGATCCTCCTCACTTTAGTCACATCCTTCTTTCACTAAGCACGATCCTAGGCATCAAATGTTGTGGGTTTTGCTACATATGTCTTGATTTATTCTAGCAACCCATTATCATCTAATACTACCTCCATGTGGATCTTCCATGCCACAAAAAATTTGGTTCCTTCCAAAGAATACTCGAGCCTGATTCCATTGAAATCCATCTTCTCAGTCCTGGAGAAAAACCTGTAACAATGATATTCAAATTTGAATCTCCTGCAATGACAACTTTGAAATCTCTTCTCTACTATGAATCTAGCTTTGATTCCATGTAGAAATTAATGTTTATAGTCTAAACCGCTCATGAAATTTTGTAAATCACAAGACTACAAGCTAATCTACTAATCTGTGAAAGTAAATTCACGATTGAGAACACAAATCATTAACATGCATCAATATTCAACAAATATATGCATATATTTATCTAGGGGATATAAAATCCTCAAAACCCCTTACTATTTCTATTGAATTAATCAAATAATCTAGATGAATACAATACGCTCTTCTCAAGCTTGAGATCAACCTGCACCTATATCTTCTATCCTATTCCTGACTGATTAACCTTGGCCAATACTTAGGAAAAATTTTGATCCTTTAAGCTCCTATTTCCTTGCATTGTTCCTTTTGGAAATTGCCCCTTCTCTGACTACATGCACCACCTATACAACTTGAACTAGTTTACAATTGATAGTACATTTCCCTTGAACTCCAATATCAACTAGGTAACTCAAATTCTGTACATGCAACAATAATTTTGGGTTGATTGATCAGCTAACTGGATGATCGCTAAGTGTGAAACAATTTACACACCCACAACTTGACCTCCACTAGTTCTTCTGATAGTGAGAACTAGTTAAATTGACAGTAACTCAAATTAACTGAAATATATTGCTACAGATTAGAAATCAATCATGTAGAACTGAACTCAAGCATCTCCAACTCGAATTTATTGAGTTAACTGAGTGAAAAAATCCATGTCACCTCAGTTAACTACCTTCAAGTGTTTTGTTGAAATCAGAATTCAAATTTTAATCTAGTTTGACAAAGGCAAAGTCAAAACTAGATTTTCTTGTTGCATTTTCAACAATCTCAATAATTGATGTTTCCACCACCTAGATTGTGCCATAATCACCCTTTTCTTGGGTTGCCCCGAAGCTAGAGAGACACTTTATCCGTTACCTCTATCCTACTAACTCATCCTCTTTGAAAGCCTTTCAACACTCTAAGAAGGTAGAGAAACCTCTATCACATTGTCCTTTGATCCCGCTACTAGTTCTCCATGATCCAAAATCTTATTTCATAGAAGCAGCCAAAATTTCCTCATAGGGTTGACAACATGGAAATGAATAGATTTTAACGATACTCTAATAGTTTACTAAAGTTTAGTTTCCTATATTGACTAAAATAGGGCCTGTTGCTACAAAATCTACTCAACCTTGGAGAGGGAAACCCTATAAGACATAAACTATACCAAGAGACAACAATGGGGTAGTGGCCCGATGTCACCATAACCAAAACCCCCTACTCTTTACGAATTTTCAACAATGGTAGGAGTCCCAATATGTTATAAGGGTCACCTACGTATGATATTCCTGGTAGATTGTATTAGATGACTTGACTAGGTATCTTACAAGAAAGACAACAATTTCTCAAAGGCTCCAATGGGAGGAAATTTGCTTTCTATGTAGGGGCTACAAGCGTAATACCTAGGGTTTGAGTAATTCTTTTAGTTTTAGAGTATCTAAAGGTAAAAGCTAAGAGAAAAGGTTTCCAATGGTTTGTATTTGCAAGGTTAAGGCTCATGAAACATTCAAGAAGCTCCCAAGTTGAAGGAAGATAAAGCTAGGGTTTGCCTCCTGGGGAAAACAACTAGGGAAAGAGAATTTATGGATGAAACTCATGTGGGTGCCAACCAAAAGGATAGATTCTATGGAAAATTATATCTTCTTGATGTTTAAGCTCTTCAATCCCAAGACTTCCACTTTCCTAGGGATTCTCACCAAACACTAGTTTACTACCTTAGCCTTAAAGGGGTCAAAATTTTGAAGAGAGAGAAAATGGATAGGAAAGGTAAATGATCACCAACCAATTGGTCCAATCCCTTATTCCTTGGGAGCATGGAGTCAATTATGTTTCAAATCAAGCAAATAGCTTCTAAGGAGGTTGAAATTTTGATGCCCTATCTGCCAAAACTCCATCATTTAGATATCCATTGGAAGAAGGATTTTTCATGGGAGAGCTACCAAGAGTTCACCACTAAGGACATTCATTCACGTGATATTTATGATTTATGCATGCAATAGATCATCTAGATTAGCATTCAATAGATACCCAACAAGTTAGGGCACAAGTGCAATTACTAGAATCATCAAAATTTCATACATTAGACATGCAAGAGATAGATATTCAAAATTTAAGTCCACTTACAAGATAACATGCAAAGAAACCATTCCATTCATCCAAAGAATAGCTCCAAAGTGCAACAATTTAGCTCCAAATATCAAAATGCATCAAAGATCCAAGTATCTCCACAAGTTCAAGAGGTCAAAATGCACAAGTAGGCCGAAGTATCGAAATGTGATGTGATGATGGATGACAAATGATGGCCTCATCTATTTATATGAGGAGGACGAATTCTAATTTAGCCTAATATCCCCTCAAACAAATAAAATAATGGGAAAATACTAGCCTAGGTCACAAGCCGACCTAGTATCCTTTGAAAAATAAAATAGTTCTCCATGTGTGAGTTGAAATAAGAAAAAGTGTTGATGCCATGCAAGTGTATTCCCTTCTAGAGCTAACACTAAGGGCAATGGGTGCCGTCATGTATGTAGAAGCCCTCTAAATTAAACCTCTAGGATTTGGCACCTAGATCTCTGAGATAAACCATCTATGGACCCAAATTTTCACTTTGGGGCACAAAAGTGGTCTCATGGGTCTCCAAGTGGGAAACATTCTTATCTCTACACCGATGTTGAGGGCTCTAATGGTGGTACTACCCCCGCCCCCATGTCTCAATGTGTGATACCATCCTAATATGGGACTTAGGTTGGATTCCATCCATATGATCAATGCTAATTCAGCTAGGACATGTTGGTCCAGGTGCATCGTCCCAAAAAAGTCAACAATGTGGGAAAAGTGTGGGAATGTTGTTGGTGCTAGAGGTGCCCAAGGATGTAAGTGATGCTCTCCAATTGTCTAGAGCTCCATGGATCTAGATGATTCACCTATGATTGTTAATATGTCCCTCTAGAACACCTAGAACCTAAATAAATTGCCCAGACCTATAGATGGAACTACCTATCAATCACACACAATATCTAGTGTTGCAACCTCACCATCATGTGCATTTAATCATTAGTGCATCTAAGTGAGCCAAGATTGAAAATGATGGGAAAATTAACACTTCATATAGGGATTCTGTTCCAAAATTGTGGTTTTGGTAATGTAATGGTGTTATCTCCCAAGCTAGGAGTGGCTAATAGATGACCCTATTAGGTATTCTCAACCCCCATGTGGAAGTGACATGTCCTTGGTCCACCCTTCAATTGATAAGTTCCATGTGAATAATGATGGAATGGGAGGGGAGGGGCACGCAAGACTTCATGGCCAAATGTCATGGTCAAAGGGACTAGCTATGATGGTGATCCTAGTCTTAGTTGTATAGATGTGAGGAGGGAGAATCATGGATGTAGTAGTTACCAACTCGAACTTTATTTTTCCACCCCTCGTATGCATTTTACTTTTTCTAATTTTTTCTTTGTATTAATGCTAGTAGCTCAAGGAATGAAAGTTTCCTTTATATGTATCACAGTTATTTACCCCCTTAATGATGGGGAAGTTTATTGCCCATCAGGGGTTGAGACATGCAAGAGTTCCTTGTCTTTTATGAGATAGGGAAACATTGGCCTAGGAATTGGGTGATAGCAATATGAGTGAGGTAGAGCTCATGCTTGGATTTTGACCATGTGCTAATTTGCATGTCTTGGCCATATTTTTCATTTTTATTTTTCTTTGGTCTTGCTTGTGGCCATCATATTCTCTTCATGTTTCTTTTACTTGCATCGACCTCCCATGGTACATTTCTAGGCCCTACCCAAGTATGAGGATGTGTGGGCACCCAATCCTAATAAACCAGTGATCAGTTGAACCTAGAGAATGGATGTTGAATAGGGGATTGTAATGTAAGATGGAAAGTAGTAATTATGGAATAGGGAGAGATGGGGTACGCTATCTCAATCATAGTTTCCAAAGTAGTTCCCCTCCTATAGCCATTGGGCCATTAGGGGAGGCCCCATTGGATTAGGATTGAAGACTAACTCCAATTTAAGGTGAGGGAACAAGATCACAACCAATACCCTTCTTTCTTCCAAGTTACACCATAATCCATGTCAAATGCCCAAATACAAACAAACATAAGCACCTGATTGAAAAATGAATAAAGTACCTTTTGATTAGAATCCCAACTTCCAACACGTGCTCTTTCAAAATGGATGAGGAAACATATGACTGATGTAGGTGGTAGAAACATGAATGGCATGTAGTTATCAGCTACTAATGGTTTTAAAGGGCTTATGAATCGAAGAGATGATGGGAGAAAAATCTTGTTAGTTTTTGTAGATAGGACAAGTATTCTAGTCTCATATGGTGTCTATGAAACTAAATAACACAGAGGATTAATTATCTCCAATACCCAGAAAAAGTTTCTAAGTGTCTTAATTAGATATAGTTAACTAGTTTAATTATTTTCCTAAGTCTAACTTAGGGAAATGGGTCAATTAATCATGATTAATTGAGACAAATCAATTTTTCTCTAGAGACTTCTAGAAAATAGATTTTTAGAATTCAATATGATTTTAGTCAATGATTGGAGTTAGATTGTGGTTATTGATTCATCAACAAGAGGATTATAAGAGGAGATTGATGGGACTTTTGGAGATCATGCGAACAAGCATATTTGCAATGACCACAAGGGCATGATGATAGAGTGGGAGACACCATCAGTAGGGATCAACATGTGAAATTTTAAGACTATTTCAATTATTGGTTATTATTATCCTACCTTTTTAGATTATTTTTCAACTGCAAAATACTTGTGGAAAATACTAAATAAAACACAACTGTAACTTCACTGAAAATTTGTAATTTTTCACAATTTTCTATGTTGTAACAATTTATTCTTTAGAGAATTCACTATTTCAATTTATTTCCAATCACCCAATAACAGGAAGCAATTTTAAATAAAACATTAAACAGTGTGCACAATAAAAGACAACTAAGGTCAATGAGACATAGAGATTTAGGTCGAAGACTAGGGAAAAACCCCACAAGGGGGAAACCCAACTAGATTCTTTGTCTATTAGATAATGAATTGTTCAAAAAATAGTACATCCATTAACAAGTCAAAGTTCAATGCCTTAACTTTCCAAGTCAATAATCAAATAACCAATCAATGATGCGACATAAGGTCAAATTTGGTCAATGTACTAGTCAACAATTTTTGGCCTTGTAAATGTATAGTCAACAATATCCATAACCATTCAAAGTAAATGGTCAATAATGCTCAAAAAATTTCAATCAAACCAATAAAGAATGTGGCCTTCTTTCCTCAGTTAAACCTGGTCCAAATAGATCCAAAATCCTTCCCACAATTCAGTCGAAGTCCACAGTCAACCTATAGTCAAACCCTAGCTCAGATTTGTCCTCAAAGATGATCAAAGTGCCCAGAAAAACTTGGTCAACACCTCAGTCAATGCGTCCTTCCAAAGAAGATCGAAATTCAGACAAACCAAGTCAACACTAGTCAAATAATTCCCAAAACAAAAAGTCAATGTTGGTCAACAAAATGCCTCTCTCTCTCTCTACTTTAAATGTGTGAACTTGGCCCTATAATTTCATAAGTGTATGAAATAATGAATGGTTTATGTAATGTGTGGAATGGTCTCCAAGTCAGGTCAATAAAATTGTATTTATATGGGAGTTAGGAGGTTGAATTTCTCTCTCTAGGTCGACTTGTCAAAATAATGTTTTTTTTTTTTTTTTTTTTTTTTTTTTTTTTTTTTTTTTTCTGAATACGTCTAATTCTATTATCATACAAAACATAGATACATATGGATTACAATGGGCAAGGCTATGGAGATTTGCATGTCAGCCTTCTTCTTGCCCTGATTACAGTTCCAAAATTGAGCAAAATCAAAAATTGGAATTCGATACATGGCCACTGAAGACACATAGACTCTGAACAGACACCAGGGCCATGAAATGACCCAGACAAAGACAGACATGAACATTTATAGCCGACACATAGACAAAGAAGCCGATACCACTTGGCGGAAACATAAACAGAAGACCCTAGAAATGCAGCTGAGGTTACCGGGAGCGAGCTCATTCTTCATCGGTGGTGTAAGGCACCTCTTCTATGCGGCACCCGAAACGGAGAGAATCCTCGGAGTTTGAGAGAGGGATGACCGCTCCAGAGGTCCCTCCCGGAGTTGGCTTGCTTGGACCAGCAAGCGTAGAAGGACCGGTGGCAGGGACGCAATCCATGACTGGGCGCTCGAGGTCAATTTCAAACTTGGGGCCAGACGACTGGGAACCACATCGATCGGAAGGCACGCAATTGGGAATCCTCTCTCCTGTAGCGCTGCCAATCCGGTGCTAGCTCTACCTCACACACAGGTCGTCTTGTTGCAATGTTAGTCTCAGCCTCCTCGCTTTGTGAGACTCTTGGTTCAATCTGAATGGAAATTACCAGAGTGGAATTGGCTTGAGGGCATGGGAGCCTGTACCTGAGCGTTGGAAGCTCCGACTGACCCTCCTCTGAACGAATGCTTCTACCAGCACGCTCGCCTCCATCCTCATTGCTTCCGTGGAACCCCTGAGGCACAGACGTGACTTCAATGGAGGAGGAGGGCGAATTGTGGCTTTGCCGCTGCGTGAAGGCCCTGCCTCTGGTTCCCCCTCGTCTGCTACACATACGCGGCCTCTCCCTCTGCATATCTGGCTTTTCCGGATGTATCCTCACGCAAACACCTAGAGCTTCCTTAGCACTCAGGACAAACCCAATCTCAGCGAAATTGCAGGGCGTGCTCGTCCCCGGCGGAATGTACGTCTCCTCCTAGTTCTCTGAACTCAGCAGGGCATCGCCGCTATGCCTTCCCACATTCCTCTGCAAAACAAATGTCTCCCCCTTAAAATTCTCCATGGCACCAATTGCCAAGCGACTCACGCGAGCGGAGAAGACCGGCATTAATGCCCTCTGCCATCAGTTTACATGCGGGTTGATGACCCGCCTCACCTGGTACCACCCTTCGTCATGGGCCTGCCACCTGCCCACGTGACGACTCATACCATCAACACGTTTAATCTGCACCCGCATCCGGGAGACTTGTCAAAATAATGTTAACTTGGACTGGAATTAATAATTTTTCCATGTGAAAATTTGATTTTTTTCTCAATCAGAAGAGGGGTATCCTTAAGGTTTGTTGGGCTTCTCCAATGGGGAAATTCATCCCTCAGCTACCAATTTTCAACACTCCATCTCAGCTAGGGAGGTATTTCCAACTACATCATAAGTCTTATCTCAGATACACATGTCTCAACATAGGGCAACCCATCTCGTCTCATCTCATCTCATATCGTCTCATCTCTACTCATCTATTGAGAAATGATATATTGATATAAAGAAGAAGAATAATCATAGGGGTGATCAGTCTCCAACCATATATTCAATGACAATAATGGAGATACATACTTACGATGTGAGGTATGGATCAGACACATCCTATCGTCCGATGATATTCCCACCTTGATCCTTAAGAATCAAGTGGTAGAACACATGCATCCAATAACTTAGGGGATAAGCCAATTATCACAATAGGTAAGGATCATACATGTCCCAAGTCTCTTCACCCATTGGCCAAATGGGTGGAAATCTCAACAAGCCCGGCTTGTGGGTAGGATGCATATTGGGGTATACTCGACAGTATGGGAAATACCACTTACCATTCCTGATAAGGATAAAAAACATCCTAATTTAATAATATGGGAGATGGAACTTACCATTCCTTGTAAGGATTAGGCACATCTTACTTTCCGTGGCTCTCAAGGAGCACTCTCAACCCTAGGAGCTCCCCAACTCCATCGCAAATTAATGGAAGTCAAAAGATAGGAGGGAAGAACATAGGTCAATGTTCTTGGTCAGTCGTGACTCCTTCCTAGAAGGGTCATATCTACCAGTCCAAGGTGATCTTTGAAGACCAAGAACTTCCCTTTTAGCAAAGGCTTGAAAAGAATGTCGACTATCTACTCCTCTTTGCACCATATCTAGGATATCGTTATATCTAATCTCAATGTGCTTGGACCTGTCATGGAACAAAATATTCTCTGAAAGAGCTTCCTCAACCATACTACCTCACATTGATCCATGCTAGCAACAATGTACTCAACCTTAGTCATGCTAAGGGAAACATAATTTTGCTTCATGCTCATCCAAGATATCATGGTAGACACCAAGCTAAAATAACACCCAATTTTTCTCTTCTTATCAACAATGCTATAGTCCTAGTTAGCATCCATATATCCATGAAGCCTCAGCTTGCCAGAAGTATATTTCAATCCATGATTTATAGTCCCATGTAGGTATCCCAGCACATGCTTAGTAACAACCCAGTGTGCATGTAATGGATCCACCATAAATTGGCTCAAAGTGGTGACAACAAAACATACGGATGGTCTAGTATTCACTAAGAACATCAGTGCCCCAATCAATTGTTGATACTTATAAGGATTTTCCAAGTCGGGTCCAACATCTTCACCACGAAATTTCTTGAAGTTCATTTCCATTGGAGTGGCCATAGACTTTCACTCTACCATCCCAAATATTTCCAATAACTTGACAACATATTTTCCTTGGGAAAGGATAATATCACTAGATCTCAACCACACTTCTAAGCCCAAGAAGTAGTGTATCAAACCTGTGTCTTTCATTTTGAACTCAAAGGACAAATCCCTCATACATTGGAGAATAAGAGTGTCTCTATCTATCAAGAACAAATCATCAACATATAATACCAAAATAAAAAGCATACCTTGGTCAACTTTGCAGTAGAGGTTTAGAATAGCATTGCTTCTAGTAAGTCTAAGCTTCAACAGATAGTTATCAATGCAGGCATACCAAGCCCTACATGATTTCTTCAATCCATAAAGGGATTTCCTCAGCCTGCACACATAAGACTTCTTGGCATGCTCCTCAAATCCCTAAGGTTGCTCCAAGTATATCGTTTCCTTTAGAATGCCATGTAGAAATGCAATCTTCACATCCATCTGATGATGTGTCCATCCTTAGATAGCATCAGGAGCAATGATAGATCATATGGTAGTATATTGATCAACTGGTGAAAAAATATCATCATAGTTATCTCTCTCTTTCTTTGAGAAACCTCCAGCTACGAACCTTTCCTTCTACTTTTCAACACTTCCATCAACACATTCCTTAATTTTGTAGATCCACTTTGAAGTCACAACAGGTTTTCCTTCCAGTCTTGAAACCACCTCCCATACATAAATTTTCATGATGGACTCATATTCCTCAACCATAACATCCTTCTAAACGTGTTCCTTCATAGCTTCTTCAAAAGTGCATGGTTTAACCTATATAATGTTGCTCATAGATACAATGTATCCATGGTATCAGCATGGCTTCTATCTTTTTATGAATGTTCCTCTCAAGGAAACATGTTTCTTAGCATCCTGTAAAATGTCACAGAGACATAATGGTTGTTTTCTAGAAGAGGGAGGATCACATGGAGGGTGATCCAAAGGATCCATGGGTGCCATGGAATCATCAACAAAATTAGGCTCAACCTAAGGCATAGTATCTTCTTGCACATCCATTGCATCATCCTTTATTTCAACATTGGCAGGGATAAGAGTGTCCCTTTCTTTCCCAAGAGCAACATATTCATCAAATGTCACATCCATGTTAAACTATATGTTCCTTTGACCAAGCACATATATGCTATAAGCTTTAGAATTTTCACAATAACCAAAAAAAGTACCTTTCTTTCCTAAAGCTTCGAGATTGTTCCTCTTCTCCTTCGACACATGAAAGTAAACAGGGTAGTTAAATATCCTCAAGTGTCCAACCTTGGGCTTCATACTTGTGAAGACTTCTTCAGAAGTCTTGTCACCTAAGACTCGGTGAGGAGTTCTATTTAGACAACAGTGTCAGCAATTTCTCCCCATATAAACATTAGCATCTTTTAATCATGCAACATAACTTTGGTTGCTTCCATGATAGTTATATTCTTCCTTTCAACTACACCATTTTGTTCAATATTATAAGGTATGATGGTCTCCTTCTTAATTTCAACTTCCTTGCAAAAGTTAATGAATTCATTTGAAGTGAAGTATCCTCCATTGTCATTCCTCAAAATTTTCATCTTCTTTCCAGTTTGATTTTCCACTAGTACCTTGAATTCCCTGAACATGTCAAATGATTGGTCCTTTTTATTTAAGAAGAAAATCCATGTCTTTTGGGAAAATTCATCCATAAATATTATATAGTACAAATAGCCACCGAGAGAGGTCACAAGCATGGGTCCACAAAGATCATAATGTATAAGTTGCAGTATTAAATTAGTCCTGCTACTACTAGAAGGAAAAGATCCCTTCACACGTCTTCCACTTACACATCCTTGACAAACTCCATCACGATCTAGTCATATCTCAGGCATCCTAGAAACCATGTTTCTTACATTAGGATAAGCTTTGTATTGAAGGTGAGTGAATCTTCGATGCCACAACTCACATTGATGAGTATTATCATGGACCAATGCTTGGATTGGCTTTCCATTGAATTTATAAAGGCCTTCAATTCCTGACCCTATAGTGAAGGCATCCTTCAAGCTATATTTCCTTGGCCAAGCAAGGACCACTCCATTTATGAAAGCAACTTTGGCTCCTTTTTCCTCCAAGGCATATATAGATACACTATTCTTTTTCAATCCCAGCACATATAAAACATCTTGTAGATGTATAGTTTGACCAAAATCCAAATGAAAAGGAAACAAACCTAGTCCCCTTAATAGGATATGTAACATTATCTCCAAGAATAATCTTCAAATTGGACTCCTCTCAAACAGGTTTGATAAGACTTCATGATAACTATTGAAGTTTCTAGAATCCTCACTATCTACTAACCAACTATCAAAAAAATATGGAGGGGAACTAGAAAGAGAAGATTTAAGGAAGTATTCGGATTGAGTTTCAGCTACATTATTATCATACCTTGAATTCCCTGGCCTCTTTTGATAACAGTGACTTTCTTCATGGGCAGCAGGAGCTTCTCCTCTTATTCTATTATTAGACTTGTTGTTGGTTCCATGGTTGTTGTTGTTGGAATTTGGAGCACTTGTATTTTCTAGACCAACTTGGGCATAATGGCCATGCTTGTGGAAATTGTAGCATCGAAATTTTGGTAAGTCCCTTCTAAATCTTCTATTAGAGTTCTTGTATGCTAAAGCGGGCTTTCTTGAATTAAATGGTCCTCCTCTTTCTTTCCGCTTCTTGGCTTGGGTAGAAAAGGTAGTGGATTCTCCTTCTTCATGCTTTGGAATTCTTCCTCTAGAGATCATCCTGGATTCCTCTTGAGTGCACTAGCTTAAGATCCCATCAAAAGTGGGGAGCTTTTCATTGTTTTTAATAGTTGTGATAAAAGTTTTCCAATACATAAGAAGGCCTCCAAGTGTGACCAACACCAACTCTCTATTAGGTATAATTTCACCAATAGATGAAAGATGATCCTTGACTTTAGATATCCTCATGAAGCATGCTTTAATGGTCTCACCTTTGTACATCTTGATTCTCCTAAGTTGATTCTTCAAAGTGATGATTTGGCTCAAGTTGTTGACTTCATGCATCCCAATAAACTTATCATACATTTCCTTTGAATTCTTCATCTTGGATACATATGTGATCAAATGATCTTTCAAAGAGTCAATAATGATTTTATTAGCTTTGATCTCACCTTTCTTGTACCTAGACTTGATAGCAACAATAGAATTCTCTAGAGGCTCAAGTACCGTTCCTTAACCATATGCCATAATATCATTCTCTTCCAAATTCAAATCCAGCCTATCCCTCCAAGCAACAAAGTTGAGGGAGTCATTAAACTTCTCCTCAATCTTGAAGTACGAGGTAGAAATATTGACTTAATCAAGTTACCTTCAACAAAAAATTAGATATCTTGAAGGGGGTGATTTCTCTAGTCTCCTTAGGCTTATCTTCACCTCAACTTTGAAACCATGTTAATTTTTCACAATGTTTTGTGCCATAACAATCACTTGCATAATTTCACTTCTTTAGCGCATTCATTTTTTCAAATATTTTCAATCACCCAATAAAATTAAGAAATTGTAGATAGAACATTAAACAATATGCACAATAGAAGACAACCAATATCAATGAGACACAAAGATTTAGGTTAAAGACCAGGGAAAAATCCCACAAGGGGGAAAACCCAACCATATTCTTCTTCTATTAGATAACCAATTGTTCAACAAATAGTAAATCCATCAAAAATTCAAAGGTCAATGCCTTGACTTTCCAAGTCAACAATCCAATAACCAATCAATGATGAGACATAAGGTCAAATCTGGTCAAAGTACCAGTCTGCAATTTTTGGCCCTATAAATGTATAGTCAACAATAGTTAATGTAATCCCTAACGAGTCAAACTCAATGATCAATAGTGCTCAAAAAGTTTTGTTCAATCTAGCAAAGAATGAAACATTCTTTCCTCAATCAAACCCAGTCAAAACAGATCCAAAATCCTTCCTACAATTCGGTCAAAGTCCACAGTAAACCTTCAATCAAGCCCTAGCTTATATCTATGGTCAAAGATGGTCAAAGCTCCTAGAACAATTCAATCAATACCTTACTCAATGTGGCCTTCCAAAATAGATCAAAAATTGTTCAAACCAAGTGAAAGTAACCCAAGTCAATGATGGTCAAAGAATGCCTAAAACATAAAGTCAATGTTGTTCAACAGAACTCCTCCCTCTCTCCTTCACATGTGTGAACTTGGCCCTGTAATTTCAACAGTGTTATAACCAATGAATGATTAATGTGACGTGTGGAATGGTATCCATGTGAGGTCAATGAACTTATATTTATATGGAATTAGAGATCCAATTTCTCTCTCTCGGTCGACTTGTCAAAATCATGTTGACTTGGACAAGCATTAATAATAATATTTTTCCATATGCAAATTTGATTTTTTCTCAAGTGGAAGAGGGATCTACTTGGGTTTGTTGGGCTTATCCAATGGGGAAATTCATCCCTCAATTGCCAATTTTCAACAAAAATAAATAACCACAAGAATTGAGAAAATTATGCACACACAAAAATATTGAACACCAATATTTTCTAACAAATGTCCTTGGAAAAACCTCAAAGGGAAAATCAGTTCAATAAATGAGGGTTTTAATTATTAATTCTTCAAAAAAGAATATTACAACTGGTTTTTGTACGATGGAAATCCTCTGAAACTTTTTCCTAATCGCTTTTTCTAGTCTCCCTGATCTCCTGTAAGAAAAATGTCCCACCAAAACCAATTTGACCTCCCTCTAAAGCTGATTTCGGCTCATGTGTGCAGCCTGGCTGAGAAACTTGGCCCTTTTGGAAACTTACATTGGCTGGGAAAATTATCTCAACCTCCACTGGAAAATCATGACCTCAACTAGCAAATTGATCCTCCTATGCAAATCGGTCTCTCCCATGTAAATTTCCTTACTCCATAATTTCTCCCTCTCTCGGAATTTCACACTGCCTGTATGGGTAATTCACACCCCCTGCTGGAGAAACTCACACTGCTAGAAAATCAACCTCTCACTGTAAAAAAATACATCTCCAACTCTCCATGGAAATCTCTGTGAAGAATATCTCCAACCATCTCTGTTGAAACCCCTACTACTAATGTCCATGCGCTTCCTTTGTGCCCCTGCTCTTATTGCAATTCTGTTTCTCAATGTGTTATCAAATAGCTCTTGATCTCCTCTTATAATCTCTCGTTGATGGAAAAACAACCATGATCTAATCACAATCGATGTCTAATATCATCTTGACTCCATCAAGTGACTTTTCTGAATGTCTCTAGAGGAAAATTGATTTACCCTAATTAATATTGATTAATTAAGTTATTTCTGTATGTTATAATTAAGAAAATTAATTAAATAATTAATTAGATCTAATCAAGGCCTTTTCTCGTGAAACCAATTAGACACAGATTGATACTAGAATACTTATTCGAGCTACACAAACTAACACTCCCTCGTAGCGAGGAAGGTGTTATGCATAACATCCAACTTGTCTTTGAAGAAGATAAACCTCACCTTCTCAAAATCCTTCACCATAATATCTGCTACCTGCTCATATGTAGGTATATACTATAGTTGGACAATATTGCACTACACACAATCCCTCATGAAGTGTTACATGATTTCTATATGTTTGGACTTGTCATGAAACACTGGATTCTCTGACAACCTGATGCAACTCGGATTGTCCCAATGTATCATGATCATCTGTATCCTCTGACCAAACAAGGCTACCAACAAATTCTGAAGCCAAATAGCCTCACATGTAGTGACGCAGGAGCATTCACCCAAGAGAAAATCATTGTAATTAGATAGACATAGGGGGTCATGTATTTTTAGGCAATTGGATTCCTAAGTGATGAATTAATGCAATATTAGGCTTTTGAGTGCATAGAATAGGAATAAATTAGATAATGTGAGGATGTTGTAAATGCTCTCAAATAAATGAGAACATGAGTGGGTAGTAATGACAAAAGAGTTCAAAGTCAATTATAACTCTTAAACAGTTGCATGACTTGAGGAACTAGAGGGAGAGATTTTAGGAATTTAATGAATTAGAAGTGGACATAGAGGATAGAGTACATCTAGGAGTCAGTTCAATAGATCCAGGAGTCAAACCAGGATGAGTTCAATAGAACTCATTGGCATATATGTAATCCCACGGGCAGTGTCAAAGAAGGAGGCCACAATATTGAAGAATAGGCTTGTGTGAGACAGAGAAGTCTCGAATGTAATCTTTTGTTTTTACATATATATATAGAATGTTGGCACCTAATCATCAGGATTGGGTGAAAAACTGTAATTGATGTAAGTAAATAATAGAAAAGATGAAGAGTCACTGGGAGATGAAATGAACAGTCTCTCCCTCATGTATATAATAAAGACCAACCTGAATGAATATCATGAATTTTTTTGAGGAGTTACCTCCTGGTTTGACATGGTATCAAAGCCAACGCCATTTTTGGCTTCCCTCTTTAATTTTTAACTCCTTCCTACCTCTGTTCTGCATTTTTGTAGAATGTCATCTCTGTCAAATCTCTGTAAAATCTTTGTAATATTGTCCCTATGTCCCAAATTTTTGTGCTACATCCTCTGTCTGCCCTCAATGCGTTACAATTTTTTTGAAGTATGTGTGGCTTGAGCTCTAGTGCGATGCAGTACAATGACTATGAATGCTAATATCGTGAACCTTCTATGTTTGTTTGAATCCTCTGCATTGGAGAAATGTTGATTATGGTAGACTGAACTCGTTGAATACTACGTTAAATGTTGAATGCAGTTCTATGGAAGACCATGAATGTTGCATAACCATGGTGCGGTGAGCGTGGACTGAGACTCTGCTGCATAAGTGTGGTCTAGTTTCTGGGATGTAGACCATGCACATTGTGTTGAAGACGAAACGACTCTGCTACAGGTTACATATGTTCAAATGTGAAAGGTCGTGGTGAACTTGACATAAAGCAGTAGAAGCGTGGTGAGCATGGACTGTGTGTTGGCTTCTTGTATATGCCGACTAACAACTTTTGGTAATGTGAACATGGATTTGAAGACTACAAATTCTGTTTTTCTCTACTCTCAGCGTTGATTGTTGCCGAAAACTCCTATTATGTTACATTGGAATTCTTGAAGGGATTCATTTGATAAATTGAATGTTGTGTCTATATTGTGTCAAATAATTCTAGAAGATTGTATATGGTGAATGGTGAATTCTATTACACTGAATGATATTGTAGTGTATGGTATTACATTTTGTACAGTGATACCTCTATCTCCATATATCAGAATCAAATTTTATTTTAGGAGTAAAATTTTGCAGCAGAAGTATTTTTTTTCCACAGTACACAGATTTTACAATGCATTCAATCATATCTATTGTGGGAGTAGTTCTCACTGGCAAGGAGAACTATCTTGAGTGTTCCAGGAAAAAAAAACACACCCTCATTTTCAATGAGTTGTGGAAAGGAGTGTGTGTTGGAGACGGAAACAAAGAGCCACAACAGCCTACCTCAGGCAAGGAGTTTTCCATTTGGGAAAATAAGAACAGCAAATCCTATGCATTAATTGCATCATCTGTAAGTGAAGAGGTGAGTCAACATATTTCTCCATTTTCAAATGCTTTCAAAGCCTTACAAAAGCTGAAGGAACTCTATGACTCACACTCTGCACTTGAAGTTGTTAAACTCATGATTAAACTCTTCACTCTTGAATTACAAAATAATGATCCTCTTGCTCTTGCATCGGAAGTAAAATCTATAATGCATGATATCAAAACCACTAAGGTTGAATTGGATATTCCTCTTATCTCTTTTCTCAAGGCACTTTATCCTACTTACTCCAATTATCTTGAGTAATTGCAAGCAAATGGAAATCTCAAAGATATTACCTTTGACTCTCTTGTGAAAAAATTTGTTGAAAGAGAGAAAGCTTTTGGAAAGAAGACAACCCCTGAATCTTCTAAAGAGGTTGTGTGTCTTGCTCAAAGAGAAAAGAATCTTGCTCAATATTCTTCCAGAGGAAGAGGTGGTCGAAGAGGAAGAGGAAGAAATTCTAGAGGCAGGGGGGGAAAACACTCTCAAGGAGAAAAGTCAGATTTGCACTGCATACGCTGCAAAAGAAATGGATCACATGATGCCTCCACATGCAAGTTACCTTGGGACAAAACTGAGCAGCAAAGAAACCAACCCAAAGGTAAAACTAATGACACAGACAAAGGTAAAGCACCTGAATCTGCTCATTATGTTGTGGCACAATGTAATAATGGAGTAAATGAATACTTATTTAATGCTTCACTTGCATCTTGGAAAAATGATTGGTTGCTTGATTCAGGAGCAACTTGCCACATGACTCACAGAAAATATTTTTTTTGAAGAATTTACTGACAATGTTGATGGAGCAGTATACTTTGCAGACCAACCAAAACTCAAGCCATCAGGGCTTGGCACAATCAAGCTTAAATTGCATGGTCTTCTAGACTTTATTCTGCATCATGTTCTATATCTCCCACAGTTGAAGAGAAACTTGTTGTCCTTGGTCCACATCCACCAAAAAGGTCACTCCATTCATATGTTTGATGGAAAGATTGAGGTGAGAAAAGCATCTGACCACTCACTTTTCATGAAGGGGATAGAAGAAGAAAGGCTTCTCAAGCTGCAAGGTACCTCTGCTCGTGCACAACATCTCTCATACAGTTCTCATTATGAAAAAGGTGCACTTCCATCAAGTTTATTATGGCATGCTAGATTTCGACATTTGAACTATGATATCCTCCACTTGTTGAAGAAAAATGGTGTTACTGGTTTTCCTACAATTCCTAGGAAACTTAAGCAATGTGATGCTTGCATTCTAGGAAAACATAGCAAATAGTCTTTTCATGATTCACATTTAAGAGCACATAGAAAACTTGAACTCATTCATTTATATTTATGTGGTCAATACCTGTTCCTTTTGCAAATGGAAATAAATATATGATGACATTTATTGATGACTACACCAGAATGTGTTGGGTTTATTTATTGAAGAACAAATCTGATGCTTTTCAAACATTCAAGAACTTTCATACATGGATTGAAAATGATGCACAATCTCATATTGGTTGTATTCACACTGATAATGGAAAAGAATACACTTCAAAAGAATTTGAAAACTATCTTCGCCAACATGGGATCAAACATCAAATAACTGTGCCCTATAATTCCCAATAGAATGGTGTAGCTGAAAGAATGAATAGGACAATCTTAAATATGGTACACTCCATGTTGTTATTCAAAAATGTAAAAATAATGTTTTGGGTTGATGCAGTTCTATGTGTTGTATATATAAAGAATAGATGTCCATCCAATGTTATCAGAAACAAGACTCCCTATGAAATGTGGTATGGGCACATTCCTTTGGTAAAGCATCTCAGGGTCTCTCGTTCCACCTATTATGCCTTGATACCAAAGATACATAGAAACAAACTTGGTGCAAGAAGTTGTAAGTGTATCTTCCTGAGGTATTCAAACACCTCCAAAGCATATTGTCTCTATGATGAAGTCAATAAAAAGTTTGTTGTATCTAGAGATGTAACCTTTCTTGAATCATCCAAAACTGACAATGTTGTTGAGCGACAACTTGATCGCTTGAATAGATTCGCAAATGCAAAATCATTTCAAGAATTTGATAATCAGATTCCACATCTTGAAGGGGGGATTCCTATACTAGATCAACTTGTGGAATCTTCTTCTGAAGCACTCTCTCCCCCACATGAAACTCCAAAAACGGATGATACTTTAAGTGATGTGATTGATAGAATTGGGAGACTCAATCTTGATTCAGACCCAACTCAATCAACGGAGAAGACTGGACCATCTAAGAAAGGTCCCCCAAAGTGGCTGACAAAGACACTTGAAAGTGTTCATCGTGATGAGGCTGGAAAGACAGGAACTAGAAATTCAAACCAGCAAAATGGAGGTGATGTAGATGACTCTGATTCACCTATTGATATGGATGTTTCTTATGATTGTGAATTGAATTTGTCTACAGAATTTGAACCAACTTCCTTCAAAGAAGTTGCTTATCATAATGAATGGAAAGAAAGCGATGCAAAAGGAGTATGATGCCCTAATAAATAATGGCACTTGGAAGTTGGTTGATCCTCCATTTGGAACCAAGCTAATTGACTGCAAGTGGGTCTACAAGAACAAGCATAAAGCTGATGGCTCACTTGACAAGCACAAAGCCAGGTTTGTGGCAAAAGGTTTTGCACAGAAGGAAGGGACCAATTATGAGGATACTTTTTCCCCACAGCAAAATGGGCTACCATCCAGACACTCTTTGCCCTGGCAGCTCAGAACAGTTGGAAATTCCATCAAATGGATGTAAAAACTACTTTCTTGAATGGAGATCTAAAAGAGTGTTTTTGTGTCCCACCCTAAAGGATTTGCTATGAAAAAATAACTGAGCATCTTTCAAAACTCAATTTGAAACATTATGATCTTGATGATGCAACTTTGTTTGTCAAGAAGGTTGGCAAAACAGTTGTATATCTTGTGGTATATGTAGACGATCTTTTGATGACAGGGAACAATGAAAGCTACATTGCATCCATAAAGAAGGAATTGAGGAAAGGTTTTGAAACGATTGATTTGGGATATGCTCATTACTATCTTGGTATTGAAGTAACTCAACATCTGAATTCCATATTCCTTTCTCAAAAGAAGTACATTGGAGATCTATTGAACAGATTTGGCATGACAGAATGCAATCCTCTTACTACTCCAATGGAACAAAACTTAAAGCTCACATCCATTGAATGAAAATAATTTGAGGATGCAACAAAGTATAGACAGCTTGTAGGAAGTATCAGTACCTAACTACTACCAGACCAGACAGTTTGTTGTTGGAATCCTCTCCAAGTTTATGCAAAAGCCTTTTGAGGGACATTGGTCTGCTGCAAAAAGAGTTCTAAGGTACTTAAAGGGAACTCAAGATTTGGAATCAAGTATACACAGGTGGGCAACTTCAGCTTGATTGGATACTCTGATTCAGACTTCAATGGAGACAAAGAAACTGGGGTATCTACTTCAGGTTATGCTATGAGTCTTGGATCAGGAGCTGTCTCCTGGAGATCATGCAAACAATCAGTTCCAGCAGATTCCATAGTAGAGGCAGAATATGTGGCAGCAATTGAGGCAACAAAATAAATTGTATGGCTCAGGAAAATTCTTGAATATTTGTAGGTAAAATAAGTACAATCGACTCCACTCATGATTGACATTACCTCGGCAATAAATTTGGCCAAGAACCCAAAGTTCCATGATCGAACAAAGCACATCAATACTAAATATCATCTGATTCGACATCATGTTGAGGCCAAAACAGTCCATCTCTACCATTGTTCCACTAATGAGAAAATTGCAGACATCTTCACCAAAGCACTTGGAAGAGAAAAGCTTGAAAGATTCAGAATGATGCATGGACTCACCAACATCCCTTCAAATTAAGTGGGGAATGTTGACACCTAATCATCAGGATTGGGTTAGCAATTGTAATTGATGTAAATAAATAATAGAAAAAGATGAAGAGTCACCGGGAGATGAAATGAACAATCTCTCCCTCATGTATATAATAAAGACCAACTTGAATGAATATCATGAATTGTTTTGAGGAGTTACCTCCTGGTCTGACAGAATTTTATTCCTGATTGTGTCAGTGTGTGAATTGATGAGTGTTTTATGATTGATTATGGTGTCAACTTGTAGGTTCTGTAACAGGTTGTAGACAGAGTTCAAAGGAAAACGCAGAGGAGAAGAATGATTCAGAGGAATCATAATGGGTCTTTGGATCTAGCTGAAGGATCATAGTAACATTTGGTGGAATGGAAAAGTGAGAATTTGGTGAGTTAATTTTAGAGGAAGCATGAGAGTAGAAAGGTTGAAACCTTGAAGAAATTCAGAAACCATAGAAATCCGAAGAAATGGCGTAAAATTTAAGTTAAGTGGAAGAACAAAGAAGTGAAGAGGGATGCACAGGAGTTGTTTGATCTGGAAGATCAACGTTCCAGATGATGTCGCTGAGGAGCGAGGTGAAATATCGCATCAACAGAGTTATTTACAAAGTTTAAGTCCTACAAGTGTGAAACCCAGTTTACACTAATAACCAACGCAAAACATAGTCAGATTTAGGATCCAAACTTGAAAACTTATAAAAGTTTACCTATAACCATATCAGGTCCGTAAGGATATTGGATTGGCGCCTTAGAGTGGACAGTGCCTGGCCTTAAGGTTTTGCAATATGCAATCGCGTTATTTAATCTCAACCATCAGATCGCAAACCAGATTGACGGTCAAGATTTGATCGCAAATGGCATTCAGAGGAAATGGAGATCGGAGCAGCACTGTAGAATGGTTGGAAGGCGCGGACCCGATGGATCTATAGTGGCGAGTGTATAACATTTGAGATCTAATAGATGTGTTTGGAGCGGGTTTCCTATGTACTTCTATATTGCGTTAAAGTTATATATTAAAGTTCTGATAGTTGCATATCGGAGGAGAAGGGGCGATGAAGGCATATATGTAATGTGGAGCACCCGATTGCGATCAACGATAAAGGCAAACATTGAAAGTTGTGCAGAGGTTGTACCAAGGCAGAAAGGTATGTTTGCGACATTTCCCTTTGTAAAAGGGTTTTAAGGAAAATACCGCTAATAAAGAGGATTATGCGTTAAATATATATTAAACAAGGTTAAGTGGGAAGGTTATATATATGCGGGCTTTAGGGGTTATATAAAGGTTCTGGAGGGCTTTTAAAGTCTCGATAAGTGAGAATTAATGGGAGGCTTTTACGAAGGCTTAAATGAAGGTTATAAGAAGGTGAATAGTCCTGATAGGAGGTTTAATCGGGGTGATTGAGTTCCGATATAAAGGAACGGATAAAGAGGGCCTTAACCATTAGGTTGAAAATTTGACTCCTTTGAGAGTCAAATACCTGGGATAGTTGTGTTTATGCATTTTTATGCATACTATGGGTATAAGCAGGGGTAACTCTGCATCATAGTGGTATCAGAGCAAAATTGTAATTAAAACCGTTGGGGTTAAACAGAACAAAGAAATTCTATGAGAAAGAATTGAGAACAAAATATGTGTTAAGGTGTTTATGCAGGCAAGAGGAAGGATCAAATTCTAATCTGATAGAAGAAGGCGCACAGAGGTGATGTGTAGCAGAAATTGCAGATGCATGAAACAGAGGAAATCCATCCAAGGCACAAGTGGAATGGTGAAACAAGATCATGTTGAGATCTTGAAGTGAGGTAATATGTTCTATTTTAAATTGAGAATGTGTGTTTTTACACTAATGCACAGGTGATAGCAAGAGAAGCTGTGAGAGGAGAACCAGATGTGTTCTTGAAGACAGAGTAAGGAAAATACTATGATGGAGAAGTGGCAATGAACCTGAAGAATCCAACAAGAGAATGGACAGAGAGGATACCTGAAGTGTTCTCAAGAGAGAGTGAGAAATTGCAGAAGCCTAGAAGGAGAAAAGGTGTTGCTCAAGAGGAGGTTCTAGACAGAGGACCCGTGCTTACCAAAATACTAAGTGAGGAGAGCTTAGTGATGTAAGATTGCAGCCAGGAGGACTAGCTGTAGCAGAGGCTTGTTTCAAATGAGTGAGGAGCTCATGAAGAAATAGGAGAGGAAGATGACTACTGATATTCATAGCAAAGGATCAGAGAGAAGCCACAACAGAAGAAAGATGAAGAAAGAGGATTCCAAGGCAAATGGCAAGAGGATGAGTTAAGCGGAAACTGACCAGGAGATTGTAGAGTTAAAATAACAAGTCGATGCATTAAGGAGAATATTAGAGGAAAGCCAGAGACTAGGTTGGGTCTGGAGGAAGAAGCCAGTGAAGTGGCATGAGATACAGAGAAGGCTACAGCAAAAGCAAGTAAAGTGGTTGAGGGGAAAACTCAAGGAAGCTAAGTTGGAAATGGAAGAGTACATTTGTGAACCAGAATATGGAGAAATTCTGGGAGAAAGTGAAGACGAAGACTTGAAGACTAAAAATTCAAGTGAGACCGAAAGGTCTGATGATTTTAAATCTGACAATTTGTGTATGTTTTCAGGTGAAACATGTGAAGGACAATTTGCTAATATGGTCATAAAGGAGAAATAAGACAAGCAGAATACAAATTCTATTTCGGAAGAAGATGAGATAGATAGGTCTCATATGCAGTTGGAGAAATATATCAACCAACCAAGTGAAGGGCTTGAAGATATTGAAGAGGAGACCATCGAAGAATTTCTGAATCATATGAAGGATTTAGAACAGCAAGGAGATATGATGGCTAAAACGTCAAGTGGGACCATAGGGTCTAAGAATAATAGTTTGTTTATGGATGTAGGACAAATGTAGGAGAATGATAATGCAGATGGTGAGACAAGGATAGCTCTTGGAGAAAATAAATAGCAAGAGATTAAAGGAAGACTTGAAGAAGAGACTATGTTCACTGAAAACATAGTAAAAGATCATTAGTTCACTATGATGATAGGCACAGTGGAAATAGCCATGGAATCTATTGAGGAAGAAGGACATCTATTGAAGGATCTTAAGAAGGAAGGAACCTATGCAAAGGATTTAACCTTGGGAGGAAGAACACTAATAAAAGAGTGCTTTACAGAGGTTGAGAAATATTTTGAAGCTGTCAGAAGTATGGAAGAGTATCTTTCAGAAGATAAAAACTTTGAAGTAAAGGAGGATGAAGAATGTCTCTTAAATGAGAGAAGCAATGACTTATTGTAGCAGAAAGAACTTAGGATTGGAGGTGATGATGAAACACTTGCGAAGTGTCACAGAGAAATTGCATTGCTGGAATATTTGTTGGACAATTCAGAGTATGACAGTGTGATTGCAGAAGAAGGAGTTCACTACGGTGGACAAGAGGAGGAAGACATCATTAGGACAGATGATGTGGAAGACAGACTAGTTGATGGTCTCATGAGTTCTTTTTAGAATTCAAATTAGCATACTGATGTGTTGACAGAGGAGGAAGAAACAGAGCAGCAAAGTGAATTGTTTCCAAAGGAAGATAAGGCACAAAAGCCTTATGTTTTTAATTTTACCAAATGTGTTGTGAGTGTAGGTTTTGTTGCAGATGCTGGAGGAAATTTGGCACAAATGAGCAACCAAATAAAGATGAGAGAAGAAGTTTCTATGGAAGAATTCAATCCATGGAATAAAGATGTTAGATTGCTAGAGAGAGTGTTGGACAGTCGTGATTCAATACAGAAAGAGATAATCATGAAAAAGGGTAAGGATGATGATGAGCCCCAAAAATGGATAATTATTTGGGCTCATTCAACCTCCTAATTCGACTTAATCCACCATTCTCATTAGTTTATTGCATGTTTTTTATTATATTTATGCTAATAGAGTGAATTGGGTTAGTCATTATGCCAACAAGTCTAATGTGTGCTTTGTGTAGCCTTTTTGGTCAATTTGGAGACAAAATCAAGGGTTGAAATGAGCACTTGGTAGCCAAATTCGTGGAGAGGATTTGTAGGAAGGTGTCCCCTTCATTTATGGGCCCTTACCTCGAATTCTCCACCATCAGCTCAGAGTTCAAGGGCCACCAAATCAATTAACACAAGGGCAGCCAAGCAAGTCAAGTAGGACTGCTGTTAACTGCAAGTTTTGGGCAGCCGAGTCCCTAAAGTTTAGGAGGACTGTTGGGGTCCTCAATTTGTATAAATAAGAGGGCTTAGGGCCTCATTTCAGTTAGTCACTTTATAGTCATTTTGTAGTCATTTTTTAGTCATGGTGTAGGCAGAAGTTAGCTAGTTTGTAGTTCGATTTTTAGGCAGTAGATTAGCTTTGCTCTCAGCACATTTTCAAGTTCTCCTTGTGGACAGTTTTTGGAATGTAACATTTCTTGCTCAATAAAGATGAATCCAGCTTTGCACCAGCTCTAAATCTCTCTTAGGAGGCTGTAGCTCTTGGGGTTGGGCCCATCTCAAGTGCCCAGTACCTCCTTTGTTTACTTTCATGTGTCTTTGTTGCATTCTTAGAATAAAATCTGCTATTTAGATTTAAATCTTGTTTTGTTATTTAGGTTGTTTTTGATGAGTAAAATAACTTTTCATGCTTAGATTTAGTTGATCGGTTGCTAACAGAAAAAGCTTCAAGAAAAGGGCCAACAAACATCTGTGGTTTCACCTCTCCCTCAACAGGATCAGGAGCTGTGACTAGGATGACTTTGTTGCCCACAAAAACATTGATTTTGCTTTGCCATGCAATCACTAGTGTTTGATATTCATGTGTAGAACTTGGTTACAAGTTCAGACTTTCATTTATTTAGTTGCATGAGTTAAAATACATATTTTCATTGCAGGTCACACTTCTGTTCATTCTCTTTACTGACAACTAGCAAATTAGGTCAACGTAACTAGGTCTTTGAATTTACAAGTCTTTATTGGTTCAAATTGGAAAAACGACTTGCAGATCACTTGTACCACTCCTTCATCTGCTTATTCCCCATTAGCACCATCCACTCCACCCTCTACTTAGAATCCTTACCTCACGTTTGCCACATTTGCTCACATAACCCTAGTTTTTGTACATCATTGTTTCAGCCTTCTTTGAGCCAACTTAGCTATCTACACCTTCTCACCACTCCATCCACCAGTCTCTGGGCCACTTCAGACCCCTATCCTACCTCCATATCCATTCATGCATCTTCCCTCACTCACCCATCCTCCAAAATCCAATTTTTAAACATCATGTAGAAATTTCTGAACATCCTGTAGAAATTCCTGAAACATCCTGTAGAACCCCTGCAGACTTCCTGTAGAAGCTCACGAATGAGGTTTCTTGATAGCCAAACTCTGTGAAACTCTCTGGAAGGGTGTTAGGGACCCCTTAGGCCCTCTCTGAACCTTCCTGACCTCTTCCAAGCATTTCCTCTCACCAATCCACCTCTGCACAATAAAAAACAGTTAAATTGTATGCATGAAAATTGTGACAACTTATTCAAAAAAACAAAAAGATGTTTTCTTCAGATAGTGATGGCTTAGACACATGCATTTTACCTTCCTAGAAGTCAATGGCATCTCTTTCAGTAGCTTGCATCCTCTTTTTCGCATCAGTAGGGCTAGCTGGTAAAATTAGGGTTTGCTAGGGTTTGCATTTCCTTTCCGCTTTCCAGTTTCTTTCTGCAAGTAAATTAGCCCCTTTGAGTTAGCTTTCATTCATCAGTTAAAAAGCTTCTTCTAAGAGCTCATAGAAGTTGGCTTAAGCTCCTAGCGGACTTGTGCCAGCTGACCAAGTGACAGCTGCGGCAAGAGCTAGTACTTGTGCATACAGCACCGTCGCTTCCAAGTTTGTTACGAACTACCGGGTTGATAAAATTAAAGAAGGGAGTTCCAGGAGTTGCAGCATTATTGCTACAATATTGGGGCCCACCATCTTTTTGGCGCTGTTGCCGGGGAAGCGTCAGAGTATTGGTGATTGCTGCTTTTCTTCTATTTTCCACTACAACCTTCTGCTAATTAGTTTATTTCATTTCATTTCCGCAAAAGTAGAGTAGACATTTCCCGCTTTCATAGATTAGCATTTCCATTTCGCAATTTCATTTCTGCAAGCATAGATTAGCATTTCAATTCCGCAAGCATAGACTAGCATTTCATTCCTGCAATTTCATTTGATCAAGATAGATTAGTCATTTCCTGCTTTCATTTCAATTCCGCATTTTCATTTCAGCAAGATAGTTAGTTGCAGTTCAATCTATTTTAGTTTTGCAGGTACAAGCAGAAAAAAGAAAAAACAACCAAAAAGATTTCCTTTCATGCCTTGTAGGAGTAGAGATAATTTAGAAAAATATTTGCACAACACCCCCCACTGCTTCACATAGCCAACCTTCTCTCTTCTTCGATGGTTGTGATTAAGAAGAAGCCCTAGGTGGACATCAAAGCATCTTTAAAGAACCTCTAGGGGAGAAGAAGAAGAAAACATTCCTCTAGAGTGAATGGCTACAAGCAGAAATGTTGGGAGCAGTACCTTATCCAAAAATGAATTTGAAAATCAGATCGAAGATTTCAATAGTGATATGAGGCAGTTTCTTGCCATGCAACTGGATACCTTGCAGATCCAAAGGAAGCAAGAGGAAGCCAAGAGGGCTTTTGCCATCTTCTGTCCCAGGTGCACTAGAAAGCATCCTAGGAACGAATGTCCATTGCACTCCATAGAAGTGTGTTTTGTTTGTGAAAGAGACCATCCTACGAATCAGTGCCCATCCTTTCCCGGAATCAAAGCTGCCTATCAAAGGGCTAAAGGATCCACTGAACCACTCTATTATATGAACCAAAGGAGGCCACGTGGACCTAGATCTTACCAGCATGAACTGCAAGGGACATTTGAGACCTAGTATGACCCCTATCAAGCCACTTTCATGCCTTCTTGGGGTCCTCCTGTTCATCCTTCATGGTTCAGACCTCCTCCTTGTTCCTTCACAGATCCATATTATGCCCTACCAGTTGCTCATTCGTTTCACTCTTATGCTCAGCCACAGCCTCAGTGGAATGCACCTCATCAGGGGTGGAGGCCCTAGTACAACTCTCATCCGGCTCCTTTGCCTCCACCACCTGCCCAACCACAACCCCATCCACATCCATCTCAAATCTACGCCCCCACTCAACTACCCATACCACCATTTCCAAACCTGTCCATTGGAGTAGCTCAACACAATTGCAATGCTGGGACACAACATGTCCAAATGACTCCTCTTGAGCTCAATGATCTTCACCATAGCTCAGGAAGAGTGTTGCAAAGCAGAGATTATGTTGACAACATTGAAGGACCAAAGGCAAAAGAAGATTCAAAAGAAGAGATCAAAGAACCCTGGGCTGCACTTGATGAAGAGAAGACATCAGAAGTAGAGATCAAGAAAGCTCCCTCATGGTTACCATCAAATCTTCCATGTATTCAAGAGAAAGATCATCAAACAGAGGGAGATGAGAAAGTCATGATAGAAGGTGACATGAAACATGATCCAGATCAGCAAAAGGACCAAGGATATCAGAGCTATATTGAGATATGGTTTCAGATCATCACTAAGTTGCAGCGGTACTCTCTTCCTCAGCTATGTTTGATCCCTTCAAAGTCAGATCATTTTGTCTCTGAAATCTGGATAGCTGTCAAAGCAAGCATTTCGAGCCTTCACATCATTTTGTCACTAATCTTGATGTGCACATGGCTCCATTGGAAGTATTCTTACACTTGAAAATGATTTTGTTTTTCAAGTAGGGTAGGGTAGAAAAAGAGAAAAAGAGAAAAAAATGAAAATAAGAAGAAAATAAAAATCTAAGGTGAAAACCTCCTCGGAGGTGCCTTATATTGGCTCATTGATTGAAAACCTCCATGAGGTGGTCAATGGGTTGGGAAAAAAGAGAAAATAGAATAAGATCTCTGGGTGAAAACCTCCCTTGGAGGCACCCAGGGCAGGAAATTAGGGCGAAAACCTCCATGAGGCGCCCTAGTTGTTTTTCAAAAAAAAAAGAGAAAAATAAAAATAAAAATAAACCTAATTTCCATTGGATAATTGCAGGTTGCAAGAAGGACATTGCAGGTCAGGAGGATCACTCAAAACAAAGACAAAGGAGTTTTTGTGCCTTCTACAGGAAGTTCTGTATTTCTACAGGAAACATCCTGTAGAACCTTCAGGCGAGCCAGATTCGATTTTGGAAGGGAATCTAAAGCTTGGAATCTATTGGTTATGCCTGCACACATTCATGTTTCCATTCCTCACCCTTTTCCATCATTTTTTTCACCTCATTGTGCTTCTTTTATGAAAACTGTGTTTTCTACAGGAAGTTCCTGTAGAAATTACAAAAAGCTAAAAATGGGTTGCAAAAAGGTGGTTTGGCGAACATGATAGCTTCCGAAAGGGTTCAGAAGTCCTCCTGCAATCTTAAAACTCCTCCTCCATCATATCCATTCCTGCATCATAGCCCAAACCCAGCTTTTCTTTCCATGCAAGAACTTGCAGAATGCTTTGAAGGAAAAAATACATAGAACATAATTTGTTTTTGCACTAACTTGAAAACCATGCATCCATTTGAAAAACCGTTTTATAGGGAATTGTATAGGGATGATGGCAACATGCCCGAGCAGTTTCGGCCCATTCCGATGCACGATTTCCAAGAAATCAGCCTCCATCACCTTCAGCCATTTTTGCATTTTCTCCATATCCGTGCATTCGTTTCAAAACCTGTTTCATGGGGAGATGCACATGGGTGATAGTAGCCTACCCAAGAAGTTTCAGCCGATTCCGATGCGTGGTTTCCGAGAAATTGATCTCTGAAATCTTCAGCCATTTTCCGTTTTTCTCGAAATCTGTGCATCCATTGATCGCAATTTTGCTATGGGAGGTGCATAATGATGATAGGAACATGCTCAGAAAGTTTCAGATCGATCCGATCTATCGTTCTGGAGCAATGGAGAAAACAAGTTTTGGTCTTGAGAAAATTCAGCAGCAGCAGCTTGAGGGTGCAAATCTGAACGTGGAAACGAACTCCTGCAACTTAGATCCGGCTAGAGGATACCTGCATAAGCAAAATAACCACACATCAGACAGCAAAGATCTTATAGCACAAAGGAGCCATCATGCAACCACCAAAACAGATGCATGCAGCAGCAAAAAGCACCTCACAACAACCATTTGACTTCAGGTACGTGACTAAAACTTGTTTCTCTATTGCATGAATCTAATCTAAGCACTGCATGAACGAATGAGATGGGGGGATTCAGCCAGGAAGCTATCCATATTTGATTGCACTCATCCAGGCAAAAATCACGCAGCTTGCGTGTATAGTCATTCACGTGGAATTTGAAAAACACAGGCAGTCGTAGACATGTTGAACTCCAGCGCACAGGACATCAAATGATTAACAGATAGAAGAAGACATGCAGTTCATAACATCACTGTAGTTCGAAAAAAGCCAATGCACATGTTTCTACCACCTCACCACAAATCACGCAGCAATTAAAGACAGCTTAGATGAAACTCACGAACTGTTGTTCATCTGCACTTTCCACATCCTCAACTGAAGTGTGCACAATCGGTTAACCTATCGTCCTCCACTGAGTTTTTCTATCTGTCTTCGAGATTCTGCTGCGTATCAGGCTCGCTTAGAGGCGCAGGGGCACTCTACAGGCATTTCTACAGGAAGATGCGCTACAGGAGACCCAACATACGAAGAAGCTTGGACTATTCACGTCGAGGGTGGCAATTCTCAGTGAGGTAGGCCTGAACATAACTTTCCCATGCAAATAATTCAAAAGGTGGTGAATTCGATGTGTTGAGGGGGTAGGGAAAATGTGAATGCAAGTTTGTCTATGAATTCAAAAGTCGTTTTCTTATTGCTGCCTGGAATTGTCTTCATTACAACATAGCCCATGCTTTGGAGAATACCAAATACTCAGATTCAGACATATACTGAAAAAATATGAAGAAAAATACCATTTCTCTTGCCAGTTTACTGCAGATCTAATTGCAATGAATCATGTAGATTTTATTATCACTAGCACATATCAAGAGATTGTTGGAAGCAAGGATACTGTTGGACAGTATGAGAGCCACACTGCTTTCACCCTTCCTGGTCTTTATCGTGTGGTTCATGGAATTGATGTTTTTGATCCCAAATTCAACATTGTTTCTCCTGGAGCAGACATGCAAATTTATTCCCCTTATACAGAGAAGCAGCATTGTCTTACTGCTTTAAATGGTTCAATTGAGGAACTCTTGTTCAATCCTGAACAGACAGCTGAACACGTGTATTTTGAATGACCATAAAAAGCCCATTATCTTTTCTATGGCAAGACTCGATAGAGTGAAAAACATGACCGGACTGGTTGAATGGTTTGCAAAGAAAAAACACTTGAGGGATATTGTCCCCCACGTTCTTGGGAGGAAACCATATACAGAATTCCCATTCTGATCAGTGCACAAGCCAAAATGGAGTGTGAGGAAGCAAGATAGTGAGGCAGAGAAGAAAAATAAGGGTAAGGAAGCTAAGGGAAAGAAAACCTAGGGCAAGCCATCACAGGAAAAGCCACAGGAGAAGCAAGAGGAAAAGCAAGAAAGAAAAGAAGGAAGAAACAAAGAGGGAAAAAACAAGTTTAATCCATGGAAATTGTTACAGGTTGCCGGAACACAATGCGGAAAGGGGGCCTCCCAACACAAGCAGAAGGGTCCCTACCAAGTTCCCAGGCATCCTCACATCCATCCCCTCCATGAACACTCATTTTCTTCAGGGTTCGGACACAAGCTAGTCATGATTCAACCTTCTACAGGACTTTCTACAGGAAGTTCTGTATTTCTACCAGAAACATCCTGTAGAGCCTTTGGGCAGGCCAGAATCGATTATGGAGAGGGATTTGAAGCTTGAAGTCTGTTGAGGAGGCATGCAACCACTCTTTTCTTCCATCCTCCACTGGTTTCATCTCCTTTCACCACCATTTCCACCATCTGATTGAATATACTTGCACAATCATACTAAAGCTGAGAATTCTCAAGGAAAAGGAGCAGTCAGTGGGAAGAAGCAGAGAGAAAAGCATGATTTCATGACCAAGAAGAGGACATCACTTCAGAAGATTAGCATGACAGGGAGGCCACCAGGGCCATCAAAGATGAGGAGATAGATTGGTTGCTCAGAGGATGAGCAACACTTTCAGTAGGGGGTGATGATGAGCCCCAAAAATGGATAATTATATGGGCTCATTCAACCTCCTAATTTGACTTAATCCACCATTCTCATTAGTTTATTGCATGTTTTTTATTATATTTATGTTAATAGAGTGAATTGTGTTAGTCATTATGCCAACAAGTCTAATGTGTGCTTTGTGTAGCCTTTTTGGTCAATTTGGAGACAAAATTGAAGGTTTTAATGAGCACTTGGCAGCCAAATTCGTGGGAGAACAAGGGAGAGGATTTGTAGGAAGGTGTCCCCTTCATTTATGGGCCCTTACCTCGAATTCTCCACCATCAGCTCGGAGTTCAAGGGCCACCAAATCAATTATCACAAGGGCAACCAAGCAAGTTAAGTAGGACTGCTGTAAACTGCAAGTTTTGGGCAGCCGAGTCCCTAAAGTTTAGGAGGACTGTTGGGGTCCTCAATTTGTATAAATAAGAGGGCTTAGGGCCTGATTTCAGTTAGTCATTTTCTATTCATTTTGTAGTCATTTTGTAGTTCAATTTTTAGGTAGTAGATTAGCTTTGCTTTCATCACATTTTCAGGTTCTCCTTGTGGACAATTTTTGGAATGTAACATTTCTTTTGATCAATAAAGATGAATCCAGCTTTGCACCAGCTCTAAATCTCTCTTAGAAGGCTGTAGCTCTTGGGGTTGGGCCAATCTCAAGCACCCAGTACCTCCTTTGTTTACTTTCATGTGTCTTTGCTGCATTCTTAGAATAAAATATGCTATTTAGATTTAAATTTTGTTTTGTTATTTAGGTTTTTTTTATGAGTAAAATAGCTTTTCATGCTCAGATTTAGTTGATAGGTTGTTAACAAAAAAAGCTTCAAGAAAAGGGCCATCAAACATCTGTGGTTTCACCTCTCCCTCAGTGGGATCAGGAGTTGTGACTAGGATGACTTTGCTGCCCACAAAAACATTGATTTTGCTTTGCCATGTGTTGAGGCCTCGAAAATCGCTGCCACAACAAAGGGGATACCACCCGGTCCGGACCTTAATGCAGCTCCTTTTCCGTTTGGAATAGTGGTTCCGACTGGGGATAATGGGACCAGTTTCCCAAGAAGTATAAGTGAATGGGATGGATGAATGACTTATGAGATAAGATGGTAATGAGCGGACAGCTAAACTATAAACAAAATGTAATAACTATAATCGGATCCCGGGACTTATTACTAGGCAAAGCGTAGCGTTTGATGATCTGTGCTTTAAGGCAGGCATATAAATGACTCTAACACTTTAAGCATAGACGTTTGAACCATTTAAACATTGCTTTGCATAATTAGTTATGCAGAGCGATTAGAGCGAATTACTACACTTAATCATTCATATCATTGATACATGCATGAGTGAAAGAGATAACAAATCAACACAAACATTCAATAGTGAAGCGAAATGACGATTCGCTGTTATATCGCATACATGCATTCAACAATAGCAAAGATAATAACACAGCAATTCATATAATCAGAAAGAACACAGATACAAATAATAGTACCATGTAAGCTGATCGATCAATCCAGTACATCAATCACTATGTCGCAGTCCTTCCTTCCAATCGGAAATCCTTCCAAACAACAGACAGTCGTGCGCAATTGTATAAAATAGCATTCTAATCAAAATTCAGAACCATTGGTCGAGTTTCACAAAAAGAATATAGACTGAAGCACAATAGTGCAAACTTCAGCCTTTAAGTCTTATTACAAAATTTTACGACCCTTTCCAAAACAATGAAAGGGTCTATAAATACTATACTAATCTAAATATCTAAACAACTGAAAAGCTATTAAATTGGTATCAATAAATATTTGTTCCATCTTTTTTGGCAATCTGGCAGTTGGCGGCAATGCTTCATTCGATGGGTTCTTTGCCTTTACTCCTTAGCTGACATATCGCCAGCATTGGCTCTACTTCTGGTGGAGTGTTGAGACGCGAAGTTAGCTGAGCATCATATGTAGCATCTTGAATGTCGAGGATCAGGTATCCGAGGGCATCTGTTAAACACTTAAGAGCAGACCTTTGAGTATGTGGCTTAATTAGAAAGAGCCAATATGCATCAGAGGTTAAAGTATTTACTCCGGTAATTAATTTCCTCTGTTCCTCCAAGTCAGGATAACTTGATTCTTCAAGCATACCTGCTGTTGTTATGCTTCCAGGTGTGCACTTGGAGATCATGTTCGCCAAATAAAGTGTATCATTGACTAGGTTGATCATATTGCTGGCAATTATTTTACACCTGGAAGCTGCCCTTTCTGCCTTCATTACCTGAGTATTCCATTCGGTGAAGAGTATGTCCTTATACGTTTCATAGATTCGGGACAAATTCGCCGCTTTCCCTTCTGGAGTGTCTTGCCACTCAACGTATTCGGATATGGCTTCTTCGGCCTGATCTAGCTCATTCCTGGCCTTCTCTATTTGCTCACACACTGTTGTAGATATTTCGTATAATTGCTCAGCCTTAGCAAGTTTTTGACATAAAAGTCTGATCTGAGACAGTAATGCGCCATTTATTTGAGTTGCTTCTGCTCTGAAGACTTTCACATTCTGTGTGCTCTTGATACCTTCGAGCTGTGTTGATAGTTGAGCTATTCGCTCATCTTTTGATTTCATCATCAGCTCATTTGATGCTTCCAACTGTGACAATGCCTCCGACAATTCTTTTGCCTTCTGAGTTTCACTTTGGTCTATCCTTTGTCTTTCAATTTGCAGTTGCTGGGTTAACAAATTGTTCTCTTGCTGTTGAGCCAGCAACTGCTCTTCCACCTGTGCTGCTTTGTTTTTCGCCTCAATTATCTCCGCCTGTAATGCATATATTTCATGGTCCTTAGTCTTCAACAGAAGACTTACCTCTGATGCTTTGTCGATGGTTGCTGCAAAATAAGCTCCCGCGAATTGCGACAGCTTTGTTAGATCATCGGAGGGATCCAAATCCTCCTTCCAGACCATATTGCCCGTGACTGTTTTCTCAGGAAAGATAGAAGGTTGATCAAGCCTTCGTCTTTTCTTAGAGCGCTTGATAACGGCTTTATGCTTTGGGCTATAGAAAATATCCAGGGGAGGAATTTCTTCCACCTGGAGAATAATTTGATCGGAAGGGTCCTTATTGATAATCTCAACATCCTGTGAAATGGGTGGGCCGCTGGTTCCTCCTAGAACCTGAGAAGAAGTGATATCAGGCGCATTGCTTGTTTTAGAGGAGCCTGTGTCTTTGGAGCCTTCCTTTCCACTGATAATGGAATCGAATTGATTCCATTGTTTAATCAATTCAGGATCAATGGAAGATTGCTTATGGGCTTTGCTCCGTTCTTTCTCTTGTTCTAACTTCTGCTGTTCTTCAAGTGATTTTCGCTGCTGCTCCTCTCGTGTTTTCCGCTGCTGCTCCTCCAATTCCTTTTTCTGCCTATCTGCTAGTTCTTTCTTTAATCTTTCTTCTTCCTTCTTCTTCCTCTGCTCTTCTTCCCTCTGTGTCTTTTGCTGCCTTTCTATCTGCTCCTTTTTCTGCCTCTCTGCTTGCTCTTTTTTCTGCTTCTCAGCCTGCAGCTTTTTCTGTCTTTCCTCCTGTTGTTTATCCTGTTCTTTAGTTGTAACCGGAGGTGAATGTATCTATTGCCGACCAGGCTCACTTGAGGAAGACGCTGGGGTTGTGGATAATAACTCTAGGGGCAGAGTTTGCAACCTCTGCTCCCTAAGTTTATTAAACTCAGTCAACGCCTCATCGTTGTATTTCATTATGGCAAGCTGTTTGACTTGGCTTATTGTCTCGGCACCTACGAACAAGTCATCAAATGTATCCTCTTGATGATCAACTTTTGTTAATTTTGCTTGTTCTAGGGCAATGTAGGCAGTTTTCTTTGGATCATAGAGTCTGTTTGGGAGAGTGGCCAGGGATAAAGCTTGGATTTTTGCTGCTTCTTTTTCTGCGTGCTTGTAATTAAGCAGAGTAAAAACCCCAATTCTTAAAGAAAAAGAGGGCCAACCTTTCTTCTTCTCTTCTTTGAGAGTTTGTGTGACACTGTCGGCCATAATCTGGTAGCAGATTTCCCGGGCTAACAGCTTGTCTGGGATATACAAAGGGAGGACATTTGGCCTAGCCTTACTCCCAAAAACTCTGATATAGGAGAAATACTCTTCCCCAAACCAACTCGCTACGGCAGGTAAGTCAAAGGAGGCTTCATAAGAAATTCTGGAAATGGGTCTGTCAAAAATAGAATAGTAAATGGGGACCATGAAACCATTACAAATTTGGTACAAGTGGTCCTTGTAAGAGGACTTCCACAATTTCTGATGGTATAAATGAATGGGTGTTGGATCCTGGGTGGTCCATCTCCAACCGAGGACAGGAAACTCAGAATTAAGACACAGGGTATCCATAATGTAAGCAGAATAATAGAATGGAGGGATTTTCCTTTCGGAGACTATAGTTTTGTTTCTGAATTCACGAACAGCTACGACCAATTTATCGGAAAGAATAGTGGCCCAGTCCATGATTATAGAATTGATAGCCGCTTCCATTAGGGGAACCATGTCAATATTGATATTAACAGAGTCATGTAATCCCCACAATCTACACATCATAATCCCCGCATAGCAATAGGGAGAGGCCAAAGAAACGTTGGAGTACTTACCCGAATTTTCATGCTTGTGCTTGGCTGGGTTTTGCCTCCAATCTCGGAGGGGTTCGGATGGTGATTCATTTTCTTTTGCGAATTTCTCCACGAAGGTTCTGTTGTAGACTAGCTCCGGTTCAGGCAGATGATACATTCGCCTCAGGTCATCAGGCTTGAATGACCCGAAATTCCTTCCGTCCCTTGTATGGAAAGTTCTATCAGTGATGGGGATTTCTTCGATTGCCCAGCGCACCACGTCTGTGTAAGGGAGAACCTGCTCTCTGGCCGCTATTCTGTGTAAAAAGGAGTCGGCCAAGTCTTTGAGTGTTGCATCAGACTTCCTTAATACATCTACACTAGCCGTTCTCACTGTTACTTTTGGTTGCTCGGCCTCCAACAGATTATATGTACCTTGCCATGTGGTTCTATGAAGACCAGCGCACGTAGTGTCTGAGATTAAGCCTTTCTTTGAAATTGGAGCAATTTGACCTGCAACAGATGTTGTAGTAGTACCAGAACTCCTCTTATTTTTCTTCCCCATCATGTTCAGGCTTTCTTCAACAAACGAACTCTACACAAGTGCGAGAGAAATCGTAACACAAGGAATAATGAAGACAAAGCATAATTGGAAAGTATATATCACTTGAAGCGTGGCGCTATTAATCTTCAAAAAGTGGCTGCGGATCCGATCACTGGTAAGAGATTTCATATGCATTAATGGTGATTTTAAGGCTTGCTACCCATTAAATGACCATTTACGCTGTTATTCAGTTGAATGACCACCCAACGCGTGCAACAGATATGATATGCCTTAGACGCAAGTATTCGTTAATCGAAGGGGCAAGGTTATTAAATACGCATGCATTACCTTATCCCTGCATTTAACGGCATTTTGAAATCTGCGCCTTATCAACCGGATTTTAAATATAACTTTAAAGTTTAAAACAATCACTTTTTGAAAATGCCGATTACCGATGAACAATGTCGCATCGCATGGGAGGAGAGTGTTACATTATCGTTTGAAAGTAGCCCTGGCGAACGCCGATTGCGATATCGCATTGGATTAGCATATGAACCCATTGCCAGATGCAATTTAAGTGATTTGCCGAACTCCGATAGCGAATTCGCATCGCATCGGGGAGAGAAGTGGGCGCCTTATAAAAATGCATGGGATACCGCCGACGGCCGATAGCGATATCGCATCGGGTCGGGGTTTATAACTTGACGCGTTTTCTCATAAGAGGCAGTGCCGATATCCGATCGCCGATATAGCGTCGCATCGGGGTGTGAGATATGTGCTCTTTTTGTGTATGCAAATAAAACGCCGACTGCCGATAGCGATATCGCATCGGCAAAGGCCAAAGTGCCGTTTAAGTGCGCCTCTCTTGTCATTGCGATATGCGATCTTGCGATTGCTTTATCGCAATAACAAAAGATTGTTTTATTTTGGAAACATTGTTATTCGAAAAAGGCTTCATTTTACATACTTATTTGATTATCATCCCTTTTTCGAACAAATTCATTAATACCGATTAATTTCTAAAAGGGACCCATTTCATACGTTGATTATTTGTAAATACAGATGATATGAAATGGGGGGTTGTTGTAGGGCACAACAATTGGCGATTCGTTGGTAGAACCAGTTATCTCTGAAATTAACATAAACATTCAAGCCTTTCATAAATAGAAACTCAATCAGAAGGAGAAATTTCTAATATAACTAGATATTCATGTGTTCTGACAAAAGTGAATTCTATTTTGTTAACTTCGTCCCATTAAGTTTAAAGAAACCAAATACATAAAAAGTTTCTAAAATAAGTCTTTATTGGTTCATAATGATAAAAATAAAAAACTTTCCCATATCAGCTTTTATAATTAACTCCTTTGTCATAGGTAGAGCCTCTGTTGCCAGCAGACATTTATAGTCTCGACAGGGATACCTTTTAACCATAGTATTGTCCACTTTTCCATTCACATAAGAGTGTGATTAACAGAATGAATTCATAAAATGTTTTCATATTTTACTTCTTCATCTGTTTTTCTTTGTAATAAATAAGATAAAAAGCCACTGTCCTGGTTTGGTAGCCAGCTTATGACAATGCCATTCACTGGTAATAAGTTAACTGATCAAGCCGGCTCGTGATGAGACCCCTTGTCTTGAATCTTCAAGCCATTACCCTGTTTTGGTAGGCAGTATTGGTAATGTCAGTTAAGCTATTTCCCTATGAACATGGTAAGCAGGCTTATGATAAGACCTCTTATCTTTAATCTTTTATATTTTAGAATTACACTCTGAATAATCACATCCTTTAGTGAATGGGGTGAACAATTTTCTCCTTAAGAGCCGATGGATGACAAGTGAAGAGTTGAAGATACTGAAAAAATGGTTTAGCCTCTATTTCTTTTAACAGATAACCTTTGGAGACTATTTTGGAAACAGAAAATGATTCAGAACTTTTACCTCCTGAGAGGAGTCTTCAAAATTTAGATTAAAATTTCAGAACACAAGGATATCTAATTTCCTAGAAACTATTTCTTTTGAGTGAGGATTCTATTATCTAGAAACAAGCATTTATATTATTTCTGTGAGACAGCTTTCTCAAACACAACAAAAGGTCAATGTAGGTACTCTACAGTTTTATTTCCTACTAATCCTACAAACTATGTAAATCTAAAAAGGAGAAGGGGTTACCTTCTCAGTTAAAGAATTTTTTCAGGACCAGGCCATTGACGGGGAGAGAATCTCTCAACCCTGATAAGCTTTGCAATATAAAAGTTGAATGGCCTATCTTTTCACAGATCTGAAATGGTCCAAGCCACATTTTCTAAAATTTGGTATGCTTGCCTTTATCCTCATGGGCCTTGTCCCATTTGAGAACTAAGTCACCAACTTGAAGTTGTTTGGAAGAGGATGATGCTGAGTCAAAAGATGCTTTGATGATTTGTTGATGCTTGGCATGAGTGATTCTGGCCTTTTCCCTTTCTTCTTCTAATTTGAGAATTTGGTCATATCTAAGTTGGATAGAAGAAGACGGAGTCTCTTGAATAAACTGCACTAGGGCTAAGGATGGAAGAACAAGATTTGTAGGCAACACGGCTTCTTTTCCATATACCAGATTGAAAGGAGAGGTCCCTATTGAAGCCTTTTGTGTTATTCTATCAGCCCATAATGCAAAGACCAAAGATTTATGCCAGTTTCTATGATTCTGTTCAACAGTTCGCTTAATGATTTTGATGAGGTTTTTATTAGTAGATTCGGCTAAACCGTTTCCCTGGGGATAGTAATTGGAAGAATATTTCATTTTAAACCCCCTTTTAATAGCAAAATCATATATAGCGTTTGCTGAGAAATAAGAAGCATTATCGAAAACAAGAGCATTTGGAACACCGAACCTGGTAATGATGAATTGGTCGATGAACTCGATGATTGCCTCTGCATTTGCTGCCTTCAAAGGAATAGCCTCTACCCATTTAGTAAAATAATCAGTAGCGGTAAGGATATACCTATGTTGTTTGGAAGATGGTGGAGTAATTTCCCCGATGATATCTAATCCCCATTGTTCGAATGGCTGTTCAATGTTGACAGGTTGCAGAGGGAAAGCGGGCTTTCGTTGTCTTCCACCAGATGTTTGGCAATTAAGGCATTTTCTTACGTGCTCATGGCAATCTCTAAATAGAGTAGGCCAATAATATCCAGCATGAATAATCTTATGAGTTGTTGTGTCGGCTCCAAAATGTCCTCCAGCTGGTCCATCATGTAGCTCCTGCAGAACCTTTAGTGCTTCAGTTTTCTCAAGACATCTTAGCAGGATAGAATCATAATTTTGTTTAAACAACACATCATCAATGAGAGTGAAGTTCTTAGCTTTCAACCTAATGGCCCTTTTATTTTTGTAAGATAAATTTGGAGGAGCGTAACCGTTCTTCAAATAAAATATCAAATCAGCATACTGAGATTCAGAATCAGTGAGACTTATCTGATTGATGGATTCGATCTGATCTTCATCGCTTGATTCGTGAATGTTTGATGCTCTTGCCAACATCCTGCAAAAACCTTGGCCCCTAACAATCTTTGCTGGCTTTATTTCTAAGTCATACTCTTGAAGCGCTGTAACCCAATTGGCTCTTTTTTCACCCAATTCTTTCTGAATTAATAGTTGTCTTACCGCTGGGAAAGGAACTATAACTTTCGTGTGGGTTTTCAAAAGGAAGGGTCTATAATGTTTGACTGCTTTGAACACAGCAAAGGCTTGTTTTTCCACATCTGAATAATTTAATTCGGCACCTTGAAGATTTGAACTAAAAAATGATATGGGTGCTTCTAGGTTGTTATCATTCAGTTGTGTAAGTACTGCAGCATATGAAGTGTTGGATGCAATAGTATATAGTGTAAAATGATTAGAAAAATTTGGGGTATTCAAAGTCGGGGCATTGATTATTGACTGTTTGATAACATCAAAAGCTTGCTTTTCTTCAGATCCCCATTTGAAGACTGAATTCTTCTTGATCATTGTCTGAAGTGGTAGTACAATCTGTGAAAAATCTGGAACAAATCGTTTGACAAAATTAATCTGACCTAAAAATGACTGCATTGATTTCTTGTTATGTGGGAAAGGGATTTCAGAAATTTCATTAATCCGATCAGGATCAATATAAATACCATCTTTGGATACTATAAACCCTAAGAGTTTTCCTTGATCTAGAGCAAAGAAGGACTTTTTTGGGTTTAGAGAAATACCATATCTTTTGCATCTCTGAAAGATCTGATTTAAGTCATGCAAATGATTATCTCTCTTTTTAGAATACACAGTAATATCGTCTAGGTAGACGACTACTGATCGATTAATTAACCCTCTGAAGGCTATGTCCATAGCTCTCTGAAATGTCGCTCCGGCGTTTATAAGACCAAAAGGCATTTTCTGATATGCATAGGTTCCCCATTTTGTCCTGAATGTAGTTTTGAGCTGGTCATCGGGGTGTACCAGAACTTGATTGTACCCTGAAAAACCATCTAGAAAAGACATCAATTCAGAACCTGCCACTGATTGGAGAATTTGCTCCATAGTGGGCAATGGGAAGTTGTCTTTTAAGCTCGCTTTGTTTAAATTCCTGAAATCAATACAAATTCGAATGTCGCCATTTTTCTTCCTGACTGGCACCATGTTAGAGACCCAGTTTGAATGTCGGACTGGAAAAATAATTTTGGCTTTTAAAAGCTTATTAAGCTCCGACTTAATCTGGCTCTCCAAATTTGGGTGTATTTTTCTTAATTTTTGCTGAATTGGTTTTTTATCAGGAAGCATAGGAATGGTATGCTGGATAATAGATGTATCGTATGTCTTTAAGTCATCATATTTCCAAGCAAAAACCTGTTTGTTCTTTCTCAACAATTTAATAAATGCTCCCTTTTCATTCTGAGATAGTCCTGTTCCTAAATTGATGTTTTGAGGAGACTCGTTGGTTCCTAGATTTATTAATTCAAACCTAAGGGTAGAACTTTGAAGCTTTGTGTTAATTACAGGTTTGAACCTGTCTTTAATATCATAAAGGTCTTCTAATTTTACCACTGGTTTGGGGATCGAATTTTCTTTGGGCACTCCTTTCATCTGGGAATCATGATCATCTTCCTCAATAACTTGCTTATCATAAGAATTCTCAGAAGTTAAAAACTGCAAAATATCATCGTCATGATTAAATACTCTCCAATTAGTGACATTGTCGGGAATTGAAGGTCTGAAAAGTAATTCTACGGAAAATCTATCAAGGCTGTAGTCTTCAGAAGGTAGAAGCTTTGAAGCTACATTGGCTAGCAAATCTGCGGCTGCATTTTGAGATCGAGGTATAGAAGAAATGTTGAATGCAAGAAAATGTGAGGTAAGTTCTTGAACGAGCGATTGGTAATGTTTAAGGTGAGTCGAAAGGCAATGAATTGCATTTCTAACCTGTTTGACAATGATTTCCGAATCGCCGAAAACCTTTAGATATCGTACCTCCAGACCGATTGCTTTATATAATCCTTGGATTAAAGCCTCATATTCGGCTGTATTATTAGTGCACTCAAACTCTAACCTACAAGACAACATTGTCTTTTCTCCTTGCGGACTAACCAATATACATCCAGCTCCTGAACCTTCAGGGGACTTAGAGCCATCAAAATACAGAGACCAAAATAAAGGAATATTAACAAAAGTATCTACATTTTTCTCAGCATCATTATAACATCTGGACCTATCAGTTTGTGAAAAAATTTCTATTTGAGATGTAAAATGATTAACTGAAAAAGGAGATGGTTGGGCAACAAAGTTGCCAAAGAATGATTCTGCCGAATAATTCCCCAAAATGTTATTGTTGAATGCGACAGGCTGGTTTTCTTGCTCGAATTCAGTAACTGTGTGGGTCATATGTTTCTCACGATCGATCCTTATCTGATTTGGCTTTCCCTTGTAGGGAAGCCACATGTGTGACCAATCTGTAGAGATATACCCATGTAGTTTTTCGGACCAATCTCTGCTTAAAATCAAACCATAAAATTCAGGTATGTCTGCGATTAAAATGTCAATTCTCTGGACAATTCTGGGGTCGGCTGACAACCTGATGGTCACAGAATTAATTTCTCCCACCACCTGCACTTTAGTTCTATCCAACTGTACAATATGAATTGCAGATTTCTGGGGTTCAATGTTCAGCTTAGAACAAACTGAAGCTGGCATTATATTTGATGAGGCCCCTGAATCTATTAAACAGTTGTGTAGGTTTCTATTATAAATCTCATAAGTAAGCAGGAAGGGTGGAGTGTGAGAATTTGATTTATCTCCGATCAAGACTGAATCGGTAATTTCAACCATGCCTGCAGGAGGCTGGCCTGAATCGTTGGCAGCTCTTGCACTGGGAAGGGGAGTAGAGGGAACAGCATTTAACTCTTTAAGAAGTAGCTTTTGCTGATGCTTCAGTTTACTGAGTTCAAACATGGTTATATTTGCCTTGGTTTTCTTCATATCATCAACAATGTTATATTCCATGGAATCAGATACTACTAGAGTCTTGGATGTTGAAGGAGAACTAGAAGTTGAAGGCTGATTTGAAGGAACTACCACAGGTGACTTCTTTAGGGGAACTTTTTCTTTTGCTGTAGTAGCGCCTGCGCTCCTCTTCTTTGAAGCTGCCTGGGGGAGTTCAGAAGCAATTTTACTTCTAGTAGTAACCGGGAAGGCTTCTTCTTCATTCTCAGTATCAGAGTTTGGGAGTATAAAATCCCACATTCCGTGACATTCAGCCACTTCTTCATCATCATCAGTCTGTGGAGGTGTTTCCTCTTCCTCTTCTTCTTGGTCTGAATCGGCGTTAGATATAACATTAGGTGGCTTTGATTCGGATTTCTTAAAAGTCCTAAATGGTCTTTTGCTTGAAGTTTCGGCCACTTGCTTTTTAATCTCAACCATTTCATTAGACAATGTTTTAAGGACCTTCTGTAAACCTTCCATGTCATATGGGTCCTTGGGGGTTTTCTTCTTGGAATCTTCTTTAAACGAGACTTTTTTAGCTTTTCTATCTTCTAGAGCAGCTTTCTTTTCAAGAGCATTGATGCGCTTTTCAACTGCAAGTGCTTCTTTCATATTTTCAGCTAGGGTAGGTTTGCCAGCCCTGTCAACAAAGATAGCTATGTTGGCGGGTAGGGCAGTGATGTACCATTCGCTTCGGATTTGCTCACTCGGTTTAGAAGCGGTAGGGATTTTATTCAGTAGTTTATTAAATCTGGCATTAAATTCTTTTATTGGTTCCCTGTGCTCTATTCTCAAATTGGAGAGGTCATTTATTAAAGTTGCTAGGGACCGGTCGTCTCCATACTTGGTGAGAAACTGCTCTTGGCATGTAACCCAACTGGTAATCGAACCAGAGGGTAAGGAAAAATACCAGGATCCTGCTGATCCTTGTAAAGTATAAGGGAACAGTCTTACTACGACATCTTGCTCTGTCACTCCTTTTAGATTAACTGCTAACATGAAGTTGTTGATGTGTTCTTCGGCTTGGGTTCCATTATCTGGATTAAATTTAGGCAGCCATTTTTCGGGAGCATCTGGTAGATCATGTAATGGTCCAGGCATGTTGACAGCACCCGGTCTAGTCCATGGATCTGCCATTATGCTAGCGACAGTGGTTGTCACTACTGTCGGGGTTCCAGATGTTTGGTGAGGTATTAAAGAGTGAATAGGTTGGGATATTGAGGCTCCTGTTCCCTGATGAACAACAATTTGTAATGGAGGGGTGGGTGGTTGACTTTGCAGATGAGGAGATGAAATGGATGATATGGAAGAAAAATCCCCACTGTCAGATCCTTCAGTGTTTTTCTTTGGCTTTTTCCTTTTGGGTAAAGGAAACTCAGTAGGTTCAATACCAAGTTTTTCGCTCTGAAGTCTGGTAAGAGGATGAGTGAGGTTGAACTGCGAAGTCGCACTGCTTTCTGATATCTCAGATTTCTGTGGTGAGATCGAGAAGCTCTGAAGTTTATGGATTAGAGACTGAACTTCAGGAGATTCAAGACTTAGTTGTTCTGGGATATGATGGGATTGAGCAGTGGTGATAGATTCCTCTTCTTCTTGGTTATGGGCTGGAGAACCAGCATGCAATTGAGAAGAATGAGGAGATTTGGAGGGAGAATTACTCTTAGAATGACTTGCCGATTTGGGTCGGCTTGCCATTCACAGTTGGCCCTCCTTCTAGCGCCAATTTTGTTGAGGCCTCGAAAATCGCTGCCACAACAAAGGGGATACCACCCGGTCCGGACCTTAATGCAGCTCCTTTTCCGTTTGGAATAGTGGTTCCGACTGGGGATAATGGGACCAGTTTCCCAAGAAGTATAAGTGAATGGGATGGATGAATGACTTATGAGATAAGATGGTAATGAGCGGACAGCTAAACTATAAACAAAATGTAATAACTATAATCGGATCCCGGGACTTATTACTAGGCAAAGCGTAGCGTTTGATGATCTGTGCTTTAAGGCAGGCATATAAATGACTCTAACACTTTAAGCATAGACGTTTGAACCATTTAAACATTGCTCTGCATAATTAGTTATGCAGAGCGATTAGAGCGAATTACTACACTTAATCATTCATATCATTGATACATGCATGAGTGAAAGAGATAACAAATCAACACAAACATTCAATAGTGAAGCGAAATGACGATTCGCTGTTATATCGCATACATGCATTCAACAATAGCAAAGATAATAACACAGCAATTCATATAATCAGAAAGAACACAGATACAGATAATAGTACCATGTAAGCTGATCGATCAATCCAGTACATCAATCACTATGTCGCAGTCCTTCCTTCCAATCGGAAAGCCTTCCAAACAACAGACAGTCGTGCGCAATTGTATAAAACAGCCTTCTAATCAAAATTCAGAACCATTGGTCGAGTTTCACAAAAAGAATATAGACTGAAGCACAATAGTGCAAACTTCAGCCTTTAAGTCTTATTACAAAATTTTACGACCCTTTCCAAAACAATGAAAGGGTCTATAAATACTATACTAATCTAAATATCTAAACAACTGAAAAGCTATTAAATTGGCATCAATAAATATTTGTTCCATCTTTTTTGGCAATCTGGCAGTTGGCGGCAATGCTTCATTCGACGGGTTCTTTGCCTTTACTCCTTAGCTGACATATCGCCAGCATTGGCTCTACTTCTGGTGGAGTGTTGAGACGCGAAGTTAGCTGAGCATCATATGTAGCATCTTGAATGTCGAGGATCAGGTATCCGAGGGCATCTGTTAAACACTTAAGAGCAGACCTTTGAGTATGTGGCTTAATTAGAAAGAGCCAATATGCATCAGAGGTTAAAGTATTTACTCCGGTAATTAATTTCCTCTGTTCCTCCAAGTCAGGATAACTTGATTCTTCAAGCATACCTGCTGTTGTTATGCTTCCAGGTGTGCACTTGGAGATCATGTTCGCCAAATAAAGTGTATCATTGACTAGGTTGATCATATTGCTGGCAATTATTTTACACCTGGAAGCCGCCCTTTCTGCCTTCATTACCTGAGTATTCCATTCGGTGAAGAGTATGTCCTTATACGTTTCATAGATTCGGGACAAATTCGCCGCTTTCCCTTCTGGAGTGTCTTGCCACTCAACGTATTCGGATATGGCTTCTTCGGCCTGATCTAGCTCATTCCTGGCCTTCTCTATTTGCTCACACACTGTTGTAGATATTTCGCATAATTGCTCAGCCTTAGCAAGTTTTTGACATAAAGTCTGATCTGAGACAGTAATGCGCCATTTATTTGAGTTGCTTCTGCTCTGAAGACTTTCACATTCTGTGTGCTCTTGATACCTTCGAGCTGTGTTGATAGTTGAGCTATTCGCTCATCTTTTGATTTCATCATCAGCTCATTTGATGCTTCCAACTGTGACAATGCCTCCGACAATTCTTTTGCCTTCTGAGTTTCACTTTGGTCTATCCTTTGTCTTTCAATTTGCAGTTGCTGGGTTAACAAATTGTTCTCTTGCTGTTGAGCCAGCAACTGCTCTTCCACCTGTGCTGCTTTGTTTTTCGCCTCAATTATCTCCGCCTGTAATGCATATATTTCATGGTCCTTAGTCTTCAACAGAAGACTTACCTCTGATGCTTTGTCGATGGTTGCTGCAGAATAAGCTCCCGCGAATTGCGACAGCTTTGTTAGATCATCGGAGGGATCCAAATCCTCCTTCCAGACCATATTGCCCGTGACTGTTTGCTCAGGAAAGATAGAAGGTTGATCAAGCCTTCGTCTTTTCTTAGAGCGCTTGATAACGGCTTTATGCTTTGGGCTATAGAAAATATCCAGGGGAGGAATTTCTTCCACCTGGAGAACAATTTGATCGGAAGGGTCCTTATTGATAATCTCAACATCCTGTGAAATGGGTGGGCCGCTGGTTCCTCCTAGAACCTGAGAAGAAGTGATATCGGGCGCATTGCTTGTTTTAGAGGAGCCTGTGTCTTTGGAGCCTTCCTTTCCACTGATAATGGAATCGAATTGATTCCATTGTTTAATCAATTCAGGATCAATGGAAGATTGCTTATGGGCTTTGCTCCGTTCTTTCTCTTGTTCTAACTTCTGCTGTTCTTCAAGTGATTTTCGCTGCTGCTCCTCTCGCGTTTTCCGCTGCTGCTCCTCCAATTCCTTTTTCTGCCTATCTGCTAGTTCTTTCTTTAATCTTTCTTCTTCCTTCTTCTTCCTCTGCTCTTCTTCCCTCTGTGTCTTTTGCTGCCTTTCTATCTGCTCCTTTTTCTGCCTCTCTGCTTGCTCTTTTTTCTGCTTCTCAGCCTGCAGCTTTTTCTGTCTTTCCTCCTGTTGTTTATCCTGTTCTTTAGTTGTAACCGGAGGTGAATGTATCTGTTGCCGACCAGGCTCGCTTGAGGAAGACGCTGGGGTTGTGGATAATAACTCTAGGGGCAGAGTTTGCAACCTCTGCTCCCTAAGTTTATTAAACTCAGTCAACGCCTCATCGTTGTATTTCATTATGGCAAGCTGTTTGACTTGGCTTATTGTCTCGGCACCTACGAACAAGTCATCAAATGTATCCTCTTGATGATCAACTTTTGTTAATTTTGCTTGTTCTAGGGCAATGTAGGCAGTTTTCTTTGGATCATAGAGTCTGTTTGGGAGAGTGGCCAGGGATAAAGCTTGGATTTTTGCTGCTTCTTTTTCTGCGTGCTTGTAATTAAGCAGAGTAAAAACCCCAATTCTTAAAGAAAAAGAGGGCCAACCTTTCTTCTTCTCTTCTTTGAGAGTTTGTGTGACACTGTCGGCCATAATCTGGTAGCAGATTTCCCGGGCTAACAGCTTGTCTGGGATATACAAAGGGAGGACATGTGGCCTAGCCTTACTCCCAAAAACTCTGATATAGGAGAAATACTCTTCCCCAAACCAACTCGCTACGGCAGGTAAGTCAAAGGAGGCTTCATAAGAAATTCTGGAAATGGGTCTGTCAAAAATAGAATAGTAAATGGGGACCATGAAACCATTACAAATTTGGTACAAGTGGTCCTTGTAAGAGGACTTCCACAATTTCTGATGGTATAAATGAATGGGTGTTGGATCCTGGGTGGTCCATCTCCAACCGAGGACAGGAAACTCAGAATTAAGACACAGGGTATCCATAATGTAAGCAGAATAATAGAATGGAGGGATTTTCCTTTCGGAGACTATAGTTTTGTTTCTGAATTCACGAACAGCTACGACCAATTTATCGGAAAGAATAGTGGCCCAGTCCATGATTATAGAATTGATAGCCGCTTCCATTAGGGGAACCATGTCAATATTGATATTAACAGAGTCATGTAATCCCCACAATCTACACATCATAATCCCCGCATAGCAATAGGGAGAGGCCAAAGAAACGTTGGAGTACTTACCCGAACTTTCATGCTTGTGCTTGGCTGGGTTCTGCCTCCAATCTCGGAGGGGTTCGGATGGTGATTCATTTTCTTTTGCGAATTTCTCCACGAAGGTTCTGTTGTAGACTAGCTCCGGTTCAGGCAGATGATACATTCGCCTCAGGTCATCAGGCTTGAATGACCCGAAAATCCTTCCGTCCCTTGTATGGAAAGTTCTATCAGTGATGGGGATTTCTTCGATTGCCCAGCGCACCACGTCTGTGTAAGGGAGAACCTGCTCTCTGGCCGCTATTCTGTGTAAAAAGGAGTCGGCCAAGTCTTTGAGTGTTGCATCAGACTTCCTTAATACATCTACACTAGCCGTTCTCACTGTTACTTTTGGTTGCTCGGCCTCCAACAGATTATATGTACCTTGCCATGTGGTTCTATGAAGACCAGCGCACGTAGTGTCTGAGATTAAGCCTTTCTTTGAAATTGGAGCAGCTTGACCTGCAACAGATGTTGTAGTAGTACCAGAACTCCTCTTATTTTTCTTCCCCATCATGTTCAGGCTTTCTTCAACAAACGAACTCTACACAAGTGCGAGAGAAATCGTAACACAAGGAATAATGAAGACAAAGCATAATTGGAAAGTATATATCACTTGAAGCGTGGCGCTATTAATCTTCAAAAAGTGGCTGCGGATCCAATCACTGGTAAGAGATTGCATATGCATTAATGGTGATTTTAAGGCTTGCTACCCATTAAATGACCATTTACGCTGTTATTCAGTTGAATGACCACCCAACGCGTGCAACAGATATGATATGCCTTAGACGCAAGTATTCGTTAATCGAAGGGGCAAGGTTATTAAATACGCATGCATTACCTTATCCCTGCATTTAACGGCATTTTGAAATCTGCGCCTTATCAACCGGATTTTAAATATAACTTTAAAGCTTAAAACAATCACTTTTTGAAAATGCCGATTACCGATGAACAATGTCGCATCGCATGGGAGGAGAGTGTTACATTATCGTTTGAAAGTAGCCCTGGCGAACGCCGATTGCGATATCGCATTGGATTAGCATATGAACCCATTGCCAGATGCAATTTAAGTGATTTGCCGAACTCCGATAGCGAATTCGCATCGCATCGGGGAGAGAAGTGGGCGCCTTATAAAAATGCATGGGATACCGCCGACGGCCGATAGCGATATCGCATCGGGTCGGGGTTTATAACTTGACGCGTTTTCTCATAAGAGGCAGTGCCGATATCCGATCGCCGATATAGCGTCGCATCGGGGTGTGAGATATGTGCTCTTTTTGTGTATGCAAATAAAACGCCGACTGCCGATAGCGATATCGCATCGGCAAAGGCCAAAGTGCCGTTTAAGTGCGCCTCTCTTGTCATTGCGATATGCGATCTTGCGATTGCTTTATCGCAATAACAAAAGATTGTTTTATTTTGGAAACATTGTTATTCGAAAAAGGCTTCATTTTACATACTTATTTGATTATCATCCCTTTTTCGAACAAATTCATTAATACCGATTAATTTCTAAAAGGGACCCATTTCATACGTTGATTATTTGTAAATACAGATGATATGAAATGGGGGGTTGTTGTAGGGCACAACAATTGGCGATTCGTTGGTAGAACCAGTTATCTCTGAAATTAACATAAACATTCAAGCCTTTCATAAATAGAAACTCAATCAGAAGGAGAAATTTCTAATATAACTAGATATTCATGTGTTCTGACAAAAGTGAATTCTATTTTGTTAACTTCGTCCCATTAAGTTTAAAGAAACCAAATACATAAAAAGTTTCTAAAATAAGTCTTTATTGGTTCATAGTGATAAAAATAAAAAACTTTCCCATATCAGCTTTTATAATTAACTCCTTTGTCATAGGTAGAGCCTCTGTTGCCAGCAGACATTTATAGTCTCGACAGGGATACCTTTTAACCATAGTATTGTCCACTTTTCCATTCACATAAGAGTGTGATTAACAGAATGAATTCATAAAATGTTTTCATATTTTACTTCTTCATCTGTTTTTCTTTGTAATAAATAAGATAAAAAGCCACTGTCCTGGTTTGGTAGCCAGCTTATGACAATGCCATTCACTGGTAATAAGTTAACTGATCAAGCCGGCTCGTGATGAGACCCCTTGTCTTGAATCTTCAAGCCATTACCCTGTTTTGGTAGGCAGTATTGGTAATGTCAGTTAAGCTATTTCCCTATGAACATGGTAAGCAGGCTTATGATAAGACCTCTTATCTTTAATCTTTTATATTTTAGAATTACACTCTGAATAATCACATCCTTTAGTGAATGGGGTGAACAATTTTCTCCTTAAGAGCCGATGGATGACAAGTGAAGAGTTGAAGATACTGAAAAAATGGTTTAGCCTCTATTTCTTTTAACAGATAACCTTTGGAGACTATTTTGGAAACAGAAAATGATTCAGAACTTTTACCTCCTGAGAGGAGTCTTCAAAATTTAGATTAAAATTTCAGAACACAAGGATATCTAATTTCCTAGAAACTATTTCTTTTGAGTGAGGATTCTATTATCTAGAAACAAGCATTTATATTATTTCTGTGAGACAGCTTTCTCAAACACAACAAAAGGTCAATGTAGGTACTCTACAGTTTTATTTCCTACTAATCCTACAAACTATGTAAATCTAAAAAGGAGAAGGGGTTACCTTCTCAGTTAAAGAATTTTTTCAGGACCAGGCCATTGACGGGGAGAGAATCTCTCAACCCTGATAAGCTTTGCAATATAAAAGTTGAATGGCCTATCTTTTCACAGATCTGAAATGGTCCAAGCCACATTTTCTGAAATTTGGTATGCTTGCCTTTATCCTCATGGGCCTTGTCCCATTTGAGAACTAAGTCACCAACTTGAAGTTGTTTGGAAGAGGATGATGCTGAGTCAAAAGATGCTTTGATGATTTGTTGATGCTTGGCATGAGTGATTCTGGCCTTTTCCCTTTCTTCTTCTAATTTGAGAATTTGGTCATATCTAAGTTGGATAGAAGAAGACGGAGTCTCTTGAATAAACTGCACTAGGGCTAAGGATGGAAGAACAAGATTTGTAGGCAACACGGCTTCTTTTCCATATACCAGATTGAAAGGAGAGGTCCCTATTGAAGCCTTTTGTGTTATTCTATCAGCCCATAATGCAAAGACCAAAGATTTATGCCAGTTTCTATGATTCTGTTCAACAGTTCGCTTAATGATTTTGATGAGGTTTTTATTAGTAGATTCGGCTAAACCGTTTCCCTGGGGATAGTAATTGGAAGAATATTTCATTTTAAACCCCCTTTTAATAGCAAAATCATATATAGCGTTTGCTGAGAAATAAGAAGCATTATCGAAAACAAGAGCATTTGGAACACCGAACCTGGTAATGATGAATTGGTCGATGAACTCGATGATTGCCTCTGCATTTGCTGCCTTCAAAGGAATAGCCTCTACCCATTTAGTAAAATAATCAGTAGCGGTAAGGATATACCTATGTTGTTTGGAAGATGGTGGAGTAATTTCCCCGATGATATCTAATCCCCATTGTTCGAATGGCTGTTCAATGTTGACAGGTTGCAGAGGGAAAGCGGGCTTTCGTTGTCTTCCACCAGATGTTTGGCAATTAAGGCATTTTCTTACGTGCTCATGGCAATCTCTAAATAGAGTAGGCCAATAATATCCAGCATGAATAATCTTATGAGTTGTTGTGTCGGCTCCAAAATGTCCTCCAGCTGGTCCATCATGTAGCTCCTGCAGAACCTTTAGTGCTTCAGTTTTCTCAAGACATCTTAGCAGGATAGAATCATAATTTTGTTTAAACAACACATCATCAATGAGAGTGAAGTTCTTAGCTTTCAACCTAATGGCCCTTTTATTTTTGTAAGATAAATTTGGAGGAGCGTAACCGTTCTTCAAATAAAATATCAAATCAGCATACTGAGATTCAGAATCAGTGAGACTTATCTGATTGATGGATTCGATCTGATCTTCATCGCTTGATTCGTGAATGTTTGATGCTCCTGCCAACATCCTGCAAAAACCTTGGCCCCTAACAATCTTTGCTGGCTTTATTTCTAAGTCATACTCTTGAAGCGCTGTAACCCAATTGGCTCTTTTTTCACCCAATTCTTTCTGAATTAATAGTTGTCTTACCGCTGGGAAAGGAACTATAACTTTCGTGTGGGTTTTCAAAAGGAAGGGTCTATAATGTTTGACTGCTTTGAACACAGCAAAGGCTTGTTTTTCCACATCTGAATAATTTAATTCGGCACCTTGAAGATTTGAACTAAAAAATGATATGGGTGCTTCTAGGTTGTTATCATTCAGTTGTGTAAGTACTGCAGCATATGAAGTGTTGGATGCAATAGTATATAGTGTAAAATGATTAGAAAAATTTGGGGTATTCAAAGTCGGGGCATTGATTATTGACTGTTTGATAACATCAAAAGCTTGCTTTTCTTCAGATCCCCATTTGAAGACTGAATTCTTCTTGATCATTGTCTGAAGTGGTAGTACAATCTGTGAAAAATCTGGAACAAATCGTTTGACAAAATTAATCTGACCTAAAAATGACTGCATTGATTTCTTGTTATGTGGGAAAGGGATTTCAGAAATTTCATTAATCCGATCAGGATCAATATAAATACCATCTTTGGATACTATAAACCCTAAGAGTTTTCCTTGATCTAGAGCAAAGAAGGACTTTTTTGGGTTTAGAGAAATACCATATCTTTTGCATCTCTGAAAGATCTGATTTAAGTCATGCAAATGATTATCTCTCTTTTTAGAATACACAGTAATATCGTCTAGGTAGACGACTACTGATCGATTAATTAACCCTCTGAAGGCTATGTCCATAGCTCTCTGAAATGTCGCTCCGGCGTTTATAAGACCAAAAGGCATTTTCTGATATGCATAGGTTCCCCATTTTGTCCTGAATGTAGTTTTGAGCTGGTCATCGGGGTGTACCAGAACTTGATTGTACCCTGAAAAACCATCTAGAAAAGACATCAATTCAGAACCTGCCACTGATTGGAGAATTTGCTCCATAGTGGGCAATGGGAAGTTGTCTTTTAAGCTCGCTTTGTTTAAATTCCTGAAATCAATACAAATTCGAATGTCGCCATTTTTCTTCCTGACTGGCACCATGTTAGAGACCCAGTTTGAATGTCGGACTGGAAAAATAATTTTGGCTTTTAAAAGCTTATTAAGCTCCGACTTAATCTGGCTCTCCAAATTTGGGTGTATTTTTCTTAATTTTTGCTGAATTGGTTTTTTATCAGGAAGCATAGGAATGGTATGCTGGATAATAGATGTATCGTATGTCTTTAAGTCATCATATTTCCAAGCAAAAACCTGTTTGTTCTTTCTCAACAATTTAATAAATGCTCCCTTTTCATTCTGAGATAGTCCTGTTCCTAAATTGATGTTTTGAGGAGACTCGTTGGTTCCTAGATTTATTAATTCAAACCTAAGGGTAGAACTTTGAAGCTTTGTGTTAATTACAGGTTTGAACCTGTCTTTAATATCATAAAGGTCTTCTAATTTTACCACTGGTTTGGGGATTGAATTTTCTTTGGGCACTCCTTTCATTTGGGAATCATGATCATCTTTCTCAATAACTTGCTTATCATAAGAATTCTCAGAAGTTAAAAACTGCAAAATATCATCGTCATGATTAAATACTCTCCAATTAGTGACATTGTCGAGAATTGAAGGTCTGAAAAGTAATTCTACGGAAAATCTATCAAGGCTGTAGTCTTCAGAAGGTAGAAGCTTTGAAGCTACATTGGCTAGCAAATCTGCGGTTGCATTTTGAGATCGAGGTATAGAAGAAATGTTGAATGCAAGAAAATGTGAGGTAAGTTCTTGAACGAGCGATTGGTAATGTTTAAGGTGAGTCGAAAGGCAATGAATTGCATTTCTAACCTGTTTGACAATGATTTCCGAATCGCCGAAAACCTTTAGATATCGTACCTCCAGACCGATTGCTTTATATAATCCTTGGATTAAAGCCTCATATTCGGCTGTATTATTAGTGCACTCAAACTCTAACCTACAAGACAACATTTTCTTTTCTCCTTGCGGACTAACCAATATACATCCAGCTCCTGAACCTTCAGGGGACTTAGAGCCATCAAAATACAGAGACCAAAATAAAGGAATATTAACAAAAGTATCTACATTTTTCTCAGCATCATTATAACATCTGGACCTATCAGTTTGTGAAAAAATTTCTATTTGAGATGTAAAATGATTAACTGAAAAAGGAGATGGTTGGGCAACAAAGTTGCCAAAGAATGATTCTGCCGAATAATTCCCCAAAATGTTATTGTTGAATGCGACAGGCTGGTTTTCTTGCTCGAATTCAGTAACTGTGTGGGTCATATGTTTCTCACGATCGATCCTTATCTGATTTGGCTTTCCCTTGTAGGGAAGCCACATGTGTGACCAATCTGTAGAGATATACCCATGTAGTTTTTCGGACCAATCTCTGCTTAAAATCAAACCATAAAATTCAGGTATGTCTGCGATTAAAATGTCAATTCTCTGGACAATTCTAGGGTCGGCTGACAACCTGATGGTCACAGAATTAATTTCTCCCACCACCTGCACTTTAGTTCTATCCAACTGTACAATATGAATTGCAGATTTCTGGGGTTCAATGTTCAGCTTAGAACAAACTGAAGCTGGCATTATATTTGATGAGGCCCCTGAATCTATTAAACAGTTGTGTAGGTTTCTATTATAAATCTCATAAGTAAGCAGGAAGGGTGGAGTGTGAGAATTTGATTTATCTCCGATCAAGACTGAATCGGTAATTTCAACCATGCCTGCAGGAGGCTGGCCTGAATCGTTGGCAGCTCTTGCACTGGGAAGGGGAGTAGAGGGAACAGCGTTTAACTCTTTAAGAAGTAGCTTTTGTTGATGCTTCAGTTTACTGAGTTCAAACATGGTTATATTTGCCTTGGTTTTCTTCATATCATCAACAATGTTATATTCCATGGAATCAGATACTACTAGAGTCTTGGATGTTGAAGGAGAACTAGAAGTTGAAGGCTGATTTGAAGGAACTACCACAGGTGACTTCTTTAGGGGAACTTTTTCTTTTGCTGTAGTAGCGTCTGCGCTCCTCTTCTTTGAAGCTGCCTGGGGGAGTTCAGAAGCAATTTTACTTCTAGTAGTAACCGGGAAGGCTTCTTCTTCATTCTCAGTATCAGAGTTTGGGAGTATAAAATCCCACATTCCGTGACATTCAGCCACTTCTTCATCATCATCAGTCTGTGGAGGTGTTTCCTCTTCCTCTTCTTCTTGGTCTGAATCGGCGTTAGATATAACATTAGGTGGCTTTGATTCGGATTTCTTAAAAGTCCTAAATGGTCTTTTGCTTGAAGTTTCGGCCACTTGCTTTTTAATCTCAACCATTTCATTAGACAATGTTTTAAGGACCTTCTGTAAACCTTCCATGTCATATGGGTCCTTGGGGGTTTTCTTCTTGGAATCTTCTTTAAACGAGACTTTTTTAGCTTTTCTATCTTCTAGAGCAGCTTTCTTTTCAAGAGCATTGATGCGCTTTTCAACTGCAAGTGCTTCTTTCATATTTTCAGCTAGGGTAGGTTTGCCAGCCCTGTCAACAAAGATAGCTATGTTGGCGGGTAGGGCAGTGATGTACCATTCGCTTCGGATTTGCTCACTCGGTTTAGAAGCGGTAGGGATTTTATTCAGTAGTTTATTAAATCTGGCATTAAATTCTTTTATTGGTTCCCTGTGCTCTATTCTCAAATTGGAGAGGTCATTTATTAAAGTTGCTAGGGACCGGTCGTCTCCATACTTGGTGAGAAACTGCTCTTGGCATGTAACCCAACTGGTAATCGAACCAGAGGGTAAGGAAAAATACCAGGATCCTGCTGATCCTTGTAAAGTATAAGGGAACAGTCTTACTACGACATCTTGCTCTGTCACTCCTTTTAGATTAACTGCTAACATGAAGTTGTTGATGTGTTCTTCGGCTTGGGTTCCATTATCTGGATTAAATTTAGGCAGCCATTTTTCGGGAGCATCTGGTAGATCATGTAATGGTCCAGGCATGTTGACAGCACCCGGTCTAGTCCATGGATCTGCCATTATGCTAGCGACAGTGGTTGTCACTACTGTCGGGGTTCCAGATGTTTGGTGAGGTATTAAAGAGTGAATAGGTTGGGATATTGAGGCTCCTGTTCCCTGATGAACAACAATTTGTAATGGAGGGGTGGGTGGTTGACTTTGCAGATGAGGAGATGAAATGGATGATATGGAAGAAAAATCCCCACTGTCAAATCCTTCAGTGTTTTTCTTTGGCTTTTTCCTTTTGGGTAAAGGAAACTCAGTAGGTTCAATACCAAGTTTTTCGCTCTGAAGTCTGGTAAGAGGATGAGTGAGGTTGAACTGCGAAGTCGCACTGCTTTCTGATATCTCAGATTTCTGTGGTGAGATCGAGAAGCTCTGAAGTTTATGGATTAAAGACTGAACTTCAGGAGATTCAAGACTTAGTTGTTCTGGGATATGATGGGATTGAGCAGTGGTGATAGATTCCTCTTCTTCTTGGTTATGGGCTGGAGAACCAGCATGCAATTGAGAAGAATGAGGAGATTTGGAGGGAGAATTACTCTTAGAATGACTTGCCGATTTGGGTCGGCTTGCCATTCACAGTTGGCCCTCCTTCTAGCGCCAATTTTGTTGAGGCCTCGAAAATCGCTGCCACAACAAAGGGGATACCACCCGGTCCGGACCTTAATGCAGCTCCTTTTCCGTTTGGAATAGTGGTTCCGACTGGGGATAATGGGACCAGTTTCCCAAGAAGTATAAGTGAATGGGATGGATGAATGACTTATGAGATAAGATGGTAATGAGCGGACAGCTAAACTATAAACAAAATGTAATAACTATAATCGGATCCCGGGACTTATTACTAGGCAAAGCGTAGCGTTTGATGATCTGTGCTTTAAGGCAGGCATATAAATGACTCTAACACTTTAAGCATAGACGTTTGAACCATTTAAACATTGCTCTGCATAATTAGTTATGCAGAGCGATTAGAGCGAATTACTACACTTAATCATTCATATCATTGATACATGCATGAGTGAAAGAGATAACAAATCAACACAAACATTCAATAGTGAAGCGAAATGACGATTCGCTGTTATATCGCATACATGCATTCAACAATAGCAAAGATAATAACACAGCAATTCATATAATCAGAAAGAACACAGATACAGATAATAGTACCATGTAAGCTGATCGATCAATCCAGTACATCAATCACTATGTCGCAGTCCTTCCTTCCAATCGGAAAGCCTTCCAAACAACAGACAGTCGTGCGCAATTGTATAAAACAGCCTTCTAATCAAAATTCAGAACCATTGGTCGAGTTTCACAAAAAGAATATAGACTGAAGCACAATAGTGCAAACTTCAGCCTTTAAGTCTTATTACAAAATTTTACGACCCTTTCCAAAACAATGAAAGGGTCTATAAATACTATACTAATCTAAATATCTAAACAACTGAAAAGCTATTAAATTGGTATCAATAAATATTTGTTCCATCTTTTTTGGCAATCTGGCAGTTGGTGGCAATGCTTCATTCGACGGGTTCTTTGCCTTTACTCCTTAGCTGACATATCGCCAGCATTGGCTCTACTTCTGGTGGAGTGTTGAGACGCGAAGTTAGCTGAGCATCATATGTAGCATCTTGAATGTCGAGGATCAGGTATCCGAGGGCATCTGTTAAACACTTAAGAGCAGACCTTTGAGTATGTGGCTTAATTAGAAAGAGCCAATATGCATTAGAGGTTAAAGTATTTACTCCGGTAATTAATTTCCTCTGTTCCTCCAAGTCAGGATAACTTGATTCTTCAAGCATACCTGCTGTTGTTATGCTTCCAGGTGTGCACTTGGAGATCATGTTCGCCAAATAAAGTGTATCATTGACTAGGTTGATCATATTGCTGGCAATTATTTTACACCTGGAAGCCGCCCTTTCTGCCTTCATTACCTGAGTATTCCATTCGGTGAAGAGTATGTCCTTATACGTTTCATAGATTCGGGACAAATTCGCCACTTTCCCTTCTGGAGTGTCTTGCCACTCAACGTATTCGGATATGGCTTCTTCGGCCTGATCTAGCTCATTCCTGGCCTTCTCTATTTGCTCACACACTGTTGTAGATATTTCGCATAATTGCTCAGCCTTAGCAAGTTTTTGACATAAAAGTCTGATCTGAGACAGTAATGCGCCATTTATTTGAGTTGCTTCTGCTCTGAAGACTTTCACATTCTGTGTGCTCTTGATACCTTCGAGCTGTGTTGATAGTTGAGCTATTCGCTCATCTTTTGATTTCATCATCAGCTCATTTGATGCTTCCAACTGTGACAATGCCTCCGACAATTCTTTTGCCTTCTGAGTTTCACTTTGGTCTATCCTTTGTCTTTCAATTTGCAGTTGCTGGGTTAACAAATTGTTCTCTTGCTGTTGAGCCAGCAACTGCTCTTCCACCTGTGCTGCTTTGTTTTGCGCCTCAATTATCTCCGCCTGTAATGCATATATTTCATGGTCCTTAGTCTTCAACAGAAGACTTACCTCTGATGCTTTGTCGATGGTTGCTGCAGAATAAGCTCCCGCGAATTGCGACAGCTTTGTTAGATCATCGGAGGGATCCAAATCCTCCTTCCAGACCATATTGCCCGTGACTGTTTGCTCAGGAAAGATAGAAGGTTGATCAAGCCTTCGTCTTTTCTTAGAGCGCTTGATAACGGCTTTATGCTTTGGGCTATAGAAAATATCCAGGGGAGGAATTTCTTCCACCTGGAGAATAATTTGATCGGAAGGGTCCTTATTGATAATCTCAACATCCTGTGAAATGGGTGGGCTGCTGGTTCCTCCTAAAACCTGAGAAGAAGTGATATCGGGCGCATTGCTTGTTTTAGAGGAGCCTGTGTCTTTGGATCCTTCCTTTCCACTGATAATGGAATCGAATTGATTCCATTGTTTAATCAATTCAGGATCAATGGAAGATTGCTTATGGGCTTTGCTCCGTTCTTTCTCTTGTTCTAACTTCTGCTGTTCTTCAAGTGATTTTCGCTGCTGCTCCTCTCGCGTTTTCCGCTGCTGCTCCTCCAATTCCTTTTTCTGCCTATCTGCTAGTTCTTTCTTTAATCTTTCTTCTTCCTTCTTCTTCCTCTGCTCTTCTTCCCTCTGTGTCTTTTGCTGCCTTTCTATCTGCTCCTTTTTCTGCCTCTCTGCTTGCTCTTTTTTCTGCTTCTCAGCCTGCAGCTTTTTCTGTCTTTCCTCCTGTTGTTTATCCTGTTCTTTAGTTGTAACCGGAGGTGAATGTATCTGTTGCTGACCAGGCTCGCTTGAGGAAGACGCTGGGGTTGTGGATAATAACTCTAGGGGCAGAGTTTGCAACCTCTGCTCCCTAAGTTTATTAAACTCAGTCAACGCCTCATCGTTGTATTTCATTATGGCAAGCTGTTTGACTTGGCTTATTGTCTCGGCACCTACGAACAAGTCATCAAATGTATCCTCTTGATGATCAACTTTTGTTAATTTTGCTTGTTCTAGGGCAATGTAGGCAGTTTTCTTTGGATCATAGAGTCTGTTTGGGAGAGTGGCCAGGGATAAAGCTTGGATTTTTGCTGCTTCTTTTTCTGCGTGCTTGTAATTAAGCAGAGTAAAAACCCCAATTCTTAAAGAAAAAGAGGGCCAACCTTTCTTCTTCTCTTCTTTGAGAGTTTGTGTGACACTGTCGGCCATAATCTGGTAGCAGATTTCCCGGGCTAACAGCTTGTCTGGGATATACAAAGGGAGGACATGTGGCCTAGCCTTACTCCCAAAAACTCTGATATAGGAGAAATACTCTTCCCCAAACCAACTCGCTACGGCAGGTAAGTCAAAGGAGGCTTCATAAGAAATTCTGGAAATGGGTCTGTCAAAAATAGAATAGTAAATGGGGACCATGAAACCATTACAAATTTGGTACAAGTGGTCCTTGTAAGAGGACTTCCACAATTTCTGATGGTATAAATGAATGGGTGTTGGATCCTGGGTGGTCCATCTCCAACCGAGGACAGGAAACTCAGAATTAAGACACAGGGTATCCATAATGTAAGCAGAATAATAGAATGGAGGGATTTTCCTTTCGGAGACTATAGTTTTGTTTCTGAATTCATGAACAGCTACGACCAATTTATCGGAAAGAATAGTGGCCCAGTCCATGATTATAGAATTGATAGCCGCTTCCATTAGGGGAACCATGTCAATATTGATATTAACAGAGTCATGTAATCCCCACAATCTACACATCATAATCCCCGCATAGCAATAGGGAGAGGCCAAAGAAACGTTGGAGTACTTACCCGAATTTTCATGCTTGTGCTTGGCTGGGTTTTGCCTCCAATCTCGGAGGGGTTCGGATGGTGATTCATTTTCTTTTGCGAATTTCTCCACGAAGGTTCTGTTGTAGACTAGCTCCGGTTCAGGCAGATGATACATTCGCCTCAGGTCATCAGGCTTGAATGACCCGAAAATCCTTCCGTCCCTTGTATGCAAAGTTCTATCAGTGATGGGGATTTCTTCGATTGCCCAGCGCACCACATCTGTGTAAGAGAGAACCTGCTCTCTGGCCGCTATTCTGTGTAAAAAGGAGTCGGCCAAGTCTTTGAGTGTTGCATCAGACTTCCTTAATACATCTACACTAGCCATTCTCACTGTTACTTTTGGTTGCTCGGCCTCCAACAGATTATATGTACCTTGCCATGTGGTTCTATGAAGACCAGCGCACGCAGTGTCTGAGATTAAGCCTTTCTTTGAAATTGGAGCAGCTTGACCTGCAACAGATGTTGTAGTAGTACCAGAACTCCTCTTATTTTTCTTCCCCATCATGTTCAGGCTTTCTTCAACAAACGAACTCTACACAAGTGCGAGAGAAATCGTAACACAAGGAATAATGAAGACAAAGCATAATTGGAAAGTATATATCACTTGAAGCGTGGCGCTATTAATCTTCAAAAAGTGGCTGCGGATCCGATCACTGGTAAGAGATTGCATATGCATTAATGGTGATTTTAAGTCTTGCTACCCATTAAATGACCATTTACGCTGTTATTCAGTTGAATGACCACCCAACGCGTGCAACAGATATGATATGCCTTAGACGCAAGTATTCGTTAATCGAAGGGGCAAGGTTATTAAATACGCATGCATTACCTTATCCCTGCATTTAACGGCATTTTGAAATCTGCGCCTTATCAACCGGATTTTAAATATAACTTTAAAGTTTAAAACAATCACTTTTTGAAAATGCCGATTACCGATGAACAATGTCGCATCGCATGGGAGGAGAGTGTTACATTATCGTTTGAAAGTAGCCCTGGCGAACGCCGATTGCGATATCGCATTGGATTAGCATATGAACCCATTGCCAGATGCAATTTAAGTGATTTGCCGAACTCCGATAGCGAATTCGCATCGCATCGGGGAGAGAAGTGGGCGCCTTATAAAAATGCATGGGATACCGCCGACGGCCGATAGCGATATCGCATCGGGTCGGGGTTTATAACTTGACACGTTTTCTCATAAGAGGCAGTGCCGATATCCGATCGCCGATATAGCGTCGCATCGGGGTGTGAGATATGTGCTCTTTTTGTGTATGCAAATAAAACGCCGACTGCCGATAGCGATATCGCATCGGCAAAGGCCAAAGTGCCGTTTAAGTGCGCCTCTCTTGTCATTGCGATATGCGATCTTGCGATTGCTTTATCGCAATAACAAAAGATTGTTTTATTTTGGAAACATTGTTATTCGAAAAAGGCTTCATTTTACATACTTATTTGATTATCATCCCTTTTTCGAACAAATTCATTAATACCGATTAATTTCTAAAAGGGACCCATTTCATACGTTGATTATTTGTAAATACAGATGATATGAAATGGGGGGTTGTTGTAGGGCACAACACCATGCAATCACTAGTGTTTGATTTTCATGTGTAGAATTTGGTTACAAGTTCAGACTTTCGTTTTCTTAGTTGCATGAGTTAAAATACATGGTTTCATTGCAGGTCACACTTCCGTTCATTCTCTTTACTAGCAGCTAGCATATTAGGTCAACTTAACTAGGTCTTTGAATTTACAAGTCTTTGTTGGTTCAGATTAGAAAAACAACTTGCAGAGCACCTGTACTACTTCTTCATCTGCTTATTCTCCATCAGCACCATCCACTCCATCCTCTACTTAGAATCCTTGCCTCACGTTTTCCATTTGCTCCCAAAACCCTAATTTTTGTGCAACATTGCTTCAGTCTTCCTTGAACAAATCCCACCATCCTTGCCACTCCTCAGCTCCATTCCCCAAGTCTTGAACTCCCCTACACCCCTATTTCACCTCCATACTCATTCCTCCACCTTTTCCCTCCATCCATGCTCCAAAATCCTATTTCGTGGGCGCCTTAGATTGGCTCATTGATTGAAAACCCCCATGAGGCGGTCAATGGGTTGGAAAGAAGAGAAAATAAGAAGAGAATAAGATCCCTAGGTGAAAACCTCCCTTGGAGGCGCCCGGGGCAGGCAATTAGGGTGAAAACCTCCATGAGGCGCCCTAGTTGTTTTTCAAAAAAAAGAGAAAAAGAGAAATAAAAATAAACCTAATTTCCATTGGATAATTGCAGGTTGCAAGAAGGACATTGCAGGTCAGGAGGATCACTCAAAACAAAGACAAAGGAATTTTTGTGCCTTCTACAGGAAGTTCTGTATTTCTACAGGAAACATCCTGTAGAACCTTCAAGCGAGCCAGATTCGATTTTGGAAGGGAATCTAAAGCTTGGAATCTATTGGTTATGCCTGCAAGCATCCATTTTTCCATTCCTCACCCTTTTCCATCATTTTTTCCACCTCATTGTGCTTCTTTTATGAAAACTGTGTTTTCTACAAGAAGTTATGTGTCTTCTACAGGAAGCTTATGAAAAAGCCAAATTGATCTCTGAAGAGGACCCCAAGGCTGGGAATATGTCCATGAGGCCTGCACACATCCATTTTTCCATCCCTCACCCTTTTCCATCATTTTTTCCATGTCATTGTGCTTCTTTCCTCAAAACTGTGTTTTCTACAGGAAGTTCCTGTAGAAATTACAAGAAGTTAAAAATGTATTGAAAAAAGTAGTTTGGCGAACACGATAGCTTCTGCAAGAGTTCAGAAGTCCTCCTGCAATCTTAAAACTCCTCCTCCATCACCTCCATGCTTGCATCACAGCCCAAGCTCAGCTTTTCTTTCCATGAAAAAACTTGCAGAATGCTTTGAAGAAAAAAATACATAGAACAGAATTTGTTTTTGCCGTAACTTGAAAACCATGCATCCATTTGAAAAACTGTTTTACAGGGAATTGTATAGGGATTATGGCAACATGCCCGAGCAGTTTCAGCCCATTCCGATGCACGGTTTCCAAGAAATCCGCCTCCATCACCGTTAGCCATTTTTGCATTTCTCCATATCCGTGCATCCATTTCAAAACCTGTTTCATGGGGAGATGCGTATGGGTGATAGTAACCTACCCAAGCAGTTTCAGCTGATTCCGATGCACGGTTTCTAAGAAATTGATCTCTGAAATCTTCAGCCATTTTCCATTTTTCTAGAAATATGTGCATCCATTGATCTCAATTTTGCTATGGGAGGTGCATCATGATGATAGGAACATGCTCAGCAAGTTTCATATCGATCTGATCTATCTTTCGGGAGCAATGGCGAAAACAAGTTTTCGGTCTTGAGAAAATTCAGCAGCAGCAGCTTGAGGGTGCAGATCTGAACGTGGAAACGAACTCCTGCAACTTAGATCCAGCTAGAGGATATCTGCATAAGAAAAATAACCACACGTCAGATAGAAAAGGGCTTATAGCACAAAGGAGCCATCATGAAACCACCGAAACAGATGCATGTAGCAGCAAAAAGCACCTCACAGCAACCATTTAACTTCATGTACGTGACTAAAACTTGTTCCTCTATTGCATGAATCTAATCTAAGCACTGCATGAACAAATGAGATGGGGGGATTCAGCCAGGAAGCTAGCCATATTTGATTACACTCATCCAGGCAAAAATCACGCAGCTTGCGTGTATAGTCATTCACGTGGAAGTTGAAAAACACAGGTAGTGGTAGACATGTTGAACTCCAGCGCATAGGACATCAAAGGATTAACAGATAGAAGAAGACATGCAGTTCATAACATCACTGCAGTTCGAAAAAATCCAGCGCACATGTTTTTGCCACCTCACCACAAATCACGCAGCAATTAAAGACGGCTTAGCTGAAACTCACGAACTGTTGTTCATCTGCACTTTCCACATCCTCAACTAAAGTGTGCATAATCGGTTAACCTATCGTCCTCCACTGAGTTTTTCTACCTGTTTTCGAAATTCTCCCGCATATCGGGCTCGCTCAAAGGCAGAATAACATTCTACAGGAAACGGGGGGGTCTTCTACAGGAAGTATGGCACAGCATTCTGGAGCAGAGAAGCCCAGACTTTTCTTCATCGAGTTTGGAGTTCTGAGAGAGGTGGGCTTGGAAAAAAACACTCTTCCATGCAATCAACGAATTGAAAGAATTGGTGGAACACAAAATTCAAGGATACTCTGGGTACCCTTTAGAATAGAGAAAGGAGTTCTGCAGAAATGGGTTTCTCGATTTGATGTGTGGCCTTACTTGGAGAGATTTTCAGAGGATGTATTGTTATAGACATTTTTGTGCCTTACAGCATAGAGCATGAAATGTCAATAATCTAAGGGATCCAAAGTCCCTAAACAAGTTGTTCTTACCCTTAGAGGAACAAGGTCAGCAAACCACAGCACTGCAAATCAGTTCTCCACTGAAAAACACTCAAAAACAGGTCAGTTTTGGATCATTGCAGCTGCTCCACTAGGCATCTGCGCTGCATAGCAGGTACAACAAAGGCTACCTGCGTTGCATAGCAAGTAGAACAAAGGCTACCTGCGTTGGGCGTACTTGGACATGTGGAGGAATCTTTCTCTCAAAGTGCCAGTGCCCAGGAAGCTTCTAAAAAGACACTTGATGATAAGATTCGCCTAATGATGAGTTAAGAGCTTCTAAGACTCCAAGTGGAAGACAGAAACTCCGAGTGAAGAACTGAAGAACAACTGGAGTTGAAGAGGACAACAAGTCACACATCAAGCTGACTTATCTTCACTCCAAAACTCTATATAAGGATCTCATCCCATGGGATCTGGAGAGGGCGGAATTTTGTGCAAAGAATTGTTGTTGGTTTACAGTTGTGAGTATTGGGTGATTGCTTGAGGGAGGTGAAGAAGAGATTTCTCTCCGTCGGGAAGGTGATGCTGGATTGGACCTCTCATGGTTGTATCGCCGCCTGAACCTTACTTCCATATATTAATAAAGCATTTGAGGTTCTTCTATTCGCATGTGTTTCAATGGTGTATTGTCTTACTTGCGTCTTTGATTTATGCTAATCCTTGAATCGATTATGAATGCATGCCTCTTGTAGTTTCCTTTCTTTGTCTTGTTTGCAGGATCTCGTGTAGCTGGGCCCGTGAAAAGACTTGGATCTGGGAGCAAGCGGCAAACGAAGGAGATTGGATCGACCATTTGCGCAAGACATCGGTAAGTGGATCTCTTCCTTCTATCTCTTGCATGTCATAAAGAAGAAACTTTAGATAGCTTTGCTTTCAGCTATTGCTAAGGAACTGTCACCCTTAGAGTGGGTTAGGGTCATTCCGAGTTGGATACTTTCCCCCACAACAGACTGGCGACTCCGCTGGGGAGCGTGTCTTGTTGGTAGCTTGTGTTTATTGCTATTCATTTCTTAAACAAAGGGAGTACCGAATCGAACTGCATTCGAGTCCTTCGAATGCAAAGTAGAGGGCAGCTACTCTAGCCCAGTGCTGGGCATGTTTATGATTTGAAGAGCTGATCCACAAGGACTCTTTTTAGCTCTTTGTGATAGTGTTCATCTTCCTTTAATCATCCTCTAGTGTATACTTGACTGACAGCCTCTGATTTGGCCAAAAACCGCTCATTTTTTAGCAAACTGTGAGCCGGAATCTGAGAGAGACATGACTTGTCTCATCAGTGTAGCTGCCACAAAGGCTACCTGCACTGCAACGCAGGTCCCGAAGGGGCTACCTGCGCTGCATCTCAGATTGACAGTGCAGCACCTGCGCTGATCCAGTTTTGCCTTGTGCAACTGGGATTCCCCACTGTCTGTTGCCCAGTTTTCAGTATTGTTTTTGCAGCCTATTGTCAACCTGTATACCCAGCTGAAACCACTTCTCTTTGCCTTCATTCCGCCTCAGTTGTATGAAGAAACCGTGATTTTTCTTATTGTATTTCTTGCTGTCATTCACAGTTTCCCATAGCGAAAGCGAACTAGTCTTGCTATGACCTCTTGAATCTAGACCTGTGAGAAAGTGTCGGTGTGATTCTAAGAGTTAGTTTATTGTTGTTCATAGCTGCTTGAGCATTTGCTTTCGTTATATGGTTCGAATCTCAGTATTTCTTGTGATTGAAACGAGTAAATCTTAAGGTGTTCTTTTGATTATTGGACAATACTTGTTTGTTTTCACTTGAAATAGAATTCGAAATCGTACAACAGCTTTCTTTTTGTCATACACCAAACATTAAGAAAGAAGAAAAGAAATACTTGCATTGTGCATGTGCATTTTGACAGCTTGCATGTCGATTTAGGAAAAGTGCATCAGTGTGTGCTCTATGATCTGTTTGAAAATATGATGTCTTTCTTTTCCTTCAGTAGTTAAGGTTTTCATAAGTTGAAAGAATTGAAAAAGATTGCTTATCATTCTTAGACTGCATTTAGGAGTTGTATCATACATCACGTGGTGATCCATAAAGGCAAACTGCTAAGCAAGATCAACCTAAAAAGAACTGAATTTATCTAACAACGCTTTGAAACATAACGAAACACAGTAGAGGTCTAGGTAGAGACGTGAACCGGCGTCGTTAAACATAGTGACTGTCGATCTCTACGAAGGTGGGTGATTCCTCCTGAGGGACGATAGCACTAATACGGACTTGTGCCCCCGTGTACCGTCGCGTATATTGGGGGACCCCTATAGGAACAAAGCCTTTATCCATAGGAAGCCGTGTCGGCCGCCCTACTGATCACGATGCAGTGAACACAGCATTCACGAAGATCGACCACTCGTACCGTAAAACGTATTCTGTGGTTTCGCGAAAGGTTTGGCACACCCTTGCCTAGAACTCCAGAGCAGTTTCTTTTGGCCTTTTTCAAACTCTATAACTGAAAAAGTCCATCCGAGCATTTGTCACTTCGGGCTCGTTAATACAACGAAGGAGATTGGATCGACCATTTGCGCAAGACATCGGTAAGTGGATCTCTTCCTTCTATCTCTTGCATGTCATAAAGAAGAAACTTTAGATAGCTTCGCTTTCAGCTGTTGCTAAGGAACTGTCACCCTTAGAGTGGGTTAGGGTCATTCCGAGTTGGATACTTTCCCCCACAACATGTATTAAATGAAGTAACGGCAGAGCTAATAGGTCAACCTGACCTGATCATTGGCAATTACAGTGATGGAAATTTAGTTGCATCTCTGATTTCACATAGACAAGGAATCACTCAGTGCAACATAGCCCATCCTTTGTGTTAGTGTCGGTCTTGAAAGCCCTCGATCAGTGATCAAAGCTCTTTGAATTTGCATTAGTAGGTGTCTCATCAGTGTCAAATTTTGCATCTCGTTAGGCATGCCATAACCCTGATGGAGGAGCTGGTCTATTTTTACCCCTCTTGGCTTTGCTGGATCAGGTCATATCAGTCATTAAGTTTTTCAAGCTTGTCTTGATTTGTCTTGAGGTCAAAGTCCTAGGTCTAGGGTTTTGGTCATTTATCTCTGCAAGGTCATGTCTAAGAAAATCCATGAGTACTCAGCAAGCCAGAGGGAGGTTTGTAAACATGTTTCTTTGATATTTTTGTCTTGTACAGTGAACTTTCACCTTGGATTTAAAAACTCTGTTTTTAAAGCCAAGGTCATTTTTTCAGTTTTTGTAAATAAGTGATGAAATTTCAAAAGTCTTCAGCGGAAAAAATGCAACCCTAGTCCCCTTGCCAAGGTCCCTCGGATGATCTACCTGCAAAAAGAATAAATTCAAAGCACTCAATGAGTCAAATTCAGGATAAAAGAAACCAAAAATCAGTGTTATAAAGTGTCAAAAGGAAAACATTAGAAAGTGGGTTTATGAATGAAATTTTTTCAAATGAAACTTATAAAAGCCTAAATTCCCTCCTTTCACTCTCATTGTGCATCCTAACGCTTGCAAGAGAGGTTTGAGAGAGCGATTGTGAGAAAGGAGCAAAGGCAGAGCAGTTTCGGGCAGCAGAGAGGTGCGCGACCCGTTGAGCCAGGTGCGCGACCTGTTGGGTGCGCGCGACCCGTCAGAGGGTCTCCCACCGTTCAGAAAAACAATGGGCGCGACCCGTTGGGCGTGGTGCGCGACCCGTTGGACTGTTTTGCTGCAAACTTCAAACGAATTCCCTCAAACGCCCTCCAAGCTATCAAATTGTTCGAGCATAGAGTTCAGCACTTTTTGCAGGCAGAGACAGCAGTTCAGTTTGTCCACTTTGCTCCTAAACCATGTCAGAAACCGAAACTTATGAGCAAAGTGATGACCATTCATCATCTACAGAGGTTGAGGTACAGAGGAGGCCTCGTAGGGGAGGTAAGGGTGGACATCATAAGCGAGAGGAGACCACCTCTTTGGCAGAATTACAGGCTTGTCCCATGGCAGTGACTTGTTTTCAGTACATGTCTTGTTATCAGTTTTGTGAGAGGATCTCTCGGATTCAACATCACAGAGAGTTGGCCCGCCTCTTTGTTTTACATTTGCATGATGGACATGTCAATCTAGCAGGGGTAGATTTCACATTGACACCCGAGGTGATCTCACATGCTACAGGGATACCGAATGCTGGTGAGGTGTGGCCTAAGCGCAAGTTGCTAGATATTGTTCACTTTGAGCCTTATGTTCGGCCATCATTCTTGAGACATTTAGCGGGTGTTTTTCCATTCAGATTTCTCCGGAGCGAGTATGCTCCCATCATGAGACTTATTATGCACTATTTTACCTGTGAGGGCAGATTTTCACAGGTGTACTCATATCACATTCGCCTCTTGATGCACTTCACCCGAGTGAGGATGATGAACATCCCGGTTTTCTTCTTTCAGAACATTCAGAAGATGGTGCCCATGTTGCAGAGGAAGACCCCGGCCCAGCAGTACAGGAGCTTATGTCATTATGGTTTGATTCAGCTCATAGTCTTGCATCAGTTGACACAGCAGGGTATCTCATGGGAGGAGTTTATCTCTCGTGAGTTTTTCACAGTGCCACCCCAGCCACATCATGAGGTCATTCATGAGGAGGGAGGACCATCTCAGCAGCCTGATATTCCGGTCACCCGACATGCCAGCTCTACACCTTTGGTCACCTATCAGAAAGGCCCAAGGGCCTTATTTGCAGCAGCCAGGCGAGTACTATCTCCACAGCAGGTGGAAGGGGTCTCGCCTTCATCATCAGCACAGCGAGTGTTATCTCCACATCAGGTGGAAGGGGCCTCGCTTTCTTCACCAGCACAGGTACCACAGAGGGGCAAACAGCCCATGATTCATGAGGGTCCATCAGGAGTCCCCGACACCGAGGTCATTGATCTTGAGGCCAGTTCTCCTAGCCGAGAGGCAAAGGAGATCATTCAGCATCTGAGAGCTGAAAATGATGTTTTGCAGAAGAGACTTGAGGGTGCCCAATGGACTATCACTTACCTGGAGCAGCGGAACAAACAGTTGGAGGAGGAGAAAGCACTGGATGAGTTATGGAGGATTCGTAGTGACCGAGTCTTGAACCGAAGAAGACCCGGTGATCCATTGCCTGCTGACCGAGAGTCAATGCTCATCCAGGTGAATGCATACTTAGAGAGGTTGTTGGCTAAGGCCAACCAAGAGAAAAAGCTACTGAGGAATATGAAGAATCATTATTGGGCAAGGATGCATGTATGCAAAGCCAAAATGAAAGTTTTTCAAAGGAGGTTGACCGAGACTCAAAAACAGAGAAAGAAGCCAAATCCCCTCCGTATCTTGGCTGAGGCTTCTCTCAAGGATCATGGCACTCATTAGCCTAGCCACAACTCAAATCCCAAAAAAAATTTGAGAATTTTGGGTAATTTTGGCATTTTTTGGAAATTTACAGGTTTTGGCTCCTCAACGGGTCTCACCTCCGGTGAGACCCCTTGTCATGGCAGCTCCTTTTTGCAAAAACTCAGCATTTCTAGATTTTTTATGCAAAGTTACATATGCCTATGGATTGACTTGAGTTTTTATGGAGTTTTGGGCCTCCAGAAGGTCAAAATACATGCAAAATGTGACTTTCTGCCCCTTTTTTGAGTTGCAGAAACCAGTCTTGGGAGAATTAAGTTTTGACAGGGAAAATGACCTCCAAATTCAAAAATTCCAGTTCGGTTGGAAAGTAGACTCACAGAACTTTCCAACGAGCTATCCTGCACCCAATTCTGACACCTACAAGTGCCTCAAACTGAGATCCCAATGTGCGCGACCCGTCAGGCAGACTTTGCCAGATTTCACTGTAACAGCTCGGAAAAGCACAGTTTGACTTGGTTTGACTTTTTGAGGTTAATGATGGTCTTATTTGATGTAATTGTGACACTTTTTATACACTTTTACCCTTTTGTAACTCTTCTAGAAGATTTATTCATGTAAAGGGTAAAAATTGAATGTATGAACTGGTTTCCAAGTTTATAGAGGCAAGTTGTTTTGACTGCCTATTTTGTAGTGCTTAGTTTAGAGGTGGTTGAAACAGCTCCTAGGATAGTGATCTCGACCCATGGAGGCAGGAAAAGAGGTTAGATCATCTATATTATGTACTTTCTTGCTCATTTTCATGGTTGGACTCTTGAGGGAGAAGCTATCATTGTATATTTTCACTGTATCTCTGCAATTTTTGGCTAAGGAAGACCATGGTTTTGCAGTCATCTTTGAGATTCTTGTGGACTCATGTGTTGATGGTGTGTTTCTCAATGTTCTTGTAAGCTTTGTTATGTGATTCATTTCCTTTCTTTACTGCTGCACATTAAACAAATGAAGTGTTAAAGTAGGAATTCATGCTAGCCATGCTCTGCTTTTAAATTTGTTTAATTTCCATGTTTTCTACTGTCTAAAGGGAATTCAAAGTCATTGTTTGCTCTCTTTAGCTCCTCATCTTTCATTCCTGATCATCCATCTCAAGTTAAGGCATCAATACTGTTTCCTACCTCGCCCCAAGGAACCCCCTGCAGAAACTGTGTCCAATCCCCGCACCCAAAATTGCAATTCCTCAATTTGCCACCAAAAACCCTAAAAACCCCAAATCAACCTTTTTAATCAGTTTACTAGCCTAATATCAGTGTTACCTTGTTGGTCATCTCATCCCATTGAAGATCTACCGAGATTGACCGGAGAGAGCCTTCTCCTGCCCCGTAGGGCTAGCTACGAGGCTGAATGGTTTGATGTAGCCTTGAGGTTTACCTTTCTCAGCCTGAGGTGAAATTTCAAGCGCTAACATACTGGCGACCATACTGGGGAGAACATCTAATCCTTTGCTCATTGACATGTTATTTCATAGGTCTTAGACGGAGCCTGAAGTTATGCCAGGTAGCCTTCGAAAACGCTCTTGTTTTACATCAGCACAAGTAGATAAACGCTGCTTCAGTCAATCTCCGTGAGCTTGTGAACATAGCGCTTCATTGACATCCTATCCCAGTGTAATTGTTAACTCTGAACCGTGGATGATAGGTTGAGAGTTTTCAAAGGCTGAATGCTTTTTCTTTCCTAGTCATTTTGAGAAAACAAGCTGGCTACAGATCCTAAACCCATTTTCAGATCTCATTCATGCCCAGCTATTTTTGATTATCTTGAAGATTTAGATTTTGACGAAAGCTTTGCGTTGTCTCTGTTTAAAGCTAAGTATGAAAGTGCGCTCGATTCTCTAGTTCTTGACCCTGATTTTGCAGCTGCTATTGAGTTTGAGAGACATAATAAATTGGTTGAAAATTTCATCCTAAGACATCTTCAGTCACGTATTCAAGCTACTACCCTTGCTGATTTTGTTGAGAATATTTCTGATCACATTGGATCAACTATCACGGCTCACGAAGAATCTTACCCTCCTTATGTTTCAGTTTCACCTATAATTACCTATCCCGAATCAACAGTTGGTTCTCCTCCTTCTTCTCCTACACCTCCGACTCCCCCAACTCCACAAACTACACCTCCTCTTGTTATAATCCCTGCTATCACAGCTCCTCCTCCTCATACCCATCCTACTCCCCCTCCGAGAGCAATGGCTGCCCGGTTTGCCCCATTGGTTTTACCTGCAAATCTTCATGATATGCCAGCTGATTACCAAAGTAAAATCCCCATGTTTGATGGCACTCCACAAAGTATTACAGCTCAGCAACATATCGACAAGATGACCACATTTTTTGATCTATATGAGTTAGATGAAGAAGATGTCACCATGCGGCTGTTCGTGCAGACATTTGCAGGAGAAGTTAGAAAATGGTTCAGAGGATTGACAGCTAACAGCATTACTACTTTGGAAGCACTTCAGAATCAGTTTTTAGATCGGTGGGAAATCAGAAAGGATCCGCTTCAAATTAATGTCGAATACAACAACCTCAAGCGTAATCCGGGTGAGTCTGTTCAAGATTACATAATCAGATTCAATACAGTTTATAATGCTATTCCCGATGATCTGAGGCCATCTAGAAAATCAACACTTCTTAAGTTCTCGGATGGTTTTGATCCGGAGATGGCTTATTCATTGAGAGACAGAGATCCACCTACCTTGGAGGAAATGCAGAAAATTGCTGTCAGCGTTGAGGCAAATTTGAATGACAAAAGAGCAAGGATGAAGGCAGAAAAGCGAGTCACAATCAAGGAGGAAACATCCACATCAAATCAGGTTGTTCTCTAGCAGCTTGAGCAGCTTAGAAGGACATTTGAAAAGGTTACTATTGACAAGCCGGAGCCTCAAATTCGTAATTCCAATTTCAGAGGTCAACAGCAACAACAATATAGGATCAAGCAGCGCGAAACAAAGGCACAAGAGCCAGCAGTTCAGCAGCAAATGAAACCTCCTTTTCAGCAGAATTTTGTTAGCCAAGGATTTGAAGATGAAGGTGATAATGTTGGCGAGGAAAATCATTTCTTCACTCCTGATGATATGCCCACATATATTACGGAAGAAGATGAGTTGGTGAGTAATTACGTCTTTCCCCAAGATGAGCATTATATTTTGTCAAACGATGCAATACTTGAAGAAGAATCTGAAGAATATCAAAGAGGGTACTTGAATGCTTTATCAGCTCAGCAAGGACAGCAAAGGCAATTGAGAAGCCGAGCTATTCCTATAAATCCCGTGCAAAAAAGGAAAGACATTGCAGCAAAGAATGACTCGGTTTCCTCAAAAGGTAAAGACATAGTCGGTCCATCAACAACTCAAACATCACCAACAGCAAAGATAGATCAACCATCAAATGCACCAAAGGATAAAGCTGAAAAAAGAGATAATCCGGCAAAAGAAGGTGAGAAGCTTCCAGTTTTCAGTTTGGAGAATGAGATTGCAAAGTTGAAGATATCTATTCCTTTGACGGAGGTCATGAAGAACACCACTTACCGAGGCCAAGTTTCCAAATTGCTGAATTTTGATCCAATGCTAGACATGGTGAATGTACAAGATGATCAGCCGGAGTTAATCTTTGGGCCAGCTTTAAATGGTGAGTCTCCCGAAAGTGATATTCCTCCATTTTATATCAGTTTGCGTTTGCATGAGTTTGTGTTGCACAATGCCATGTTTGACTCGGGAGCTTCACATAATTTGATGCCGAAAACAATCATGGAGAAGCTGGGACTTGACATCACAAGGAAGTATCATGATTTGTATTCGTTTGATTCCAGCCGGGTAAGATGCATTGGCTTGATCAAAGACTTAGTGGTAAGTCTAGATCAAATTCCAGCAAAGAATGTTTTGATGGATGTAGTGGTGGCGGACATTCCTCCGCGGTTTGGCATGTTGCTGTCGAGATCATGGGGAGCCAAACTCAAAGGTACAATTCAGCTTGATTTTTCATATGCTACAATTCTGGTTTTCGGTCAAATGAGGAAGTTATATCGGGAACAAAAGATGAAATACATGATCACTAGTAAGGAAAAGCCCGTAAATCATCCTGTAAATTATGTACAAACAGATTTAGAATCTTTTGTTTTGTTTGCGGAAAATTTCAATGAGGTAGATAGTCAGTTAGTTCAAGTAGAAGACATACCAGACATTTCAGAAAATTTCAGGGAAGTTTTGAGAAAGGAAAGTGAAGAAAGGTTTGTTGTCCTAAGGCCAATTGCTGAAACAAATGGGCAGCAAACAGAACGGGAATCAAAATCAGATTTTCAGCACTTAGAAGATGATGAGGATGGTCTTTGGACCATGGATTTTGATGGTGCAGTGGGCAGCGATGGTGCTGGTATAGGTGTATGGATTCGAAGTCCATTTTCAGCCCAAAATCAAGTTCCAAGCAAGGTACGGGTATGTTCTTATAAGTTGGCATTTGATTGTTCAAATAATGAGGCAGAATATGAAGCTCTTATTGCTGGTCTGAAAATCCTTCGGAAGTTGAAGGCAAAGAAGATAGCGGTATATGGCGACTCCGAATTAGTTATCAAGCAAGTGAAAGGTGAATTTCAGGCCAAACATCCTCGTATGCGAGCATATCGGAATGTTGTCCTGGACATTTTAAAGAGGTTTTCTGAACATACTTTGACCTGTGTGCCCCGGATTCAAAATGGTGTTGCGGATGCATTGGCTAAGGCAGCGAGTAATCTGAAAATTCCCATGAATTCCAGCAATAAGTTTGAAATATATGTGAAGCATCGTCCTACAGTTCCAGATAATCAAAGGTGTTGGCAAGTTTTCCAAGATGATGAGGAGATCAAAGATTTTCTGCAAATTGAGGGTAAATTCGAAGACATTTCAATAGATACGGAAGCTGAAGGAATAAACCAGTTGGATGTGTTGCAGCTCAAGGACAATCATATTCCTAAAGGATTGATTCCTTTGGAAGAATTGTTCGATCAAGATGATGTGGCTCGCAAGCCAACTTTGAGGCCTACGGATGAAGGAGTTGAAGATGTAAATCTTGGGACAGCTGCAAATCCAAAGTTGGTGAAGCTTTCAAAAGCATTGCCGCCTAAGGTAAAGCAAGAGTATATCAGATTATTGTCTCTGTATTCTAATGTTTTTGCATGGGACTATTCAGATTTGAAAACTTATGATACAAGTATCATTCAGCATACCATTCCCATAAAGCCAAATCAAAAACCTTTCCGGCAAAAGTTGAGAAGAATTAATCCTAAATTGCTGCCATTGATTGAGAAGGAAGTCAACAGGTTGTATAAGTCTGGAATCATAGTGCCAATCCGGTTTTCTGATTGGATCTCAAACTTGGTGCCCGTGAGAAAGAAGACCGGTGAGATTCGCTTGTGTATAGACTTCAGAAATCTGAACAAAGTGTCATTAAAGGACAATTATCCGCTGCCCAAGATGGACCACATATTGCAGCGGGTTGTGGGGGCATCAAGGATGTCATTGCTTGATGGTTACTCCGGATATAATCAGATTTTGGTGCACGAAGATGACCGTGACAAGACAGCATTTACTACTCCATGGGGTACATTTCATTATGCCAAGATGCCGTTTGGATTGAAGAACGCGGGTGCCACATTTCAGCGGGCAATGGACATGGCCTTTGCAAATGAGAAAGATGTCTTTTTAGTTGTTTATCTTGATGATCTGACTGTGTTTTCTAAATCAGATGAAGAGCATTTGTTTCATTTGACTAAGGTGTTTCAAAAGTGCAGAAAATATGGCATCTCATTGAATCCAAAAAAGAGTCTTTTTGCTATGAGTGAAGGCAAGCTGCTGGGCCATATCATTTTTAAAGACGGCATTCGTATAGATCCTGCACGAGTGGAAGCAATTCAGCAAGTGGAGCAGCCCCGTAGCAAGAAGGAAATTCAGTCCTTCAATGGTAAATTGAATTTTCTGCGTCGTTTCATCCCCAATCTTGCTGAACATCTTAGAGAGATAACAAATATGCTAAAGAAGGACAGCGAGCTCAAATGGACCGAAGAGGCGGTGAAATCTTTTAATTTGATAAAGGTAATCTTATCTTCAGCCCCAACTTTGATCAGCCCAGATTATACACAGGATTTCATTTTGTTTTCATTTGCCTCTGAGCATACATTGGCAGTCGTGTTAATGCAAAAGAGAGATGGAGTTGAGAGGCCCATAGCTTTTTTCAGCCGCATCATAAGAGACGGAGCGCTGAATTATAATATCATTGAGAAGCAAGCATTGGCGTTGATCAAAGCTTTGAAAGATTTCCGGGTTTACATATTGAATTCTCATATTTTAGCATATGTTCCTAATGCAGCTGTGAAGGATGTTTTAGTACAAACGGAACCGGAAGGAAGAAGGGGTAAGTGGATCGCTGCACTATTAGAATATGATGTAGTAATAAAGCCTACCAAGTTGGTTAGAGGTCAAGGTCTTGCTAAGTTGATGGCTGAAGCAAATCTTCACGTCCTTGATATCAATTTGATTGCTGCCTTGTCCGATGAAGATGAAGAAAATTCAGTTCTACAGGTGTCCGATATCTTTGTGTCTTCTCCTTGGTATGCTGATATAGTTTATGTGCTTCAAAATTTATCTTCACCTCCTGGAATGCCTAGAAACAAAGCTAGAACATTGAAGCTAAAGGCTGCCAAATTTTGCATTATCAAATCTGCACTTTATTGGAAAGATCCCGGTGGCATCTTGCTGAACTGTTTGGTCGAAGAGGAAGCTAAGACAACAGTAGATGATTTCCATAAAGGTGACTGTGGGGGTCACTTATTTTGGAAGACCACGGCTAATAAAATTTTGAGAGCTGGTTTCTATTGGCCTTCTTTATTTTCTGATGTGTATAAAGCGGTAAAGAACTGCCATGAATGTCAAATTTTTCAAGGAAAACAGAAATTACAGCCATTGCCTCTCAAGCCGGTGGAAATCAGCGCACCATTTCAGCAGTGGGGTTTGGATTTTATTGGCGAAATCCACCCAGCATCTTCCGGGCAGCATCGATGGATCTTGACCGCCACAGATTACTTCACAAAGTGGATAGAAGCCATTCCTACCCGGCAAGCCACGGATTCGGTAATTATTTCTTTTCTTGAAAATAATATCTTGTCACGTTTCGGTTGTCCACATAAGTTGATTACAGATAACGCAGCAGCATTCAAATCGAAGAAGTTGGTTGATTTTTGCTATAAGTATAACATCAGCTTGGGGCATTCAACCGCCTACCATCCGCAAGGTAATGGGCTGGCCGAATCTTCGAACAAATCTCTAGTGAACATCATAAAGAAATTGCTGGAAATAAATAAGAAGAGCTGGCACAAGAAGTTAATAAATGCATTATGGGCTGATCGGGTAAGTCAAAAGAAGTCAATTGGTATGTCACCTTTTGAACTGGTTTATGGAGTTGATGCAGTGTTTCCTACTTCACTTAGTGTTCCAGTAGCCAAGTTGTTTCAAGAAGCTAGTGGTGAGGAGGATCCTATGCAACGACGGATCAGTCAAATGATTCATTTACAGCAGACACGAGAAGAGGTTCACCAGAATTCCCTTAAGTTGCAGGAGCGCATAAAGAAGATCTATGACAAAAAGGCCAAAGCAGATGAGTTTCAGATTGATGATGTTGTGTTGTGGTGGGATGCCCGCAATGAAGATAAAGGGAAGCATGGAAAATTCGACAACTTATGGAAGGGTCCTTACAAAATTGCAGCATATCGTGGTCCAAATGCTTTTCTTCTCAAAGAAATGAACGGTGATGAATGTCTCGGTGGGTCGGTGAATGGCCGGCTGCTCAAAAGGTATCATGCTTGAGCATTTACTGCTCAAATCATTCTCATTGTAAATACCATTTCATTGTCATTCTGCAGCAAGTGTGAAACTGATCTCTCATCTTCAGTTTGGGGCCCGCGGAGAAGGCTATAATTCTGAAAATGGTGATTAGTTGGTGTGAGTTTTACAAGTTGTTTCATGTTAGTTCATTTTCTGCATAGAGTAAGTGAATTAGTGTCCAAATTAGTCTAGAATTTCAGTCAGTTGTCCAAGTCAAATAAAGTTGTTTTAAATTTGGTCATATGTGAATAAGTTGACTCCATTGCCCAATGAATAAAGCACTGGTCTGCTCTCCCAGAGGTCTAAGGTTCTTGGTACCTCCAAGGAGCTACCATCCCCATTGGAGCCAATGTTAGTGTCGGTCTTGAAAGCCCTCCATCAGTGATCAAAGCTCTTTGCATTTGCATTAGTAGGTGTCTCATCAGTGTCAAATTTTGCATCCCGTTAGGCATGCCATAACCCTGATGGAGGAGCTGGTCTATTTTTACCCCTCTTGGCTTTGCTGGATCAGGTCATATCAGTCATTAAGTTTTTCAAGCTTGTCTTGATTTGTCTTGAGGTCAAAGTCCTAGGTCTAGGGTTTTGGTCATTTATCTCTGCAAGGTCATGTCTAAGAAAATCCATGAGTACTCAGCAAGCCAGAGGGAGGTTTGTAAACATGTTTCTTCGATATTTTTGTCTTGTACAGTGAACTTTCACCTTAGATTTAAAAACTCTGTTTTTAAAGCCAAGGTCATTTTTTCAGTTTTTGTAAATAAGTGATGAAATTTCAAAAGTCTTCAGCGGACAAAATGCAACCCTGGTCCCCTTGCCAAGGTCCCTCAGATGATCTACCTGCAAAAAGAATCAAGTCAAAGCACTCAATGAGTCAAATTCAGGATAAAAGAAACCAAAAATCAGTGTTATAAAGTGTCAAAAGGAAAACATTAGAAAGTGGGTTTATGAATGAAATTTTTTCAAATGAAACTTATAAAAGCCTAAATTCCCTCCTTTCACTCTCATTGTGCATCCTAACGCTTGCAAGAGAGGTTTGAGAGAGCGATTGTGAGAAAGGAGCAAAGGCAGAGCAGTTTCGGGCAGCAGAGAGGTGCGCGACCCGTTGAGCCAGGTGCGCGACCTGTTGGGTGCGCGCGACCCGTCAGAGGGTCTCCCACCGTTCAGAAAAACAACGGGCGCGACCCGTCAGAGGGGCGCGACCCGTTGGGCGTGGTGCGCGACCCGTTGGACTGTTTTGCTGCAAACTTCAAACGAATTCCCTCAAACGCCCTCCAAGCTATCAAATTGTTCGAGCATAGAGTTCAGCACTTTTTGCAGGCAGAGACAGCAGTTCAGTTTGTCCACTTTGCTCCTAAACCATGTCAGAAACCGAAACTTATGAGCAAAGTGATGACCATTCATCATCTACAGAGGTTGAGGTACAGAGGAGGCCTCGTAGGGGAGGTAAGGGTGGACATCATAAGCGAGAGGAGCCCACCTCTTTGGAAGAATTACAGGCTTGTCCCATGGCAGTGACTTGTTTTCAGTACATGCCTTGTTATCAGTTTTGTGAGAGGATCTCCCGGATTCAACATCACAGAGAGTTGGCCCGCCTCTTTGTTTTACATTTGCATGATGGACATGTCAATCTAGCAGGGGTAGATTTCACATTGACACCCGAGGTGATCTCACATGCTACAGGGATATCGAATGTTGGTGAGGTGTGGCCTAAGCGCAAGTTGCTAGATATTGTTCACTTTGAGCCTTATGTTCGGCCATCATTCTTGAGACATTTAGCGGGTGTTTTTCCATTCAGATTTCTCCGGAGCGAGTATGCTCCCATCATGAGGCTTATTATGCACTATTTTACCTGTGAGGGCAGATTTTCACAGGTGTACTCATATCACATTCGCCTCTTGATGCACTTCACCCGAGTGAGGATGATGAACATCCCGGTTTTCTTCTTTCAGAACATTCAGAAGATGGTGCCCATGTTGCAGAGGAAGACCCCGACCCAGCAGTACAGGAGCTTATGTCATTATGGTTTGATTCAGCTCATACTCTTGCATCAGTTGACACAGCAGGGTATCTCATGGGAGGAGTTTATCTCTCGTGAGTTTTTCACAGTGCCACCCCAGCCACATCATGAGGTCATTCATGAGGAGGGAGGACCATCTCAGCAGCCTGATATTCTGGTCACCCGACATGCCATCTCTACACCTTTGGTCACCTATCAGAAAGGCCCAAGGGCCTTATTTGCAGCAGCCAAGCGAGTACTATCTCCACAGCAGGTGGAAGGGGTCTCGCCTTCATCATCAGCACAACGAGTGTTATCTCCACATCAGGTGGAAGGGGCCTCGCTTTCTTCACCAGCACAGGTACCACAGAGGGGCAAACAACCCATGATTCATGAGGGTCCATCAGGAGTCCCCGACACCGAGGTCATTGATCTTGAGGCCAGTTCTCCTAGCCGAGAGGCAAAGGAGATCATTCAACATCTGAGAGCTGAAAATGATGTTTTGCAGAAGAGACTTGAGGGTGCCCAATGGACTATCACTTACATGGAGCAGCGGAACAAACAGTTGGAGGAGGAGAAAGCACTGGATGAGTTATGGAGGATTCGTAGTGACCGAGTCTTGAACCGAAGAAGACCCGGTGATCCATTGCCTGCTGACAGAGAGTCAATGCTCATCCAGGTGAATGCATACTTAGAGAGGCTGTTGGCTAAGGCCAACCAAGAGAAAAGCTACTGAGGAATATGAGGAATCATTATTGGGCAAGGATGCATGTATGCAAAGCCAAAATGAAAGTTTTTCAAAGGAGGTTGACCGAGGCTCAAAAACAGAGAAAGAAGCCAAATCCCCTCCGTATCTTGGCTGAGGCTTCTCTCAAGGATCATGGCACTCATTAGCCTAGCCACAGCTCAAATCCCAAAAAAAATTTGAGAATTTTGGGTAATTTTGGCATTTTTTGGAAATTTACAGGTTTTGGCTCCTCAACGGGTCTCACCCCCGGTGAGACCCTTTGTCATGGCAGCTCCTTTTTGCAAAAACTCAGCATTTCTAGATTTTTTATGCAAAGTTACATATGCCTATGGATGGACTTGAGTTTTTATGGAGTTTTGGGCCTCCAGAAGGTCAAAATACATGCAAAATTTGACTTTCTGCCCCTTTTTTGAGTTGCAGAAACCAGTCTTGGGAGAATTAAGTTTTGACAGGGCAAATGACCTCCAAATTTAAAAATTCTAGTTGGGTTGGAAAGTAGACTCACAGAACTTTCTAACGCGCTATCTTACACCCAATTCTGACACCTGCAAGTGCCTAAAACAGAGCTCCCAATGTGCGCGACCTGTCAGGCAGACTTTGCCAAATTTCACTGTAACAGCTCGGAAAAGCACAGTTTGACTTGGTTTGAATTTTTGAGGTTAATGATGGTCTTCTTTGATGTAATTGTGACACTTTTTAGACACTTTTACCCTTTTGTAACTCTTCTAGAAGATTTATTCATGTAAAGGGTAAAAATTGAATGTATGAACTGGTTTCCAAGTTTATAGAGGCAAGTTGTTTTGACTGCCTATTTTGTAGTGCTTAGTTTAGAGGTGGTTGAAACAGCTCCTAGGATAGTGAGCTCGACCCATGGAGGCAGGAAAAGAGGTTAGATCATCTATATTATGTACTTTCTTGCTCATTTTCATGGTTGGACTCTTGAGGGAGAAGCTATCATTGTATATTTTCACTGTATCTCTGCAATTTTTGGCTAAGGAAGACCATGTTTTTGCAGTCATCTTTGGGATTCTTGTGGACTCATGTGTTGATGGCGTGTTTCTCAATGTTCTTGTAAGCTTTGTTATGTGATTCATTTCCTTTCTTTACTACTGCACATTAAACAAATGAAGTGTTAAAGTAGGAATTCATGCTAGCCATGCTCTGCTTTTAAATTTGTTTAATTTCCATGTTTTCTACTGTCTAAAGGGAATTCAAAGTCATTGTTTGCTCTCTTTAGCTCCTCATCTTTCATTCCTGATCATCCATCTCAAGTTAAGGCATCAATACTGTTTCCTACCTCGCCCCAAGGAACCCCCTGCAGAAACTGTGTCCAATCCCCGCATCCAAAATTGCAATTCCTCAATTTGCCACCAAAAACCCTAAAAACCCCAAATCAACCTTTTTAATCAGTTTACTAGCCTAATATCAGTGTTACCTTGTTGGTCATCTCATCCCATTGAAGATCTACCGAGATTGACCGGAGAGAGCCTTCTCCTGCCCCGTAGGGCTAGCTACGAGGCTGAATGGTTTGATGTAGCCTTGAGGTTTACCTTTCTCAGCCTGAGGTGAAATTTCAAGCACTAACACTTTGAAGACCAATTACCCAGATTCAAACATCACTGAAAAAAATATGAAGGAAAATACCATTTCTCTTGCCAGTTTACTGCAAATCTAATTGCAATGAATCATGCAGATTGTATTATCACTAGCACATATCAAGAGATTGCTGGAAGAAAGGATATTTTTGGAGAGTATGAGAGCCACACTACTTTCACCCTTCCTGGTATTTATCGTGTGGTTCATGGAATTGATGTTTTGGATCCCAAATTCAACATTGTTTCTCCTCGAGCAGACATGCAGATTTATTTCCCTTATAAAGAGAAGCAGCATTGTCTTACTGCTTTACATGGTTCAATTGAGGAACTCTTGTTCAATCCTGAACAGACAGCTAAACACATATGTATTTTGAATGACCATAAAAAGCCCATTATCTTTTCTATGGCAAGACTCGATAGAGTGAAAAACTTGACAGGACTGGTTGAGTGGTTTGCAAAGAACAAACGCTTGAGGGATACTGTCCTCCACATTCTGGGGAGGAAACCCTATACAGAATTCCCATTCTGATCAGTGCACAAGCCAAAACAGAGCGTGAGGAAGCAAGATATTGAGGCAGAGAAGAAAAATAAGGGTAAGGAAACTAAGGGAAAGAAAACCTAGGGAAAACCATCATAGGAAAAGCCACTGGAAAAGCAAGAAAGAAAAAGAAGGAAGAAACAGAGAGAAAAAAAAAACAAGTTTAATCCTTGGAAATTGTTGCAGGTTGCAGGAACACAATGTGGAAAGGGGGCCTCCCAACACAAGCATAAGGGTCCCTACCAAGTTCCCAGGCATCCTCACATCCATCCCCTCCATGAACACTCATTTTTTCAGGGTTCGGACACAACCTAGTCACGGTTCAACCTTCTACAGGAAGCTACAGGACTTTCTACAGGAAGTTCTGTATTTCTACCAGAAACATCCTGTAGAGCCTTTAGGCAGGCAAAAATCGATTATGGAGAGGGATTTGAAGCTTGAAGTCTGTTGAGGAGGCATGCAACCACTCTTTTCTTCCATCCTCCACTGGTTTCATCTCCTTTCACCACCATTGCCACAATCTAATTGAATATACTTGCACAATCATACCAAAACTGAGAATTCTCTAGGAAAAGGAGCAGGCAGTGGGAAGAAGCAGAGAGAAAAGCATGGTTTCCTGACCATGAAGAGGACAACACTTCATAAGCTTGGCATGACAGGGATGCTACCAGGGCCATCAAAGACGAGGAGATAGATTGGTTGCTTAGAGGATGAGCAACACTTTCAGTAGGGGGGTGATGATGAGCCCCAAAAATGGATAATTATTTGGGCTCATTCAACCTCCTAATTCGACTTAATCCACCATTCTCATTAGTTTATTGCATGTTTTGATTATATATGCTAATAGAGTGAATTGGGTTAGTCATTATGCCAACAAGTCTAATGTGTGCTTTGTGTAGCCTTTTTGGTCAATTTGGAGACAAAATTGAAGGTTTTAATGAGCACTTGGCAGCCAAATTCGTGCGAGAACAAGGGAGAGGATTTGTAGCAAGGTGTCCCCTTCATTTATGGGCCCTTACCTCGAATTTTCCACCATCAGCTCGGAGTTCAAGCGCCACCAAATCAATTAACACAAGGGCAGCCAAGCAAGTCAAGTAGGACTGCTGTTAACTGCAAGTTTTGGGCAGCCAAGTCCCTAAAGTTTAGGAGGACTGTTGGGGTCCTCAATTTGTATAAACAAGAGGGCTTAGGGCCTCATTTCAGTTAGTCACTTTATAGTAATTTTGTAGTCATTTTTTAGTCATGGTGTAGGCAGAATTTAGCTAGTTTGTAGCTCGATTTTTAGGTAGTAGATTAGCTTTGCTCTCAGCACATTTTCAAGTTCTCCTTGTGGACAGTTTTTGGAATGTAACATTTCTTGCTCAATAAAGATGAATCCAGCTTTGCACCAGCTCTAAATCTCTCTTAGGAGGCTGTATCTCTTGGGGTTGGGCCCATCTCAAGTGCCCAGTACCTCCTTTGTTTACTTTCATGTGTCTTTACTGCATTCTTAGAATAAAATCTGCTATTTAGATTTAAATCTTGTTTTGTTATTTAAGTTGTTTTTTATGAGTAAAATAAATTTTCATGCTCAGATTTAGTTGATCAGTTGCTAACAGAAAAAGCTTCAAGAAGAGGGCCAACAAACATCTATGGTTTCACCTCTCCCTCAATGGGATCAGGAGCTGTGACTAGGATGACTTTGCTGCCCACAAAAACAATGATTTTGCTTTGCCATGCAATCACTAGTGTTTGATCCTCATGTGTAGAAGTTGGTTACAAGTTTAGACTTTTGTTTGCTTAGTTGCATGAGTTAAAATACATGGTTTCATTGCAGGTCACACTTCTGTTCATTCTCTTTACTGACAGCTAGCAAATTAGGTCAACGTAACTAGGTCTTTGAATTTACAAGTCTTTGTTGGTTCAGATTGGAAAAACGACTTGCAGAGCACCTGTACCACTCCTTCATCTAATTATTCTCCATCAGCACCATCCACTCCACCCTCTACTTAGAATCCTTACCTCACGTTTGCCACATTTGCTCACATAACCCTAGTTTTTGTACATCATTGTTTCAGCCTTCTTTGACCCAACTTAACTATCTACACCTTCTCACCAGTCCCTGGGCCACTTCAGTCCCCTATCCTACCTCCATATCCATTCATGCATCTTCCCTCACACACCCATCCTCCAAAATCCAATTTTTAAACATCATGTAGAAATTTCTGAACATCCTGTAGAAATTCCTGAAACATCTTGTAGAACCCCTGCATACTTCTTGTAGAAGCTCACGAATGAGGTTTCTTGATAGCAAAACTCTGTGAAACTCTCTGGAAGGGTGTTAGGGACCCCTTAGGCCCTATATGAACCTTCCCAACCTCTTCCAAGCATTTCCTCTCGCCAATCCACCTCTGCACAATCAAAAACAGTTAAATTGTATGCATGATAATTGTGACAACTTATTCAAAAATACAAAAAGATGTTTTATTCAGATAGTGATAACTTAGACACATGCATTTTACCTTCCTAGAAGTCAATGGCATCTCTTTCAATAGCTTGCATCCTATTTTTTGCATCTATAGGGCTAACTAGTAAAATTAGGGTTTGCTAGGGTTTGCATTTCCTTTCCGCTTTCCAGTTTCTTTCTGCAAGTAAATTAGCCCCTTTGAGTTAGCTTTCATTCATCAGTTAAAAAGCTTCTTCTAAGAGCTCATAGAAGTTGGCTTAAGCTCCTAGCGGACTTGTGCGAGCTGACCAAGTGACAGCTGTGGCAAGAGCTAGTACTTGTGCATACAGCACCGTCGCTTCCAAGTTTGTTACGAACTACCGGCTTGATAAAATTAAAGAAGGGAGTTCCAGGAGTTGTAGCATTATTACTGCAATACTGGGGCCCACCATCTTTTTGGTGCTGTTGCCGGGGAAGCGTCAGAGTATTGGTGATTGCTGCTTTTCTTCTATTTTCCACTACAACCTTCTGCTAAGTAGTTTATTTCATTTCATTTTCGCAAAAGTAGAGTAGACATTTCCCGCTTTCATAGATTAGCATTTCAATTCCGCAATTTCATTTCTGCAAGCGTAGATTAGCATTTCAATTCCGCAAGCGTAGACTAGCATTTCATTCCTGCAATTTCATTTGAGCAAAATAGATTAGTCATTTCCTGCTTTCATTTCAATTCCGCATTTTCATTTCAGCAAGATAGTTAGTTGCAGTTCAATCTATTTTAGTTTTTGCAGGTACAAGCAGAAAAAAGAAAAAACAACCAAAAAGATTTCCTTTCATGCCTTGTAGGAGTAGAGATAATTTAGAAAAATATTTTCACAACACCCCCCACTGCTTCACACAGCCAACCTTCTCTCTTCTTCAATGACTGTGATTAAGAAGAAGCCCTAGGTGGACATCAAGGCATCTTTAAAGAACCTCTAGGGGAGAAGAAGAACAAAACATTCCTCTGGAGTGAATGGCTACAAGCAGAAATGTTGGGAGCAGTACCTTATCCAAAAATGAATTTGCAAATCAGATCGAAGATTTGAAGAGTGATATGAGGCAGTTTCTTGCCATGCAACTGGATACCTTTCAGATCCAAAGGAAGCAAGAGGAAGCCAAGAGGGCTTTGGCCATCTTCTGTCTCAGGTGCACTAGAAAGCATCCTAGGAACGAATGTCCATTGCACTCCATGGAAGTGTGTTTTGTTTGTGAAAGAGACCATCCTATGAATCAGTGCCCTTCCTTGCCCAGAATCAAAGCTGCCTATCAAAGGGCTAAAGGAGCCACTGAACCACTCTATTATGTGAACCAAAGGAGGCCACATGGACCTAGATCTTACCAGCAGGAACTGCAACGGACATCCGAGACCTATTATGACCCCTATCAAGCCACTTTCATGCCTTCTTGGGGTCCCCCTGCTCATCCTTCCTGGTTCACACCTTCTCCTTGTTCCTTCACATATCCATATTATGCCCTACCAGTTGCTCATTCGTTTCACTCTTATGCTCAACCACAGCCTTAGTGGAATGCACCTCATCAGGGGTGGAGGCCCCAATACAACTCTCATCCGGCTCCTTTGCCTCCACCACCTGCCCAACCACAACCCCATCCACATCCATCTCAAATCTACGCCCCCACTCAACTACCCATACCACCATTTCCAAACCTGTCCATTGGAGTAGCTCAACACAATTGCAATGCTGGGACACAACATGTCCAAATGACTCTTCTTGAGCTCAATGATCTTCACCATAGCTCAGGATGAGTGTTGCAAAGCAGAGATTATGTTGACAACATTGAAGGACCAAAGGCAAAAGAAGAGATCAAAGAATCTTGGGCTACACTTGATGAAGAGAAGACATCAGAAGCAGAGATCAAGAAAGCTCCCTCATGGTTACCATCAAATCTTCCATGTATTCAAGAGAATTATCATCAAACAGATGGAGATGAGAAAGTCATGATAGAAGGTGAAATGAAACATGATCCAGATCAGCAAAAGGACCAAGGATATCAGATCTATATTGAGATATGGTTTCAGATCATCACTAAGTTGCAGCGGTACTCTCTTCCTCAGCTATGTTTGATCCCTTTAAAGTCAGATCATTTTGTCTCTGAAATATAGATAGCTGTCAAAGCAAGCATTTCGAGCCTTCACATCATTTTGTCACTAATCTCAATGTGCACATGGCTCCATTGGAAGTATTCTTACACTTGAAAATGATTTTGTTTTTCAAGTAGGGTAGGGTAGAAAAAAAAAAAAAAGAGAGAGAGAAAAAAATGAAAATAAGAAGAAAATAAAAATCTAAGGTGAAAACCTCCTCGGAGGCGCCTTAGATTGGCTCATTGATTGAAAACCTCCATGAGGCGGTCAATGGGTTGGGAAAAAAGAGAAAAAAGAATAAGATCTCTGGGTGAAAACCTCCCTTGGAGGCGCCAAGGGCAGGCAATTAGGGTGAAAACCTCCATGAGGCGCCCTAGTTGTTTTTCAAAAAAAAGAGAAAAATAAAAATAAAAATAAACCTAATTTCCATTGGATAATTACAGGTTGCAAGAAGGACATTGCAGGTCAGGAGGATCACTCAAAACAAAGACAAAGGGTTTTTGTGCCTTCTACAGGAAGTTCTGTATTTCTACAGGAAACATCCTGTAGAACCTTCAGGCGAGCCAGATTCGATTTTGGAAGGGAATATAAAGCTTGGAATCTATTGGTTATGCCTGCAAGCATCCATGTTTCCATTCCTCACCCTTTTCCTTCATTTTTTTCACCTCATTGTGCTTCTTTTATGAAAACTTTGTTTTCTACAGGAAGTTCCTGTAGAAATTACAAAAAGCTAAAAATGGATTGCAAAAAGGTGGTTTGGCGAACACGATAGCTTCCGCAAGGGTTCAGAAGTCCTCCTGCAATCTTAAAACTCCTCCTCCATCATCTTCATGCCTGCATCACAGCCCAAGCTCAGCTTTTCTTTCCATGCAAGAACTTGCAGAATGATTTGAAGGAAAAAATACATAGAACATAATTTTTTTTTCCCTAACTTGAAAACCATGCATCCATTTGAAAAACCGTTTTACAGGGAATTGTATAGGGATGATGGCAACATGCCCGAGCAGTTTCGGCCCATTCCGATGCACGGTTTCCAAGAAATCAGCCTCCATCACCTTCAGCCATTTTTGCATTTCTCCATATCCATGCATCTGTTTCAAAACATGTTTAATGGGGAGATGTACATGGGTGATAGTAGCCTACCCAAGAAGTTTCAGCTGATTCAGATGCGTGGTTTCCGAGAAATTGATCTCTGAAATCTTCAGCCATTTTCCGTTTTTCTTGAATCTGTGCATCCATTGATCACCATTTTTCTATGGGAGGTGCATAATGATGATAGGAACATGCTCAGTAAGTTTCAGATCGATCCGATCTATCGTTCTGAAGCAATGGAGAAAACAAGTTTCGGTCTTGAGAAAATTCAGCAGTAGCAGCTTGAGGGTGCAGATCTGAACGTGGAAACGAACTCCTGCAACTTAGATCCGGCTAGAGGATACCTGCACAAGAAAAATAACCACACATCAGACAGCAAAGAGCTTATATCACAAAGGATCCATCATGCAACCACCGAAACAGATGCATGCAGCAGCAAAAAGCACCTCACAGTAACCATTTGACTTCAGGTACGTGACTAAAACTTGTTCCTCTATTACATGAATGTAATCTAAGCACTGCATGAACGAATGAGATGGGGGGATTCAGCCAGGAAGCTTGCCATATTCGATTGCACTCATCCAGGCAAAAATCACGCAGCTTGCATGTATAGTCATTCACATGGAAGTTGAAAAACACAGGCAGTCGTAGACATGTTGAACTCCAGCGCACAGGACATCAAATGATTAACAGATAGAAGAAGACATGCAGTTCATAACATCACTGCAGTTCGAAAAAATCCAGCGCACATGTTTCTTCCACCTCACCACAAATCACGCAGCAATTAAAGATGGCTTAGCTAAAACTCACGAACTGCTGTTCATCTGCACTTTCCACATCCTCAACTGAAGTGTGCACAATCGGTTAACCTATCGTCCTCCACTGAGTTTTTCTACCTGTCTTCGAGATTCTGCTGCGTATCAGGCTCGCTTAGAGGCGCAGGGGCACTCTACAGGCATTTCTACAGGAAGCTGCGCTACAGGAGACCCAGCATATGAAGAAGCTTGGACTGTTCACGTTTATGGTGGCAATTCTCAGTGAGGTAGGCCTGAACATAACTTTCCCATGCAAATAATTCAAAAGGTGGTGAATTTTACGTGTTGAGGGGGTAGGGAAAATGTGAATGCAAGTCTGTCTATGAATTCAAAAGTCGTTTTCTTATTGCTGCCTAGAATTGTCTTCAGTACAACATAGCCCATGCTTTGGAGAAGACCAAATACTCAGATTCAGACATATACTGAAAAAATATGAAGAAAAATACCATTTCTCTTGCCAGTTTACTGCAGATCTAATTGCAATGAATCATGCAGATTTTATTATCACTAGCACATATCAAGAGATTGTTGGAAGCAAGGATACTGTTGGACAGTATGAGAGCCACACTGCTTTCACCCTTCCTGGTCTTTATCATGTGGTTCATGGAATTGATGTTTTTGATCCCAAATTCAACATTGTTTCTCCTGCAGCAGACATGCAGAATTATTTCCCTTATATAGAGAAGCAGCATTATCTTACTGCTTTACATGGTTCAATTGAGGAACTCTTGTTCAATCCTGAACAGACAGCTGAACACATGTGTATTTTGAATGACCATAAAAAGCCCATTATCTTTTCTATGGCAAGACTCGATAGAGTGAAAAACATGACAGGACTGGTTGAATGGTTTGCAAAGAAAAAACACTTGAGGGATACTGTCCCCCACGTTCTGGGGAGGAAACCATATACAGAATTCCCATTCTGATCAGTGCACAAGCCAAAACAGAGCGTGAGGAAGCAAGATAGTGAGGCAGAGAAGAAAACTAAGGGTAAGGAAGCTAAGGGAAAGAAAACCTAGGGCAAGCCATCACAGGAGAAGCAAGAGGAAAAGCAAGAAAGAAAAGAAGGAAGAAACAGAGAGGGAAAAAACAAGTTTAATCCATGGAAATTGTTGCAGGTTGCAGGAACACAATGCGGAAAGGGGGCCTCCCAACACAAGCAGAAGGGTCCCTACCAAGTTCCCAGGCATCCTCACATCCATCCCCTCCATGAACACTCAATTTTTTTCAGGGTTCGGACACAATCTAGTCATGATTCAACCTTCTACAGGAAGCTACAGGACTTTCTACAGGAAGTTCTGTATTTCTACCAGAAACATCCCGTAGAGCCATTGGGCAAGCCAGAATCGATTATGGAGAGGGATTTGAAGCTTGAAGTCTGTTGAGGAGGCATGAAACCACTCTTTTCTTCCATCCTCCACTGGTTTCATCTCCTTTCACCACCATTGCCACCATCTGATTGAATATACTTGCACAATCATACCAAAGCTGAGAATTCTCTAGGAAAAGGAGCAGGCAGTGGGAAGAAGCAGAGAGAAAAGCATGATTTCATGACCGAGAAGAGGACATCACTTCAGAAGCTTAGCATGACAGGGAGGCCACCAGGGCCATCAAAGATGAGGAGATAGATTGGTTGCTCAGAGGATGAGCAACACTTTCAGTAGGGGGGTGATGATGAGCCCCAAAAATGGATAATTATATGGGCTCATTCAACCTCCTAATTTGACTTAATCCACCATTCTCATTATTTTATTGCATGTTTTTTATTATATTTATGCTAATAGAGTGAATTGGGTTAGTCATTATGCCAACAAGTCTAATGTGTGCTTTGTGTAGCCTTTTTGGTCAATTTGGAGACAAAATTGAAGGTTTTAATGAGCACTTGGCAGCCAAATTCGTGGGAGAACAAGGGAGAGGATTTGTAGGAAGGTGTCCCCTTCATTTATGGGCCCTTACCTCGAATTATCCACCATCATCTCGGAGTTCAAGGGCCACCAAATCAATTATCACAAGGGCAGCCAAGCAAGTTAATTAGGACTGTTGTTAACTGCAAGTTTTGGGCAGCTGAGTCCCTAAAGTTTAGGAGGACTGTTGGGGTCCTCAATTTGTATAAATAAGAGGGCTTAGGGTCTCATTTCAGTTAGTCATTTTGTATTCATTTTGTAGTCATTTTGTTGTTCGATTTTTAGGTAGTATATTAGCTTTTCTTTCAGCACATTTTCAAGTTCTCCTTGTGGACAGTTTTTGGAATGTAACATTTCTTTTGATCAATAAAGATGAATCCAGATTTGCACCATCTCTAAATCTCTCTTAGGAGGTTGTAGCTCTTGGGGTTGGGCCCATCTCAAGTGCCCAGTACCTCCTCTGTTTACTTTCATGTGTCTTTGTTGCATTCTTAGAATAAAATCTTCTATTTAGATTTAAACCTCTATGAGGCGCCCTAGTTGTTTTTCAAAAAAAAAGAGAAAAAGAGAAATAAAAATAAACCTAATTTCCATTGGATAATTGCAGGTTGCAAGAAGGACATTGCAGGTCAGGAGGATCACTCAAAACAAAGACAAAGGAATTTTTGTGCCTTCTATAGGAAGTTCTGTATTTCTACAGAAAACATCGTGTAGAACCTTCAAGCGAGCCAGATTCGATTTTGGAAGGGAATCTAAAGCTTGGAATCTACTTTTTATCCCTGCAAGCATCCATTTTTCCATTGCTCACCATTTTCCATCATTTTTTCCACCTCATTGTGCTTCTTTTATGAAATCTGTGTTTTCTACAGGAAGTTCTGTGTCTTCTACAGGAAGCTTACAAAAAAGCCAAATTGATCTCCGAAGAGGACCCCAAGGCTGGGAATATGTCCATGAGGCCTGCACACATCCATTTTTCCATCCCTCACCCTTTTCCATCATTTTTTCCATGTCATTGTGCTTCTTTCCTCAAAACTGTGTTTTCTACAGGAAGTTCCTGTAGAAATTACAAGAAGTTAAAAATGGATTGAAAAAAGTAGTTTGGCGAACACGATAGCTTCCGCAAGGGTTCAGAAGTCCTCCTGCAATCTTAAAACTCCTCCTCCATCATCTCCATGCCTGCATCACAGCCCAAGCTCAGCTTTTCTTTCCATGCAAAAACTTGCAGAATGCTTTGAAGAAAAAAATACATAGAATAGAATTTGTTTTTGCCCTAACTTGAAAACCATGCATCCATTTGAAAAACCGTTTTACAGGGAATTGTATAGGGATGATGGCAACATGCCCGAGCAGTTTCAGCCCATTCTGATGCACGGTTTCCAAGAAATCCGCCTCCATCACCGTCAGCCATTTTTGCATTTTCTCCATATCCGTGCATCCATTTCAAAACCTGTTTCATGGGGAGATGCATATGGGTGATAGTAACCTACCCAAGCAGTTTCAGCTGATTCTGATGCACGGTTTCCAAGAAATTGATCTCTGAAATATTCAGCCATTTTCCATTTTTCTCGAAATCTGTGCATCCATTGATCTCAATTTTTCTATGGGAGGTGCATCGTGATGATAGGAACATGCTCAGCAAGTTTCAGATCGATCCAATCTATTGTTCGGGAGCAATGGCAAAAACAAGTTTCGGTCTTGAGAAAATTCAGCAGCAGCAGCTTGAGGGTGCAAATCTGAACGTGGAATCGAACTCCTGCAACTTAGATCCAGCTAGAGGATACCTGCACAAGCAAAATAACCACACATCTGACAGCAAAGAGCTTATAGCACAAAGGAGCTATCATGCAACCACCGAAACAGGTGCATGCAACAGCAAAAAGCACCTCACAGCAACCATTTGACTTCAGGTACGTGACTAAAACTTGTTCCTCTATTACATGAATCTAATCTAAGCACTGCATGAACAAATGAGATTGGGGGATTCAGCCAGGAAGCTAGCCATATTCGATTGGACTCATCCAGGCAAAAATCACGCAGCTTGCGTGTATAGTCATTCACGTGGAAGTTGGAAAACACAGGCAGTGGTAGACATGTTGAACTCCAACGCACAGGACATCAAAGGATTAACAGATAGAAGAAGACATGCAGTTCATAACATCACTGCAGTTCGAAAAAAGCCAGCACACATGTTTTTGCCACCTCACCACAAATCACGCAGCAATTAAAGACGGCTTAGCTAAAACTCACGAACTGCTGTTCATCTGCACTTTCCACATCCTCAACTGAAGTGTGCACAATCGGTTAAACTATCGTCCTCCACTGAGTTTTTCTACCTGTTTCCGAAATTCTCCCGCATATCGAGCTCGCTCAAAGGCAAAATAACATTCTACAGGAAAAGGGGGGGTCTTCTACAGGAAGTATGGCACAACATTTTGGAGTAGAGAAGCCCAGCCTTTTCTTCATCGAGTTTCGAGTTCTAAGAGAGTTGGGCTTGGAAAAGAACACTCTTCCATGCAATCAACGAATTGAAAGAATTGGTGGAACACAAAATTCAAGGATACTCCGGGTACCCTATATAACAGAGAAAGGAGTTCTACAGAAATGGGTTTCTCGATTTGATGTGTGGCCTTACTTGGAGAGATTTTCAGAGGATGTATTAAATGAAGTAACGGCAGAGCTAAAAGGTCAACCTGACCTGATCATTGGCAATTATAGTGATGGAAATTTAGTTGCATCTCTAATTTCACATAGACAAGGAATCACTCAATGCAACATAGCCCATGCTTTGAAGACCAAATACCCAGATTCAAACATATACTGGAAAAATATGAAGGAAAATACCATTTCTCTTACCAGTTTACTGCAGATCTAATTGCAATGAATCATGTAGATTTTATTATCACTAGCACATATCAAGATATTGCTGGAAGCAAGGATACTGTTGGACAGTATGAGAGCCACACTACTTTCACCCTTCCTAGTCTTTATCGTGTGGTTCATGGAATTGTTTTTTATCCCAAATTCAACATTGTTTCTCCTCGAGCAGACATGCAAATTTATTTCCCTTATACAGAGAAGTAGCACTGTCTTACTGCTTTACATGGTTCGATTGAGGAACTCTTGTTCAATCCTAAACAGACAGATGAACACGTGTATTTTGAATGACCGTAAAAATCCCGTTATCTTTTCTATGGCAAGACTCGATAGAGTGAAAAACATGACAGGACTGGTTGAATGGTTTGCAAAGAACAAACACTTGAGGGATACTGTCCTCCACGTTCTGGGGAGGAAACCATATACAGAATTCCCATTCTGATCAGTGCACAAGCCAAAACAGAGCGTGAGGAAGCAAGATATTGAGGCAGAGAAGAAAACTAAGGGTAAGGAAACTAAGGGAAAGAAAACCTAGGGCAAACCATCACAGGAAAAGCCACTGGAAAAGCAAGAGGAAAAGCAAGAAAGAAAAAGAAGGAAGAAACAGAGAGAAAAAAAAACAAGTTTAATCCCTGGAAATTGTTGCAGGTTGCAGGAACACAATGTGGAAAGGGGGCCTCCCAACACAAGCATAAGGGTCCCTACCAAGTTCCCAGGCATCCTCACATCCATCCCCTCCATGAACACTCATTTTTTCAGGGTTCGGACACAATCTAGTCATGGTTCAACCTTCTACAGGAAGCTACAGGACTTTCTACAGGAAGTTCTGTATTTCTACCAGAAACATCCTGTAGAGCCTTTGGGCAGGCCAGAATCGATTATGGAGAGGGATTTGAAGCTTGAAGTCTGTTGAGGAGGCATGCAACCACTCTTTTCTTCCATCCTCCACTGGTTTCATCTCCTTTCACCACCATTGCCACAATCTGATTGAATATACTTGCACAATCATACCAAAACTAAGAATTTTCTAGGAAAAGGAGCAGGCAGTGGGAAGAAGCAGAGAGAAAAGCATGGTTTCCTGACCATGAAGAGGACAACACTTCATAAGCTTGGCATGATAGGGAGGCCACCAGGGCCATCAAAGACGAGGAGATAGATTGGTTGCTCAGAGGATGAGCAACACTTTCAGTAAGGGGTGATGATGAGCCCCAAAAATGGATAATTATTTGGGCTCATTCAACCTCCTAATTCGACTTAATCCACCATTCTCATTAGTTTATTGCATGTTTTTTATTATATTTATGCTAATAGAGTGAATTGGGTTAGTCATTATGCCAACAAGTCTAATGTGTGCTTTGTGTAGCCTTTTTGGTCAATTTGGAGACAAAATCAAGGGTTGAAATGAGCACTTGGCAGCCAAATTCATGGAGAGGATTTGTAGGAAGGTGTCCCCTTCATTTATGGGCCCTTACCTCGAATTCTCCACCATCAACTTGGAGTTCAAGGGCCACCAAATCAATTAACACAAGGGCAGCCAAGCAAGTCAAGTAGGACTGTTGTTAACTGCAAGTTTTGGGCAGCCGAGTCCCTAAAGTTTAGGAGGACTGTTGGGGTCCTCAATTTGTATAAACAAGAGGGCTTAGGGCCTCATTTCAGTTTGCCACTTTATAGTCATTTTGTAGTCATTTTTTAGTCATGGTGTAGGGAGAATTTATCTAGTTGGTAGTTCGATTTGTAGGCAGTAGATTAGCTTTGCTCTCAGCACATTTTCAAGTTCTCCTTGTGGACAGTTTTTGGAATGTAACATTTCTTGCTCAATAAAGATGAATCCATCTTTGCACCAACTCTAAATCTCTCTTAGGAGGCTGTAGCTCTTGGGGTTGGGCCCATCTCAAGTGCCCAGTACCTCCTATGTTTACTTTCATGTGTCTTTGCTGCATTCTTAGAATAAAATCTGCTATTTAGATTTAAATCTTGTTTTGTTATTTAGGTTGTTTCTGATGAGTAAAATAACTTTTCATGCTCAGATTTAGTTGATCGGTTTCTAACAGAAAAATCTTCAAGAAAAGGGCCAACAAACATCTGTGTTTTCACCTCTCCCTCAGTGGGATTAGGAGCTGTGACTAGGATGACTTTGCTGCCCACAAAAACACTGATTTTGCTTTGCCATGCAATCACTAGTGTTTGATCTTCATGTGTAGAATTTGTTTACAAGTTCAGACTTTCATTTTCTTAGTTGCATGAGTTAAAATACATGGTTTCATTGCAGGGCACACTTCTGTTCATTCTCTTTACTGACAACTAGCAAATTAGGTCAAAGTAACTAGGTCTTTGAATTTACAAGTCTTTGTTGGTTCAGATTGGAAAAACGACTTGCAGAGTACCTGTACCACTCCTTCATCTACTTATTCTCCATCAGCACCATCCACTCCACCCTCTACTTAGAATCCTTACCTCATGTTTGCCACATTTGCTCACATAACCCTAGTTTTTGTACATCATTGTTTCAACCTTCTTTGACCCAACTTAGCTATCTACACCTTCTCACCACTCCATCCACCAGTCCCTGGGCCGCTTTAGACCCCTATCCTACCTCCATATCCATTCATGCATCTTCCCTCACTCACCCATCCTCCAAAATCCAATTTTTAAACATCCTGTAGAAATTTCTGAACATCCCGTAGAAATTCCTGAAACATCCTGTAGAACCCCTGCAGACTTCTTGTAGAAGCTCATGAATGAGGTTTCTTGATAGCCAAACTCTGTGAAACTCTCTGGAAGGGTGTTAGGGACCCCTTAGGCCCTCTCTGAACCTTCCCGACCTCTTCCAAGCATTTCCTCTCGCCAATCCACCTCTGCACAGTAAAAAACAGTTAAATTGTATGCATGATAATTGTGACAACTTATTCAAAAATACAAAAAGATGTTTTCTTCAGATAGTGATAACTTAGACACATGCATTTTACCTTCCTAGAAGTCAATGGCATCTCTTTCAGTAGCTTGCATCCTCTTTTTCGCATCAGTAGGGCTAGCTGGTAAAATTAGGGTTTGCTAGGGTTTGCATTTCCTTTCCGCTTTCCAGTTTCTTTCTGCAAGTAAATTAGCCCCTTTGAGTTAGCTTTCATTCATCAGTTAAAAAGCTTCTTCTAAGAGCTCATAGAAGTTGGCTTAAGCTCCTAGCGGACTTGTGCGAGCTAACCAAGTGATAGTTGCGGCAAGAGCTAGTACTTGTGCATACAGCACCGTCGCTTCCAAGTTTGTTACGAACTACCGGGTTGATAAAATTAAAGAAGGGAGTTCCAGGAGTTGTAACATTATTGCTGCAATACTAGGGCCCACCAGATGATAGGGACAGCATAGGAGTCACAGCAAAAGTTAGCATAACAAGCAAAACAAAAGTTAGAGCAAGCAAAGCAAAAGTCAGCATAGAAAGCAAAGCAAAAGTTGAAACAAGAGCAAGAGTAGAAGAACAAGTAAGGAGCCAACAACTACAAACTAAAAGTAACCAACAATAGATTGAAGAATTAGTGGATAGCAACAGCAACCTGAAACAAAGAGAAGGAGACAGAAGTAAGAAGTAGAATATGGACCAGTCCAAAGATGTACTGGAGATAGAGATTGAAGAGATGTGGCAACTGATGATGAAGCAGTCCAAATGGAGGGAAATGGTAGCAGAAGGAAGCATGATCAATCAAAGCATGAACCTGAATGACAAGAAGAAGAATATGGAGCAAAAGACAGCAGAAGTGCAGCAGCAACAAAGGTACAAGGCATTTGGGCAATTACAAAACAAAGTATGGGATCCAGGAAGACAAAGATCATAAGACATATGATCAGGAGATCATGAATATTTTCTACTTTGGGAGTCTGATGCAGGAGCATTCACCCAAGAGAAAATCATTGTAATTAGATAGACATAGGGGGTCATGTATTTTTAGGAAATTGGATTCCTAAGTGATGAATTAATGTAATATTAGGCTTTTGAGTGCATAGAATAGGAATAAATCAGATAATGCGAGGATGTTGTAAATGCTCTCAAATAAATGAGAACATGAGTGGGTAGTAATGACAAAAGAGTTCAAAGTCAATTACAACTCTTAAACAGTTGCATGATTCAAGGAACTAGAGGGAGAGCTTTTAGGAATTTAATGAATTAAAAGTGGACATAGAGGATAGAGTACATCTAGGAGTCGGTTCAATAGATCTAGGAGTCAAACCAGGATGAGTTCAACAGAACTCACTGGCATATATGTAAGCCCACAGGCAGTGTCAAAGAAGGAGGCCACAATATTGAAGAATAGACCTGTGTAAGACAGAAAAGTCTCGAAAGTAATATTTTGTTTTTACATATATATATACAGAGTTTTATTCCCGACTGTGTTAGAGTGTGTGAATTTAGTGTTTTATGATTGATTATGGTGTGAACTCGTAGGTTCTATAACAGGTTGTAGATAGAGTTCAGAGGAACACACAGAGGAGAAGAATGATTCAGAGGAATCATAATGGGTCTTTGGATCTAGCTGAAGGATCAGAGTAAGCTTTGGTGGAATGGTGAAGTGAGAATCTGGTGAGTTAAGTTCAGAGGAAGCAGAAGAGTAGAAAGGCTGAAACCTTGAAGAAACTCGGAAACCATAGAAATCCGAAGAAATGGCGTAAAATTTAAGTTAAGTGGAAAAACAGAGAAGTAAAGAGGGATGCACAGGAGTCGTTTGATCTGGAAGATCAACGGTCCAGATGATGTCGCTGAGGAGCGAGGCAAAATATCACATCAGCGAAGTTATTTACAAAGTTTAAGTCCTGCAAGTGTAAAACCCAGTTTACACTAAGAACTGAGGCAAAACACAATCGAATTTAGGATTTGGACTTGAAAACTTATCAAAGTTGACCTATAACCATATCGGGTCCATAAGGATATCGGATCAGCACCTTAGAGCGAACAGTGCCTGGCCTTAAGGTTTTTCTATATGTGATCGTGTGATTTAATCTCAACCGTTGGATCACATATCAGATCGACGGTCAAGATTTGATCGTAAATCGCAATCGGAGGAAGCAGAGATTAGAGCAACACTGTAGAATGGTTGGAAGGCACGGACCCGATGGATCTATAGTGGCGAGTGTATAACATTTGAGATCTGATAGATGTGTTTGGAGCGGGTTTCCTGTGTATTTCTATATTGCGTTAAAGTTATATATTAACGTTCCGATAGTCGCATATCGGAGGAGAAGGGGCGATGAAGGCATATATGTAATATGACCCGTGGAGCACCCAATTGCGATCAGCGATAAAGGCGAACCTCGAAAGATGTGCAGAGGCCGTACCAAGGTGGAAAGGTATGTTTGTGGCATTTCCCTTTGTAAAAGGGTTTTAAGGAAAATAGCACTGATAAAGAAGATTATGCATTAAATATATATTAACCAAAGGTTAAGAGGGAAGGTTATATATATGCGGGCTTAAGGGGTTATATAAAGGTTCTGAAGGGTTTTTAAAGTCCCGATAAGTGAGAATTAATGGGAGGCTTTAACGAAGGTTTAAATAAAGGTTTTGAGAAGGTGAATAGTCCCGATAGGAGGTTTAAGCGGGGTGATTGAGTTCCGATATAAAGGAACAGATAAAGAGGGCCTTAACCATTAGAGATTGAAAATTTGACTCCTTTGAGAGTTAAATATCTCGGACAGTTGTTTTTATGCATTTTTATGCATACTGTGGGTATAAGCATGGGTAACCTTGCATCATGTAGCCATACTCGCTTCTATGTACTTTTCCTTGACTGAACTCAATGCCACAAATTTATACTTCCTGTTGTACAAAGAAACAACTCTTAATAACATGTTGAAGAAACACCCTAAAGGGTTTTTTTGATTTATTGTGTTCCATGCCTAGTCTGCATCAATATATCCCACCAACATGACACCATCACCTTGACCATACTTGATCCCATAGTCTACAGTGCCACGCAAATACCTCAACACATGTTTTGTCACTACCCAATGCACTCTATTAGAATCCACCATGAGCTAACTTAGAGAGTGAACTACATAGGATATGTCTTATGAGAGCTTATCAGCTACCTGTAAAAGGTGGGGTCCACATCCTTCTCCTTGGATTCATATGTCTTCTTCCAATTCTTGATCATGGGTGTAGACATGGCTCTACAATCCTCCATCCCAAATATCCTCAGGATCTCTATGCAATATTTCCCTTAACCAAGGAAAAATTTTCCATATGTCTATCATAACTCCATGAATACAAAATAGTGTATGATCCCCAAATCCTTTATCTCAAAATTAGCTATAAGATCCCTCTTGCACCCCTCGATGAGCTCCAGTGAACCTGTCAAGAACAAGTCATCCACATATAGGACAAGAATGATAATATCACCCCTAACCATCAAGTAGTAGAGGTTTGCATCCACCTAACTCTTCACAAATCACATGCCTTGCAAGTATCTATCAACATGCTCATACCATGCCCTAGGAGCCTACTTGATCCTATAAAAACCTCTCTTCAATCTGCACAGGTGGGTCTCTCTGTTGTGTTCCACAAAGCCCTCTAGTTTTTCTATTAAACCTCCTCCTCCAGTTCACCATTCAGGAATGTTGCCTTGACATCCATCTGATGGATATTCCTTCCCATCTATGCTGCTAATGATATCATGGCTCGTATATAAGTGTACCTAGAAATATGAGTAAATGTATCCTCATAATCTATTCCCTCCTTCTGAGAGAACACCTTGGCCACAAACCTAGATTTTTATTTCTCGATGTTGCCATTTGCATCATGATAGCGTGATCCAAACACCACCCTGTCTGTCAGTCTAGGTACAACCTCCCACACATCATTCTGTATGATCGAGGAGTACTCCTCAACCATTTCATCCCACCACACCTACTTCTGTGCGACCTCGTTATAGCTATAAGCAGTGAAGCATGACCCTTATAAGACCCTTTAAGACTCACAGGTATTGACGAGTCATATGCTGAAACGGTCACTTGCATAGAACCCATGCATAAGACCCTTACCTACGCTAACTCACATAATACTAACATTTTCCCATTGAATCACATAATACTTTTATCAAACTCACACAAACCCATATAAGCCCTGTGCCTTGACCCATCATGCACTTCCTTAAGCAAATTTCATTTTTTTTTTTTGAGATTAGGTGGAGGGAAAGGGAAAATGGAAGGAATAAAATGCTTTATAAGAACTTCCCTCCCTCTCACTTCTCCTTCACTTATCAGTGTTGCATCACTTCTTCTTGTAAGCACAATTGGTAAGTATTTGAGCACATCCACAATAAAAGGAGAAATAGGTGAGAACATAAGAGGTTGGAGAAGTTGGTTTTCATCTACTACAACCTTTGAATGCTCACAAAATAACTGTAGCCAAATGATATTATTGGATAATATTGATTTAGAGTCTTATTGGGTTGTGGAAGAGTACCTTGATTTGAGTTGGCTTGATGAAGAGACTGAGGATATATCTGGTTTTCCATCTCAAATGGAATCTTGAAATACACCTGCCTCACAATTTCTTTAACCTTCCGATGTTGGCACTATCTCCTCGAGGGCTTATTCTAGGAATAGTCGTGAATGAGACTCAATATTGTTATGAGACTATGACTTATTATTTATGACAAATGTATTTGAATTTTGAGCTTGCTAACATTTTTTGTGTTGATTATGGAATCATGATTCCTTTTCTTATTCTCTATCTAAATTCTTTTTCATAAAAAAATTGAATATGTTATGTTTTACTATCATAGCTATGATATTATGTTATAAATTATTGCATATATCGTGATTTTATAACTTATAAGGATTGGAAATTTCATTAATTTATTTTAGTGCTTAAAATTTACCATATTTTAAGTTTTTTTTTTAATATATTTTTTCAAGTCTTATATGAGTCTTATACAAGTCATTCTCGATTCTTATAGGAGTCACTAAGTAAATAGTTAGATGAGTCTTATACGAGTACGAGTTAAGAAACACTAGTTGGAAGTCTCTCTATCTACCAACTAAATGAGTAATTCCATGTAGCCAATGTATCGCTCTGGTTTTATCTGCTCTCTCTTACCCATCCTAGGAGTCTCCGCAAAATATTGAGCATCCCTAAGTGTATCCTGAACCTCTTGGTTCTCCTAACAATAGTGGAGTTAGAAATATCCACCTCCATGTCCTCATGATGTATCTCCCTAATCTGTTGTATCTACTTCTCCATCCTCTATGAAGCCTTAGTAGCACTCACACCTAAACTTGTGCTTGTACTAGTTACTATACTCATGCTCTGTTGTTGCCCTTGATTTTATTGCACAACTCTAGGAACTTCTTTTGGATGCTCACTCTGATATTTAGCTGGCGGAAACTTTCTAGAGCTTCTATACACCTTGTATTCCATGAACTTGACATCTCTCATGATTATAATCCTCTTCGCCCCTAGGATGAAGACATTTTATTCCTTCAAGGTTTCATTATAGCCAATGAATTAACCTTGCTTTGTAGTCTGATACAACTTCAAATGTGTCTCACTTAGAATGTGATAGTATGCTAAGCAACCAAATATCCTGAAGTGACTAACATCTGGCCTCTTCCCAATGAAATCCTCCTCGGGAGTCATTTTTCCAAGCGCTCTATGTGGAACTTTGTTTTGAATATAACTATTATACTGCATGCCCCTACCCATAAATAGCATGGGAGATCCTTTTCATAAAGCATCACTCTCGCTGCCTCTGAAATATATCGATTCTTCCTTTCAACAACCCCATTATTCTAAGGCTTGTAAGGAATTGTCCACTCTCTCTTGATTCATGCCATGGTACAAAACTCCTAGAATTATTTGTTGGTGGACTCACCTCCATTTTTTGACCGAAGAGTTTGGATTTTTCTTCTTATTACATTCTCCATGAGAGCCTTAAACTCTTTAAAGTGACTGAAGACCTCATGTCTAGTCTTCAAGAAATCGATTAAGGTCTTCTTAGAGAAATCATTGATAAAAGTAGTGAAGTATTTGTATCCCTAAGAGACCTTGTCAATATTGACCCACATATATCTGAATGCACAAGGTCAAGTATCCCCTACGATCTACTATCACTTCTTAAAAAACATTCTTTCGCAAACTTCCCCAACACACATCTTTTGCAAACATCCTTGTGCTTTGTGCTCACCTCTAGAACACCTATCACCACCTCATGAAGCAGTCTCAGTAATCCATGATGAATATAGCCCATCCTCCTATGCCATAGCTCCCCTTAATCCCTCAGACTGCTACTTCTGACTAGTTCATTGGGTGTGTCCATCTGCAACCTATATAACTGACCACTCCTCACCCCAATTGTTATAGATGTCCTCCAATCCTTGTGTTGTGACAACACTCTAGCCCCTCTAAATATGACATTGTAACCTTTATCCTGAAGGAATAATATAGAGATCAAAATCATCCCCAAGCGTAGCACTTGTAACACATATTAGATTGGTATCTGCTACCATTATTCCTCTGAAATAGAATAGTACCCATGCTACAAGAATGCACTTGGTCTTGTTCCCCAGATGAATCTAGAACCTATTGTCCTCCTCCTTGTAACTAGAGAAATACTCTCTAAATCCGATGATATGAAATGACACTCCATTTTATATGTACCAGACACCCTATGAAGTCGAGATAGTTATGAAATTGACCAAAGAAAACTCTTAATCCATCCTACTGGATAAGTCATCTACATTTGTTGAAGTTTCAACTTTATTCTTGCCCTTCTTCTTCCTTAGTGGGTAATCATTGACATAATGGTCAAACTCATGATAGCCATAACACATGACCTTAGATAAGTCCTTCTTCTTCTCCCCTTTTGATTTTGGTCCCTTACCGTAACCCTTATTCACCTTTCCTTTGCCTGCGAAGGCAACATTTTCTTGCTCCCTCTCAACCTCCGATGTCTTATCACTGCTGCTACTCCCACTGACCAAGTTGAGCATGAGATTTTCCTAAGTGAATTTGCTCCAAAAGCACTCCAAATCTAGAATTTTATCTCGTCCATTGATCACTTAGATGAAAACACTCCACTCTTTGGTAAATCCATTAATTCTTATGTGCACTACCTCATCGTAATTGGACTTATCACCCACTATAGCTAGCTCATCTCTGGAAAGTCTAAATCTATTAAGATATGAATTCACGTCTTCTCCATTGTTCTGCTTCATGGTACTCATCCTCTCTTTTAGAATCAATTTCCTATTTTCTATAGGATCCTGGTACATTTTTGTGATGCCATCCACACATTTCCTTTGTTTTCCCTTTCTCTGTAATATGTGGAACAATATGATCCCTGACTCCATCAAGAATCATCCTCTTCTCTTTGGAATTCTCCTTCTTATAGGTGGAAAATTGATGTGAATTTGTCGGTATGGCAACAACATACTCTAAAAAATCCTTTAGGCCATATTCATCCAATAAGAATGACATCCTGGCTTTCCAAACACCAAAGTTGGAGGCTCCATCCAGCCTGCCTTGATCTCTCAATCTTGCTACAACCATCTCTGGGAAATATAGAAATTCAGCAAACTCAAATAAATTGGTGAAATAAACTGGAGAATTTTAACTGGATGAAAACCCTCACTTTCTCTTCTTGTGCCCTACGTAGATATTCCTTATTCCCTTAGATCCGCTTTAATGCCATGTGAAATTTTAAGATTATTGCAATTACTAGTTACTATTCTCCTATATTTTCAGATTATTTGTCAACTACAAAATACTTGCGGAAAATACTAAATAAAACACAACTGCAACTTCACTAAAAAATAAATAACAATAAGAACCGAGAATTATGCACACACACAAATATTGAACACCAGTAATTTTAGACAAATGTTCATGAAGCAGTTCAGCATATGAGGGTTTTAATTATTAATTCTTCAACAAAGAATATTATGACTAGTTTTTGTAAGATGGAAAACCTCTGAAAATATTTTCTAATCACTTCTACTAGTCTCCCTAACCTTTTAGAAGCAACTCGTCCCACTAAAATCAATTTGACCTCCCTCTAAAGTTGACTTTGGCTCACATGTACGACTTGGATGAGAAACTTGACCCTTCTAGAAACTCACACTAGCTAGGAAAATTATCTCGGCCTCCACTAGAAAATCACGACCTTAATAGGAAAATTAATCCTCCTGTGCAAATTTCCTTGCTCCGAAATTTCTCCCTTTAAGAAATTCACATTGCCTGTCTTGGTAATTCACACACCCTGTTGGAGCAACTGGCATAGTTGGAAAATTAGCCTCTCACTATAGAAAAATCGATCGCTAACTCTCCTTGAAAATATTTGTGAGGAATATCTCAGGATATCTCTGCTGAAACCCCTACCACTGGTTTCCATGTGTTGCCTCTGTGTCCTTGCTCTCACCGTAATTATGCGTCTCGATGTGTTCTTCAAATGAGCCTCGATATCCTCTTATAATATCTCATTGACAGATCAACAAACATGATCCAATCACAATCAATGGCTAACATCATTTTGTTTCCATCAAGTAACTTTTCCATATGTTTCTAGAGGAAAATTGGTTTACCTCAATTATTACTGACTAATTAAGCTATTTCCCGAAGTTAGACTTAAGAAAATTAATTAACTTCTTAATTAGATATAATCACATAATTTTCTCACGAAACTAATTCAAGGTATTGGAGAAAATATGTTCCCTAGCCTCATAAACACAAACTAAAACTAGAACACATGTCTGAGCTACATAAACTAACACAGCAGTGATTGAGATAATTTTGTTGGAGAGGATTCTTCACATTGATTTCCACATTATTAATGACAGAGGGAGATCAATTTATCTATAGAGGCCAATTTTCTCTAGCCAATGTGAATTTTTTCAAGGAGGCTAAGTTGCTGGAGAAAATGTCAATTTTCCAGAAGGTTCGATTTGCACAGGAGAAGTTGAGTTTGCAAGTGAAGGACAAAATTCCAATGGGGGTTGAGTTATTTTCCTAGTGGATGTGATTTTCCAAAGAGGTTGTGTTTTTTGTTGAAAACACACTAGTTAGATCGATTCAAGGTCACAAAGAGAGGAAGAATTGATTTAGAGGGGCCAAGTTGCTTCTAGGAGTTTGAGTTATCTTGCATATGTGAAGAAATTAATTTGCTAGAGGTTTTCTAATTTATAGAAAATAGTGTATTCAAATTTCAATTGCAGTTAGGTTGAAGAATAATAAAACCCTCATTTGTAGAACTGATTTTCCCTTTGGGGTTTTTCTAGGGACAATTTGTCCAAAAATATCAAAATCAATCTTTTATGTGTGTGATATTTTCTCAGTTCCTGTGATTATTTATTTATGAAATCGCAGTTGTGTTTTAATTAAGTATTTATCGTAAGTAATTTACAGAAGGCAAATAATATGCAAAGATAGAATATTAATAACCAATAACTGCAATAGATTTTTCACATGGTATAAGAGAAATTCAATGAAGCATAGAATTGAGGTAAGAAGAGGCCCAACACAAGACATAAGAAGAGAAATCAAGGGTTTATAAAACCTAGTTCAAACTTATCCAAATTTATTTGATTTTATCTATTTTCCAAGGGTTTTCAGAAATGGCTTTAGCTAGATTGAGAGATCAAGACATATTGAATGGAGCTTCAAACTTTGGTGTCTAGAAAGCCAAAATTTCTTTGTTGCTAGAAGAGAATGGTCTCAAACAATATGTGACCAATGTTGTAGTTGTATAAATAGATCCAACACAACTCATAACATATAAGAAGGATGATGCCAAGGTGAGAGGAATAATCCTTGATGGGGTTAAGGATCATATTATAGCACATATCATAGATTTGTATACAATGAAGAAAATGTAGGATGCATTTCTAAAGATGTTCGAGGGCTACCGTGAATAGGAAGTTGATTCTCATAGAGAAGCTAAGAAATACCTAGAGAATATGGGTGAAAATGTTGTTAGTTACCTCACTATAGTTTGACTTCTTAAGGATGAGTTGGCAGTTGCCATAGATCAATTAATTGACGTTGATCTTATGAGAATGAACTTAAATGGGTTCTCAAAGAAATAGGATGTGTCCATTCAGATGATCAATGGATGAGATATAAAAACTGAGTTGGGATCGACTATGGAGGGATTTCACTTAGGAGGAGCTCATACTGAGTCTTGTTAATGGTGACAGCAGCCATAAAAATTAGAAGCACGAGTATGACATGAACGTGGCCCTAGTAGGAAAGGGAAAGGTTAAGAAGGGTTCTAGCAAAGGGTCCAAGGGAGGAGAGAAGAAAAAGGGCTTGAGTAAAATCAAGTGTTTTGGTTGCAGTCAGAATGGTCACTATGTAAGTCAATGTCTGAATAGGAAAAAGGGTGACAAGAAGAAAGAGAAGTAACAAACAAAAACTTCAACACTTATTGATGAGTTTTTCTTCGAGGTTAGAATATGAGTTCGCTCTCATAGCCTGCCTCTCTAGCTATACATCCATAGGTATTTGGTATATTGATAGTGGAGCATCAAGCCACATGACAGGAGTTAGAGAATAATTTTCCAGTTACTAGAAAGAAGAATTGGGCTTTCATATTCATATGTGAAATAATTCGAAGTACACTTCAATTCGAAGAGGGAAAGTTAGCTTCTAGAGAGAGGCTAACATGAGTACTCATCTTACAGGGGTGTTTCATGTGTCAGGTTTAGGGATGAATATGTTTTCAGTTTTATCTCTTTAGGATAAGGGATACGATGTCTAATTTTGAGGGCTGAAGGTGTACATAAAACACCAAGATTGGAAGTCAGCAAAACAGATTGGGGTGAGGAGCAACACTTTATACATGTTGTAGTTGGACGTTCCAAAGGAACTGGTGAGAAACAATAGTAGCAGAGGCATGGGATAGTTATGGCATAGGAGGATGGGACATATCCATAATGGAGACCTCATATTACTCGGAGAGACTATGATGGGAGTTCCAAAAATTAACACAAAACATGATGATGTGTGAAAAGGGTGTGTTCTTCGGAAGTTTGCAAAAGCAGGATGTCCAAGGAGTGACATTAGATCCAAGGATGTGTTGGACCTAATAGATTCTGATATATGTGTACCATTGTATGTGAAATCTCTCAGGGGTTATGAGTATTTCATGACTTTCATTGATGACTACTCCAGAAATACACGGATATAATTTTTTAAGTCTCGATATGAAGTCTTCGGTTGCTTCCAATAGTTTAAGGCTCTTGTGGAGAACATGACAGGGAGGAAGATAAAGGTACTTAAGAAAAATAATGGAGGCGAGTATGTTGAGAAGGCCATCAAGGATTTCTATACGAAGGAGTGAATCAAGAGAGAGTGGACAACTCTATACAACCCACAACAAAATGGGGTCACTAAGAGAAAGAACATGACAATACTTGGAGCAGTCATGGCGATGTTATATGAGAAGGACATGCCTAGATATATCTTGTTAGAGGCATGTATTACAACCATATACATTCATGTAATGCCCCACATTAAGAATAATAATAATAACATATAAATTAATAAAATAACAAATAACGAAGAACATATAATAATAAATAAATAAGAAATACAAGTTGGCATAATGGCACATGCAAATCCCTTTCCAATCCCCTTACCATTTTTAGAATAGTTGGTTCTATTTAATGGTGAATAAGGGAGATGAGAAGCATTCATTCATTCTCTCATTCTTTGAGGAAGGGAATGTTGCGAGACTAAGGAAACTGGTAGTAATAAGTTGATTAAGGGATCGGAGGTGATAGTTGCAAGAAATATTGGTTTCAGCTTGTCTAAGGTTGGGTGGAGATTCGTCCCCAACTCTTTGTTGCGGTCAGTGGGATCCAGATGGTGTTACAAACCCGAAATCACTAGTAATATATATTTTCGTTCTTTTCTCTACAAGCATGTTGTTCTTTTCAATTGTTATGGTAATTAATTGAAGTTGTATGTTGAAAAATAATAGCATGGCTAATGTAATTAGTTTTTTATATTTTGTTTTTTGGGTATTACATTTGGTATCATAGAAGGGTTTGAACTCTAGGTACCTTTGAGAGTTAAACATTTTCATTACTATAAACTATAATGTTAAATTTTGCAAATCTGTTGTTATTATTTTAGATCTGCTTTTAAATCCTAGTTAAACTTTTGGATTTAATGTTATCATTATAGATCTATACTGAAGGAAAACAATCTGTCTTGGCTAAGCTAGGCCCATCTAATCCAATCAGGTTTACGAAGGCCTTCAAAAAAAAGGAAGCTAATGCCTCTCGAATAATTTCATTAATGTATTTAGCTGGCCTGTGACAACCTGTGTAGTTTCTTCATGCTAAAATTTTAGAGATTTGCAATCTCTAAATCTGTGATTTCGCACCATTTCCACCCTCAAACTTTGGAAAAAAACCCTAATAGTTGTACAGAGCCACTAACCTCGATGATTTGCGATTGTACCAACACTACTAGGCTTGCAATGTCATCTGAATCTGAACTGGTAAGTGTGTTTAAAGCATTTTTGTTCACCTATTTCGGTATGATTTCATGTTGAATTAATGTGTTGTGGGTTCCTATGTTTCGGTGTTAAAGGGAAAAACTATTTCATAAAATGTTAAAACTAGTGTGATTTTCAGTTTTTTATTTGTTTTGGAAATTCTTGGAGAATTAATCATCGAGGGTTTGAGCTAATGGTATTTGTTAGGTAAAACCCACTTGCAATATATATGTCTATTGATCCCACCAATTAAAAATTAGTCATCTTCAATTCAAAATTTATAATTCAATGATATAGAATATGTTGTTAGCATTAAGTTGCATGAAGGATGGATCTAAGTTTCAGTGAAGCTAATTTCACTTCTTGATCCATTATTTGATCTACACAGGGGATCTCCAAAATCAATCTATGGAGAATCACATTTTTTTTCAATATCTAAAGATCTAGTTTCCCCGTTATAGATCTATCTTGGTGTGTTCATGGGACTATTTTGAATCCAATCCATGGAAAAATAATTTTACATCTTACAAAATGGTGGAGAATGCAATAGTGTGATTCTATAGGCTCGATTGGTTTGGTGATATTAACTTCTAAAAAAAAAAATCAACTAGGGATATGTCTTTTTGGTTTTTAGTAAGCCCTCAATTAAGAATGCATTGTAAAAATAACAGTCAAGGAAAATTATGATTTTCATGTTGTAAATCTTTTAAAAATGAGAATAGACTTACTTTTAGTTTTGTCTATTGAGGCATTTCGTCAAAAAAAATTATTTCTCTGCTTTACAACCGTTGTTCTCATCTTATTTATGTCGAATTGAATGAATTCTATGAAATAAGATGCTTTGAGGTGGGTATGCTCTTTTCTTCTTCGAGATTGTTTGTGTTTTAGCTATCATTTTGATAGCTAAAGAGTCAAGCCTGAGTTAAGCAAAGAGTCAAGCCTATTCACTTCATATCCTTATGTGGAATACAAACAACCAGTGAAATATATTTATAAAATATGTGATTTTAGAAGGAAATAGGATGTTATAGAATTGGAGAATGTGTGAGAGATGATTGAGGTATTATGCATTAGTTACCTGGCACATATGAAGCTTATGTGAAGCATATTTGAAGGGAAGAAGAGGCAGAAATGAAGATGGAGATATGCAGAATTTATGACTAGGTAAACCAGCACATTGTTGTTTTTTGTTTATATCAGGGGATTGTAGTCTCCTTTCAAGTTGTGGCTTGATAAATATCCAGTTGGAGCTAGTTGAGGTAGGATCCTCTTGTGGGTTGTAGCCTACAGAAAACATATGGGAGTTGGAGCTTCCTTGCATGTTGTAGCTTGCAGAAAAATTGAGGTAGCAGCCTCCTGTAGGTTGGAGCCTACAGAAAATAAGATGTAATAAGGATTAGGAGCTTGCCTTTGCATCACAAAAATAATAAAATCATGGTTTTCTCCCTTTATGGGTTTCCACTTATATTTGGTTTCAATATGTGTTGTTATTATGTGCTCATGTGATGTTTTGGTTTGTTTATTACTTGTTGTTCACATATTCAATTTGTTGGTCGTTATTTGTTAAGCTTCTCATGTAATGTTTCAGTTAATGAGTTTAATGAAAATAATATTTATTTCCATGAATGGAATAAACTGATTCACCCCCCTCCCCTCGCAAGTTTAGTGAAGTTTGCATCAATTGGTATCAAAGCCAGGATCCTTCAATGTGAGCCTAAAAACTTGAAGGAAAATTTGGTTGAGTCGTGGACTATCAAAGTGTACCTTTGCTTAGTACATCAAACTTTCATTAATGGAGAAATAATGTTAAAAAAAAACTAATAGCTTTTGGACCTAGTGTATGGAATCTTGTATGTGATGGCTACTGCAAAGACTCTCCCTCTGTGCAAGAACGACAGTGGAATGCTAAGGAAAAATGTGTTATGTATAAAAATCTTCATAATAAGGATTTTGATACAATAATAGACTTAAATTTTTCAAAATAAATTTGGGATAGATTGAATTTAATTAACGGAGAGGACAGCAACAACATTGCAGAGAAATAAAAGAGAAAGAGGAAGGAGAAAAAAACTTTTCAAAAGGAAAGTGTTCAGTTAAATGAAACCTCTACATGTGCGAATGTACATGACTCTCATGAAGAAAATAAAGATGAACATCAAGCTAGGCTTCACTTATAATTGGCTAGCATATAAAGGTTGAAGAATGGAAAGAAATATATGAAGAAACTGGTGCAGATATGTGATGAGAGAGAGCATGAGTACAAGGAGGAAATTGTCAGCTTGAAGACACAACTTGAAGAAGTAAGGAGAATAGAAGAGGTGATGAGAATTAAATTCAAGGAGAGAGATCTACAGTGTGAAAGTGTTGATGGTGTTGGACCCACCAACATTCAAGGGGATATCCCCAGTAAGAAGTACCAACTAGACCTTAGACAGTTTAGAGTAGGAGTCCCAATAGTGGGTGGTAATGTAGTGCCTTGACCGCGGTAGCTCACAAAGGTAAGTATGATGACTTTGGTTAGAAGCAAGTGTGTGACCTTGCAGCGAGCCAAGTGAGATGCATGGGGGGTTCTAACATGCAGAGGGAAAAAGGAAGTGTGTCCCTTAGAAGCCTGTAATAGTACGCAACCTAAAAGGAACACACGAGCAAAATGACATCACAAGCTAGAAGTGGAATAGTCCACAAACCAAAGTGATTGGTTAATCCAACAACACGCCTTCAAAAAGATTCATACAATTGCATACAAAATAGCTCATAAGAAAATGTGTAAGTTAAACAACATACATTGCTAAAGTAACCGGAATAATCGAACTACAATAACAACATATGCATGAAAACGTGCTAGCTCAATTATATTATTATTAAGTGAAAGTTCCATCCATACATACACCATTGACAACCACTAGCCCTAGTAGTGGAACATTACATTTAACACCGCCTGCTCCTCCAAGGAAGTGTACTTGCTCTACATTGTGGAGAAGCCAAAGCTCGTCACAATACTCCCAAGCCTTCTCTAAGCCTAAGCCTACACAAAAGCTTGGCTTCCAAAATCTTATTCTATGAGTTATGAGGTTCTATTTATAACAAAGAGTGGGGTGACCCTTGAGATTCCCCTTTGGCTCTTTGACTATCCTCATGACCCTTCAACTCCTTTACAAATAACTCTTTACATTAGATAGTCACATTCCACTAATGACACTTGGACTTTCACTTACAAATAATATACAATTTCCACATATAACTGTGTGGGACAAAATAGGCTTGATTCGGCCTAACAAGACAAACACTATGACTCAAAATCATGGGGAAATACCAACTCAACAACATCCTCTTGATGATCTTAGGTGACAAATTGATACCAAGTTTGGTATCGTGCTATGGTGTCCTCATACTGTTTGGTGATGTCTTTCTAGAAATAGACTCTTGCCTCCATGGCTTCTGGGTATATGGTCCTGGAAGTTTGTCTAACTCATCTTGAAGCATGCACAGCATTGTCCTAAGTGTGGTTGGACCACCAATGTACTTCTTCATGTTTTTTCACTCAACTACAAGTCATCGTTGGTGGCCTCTCGCATCAGATGCTCCATGTACCTGTTGACCTCCATCCAGACTTAGTTCTTCTCAATGGATTTGGTGAGGGAACTGGTTGAAAGGATCTTGTGTGTCCTCACCATGACATCCAAACTCTTGAAGTACCGTGCATAGGAAGCCTCAATTCTACTTATGAATGGAGGGAGCTACTCAAAGTCCTGGATCAACATCTGGATTCGTGCTTTGTCTAGCTCTGCTTATGGATTCATTATCTTGTGCAAGTAAAGCGGGGCTCTCCTTGGCCTCTTCCAATTCCTTTGAAATTTGATCATTCTCTGCTAACAAGAACTTGACATTTGAGTTTGTGGCTTCTACATAAGCCTTAGAGGTATCAACCATGACAGTTGGATGTTTCATAACATTTGACACAATCACCCTTTCCTTCATATGTGAAGGTGACAGGCGATCATCCAGGAAATGCTTTGTCTACACCTGTACAATCCTCTGTTGCAACTCATCAAATGACTAATTGTACTCATCCATCACTAGATAATCATCAAGGAGAACAACCTCTCCTTGGTCACTCAGGATTGGTTCTGATACTAGAGGTGGTGGAGACTGTGGGGTGACCTCAGATGCTCTTGGCATGAGGTCGGTGTCTTGGTCCCGTGGCTCATGTGCCAACTCCGTGTCCATCTCTTCAACTATTTCCTCAATCTGTTGATCAAGTTCCTATTCCTACAACTTCTCACCCTCTTCTTCATCTAGTGATTGTTCTGATTCTTCAACCTATATTTGCGCAATTTTCCCTATGATTGCACCTTTCCCTTCTTCTTGTTCCTATTTCTGCTTCTCTTTCCTCTCTCTTCTTAGCTCCTGCTCTTCTTTCAACTTCTTCTCTATTTCTTGCAACTTCCTTTATGTTTCCTCCAACCTTTGCTTCTCTCTCTTCCTCTGTTCTACTCTTTTTATTCCATGTTTTCTCTTCTCCTCCACTGCCAAAGATGTTTTTTCAGTGGGGGGATCTTCTTTAAACTTGTAGCTTTTCTCAACCTTTGGATTCTTGACAATCTTCCTCTTGCCTTTGTCCTGTGCAAATTTGTTGCTCATTGTTGTTGTCATCATTGATTCCTATGGTGTTTTTGCCTACAGAGTAGCTTTCCATTCTATAGCCATGTTGACCAGTTCATTGAGCTTGGAGGAGTTGTAACAGTACCTCCAAGGATCTTCCTCTGCCTAATGAAATGTCTCATGGATCCATGGATAATACACCTTTGAATAGTGGTTCTTGCAAATATAGTGGGGATCATATTTGTTGTAGTACTTAGTGCCAAACTCAAACTTTTCTAAGTCCTTGGCCTCAACATTTGCATCCTTCAAGTTCCCGATCTGATACAATCCAATCCACAAAGGAAGAGCAGGCCATGGTGCCTTCTTCCTCTTATGCAATCCTGTTGATAACCTTATGGAGATGTGATATGCAACCTCTTGCATGACCAAATTATCCATGGAAAACCTTAGTAACACATGCAAAGTCTTCTCTCCGTCAAACATATTGATGAAGGTGCCACCGAGTGAGGCATACCAATCTGCAATTTTAAGTAATGCCTCCATCACTTCTTGGGACATGCAAGGTGGATCCTACTCAAAGATCAACATGTAAACTGGGATGATGAAATGGTCATATAGCCTCACCATGACTCCTTAGTAGCTACACTCAGAAAGTAACTTGCAATAAATGTTCACAATAGTCTCTAATGGTGTCCATGTCCAACCCATGCCAGGAAATTGATGTTGGGCACAAATTGCATCAAGTAGGTACACGTACATATAGAATATCATTTGCTCATCCTTGGGTGGATTTCGGGCATTAGTCACATGCACTTTCAGCTGAAGATCCAACAAATCTAACTAGTTGAATGACCTTCTGTCACTTGCCAACTGGTCCAACACAACCACCTAATTCTGCAGAAAGGTCTTCGTGCTCTCTTGACCGTACAATCAGCATGCAAAGATGATCAAGAGTTGGTAGGCCTTTCTGAGTGACTTAGTCTTATAAACATGATTGGGTGTCGACCTAAACTTTGACGGTTCTTTCACCCAATGCTTTATGATGTCTCTAGTGTTCACATTGTTGTTGGGGGCATAGAAAAGTGCATCCATGTGGTTCACCGACTATGGTAAGTGATACATATGATGATAGTTTTTCGTCCTGAAGGTAGCAAGTTGTGTTCCACTAGCACTACTCAATGTCATCATCTCAGGATCAGTGTGTGATACAATCCAATGAATAATATTTACACATGGGAAGGCGGGATACTTGCATGCAACCTTATATAAGCCTGACTTGTGGATGTTTATGTAGATCTTCCGATCTTCTAGATCTTCCTTGAAGTTGCCTATAAAGATATCCTTGATTTCATGCCATGTTATCTTCATGTCCTTCTCTATGAACTGTTGTGTCTCTACATATACTGGAAAGTTCATTAACACATGTTCAACTACATCCCCAGTGTTTCTCTTGACAATATCCTTTGATGCAGCTTTCTTGGAAGCCATGTTACTTATATTGCTGAAGAGCTGCTCAACAACTATTGTACTTGGAGACAGAGAGGACACTCATGGAATGCAAATTTTAGCTTGAAACCAAAATCACTTCAAGAACAGACCAAGCAACAAACTGGGCAACTGCTAGGAAGGATAGTGCAATTCTAGGTTTCAGAGGTGAGTGACTGTCAATTGGATCTACGGATTGTGCAATCCTAGCTGTCAGTGGGGAGGTGATGCTGACTAGAACTGCACAATGCGTAGTTCAATTTGGCTTGTGTTAGTTGGGACTACACATTGCGTAATCCCAGTCTCCAATAATTTGGGACTGGCTCCTGAAACTGCAGAGTGCGCATTTGGAGCCAATCCTTAGAAGCCTCTACACAATTCCTAGAGCCAAGGTAGAGCCTTGAGATCTAGAAATGCATAGTGCATGCCGGGAAGAGCTAGATCCAGGCCAAGGAAGCAAAGATCTTCCCAAGGGAAACATGAAAATGAGAAGATCTGAAAGTACAAGTGATAGTTGGTGCAAATATGAGTAGATGATGATGCATGCAGTCAAAACAAGTGCAATAATCAATCAAATAGAAGAACAATGAAGCTTATGGAGAGAGTTGTCACAACAATGACCGTTAGTGCAAAAAATGGGTTATGCATGTGAAACTTGGGAAAGGCAATGCAAAAATTTAAACAACACTTCTACAAGCTAAAACAAATCAAAATGTCAGCGGTAGTTCAATAAATGGGTAAAACAACACTCTCACAAGCCAAGGAAACAAATGCAAAGAAAAAGCAACAAAAGTCTAGAAAAGCAAGACTTAACAAGAAAATTTGTGATGATTATGTTAAAGGTTCCTAAATCTCCTTAGGAATGCCATAGTTCCAAGATCGAATGTGAAAATGAGCTATGGTGGTGTCCATAAATAGATTTGATCGATTTAGGGTTTATGACGCGAAGGCCAAAAATCTAGGAAAAAGTGACACATGGTGGAAGTTTCCAAAAATAACTCAAGTGTAACTTTGAATGCTAAAAATAGATCTGTCAGACCAAGAGGTAACTGCTCAAATGTAATTGTATTATTCATTCAATTTGTTCATTATTATATACAAGACGGAGTGATTGTTTAGTTCATCTCCCGATTACACTCCATTTTCTCTATTATTTATTTACACAATTACAGTTGTTCACCCAATCCCTATGATTAGGTGTCAACATTCCCCCCCTAATCTAAAGGGATGTTGGTGAGTCCAAGAATCGTTCTAAATATTTCAAGATTTTCTCTTCCAAGCGCTTTGGTGAAGATGTATGCAATCTGTTCATTAGTGGAACAATGGCGAAGATGGATTGTTTTGGCCTCAACATGATGTAGAATGAGATGATATTTTGTATTGATGCACTTCATTCGATCATGGAACTTTGGGTTCTTGGCCAACTTTATCTCTGCGGTATTTTCAATCATGAGTGGAGTCGATTGTACTTGTTTTACGTACAAATCTTCCAGAATTTTCCTGAGCCACACAATTTCTTTTGTTACCTCAGCTGCTGCCACATATTCTACCTCTGTTGTGGAATCTGTTGGAACTGATTATTTGTGTGATTTCCAGAAGACAACTCTTGATCCAAGACTCATAGCATAACCCGAACTAGATACCCCAGTATCTTTGTCTCCATCGAAGTCTGAATCAGAGTATCCAATCAAGTTGAAGTCTTCCACCTATGTATACTTGATTCCAAAGTCTTGAGTTCCCTTCAAGTACTTTAGAACTCTTTTTGCAGCAGACCAATGTCCCTCACAAGGCTTTTGCATAAACCTGGAGAGGATTCCAACAGCAAATGAAATGTCTGGTTAGGTAGTAATTAGGTGTTTGAGACTTCCTACAAGTTTTCTATACTTTGTTGCATCTTCAAATTCGTTTCCTTCAATGAATGTGAGCTTTAAGTTTTGTTCCATTTGAGTAGTCAAATGATTGCATTCAGTTATGCCAAACCTATTCAACAAATCTCCAATGTACTTCTTTTGAGAAAGGAATATGGACTTCGGATGTTGAGTTACTTCAATACCAAGATAGTAATGAACATAGCCCAAATTACTCATTTCAAAACCTTTCCTCAATTCCTTATTTATGGATGCAATGTAGCACTCATTGTTCCCTATCATCAAAAGATCATATACATATACCACAATATATACAATTTTTTTTCCAACCTTCTTGACAAACAAAGTTGCATCATCAAGATCATAATGTTTGAAATTGAGTTTCAGAAGATGCTCAGTTAGTTTTTCATACCAGGCTCATGGTGATTTTTTTAGTCCATACAAGGATTTCACAAGTTTTCATACTTTATGTTCATGTACTTTTACAACAAATCCTTCAGTTTGGGACATAAAAACATTCTATTTTAGATCTCCATTCAAGAAAACAGTTTTTACATCAATTTGATGGAATTTCCAACCATTCGGAGCTGCTAGGGCAAAGAGTGTCAAGATGGTAGCCCATTTTGTTGTGGGGGAAAAAGTCTCCTCATAATCGACCCCTTCCCTCTGTGCAAAAGCCTTTTGCCACAAGCCTGACTTTGTCCTTGTCAAGTGAGCCATCAACTTTATACTTGTTCTTGTAGACCCAATTGCAGCCAATTGGTTTGGTTCCCAATGGAGGATCAACCAGCTTCCAAGTGCCATTATTTATCAATGCATCATACTCCTTTTGCATTACTTCTTTCCATTCATCATGAGAAGTAGCTTCTTTGAAGGAAGTTGGTTCAAAATATGTAGACAAATTCAATTCACAATAATAAGAAACATCCATATCAACAAGTGAATCAGAGTCATCTACATCACCTCCATTTTTTCGGGTTGTATTTCTAGTTCATGTCTTTCCAACCTCATCAGGATGAACACTTTCAAGTGTCTTTGTCAACCACTTTGGGGGACCTTTCTGAGATGGTCCAGGCTACTCTATTGATTGAGTTGGGACTAAATCAAGATTGAGTCTCCCAATTCTGTCAATCACATCACTCAAAGTATCATCCATTTTTGGAGTTTCATGTGGGGGAAAGAGTGCCTCAGAAGAATATTCCACAAGTTGATCTAGTATAGAAATCCCCCTTCATGATGTGGAATCTGATTATCAAATTCTTGAAATGATTTTTCAGTTGGGAATCTATCCAAGCGATCAAGTTGCCGCTCAACAACATTGTCAGTTTTGGATGATTCAAGAAAGATTATATCTCTAGATACAACAAACATTTTATTGACCTCATCATAGAGACAGTATGCTTTGGAGGTGTTTGAATACCCCAGGAAGATACTTACGAATTCTTGCACCAAGTTTGTTTCTATGTGCCTTTGGTATCAAGGCATAACATGTGGAACCAAAGACCCTGAGATGCTTTACCGAAGGAATGTTCCCATACCACATTTCATAAGGAGTCTTGTTTCTAATAGCATTAGATGGACATCTATTCTTTACATGTAAAGCACATAGAACTACATCATCCCAAAACATCATTTTTACATTTTTGAAAAACATCATGGAGCACACCATATTTAAGATTGTCCTATTCATTCTTTGAGCTACTCCATTCTGTTGGGGATTATAAGGCACAGTTGTTTGATGTTTGATCCCATGTTGGTGAAGATAGTTTTCAAATTCATTTGAAGTGTATTATTTTCCATTATTAGTGTGAATAGAGCCAAGATGAGATTGTGCATCATTTTCAATCCATGTATGAAAGTTCTTGAATGTTTGAAAAGCATCATATTTGTTCTTCAATAAATAAACCGAACACATTTTGGTATAGTCATCAATAAATTTCATCATATATTTATTTCCATTTGTAGAAGGAACAAGCATTGGACCACATAAATTTGAATGAATGAGTTCAAGTTTTCTATGTGCTCTGGAATGTGAATCATGAAAAGACTGTTTGCTATGCTTTCCTAAAATGCAAGCATCACATTGCTTAAGTTTCCTAGGAATTGTAGGCAAACTAGTAACACCATTTTTCTTCAACAAGCAGAGGTTTTCATAGTTCAAGTGTACAAATCTAGCATTCCATAATAAAATTGATGGAAATGTACCTTCTTCATAATGAGAATTGTATGAGAAATTTTGTGCACGAGCAGAGGTATATTGTAGCTTGAGAAGCCTTTCTTCTTCTATCCCCATCATGACAAGTGATTGGTCTAATGCTTTTCTCACCTCAAGCTTGCCATCAAACATATGAATGGAGTATCCTTGCTGGCGGATGTGGACCAAGGATAGCAAGTTTCTCCTCAGTTGTGGGAGATATAAAACATGATGCAGAAGAAAGTCTGGAAGACTAGGCAATTTAAGCCTGATTGTACCAAGCCCTGATGGCTTGAGTTTTGATTTGTCTACAAAGTATACTGCTCCATCAACATTGTCAGTAAATTCTTCAAAAAAATCTCTTCTAAAAGTCATGTGGCAAGTTGCTTCTGAATCAAGCAACCAATCATTTTTCCAAGAAGCAAGTGAAGCATTAAATAAGTCTTCATTTACTCCAATATTACAGTGTGCCACAACATAGTGAGCGAATTCAGGTGCTATACCTTTCTCTGTCATTAGTTTTACCTTTGCGTTGGTTTCTTTCATGCTCAATTCTATCCCAAGGGAGCTTGCATGTGGATGCATCATGTGATCCATCTCTTTTGCATCATATGCAGTGAAAATATGACTTTTCTCCTTGAGAGTGTTTGCCCCCCCCCTGCCTCTGAAATTTCTTCCTCTTCCCCTTCGACCACCTCTTCCTCTCGAAGAATCTTGAACAAGATTCTTCTCTCTATGTGCAAGGCTCATAGCCTCTTTAGAAGACTAAGGAGTTGTCTTCTTCCCAAAAGATTTCTCTCTTTCAGCAAATTTTTTCACAAGGGAGTCAAAGGTAACATCTTTGAGGTTTCCATTTACTTGCAATGACTCAAGGTAATTTGAGTAAGTGGGATAAAGTACCTTGAGAAAAGCTATCAGAGGAATGTCCAGTTCAACATTAGTGACTTTGATATCATGCATAATAGATTTTACTTCTGATGCAAGAGCAAGAGGATCATCATTTTGTAATTCAAGAGTGAACAATTTAATCGTGAGTTGAACAACTTCAAGTGCAGAGTGTGAGTCATAGAGTTCCTTCAGTTTTTGTAAGGCTTCGAAAGCATTTGAAAATGGCAAAATATGGTGACTCACCTCTTCATTTACTGATGATGCAATCAATGCATAATCCTTGTTGTTCTTATTTTCCCAAATGGTGAATTCCTTATCTAAGGTAGGCTATTCAGGCTCTTTGTCTCCGTTTCCAACACACACTCCTTTCCACAACTCATTAAAAATGAGAGTGTGTTTGATTTTCCGAGACCACTCAGGATAGTTCTCCTTCCCATTGAGAACCACTCCCACAACAAATATCAATGGGTGCATTTTAAAAATATGTATTGTGTACAAAAAAAAATTGCTCTTCTACTGGTAAAAAAATGACGTAGGAGGTTGATGAAAATGAGGTGGTAGTCTGTAATTCGACTACTAGTTAACTTTGTAACCAATCAACTGCGCTTAAATCCGGTTCTGTACGTGGATTTTCCCCTTGAGGGTCCCGCTTATTTGACCAATCACTATCAGTCCCTCGTTGACTTCTCCTTTTATCAAGCGCTTCAATCTGTGTCGTTGATCTCACTTCTCCAGATCCAACGGATATCGCGTCATCTGCTCACTAACTAACCCGGATGATCTCCACTGTCGATGTGACCCATCCAATCGAACGGCTGTCACGCAATCTCGCGTGAAATCTTGCACGGCCGATATCAGGTCGAGAGCGAGCGAGAAAAGTGGTTTTCACGTTCTATGTGTCACCCGCTAAAGTTAATCGTGTGAATTTTAGGAATACCGTTTACAACCTTTAGGGTGCGCGCGATACATCTTCCCACTTATCAATACCACCCACGTGCTTAATTCAAACTTTTAATAAAGGCGCTTAAGGAAAGGATTAGCGCTTAAACTCAGTATTAACACTTAACACTAATTGATAGTGATTTATAAATAAAATGTATGAAAAGAGAAAATTCCTTATTAGGGTCCAGAACGCCGATACATAGTCATAAGAGAATTTCATTTATCACACCCGTGTTTAACACTATGAAACCAAGAGAGTGATGAAACCATGAGAGGTATATCAGTAGGCAGCATGCATGCAGGTGTGGGAGTGATACCTCAACTATGCTTATGGAGCAGTTGCCTCACATAACCAGTCGAACGTCTATAGCAGTTGCGAGAGAGGGGAAAACCTACAGAACGGTTATCAAATTCTTGAGAGATGCACACCTATGGAGTGGTTGCAAGAGGTCAGTTCTGCAAAATAGGTAGAAGAGAGTTACAAAGAATAGAGGGAAGCCAAAAATGGAACTGGCTCTGATACCATGTCAAACCAGGAGGTAACTCCTCAAATATAATCGTATTATTCATTTAGGTTGTTCATTATTATATACAAGAGGTAGTGACTATTCAGTTCATCTCCTGATGACTCTCCATTTTCTCTATTATTTATTTACCCTAATTACAATTGTTCGCCCAATCCCTATGATTAGGCGTCAACAAGATCCCTATTTTTTAGGGATTATTTTTTACTTTTTTTCTTTTTTCTTTTTTGGGAAAGGTTGCCATGCATGCATGGAGAAATTGCGCAGTTCCAGGGAGAACAATGGAACTCACTAGCACGTGCATCAGACGGCTGCTACGGGAATGCTTCTATGAAATTCCTGGGATGAGTGGCTCAAGCTGTCTCTCATGCTCTAGGCAGTTTCCCAGCCGAAGGCACACTTCTAGCTGGGTTTGCGCAATTCTAGAGCTAAAGCTCACTGTGGGCTTGAACGGCGCATTTCTTGAGAGCAAGGTTGGTTTCCCTCTAGAATACACAAGTCACTAAGGTAAGGCTAGAATCATATAGCAACCAAGTCAAGAGGTCTGCTTATGGTTAGAAAATAAAGCAAGTAGGAAAACACAAGCTATAAAGCAAAGGATAAAACTCAATGAAAGAACAAGTACTTGGGACAATGCGAGATAAGTTGTTGGTGTTGAAAATAGCAACAAAAAATGCTAAATATAGAAGTGCTAAAAATATCATTGCTATAAATAGCATTTCAAGATACATTCCAATTTTAGTTAGTCCCTGAACTAAAATTGAGAATTAAAATTCGAATTTGATCTTAGCAATTGTTTGAAAAATAATTAATTCATTCATCTTGAGTTAATTAGTTGGAGAAAATCAAACATGAAGTCTATGTGAAGACATGCAACAGTTATCCCTTTGATTGAGGAAGTTATCCCTTAATTAAGGAGATCGGGATGAGTTGTACTTTGAGTTGTAATTAGTTAGCTCAATTAACTGAGTTAAGTCCAGTTAGATTAGTTCCAATAGTTTGTGGAACTAACTGTGAGTTCAGTTAGTTAATGCATGCATGCATGTAAGTAGTGTACTTCAGATAACAGAATATTCTCTCATAAATAACTCATGCATGTCAGTTCAGTCAGAGACCCAGTTGAGATCAAAGGATGAGACAGTGTCCTATCAGTTGCAGGAATATTCCATTAAGGATATCTCTTACATGCAAAGGGAATTCATTCCTTGAGGATTACACAGTTATTTCTGAGTTTGGTAAGTTGTGTGAGAGGTGAATTCACATAGGTGGCAGCCAGAGGACCCAGGAGAAACTGTGCAAGGAAATAGGAGGCTTGGAGGACTAAAGGAAGGCATATGTTGTGTCTATTCAGTCTATGAGCAGCATTGGGGGATTGTACTAAGAGCTGGATAGCTTGTGAGCTAAAGCTTTGTGTAATCCAGAGATATTTTCACTTGCATGATAATACAGAGATCAGGGTTTTTAGTTGAGGCTTTCCCCAGAGTATTCTTCTATGTTCATGTGTGATTGTTTCTTCTTCATCTATTATATGTGTTCTATTTGATCTTGCTCAAAATCTATTAAGCTTCAGCAAGTTTTTTTGTAGAAGTAGATCAAGTATTTTGCTTTAGTATATTTCATTATGAGGTGATCTACATAAGGAATTTCTACATGGTATCAGAGCAAAGGTGATCAAAATGGAGAACAGTATACAAAGAAGGGTGAAGTTCGAAGTTTGAAGTTCCTGATTATAGAAGTCGAATTCTTATCACATCTCAAATTTCACCAATGGCGTTCAACGGTTTGAGACTCGAGTATGCCCTAGATGGCAACTTGAATTATATAGCTTGGAAGGATCGCATGGAAGAGGTATTAGAGGAAAACGGTTTGAAGGACTTCATTGATCAAGAAGTCCCCAAGTCAGCGGCTGCTAATGTCCAAGAATTGGTGGAATGGAAAAAATGTGTGGCTAGAGCGAGGAGGATTCTTCTAGATGGAGTTCGAGACCACATTGTCTCAAGTATCCATGGGAAGGAGACGCTGTTTTTAATGTGGAAAACATTGAAGGATCTATATCAGAATAGCATCGATCAGAGGAAGCTGGTGCTGAAAGACAAGATTCAGAAAATAAAGTGTGAAAAGGGTGACACGATCTCTACATATCTGAACAAGCTCACCACCTGTAGGGATGAGCTTGGAAGTGTAGGAATCACAATAGCCGATGATGACATGGTGAGCCTTGCTCTCCTCAATCTTCCTAATAGCTGGCATATCTACCAAGACTAGGTAAATGGAAGAGAGAAACTACCAGATTGGGAACGACTGTGGTCGGATCTGATGCAGGAGGAGATAAGGAGAAGCACCAGAGATGGATCTTCATCAAAGCATGATGATGAATAAAATCTAGCCTTAGCAAGTAAGTCGAGGAAAGGGAAAGGGAAGGCTTCCCATTCCAAATTGAGTTCTTCCCATGGTGGGAAGAAGATTGACAAATCGAAAATGTGATGCTTTCATTGTCATGAGGTGGGCCATTATGCTATGAATTGTCCACAGAAGAAATCCAAGAAGGGATCCTCAAAAGGACCAGATGGTGAGGCACTGACCTCATAGTTTGAATTGTATTTCACCTTCATCGCATGTATGGTTTCATCAATGGTGGGATGTGTTTGGTACCTGGACAGTGGAGCTTCATTCCACATGACCGACGACAAGAGTTTATTCAGTACCTTGGAGGAGAAGGACCTCCAGATGCGCATAGAGATGGGCGATGATGGAAAGTACCGTGTTTTAGGTGAAGGTACAGTTGTGTTTCAGAGGGAGCATGGAGCTCCTCTCACCCTGACTAATGTAAAGTATGGTCCTGGTCTGAAGAAGAACCTGGTGTCCATCGCAACGTTGGAAGACAAAGGCTATGATGTAGTTTTTAGTAAAGGAAAGGCATTCTTGAGGCACATTGGCACTGGACAGACCAAGAGGATTGGGATTCGAGTAAAGAATCTCTACAAGCTAGAGGTAGATGACTGTGCTGCATTGAGTTCCAAAGCAAAGTTGGTGCAAAGCCAAGAAATTGGCAAGCTATGGCATAGAAGATTGGGCCACTTGCACCATGGGGCCTTGAAGATCATGCAACAAATTTCTACCAAAATTCCCAAGGGTAAACTGGAGCAAGTGGATACATGCAAAGGTTGTACCTTGGGTAAGTATGCAAAATATTCCTTTCAAGATCGAGACAGTTGAACTAGAGCAATCCGAGAGTGAGTTCATACAAATGTGTGTGGACCATTCTCGACAACCTCCACTGCTAAACAAAGGTACTATGTTATTTTTATTGATGATTTTTCCCGTTGATGTTGGATCTACTTCATGCAGAAGAAGGATCAAACTTTCTCAATGTTTTGTGAGTTCAAAGCCTTGGTTGAGAAAGAATTTGGAAATAAAATAAGGGCCTTGCGAAGCGACAATGGTGGAGAGTATGTCTCTCAACAGTTTAAGGAATTCTGTGCAGTAGAAGGAATTAAACAGGAGTTGATGGCACCCCATAACCCACAGCAGAATGGAGTGGCCGAAAGGAAGAACATAATAATTGTGGTATCATCTCGGGTGATGCTGCATGACCAAGGCCTACCACTTCATTTGTGGGCTGAGGCATGCAATACAGTAGTATACTTGCAAAATAGAAGCCTGCATGGTATACTGGGAATGAAGACAGCAAAGGAGGCTTTCTCTGAGAAGAGACCAAATGTGAGTCACTTTAGGATATTTGGCTCATCGGTATTTTTCCATGTGACCAAAGATGCCCGGAAGAAGCTAGAGCCAATAGTTGAGTTGGGGATACTTGTGGGTACACTGATACACCCCACAACTATCGGGTGTTCTTGCCTACCAGTCAAAGGACAGTGGTATGCAGAGATTTGAAGTTCGATGAGCAGAAGGCCGTGCGAGTTTCCCTTGAGAGGGAGCTCAAGTTGCATGCAGAGGAGGAACTTTTGGTTCCTAAGGAGGATGAGCCTCCGACAGATGCAGAGCAGCCGCATGCAGAGGATCTAGGAGTGGAGACATCCACTCATGCAGATTCTTCCAGAGATGGGTAGAAATGATCAAGGGAAGATGACAAATTGGTGATGGATGCGAGAGAGAATGTGGGACAACCATCCTCTCAGTGCAGACAGAGGAGATCACTTGAGCGGTACACTGGTTACATGGCCCTTGTTGGGGAGTGTTTAGAGACCGAACCATCTTCCTTTGAGTAAGCAGTGCAGCGGCGAGTCTGGGTTGATGCTATGGTGGAGGAGTACGATTCCATAGTTCAAAATAGTGTTTGGGATGTTGTCCCAAGACTGGAGGACAAGTCAGTGATGAGATCCCAATGGATTTACAAGGTAAAGCAAGCAGTTGATGGAAGTGTGGAGAAACATAAGGCAAGGTTTGTTGCCCGTGGTTTCTCACAGGTCGAGGGGATTGACTATGATGAGACTTTTGCTCCTATAGCAAGGTACTCATCTATCATATTGATTTTGGCACTATCAACATAAATGGGTTGGAAGATCCATCAAATGGATGTGAAGACTGCGTTCCTCAATGGCAAGATTGAGGAAGAGGTGTACATAAAGAAACTAGAAGGATTTGAGACCTTCTATCATGAGTCACATGTGTGCCGACTCAAGAGAGCTTTGTACGGGCTGAAGCAAGCACCTCGTGCTTGGTACACCAGGATCGTTAGCTATTTCACTGGGTTGGGCTTCACAAAGAGTGAAGCAAATGCGAACCTTTACCACATAATGGTAGAAGGTAAGCCATTGATCATTGTTATTTATGTTGATGATCTGATATTGACAGGTGATGATCAGTTGATGAAGTCTTGCAAGGAGGACCTTGCAAGAGAGTTCGAGATGAAAGACATGGGTCTCATGCACTACTTTCTAGGCATGGAAGTGTGGCAGAATGATGGGGAAGTGTTTGTGTCTCAAGGCAATTATGCCAATGAGATACTCAGGAGATTCCACATGGAGAAGTGCAAGCCCATGCAAACTCCTCTAGTAGGTAACTGGAGGAAGGAGGATGCTACTTCAGGTAAGGTAGAAGCTGCCACTGTTTATCGGCAGCTTGTGGGTTCATTGATGTATTTAGTGAACACATGACCAAATTTGTGCTTTGTGGTGAACCAACTGAATCAATCTATGGTTTAGCCTACCAAGCTGTTTTGGAAGGCAGCGAAGCATGCGCTGAGATACCTCAGAGGCACATCTCAGTGTGGATTATGGTACAGACAGATAGAGGGAGTGAAGCTTCAGGGCTTCACAGATGCAGATTGGGCAGGGAGTCCATCAGATCGGAAAAGCACTTCAGGAGGAATTTTCAACGTTGGTTCAGCTACAGTTTCTTGGTACAATAGGAAACAAAGGTCAGTTTCACTTAGCTCAGCAGCGGCTGAATACATGGCTACCAGTTAGGTAGCATGTGAGTCCATTTAGATGCAGAAAATTCTAGTTGGATTGTTTGATCAGAGGATGGATCCAACTGTGATCTATTGCGATAATTAGAGTTGTATCAAACTCTTTGAGAATCCAGTATTTCATGACAGGTTCAATCACTTCGATATCCGGTATCATCATCTTTGAGACTGTGTGGTGAAGAGGATCATGTTGTTGTTAATGTTTCGACCGAGAAGTAGGATGGATATATTTTGACTAAGGCATTGTCAAAATGAAAATTTGAGTTCCACACAGACAGGATTGGGGTGACAAATAATCTTTCTTGTTGAGAGGGAGTGTTGAAAATAGCAACGAGAAATGCTAAATATAGAAGTTCTAAAAATAGCACTGTTATAAATAGCATTTCGGGATACATTCCAATTTTAGTTAGTCCCTGAACTAAAATTGAGAATTACAATTCGAATTTGATCTTAGTAGTTGTTTGAAAAATAATTAATTAATTCATCTTAAGTTAATTAGTTGGATAAAATCAAACATGAAGTCTATGTGAAGACATGCAACACTTATCCCTTTGATTGAGGAAGTTATCCCTTAATTAAGGAGATCAAAATGAGTTGTACTTTGAGTTGTAATTAGTTAGCTTAGTTAACTGAGTTAAGTCCAGTTAGATTAGTTTCAACAGTTTGTGGAATTGATTGTGACTTCATTTAGTTAATGCATGCATGCATGTAAGTAGTGTACTTCAGATAACTGAATATTCTCTCATAAATAACTCATGCATGTTAGTTCAGTCAGAGACCCAGTTGAGATCAAAGGATGGGACAATGTACTATCAGTTGCAGGAATATTCCATTGAGGATATCTCTTGCATGCAGAAGGAATTTATTCCTTGAGGATTGCACAGTTATTTCTGAGTTTGGTGAGTTGTGTGAGAGGTGAATTCACACAGGTGGCAGCTAGAGGACCCAGGATGAATTGCGCAAGGAAATAGGAAGCTTGGAGGACTGAAGGAAGGCATATGTTGTGTCTATTCAGTCTATGAGCAACATTGATGGATTGTACTGAGAACTGGATAGATTGTCAGCTAAAGCTTTGTGTAATCCAGAGATATTTTCACTTTTATGATAATACAGAGATCGAGGTTTTTAGCTGAGGCTTTCCCCAGAGTATTTTTCTGTGTTCATATGTGATTGTTTCTTCTTCATCTGTTATATGTGTTCTATTTTATCTTGCTCAAAATCGATTAAGCTTCTGCAAGTTTTTTTGTAGAAGTAGATCAAGTATTTTGCTTTAGTATATTGCATTATCAGGTGATCTACAGAAGGAATTTCTACAGTTGGGATTTTAGTAGGGAGACTCCAAAAGAAAGCATAGGCAAAATTTTGGAGGGTAGTTGTAGTGGCTATAACATTGGCGACACACTGGTAGAACTCCAACTCTCTGTATGAACCTTGTATCATGTAAATCAAGTCTAACTCTTCGAGAAGTATTGTTCGATTCTTTGAAATTCATGGTTCCTTCACTAGCTTGAGTTAAATATGTAGTCCCAACCATTCTCTTGATCGATCAACACACAGACCAAGCCAACTCAATTTAGTTGTTTCTATTGGGGATGATGGGTATATTGATGCACAAGTAATATAGACTATCAAAGTTTTAGCTTCATCTCAGGCATTGCTCCGCTGCCACTAGGCCTCAACAGTAACCCAACGAAGTCACTTCAGGAACACAAGAATTTCTCTACTGCCAACGAGCCTAGATAGTACCCCAGCGAAGTTACTTGCTTCACCTCTCTGCACAAGAAATCTTTCTCTTCTTTCGCCTTTATTTTTTTTTTCATTTTCATTTTTCAAAGAATTGTGCATAGGCACTTATTTATTTCATGAGGCGAAAGAGGGATCCTGACTTATTAAGAGTAGAATAGGTTGTCCCTTTAGAGAAGGATGTTTATATATACCTCTTACATACTTGTTGAGGTTTTCCCCCTCTCCTTACTCTACTTGACTAAGTTGACAAGGGTTAACCAAAAATAGAAAACCGATTAGAGTAGGCGGTACTAGTTAAAAGTGCAAGCGTTGTGACTTCACCAAGAATCACTCTGAAAGGAACGTATTTTCCATCAGGGTATCATCGACTAAAAGAAACGCAAGATCTTCATAAGTAGAGGGAATAGACAGATAACCAAAATTTGGTAGTTGTACAAGTCCTCTTGTATTTCACCCTTCTTGTTTCAAGAAGCCAAACACGGTTTCATGGGAAGCTAATCCTACAGGTACATAAACAAAGAAACAAGCATAGGAAATAAGTATCATGAAGGCAAAAGAAAGTAAGCAAAACAAGAAATCGAAAGCCAACAAGAAAGAAAACACTACTCCTACTCCTAAGCTAACCATAGCATGGGCCTACTCACGTGAAGTGATATTTCCAGAATATTCATGAAAACTAGAAAACAAGAAAGATAAAGCAATAAAAACCAACACGTCTGAAGTTTGAATGAATCCACAAAAAAGAAAAGAGTAAAAGAACATGAAAGGCACTGTGCAAATGTATCATGGTCTTGTATCACACTGCACATAGATGACAAGCATGTACACTCTTTCGATCTTGACAAACGAGAAAACATGCAAAAATAAGAAAACTTTCATTTCACAACAATGCTTGCTATGTATGACTCCTCCAATGCATGAGCGATAGGATCATGTGATTCTGGTGGAGGATGTGAATTTTGTAAACTAGATTGATTTTCAATGTGAACAAGAGAGTGATGAGGAGCCTGGGGTGATTCAACAGTTTTCTGATCGGAAGTAGAACTAACCTCAAGACTATGAGAACCTGACATAACCATCAGCTTGGGTTGAAGTGCCTCGACAATTTGAGGGGTTTCCACTTCATCAAAAGATATATCATCAAAGATTGGTGGCTTAGAAAGATCAACAACAAGTGAATCAGAATCATGATCAAATGAATGAGAAAAAAGATCATGACAACCACGAACAAAAAATTCGAGATGTACATCGGCATCCTCATGATTTGACTAATCATATATAGGGGTTGATGAAAAAAAAAAAAATTCACCCTCTAAGTTTCCATAAATGAAAGATGAAAGATTAAATGGATTCAGGGAGAAAGATTTGTCCTCTTCATGATCAAATGACAGATTGACATCTTGTGTGTTCCGTGAATGATTGGAAGTAGATACAACTGAGAATGAAATTTCACAAGAACAAGAAAAAGTGGTAAAATCACAGAAGATTTCAAAATAGAGAAGATGAGGTGCAGACAGAAGGAGATCATCTTTCATCATGGATTCTTCTTCATATTCTCACACACACTCATAAAAAATTATAGCACAGGTTGGCTGCTCAACACTAACTTTGTCGACAACTTTTTCCTCATGAACATCACATGTGGATTCCAGAATGGATGAACACATCACATCAAAATCTAGAGGATCAAAGGAACCAAAGGACGGAGGTTGAAAAAATGAGATCACATAAAAACCAACAGGTTGGCAATCCAATCGAAATGTATGCAAAAATCTAGAGTAGGTGGGATGGGAGGAGGTGACAGTTCAACAAGCTGGTTCACAACTTCTCCCACCTCATCCTACGAAGCTAAAGTTATTTGATGAGAAGAGGAAAGAGAGCCACTAGTGACAATGATTTTGTCCACCTTAGATTTGGAAGCTCTAACACCGAGGTATGTTGGGAGGGTTTGAATGATTCTAACTTATTTGGATTGTTAGAAATGTGAAGAAGATGCTCAAATCTTTCAGACATAAATTTCTAATCAACTTCATCTTCTAGGAATTGAAAAGCGAGATTATTGAAGCATTGCCAAAATTGTGCAACAGATTCATTAGGTGCTTTACGTAATTCCAATATTTTTCAATTGAGTTCTTTACGGTCAAAACAAAAGAAAGCATAGCCTAACTCTCTAATCATGTGATTGAAAGAGTGAATAGAGGTTGCGGGAAATGTGAGACACCATTTCTTAATGCACCATCTGAATGTGTAAGAGAACAACCCACAAGAAATGTCGTCTGAGGGGACTTCATTCCTATCACAGAAACCTAAGAAGGAAACTATGTGTATTAACAAGGCTATTCCGCCTTCACCATTATATTTAATTTGTGACAAGTCATTGATGACATCTTTTGACACTTCTAAATCATGAGCATGAGAAGAACATGTCAGAGTTGAGATTGTGATGTAATTCATGAATGATGTGCAAAGATTCAAAATAGACTTTGAGGGCTTAGCTTGTCATCTGGCCCTACTTCTAGCCCCAGAAACGTTGACGGTGTTGGACCCACCAACATTCAAGGGGATCTCCCCAGTAAGAAGCCCTGACTAGATAGACCATTTGGAGTAGGAATCACAGCAGTGGGTGGTAATATAGTGCCTTGACCGTGGTAACGCGCAGAGGTAAATATGATGACTTTGGTCGGAATCAAGTGTGTGACCTTGTAGAGAGTCAAGTGAGATGCATGGGGGTTCTAACACATAGAGGGGAAAAGGAAGTGTGTCCCTTACAAGCTTGTAATAGTACGCAACCTAAAAGGAACACATGAGCGGAATGACATCACAAGCTAGAAGTGAAATAGTCCACAAACCAAAGTGATGGGTTAATCCAAAAACACGCCTTCAACGAGATTCATACAATTGCATACAAAATATTTCATAACCAAACGTGTAATTTAAACAACATACATTGCTAAAGTAACTGGAATAGTCGAACTATAATAACAAAATATGCATGAAAACATGTTGGCTCAATTATATTATTATTAAGATAAAGTGCCATCCATACATACACCATTGAAAACCACTAACCCCAATAGTGGAACATTACAGTCAACGCCACCTTTTCCTCCAAATAAGTTTACTCGCTCTACGCTGTGGAGAAGCCAAGGCTTGTCACAATACTCCCAAGCCTTCTCTAAGCCTAAACCTAGCCAAAAGCTTGGCTCCCAAACGCCTGTTCTCTGAGTTATGAGGTTTTATTTATAACAAAGGGTGGGGTGACTTTTGACATTCCCCTTTGTCTATTTGACTATCCTCATGAATCTTCAACTCCTTTACAAGTAACTCTTTACATTACATAGTGATTATTCACATTCCACTAATGACACTTGGAATTTCACTTACAATATAACAAATAATATATAATTTCCACATATAATCATGTGGGACAAAATAGGCTTGAGTCAGCCTAACAATACAAACACTATGACTCAAAAGCTTGGGTAAAGACCAACTCGACAACATCCTCTTGATGAGGATGGATACCAAGTTTGGTACCACATTATGGTGTCCCCATAATGTTTGGTAATGTATTTCGAGAAACAGACTCTTGCCTCCATGGCTTCTGGGTATATGATCCTAGAACCTTTGTCCAACTCATCTTGAAGCATGTGCAACATTGCCCTAAGTGTGGTTGGACCACCAATATAATTCTGCATGTTTTCTATGCTCAAGTACAAGTCATTGTTGGTGGCCTCTTGCATTAGTTGCTCCATGTACCTGTCGACCTCAAGCCAGACTTGGTTCTTCTTAATGGATTCGGTGAGGGAACCAATTGAAGGGATCCTGTGTGTCATCACCATGACATCTAGACTCTTTAACAACCATGCATAGGAAGCCTCAATGGTATTGATGAGCAAAGGGAGTTGCTCATAGTTCCAAATCAACATCTGGATCCGTGCTTTGTCTAGCTCTGCCTGTGGCTTCATTATCTTATGTAAGTAAAGAGAGGCTCCCTTGTATCTCATTGTCCATTCCTGTATATGTGCAATAGTAGCATGTATGTCCTTGAGAGTTTGGGCAATATTTATGCACCACTACTGAAAACCATATAGATGGACAACTGCCTTGTGCATGGTGACAAATCCGTCATAAATTTTCTACATGGTGGTCTCAAGAGTCGATACTTCAACAAGTATCGCTTTCCTCATCTCTGCCATAGTGGATCTTACAGATTGTTCTACCCTCTACCTGGCCTCTTGCAAGTCCTTTGACATCTGATCATTCTCTGCTAACAAGAACTTGACATTTGAGCTTGTGGCTTCTGCATAAGCCTTAGAGGCATCGGCCATGGCAGCTAGATGTTTCTTAACATCTTAAACAATCACCCTTTCATTCATATGTGCAGGTGATGCGTGATCATCTAGGAAATTATTTCTCCACACCTTTACAATCCTTTGATTCAACTCATCAAATGACGAATTATACACGTTCATCACTAGATCATCATCAAGGAGAACAACCTCTCCTTACTTGCTCAGGACTAGTTCTGATACTGGAGGAGGTGGAGACTATGGGGTGCCTTCGGAAGCTCTCAGCATGAGGTCGGTGTCTTGGTCCTGCGGCTCCTGTGCCAAATTTGTGTCCATCTCTTCAACCATTTGCTCAATTTGTTGAGTAAGTTCTTAATCCTACAACTGCTCACCTTTTTCTTCATCTGTTGGTTTTTCTGATTCTTCAACTTATATTAGTGCAATTTTCTCTATGATTGCACTTTTCCCTGCTTCTTATTCTTATTTATACTTCTCTTCCTTCTCTATCCTTCTTAGCTCCCGCTCTTCTTTCAGCTTCTTCTCTGTTTCCTGCAACTTCCTTTATGCTTCCTCCAACCTTTGCTTCTCTCTCTTCCTCCGTTCTACTCTCTTTATGTGTTGTTGCCTCTTCACCTCCACTGCCAAAGCTACTTTCTCAACGAGAGGATCTTCTTTGAACTTGTAGCTTTGCTTAGCCTTTGGGTTCTCGGAAATATTCCTCTTGCCTTTATCCTACACAGATTTGATGCTCACTGTTGTTATTGTTGTTACTTCCTGTGGAGCTTCTGCCTGCAGAGCAGCTTTCCATTCTATAGCCATGTTGACTGGTTCATTGAGCTTGGACGAGTTGTAACAGTTCTTCCAAGGATCTTCCTCTACCCAATGAAATGTCTCGTGGATCTATGGATAATACACCTTTGCACAGTGGTACTCGCAAATACAATGGGGATCATATGGATTGTAGTCCTTGGTGTTGAACTCAAATTTTTCTAAGTCCTTGGCCTCGACATCCTCATCCTTCAAGCTCATGATTTCGTACAATTCAATCCGCAAAGGAAGAGCAAGTCATGATGCCTTCTTCCTCCCATGCAGTCCTGCTAATAACCTTGTGGAGATGTGATATGAAACCTCTTGCATGACCAGCTTATCTATGGAAAATATTGGTAGCACATGCGGAGGATCCTCTCCGCCAAACATCTTGATGAAGGTGCCACCAGGTGAGGCATACCAATATGCAATGTTAAGTAATGCATCGATCGCTTCTTGGGACATGCAAGGTGGATCTTTCTTAAATATCAACTTGTAAACTGGGATGATGAAATGGTTAGATAGCCTCCCCATGGGTCCTCGGTAGCTGCACTTAGAAAGTAACTTGCAATAAATGTTCACTACAATCTTTGATGGTGTCCATGTCTAACCCATGCCAGGAAACTGATTATGGGCACATATTACATCAAGTAAGTATGCAAACATATAGAATCTCACTTGCTCATCCTTGGGTGGATTCCGGGCATTAGTCACATGCACTCACAACTTAAGAGCCAACAAATCTGACCAATTGAATGGCCTTCCTTCATTCACCAACTGGTCCAATAAAACCACCCAATTCTGCGGAAAGGTCTCCTTGCTCTCTTGAATGTACAATCGACATGCAAATATGGTCAAGAGTTGGTAGGCCTTTCTGAGTGACTTAGTCTTGTAAACATGATTGGGTGTCGACCTGAACTTCGATGGATCTTTCACCTAACGCTTTATGATGTTTCTAGTGCTCATATTGCTGGTTGGGGTATAGAAATGTGCATCCATGCAGTTCACCGACTGTGGTAAGCGATACATCTGATGATAGTTTTATATCCTGAAGGTAGCAAGATGTGTCCCACTGGAACTGCTCAATGTCATCGTCTTGGGATCGGTGTGTAAGACAATTCAGTGAATAATTTATGCACATGGGAAGGAGGGGTACCTCCATGAAACCTTATATAAGCCTAACTTGTGGATGTTAACATAGACCTGCCGATATTATAGATCTTCCTTAAAGCTACTTGCAAAGATATCCTTAATTTCCTGCCATGTTATCTTCATGTCCTTTATGAATAGTTGTGTGTATGCATAGTCTGGCAAGTTCATTGACACTTGTTCAACTACATCCCTAATGCTATTGTTGACAGTATCCTTTTATGCATACTTCTTGGAAGCCATGTTACATGTACTGTTGAAGAGCTGCTCAACAACTATTGTACTTGGAGATAGAGAGGACACTCATGGCATGAAAATGTTAGCTTGAAACCAAAAGCACTTCAAGAACAGACCAAGCAACGAACTAGGCAACTGCTGGGAAGGATTGACAATTATGGGTTTCATATGTGAGTGACTATCTGCTAGATTTGAGTATTGTGTAGTCCATGTTGCCATTGGGGAGGTGATGTTGACTAGAACTGCGCAATGCGCAGTTCAGTCTAGCTTGTGCTGGATGGGACTGCGCATTGTGCAATCCAATGGCCAAGAGCTCGGGATTGGCTCCTGGAACTGCATAGTGCGTAGTTGGAGCAAGTCCCTTGCATCATCTGTGCAATTCCCTTGAGCCAAGGCAAAGCCTTGAAATCCAGAAATGCATAGTGCATGCTAGGAAGAGCTAGATTCGGGCTAAGCAAGCCCAGATCTACCCAAGAGAAACATGAAAACGAGCATATCTAAAAGTGAAAGTGATGGTTGGTGCAAATCTGAATGGTTGATGATGCATGCAATAAAAACAAGTGTAGGAATCATTCAAATAGAGGAACATTGAAGCTTATGGAGAGAGTCGCCGCAACAACGGCCATTAGTGCAAAAAAGGGGTTATGCATGAAACACTTGGGAAAGGCATTACAAAAATTTAAACATCACTTCTACAAGCTCAAACAAATTAAAGCACACTGGTCATTCAATAAAACAGGTAAAACAACACTCTCACAAGCCAAGGAAACAGAAGCGACAAAAAAAGCAGCAAAAGACTAGAAAAGCAAGACTTACCCAGAAAAGTTGCAATGACTGTGTCGAAGGTTCCAATATCTCCTCGAGAACGCCAGAGCTCCAATATCGAATGTGAAAATGAGCTCTAGTGACATCCATTAAATAAATTTGTTCGATTTAGGGTTTATGTCGTGAAGGCCAAAAATCTAGGAAAAAGCGACACATGGCAGAAGTTTCCAAATATAACTCAAGTGTAGCTCTGACTGCTAAAAATAGATAACTATTTTTTAGGGATGCTTTTTTGGTTTTTCTCCTTTTTTTTCTTTTTCGAGAAACACTACTATGCATGCACAGAGAAATTATGGAGTTCCGGGGAGAACTGGGCAACTCACTAACATGTGCATCGAGCAGCTACTGAGGGAATGCTTCTTCACAATTCTTGAGCTGGGTGGCTCAGGTTGCATCTCATGCTCTATGCAATTTCCAAGTTGAAGGGAGGTTGTCAGCTCGGTCTGCACAATTCTAGAGTCGAAGCTCACTATGGGCTTGAACTGCGCATTTCCTGAGAGCAAGGTTGGTTTCCCTCTAGGATTGCGTAGGTCACTAAGATAAGGCTAGAAAGGGATTGCAACCAAGTCAAGAGGTCTGCTTGTGGTTAGATATAAAAGCAAGTAAGCAAACACAAGCTATAAAGTAAAAGATAAAACTCAATGAAAGCACAAGTACCTGAGATAGTGCAAGATAAGTTGTTCTGATTTTAGTAGGGAGGCTCCAAAACAAAGCGTAGGCAAAATTTTGGAGGGTGTTTGTAGCCACTACAACGGAAAGATTAGAAGCTGATATTTATTCAACTAGAAGTAAGTTAGAAGAAAATAATATGTTGTGTAACCACCTAAAAGAGGATGTTGTCTCCATGAAGAACTCAAAAAGGGTAGACATTAAAGATGATGATGAAGCATTCCTAAAAGGACCTGTAGGAGAAGGTACAATCACCATGATTAATAAAGAAGAAAACAAAAACAAGCAACAATATGAAAAGCCAAAGAATGATATGAAGAAAGGGTTCACTACAAGAAGATCACAAAGGAATATCATTGAAAAATAGGTTGAAAAAATTTGGAAGATCAGAAAGGAGATTTGTTGCAAGATATAAAGTGTTTTTCTTGTCATGAAACTGGACATGTTGCCCTAGAATGTAAGAAAAAGAGATTATATGCAGAAAAAAAGAAGACTCCCTCAAGCAAACAAACATAAAAGACAATTATTCACTAGGTACACAAAACATTTCTCTGGTCATTGTTATCTTTGTAATGAGTTTGGTCATAAGGTTGTTGAATGCAAAATGTATGTAAAGAAGAGGAAAAATGACTTAAGAAAATACAAATCAATTTCACCATTTCTTGGTCATATAAAGTGATATTTATGCAATAATTTTGGCCACAGAGCCAAAAATTGCAAGCTACCATATACTTTAAAGGACTTTAAACAAAAGATGGAAGCAACCTCAAGCAGACCAAAAAGTGATCCAAAAATAAATGCAGAAGACAACCAACTAAAGTGTGGAAGATAAAGATAAAACTTGAGACTTCAATGACAAGTTAAAGCCATCTTGACCTCACAGGGAGTTGCTCTCAGAAGCAAGGAAGTCATTTCTTCACCATTAAAAGAGAAGAAACATCATGGGGGAGAGCAATATAAATAGCTTCTTGAAATGTCTCTATAACAAATCTTTAATAATAATAAAAAACTAAAGAAATTTCACACTAAATGGAGTAGATATGAAAGTATCAATGTTGTACTTGGCAACGCAACCATTTGGAAATCGTGGTTAAGCTAACATTGAAAAGAAAATTTGAAAATTCAAATTTCATTGAGATCTGGATTTTGTCCTTTATATGACGTGTTTTGTACTTAAGTGTACGGTCAATCTAGGAACATCCCTCTTTAGTCAAATTACTGGTGCGTTATCATCATCCCTAGTTATGGTCCCTGGCTAAAAGTCGACCTATTAATCTGCACCCACCTTGATTGTTGGAGCCATCCTTCCGGAGTCTTCTAAGCACTGGTCCCAAAGTTTGATAGGATCCATCTTCACTTAATTCTCCTCAATTGGCTTTTATCTCATCCAGGTGATATGTTTAGAAATGGATCAGAGGATGATTAATTTCTTGTACAATCCTGATCTGGATTTTAATTAGGATCCCAGGGGTTATTCTACTGAGGCGTGGTTTTTTCTAGTGTTGAATGGACGTTGGGTTGGATGCATCGGCCACGGAGGCCATGGTCCGAGCCACTATTTTGGTTGAAAAGGCACGTGAGGCCTCCACGTTGTCTGCTGGGTGGCAATCCACCTTGGACGACATGATTGTCAAACCTTCATGGCAAGAGAAGGATGGGCTCCACTCAATTCATCCATCTCAGAAAGCATATAGCAAAGAGGAGTCCCACCTGAAGGACGAGCGACTACGCGAACATGTGAACCATTACAACAAAGCCAGGAACCCTGTCAAAACCACCTCCCCGCCTTCAGCTATCAATTTGGACAGTTCTCATCTTTCTGAAAGAATTGAAAGCCTTCAGGATCTCGCCTTGGTGGGTAGGTGGCATTTCCCGGAAATGGACGATGCAGCTATGAGAAAATGGCTTGAGGACTGGTGGAAACCTTTGATCGGTTATACCCCCATCATCTCCCTCCTCATGAAAGAGTGGTATTGTTTTCATTTCTTGAAGGCCTGTGACTTAGAAACTGTCTTGAAGGGTCCTTGGGTTTTTGGAAGAAGTTTTCTAGCTCTCTACAGGTGGTATATTGGATTCGACCCGTTAAAAAACACTCCATCAAATAATTTGATTTGGGTTAAACTCCCAAATCTCCCTCTGGAGATGTGGTCCATGGAATCCCTCGCAGTAATAGGCAACTCCATTGGCAGATTTGTTTATGTCGACCCATGGTGTCGTGGAGAAAAAGACAAAAGGATAGCGTGGATTCTCATTGAGAAGGCATATAAGGGGGGTTATCCAGATCATATTGAGATTGCGTGGGGGCACCTGAAAATTAAACAAAGGCTAGATTTTTGGGGCATCCCCTTCAGGTGCTCTGCATGCCACAAAACTGGGCATTTAATCAAAAATTGCAGGCGGCATGCGGCCCCAAAACCAAGGTTGTTTCATCGCAGATCCCAGATAGACTCACCCATTCCCTCTATAAAGAAGATCTCTTCGCCTTCAGCCAGCTTATCGGTGACCGAACTTGTGGATGATCAGGCCCTTAAAAATCTAGAACCCACCCTGTCCCTGCGGTTGTCGTCTCAGGATTTTTCTAATGGGCCTGAAGCCAGACCAGTTTCCTCTGCAAAGGCTGCTTGTTCCAATATTAATAGGGCTTCGTCTAATTTCTGCTCGCCCATTCCTGAACCAAGGGATGACAAAGTTGTTCCCTCTCCTGCGCCCTTTCAGATTAAGGATTTTATCATTGGCTCCCACCCCATAGTGATATCATCTTCATCCCCGACGCCAGACAAGAGTCATCTTCTATCCTCAAAAAGCAAAGAATCGTTGGACAGGTGTCTTCCCGTTTCCTCAAAAGGCAAAGAGCCATTGGTGGCGGCCACTCTGTTCAATTCCCTTGAGTCATCTCCAGTTAATATGTGTGACAGTGATATAGATCTTTTACTTAGTAGAAAATCTCTCAAGCTGGAGCCTCTGACCATTCATAAACCAAATAACCCTGCTTCTCCCTTCATAAGTCCAAATTCTGCAAGGAATATTACAGTAAGAAAGAAACACAATGGAGGGAGCAGACATTTTAGGGGGAGGACAATTGTTTCAGATAGCAGAGTAAGGAACTTATCACTAATCGATGTTCCCATATATGATATGACTGAATCACAACCTCTTAGAGCAAGCATGGCAAGTGATTCGTCCAAATGACCTTTATTGTATCCATGAATATTAGGGGTTTAGGCGCAAACCCAAAATTCTTGGCGCTAAGGGACATCTTTCACACAGCTCGGCCAAAAATTATTTTAATCCAAGAAACCATGCACAGCAATCAGGTATCCATATCTTACTTTAGGAAAATGCTTCCTTCATGGTATATGGTTGCCTCAGAGGCAAGAGGCCTGTCAGGGGGGCTGGCAGTCTTATGGGATCCTGAATGGATCAGTGCCAAAGCCTACAAGTGTTTTACTGGTATTCTTACTCAGCATTTATCAAAGGTCAAAGATTCCAAATTAATATTTTGAACACCTATGCGCCTTATAAGAACAGAATCCCTTTCTGGGAAAAATTGTTTGCCTCAGAAATTTTTGATATTGAATCTCTGATGATTGCAGGAGATCTAAATGTAACTTTAAGCACTGACGAATTCTGGGGTAATTGCAGAAAAAGAGACTTGCTTGCTGATTGTATTAAGCTGGAACTTTTGAATAAAAATCTTGTGGATATCGCTCCTTCGAAAATGATGCCTACTTGGGATAACAGAAGGTTAGGAGAGGCGTATATTGCTAAAAGGATTGATCGGTTCATTATGCATGTTAGCATCATAGACAAAATGGGCATGCCTATTTCATCCATCGGGAACGCCTTTACATCAGATCAAAGGCCAATTTTCCTCAGCTGGCGGGAGAAGGGTTTCAGATTAGGTTATCCCTTCAAATTCAATAGAACATGGTTATAGGACCCAGATTTCAATAAAATCATTTCTAATGCATGGAAGGATCTATCCACAAGAGATTTTTCGCCCCCTTTTATGACGTTTCGAGACAAGATGTCTGCTCTTAGAAAGGTGGCAAAAGAGTGGCAATATGATAAAAGAAAAAGGGATAGACAGGCGCTTCAAGAAATACAAAAGGAGTTGGACAGGATTTTAGGGTCTATGGATGCAAATTTTTTTCCTCTTAGCATGAAATGTCGTATAAGAGATCTTGAAAAAAAAAACAAAATCTTTTGGAACAGGAGGAGGCCTCATGGAGGCTCAAAAGCAGGGCAATATGGCTGAAGGATGGTGACCGGAACACTAGGTTTTTTCATAAATTTGCAAATGCCAGGCGCGAAAAAAACACAATATGGAGAATTAATGATGGCAAGGGTGGTTTTTTCGTATCTCAACATGATATATCAAATGAAGCTGTGAGGCATTTCAAAAACCAGTACAAAAGAAGGGAAGTCTGTGATTTTCAGGACATTCTATGGGGTATTGAATTGGCTCCACAAATGTTCGATGATGAGAAAAACGCGAGCCTATTTCAGCCAATCACAGAGGAGGAGCTCCTTGGAGTTCTCAAAGCTTTCAAAAAGGATAAATGCCCAGGCCCAGACGGCTGGACCATAGAATTTTTCACTCACTTTTTTGATATCATCAAAAAAGACTTGTTGAGGATGGTTGAAGCATCTCGAATTTCTGGAAATATTCATCAAATCACAACATCCACATAGATTTCTCTAATCCCAAAAAAGGCAGAAGCGGAATCTTTCCAAGATTTCAGGTCGGTCTCATTATGCAATATATCCTTCAAAATTATCACTAAAATTATTGCTGAAAGAATGAAAATGACTCTGGCCACCTTTCTCTCCAAGGACCAGCATGCTTTTTTAAAGGGGCGCAACATTTTGGATGCAGTTGCTATAACACAGGAAAGTCTTTTTCAATGATATCAAGAAAATCAGATGCGGCCATTCTGAAAATTGACTTGCAAAGAGCCTACGATTGTTTAGATTGGGGATTCATTAGATGTTTATTGGCAAAGATCGGCCTAAAATCAAATTCCATCAACTGGATTATGTCATGCGTTGAAAATGTCCACTACTTGGTCATCATAAATGGAATGCCTTCTCCTTTCTTTCCAGCGGAAAGGGGTCTTCGTCAGGGGTGCCCCCTTTCCCCTCTTTTATTTATATTGGCAATGAACTCTCTCAGCCTTCAGATTAACAAGGCAGTGGCCGAAAATAGATGCAGGCCTGTCATGATTTGCAGGGACATCTATATCTCTCACAACCTCTTTGTTGATGACGTGCTCATCTTTGCTATGCTATGCAGGGTATCCTGGATCTGCCTCAACGATATTCTTAATAGATTCCAGAGGGCTACTGGGTTACAAATTAATAGAGGAAAATCTACCCTTTTCCACAATGATACCAACATGGAAATGGTGAATTGGATCTCTGAACTGCTCGGTATAGAGTCGAGATCGCTTAAGGAGGGTTTGAAATATCTGGGATTTCAGCTGAAGGCCAAGGGCTATTCCAAAGCGGATTGGCAATGGGTGATAGAAAGATATTACAAAAAGATTTCGGCGTGGGAATATAAGACTCTTTCCTTGGCAGGTAGAATTATTTTAACACAGGCTGTCTTAGCGCAATTAGTTGTTTACTGGGCTCATATTTTCTACCTTCCAGCAAGTATCATACACAAAATGAACAGAGTTTCTGCAAATTTTATATGGGGCGGAAAATCTAATCAGAGGAAACTCCATCTGTCCAAAATGGATAAGATCTCTCTACCAAAGAATCTTGGTGGCTGGGGCCTGTTAGACTTGCAGATTTTTGGTAAAGCGCTTCTATGAAAAATGCTGTGGAGGGGTATTTATGGTGAAGGGCTGTGGAGTATCACTATTAAAAAAAAATACATGAAAGGTAAAGATTTGGAATTCTGGTACATAAAGGGATCAATTGGAGCCAAACAAGGATCTGCTATCTGGCTCAGTCTTCGCAAAGTTGAGCAATACTTCTTAAAGAACCTAAGATGGAGTCTTTATTCTGGAAGCAGAATTTTAATTGGAATCGACCCCATTATGGGTGGGCGGGAATGCTTATTCATCCCTGAAAGCCTCTTGTTCTTTTTTTTACAGAATTGGCATTTTTACGTGGGACAAATTAATATCAGTCTGGCATGGCCCAATTCCTTTATGGAAAGAAGCCCATGATCTTCATCTGCCAGAACCTCTGGTTACCGTATGGAAATCTGTGAAGGATGCTCTTTGTAGTTATGGTTTCCATCGCTCAAGGTCTGCAGATCATCTTATGTGGATTGTGCCAAATGCAAAGTTGTCGGCTCGTGTCAAAGATATATACTCTGATATGATTAAATTAAAGGCATCTAGCTCCTGTTCTATATATCCTCTGATTCTCTGGAAGTCGGGATGCCGTCTTAAAATAATTCTTTTTTCGTGGCTGGTCTTCAACAACAGAAATTTGACTTGGGAAAATTTGAGGAAAAGGAACTAGCACGGACCGAGTAGATGTTCTATTTGCGAATCAGCGGAGGAATCCAATTATCATATGTTCTTCCAGTGCAATTTTTCTCTACAAATCTGGCATGAATTGTCTCTGCTTTATGGTTTCCCTCATGTTGTTTTTGTTTCAATCCAGGCAGCTTTTGAATGGTGGTGCGCTCAAAGAGAATCATGGAGATCTCTATTTATCATTGTCCTATGGTGCGCATGGAAATGGAGGAACGCCAAAATCTTCAAAGACTCAAAAGATCCCCTAAAGTCTATCTTGCATCATATTATCTCCATCCACGATGCTGTGCCATTAAAACAGCCCAAAATGAAAAAAGGTCGCATGAAAGAGAATGAAAGCCCTCTCAACAGAGGTCCTTGTGCTTTTTTTGATGGGGCCAAGCAACATAATATTTGTGGCTGTGGTGTCCACATTATTATGGACGAGAAGCTGCAATACTTTATATCATGGAACGGTGGGAAAGGCTCTAATAGTTTGGCTGAGGCGAGGGCTCTTGCAGGCCTGCTTGCTTTCTGTGTGTTTTTTGATATCCAGGACATTTCAATTTATGGCGACTCAAAAACAATGATTGACCATGTAAAGGGTGCCTGCCACATTAGTAGTCCTCATTTGACTGGGTGGATGGACAAGACTATGTTTCTCTGGGGGCGCATGAAAGATTGCTCCATACACCACATCTTTCGTTCCCAAAACTTCCAAGTTGACTGTCTGTCAAAGAAGGCGCTGACTTTAGATTCTAGCTCATGGTCCATGATGGTTTCTGATGGAGAGTTCTCTTGCTTCATCCAGGAATTTTCTATTCCTGGGTTATTAGTCTTTTTGGTTTTTAATTAAGCGTCTTTCTCTTCATCTTTTCTGCTTGTGTATATATCAAGTTTTTCTGGTTGTCCTTATGCATTATCTCTTTTTGTAATATGTGTCTAGCCATCTAATGCTCTTTTATCTGTAGATTGTTAGCTGTGATTATGGAGTGATGATGTTGGCTTCCATATCCTTTGGGAAGTCCTATTCGTACAGGTGTTTTTGTCTCATATACGCTGGCCTGCTGGCATTTTTTGAGCCCTTATGTACCATCTGAACTTTTATATTGACTCAATATAATACTATGATGCTTTTTCTCTCTAAAAAAAAACAAAAAAACCAAAAAACAAAAAGAACAAAAACAAAAACAAAAACAAAAAAAAACACATTGAAAAGAAAGCCTATAAAATCAATCAGATCCAACATTATTCACAATACCCAGAAAGAACATAGTCAATCATCTGCTACATCTCATCATGCAAATGTCAATACTCATACTTATCCTTGTTTTGATATGAACTGAAGTTTTGAAGAGCTGCAAGAGTTGCCACAAACCTAAAGGAGATTTGAATTTATTTTTGAAATGCTAGTCATATTAATGTTTGTGCAACTAAGTAAATTTGGAACTGCAAAAATATAAATATATTAGGAGCCGAGGTGAACAAAAAAATATATATGGATCTAAAGAAATCAAACATTTTATTTTTCCTAAACATTGAATTTTTTAGTTTGTGAATTAGCACATATGGCATAAAGCTCCAACTGCAAGATAAAACAAATGCTTTGATCTTCCGGTTAGGCTTAGGTGGCAAGGATAAGTTGAACAGAGGCATTAGTGGTGAAAGGTATGAAACTATCTGGTGTAGACTGCTCCTCCAAGAAAAGATCCTCAGGTGCTTTGAATGCACCATGCACGCAAAGAATGGCCATACCAACCATAAAGATATCGCCTCAACAAAGGATCCAGAAAAATAAAATAGGGCGTAACAATTGAAAGGAGAACGTTAATTAATTATGGTATGCAAGAGGCACTTGATTGATTAGAAATCGCATCAAAACAAAGGTATGTGTCAGGTATGCGTTATGGTAGATATGGTCGATATAATGGCAAGTCGATATGGTCGGTTATTGGCAGTGGATGTTATGTTATATACATTACCAGCATCATTATTATTTTCTGGCACAAGTTCTAGCATATAGTTTAGAGCATCATTTTTATTTTCTGGCACAACTTCTAGCATATAGTTTAGCACACCTTCTGGCAGTGTCATTATTATGTTTTTCCGGCATCAGTGATATTTGTTGGAGTTTATGAACCGGTAAAGAAAAAATTGTTAGAGATTTTTCTGAACAATTATAATGTTCAAGTATTCTCGACGAGAACAGTGAGACAAAATAATTTTTTTAATTCTGTGCAAATGGATTTCAGTGAATATGTCGCCTGCGACAAGCGTCTCTGCACGTACATTACTAGCGAAGCGTACAACTGCTGGAGTTATCTGATGGTATTATCTCATCTATCTGTTCGAGTAATTTAGAATTTTGGAAGGATTATTCTGGGGTTGTCATCTATAATTCATAAGCATGGTGTGGCTGCATTGAGTTGAGTTTTGGGTTTCCATCTTGTGTCACTGGTTCAGGTTTTTTCCCGGGTGAAAATGAGCCAATGTCATGGTATCTTTCAATAAGGTCATAGAGAGTCTTTCATACCTTTTATTTTAATAAAAATATTTTAAGGTCATCAAGTGTTATATGTATTTTAAATAATAATAAAATTGTAAAATAAATTATATGAAACATGTTTTTTTAGATAAATGTAATTTTAAATAATAATAAAATTATAAAATAAATTATATGAAACATGTTTTTGGTAGATAAATGTTATCTATATATAATTGACATTGAAGAGAATGATAAAAAATTAATAATTATTTATTTAATATTGAATGATAACATTTTTTTTATATAATATTCATATTATAGTACACTGTATAGATTGATATAATGAGAGTTGTACAAATTGTATATATGTTATTTTTACATATTTTTTTCAAATTTATATTTTCAATTTTTTTTTATAAATTAAAAACAAAACCCATAAAAATTTTACACTAATAAAAAGATGGAATCTTTGAATTTAATTACAAATTATTTGTGTTTATGGTACATAGTAATTAATAGATAATGTTATTTTTTGAATTATTTATATTTATTGTACATAATAATTAACTATATAATACGAAAGTCAATTTTTTCTACCATATTATAAATAAAAATAAAATTTATTTAAAAATAATAAATTTAATTTCATAATGTTAATTAAGTTTTAAGATCGAAAAAAGTTTAAGTACTTGAATATCGCCCGAGTTTACAAAATTCTAATGAAAAAGCCATCCGAGATATTTATATCAGTTGTGGTAATAAAATTGTGTTGGAGCAGCATTGAATACAAGTCTCAAAAACGAGGTTGGTTTGCTTAATTGAGCATAAGAATGATGACAACGGATTTCAGTCAACTACCTTTATTATGATGTACAAATATGGGAAGCCAATTAGTCAAGTTTCATGCTCCAATTCTTTTCTTCGGTGAAGATAACTCGAGACGTGCATGTTAAGGAGATTACTCCAGTGGCAATTCTCCCATTGTCAAAATTTCCTCAGGTTTGTTTTCATGCAGCTGGCCAGAATCGACAACAATCATTAGAATTTGATACATTTCTTGGTTATCTTCTCAAAAGAGACAAGGTCGTTCTCTGTCATTTTGGATGGTATGAATTCCTTATAACACGGTCATCCACGGTCATAAAACGGTTGTAGAGGATGCTTACTCATAACCACAAAATTTTCAAACATTACACAAAAGGTTGGTGAAGGGCAATGCAACTCAGAGGATTTCTAATGACCATCAACCAAGTGGACCATACCCTAATGTGTCAGCTCCATATGAACAGATGATTCCTTTGCATAGGAAAACCGAAAATGTCAACAAGTGTATTCAGAGTGGTTCACCTCGAGTAGAAAGCAACACTTCACCTCGAGTGGAAAACAACACTCCACCTCTAGCTGAGAATGTTTCACATCAAACGGAACAAGGCACTCTACACAGATTCCAAACAAATTCAGATACAATGTGGTTAGGGTCAAGTTTTCCCGAACACACCCTGAATACTTGGAGACATTGAGTCACAATCATGCACAATGGATTTTTGGTGCCCTTGGATTTTTGGTGCTCATTGATAATTCTAAGGATGCCCATTCCTCTCAGTTGGACATATCAATTCAAATGGAGTATTATAAGAAGGCTAAAAAAAGGATACATGTCCTTGCCTACTTGCTATATGTTTCATTAACCATTGATTTGAACACTACGGTGCTATTTTTGCTTGGCTGATATACTTTTACAGTGCTCTTGGCCATGAGGGTGCATTTGAGGAAATATTTAATGACATTAAAGAAGAAGGTGGTTGTCAAGGGGAATAGTAGTGTTGGTTCACACGATTGAAGACGGTGAATTTACTTGGTGCATTGGAGATAACTGTAGCGCTTAGTGTTGGAAGTTCAAATATTAATATGCAAATAGAACATCCAATCAAACAGTTTTTTCTATTAGAAGAAGTATATTTTTTGGACCTTCTATTAATGTTGTGCATTGAAAGTAGGTGGGCTACATGTGTAGTTCATTGTGCGGTATTAAGATGCATTGGAGACTTTATCCTTGGAACATGCATATATCCCAAAAGTATTGTTCTACAATTGAGAATAATTCAACATTGGTTTTCTTGGTCGCTGAATAAAAGTATTGTGACTCTTGGCATATTTTACTATATCACAATATATGCAGTGAAGAAATTGGCTGAATGGGACCTCGGAATTAGATTATCGCTATGGCACAACCAAAGAATGAGAAAACTAGTATCTAACTAGTTTTTGTTTTTAAACACCATATAGGCAATTTAGTCTCTAAAATGTACATGCACACTAAAGTTACTATTCATATTTTATTGGAAAAGTTTTGTCAAAGTATTTGTTTAGAAAATTGGGCACTTGTTTGAACACCTTTGTGGAAAAATATAAATTACCCCCTTGTTATTGATGTCAAAGGGGGAGGTAAATAGGGGCTAGGAGCAACAAGGAGAACTCTTCTTGAGGACAAAAGAGGGAGGATTAGTGTTTTTCCATCAATGCCGAAGGGGGAGATTGATGGCATTGTTGTCATTGATGGAAAAGGAGCAATCACAAAAAAACATCAGCATGACAAAGGAGCAATAAGCATGTATGCAAAGGAGCACATGTAATACAATTATTGAGCTAAATTATTGTGATGCAAGGCAAGACAAGACTCCATGACAAAAAAGGGGGTTGAGGAATTGTTTGTAAACATTTCAGTTGGTTGTCTCTATTACACTTGTAGTGGTTCTTAATGACCAACATTACACAAGCATGAGAAACATGTATAATTATTGTTATGTTGTGAACTCCGGTGTGTTTGTAGGAGGAACAATGATGGCCTTATCCACTGTGACTCTTGGCATATTATACTATATCACAACATATGCAATGAAGAAATCCACTAAATGGGGACCCCAGAATTAGATTAGTGCTATGGCACAACCAAAGAATGGGAAAACTAGTATCCAACTGGTTTTTTTTTTAAACGCAGTATGGGCAATTTAGTCTCTAAAATGTACATGCACAGTAAAGTGACTATTCATATTTTATTGGAAAAGTTTTGTCAAAGTATTTGTTTAGAAAATTGGGCACTTGTATGAACACCTTTGTGAAAAAAAAATTACCCCCTTGTTATTGATGTCAAAGGGGGAGGTAAATAGGGCCTAGGAGCAACAAGGAGAACTATTTTTGAGTGAGGACAAAAGAGGGAGGATCAGTGTTTTGCCATCAATGCCAAAGGGGGGAGATTGATGGCATTGTTGTCATTGATGGAAAATGGGCAATCACAAAAAAAAAGCAACATGACAAAGGAGCAGCAACAAGCATGTATGCAAAGGAGCACATGTAATACAATTATTGCTCTGAATTGTTGTGATGCAAGGCAAGGCAAGACTCCATGACAAAAAAGGGGGTTGAGGCAATGGCATGAAGAAAACATGGCTTTGATCATATTGATGACTTTGGAGAATGAATCCGTTGCATACATGTGTTTACATTGCTTTCATATGTTGTGTGCATATTATTTGCATTAGAGAGTGCTTGCACTATGTGCATGTGTTGTAATATTATAATGTTACATTTGACATTATGGTGATATTGGTGTACCTAATCATTATAGATGGCTGAAATAATATGTGGTGGAGCAATTATTTATGTTGTAATATTCAAAATATGAAGAGCTTGGAAACGAATGAGTGGAAGGCAAAGAGTCAAGCCTGTTCACTTCATATCCTTATGTGGAATACAAACAACCAACAAAATATCTTTATAAAAGATGTGATTTTGGAAGGCAATAGGATGTTAGAGAGTTGGAGAATGTGTGAGAGATGATTGAGGTATTGTGCATTAGTTACCTAGCACATATGAAGCTTATGTGAAGCATATTTGAAGGGAAGAAGAGATAGAAATGAAGATGGAGATATGCAAAATTTATGACCACGTAAACCAACACATTGTTGTTTCTTGTTTATATCAAGGGATTGTAGTCTCCTTTCAAGTTGTGGCTTGATAAATATCCAGTTGGAGTTGGTTGATGTAGGAGCTTCTTGTGGGTTATAGCCTCTAGAAAACATATGGGAGTTGGAGCTTCCTTGCATGTTGTAGCTTGCAGAAAGACTAAGGTAGCAACCCCCTGTAGGTTGGGGCCGACAGAAAATCAATTGTAAGCTTGCTGAAAGATTGAGGTAGCAACTCCTCTAGGTTGGAGCCGACAGAAAATCAATTGTAATAAGGAGTAGGAGTTTGTCTTTGTATCACAACAATAATAAAATCATGGTTTTCTCCCTTTATAGATTTCCACTTATATAGGGTGTCAATATGGTTGTTATTATGTATTGATGTGATTTTTTTATTTGTTTATTACTTGTTGTTCACATATTTGATTAGCTAATCATTATTTATTAAGTTACTCATATAATGTTTCAGTAAATAAATTCAATAAAAATAATATAAATCTCCATAAATGAAGTAAACCAATTCACCTTTCTCATTTTAATCAAATTTTCATCAAACCTGAACTCAGTTCAAAATTCCCGTCACCGCAAGTTCTTACGCTCATTGAAAATCCAGAGACCCTCAATTGTCTTCACGACATTCTAGTTTTTCTACTCCATGGAGGGTTCGATCATCAAATCTAGCGCCTGCTTGTCATATAAGTCGTTCATAATATTATAAAATAAAATGTTCAATGTGGGTTCTAAATCTGTGAAGCATTAATACTACGAAGAGAGGTGAAATGTCTTGATGTCTTCATAGCATTAATACTACGAAGAGAGGTGAAATGTCTTGATGTCTTCATGGCTTAGAATTGAGATTTCCCTTGCCGATACCTTGTCGTCGTTGTTTATGACATATTAGTATCAAGTTTAATAATCAATTCTGACCACCATAGAGATCTATGACGAATTTCATTTCTACGTATTTTTCTCTCTTTAGGGTGAATAAAGCTATATACATATTATCTTAATATAAATTTATGATGATTTTTCTCTCTGAAAAAAAAAACTATATACATATGTGTATACTTAGTTGTATTCGAGTGTCAATGTTTTTTCTTACCATTATAGTTTGTTGAAGGTTGTTTTCGCCCAAAGATTTGCCTCACAATTGTAACAAAATGGCAATAAGCAAAGAGTGAATATCGTAGTTGGCTCATCAGTAATATATAGTAGTAGATAAAAAGGATACAATAATAAGAAGGGCATAAAGAACAATATGTGCAATGTGATATTAATAGGGATAAATATGCTATAAAAGAGTAGTAGATAAATGTTATATACATGATACAAATGTATATGACTTCAATAATAAAATAATGAATAAAATAAAATAGATAAATAGTGGTATCAGATTAATAAATAAAAGTTTATAATAGAATAAGATATATATAATGGTATAATGCATTAATAAAGTAAAAATGATAATAATAATAATAATAAATGAAATGATAGAAGAAATACGGTAAAGTGAAAATGGTAAGTAAAATACGAAGCAATATAATAATAATAGATATAGTAAAGAGAGTGAAGCAAAGGAATAATAATAAAAGCATAATTTGTAGGGAGTTCAAATTTTTGTTATGTGTGTAGTGAATTGTGGAAATGAGAAATATATATATATATATATATATATATATATATATATATATATATAGTTTTAGATTGTATATGTTTCATCTCTAGTTTTAGATTGTATGCTTACTTTGGTCAGGGATGAATCGACCTTGTTTAAGACAATTAAATCTGGGGATTGTACGTAATTGAGATTTGGTATCTTTGACTAGGTAAACGAGATTGATTACATTATGTTTATATTAAGAAGACAGAAATTATGAAGAATAATCGTGGACTCAGATGCAACTATCTCAGTGTTAGCATCAAATTGTTCTAAAAATGGTAAGGGGATTGGAAAATGTTCCACATGCGCTCAATCCATGTGTCATCATGCCACCTTTTATTTCTTTTTTATTTATTAATTTATTATTATATTTTTCTTTGTTAATTGTTATTTTATTTCTTTATTAGTATCTTTTCTTCATTATTTTATCAATTTATTTATTAATATTATTCAATTATTATTATTATTATTCGTTCCAAAATTAATTTTATTCATTTACCGTTATTTATTTATTTGTTATTTTATTTCTTTATTATTATATTTTCTTCATTATTTGTTGTTTTAACAGTTTATTATTATTTTTTCTTCATTATTTGTTATTTTATCAATTTATATATTATTATTATTATTATTAATGTGAAACATTACAATTCAGAACAAGGTTCCTCACAATGCGTTGGGGAAGATGACACCCAAGGAGGCGTTTACAGGAAAGAAGCCAAAAGTCATACACTTCAGGGTTTTTAACAACATAGCTTAGTGCCATGTTCAAGATGACAAATCCACCAAGTTAGATTCGACTGCAAAGAAGGGGCATTTCATTGGATATAACAAAACATCCAAGGCATACATGATCTACATTCCATGTAGCAGGAAGATTATCATGAGACGAGATGTGAAGTTCCAAGAGGCGAAAGCCTTCAAGATATCTCACGAGGTGCCAACAGTTGATTAGAGTGAGCTAGCAGAAGCTCCAAGGGATGAACGAGGATCTTAGGCTCAAGGCACTAGTACGAGTATAATGGCTAGTACAAGTGCAGGTAAATGTGCCAAGGAGAGTATAGTGATTGAAATCGTTTTGCCAGAGAGGGATTCTTCAGAGTGATTTCTAGATTCTCAGTGATAGAGGGAGATTGATTTATCTGTAGAGGCCAAGTTTCTCTAGTTAGTGTGAATTGTTTCAAGCAGGTTGAGTTGTTGGAGCAAGTGTGAATTTGCTAGAAGGTTTGATTTTCTCACAAGAAGTCAAGTTTGTTAGTGAAGGCGAATTCCAATGGAGGCCGAGATATTTTCCCAGTGGGTGCGAGTTTCTAGAGAGGATGTGTTGTTTACCGGAAACACACTAGTTGGATCGATTCAAGGTCATAAAGAGAGGCCGAAGTGATTTAGAGGGGTCGATTTGCTTCCAGGAGTTTGAGTCAGCTTGTAGAAGTGAATATATTAATTTGCCAAAGGTTTTCAATTTACAACAAACAATATATGTAAATTTCAATTATAGATTCGCTGAAGAATAATAAAACCCTCATCAGCAAAACTGATTTTCCCTTCGAGGCCTTTCAAGGGACAATTTGTCCAAAAATATCAGTGTCAAATTTTTATGAGTCTGTTATTTTCTCAGTCCCTGTGTGTTACCCTTTAGGCAACTCCCATATAGACACTTAGTTGATGTGATTTGTTGTTGTTTGGACGAGATTTCTTATCAACCTGGACCTGCTATTCTCCACTCATTAGTTACATTCCTAGTGTTCATCGATCATTCACAGTGGTGTATCATTTCCCCATGTCCCCGATATCAGATGTGCTAGATGATGTTTAGTGTTGCTTTGAATAATGATTGATATGTTTTCATTACTTAGCCTCGTCATCTAAAAATGACACCAAGGTTTCATCTTGTTGTTTGGATATTAGTATGAGAGAGATTCTTTCTCACTTTAAACTTAGTGGAAATGTTACCATGTTACTACTTTTAACCATTAGGACATAATTACTTTTGGATAAGTATACCATTAAGCTAGACCACTGGATACTACCAAGAAATCAAGTTTGGTAGTGTGTTCATATCCTTTCTATACTTAACCATGTCCATCAAAATCCTTTCATTTTCCATTCCATCAACAATTCCCTTAATGTATGGTTAACATAAGAAAGATCATCCAAAAAGGATCATTCAAAAAAAAAGAGGAGAAAGACAAAAATACAAACCTCAAACAAAAAATTTGAATCAAGATAAATAAAGAGATAAAGAGGTCAAGAGAAAAATATATTCAATAAAAGAAACTACTTCATCATGGCCCCCCCTTCAAAGTCCTACGAGAAAAATTCTTATCCAAAGAAGAGGACTTAGAAAAATCAAATGAAAATAAAAACAAAAATAAAAGGAAGGGGAAGTGAGTGTAGGCTGAAGTAGCAAGAGCTCCCTCTCACAAGGCATTGCAAATAAAGTTCCTAGCCACAGTTTAATCAGCTAGTTGAACCAAAACTATACCCTCAACACACTTTATAACTTTGGAAGTTAATCCATACGTTATCCCTTATTCCCCTCATTAAAAAAAACATCATCCACCTATTTGAACTTAGAAGACTTGGGAAATACTTTGTGTTTTAGCCCAAAGACATGCGTAACAAAGGTAAGGTTGTCCCCTTGGTTAGGTTCTTAAGTAATTTGGTAACATTAGCTAAGTTTCTTGTGATTAATTTATCCTATCTATGTTGGTGTCTAACCACTTGTTGAAGTTGGACGTGTTGTTGAAGGTGTTGAGCTAGGCATTTTCCATCTTATCAACCAACATGAAGAGCTACATGATATTCCATGGTCTACATCGATGTTTATTTGGAGCAATTTTTCCTATTGTATTAAGTTTGTTAGCACACACATGAGAAAATTTGTTAACCCAGGTGCAAAAAGAAAAAGTGGGGGGAGAGAAATTTAATGTAAAATAATTAGCCAGTCAAATGAACACAACTGATTCTATTTTTTCTTTTCTAGAAGTTTTAAAAGCGTTTAATTGCTTTTATTATTTAATTTGATCTCCTAGATAAAAGAGAATATTTTATTATTATTTTATCTTAACCACATCAAAAAGTTTGACTACAGTCAAATGAACACAACTAATTCTATTTTTTCTAGAAGTTTCAAAAGCGTTTAACCACTTTTATTATTTAATTTGATCTTCTAGAAAAAAGGGAATATTTTATTATTATTTTATCTTAACCACATCAAAAAGTTTGACTACTACTGACATTCTCCCATGGTATTGGATCTCCAAGAAATTGTAACTGATGGGTTAGAGGCTTCTTTACTCTATAAAAGAAAAACACTATCTCACTTGACAGGAAATCCTTCCTCGAGGAATAATACAAATTTGTCAACATTCTTCTTTAGCTCTTCAATTTGTCTTTTGTGTATTTTGATTTTCCTCTCATACTTTTGAGTGGGAGGGATTCACAATATCGTATTGGGAGTAAATAAGTAAGCTAAGAGGATTTGATTTGGGAGTAAATAAGTAAGCTAAGAGGATTTGATTCAGGGTTTTGATTTCTTTTCCATACCTTGGGTGAGAGAAATTTGGGATACTAGTTCACAAGCTTTATTTCATTTTCTATAAATTTTCTAAACTTTAGGTTTATTAAAATTAGAGTTTAGAATAGATTTAAATTTTAAAATAGTTTATATTTATTTCAAATTCTGATTTGTAGATTTTTGATAATTTAATATTACTTACTCTAGTTTACATTAGAATTAACCTTTAAAAATTTCTCATTTGGATTTTAATTTTTAAGATTAAAAAAAAACTAAGATTTTATTAAGATTTGAGTTATTTATTAAACACTTTTCTTTCGTTTTTATTTTAATCTATAATTAAAATTTTAAAATCAAATTTAAAATTTCTTTTTTAATATTAGGTTTTATTTATAAAGAACAAAAATATAAATTTATATTCAATTTTATTTTCTAAAATTAAGACTTAGATATTATTTTCATTTTTTTATTTGAATTAGGCTCACGGGGGCTTCACTCAATGAACTTCTAACATATCACCTGCGTTCATGACATATTAAACAATACCTTTAATTTGACTAAATATTGGAAAATACCTTTAAAAATAACATTATTTAACCCCCTACCAATATGAACCAATATACCTTCCCAATTAAAAAAACCTCTACTTTCACTAGATATTGTATTAATCCATTTTCTTATTAACATTTTTTATATCCTTTTAGATTTTTCATTAATTTGAGCTCCATTTTTTATACCTGCCAATATAAAAACTCTTCACCCTTTTTTATATTCTCAATATATTATATCATTTTTCCCTTAATATATATCCCATAATACAAATGCAAGTAATATGATATTGCTCCCTTATCAAAACTCACGCCGTGATTATACTGTACCAAAAAATAAAATTAAAAAATATACAAATCAAAACCAAATAGAGACCCAAAAAAATCATATGGACTCGTGATTAAAAGAAAAAAGGGAAACACGGGTCACGGAAATTTTTCTTTGTCACATTAAAATTAAAAAGAGATAATTGATTCTGTAAAGAAAACCAACAAATTTCGATTGGTCTTCAGAATCTGTTCACTTAATAACTGCATCATCGAAACCATCTCTACGATTCTACGCGCAGATGACGATTCCAGGTCGATTTCTCATGCGAAATATTTGTAAGTCGATTCCACTGTAACAAAAAAAATTGTGAGGAAAATGACAAAGTGCTGCAAAATTCGGGTCTTAATTGTTTAAAAATCCCAGCCAATGACAACCATGCATATCTGCTGTTCGGTTCACATAAAATAGACCTGGGTTATCTTCTTCATTTTTTTTTAATGTGCATGAATTGTTTCAAATAAGCGTTTCAAGCTTTTATTAGCAAATTCTAATGTTTGGTTTCATTTGTTGCAAAGGGGTGTATGTTTAAATAATTTTTCATTGGCATTCGGGTTTTCAAGCCTTCGGCATCCCTCGCACCCCCTCCTGTACATGAATTTTGAAATAAGTGGGTTAATTTTCGCATACAGTCTAAACAGAGAACAAATTACTGCCTTGTGATTTCACAGTTGTAAGATGCCCACGTGCATTTTTTTATGATTACATCCAGAGGTTTTCATCGTAACTCTCCAGATTTTTCAGTGGTCTCGAACTTCAAATTTTTCTAGTTTGAAATATAAATTTGAGCTTTGAAAATTTCATTTCAAATATCAACTCGGTCTGAAGCTTCTTTCGTTTACATAATGGCATTATTTTATTGGAATCTACCTCATCCCTGATACATTTGACACACTTAAGATTTATAATCCAAACAACAATAACGTTTCAATATTCTCAGGTTAAAATCGTGATGAATAGTATATTTTGGGCAAATCAATGTTCGTTATGGACAATGCATGAATGATCCTTAATTTTGACATTATTTTGAATCTGGTCCATGAGTGTTAGGTTTTTTTTCACCAGGAAAAAACAAACATCCTTCATTAATTAAATAAAGGGGAGTTTACATAGTCGTTTCTCTGTAAGCTATAAACCCAACTACATACGTCGCCAGAACAAAAAGGATATAGATCCAAAATCAAAAAAGGACCGACAGGACGCTCAAATGTCCCAATGATGGACCAAAATAACACTAAATAGAACATATGGACCGGCATTGTCTAGAGGAGCTTTCCTCACAATGCCAACAACTTAGAAAAAGACCGCAGGCAAAGAGAGAAAAAACCCTAAAGGGATAAACCACAAAAACAAAAGGACCGCCTCAAAAACCAGACAAAAGGAAAACAGAGTGAGATGGGAGGTGAAGAAGATTAGGACCCAAAAGATCCCCCTCCACAAAACTGCACCATTGTTAATTTTAGGTTTGTTCTATGGTTAGAGCAATTTATTTCAATTTTCATAGTTAGCTCAATATCTTTTCTAGATTAGCAATTACATCAGCGTTTAAGTAAACTACAGATAGAACATAAACACAAAATCGCAGAAGACAAGCCAAGACAAGAGGACACAAGATGTGGCACTAGCTAGGGACAAACCCCAATGTGGGGAAACCCTTGATTAATTCTTCTTATATATTCTTCAATAGTTCAGCAGAGAGAGATAGTACATTTACAATAGAAGTCAACACTTTGACTTATCTAAATAAGAGCATAGATCATTTCTAAGAGGATGATACATGACATCAATTGAAGACATGCTGCTTCAACTGATTCTCCAAGATGACTCCTTCACCTATCATTGTGCTGCATCTCGTTATCAAGTTGCACTTCACCGTGCTGCACCACGCTGCACCCATCATCACAATGTTGCATCTCATCATGCTTCAACAATAATGACTATACCATGTACTTGCTGCACCAAGCATCATTGCTGTCCCAAGTACTATTGCTGCACCTTGTTGTTGCTGCTATCCCATTGTGCCACTGCTGCACAATGTCATTGTTGTCCCATCATAGTTCTGTCCCAACATGCTGCTGTCCCATCATTGTTCTGAAGTTGATCATGTTGCCACACAACTGTCCCAAGTGGTATGCTGAACCATGTTGACACACAGCATGTTTCATGTGCTTGCAGCACCATGCTTGCCTTAGCATTCCTTTGTTGTCACATTTACCATACAACTCTCTGTTGCCACCGCTGCCTATATATATAGGTGTAGTTGCTGTCCCTAACAGTCATGCTATACCTTGTTGCTGTCCCCTTGTTGCTATCCCCTTAGCCTTGCCATATCTGCTGCTGTCCCATGTGTCTTAGCAACACCATGTGGCCCAGCTGTCCTTGTTTTGAGGGTCACCTACAGCCCACCTTTTCAGCGATATAAGGCGTGCATCTAGGGCACCGTAGGTTAGTGTTAGGTCTGCCTTTGGACAGCGTTTAGGGTTGTTCTTAGATTGCATTTAGGGTTGCCTCTTGACAACGTTTAGGGCCTCTCTTAGACTGCGTCTAGGGCTGCCTTTTGACAGCATTTAGGGCCTCTCTTAAACTGCGTCTAGCGCTGCCTTTTGACATCGTTTAGGGCTGCTCTTGGACTGCGTTTAGGGCTGCCTCTTGGACAACGTTTAGGGCTGCTCTTAGACTGTGTTTTGACTTCTTCTATGACAACGTCTAGGGCTAGGCATCTCCTCTAGGGCAGCTCCCTTAGTCTTCTTTCCTCCAACGTCTAAGGCTTCCACTCCTAGATTTCTCTTCCACTAAAACCCAAGACAAGTGGAGAGAAATCAAGATAGAAGTGTGTGTGTGAAATGACCCTCAAGTCATCTCCTTTTATACTAAAACGTTGAGCACATGTGAGGTTTATTTGGTTGCTAGCTGACCTTGACGAATTGTCTTATAACACAAATAAATCCACAACTCCATGAATACTCATCGGAATCGGATGATCTTTAGATCAATCCTACACCTCTTGATGAGAGGGATCCAAGAAAAATATCAGCTGCCATAAATAAGATGACCCACATGGAGTTTGGCCCTAGTTGCCAATTTTAATACTCCCTCTCAACTAAGGAGAACTCCATCCACTGATCCGTATGTCCCACTGTACTATCTCTGGCATCAGTGCCTTGCACTGCTCATCAGTGCTTCACACTGCTCTGCTCTGCTGAACCATGAAGAAGAAGAATTGATCAAGAATGTCTCATACCATTCTCTACTGACCCAAAGTCAGTTTTATTGATCCCGGGTCAATATCACAAGAGAGTGTCTCAAACCACTCATACTGATCCCAGATCAGTTTCATTGATCCCAGACCAATGGAGGTCATCCTAGCATAGGGAGTACAGTAGATACAACGATGCATCCATCGATAGTACTACTATGGTCCCTAACCCCATTTCCATGCTCATTGTCCAGATGAGAGATATTTCCCACGAGTCCTAGACTGCATGGGTAGGATGCTTCGACAAGAGAACCATTCACCTTGTCCCTAAGTCGCCTCGGGGTATCACAGGGGAAAGCTGAGCCATTCACCCTGTACACAACGCACCATTAAGGGAGGGTGAGTCGCCCGATGGTCGCGTGTTGCTCCAGTAAGTACCCCAAGCCCCCCGGAGTTCCCTGTGGTGAAATAAAATTATAAGTGTAGACACGAACGAATTCCTCTAACGAATTCCTCTAGCCCGATGATGGGTCTAGCCCCAACAGATACATTCTATGGAAGATTTCCTTAGGTTAGAATCAATCAAGAGGGCCTACCTCTTAGTCGCTTATCCTGCTTGATGATGTCCTCGCTTGCTTGCTCCAGCTATCTCTCGCTTCCTTCTTCAAGCTCCTGAAACAAGTAAACAACAACAGACAACAAACATAATAATAGACAAATTGCAATTCAACCTACTTAACAAGTCAAGAAACATTAAGCCATGAATATGTAATATTACAAAACATGTAGGAAATCAATCGATAGTTGCATATATTAATATCAAAGAGAGATTACAACCATTCGTCTTGACGTTGCAATCTTCCTGTGACAAGACCAGATTCCCACACACTCCTGCTAGCATTCCACGATGGCCTCAATCAACAATAGTTTTAAGGCTCTTCCCTTTAGGCTTCACTCCAAACCAAAACACACTTCTCCCTCACACAACTAGTAATAGCTTGCTTGTCTACTCCAAACCAAAATAGCATCAACACTCAACCAAAATTCTGCAACTATAACACTCACACTAGTTTGTGCTTGGGAATAAGGGAGGTTTATATAGGAAATATGGATGGGAGATGGATCCTCTTCTCATGGGAGAAGGACTTATCCCTTGAGGTAGTTCCATCATCATAGGGGAAAGGAGCTCAAACTGTCATCTTCGACCCCATCCGGCCAAACCATTTACCAGACTTTTGTTACGGAGCTTCTAGCGCTAGAAGCTTCGGCTCTAATTTAAAAAACTTTCCATAACAGGACCGACACGACTGAAACACAGCTCAGTTGCTCCGGTCAGCACGAATAGTGCTAATCTCTGCACATTGGCGCGGGGGAGACAAAGGCCATTAGCGTCGATCTTGTAAACCGGGCAAAACAGAAGTTTCAGGGGAAATGGTGCAAAAGGGAATTTATCTGCTCATGGTGAGTGTTATAATTGCAGAGTTTTGGTTGAGTGTTGATGCTATTTTGGTTTGAAGTAGACAAGCAAGCTATTACTAGTTGTAGATATCTTGTTGTGTGAGGGAGAAGTGTGTTTTGGTTTGAAGTGAAGCCTAAAAGGAAGAGCCTTAAAACTATTGTTGATTGAGACCATTGTGGAATGCTAGCAGAAGTGTGTGGAAACCTGGTCTTGTCAGAGGAAGACTGCAACGTCAACACGAATGGTTGTAATCCCTCTTTGATATTAATATATGCAACTATCGATTGATTTCCTACATGTTTTGTAATATTACATATTCATGGCTTAATGTTTCTTTACTTGTTAAGTAGGTTGAATTGCAATTTGTCTATTATTATGTTTGTGTGTTGTTGTTGTTTACTTGTTTCAGGAGCTTGAAGAAGGAAGCAAGAGATCGTTGGAGCGAGGAAGCGAGGACATCATCAAGCAGGATAAGCGACCAAGAGGTAGGCCCTCTTGATTGATTCTAACCGAAGGAAATCTTCCATAGAATGTATCTGTTGTGGCTAGACCCATCATCAGGCTAGAGGAATTCGTTCTTGTCCACACTTATAATTTTACTTCACCACAAATTGATTCAGCAGATGACCCTGTATCGAAAGTAGGCGGAGGAAGAAATGACAATGGTTGAACATTCAAAACAATTGCGAGTTCAACATTTTGGTCCTCAAGTGACTCTGGTAACTCAGGAAACGGCTCCTCGGACAATATTTCAGACGAAGGAGAGGAAGAGGAATTGGGTGAACCAAATGGTTCAGCCACGATGACCTTGTTTTAGTCAACAGAACAAATAACTTCAAGGCTTTAAAATGTTCTTTTAAGGAAACTCACGATTTGGTCAAAAATACTAACAAGATGTTTTGGATCATGGGCAATCAATTATTAAGATGCATAAAAGACTGATGCTCTTTCATTTTTTAAGAGTCAAGAAAAACATTCTGGGTTCGATTCTCAGTGGAGTCGCCAATTTGTGGTGAAGTAAAATTATAAGTGCGGACACGAACGAATTCCTCTAGCCCGATGATGGGTCTAGCCACAACAGATACATTTTATGGAAGATTTCTTTAGGTTAGAATCAATCAAGAGGGCCTACCTCTTGGTTGCTTATCCTACTTGATGATGTCCTCGCTTGCTCGCTCCAACTATCTCTCGCTTCCTTCTTGAAGCTCCTGAAACAAGTAAACACCAATAGACAACAAACATAATAATAAACAAATTGCAATTCAACCTACTTAACAAGTTAAGAAACATTAAGCCATGAATATGTAATATTACAAAACATGCAGGAAATCAATCGATAGTTGCATATATTAATATCAAAGAGAGATTACAACCATTCGTCTTGACGTTGCAGTCTTCTTGTGACAAGACCAGGTTCCCACACATTTCTGCTAGCATTCCACAATGGCCTCAATCAACAATAGTTTTAAAACTCTTCCCTTTAGGCTTCACTCCAAACCAAAACACACTTCTCCCTCACATAACTAGATAGCTACAACTAGTAATAGCTTGTTTGTCTACTCCAAACCAAAATAGCATCAACACTCAACCAAAACTCTGCAACTATAACACTCACACTAGTTTGTGCTTGGGGAGAAGGGAGGTTTGTATAGGAAATATGGATGGGAGAAGGATCGTCTTCTCATGGGAGGACTTATCCCTTGAGGTAGTTCCATCATTATAGGGGAAAGGAGCCCAAACTGTCATCCTCGACCCCATCCGGCCAAACCATTTTCCAGACTTCCGTTATGGAGCTTCTAGAGCTGGAAGCTTCGACTCTAATTTAAAAAACTTTCCATAACAAGACCGGCGCAACTGAAACACAGCTTAGTCGCTCCAGTCGAGGCGAGGAGTAGTGCACATCAACGCGGGGGAAACAAAGGCCATTAGCATCGGTCTTGTAAACTGGGCAAAATAGAAGTTTCATGGGAAATGGTGCAAAAGGGAATTTATCTGCTCATGAAGAGGGACACAATGGGAGTTTCTTCATGAAAGCAAAGCATACGAGGTTCACTGTAGAGGTCCTCCAAGATCAAGGAACGGGAAAGTACAGGGACAGTGACAAAACGTTGTGTAACACTCCCAGAGCTCAATGGATGCAACATGCAGGACCCTCATAAGAGGGTCTCTCAACGACTCCAAGTCGTTCGGGAAAGTCACAAATTTGACCTTTCCCCGAGGCTTTGACAGAATGTCTGTGACCTGTACATCAGTCTTAATGTGATGGAGCCTCCTCGCTCATGGACGTACCACATCCCTAATAAGGTAGTATATGATGTCTATCTACTGGAGCAATCATAGAATACGGGATTCCTCAACAATCGAATCCCCCCCTAGTTGACACAGAAGATCACGGTGGTATCCATCATGTGTACAAACAGCTCACTGAAGAGCTTCCACAACCAGGCAGCTTCATATGAGATCATACTCGTAGCTATGTATTCGGTCTCGACGGTGCTTATAGCAACCGACTTCTGCTTCCTCCTCATCCATGATATCGAAGCAGAATCCAAAGAGAACGAGCACTCATAAGTGCTCTTGCGATCTTCCACACCGCCTGCCTAGTCAGCATTCGAATAATCATGCAGCGTCACATTTCCGACAGTTTATCTCAATTCATGAGAGATTGTGCCCCGAAGATATCTCGGAAGATTCTTCGCACCAATCGAGTGAGGCTCAACCATATATGAGCTCATCATGCTAACTGCAAAACATATGTCCAGACGGAAGTTCACCAAGAACATCAATGCGAATGAGTTTATGAAACTCAAAGGCATTTCCCAAATCTGGTCCGGCATCACTACCATATAACTTCTGAAAGTTAAGATCCTCGAGGTAGTCATGGGCTTGCAGTTTACAGTTCCACATTTGGAATCCAACTCCCTCTTACTTCTGCAAATGAGAGGGTCTGCACCTATCAGAAATAGGTCGTCCTTAGAATATGCCGGTATGAGAGGTTTATCATCCACAACCTTCGAGCAATGGTTTGGATCAGTTTCACTCCTAGTTAATTTCAGCTTCATCAAACAGCTATCAATCCTCTCATACTATGCCTGGGGTGTTTTGGTTCAAGCCATAGACGGCTTTCTTCCACATGTATACATGAGATTCCCGATCATGAATCTCAAACTCCTCGGGTTGTTCCAAACCTGTGGCCCTGCTACATAAGGGGAATGGTCCCCTTGTAAGGTTTTCCTTCGGTACATCTCAGACATGTACCTTCATGCTCTTTTTGAATTTAGGCATCCCTGTCACCATCTGACTCACATTGGGTAGGGCCCCATAAGTAGACCTCCGGTGTTATAGATGAGATATGTCAATTGACATGATCCCCAATGTACCATCCTGCAGCTTGATACAAATTGCCAACCCTGAACCCATGAAAAAAAAACATCTTTGAAAATTCTATTTTCAAACATGTACCTTTCCATTGATGAATGCCACCCTGAAACCTTTGACTTCCATTGCCGAAATGGGCACCAGGTTCTTCTTGCGATCAAGTACATAAAAGAGATTCTGTAAAAGAATCGAGTTACCCTCATTCAATTGAGGGGTAACATTTCCTACACCCTTTCCAGGATAGGTGGCATCGGCTCCAAGTATAATCCCACGATTGTTTTCCTCTCTTACCAAATTCGAGAGAGCACTCTTCTATCCGATGAAGTGCCTTGAAACACTACAATCAATAAGCCAAATTCCCACAGAATCTGAAGGAGAGGGCCAATACAAGATAACGCTTCTTTTTCTTATTAAAAAAAACATTTCATTCTTCATACCTGGGGTTCCTTGCTTTCTCTGAGGAGTCGACCATTTCCTTGATGACCTGCATTACTTGTCATTCCTCTGATCATTGAAGATGTTCCTGGAATGATTGTTATCATCATCAAGTGATGTGTTCCTGCCATTCAGACACTCCTTCGCATAATGGCCGAACTTATTGCAAACAAGGCATCTGTCTTTCTTTCCACCCTTAGATCCAGACTTTCGATTGCAGTGATCTTTAGGTCATCAGAAACTTCCGTTGCACCATTCTGATAATATTCTCTGCTTTGACTTCACCCTTGGTGAATTTGAAGAGGGATGAGGAATCCATTAATCCTTTTTTCCTTTCCCAACTGTCTTAGGTGTTTCTCTTTCACTCTTGCTTGGGCTTTGTCTTCACCTCAGCTCTGATACCATGTTAATTTTAGGTATGTTCTATGCTTAGAGTAATTTATTTCAATTTTCACAGTTAGCTCAATATCTTTTTCAGATTAGCAATCACATCAGCATTAAAGTAAACTGCAGATAGAACATAAACGTAAATCGCAGAAGACAAGCCAAGACAAGGGGACACAAGATGTGGCACTAGCCAGGGACAAACCCCAATGTGGGGAAACCCTTGATCAATTCTTCTTATATGTTCTTCAATAGTTCAGCAGAGAGAGAGAGAGAGACTACATTTACAACAGAAGTCAACACTTTGACTTATCTAGATAAGAGCATAGATCGTCTCTAAGAAGATGATACATGACATCAGTTGAAGACATGCTGCTTCAACTGATTCTCCAAGGTGACTCCTTCACCTATCATTACACTGCATCTTGTCATCATGCTGCATCGCACTGTGCTGCACCATGCTGCACCCATCATCACAATGTTGCATCTCATCATGCTTCACCAATCATGACTGTACCATGTACTTGTTGCACCAAGCATCATTGTTGTCCCAAGTACTATTGCTGCACCTAGCTACACCATGTACGTGTTGCACCTTGTTGTTGTTGCTATCCCATTGTGCCACTACTACACAATGTCGTTGTTGTCCCATCATAGTTCTGTCCCAACATGCTGTTGTCACATCATTGTTCTGAAGTTGATCATGTTGCCACACAACTGTCCCAGGTGGTATGCTGAACCATGTTGACACACAACATGTCTCATGTGCTTGTAGAACCATGCTTGGCTTAACATTCCTTTGCTGTCCCATTTACTATACAGTTGTCCCTTCCCGTTGTTGCGTAGATATATAGGTGTAGCCGTTGTCCCTAACAATCATGCTATACCTTGCTGTTGTCCCCTTAGCCTTGCCATCCCTGCTGCTGTCCCATGTGTCTTAGCAGCACCATGTAGCCCAGCTGTCCCATTTATTAGCGTTGTTGTCCTGGGCATGTTTGAGTCCTCAAACTCTCATGTTGTCCCTATTTTGAGGGTCACCTACAACCCACCTTTAAAGCCTTATAAGGCTTGCATCTAGGGCATTGTAGGTTAGTGTTAAGGTTGCCTTTAGGCAGCGTTTAGGGTTGCCCTTTAGACAATGTTTAGGGTTGTTCTTAGGCTGCGTTTAGGGTTGCCTCTTGACAGTGTTTAGGGCCTCTCTTAGACTGCATCTAGGGCTGCCTTTTGATAGCGTTTAGGGCTAAGTTACCGGATCCGGCACAGGCAGGAGGAGTATTGCCGGATCCACGGATCTGAACCGGATCCGGATACGGATACTCCAAAAATACGGTTCAAATACGTATTTTTTAAATTAACGATTTTGGGAAACGGGCAGCCTTTACAGGATACAGATCCCGCTGGTGGCTGCCGGAAGCGGTGATAGGGTAGCCGAAAAAGTTTAAAAACGCAGAAATTTTTTAGGTTTCATATGTCGCTTTAAGTTTTGGATATTCAGTGATTCACGCCCGCACACAGTCAGGACCACTATTCACGCCCACACAAAATTTAAAAACGGCAAGGGTTTAACAGGTAATTAAATTTTTAATATTCATTTCAAAATTAATACACCGTTAATACATAAATAACGTTCACTGCAGTGTTCACTGTTATATTATGCACCGTTAATAGATATTATGCACCGCTGTAGTGTTAACTGTTATATTATGCACCGTTAATATATATTATGCACTGTTAATATATGCACCGTTAATAATAAATATATGTTATATTTAAATTTTTAATATATTCATATATTAACATATGCACCGTTAATACATGTTATATTTAATATATTCATATATTAAAATTTAATATTTAATATATGTTATAAACTTGTATTTAATATATTCATATATTAAAATTTAATATTTAATATATGTTATATTTAATATATTCATTTCTTGTTAATAATAATGACAAATACGCTCACTGCACCAGATCCCTTAAGTTCCACAACTGCCTTCTTAGTTCTTTCCGATATATAAAAAACATAAATATTAAACAGTGTTGCCTCCCCTTTATTACCTGCAAGTTGCAACAGATAGAGCACATCCCATATGTAGGGATATCCTAGAAACCATGCTAACACTATTAGTCAATGTTCTAAAAATGTTTGATGGTTTCATGGAGTATTTGATTTTTTAAAATTTTAAATATATATATATATATATATATATATATATATATATATATATATATATATATATATTTTGTACGTGACGTATCCTTGCCGTATCCGGATCCTAGATTTTCAAATAACTAGCGGATCCGGATCCGGATCCGTATCCGTATCCGTATCCGTATCCGAATCCTGGTAACTTAGGTTTAGGGCCTCTCTTAGACTGCGTCTAGGGCTGCCTTTTGACAATGTTTAGGGTTGCTCTTTGATTGCGTTTAGGGCTGCTCTTAGACAGCGTTTAGGGCTGCCTCTTGGACAGCGATTAGGGTTGCCTCTTGGACAGCGTTTAAGGCTGCTCTTAGACTGCGTTTTTACTTCTTCTATGACAGCGTCTAGGGCTAGGGCAACTCCTTAGTCTTCTTTCCTCCAATGTCTAGGGCTTCCACTCCTAGATTTCTCTTCCACTAAAACCCAAGACAAATGGAGAGAAATCAAGATAGAAGTGTGTGTGTGTGAAATGACTCTCAAGTCATCTCCTTTTATACTAAAATGTTGAGCACATGTGGGGTTTATTTGGTTGCTGGCCGACCTTGACGAATTGTTTTATAACACAAATAAATTCATAACTCCATGAATACTCATCGGAATCGGATGATCTTTAGATCAATCCTACACCTCTCGGTCATTGTTTTACGAAACGGCCGTACCGAAACGGAAACGGCCGTTTCGTTCCGGGTTATTAAAAAAAATTTCAAAACGGCCTTTGACCCGGCTCGGTTGACCGGGTCAGCTATGACCCGGCCGAGTCAGCCAATGACTCGGCCGGGTCATAGCTGACCCAGTCAACCCGGCCGGGTCCCGTCAAAAAACGGCCGAGTCAATAGCAGACCGGCTGGGCAGCGATTTAAGTTAAAAAAAAATACTTTTTTGCTGATTTGGAGCTGAGTTAGTTAGGGTTTGTGGACATGAAAAGGTTATTGTGATTTGTTAAATGCATTTGGGGTCCATTTCCCCCTCCCAAACTCTATTTAAGACAGCCAAATGCTCTCATTTCACTCACAACAGTCTTATGCATTTGAGTGAGAGTCTTCTTTGAGAGTTAGTGAGCAGTTCTTGAGCTTGTTTTGGAGCAGCAGTGAGGAGTCTTGGAGGAGCATTGTAGCTGGAGTGAGGAGCTTCTTGGGCAGCCATTTGGAGCAGCATTGAGGAGCTGATTTTTGGAGCAAGTTTGAGGAGGCAGTTTGTGCCTGGAGGTATTTTTTTCCACCTCTATAAATCTGTTTTTACTTATTAAATTTTAGGTGCATATAAAGATAGCTTAGAGAGTGTTTTTAGTCAAATAAATGAACATTGAATCAATTTTTTTTTTTTTTTTTCATTTTCAGATTGTTTTCCTAGTCAAAAAATGGCACCTAGAGCAAAAGATGCTGCTTGGGCATATGTTGAAATGGTTGATGATGAGATGTGTTGCAAGTTTTGCCATAGGAAAATTAAGTCAGGTCCTGGGGGGATTCATAGGCTGAAACAACACTTGGCAGGGATTAAAGGCAATATTACTGCATGTAAATCCCCCGAAATTGGGGAGATTAGAAAGACTTTGTTGGAAAGCTTTGAAAAATTTCAAGAAGAAAAGACTAGGCAAAAAGAGATACAGGCTGAAATTGGGAGGAAGAGGGAGATACAAAGAATGATGGCTGCCAACCCCCACTATGAGCTTGAGGGTTCTTCCTCTATCCCTCAAACTGATGCATCAAACCCTTTCCGTTATGTTCCTCCCTCTTTTGCTTCTGTTCAAGATAAGGGAAAGGGTAGAATGAAGGGTGATGGGACTATCAAAAGTTTTTTCACTCACTCAGGCTCCTCTCCATCAGATGCACATGGTCCTGAAGTTAGTAAAGGTCTTTCTCAGCCCACTTTAGATGACCATTGGAAGAAAGAATTGAGGGAGACTGCTTGTGACTACATAGCTAGATGGTGGTATGATGCTGATATCCCCTTTAATGCTGCTCGTTCACCATATTATGAGCCTATGTTTGAGGCCATACATGCTGCTGGAAAAGGCTTCAAAGGCCCTACTATGCAAGAGCTAAGGGGGTTTCGTTTGCAGAAAGAAATTACATCAATTAATGAGTATTTGCAAGATTTCAAGGAATCATGGGCAAGAACAGGGTGTACCATCATGTCAGATGGATGGACTGATCAAAGAAACCGTACCATCATAAACTTTCTTGTCTTCTGCCCACAGGGAACCATGTTTTTAAAATCAGTTGATGCATCTGATAAGGTAAAAGATGGCCACTTGTTGTTTCAGCTATTGGATGAGGTTATTCAGGGTGTGGGGGTGGCTAATGTTGTTCAAATCATCACAGACAATGCCTCTAACTATGTTCTTGCTGGTAGACTGTTAGAGGAAAAACACAAGACCATCTTTTGGACCCCATGCGCTGCACATTGCATAGACCTCATGCTTGAGGATATTGGGAAATTAGATTGGGTCAGAAACACTGTAGATAATGCCAAAAGCATAACAAAAATTATCTACAATCATACACTGGTTTTGAGTATCATGAGGAAACACACTAGAGGCAAGGATATTATTAGGCCTGCCATCACTAGATTTGCTACACATTTTTTGACATTGCAATCTATGCTTTCCCAACATAGAAACTTGCAAAAGATGTTTTCCAGTGATGATTGGAATAATAGCAGTTGGTCTAACAAACCAGAAGGCAGAGAATTGAGAAGGAAAGTCCATGATGAAACTTTTTGGAGAAAGGCAACAGAGATTGTGAAGGTTGCTGAGCCACTAGTTAAGGTGTTGCGGTTGGTGGATGGGGAAAGGTTGGCTATGGGCTTCATTTATGAGGCTATGGATCAAGCAAAGGAGCAAATAAAGGCAGCATACAAGGATAGAGTGGCAAAGTATGGGCCCATTTGGGCAATCATTGATGAAAGATGGAACAATCAACTCCATCGCCCTATACATGCAGCTGGGTATTTTTTGAACCCACGATATCATTATAAAGCTAAGGAGTCAGGAGCTTTGAGGGGGGAGGTCAGAGATGGACTGGTTGATTGCATTGAGCGCATGGTCCCATCGGAGTCTGATCAGCTACTGATACATCAGCAGGTCACATCCTTCAGCAATGCAACAGGTACCTTTGGGAAGAACCTAGCAAAGATTGCAAGAGAAGCAGATGAGCCAGGTAAACAAAAATTTCAATTTTCAATTTCTCAATTTCAAGTTAGATATAATTTGTAATTTTGTTGAGCTTCAGCCTTCATCTAACTCATAATTCATTGCACTCCTATGTTTTTTGCAGCACAATGGTGGGAGGCCTTTGGTGGCCAGTGCCCTGAATTGCAAAGGTTTGCAATTCGTATTTTGAGTCAAACTTGCAGTGCATCTGGGTGTGAGCGCAATTGGTCTGTCTTTGAGAGGATTCACACAAAGAAGAGAAACCGTTTGGAGCAAAAACGGTTGAATGATCTAGTTTTTGTCCAATACAACCTTCGGCTCAGACGGAACCAATTGCTGAACAAAAGACCTGATTCAGATCCCATTGTGTTGGAAGACATTGATCCAACATCAGATTGGGTAGTGGAGAGTCGTCTACCAGAGTTTGATCCTGATGAGGATCTTGATGAAATTGATGTTGGAGATCCACTGCAGCGTGTTCAGTTGAATGCAGATCCCAATCCACCAACCTCAGTCTCACAGCCAGCTAGTAGGACTCCAGTTGTAGGTGCTTCGCCTTCCTCTGCTCAGCCACGACAGAAGCGCAGCCGCATTTGTACTCTATCTCAGCTTGCATCTGCTGCACAGCCTAGTGGTACTGGTACTGGCACCACTTCTACAGTTGCAGTTGGAGACGATGATGATGAGGAGGAGCCATGGGGCCCCTTGTCTGGCTCTGATGATGATGATCCAGAGATTGGTCGAGATGATCTTGGCTCCTCTGGCAGTAGCCAGTAGCTACTAGCCTCCTTGGTTATTTGTATTTTGTTTTGACTCTTGAGTCTTTGATCATGTATGACAGACTACAGTTGACTATGTATTTACTATTGCCATTGGGTACACCGTACCATTTTGATATAATGGATTGGTTCATGAGCCTACTTTGATCATATGTTGTCTTCCATGTATATTATAATGTTGTGTGTTTGGAAACTTGAATGAAAATCTTTAAAATTATGTTTAAAATATTTAAAATTATGTTTTTTTATAAAAAAAATAAATATTTAATGTATTTTTTACAACGACCGAGTCATTGAAATCGAGCCGGCCGAGTCATTGCCGTTTCCGTTTCCGTTTCCGAGTCGATCCTCGGCCGAGTCCGAATCCGAGTCCGTTTTGTAAAACATTGCTCTCGGTGATAGGGAACCAAGAAAAATATCAGCTGCCATAAATAAGATGACCCACATGGAGTTTTGGCCTAGTTGCCAATTTTAACAACCATTGATCAGATGATCAAAATGCATCAACCCTGGAAGAAGAGAAACCCCACACTTGGAGAGAGCATCTGCCTCTGTGTTCTGCTCTCAATAAACATGTTGGAAGGAGATATTAGAGAAGGAGGACAATAGGGACTTGATATTCTCCATCCAGTTGCATAAGGAAGCCACCTCAAGAGAGTTTCTCCTCTGAATCCACTGGATGACAAATTTTGAGTCACCAATGATCAAAATCTTCTCGATGGCGAGCCAAGAAGCGCACTGGATCACCCCCACAGGGCCACCACCTCTGCCCTGCAATTTCAACCAGGACCTCTATACCAGAAGAAATGAAAGGCATGGGATGGATGAAGCTTAATGAAGACACCGCAGCCACACAGGTCCCCAGACGAAGCCCCATCAAGATACCCAATAGGATCCGAATCCCCCAAATCCACATAGGATCCAAATCCCCCAAATCCACATAGGATACAGAGTGATGATGGGGATTAGAATTCCAAGGACCAATCATTGTAGCAATTTAAGACAACTAGCACTCATGGTTTTGGTCCATGAGTGCTAGTTGCCTTAAATTACTACAGTGATATGTGAATCGGGTCATGGATTAGCCATTGATTTGATACTCGATATTCTAATTGTTTAAACAATTTCTCTTTCAATGAACAAGCATTTGTAGTCACTAATTGATGAATCATAAAGGTGTTATTATGACAAGCGATTGGATACTTGAATTAAAACAAAATTGTGTAGATCATTGATTCTATAACACGTTTGTTGATCCACAAATGATCCACTTACATAAATTTGCTTGGATAGAATTTTCTTTAAATCATTTAAAGAGCATGAACAAAAACCTTGTGGTTTATTTCATTTAAATGTGAGAAAGTTTGAAATATTACTTAAAGAGCATGAACAAAAACCTTGTGGTTTACTTCATTTAAATGTGAGATTGTTTGAAATATTTTCGATAGCTCATAAATTTGTCCTTTAAGCTTGTCATCATTTTGTTTCATAAGAATAAATGGATACAGTAAAAGTTCCCTTCAAACATGCATGGTGAATTCACGATCTCTTTGTACAAATTGGAAACCTTTATAAATCATTTGTGTTCACGTATTCTTTTTAATTTGATGATGGTTATGATAACTTGCAATGTTGAGGTCATGGGGTTAAATGAACACAATTTTATTCGTCCTCTAATTTGATTGCCTCTTGTTGATGAAAACATTGAACAAACATTCATTATTTTGGAAGCATTAATATCTAATCTAAGTTATTCTATCACTCATATCCAACGACAAAATCAAAATTGAATTTAATATAGGGAAACCCCCCTTAGGTTGGATGAACTAGCCTAGAAGTGAGGGGCAAGATTGCCACAGTCACAGTGGGCAATTTTGTCGATTTGTGTCCATAGTTCTTCCCCTTGATAAGCTTGGACTTTGCTTTAGGGAGAACTTGTGAGATAACACTGATTATTTATTTGTGAAATTAGAGTTGTGTTTTAATTTAGTATTTGTCGTAAGTAATTTTCAGAAGAGAAATAATCTGCAAAGATATAAAATTAATAAGCAGTGACTGTAATAGAATTTTCACAAATCTCTCCTATGGGGTCACCCACTTTTGGTGGGTAACAGGACTGTGACTTGTGGTAAATATTCAATTCAAAATAAACAATGGCCACTCCCTTGCCTAATTTTTTAATGCGGCTGAGTCCACTTTTAACACTGCCAAATACTGAGCACACACTTTAACAGAAGCCTTTTGGAGATTTGCCTCTTAACACTGATCAATTGGGGACAAAATTTCTTTAAAAAAAACGACCATGATTCTCGAAGACCAAGGATGTCCAACTAGGGCTCTCTCTAACTTCGCCTTTGGTTTCAGATCCAATATTACATAATAATTTTCTTTTATGCTAAAATATTTTTTCTCAAATACAACCGGCTACTTTAACAATTGATGCTTCATTCATTTTCCACAACCATTATTGCAAAGAAGAGCTTAATCTGTTATGCTAAGCAGTCCTAAAGTAGCAAGCCCCATTTCACATAAGCTAGTTGTTAAAATTGGCAACTAGGGCCAAACTCCACATGGGTCATCTTATTTATGACCATTGATATTTTTTTTGGATTCCTCTCTCCGAGAGGTGTAGGATTGATCTAAAGATCATCCGATTTTGACATGTACAAATGAAGTTATGAATTTATTTTGATTATGGTCAAATTATCAAGGTCGGCTAGCAAACTTATGTAGGCTCAGAAGCCCAACAGTGACGTCTATTCATCCTCAACGTTACATATAAATAGAAGGTGACTTAGCCTCATTTGGACACACTCATCTTCACACTCCTCTCTCTCTCCTCATTGATTAGGTACGGATTTCTAGGCCTCTCTCTCTCCACACGTCCGAAATTTCAAGAGGCCGAAATTTCAGGACACCGAATTTCCGGACAGTTTGACCAAGCGTTGACCAACGTGCGTTGACATTCTTTGACTACATTTTTGTGAGGGCTATCTCTGTTTGGGCAGGCCGCATTTCTAGGCACAGAAATGAAGGCTAAACGTTCACTGTTGACCAGCATTAATTGCAGCTAGGGCTGACTGCAGATGGGTTTTTTTACCAGACTTTGACTAGGCTGAATTTCATTGTTTTGAGGGTTGTTTTATCTTGCTATTTGGAGGCTGAAGTTGACTAAAGTTGACCGATTTGCTGAGAGTCAAATCTGCCATGTTGACCAACGTTGACTTTTCTCGTTAGGGCTTTTTTGCTGTTGTTATAAATGATCAAATTTGTAAATTGTACTCTCTCTCTCTACTAAACTATTGAAGACTATAAGAAGAATTGATCAAGGGTTTACCCACATTGGGGTTTGTAACTTTGTCCCTGGCTGGTGCCACATCTTGTGTCCTCTTGTCTTGGCTTGTCTTCTATTGTTTATGTTTATGTTCTATCTGCATTTTACTATCATGTTGATGTGATTGCTAATCTGAATATTGATACTGGGCTAATAAAGAAATTGAAGTAAAATTGCTCTAAAGCATAGAACATACCATTGTTGCCTAAAATTAACATGGTATCAGAGGTGAGGTGAAGACAAAGCCCAAGCAAGAGTGAAAGAGCAATCACCAAAGACAGTTGGACAAGGACAAAAGGTTCAATGGGTTCCTCATCCTACTTCCTGGTTGAAGACAAACTCCATGATAAATCTGACTATCATGGATGGAAGATGTCTCTTGATTTGACCTTGGAAGAAAAAGAAGTGATGGACTATGTGCAGGGTAAAATCCCTGAACCTCCTTCAAATGCACCGACTACTGTGAAGACCAAGTACAATAGGGCTGAAGTCAAAGCAAAGAAGATTATCAGGGATTCCATTGACAAGCATCTGGTGGCCTACATCTCTGAATTGAAGACCTCCAAGGAGATCTACGACAGGTTGGTTGACATGTTCAAGGTTAGTAATGCTAATCAAATTCTATTTCTCAAGAATAAGTTGAAGGATATTAAGAAGGGCAAGGACGAGGATATTCAATCCTATTTCTTGAGGATTACTGAGATCAAGAATGATCTACTCTCGATTGGAGAAGTCATTCCTGATAGGGAACTTACTCTCACCACCCTTGGAGGACTCCCACCTGAGTGGTATGTATTTAGAACCACCGTCCTCAACAATGATCAAATTCCAGGGTTTGAAGAATTGATGTCGAGATGCATTCAAGAAGAAACAAGAATGGTGGAGCAAGAAATGCCTTCTAATAGAAGCAACCCCACTACGTTCTCCGCTAATTCCAAAAGGAGAAATAATGCAGGGTCTAAAGGTCATTTCCATGGAAAGCCTGGATCTAAGGGAGGAAGGAAGGGCAGGTGGTTTGTTTGCAATAAGTTTGGCCACTATGCAAGGGAGTATCCAAATAGAGGGGACACATCGCATGATGATGATCACAATCATTCCAGGGGCAACTTCAACAACAACGATCAAAGGAATGGCAGGTCCAATGGTAAAGGAAAAAGGATTGCAGGACATCAAGGAAATGGTCGACCCTCCAAGAAATCAAGGAACTCCAAGTATGAAGAATCAAATGTTGTTAAAAATAAGCAAAAAGAGTACTATCTTATATTGGCCCTCTACACTGCCTCTCCTCCAGACACTTTGGGAAATTGGTTGATTGATAGTGGTGCCTCAAGGCACTTCACCGGATACAAGGAAGCCCTCTCTAATCTGATAGAAAATGAGACAAACTTGGAGATCATCCTTGGAAACGATGCCACTTATCCTGTGAAGGGAGTAGGGAATGTTACCGTTCAATTGAATCAAGGTAACAGTGAACACTATTCATTTGCAAGAAGTACTATATGTACCTAATCTCAAGAAGAACTTGGTGTCCATTTCAGCCATGGATGACAAAGGATTCAAGGTGGCATTCATTGATGGAAAGGTATGTGTTTGGAAAGAAAATTTTAAAGGTGCTTTTACTCTTGGGTTCAGGGTTGACACTTTGTATCAAGTTGGAGAAAGTCCATTGGGAGTCATGTCTTGCGACACATCTCTACAATCTGAACTATGGCACTAGAGGTTTGCGCATCTTCATTATAAGGCCCTACCTGATGTGAGACAGATGGTGACAGGTATGCTCGAGTTCAAAGTAGAGCATGAAGGTGTATGTCCAGGACGTCCCGAAGGAAAACTTACAAGGGGAACATTCCCCTCAAGTAATAGCAAGACCACAGATATATTGCAATTGATCCACTCTGACATATCTGGTATGATGCCCATAAACTCTTTGGGAGGATACTTATATTATCTCACCTTTACGAATGACTATTCTCGCAAGACCTGGATCTACTTCTTGAAGAAGAAGGATGAAGTGTTGACCTGATTTCGACGCTTCAAAGCCTTGATCGAAAACCAATCCGAGAAGAAAATAAAGATATTGAGGACTGATAGTGGGACCAAGTACGAATTCAATGAATTCCAAGATTATTGCAGAGAAGCTAGCATTAAGAGGGAGACTACAACGCCATACACTCCTGAGCAGAATGGTGTGGTTGAAAGGAAGAATCGCTCTATTGTAGAAGCAGTTCGTGCCATGCTTCATGATCAAGGCCTTCCGAAGTTCCTATGGGTTGGAGCTACAAATACCGCCGTGTATGTTGAATGTTCAAAACTGATGCCCTCATCAAGCATTGGACTCCAAGACTCCCGAAAAAATGTTCACTGGTAAGAAACCCGATGTCTCATTTTATAATTTTTGGAAGCCCCGTATATTTTCATGTGCCAAAAGAGAAAAGAAGCAAATTGGGTGCATCTGGGAAGAAAGGAATCTTTGTGGGCTATAGTGAAAATTCTAAGGGATATAGAATTTATGTGGCTGGTCAAAAGGAAGTAGAGATAAGTATTGATTTCACCATCGACGAAGATATGGCCCTTAGGAAGATCAACAACCTTCCTATCCTAAGGAAGGACAAAGAAGCTGACACCGGAAATCAGGGTGCAAAAGAGGACGAAACGATACCTGATGTTGATGAACCTATGGATCCTATTGATCCAACTCCTCATGAGCCCTCCTCCTCCAAAAGGAGACCCTCGTGGCTTAGGGAAACTCTCGAAGATGCCGAGAGACACATTGCACCAAGGGGGACTTTCCGTGAAAGCAAGAAGCCGAACAGAAATCAAGGATACTTGACCATCATGATGTTAAAATTGGAAACTAGGGCCAAACTCCATATGGGTCTATTTATTTATGGCCGCTGATATTTTTCTTGGATTCCTCTCGTCGAGAGGTGTAGGATTGATCTAAAGATCATCCGATTCCGACATGTATTCATGGAGACATGAATTTATTTGTGTTATGTGACAATTCGTCAAGGTCAGCCAGCAACCAAATTACCCCCACTTGTCCTCAACGTTTTATTATAAATAGAAGAGGTTTTCAAGTCATTTTGACACCTCTTGTGATCTCTCTCTTCATTTGTTTGGGTTTTAGTGAACGAGAGATTTAGAGGGAGTGCCCTATAAGTTGCCATTAAGGAGTCCTCTACGTTGCCCTAATGAAGATCAAAATTATAGTCATGGAGGAGAGGCTTTAATGCAGTCAAGGAGGCTTCTATAACGTAGCTAGGAGAGGCTTTAACACAGGTCTAGAAAAGACCCTAAGCTGCTGTCCTAAAACGCCCTAAACGCAGGCCTAGAAGAGACCCTATGACGCTGATCTATGAGGCCCTAAATCCGCAGTCATAATGTGACCTAGCCGCAACCTTATGAGGAGATCTATACGCAGAAAAGAGGAGACCTATATGCAGCTTAAAGAAGCCCCCATACGTTGTCCAAAGAGGGAGATCTAGCCGCAGTGAATGAGGTCTTTTCACAGCTGAACAAGAAGCCCTATTACGCAGTCCCTTGTGCCCTAACTGCTGGCCTTATTCTGCAGCAAAAGAAGGTCTAGATGCAGCTCTATATTCACAGTTGAAGGAGGCTCCTATATGCTGTATAGAGGAGGCCTAATCAAGATCTAAAGAAGACCTAACTGCAGTCTAACTAGCCCTAGCCGCAATCAAAGGTAAGGCTTCTTTACGCTGTCAAAGGAGGTTCTAACCCGCAGTTAAAGAGGGCTCAAATCCACTGGCTAAAGGTGCCCTAAACCACAGTTAAGGAAGGCCCTTAGCTACAGCCAAGAAGAACCTTAGCCATAGCAAAGAGAGACCTCAATCCGTAGATGAGATGAAGACTTAACAGCATAAATGAATCTGAAAGGACAGTCTAGAATTTCGGTAACAGCATGATAAATGAAGCATGGCGACAGCGCAGGGTAGACACTGTTTCTGAGGACTGTTTGTAAGGTTGAAAAATCTCAACCATATTACATTGATGAAATCTGTCAGCATATTCAAATTGGGTCAATTCCTTGTAGGACTATATTATGGTCTAGGCTGTAGGCCATAGCCAACAGCAAAGATTGTTCTAAGGATTGCATAGGTCAGACTTATAAGCATGACAATGGTGGAGCTGCACCTCGAAGGCCTGGATTGGTGACTGTGCTGATGACATATCTCATGAAGTAGTGACAGCTAATGCAACAAGAAGACATCAGAATTTTGGGAGATGATTTGGATCAAGATTTGACTATGTTTGGCTCAGTTTGATGAGCATCCTATTGATGCCACTTGAATGGAAGATTTTGTCTAGTTTGACCAGCATTGACTTCTCTGGACAAGGGTTTTCTACTGCTGTCATAAATATCAGATTTATGTATTTGTACTATCTCTCTCTCTGCTGAACTATTGAAGAATATAAGAAAAATTGATCAAGGGTTTCCCCACATTGGGGTTTGTCCCTGGTTAGTGCCACATCTTGTGTCACAATGAACAACAGTGATATTGTCTTGGTATATAAACCTCAGTGGCATACCTGTAGCAGCACAATGAATAGCATGATAGATCTATTCTCTCGGCTCTATGAAGACTATGTTAGAAGTTACAGTCCTGGCATAACTCTGATAATGAAATAGATTTCAATGACAGTCAAGAGATCCTTGGCATACGGCAGTCTCATCATGTTTCAAAGAACAATGACAAGGATCACGTTAATTATAGATAATCATCATATATATGTATATCAGCGTGATCTATGAGACTGCGTGATGATGAATGGGCAGGATGATAGATGAGATCATGGGCAGCATGATGCATGGGCAACATGAAGCATAATGATCATGGGCAGCATGATGTATGAGATCATGGGCAGCATGATGTATGGACAGCATGATGTAGATCATGGGTAACATGATGTATGGGCAGTATAATGGTACTACACAGTAAGGTGCAGTGAATGGATGAGATGCAACACTATGATAGGTGAAGGAGTCACCTTAGAGAATCAATTGAAGCAATATGTCTTCAACTGATCTTTGCAGATATCAAAAGTCAAAGTGTTGACTTCTATTGTAAATGTACTATCTCACTTTCTCTGCTGAACTTTGAAGAACATAAAAGAAGAATTGATCAAGGGTTTCCCCACATTGTGGGTTTTGTCCCTGGCTAGCGCCACATCTTGTGTCCTCTTGCCTTGGCTTGTCTTCTGCGATTTATATTTATGTTCTATTTGCAGTTTACTTTAATGCTGATGTGATTGCTAACTATGAAAATTTAAATAAATTGCTCTCGCATAGAACATACCTAAAATTAACATGATATCAGAGGTGAGGTGAAGACAATGCCCAAGCAAGAGTGAAAGAGCAATCACCAAGGACAGTTGGGACAAGATAAAAGGATCAATGGGTTCCTCATCCCTCTTCAAATTCACCCTCGGTGAAGTCGAAGCAGAGAATGTTATCAGAATGGTGCAGTGGAAGGTTCTGATGGCCTACCTAAAGATCACTTCATTGGGAAGTTTGGATCTAAGGGTGGAAGGAAAGGTAGATGCCTTGGTTGCAATAAGTTCGGCCATTATGCGAAGGAGTGTCTGAATGGCAGAGACACTTCTCTTGATGAAAATAAACAAATCATACCAGGGTCAAGGGAATAACAGATAATACAATTCATCAAGGAGAAATGGTCGACTCTTCAAAGAAAGCAAGGAACCCCAGGCACTTCATCGGATAGATAATCATGGGATTATACTTGGAGCCAATACCACCTATCCCGAAAAGGGTGTAGGGAATGTTACCCCCAGATTGAATGGAGGTAACTCAATTCATTTACAGAAACACTTTTATGTACCTGATCGCAAGAAGAACCTGGTGTCCATTTCAGCAATGGAAGTCAAAGGTTCAGGGCGACACTCATCGATGGAAAGGTACGTGTTTGAAAATAGATTTTTCTCAGATGTTTTTGAATTCAGGGTTGTATCAAGTTGCAAGAAGTCCACTGTGGACCATGTCCATTGACACAGCGTCGGAGGTCTGTGAGTCAGATGGTGACAGGGATGCCTGAATTCAAAAAGAGCATGAAGGTACATGTCTGAGATGTACATGAAGGAAAATCTTAAAAGGGGACCATTCCCCTCATGCCACAGGTCCACAAGTTTGGAACAACCCGAGGAGTTTGAGATTCATGATCAGGAATCTCATGTATGCAAGTGGTAGAAACCCCTCTATGGCTTGAAGCAAAACACCCTGGGCACAGTATGAGAGGATCAACAGCTGTCTGATGAAACTGAGATTCACTAGGAATGAAATTGATCCAAACCATCTGAAGGTTGTGTATGATAGACCTCTCATACCGGCACCTATGTCTGACAGGTGCAGACCCTCTCATTTGTAGAAGACAGAGGGAGTTGGATTCCGAATGTGGAAAGATAAACTGCAAGCCTGTGACTACCTCGAGGATCTTAACTTTCAGAAGTTATATGGTAGTGATGTCGGACCAAATTTGGGAAATGCCTCTGAGTTTCATAAACTCATTCGCATTGATGTTCTTGGAGAACCTCCGTCCGGACATATGTGTTGCAATTAGCATGGTGAGCTCATATTTGGTTGAGCTTCACTGGATTGGTGCCTAGAATCTTCTGAGATATCTTTAGGGCACAATCTCTCATGGATTGAGATACACTGCCTGGAATATTTCAAATGCTGAGTGGGTAGGCAGTGTGAAGGATCACTAGAGCACTTCTCAGTGCTGGTTCTCCTTGGGATCTGCTTCGATATCCTGGCTGAGCAGGAAGCAGAAGTCGGTGGCTTTGAGCATCACCGAGGCAGAGTATATTGCTGCTAGCATGGCTACCTGAGAGGCAGTCTGATTACAAAAGCTCTTCAGTGCGCTGTTTGGATACCATTATGTAGCAGGATGATTAGCCCTCCTGTGAGGTCTGGATGATGTGTTCTCCATGATAATTATGTAGCAGGATGATTAGCTCTCCTGTGAGGCCTGGATGATGTGTTCTCCATGGCGATTGTGTAGTAGGATGATCAATTCTCCTGTGAGGACAGGATTGATTAGTTCTCTTATCGAGGCATCCTACCCATGCAGTCTGGGACTCATGGGAAGTACCTCTCATCTGATCAATGAGCAGGGAAATGAGGATAGGGACCATAGTAGTATCGATGGATGCATCGCTGTATCTACCGTACTCCCTATGCTAGGATGACCTTCATTGATCTGGGATTAATGATATTGGTCTGGGACCAGTTGTAGGAGTTGTACCTACTATGACGCTGACTTCGGGTCGGTTGAGATTGGTCTGGGACCAGTGGTACAACTCTGAAACTGATTTCGGGTCAGTGTAGGACTAGTCTGGGACCAGTTGTAGGAGTTGTACCTACTATGGCGCTGACTTTGGGTTGGTTGAGACTAGTCTGGGACCAGTGGTACATACTCTGAGACTGACTTCAGGTCAGTGTAGGACTGGTCTAGAACCAGTGAGAGTGGTACATACTATGACGCTGACTTCGGGTCGGTTGAGACTGGTCTGGGACCAGTGGTACACACTCTGAGACTAATGATACTGGTCTGGGACCAGTGGTAGGAGTGGTACCCCCTATGACATTGACTTTGGGTCGGTTGAGACTGGTCTAGGACCAGTGGTACGCACTCTGAGACTGACTTTGGATTAGTGGAGAATGGTATGAGACATTCTCGATCAATTCTTCTTCTTCATGGTTCAGCAGAGCTAAGTAGAGCAGAGCTGAACAGAGCCAGCGGAGCCAGCAGAGCTTAGCAGAGCCAGTGGAGCAGAACAGAGCCAGCAGAGCTGAGCAGAGCCAACAAAGCTTAGCAGCGCTGAGCAGAGCTAGGCAGAGTAGTGTAAGGCACTGATGGCAGAGATAGTACAGTCGGACATATGGATCAGCGGATGGAGTTCTCCCTAGTTAAGAGGGAGTGTTAAATTGGAAACTAGGGCCAAACTCCATGTGGGTCAACGTATTTATGGCAACTAATATTTTTATTGGATCCCTCTCGTCGAGAGGTGTAGGATTGATCTAAAGATCATTTGATTCCGATAAGTATTTATGGAGATATGAATCTATTTTGATTATGGAATTATTATCAAGCCACCTAGCAATTTGAGTAGGCTCAAAAGCCCAATAGACATGCCTATTCATCATCTACATTTTAGTATAAATAGAAGAGGATTTGAAGTCATTTGGACACACTCCTTATGTGATCTCCTCTCCACGTCTTGGGTTTTTGGTGAAGGAGAGACACATAAGAAAAGCCAAGTATGATGCCCTAGCCTACACGCTGTTCAAGAAGCCCTAACACATCTGAACGCAGTCCTGTAATGGAGTCTCCTAGTCGCAGTAAGAGAAGACATTCTTACGCTGTTCATGGAAACCTATACACAGTTCATGATGAGGATTCTACGCAGATATGGAGGCCCTAATACGTTGTTCTAAGCAGCCCTAAACGAAGTCAATGGATGCCTTTATATGCTGTACAAATACGTTGTTCATAGAGGATCATATACGTTGTTCATAAAGGATGATATACGTTGTTCTCAAAGGATGTTATACGCTGGTCATAGAAACACTTTAACGCAGTCAATGAGAGGAGCAGATACGCAGTCAATGATGACACCTTAACGCAGTCATAGAAACTCTAATATGCTGGTATGAGGGACACTTATACGCAGATCATGGAGACTCTTTATACGCAGTCCATGGAATCATTTATATGCAGGTCATAACCGTAGCATTTAAGATTGCCCTTAGTCACAATACATGAGGGTAAATTCGCAGCAAGTCAAAGAGATCTGGCTGCAGTTAAAAGGGATGCCAAAAGGAATACCTTACGCAGTATGAAGGTGTCACTATTACGCAGCCCTAACACAATGAACAACAGTGATATTGTCTTGGTATATAAACCTCGGTGGCATACCTGTAGCAGCACAATGAACAACATGATAGATCTATTCTCTCGGCTCTATGAAGACTATGTTAGAAGTTACAGTCCTGGCATAACTCTGATAATGAAATAGATTTCAATGACGGTCAAGAGATCCTTGGCATACAACAGTCTCATCATGTTTCAAAGAACAGTGACAAGGATCACGTTAATTATAGATAATCATCATATATATGTATATCAACATGATCTATAAGACTGCATGATGATGAATGGGCAGCATGATAGATGAGATCATGGGCAGCATGATGCATGGGCAACATGAAGCATAATGATCATGGGCAGCATGATGTAAATCATGGGCAACATGATGTATGGGCAGCATAATGGTACTACACGGTAAGGTGCAACAAATGGACGAGATGCAGCACTATGATAGGTGAAGGAGTCACCTTAGAGAATCAGTTGAAGCAATATGTCTTCAACTAATCTCTGCAGATATCAAAAGTCAAAGTGTTGACTTCTGTTGTAAATGTACTATCTCTCTCACTTTCTCTGCTAAACTTTGAAGAACATAAAAGAAGAATTGATCAAGGGTTTCCCCAAATTGTGGGGTTTGTCCCTGGCTAGCGCCACATCTTGTGTCCTCTTGTCTTGGCTTGTCTTCTGCGATTTATATTTATGTTCTATCTGCAGTTTACTTTAATGCTGATGTGATTGCTAACTGTGAAAATTTAAATAAATTGCTCTGGCATAGAACATACCTAAAATTAACATGAAGACAAAGCCCAAGCAAGAGTGAGAGCAATCACCGAAGACAGTTGCACAAGGTCAAAGGCTCAATGGATTCCTCATCCCTCTTCCCGGTTGAAGACAAGCTCCGTGAAAAGTCTGACTATCACAGATGGAAGATGTCTCTAGATCTAACATTGGAAGAGCAATGCTGAATTTTGTGAAGGGTAAAATCCCTGAGCCTTCATCAAATGCACCGACTACTCCTAAGATCAAGTACACTAAGGGTGAAGTCAATTATCAGAGATTCCTCTGACAAGCGTCTGGTGGCCTACCTAAAGGTCACTTCAATAGAAAGTCTAGATCTAAGGGTGGAAGGAAAAGCAAATGCCTTGCTTGCAATAAATTTGGTCATTATGCGAGGGAATGTCCAAATAGAAGGGACACATCACATGATGATGATCTCAATCATTCCAGGAGCATCTTCAATGATCGAAGGAATGACAGATACAATGGAAAAGGAAAAAGGAATGCAGGACATCAAGGAAATGGTCGACCCTCCAAGAAAGCAAGGAACTCCAGGTATGAAGAATCAAATGTTGTTGACAATAAGCAAAAGGAGTATTATCTTATATCGGCTTTCTCCTCTACTTCTCCTCCGGACACTTTGGGAAATTGGCTTATTGATAGTGGTGCTTCAAGGCACTTCACCAAATACAAGGAAGTGCTCTCTAATCTGATAGAGGAGGAAACAAACTTGGAAATTATTTTTGGAGATGATGCCACCTATCCTGTAAAAGGTGTAGGGAATGTTACTCTTCAATTGGATCAGGGTAACTCCCAAGAAGTTCTTTATGTACCTGATCTCAAGAAGAACCTACTGCCCATTTTAGCAATGGAAGACACAAGTTACAAGGTGGCATTCATCGATGGAAAGGTACATGCTTGGAAAAGGAATTTTAAAGATGCTTTTACTGTTGGGTTCAGGGTTGGAAATTTGTATCAAGTTGTAGGAAGTCCAATAGGGACCATGTCATGTGACACATCTCTTCAATGGCACTGGAGGTCTACCCATCTTCATTGTAAGGCCCTACCCAATGTGAGATGGATGGTGACAGGGATGCCTGAATTCAAAGAAGAGCATGAAGGTACATGCCCGAGATGTACCGTAGGAGATCTTACAAGGGAACCATTCCCCTCATGTAATAGCAAGACCTCAGATGTGGAACAACCCACAGGGTTTGAGATTCATGATCGGGAATCTCATGTATGCAGGTGGAAGAAAGCTCTCTATGATTTAAAGCAAGCACCCCGAGCTTGGAATGAGAGGATTGATAGCTATCTGATGAAGCTGAGATTCACTAGGAGTGAAGCCAATCCAAACCTTTGCCTTAAGGTTGTGGATGATAGACCTCTCATACTGGTACTTTATAAGGACGATCTCACTCTGACAGGTATAGACCCTCTCATTTGCAAAAGTAAGAGGGAGTTGGATTCCAAATTTGGAATGGTGGACTGCAAGCCTGTGACTACCCCTGTAAGGACCTCCGGTTGCGGGTGCGACGGGCGCCGGGCGAAGGCGTGCACGACGGGCGCGTGCTGAACGGGCATGCGACAGTGTGCGGGCGGATATGCGACGAAACATGCGACGTTATGGACAACACCTAAAAACGACTAAGTGTTGGGGCAAGTTTATACATGCGATAGGAGGAGCTTGCGTTTGGAAGCAAGCCGACTTGTTAATAAAGGCCTTGTGGGTGTATTGTGGGGTCGGCCAAAGGGTTGACACCCCCATGTGAACCACGTAGGAAAGGTATATACATATGAGTGCGAGAGCTCATTCATTCATTCGAGACTTTCGCTCATAGCCTTCGCATAAGACAAAAGGAGTGCGCAGATTTAGTGAGGAAATGCGCACACCTCATGCGCATTAGACTTGAAGGTTTGTGCAGGTTGTCTTGGTGGATGGTTGGCAAAGAGTGCCATGCGTGAGTGGATTCTTGGGTACGGTTTCGTGCAGGATTTGGTAGGAAAGTTAGGTGGCTCGGGTGAACACCTCTTCTTATGCAAAGGTGCACGACACGTTGTAAAAGGCAGGTGGCCTGTTTATTGTAAAAATTGGTTAAGTGTGAGGCTTGGTTCGGCCAAGACACACTGTTGTATTGTAATCTGATATTCTTAATAAAATTGTTGGGCAGACTTTTAGGGAGTTGCCCCTCCTTTATACTTGTTTGCAATTGTTGATGTTCTCGGTTAATTGCATATGGATAATGAATGAGTATGGGCTTCATTAAAGTATAAAGGATAATGCTTTTACTTGGTTGCGAAACACAAACTAAGTATGTTAATGTTGGAGTAGGCGTAGTCCACGAATGTTAGTATTGTTAAAAAGAAAGCGTTGGGTGGTGCCGCACCTCGCTACAAGCGTTTGGAAGACTACCACAGGTGTAGGGGCGTGACAGTTGGTATCAGAGCAAGGTTTGCTCGTGAAGGTTTAAAGCTGATACACAACTTGATAGTTGGTATCAGAGCTCGGTTGGAGCTGGTGAGCAAAGGTTGCTCGTGACAGTAACAAGGGTACTTGCAGGTGAAGGAAACCGTTTCACACGAAGTGGAACAAGGGCTGGTTCAGGTTGCAGGTGACTTGGTAAAGATGTCTATCTTGCAGAAATTGGGTTATGCATCCTTCGAAGAATTCGAAGGGAGTCTACTTGAAGAGTCAGAAAGAGTAAAACAAGGATTTGTAGAATGTGGCAAAAGGTTGTTTGAAACAAGGGATGCTCTTCGTGCCTTGGTTAAGGAAGGGATTTCTGATGAGAATAGAGAGGAAGCTCTTCGACTTGCAAAGGAAGCAGACTTGATTGAAGCAGAACTCAAGGAGCTCAAGATAAGACAGAAATTGAACCAAAAGAAGTGGGATTGCCTAGCTCTTGAAGTGAGGCATCTCCTAGCCTTGAAGAGGAAGGCTGAAGCTGAGGAAGAACTTCTTCAACTTGGTTGGACAATAGAGCAAGATGAAGTTGCAGATTGTGCTAACAAGGAAGAGGAAGCCGTGGTAGATGAAGATGTTGCAGACATGATTACGATGGAGGATGAACTTGAGGCTGATCAAGTTGAACCAGGATCGTGCAGTTTGCAGACATGGATGAATGAGGATACTCACATGGAGGAGCCTCATGTTGATGATGTAAGTACCGTTGATACTTGTGTTTCATTTGGGCGTTTGGTAGATGGACCGTATGCAGGGAAGGGCAAAGCCAGTTTGCCTATGCTATGGAGGATCTTACCATGGATGTCTATGATGAGACCTTGTATGGAGAAGCAAGGATTGTCGATTGTTGCAGGACTTGTTGGGGTTGTTTGTGACCTTATGGTAGAAGGTACAAAGGCCCTTGACAAGGGTGGAACATGATGATCGTTGTGGAGGATTGGGTCATGCTTTAGCCACATGGAGAATTGGCTAAGTGCCCGGCATGACTCATGGACATATTGGAGGGCACACTCTTGGGTGGACTTCTCATGGCCGAGACCAAGAGGTAGTCTTGGTGGACACTTTGGTGGAGGAGCTATGATGGAAGGGACTCGTGACATGATGATATGGTTGAGTGACCGAGTTCACTAGACCGAAGATTGTAGACTTGGATGAGGATGACCGATGGTTGTGATGAGTCTACTTGGTTGGACTACATGGGCAACATAGTCATGGACATCAGGTTGGAGGCATGGAGCATGGCAGTCTTATGCAGGGACATTATGTGGGAGCACTTGTAGAGGTGTCATGGACATCCAAGGAAGAGTGCCAAGGCAGGAATGTTGTGCAGGTGGATTGCTAATGTGACATGGAGACTTATTACTTATGGAGTCGATGGAGAGGTTGTGCACTTATGTACAACAAGGCCATGAACTTGGATGGAGTTGTGGGCAGACTATGGAGCATTCCTACTACATGGAGAGCTGAGGCAGATGTTGGTTGGAGATGACTCATGGAGCTCATGATGACATGAGATTGTTGTGACTTTTAGGGACTTCATGTACGGTGGACTTAGAGGATCTAATGCATTGAGGAGCTGAGGTCAGGTGACTTTGATGCAGTATGGGATGCATACTTTCAAAGTACATGTATGGGCATGGCTTGGAAGAGTGACTTGATGTAGAGGATCGGTATGAGGCACTTTGAAGTGATGAAGTTACGATGATGATGATGCCTTGACTTGGGCATGGGTTGAGCCGAGACTCAACTACTTTTTACACATGGATAGATGAGACAAGTGCATACTTGTTTCTATGGAGACTTGAGGATGGCACATTGCAGATGATGAAGAGGCTTCATGGACCTGAATGGGGCACATCGAGAGTGGGTTGATGAGATGATCTCTTCATATGGAGGAGACACACACATGGACAGCATGTTGCAGATGAGATGGATGGAGTTTCCATGGACCTGAGCATGGATTATGGAGATACATACTTTGGTATGGTGAGCTTGGTGGCAGTGGTCACTAGGCCGGGACATAGTGGAGAAAGAGTCTCTACATATGTTGCAAGGATGTTTGCCTTGTGTAGAAAGGTCGACATCCTGGATGATGATGATCTTGGTGGAGAGCTACCGGGATGGTATGTTGTCGAGGACGACAATGATTTCAGGTGGAGGAGGATGTAAGGACCTCTGGTTGCGGGTGCGACAGGCGCCGGGCGAAGGCGTGCACGAGGGCGCGGACAGCATGTTGCAGATGAGATGGATGGAGTTTCCATGGACCTGAGCATGGATTATGGAGATACATACTTTGGTATGGTGAGCTTGGTGGCAGTGGTCACTAGGCCGGGACATAGTGGAGAAAGAGTCTCTACATATGTTGCAAGGATGTTTGCCTTGTGTAGAAAGGTCGACATCCTGGATGATGATGATCTTGGTGGAGAGCTACCGGGATGGTATGTTGTCGAGGACGACAACGATTTCAGGTGGAGGAGGATGTAAGGACCTCCGGTTGCGGGTGCGACGGGCGAAGGCGTGCACGAGGGCACGGGAGTGGGCGCACGACGGGCGCGTGCTGAACGGGCGTGCGACCGTGTGCGGGCAGATATGCGACGAAACATGCGACGTTATGGACAACACCTAAAAACGACTAAGTGTTGGGGCAAGTTTATACATGCGATAGGAGGAGCTTGCGTTTGGAAGCAAGCCGACTTGTTAATAAAGGCCTTGTGGGTGTATTGTGGGGTCGGCCAAAGGGCTGACACCCCCATGTGAACCACGTAGGAAAGGTATATACATATGAGTGCGAGAGCTCATTCATTCATTCAAGACTTTCGCTCATAGCCTTCGCATAAGACAAAAGGAGTGCGCAGATTTAGTGAGGAAATGCGCACACCTCATGCGCATTAGACTTGAAGGTTTGTGCAGGTTGTCTTGGTGGATGGTTGGCAAAGAGTGCCATGCGTGAGTGGATTCTTGGGTACGGTTTCGTGCAGGATTTGGTAGGAAGGTTGGGTGGCTCGGGTGAGCACCTCTTCTTATGCAAAGGTGCACGACACGTTGTAAAAGGCAGGTGGCCTGTTTATTGTAAAAATTGGTTAAGTGTGAGACTTGGTTCAGCCAAGACACACTGTTGTATTGTAATCTGATATTCTTAATAAAATTGTTGGGCAGACTTTTAGGGAGTTGCCCCTCCCTTTATACTTGTTTGCAATTGTTGATGTTCTCGGTTAATTGCATATGGATAATGAATGAGTATGGGCTTCATTAAAGTATAAAGGATAATGCTTTTACTTGGTTGCGAAACACAAACTAAGTATGTTAATGTTGGAGTAGGCGTAGTCCACGAATGTTAGTATTGTTAAAAAGAAAGCGTTCGGTGGTGCCGCACTTCGCTACAAGCGGTTGGAAGACTACCGCAGGTGTAGGGGCGTGACAACCCCGATGGAACCTAACTTTAACAACTTATGCGGTAGTGCTATCGGACCTGATTTGGGAAATGCCTCTGAGTTTCGTCAACTCATAATAGCATTGATGTTCTTGGTGAACTCTCGTCCGGATATGTGTTTTTCAATTAGCATGTTGAGCTCATATATAGTTGAGCCTCACTGGATTGGTGCCAATAATCTTTCGAGATATCTTTGGGGCACAATCTCTCATGGATTGAGATACACTGCCAAAAATGTGAAGCTGCATGATTATTCTGATGCTGACTGGACAGGCAGTGTGGAGGATCGCAAGAGCACGTCTGGGTGTTGGTTCGCTCTGGGTTCTGCTTCGATATCCTAGATGAGCAGGAAGCAGAAGTCGGTTGCTTTGAGCACTACTGAGTCCGGATATATAGCTACAAGTATGGGCTCTTGTGAAGCTGTCAGGTTATGGAAGCTCTTCAATGAGCTGTTTGGACACGTGTTGGATACCACCGTGATCTTCTGTGACAACTAGAGTGGGATTGGATTATTGAGGAATCCCGTGTTCTATGATTGCTCCAAGCATATAGACATCAGGTGCCACTTTATCTGGGATATGGTACAACAGGGAGCAAGAAGGCTCCATCACTCTAGGACTGATGTGGAGGTCGCCGACATTCTGACAAAGCCCCTGGGAAAGGTCAAATTCTTGACTTTCCGAGAACGACTAGGAGTCGTGGAGAGGCCCTCTCCTGAGGGACTTGTATGATATGGACATTGAGCTTTGGGAGCTCCGGGGAGCTTGGGGGTACTTCTTGGAGCGATAAGCAACCACAGGGTGAGTGGTTCAGCCTTCCCCTAGTGGTTTGCTATGTAGGCAGGATGAGTGGTTCTTCCTTCTCCTGTTGAGACACAGTCATAGGGTGAGTGTTTCAGCCTTCCCCTAGTGATTTGTTGTGTACAAGGTGAGTGGTTCAGCCTTCCCTTGGGATACCCCATGGCGACATGTAGGCAAAATGAATGGTTCATCCTTCTCCTGCTGAGACATCCTACCCATGCAGTCTGGGACTCATGGGAAGTACCTCTCATCTGGCCAATGAGCAGAGAAATGAGGATAGGGACCATAGTACTACTGATGGACGCATCGTGTAGTACCGTACTCTCTATGCTAAGATGATATTGATCTGGGATCAATTGGAACTGACTTTGGGTCAGTAAGAGTGGTATGAGACACTCTCTTCATTTGGAACTGATTTCGGATCAGTAAGAGTGGTATGAGACACTCTCTCTATTTGGAACTGATTTCGGATCAATAAGAGTGGTATGAGACACTCTCTTCATTTGGAACTGATTTTGGATCAGTAAGAGTGGTATGAGACACTCTTTATATGGGACTGACTTCGGGTTGGTAGAGAATGGTATGATACATTCTCAATCACCTCTGCTTCTTCATAGTTCAGCAGCGCAGTGCAGGGCATTGCGTTGATGGCAGAGATAGTACAGTCTGGCAGATGGATTAACAGATGGAGTTCTCCCTAGGTGAAAGGGAGTGTTAAAATTGGCAACTAGGGCCAAACTCCATATGGGTCTACTTATTTATGGCAGTTGATATTTTTCTTGGATTCCTCTCGTCGAGAGGTGTAGGATTGATCTAAAGATCATCTGATACCAACATGTATTCATGGAGATATGAATTTATTTGTGTTATGTGACAATTCGTCAAGGTCGGCCAGCAACCAAATTACCACCACTTGTCCTCAACGTTTTATTATAAATAGAAGAGGTTCTCAAGTAATTTTGTACACACACGTCTTGTGATCTCTCTCTTCATTTGTTTGGGTTTTAGTGAAAGAGAGATCTAGAGGGAGTGCCCTATATACTGCCATGAAGGAGTCCTCTACACTGCCCTAATGAAGATCAAAATTATAGTCATGGAAGAGAGGCTTTAACACAGTCAAGGAGGCTTTTACAATGTAGCTAGGAGAGGATTTAACGCAGGTCTAGAAGAGACCCTAAGCTGCTGTCCTAAAATGCCCTAAACGCAAGTCTAGAAGAGACCCTATGACATTGATCTATGAGGCCCTAAATCCGCAGTCATAATGTGACCTAGCCGCAGCCTTATGAGGAGATCTATATGCAGAAAAGAGGAGACCTATATGCAGCTTAAAGAAGCCCCCATACATTGTCCAAAGAGGGAGATCTAGCCACAGTGAATGAGGTCTCTTCACAGATGAAGGAGAAGCCCTAATAGGCAGTCCCTTGTGCCCTAACTGCTAGCCTTATTCTGCAGCAAAAGAAGGTCTAGATGCAGCTCTATATTCACAGTTGAAGGAGGCTCCTATACACTGTATAGAGGAGGCCTAATCAAGATCTAAAGAAGCCCTAACTGTAGTCTAACAAGCCCTAGCCGCAGTCAAAGCTAAGGCTTCTTTATGCTATCAAAGGAGGTTCTAACTCGCAGTTAAAGAGGGTTCAAATCCGTTGGCTAAAGGTGCTCTAAACCATAGTTAAGGAAGGTCCTTGAAGAGGCCCTTAGCTACAATCAAGAAGAACCTTAGCCGTAGCAAAGAGGGACCTCAATCCGCAAATGAGATGAAGACTTAACAGCATAAATGAGTCTGAAAGGACAATCTAGAATTTCGGTAACAACATGATAAATGAAGCATGGTGATAGCGCAGTGTAGACATTGTTTCTGAGGACTGTTTGTAAGGTTGAAAAATCTCAGCCATATTACATTGATGAAATCTGTCAGCATATTCAAATTGGGTCAATTCCTTGTAGGACTATATTATGGTCTAGGTTGTAGGCCATAGCCAACAGCAAAGATTGTTCTAAGGATTGCATAGGTCAGACTTATAAGCATGACAATGGTGGAGCTGCACCTCGAAGGCCTGGATTGGTGACTGTGCTGATGACATATCTCATGAAGTAGTGACAGCTAGTGCAACAAGAAGACATCATAATTTTGGGAGATGATTTGGATCAAGATTTGACTATGTTTGGCTCAATTTGATGAGCATCCTATTGATGCCACTTGAATGGAAGATTTTGTCTAGTTTGACCAGCATTGACTTCTCTGGACAAGGGTTTTCTACTGCTGTCATAAATATCAGATTTATGTATTTGTACTATCTCTCTCTGCTGAACTATTGAAGAATATAAGAAGAATTGATCAAGGGTTTCCCCACATTGGGGTTTGTCCCTGGTTAGTGCCACATCTTGTGTCATCTTGTCTTGGCTTGTCTTCTGATGTTTATGTTTATGTTCTATCTGCACTTTACTATCATGCTGATGTGATTGCTAATCTAGAATTGATATTGTGTTAATATGAAAAATTGAAGTAAATTGCTCTAAGCATAGAACATACCAAAATTTAACACATGCGCACTATCATTCAAAATGAGCCTTCATCATTCGAAGAAGTCGTGAATCATCAAGTATGGAAGGATGCTATGAATGAAGAATACGAGTCAATTATGAAGAATGATGTCTGGGATGTGGTCCCTAGACCCTATGACAAATCGGTTGTCACCTCCAAGTGGCTCTTCAAAGTCAAGCATGGCGCTGATGGTAGTGCAAAAAAAGTTCAAGGCTCGCTTTGTTGCTCGAGGCTTCTCTCAAAAGGAAGGTGTAGATTACGATGAGATATTTTCACTTGTTGCTCGATACACCACCATCTGGTCGATTGGAGCCCTTGCTGCCTCACAAGGATGGAACCTACATCAGATGGATGTTAAGACCGCTTTCTTGCATGGTTCAATCAAAGAGGAAGTCTATGTGGAACAACCCGAGGGGTTTGAAGCACATGATCGGGAATTTCATGTATGTAAGCAAGGTTGAAGAAAGCTCTCTATGGGTTGAAGCAAGCACCCTGGCTTAGTATGAGAGGATCGATAGCTATCTGATGAAGCTAGGATTCACTAGAAGTGAAGTCGATCCGAACCTTTACTTTAAGGTTGAAAATAATAAACCTCTCATTCTGGTACTTTATTTGGACGACCTCTTTCTGACAGGTGTAGATCCTCTCATTCACAACTGTAAGAGGGAGTTGGCGTTTGAATTTGAGATGAAGGACCTAGGACCGATGCACTATTCCTGGGGTTGGAGGTCTGACAAAAACCAATTGAAATTTTCCTCTCTCAAGGAAAATATGTTGTGAAGATATTGGAAAGATTTGGGATGGTGGACTACAAGCCTGTGACTACTCCGATGGAACTTAAATTTAAGAAGTTATGTGGTAGTGCTGGTGGACCTGAATTGGGAAATGCTTCTGAGTATTGTCAACTCATAGGAGCACTGATGTTCTTGGTGAACTCCCATCCGGACATATGTTTTGCAGTTAACAAATTGAGCCAATACATGGTTGAGCCTCATCATATACATTGGATTGCTACCAAGAATATTCTGAGATATCTTCGGGGCACAATCACTCATGGACTGAGATACACTGCCGGAAATGTGAGGTTGCATGGTTATTCTGATGTTGATTGGGCTGGCAGTGTGCTGGATCACAAGAGCACTTCTGATTGTTGTTTTTCTTTGGGTTCTGCTTCGATATCTTGGATGAGCAGGAAGCAGAAATCAGTTGCCTTGAGCGCTGCCGAGGCCGAATACATAGCTGCTAGTATGGCCTCCTGTGACGTTGTCTGGTTGAGGAAACTCTTCAGTGAGCTGTTTGGACATGTGTTGGATACCACCGTGATCCTTTGTGACAACCAGAGTGGGTTCTGATTATCAAAGGATCCCGTGTTTCATGATCGCTCCAAGCATATAGATATGAGGTACCACTTTATCCGGGAAATGGTACAACGAGGAGCAATAAGGTTCCATCACATTGGGACTGATGAGCAAGTTGCTGATATTCTGACAAAGCCCCTAGAGAAGGTCAAGTTCTTGGCCTTCCGAGAACGACTTGGAGTCGTGGAGAGACCCTCTTATGAGGGTTCTGTATGAGATGGACATTGAACTTTGGGAGCTCCGGGGGCCTTGGGGTACTTCTTGGAGCGATGAGCAACCGTAAGGTGAGTGGTTCAGCCTTCCCCTAGTGGTTTGTTGTGTACAGGGTGAGTGGTTCAGCCCTCCCCTGCGATACCCCTTGGCGACATGTAGGCAGGATGAGTAGTTCATCCTTCTCCCACTGAGACATCCTACCCATGCAGTCTGAGACTCATGGGAAGTACCTCTCATCTGGCCAATGAGTAGGGAAATGAGGATAGGGACCATAGTACCACCGATGGACGCATCATGTACTACCATACTCCCTATGCTAGGATGACTGACATTGATCTGGGATCAATTGGAACTGACTTCGGGTCAGTAAGAGTGGTATGAGAGTCTCTTTTGATTGGAACTGACTTCGGGTCAATAAGAGTGGTATGACACACTCTCCTTTGATTGGGATTGACTTCGGGTCAGTAGAGAATGGTATGATACATTCTCGATCACTTCTTCTTCTTCATAGTTCAGCAGAGCAGAGCAGTGCATTGATGGCAGAGATAATACAGATTGGCAGATGGATTAGCAGATGGAGTTCTACCTAGTTTAGAGGGAGTGTTAAAAATGGCACCTAGGGCCAAACTCCACATGGGTCATCTTATTTATGATAGCTGATATTTTTCTTGAATTCCTCTCTTCGAGAAGTGTAGGATTGATCTAAAGATCATCCAATTATAACATGTACAACTGAAGTTATGAATTTATTTTGATTATGGTCAAATTGTCAAGGTCGGCCAGAAAACTTATGTAGGCTTAGAAGCCCAATAGTCACGTCTATTCATCCTCAACGTTGCATATAAATAGAAGGTGACTTAGCCTCATTTGGACACACTCATCTTCACACTTCTCTCTCTCTCTCCTCATTCATTGGGTACGGATTTCTAGGCCTCTCTCTCTCCACATGTCCGAAATTTCAAGAGAGCGAAATTTCACGAGGCCGAAATTTCAGGAGACTAAATTTCTAGACAATTTGACCAAGCGTTGACCAGCATGTGTTGACCTCCTTTGACTGCGTTTTTATGAGAGCTATCTCTGTTTGGGCAGGCCGCGTTTCTGGGCACAGAAATCGAGGTTAACATTGACTATTGACCAGCGTTGACTGCAGCTAGGACTGACCGCAGGTGGGCTATTTGACCAGACTTTGACTGGGCTGAATTTGACTGTTTTGAGGGATGTTTTATCTTGCTGTTTGGAGGCTGAAGATGATCGATTTGCTGAGGGTCAAATCTGCCCTGTCGACCAGCGTTGACTTTTCTGGTTAAGGCTCTTTTACTGCTGTCTTAAATTATCAGATTTGTAAATTGTACTATCTCTCTCTCTGCTGAATTATTGAAAACTATAAGAAGAATTGATCAAGGGTTCCCCCACATTGGGGTTTGTCCCTAGTTGGTGCCACATCTTGTGTCCTCTTGTCTTGGCTTGTCTTCTGTTGTTTATGTTTATTTTCTATCTGCATTTTACTATCATGTTGATGTAATTGCTAATCTGAATATTGATACTTGGCTAATAAAGAAATTGAAGTAAAATTGCTCTAAAGCATAGAACATACCATTGTTGCCTAAAATTAACACTAGTAAATGAGACTAGAGACTTGATTAAGTTAATATAGCTTCAATGCTTTACGTTGGGCAAACCCTTTTATTCCTTTTGAGTAGATCGGGAGATACTTTAATAAATAGCCAAATTTAGACAGTGGAAATTGCTAGTAGAATTATGTGCAAAACTACAACTGTCCACCTCAAACTTCACCTATTTTATTGGCTGCAGGAAGTGGCCTTAATGTGAGCCAGACATCATCTGGGTGGGTAATTTTAGGTGGCACAATTTTTAAAATTTTAAATTTTAATAGAGGAAGAATTATGAAATACAATTCTGACTCATAAAAGCAGCTGATTCACAGAGAACTTTTGGTTAAGATGCGAAGACTGGAAGCTACATCTAGATTCTAGACAAACTAGTCTTTTTAGAAGGCTCAAACTTTTTTCACAGAAGCAGATCTAAATACAAAAACTTTTGGTAGCTGACATTTATCTCTCAGGCTCCTTGATCAGATTGATTCATAATTTCATATATTAGTTACCAGATTTGACTCGAGCCTATGTTAAATAATTATGAGATTAACAGTAATACATAGAATGAATAATCATGGAATTCGTAGATCAAATGGATAGATAACTAGAGAAGCTCCAAGATTGCTTGGGAGCAATGACTAGCTGCTAGCATCAAGTCAAGTTCTCTGTTGGCTTGTTTCAGAATTATCTGTTGAACTTTTTCTTCTTTTACTAATCTCTTTCTCATCAATAAAATCAATAAATGATCGCAGTATACGTGCACTATTTGATGGGAATGACTTGGAAACAGTAGACTCATCTCCAGTGTCTTTTTCCTGAAAGTGCTGGATAAATTGCCAGATTGCACGACCTAAAAATGCAACAAGGGAAGCAAACGATGCCACGCCAATGATCAAGAAAAGACCCCAAAAGCTTTTCAGGTGAAGCTGAGTCGAATCAACTTGATTGGCTTGTGAACCACAATTATTTTGACTCAACCATTTATCATGAATTCTCTGAAGCTCGCCGGTCTCTGAAAGGGTCAGGATTGCTGTTGAAAAATCAATCGCTAGCTGGGATCCTTTTCGGAAAGCCTGTTGAAGTGCCAAAAAAATCTTAGATCAGAACAACAGCTTAAGACATGAAAAACCCACATTATCATTTTGTGTCAAAACAATCATGGGAAAAATCTAAAGCTATGAAAGAATACTTACAAATCCCCATCCTCCTTTTTTGAATTCTGAACCAACAATTGTAAAATTGCATTGGGTTGATAAAAAGAATTGGACAACTGGTAATGTGTCAACAATTGCTCCTACACCTCCTTTACTTGGGGGTAGATTAAAATGCTTAGCATAATTTTCTGTACCATTTACAGGAACGAGCCTCGATTCAGCTATATTGAGTTGTAATAAATAGCTTTTAATATAAGATCCTTCAGGATATCCTATTGTTGTGTCACTTGCTATCAAACTGTCGAGTCCGGTAACTGTTGGTGAAAGCTGTTGTACTGTGAGAATTGAAGTCAAACTTGCAGTGTAACTTGAACTGATAATTAAAACAACAAATAGCCATACAATAAGCACAACTCGTCCAAGGTTGCTCCCAACATTTTCTCCTGCATCAGCTCAAATTATTTTTCATTAAGCTTTCCCAATATATAGACATACACCGGAATGGAGCTCACTATAAGACAGACATTAAACTAAATATGCCTAGTGTACACTACCTAGTAGCAACTAATCTTTGCCAAAATAACTTCTAGAAAATTGTTCACAAGTTGAAACAGCATAAAACTATAAAAAATTCCAGAAGCACATACATAGTATCATCTACACAGTACTGAAACATCTGAGAATCAATAATAAGTCTGAGAGGACAAATATACAGATATTTAATTTACTCACTCTGAGCATTAAACAATGTTGAGAAGCTGAACCTGCAGGGAAACATGATGAAAGGATATCAGTCGTCCCAACAGTTATGTAGAAAATTCAGCTTCCTTCTATCTCATTAACTCACTGGACCAGTTATCTAGAGAAAAACAGTATAATATATATCCTTAGAGACGTTCATTGAATGGCATTATATCCCAAGGAAACAGACTTCAAGAGAAAATAAATTAGAGGGATGATCACAATTCACCTGGTTTGTTTTTGGAGACAATGAAATCAGAACAACTCTAGAGTGCAAAATATATGATAAAAATTCACCATTACGTTCATAAAGACAATTAAGTGAAATCCATTATAACTTATTATATTCAAACAGAAGAATAAATTCCAAATAATAAATAACTTAAAATTTGACCGAAAAATATGTTAAACTAAATGTCAAGAATGAATACATACATACATACTATTTTGTTTTATTATATTTTACTTCCAGCTAAAAAAGTGGAAACATTTAATTTTGAAACTTGCAAAACATTCTGCATTGCAGATTAAATTTGCACTGGTTAAGATTTGACGAAATTTGAGTTTTTGAAAAATTTCACCAAACGCAGTGGCTAAGGAGGGATCCTGTCACTAAATCTATGAAGAGGCTTATATAATACAATATCTCTCTAGTAAGAAATGTCATATCACCCATGAGGCTTTAAACAAGACCTAGGTTATGAAATACATACTTCAACATGGAAAACAATCTCTTGTTAAAAAATAAATTAGAGGGAAACATCCAGTCAATTCCTTTTAACGCCTGATAGAAGATGGCTGTTTGATAAAATATCTAATTATGATAGGGTTTCGAGCAAGAGCCTAAGCTATGAAATACTTCACATAGATACTGTCTGATTTTGGTTTCCTTTCAATATTTAATTTTATACCATGCCAATTTCACTATGAGAGATACAGTAGAGAAGTGGAATCTTAAAAGCTGTATTACGAAATCTGAACATAGAGATTTATTTTCCATTATAATATTAGTCCCTTCATTTAATCTCAAATTATTAATCATAATCCATCTATATTTAATAGGAGATTGTGTTAGCTTTTGGGGTTCCTCCACAAGTAATTTACACCATGCTTGGAGGTGATTCATGAGATGTCAGGGCATGGTGTATGGATGACCCCTGGTTGCTCCATGATGGGAAGATACATTGAAATTGACTTGCTCATTGATTGCTAGAAATCATCTTGGCACTTACGTTCTTGGAGTGCTGGAGACCTATGGAGCTTGGTAACTTTTTTATGATGGCCACATGGAGAATGGTTGCTTGTGTGGGAGGACCATTCGCTTTGGAGTATTGGGCATCTTAGAGAAGGGTTTTGAACTTGTTGCCTCAAAATCTAGCAGGTCTTGTGAGGTGAGCTCAGAAGTTAAGAGCTAGACCAAACAACAACACTATGAGGTGTGGTCCACTATCACCACAACCGCTACCTCCATCTCTTCAATAGATGTTCACCACAAGAGGGGCTTCCCTACGTTAAGTCACCTTATGGATATATCAAGTCTAAGGCAAGGATAGGCTTAGGAGAGATACTCAACTTAAGAATAGGGCCCAACTAGTTCAAACAAGGCAATGTGTACCCTCCAAAAGGCCTATCTAGGGCGCAAAGTGTTAGTTTTTGGTAGCAACGGACAGGTGTTCTAGTCCCTTTGGTGTCTAAAAGGCTACGGAACACGAGACCTCCAAAATCGAGAAAAGATTTCGCAAGAAAAGCTAAGTTGCATTGAAACAAATACGGGAACGGATACAGATACGAGGTTTGAAATGGACGTGGCAAATTTTCAAAAAATCCAGATGCGATACGTTAAGGAAACGACATGTATATATATATATATATGAGGAAATAAAAGATGAATTCATATTTCATAATTGAGAAAGGATGAATAATTCATAATTGGTGTATTTGAAATTATCATCTTTTCTCAATTTTGAATTCATCTTTTAAATTGAATTTCCACATCTAATGATAAAACACAATGATATGGATGACTTGAAAATCATTATTACTATGTTATATTATACTATTACATGTATTTTAGATTTATTATGTTACAAGCAATCATGTATGTTATTGTTCGATTGTCGTGTATAGGAATTCAATGATTTATGTTTCAGTATTATACATTTAAATTTTAAATTTTTAGTATTTCAAGTCCCCTATGTCAAAGACCCTAACATCCCGTATGACCTTCCCTAGAATATGGGGTGTGGTCTCACACGTCCCTTAATCCCACATCCCAACGTCCCAAACAATTAGTGGAACATTGCTATATATCTTTTTTTAATAATGTGGTTAATAAAGGTCTCATTAAGCTCTTATCACTATTATATCATGATAATATACTTTGTTGTATGAAAGAAATAAATAGTCAAATCACGAGAAAATATATTTTCAAGTCATGAGGTGATTATGAAATCTTGTTAGGAAACCTAATTAGCTGACCCAACCATCGTTTCTTTCTAGTCATTGTCTATGACCCAAAAACTAACCCACCTAGATAGAAGTACTACTAATAAATATAAATATTACTAGAAATGCTCCACCGTTGCCGGATAATGTGCTACAACACTTGGACGATATGTATCAAGTCTCATTCAAAAAATGGAAATGTGTGTGTCCTAAACCTATACACATCGAGATCTGAAGCTCAAAAATGCTCCAAAATCTATACATCTAAAGAAGCCATGCCTCAGGTGCTCAATCTATGCTTGGGTACAACGGGTTGTAGAGTGTCTCAGTCTCTGGCAACGGGTCACGACGACACGACCTCCTCCAACAGTAGAATGAAATGCAAATAGGGTTTGCCAAGGTCAGGTGATAGGTTAAGAGGGGTCGAGCCCAACTTTTGGATTTTAACCAAATCATTCCCGACATTTGACTTTTATGGGTGGATCCATCTGGAAATGGATCTAATTTTTTTTACAAATGATTGAAACGTTTCAAAATTTTGATCTCGCATTTCCAAAACCCTTAAACGGCTAGGAAATGTTTCAACGACATTTCTATGGCGGATCATACCCAAGTAACTTAGAAGAAAAGCCTTAGAAACACCTCATTTAGATTAATTAGCCAATAATTAAATATTTCCTAAGTCTAACTTAGGAAAAGTGGTTAATTAAATCAAATTAATTGAGGGAAATCGATTTTTCTCTAGAGACTTCCGGAAAAGTGAGTTGATGGAGTCAAGATGATCTCAACCATCAATTGAGATGTGATCATGGTTGTTGGTTGCCCAACAGAAGATTATAAGAGCAAGTTGATGGGGTTTGGAGAAGATACACAAAAAACATTTGAGCAATTTGACTACCCAATGGTAGTGATTCAACAAGGGCACGATTGAAGCTAGGGAGACACCAACATCGAGGTATTCAGCAGTTAGAATTTCCAAAGAAATTCTCAGGAGGTTTTCCAGAGTTCCAGTGTCAGGAAAGGAGGTTGAGTTTCCCAGTAGGGAGGCCATATTCAACTAGTGCGAGTAGCCAGTTCCCTAGTGCAAGTTTTAGGAGAAATATATCACTTCCAGTTGCCGGGAGAGTTGTCGAAAGGAGGTGCAAATAGCTTCAGGAGGCAGAGGGAAGCAAAACGACTTGCAGAGAGGAGTCCCGAAGGTTGTGCGAATTTCCCAGAGGTTGCAGTGCGCATTCCTAACAGACAGTGCAAGTGCCAGAGAGGAGTGCAAGTGCCATAAAGGAGTGTGAGTGGCCAAGAGGAGGCTAGATCGATTTGCTGGAGGGAAAAGTGTTTTCCCAAATATTTTCCAGTGAGATAAAATTGTCGAAGCTTAACCAGAAAGGCAAGCAGTTGTAATTCTCTATTTTGTTGAAGATAATAATAAAACCCTCATCTTTTGCATTGGTTTTCCCTTCAAGGTTTTTGCAAGGACTATTGTCCAAAAATAACTATGTCAAAGTTATTGTGTGTGCGCATTATTTTCTCAGCTCTAGTATTTTATTTTCGCATCATTTTTATTTGTGAAGTTGGCAGTAGTGGATTGTTCGTTATTTGTCGTAAATTAAGTTATAGAAAACAAATAAACTGCATAAGTTAGGAGAATAATACCCAGTAGCTACAATTGTGGAAATTTCACACGTTATCAAAGCAGATTAGGTCAGATAAGTTCTAGAGCGAAGTTGGTGCATATCAGAGGGAGATATGAAGCACTGAAGAGTAGATCTACGCAGGGCAGTCAGGCATTGCGAATTTCAGACATACCAGTTCGATTTCCAGTCTAGGGTGGTGATCTAGAGGAAGTGTGATTTGTCTCAGTGAGCAGCAACAGGCAGTGAGGTTGCCGAAAAGTGTTTCTGAAGGCATTTTGAATTCTGTAGAGCAGATCTAGCGTAAAGGGTTTCCAAAAAAATGGTTTTGCAATATTAGATCAACGCAAGGCCTGGAAGAGAAAGCACACGAGGGTTTCATAACCTGGTTTATTAGTTTTAGTCGCTAAGAAAGACAGAACTTGGAGAATGTGTGTTGATTTTAAAGCTTTAAATAAAATCACCATTAAGAACAGGTATCCTCTTCCTAGAATCGATGATTTGCTTGATCAGTTAAAGAATGTTGTTTACTTTACAAAAGTGGAATTAAGAAGTGGTTATCATCAGATTCGTATTACAGAGAATGATATATGGAAAACTACATTTAAGACTAGATAGGGGCTTTATGAATGGTTACTTATGCCATTTGGTTTATGCAACACTCCAACAACTTTTATGAGAGTGATGAATGATGTTTTTCGTCTTTTTCTTGATAAGTTTGTCATAGTCTATCTGGATGATATTCTTATTTTCAGTTCAAGTTTGGAAGAACATGTAAAGCATGTTAAACAAGTTTTTGATGTGTTGCAAAAAGAGATTGTATCTCAAACTCCCTAAATGTGAATTTGGAAAAACTTCCTTAGTATTTCTTGGTTACATCGTTGGAGGTGGTCAACTTAAAATAGATCCAGCTAAAATTGATGTAATTATTAAGTGGCCAAGCCCTCAAAATGTGATGGAAGTTAGAAGTTTCTTGGGTTTTTAATTTTAGGTATGTTCTATGCTTAGAGCAATTTATTTAATATTCACAGTTAGGTCAATACCTTTTCTAGATTAGCAAACACATCAGCATTAAAGTAAACTGCAGATAGAACATAAACATAAATCACAGAAGACAAGCCAAGACAAGAGGACACAAGATGTGGCACTAGCCAGGGACAAACCCCAATGTGGGGAAACCCTTGATCAATTCTTCTTATATGTTCTTCAATAGTTCAGCACAGAGAGAGATAGTACATTTACAACAGAAGTCAACACTTTGACTTATCTAGATAAGAGCATAGATCATCTCTAAGAAGATGATACATGAGATCAGTTGAAGACATGTTGCTTCAACTGATTCTCCAAGGTGACTCCTTCACCTATCGTTGTGCTTCATTTCGTCATCATGCTGCACCTCACCGCGCTGCACCATGTTGCACCCATCATCACTATGCTGCATCTCATCACGCTTCATTAATCATGACTATACCCATCACTGTATTGCATTATGTGCCACTGCTGCACCATGTTGCCATACTGACCTATGTGTTGGCTACATCTTGGTTGCTTGTTGTCCCTTGCTTGCTTGTTGTCCCTAGCATGTTTGTTGTCCTTAGCATGCTTGTTGTTGCATGCTAGCTGTCCCTTGCATACTAGTTGTAACATTGCATACTTGGTGTATTTGCTGCTAAGTACCATACAACTGTCCCAATGTTTGTTAGTTTTCCCTTGCATGCTGCTCTTCTTCGGAGACAGATGCTCTGGCTGTTCCAGCAGTTCCCAGCAGTTCCGGCAATTCCAACTGTTCCCGGCAGTTCCGGCTATTCCTGGCAGTTCCCAACAGTTCCGACTTCTGCCCTTTGCGTCAGCGTTCCCGGCTATTCCGGCAGTTTCGGCTATTCTCGGCGGTTCCAGCTTTTCCTAGTAGTTCCGACAGTTCCTAGCAATTCTGGTTACTCCCGGCAGTTTTGGCTATTCCGGATAGTTCCGGCACTTCCGGCTTTTCCCAACAGTTCTTGGCAGTTCCAGCTATTCCCGGCAGTTTCGGCTCTTCCCGACAGCTCCGACAGTTCCCGGCAGTTATGGCAATTCCCGACAGTTCTAGCAATTCCGACAATTCCCGACAGTTTCAGCAGTTCCGGCTTTTCCCGGCAGTTCCAACAGTTCCTGTCAATTCCGGCTTATTCTCGGCAATTCCGACTTTTCCCGGCAGTTCTGGCTTCTGCCCTCTGCGTCAGCTTTCCCAGCTGTTCCGGCAGTTCCAACTATTCCCGGCAGTTCCGGCTTCTGCCCTTTGGATTAGGGCAGCGTTATCCCTTAGGATCTCTCCTCCTACTAAAACCCAAGGACAAGTAGAGAGGAAGAGATCCCAAGTGTTTTTAAATGACTTGAAGGCCACATCTATTTATACTAAAACGTTAAGCACAAGTGGGTTTATTTGGTTGTTGGCCAACCTTGACGAATTGTCCCATAACACAAATAAATTCATATCTCCATGAATACTTATCAGAATCGGATGATCTTTAGATCAATCCTACACCTCTCGATGAGAGGGATCCAAGAAAATAATCAACTTCCATTAATAAGATGACCCACATGGAGTTTGGCCCTACCTGCCAATTTTAACACTCCCTCTCAACTAGGGAGAACTCCATCCGTTGATCCATATGTCCGACTGTACTATCTCTTCCATCAGTGCCTTGCACTGCTTTGCTCTACTGATCTCTGCTCTGTTGAACCATGAAGAAGAAGAATTGATCAAGAATGTCTCATGCCATTCTCTACTAACCCGAAGTCAGTTTCATCTGAAGAGAGAGTGTCACATCACTCTTACTAGCCCGAAGTCAGTTTTATTGATCCTAGATCAATATCACAAGAGAGTGTCTCAAACCACTCATACTGATCCCAAATCAGTTTCATTGATCCTAGATCAATGGAAGTCATCCTAGCATAGGGAGTACAGTAGATACATCGATGCGTCCATCGATAGTACTACTATGGTCCCTAACCCCATTTCCCTGCTCATTGATCAGATGAGAGGTACTTCCGATGAATCCCAAACTGCATGGGTAGGATGCCTTGACAGGAGAACTAATCATCCTGCCCACAGGAGAATGAATCATCCTGCACCACAATCACCACGGGAGAACTAATCATCCCGGCCCACAGGAGAACTAATCATCCTGTTTCACAGTTGCCACGGGAGAACTAATCATCCCAACCCACAGGAGAACTAATCATCCTGTTCCACAGTTGCCATGGGAGAACTAATCATCCCGGCCCACAGGAGAACTAATCATCATATTCCACAGTTCTCACGGGAGAACTAATCATCCCGGCCCACAGGAGAACTAATCATCCTGTTCCACAGTCGCCATGGGGTACCACAAGGGAAGGTTGAACCTGTCATCTTGTACATAGCGCACCACCAGAGGAGGGTGAGGCGCTTTGTGGTCGTATGTTGCTCCAGTAAGTACCCCAAGCCTCACAAAGCTCCCAGAGCTCAATGCATGCAACATGCAGGACCCTTATAAGAAGGTCTCTCAACGACTCCAAGTCGTTCGGGAAAGTCACAGATTTGACCTTTCCCCGAGGCTTTGACAAAATGTCTATGACCTGTACATCAGTCTCAATGCGATGGAGCCTCCTCGCTCATCGAATTACCATATCCCAGATAAGACAGTATCTGATGTCTATCTGTTGGAGCAATCATCGAATACTGGATTCCTCAATAATCGAATCCCCCCTCTTGTCACAGAGAATCACAGTGGTATTCATCATGTGTACAAACAACTCACTTAAGAGCTTCTGCAACCATGCAGCATCACACGAGATCATGCTCGTACCTATGTATTCGGTCTCGGCAGTGCTTATAGCAACCGACTTCTGCTTCCTGCTCATCCATGATATCGAAGCAGAAATCCAAAGAGAACCAGCACTGAGAAGTGCTCTAGTGATCTTCCACACTGCCTGCCCAGTCAGCATTCGAATAATCATGCAGTTTCATATTTCTGGCAGTGTATCTCAATCCATGAGAGATTGTGCCCCGAAGATAACGCAGAAGATACTTGGCACCAATCTAGTGAGGCTCAACCAAATATGAGCTCACCATGCTAACTTCAAAACATATGTTCGGACGAAAGTTCACCAAGAACATCAACGCGAATGAATTTTTGAAACTCAGAGGCATTTCCCAAATCTAGTCCGACATCACTACCATATAACTTCTGAAAGTTAAGATCCTCGAGGTAGTCACAGGCTTACAGTTCATCATTCCACATCCAGAATCCAACTCCCTCTTACTTCTGCAAATGAGAGGGTTTGCACCTGTCAGAAATAGGTCATCCTCATAAGGTGTCTGTATGAGAGGTATATCATCCACAACCTTCGAGTAATGGTTTGGATCGGTTTCACTCCTAGTTAATCTCAGCTTCATCAGACAGCTATCAATCCTCTCGTACTACGCCCGGGATGTTTTGCTTCAAGCCATAGAGGGCTTTCTTCCATCTGTATACATGAGATTCCCTATCATGAATCTCAAACTTGGGTTGTTCCAAACCTATAGACCTGCTGCATGAGGGGAATGGTCCCTTATAAGATTTTCCTTCGGTACATCTCAGACATGTACCTTCATGCTCTTCTTGAATTTAGGCATCCCTATCACCATCTGACTCACATCGGGTAGGGCCCCAAAGGTAGACCTCCGGTGTTATAGATGTGATATGTCAATTGACATGATCCCTAATGGACCATCGTGCAACTTGATACAAATTGCCAACCCTGAACCCATGAGAAAAAGCATCTTTGAAAATTCTATTTTTTAACACGTACCTTTCCATCAATGAATGCCACCCTGAAACCTTTGACTTCCATTTTCGAGATGGACACCAGGTTCTTGCGATTACGTACATAAAAGAGATTCTTGTAAATGAATAGAGTTACCCTCATTCAATTGAGGGTTCACATTCCCTACACCCTTTACGGGATAGGTGGCATCGAGTACAAGTATAATCCCACGGTTGTTTCCGTCTCTACCAAATTCGAGAGAGCACCCTTCTATCTGATGAGGTGCCTTGAAGCACTACGATCAATAAGCCAGATTCCCAAAAAATCTGAAGGAGAGGGCCAATACAAGATAACGCTTCTTTATCTTATCAAAAACAACATTTGATTCTTCATACCTGGGGTTCCTTCCTTTCTTTGAAAAGTCGGTCACTTCCTTGATGACTCGCATTACCTGTCATTCCTTTGATCATTGAAGATGTCCCTGGAATGATAGTTATCTTCATCAAGAGATGTGTCTCTGCCATTCGGACACTCCTTCGCATAATGGCCGAACTTATTGCAACCAAGGCATCTACCTTTCCTTCCACCCTTAGATCTACACTTCCCAATGAAGTGATCTTTAGGTAGGCCATCAGAAACTTCCGTTGCGCCATTCTGATAATATTCTCTGCTTCGACTTCACCCTTGGTGAATTTGAAGAGGGATGAGGAATCCATTGATCCTTTTTTTTCCCAACTGTCTTTGGTGATTGCTCTTTCACTCTTGCTTGGGCATTCCCTTCACCTTAGTTCTAATACCATGTTAATTTTAGGTATGTTCTATGCTTAGAGCAATTTATTTCAGTTTTCACAGTTAGCTCAATATCTTTTCCAATTTAGCAATCACATCAACATTAAAATAAACTGCAGATAGAACATAAACATAAATTGCAGAAGACAACCCAAGACAAGAGGACACAAGATGTGGTGCTAGCCAGAGACAAACCCCAATGTGGGGAAACCCTTGATCAATTCTTCTTATATGTTCTTCAATAGTTCAGCAGAGAGAGAGAGATAGTACGTTTATAACAAAGGTCAACACTTTGACTTATCTAGATAAGAGCATAGATCATCTCTAAAAAGATGATACATGAGATCAGTTGAAGACATGTTGCTTCAACTGATTCTCCAAGGTGACTCCTTCACCTATCGTTGTGCTGCATTTCGTCATTATGTTGCACCTCACCGCGCTGCACCATGTTGCACCCATCATCACTATGCTGCATCTCATCACGCTTCATTAATCATGACTATACCCATCACTGTATTGCATTATGTGCCATTGCTGCACCATGTTGCCATACTAACCTATGTGTTGGCTACATCTTGGTTGCTTGTTGTCCCTTGCTTGCTTGTTGTCCCTAGCATGCTTGTTGTTGCATGCTCACTGTCCCTTGCATGCTAGCTGTAATATTGCATGCTTGGTGTATTTGTTGTTAAGTACCATACCACTGTCCCAATGTTAGTTAGTTGTCCCTTGCACGTTGCTCTCCTTCGGAGACAGATGCTTTGGCTGTTTCGACAGTTCCCGATAGTTCCAGCAGTTCCGGGAATTTCGGCTGTTCTCGGCAGTTCTGGCAGTTCCGGCTATTCCCGACAGTTCCGGCAGTTCCGGTAGTTCCCGGTAGTTCTGGCTTCTGCCCTCTGCGTCAGCTTTCCCGACTGTTCCGGCAGTTCCCAACAATTCCAGCTATTCCTGGCAGTTCCGATTTTTCCTAGCAGTTCCGACAGTTCCTGGCAGTTCCGTCTATTCCTGGCAGTTCCAGCAGTTCCGGCTTTTCCCGGCAGTTCTGACAATTCCCGGCAGATTCAGCAATTCCGGCTATTCCAGACAGTTCCGACAGTTTCAGCTTTTCTCGGCAGTTCCCGCAGTTCCTAGCAGTTCCAGCTATTCCCGGCAGTTCCGGCAGTTTCGGCAATTCTCTGTTGGGTAAGCCGGATTTGGCAACCAAATTGTACTCTGAAATTGCTTAATAAGAAAACCCTCAGATAGCTACATCAGTTTTCCCGCATTGGGTTTTTCCGGGGACATTGGTCAAAAAATAACGGTGTCATTTTGTGTGCTTGTATCTGTTTCCTTTAGTTAATGATCTGTAATATGTTGAGCATGCACTAGTGTTTATTTTGAGTATTTACATTGTAAATAACTTGTTAAGTAACATAACAAGTAGGAAGGAATAAATTAGTAAAGTGCATGGAGGGTTTCTCACTGGTAGACTTAGAAACTTCAACATGGTATCAAAGGGTGGTTGCAAATCATAGGAGACTGAGGACATCAGCTGAGCGGAGCAATAGCAGCAGAAAACAATTGTCTCGAGTGACAGATGTTGTTCCTAGCAGAGCATCAACAAGGGAAGGGTGACGCAATGCCTGCATCATCAAGGGTGAGCCAGGAAGAGGCAGCGCAGAGGCCAAGGGAGGCAAAGGAAGGCTCACGCAAAGGGCCAGAGGGCTGTGATGCAATTGGCTGAGGAGGCCAAGTTGCTGGTGTCGGGATTGCGCAGAACCTAGGAGCTCTCACCTTCATGTCGCTGGGGTTTAGGAGGCTGTGGGAAAGTTGCAGAGTGGAGCTGGTGGGGTACTGTAGTCAGAACAGTACCTAACAGGGCAAGGTCAAGGTAGAGGGAGTTGTTGCCAAGGCGGATTTCTAGCAAAGGAATCCGGATCAGTGTTTTTGTTGCACAGACGAACAGAGAAGGGCAACTTGATGTTGGCAGAAGGATTTCCAGGTGGGAAATCGAGACTCAGAGAGAGTCCAAAAGAGAACTTCCAGACGAGAAGCAGAGAGACTCAGCAGGAGTCGAACCGAGAACTTCCAAACGAGAAGTGAAGAGACTCAGCAGGAGTCGAACCGAGAACTTCCAGGCAAGGAGTAGAGAGACTCAACAAGATTCGAACCGAGAACTTCCAGACCGAAAGTGGAGAGACTCAGCAGGAGTCGAACCGAGAACTTCTAGGTAGGAAGTAGAGAGACTCAACAAGATTCGAACAAAGAACTTCCAGACGGGAAGTAGACTCAGCAGGAGTTGAACAGAGAACTTCCAGACGGGAAGTAGACTCAACAGGAGTCAAACAGAGAACTTCCAGGCGGGAAGTAGAGAGACTCGGAGGAGTCAACAAGAAGAGCAGAGAGATGGCCATGAATGGGTTGAGGGATCAGGACAGGTTGTATGAGGCATCCAACTTTGTCATCTGGAAGGCCAAGATCCTTTCTATTCTGCGTGCCATGAGTGCACACACACCACTTCAGAAGAAGTGGGGAGACATCGAGCTGTAGTCAAGCGGACTACAGGCAATGAGAGGCAGGATTCTCGAGGTACCCAGTCTCTTGGATTAGACCTTGCTACGAGAGCCCAGAAGAGGAGTAGCAGGACTGGCTGAGTCAAGTAGAGATGGATGCAAATGGAGCGGCAAAGAGAGCTACAGTGCAGGAGTCTCAAGACAGCGCAGAGCTAACAGGTTGTAGCAGTGCAAGAGGCACAGGAGTGTTGCACCAGTGCAGGAAGGCACAGCGAGGTGTGCAACAATGCGAGATGCAGGGAGTTATTGCAGTAGCGCAGAGGTCAGAGAGGGAGCACGTGTCAGTGGTAGAGGGAGCTTCAGCATCGGAGGGTCTTTCTAGCCCAACAGGGAGGTCAGTTGGGAGATTAGTTACTTACTTCTCAGTAACTGAGTTGCAATGCAGCAGTGGGCAACACGATGCAGCATGATGAGAGGAGGTGCAGTGCGGATGTAGTGCTAGGAGAAAGGACCAGCAGCAGCATGGATGCAGAGGGAGCTGTCGTACAGATGCAACAGTGGCAGTGGCAGAACCATGGGCAACAGTACAGAAGGCAGCAGTGCAGAGGATATTGGGCTGGAAGGCCTAGCATCAGCACGAGTACCGATGTCGGATGATCAGAGTAATACTCATTGAGGAGTATTGCTAGAGCACAGTCCTCGCTAAGAGGGAGTGTTGATTTGGGGTAGCATCAGATGTGCTCTAGCCATGAAATTTGGTGGAGAGGTTGGGGCACATGAGATCTCCAATACCCAAAAAGGGTTTGGGCAGATTCTAAACAGATCAGGAGATATTAAAATAATTAATATTTTTAATGGATATTAATGTGTATTAATATGAATCTGCATTAGAATGGTCCAAAAGAGATGGATCAAGCCAAATCTAATCTTAGTCGTTGATTAGGGACTTAATCTCGGCCGTTGAGATGTCAACAGGAAAAGTATAAGAGGAGGCTTGAGGGTCACTTGGAGAGCACACCAGATGATCAGTCATTCTATTCTCTAGAGCGGGGTTTGCTAAGAGAAAGAATCAGTGATCGAGAGAGCAGCTGAGGGGCATTGATTACAGAGAAACAGAGAAGGCAGAGATTGAGCCGGGAGAGCAGCGCAGCAACCAAGGAGGGTGACGCAGAGCCAGCAAGGGTTCACGCAGGGCCACGCAAAGACAGCCAAGTGTTGCGCAGAGCACCAGAGGGGCCAGCGCAGCTGACGCAGAGGCTAGAATGGCTGACACAGGGCCTCCTGGGCTGACGCAGGGCCAGCGTGAGACAGAGAGGGGCTAGCGTAGTCCAGATTGAGCAGACACTGGGGTTGCAACTGCAAAGATTGAACAGGAGGAGGAGTTTGCCCATACAACCAAGATACCTCCAGGAGGGAGGTGGGGCTGATATAGAACTGTAGTCTGATAAAGCTACAGATGGGCAGGATCCTTGAGGAGCCCACCTCTTGGATCATCACCTTGCTACGGGAGCCCATGATCAGTAGTAGCGGGATGGAGGAGTTTTCAGTTGGTGCCATGGAGTGTTGATTCGACAGATGCAGTGGTTAGTAGCGCTAGAATGTGAGTAGCGCAGAGCCAAGAGGAAGCAGTACATGGAGGCACAGTGCAGAGCTTCAGTAGCGCAATGGCTTCAAAAGATAGTGTGGGACTAGCAAGAGTCAGACTTTCAGCAGCGAGGTGTATTCGTTGGATACTTGTCCAGTTTTGGGTGTTTCCAGTTGCTCCTCTCAGCAAATAAGTTGTAGTACGGATGCAGTGTTAGCAGTGGCAATGCTAGCAGCATAGCAGATGCAGCATTTGAGAGGGAGCTGCAGTATAGATGTAGAATTGACAATTGCAGTGTCAAAGGCAGTAGTACAGTAGCAATAGCAATGCAGTAGTTGGTGGACAACATGTCAGACATCAGTAGCCCAGACGACGATGCTTCAGAGTCAGAGCAGTATGCAATAGCAGTGTATTGCTAGAGCACATTCCTCACTAAGAGGGAGTGTTGATTTGGGGTAGCATCGGATGTGCTCTAAGCCTCAAATTTTGCAGGGAGGCTTGGGAACATGTATTCCAAAGAAATCATAAAGCGTTTTGGGAAATTCCAGCCGAAATTGATCTTATTAAAATAATTAATATTTTTAATGGGGTTCCTAAGTCTAAACTTAAGAAAATTAAAATATTAATGGGTATTAATCTAATCAGGGGTGAAACTTTTAGAAAAAGGCATAGATCAAGCCAAAACGATCTGAGCCTTTGATTATGATTTAATCTAGGCAGTTGGTTGTCCAACAAAAAGATATAAGAAGGGGCTTGAGGGTCATTTGGAAAACACACAAAGATTGAGAAAATCGATTTTATGAAGTGAGAAGATCTCAGGAGGAAAAATCGATTGAGGAGATCACTTGCAGTTGAGGGGCAAGGATAGCAGCTTCCGGAGAGAGAGATTCTCAGCCGGAGCTACATCAACAGAGAGAGGCAGTGAGTGATCCAGAAGCCTTGATGCAGAGGCTGACGCAGGGCCAGAAGGGCCATGCAGAAGTAGAGCAAAGGGAGAGAAAGGAGTCTGAAATTTGTAGAGGAATTCGATTTTCAAAAGCCAAGAGCCGGGGTGTGAGACCAGGAGGCAGAAATCGAATTTCTTGGGCAGTAGATCGACCAGCCAGAGAAGTGACGCAGCACCCAGAGAGCTTGATGTTGGGCTGACGTAGACACTACACAGAGGCAACCAAAAAATCCTGGGGGCAGTCAATTTGGGGCTGGATCAGCCAAGATTTCTCAGTGATTGTGTGAGGTAAAACTCACAAAGCTTTTGCCAGTATTTCTCTTTGTAACTGAATAACCCTGTGAGGTATTCAGTGATGTATTCAGATTTTGCTACTGCTTAATAATAATAAACCCTCAGAGTTGTTGCACCGGTTTTCCCGCATTGGGTTTTTCTGGTGACTTTTGTCCAAAATTCACTGTCCTATGTGTTTCTATTTTCCTTGCTCAGTTTCTATGTTTCAGAAACATATTTAATTGGTGTAGGCTGCTTCAGTAATTTACTTCAATGTTTCATGAAAAAATCTAAAATAAGATTGTAATATAATTTACAATCTAGGTGAAGTAGATTCAGCTGGTTGTAGTAGGATTCCTGAGACTGTTAGATTCTAGGAATTTTCACACTGACTCTGCTGAACTGCTGTCAACACTGCATCTGCACTGTAACTCCCTCTCATCTGTTGTTGTTGCAACTACAACATCTACAACTGAAAAGCATCCTAAATACTGAATCAGTTATGATCAGCATGATGCATCTATCTCCTGAGTCCTGACTGCTACTAGCTATTAAGCTGTCACTGAGGAATTTGCACTACTGCTAACTCTGTACTATGCCAATTGCACTGTTGCCACTGCACTCTCCAACATCTGGCTGCTACTAGTCTGCAACTATCACTGTGGAATAGATTGCATCAACTGCCACTGATCCATCCTGCTACTGACTACTGCGAGCCCCCGTAGCAAGGTATTGATCCAAGAGGTGGACTCCTCAAGGATCGTGCCCATCTGTAACGCTCTGGGGCTGCAACACCAAGTCACCCCCCTTCACTCCTGGGGTTATATCAACAAACATCGCGAAGTATTCGGGTAACCTGGAGAAAAGCCTATCGATCTTTGCGTGGGCTACCACCTGGTCCTACTTCTCCTCTTTTTCCTTCTTCCAGAGAGGACAGTGGGTACTGTAGTGGCCAAACTCACCACACTTGAATCACATGACCTCTGACAGGTCCTTCTTCTTCCTCTGCTCTCCCTGTCCCTGACTTGGACCCTTCGATGCAAGGGCCACATTCTCCTCCTCCTTCACCTGCTTCGATCCGCTGCTACCACTAATGGAGCTCTCCAATAGAGCTCGTCTCAACTCCTGCTGCAAATCGGCCCCCAACTTGTCCCACCTTGGAAAGGTATCTTTGCCCAAAATACTTTGGACGAATACCTATCACTCCTCGGAGACACTGTTTAGTGCCAATCGCACTAGCTCTGTGGGTTGAGGCGCAACCACGCAACCCCAACAGCGGACAACTGGTCTCAAACCTCCTGAATCCTGGTGAGGAAGGAGTCTATGCCTTCCCCCTTCTGCATCCGGATGAGCCTCTACTTCTCTTCTAAGTACATATTTTGTTGCTCGGAAGTTCCCTAGTACAGCATGGAAAGTGCATCCCGCATCTCTTTAGTCATTCCCTTGGCCGCTATGTGTGATACAACACGATCCCGGACACCATCTAGGATTAATCTCTTTACCCGCACCACCTCCTTTCTGTACTCCTTTAGCTGATTTGCATCCGTGGGAACTGCTACCACTGCATCAATATATGTCTTTAAGCCATATTCATCTAGAAGGAAGGACATCCGTGCCTTCCAGATGACAAAGTTGGAGGCTCGATCCAACCTGTCCTGATCACGAAGTCTAGCAGTGGCCATCTCAACAAATGTCGAAAATATCCTCTTCCCTTCTACTCAACTGCTTCTAGGCTATTCACACTTCCTTCTGGAGTGAGAAACTCTGCTTGCAACGACTGCTGATCTGCAAGGGAAATCGAACTTCTTGAGACTAGATGTTCCCTAAGGAAAATTTTCCCTCAGTGTGTACTCTTCTTCCACCCGAAACTAGCTCTGCTATAGCAAATTGTTGCAAAACTACTGTGTCCTGCTAGAGATCTACTCTGCGAAAATACTGGGCTTCTCCCTCTGCCTCTGGAATCCCTCGATTTGGAGAGATCGAATTTTTATGTCCCTCACACAGAAAAATCAAATGTCCTCACAAAACTCAACCTCTCTGCAAAGTGACTGCGCTGCTTTTAGGGTTTTGATTTGCTGCCCACACTGAACAATGAAACTCCTTTTGTCTTCGCTACTAAGCTCTCCGGCTAATAAACTGTTGTTTGATACCCTATGAAAATTCGGAAACCCGAACCCTATTGCAACAACTGTAAATTATTCTCCTCATTGTTCATTAAATTAAACAATTTAATTACTGTTTCCTACAGCAAATACTGAATAACTCACACTGCAATCTACATAAATAAAACTGTGGAAGAATAAACATTAGAAGAAATGCTAGCACGCGCACATAAATTTACACAGTTATTTTTGGAGTAATGTCATCAGAAAAACCTAACTTGGGAAAATTGGTGCAACAATGAGGGTTTATTTTATAATGCAGCAGTGAATCTGAGTACATCTATGGATGCCCAACTGGCAATCCACACAAAAAGAAAATCTGAGCGAAATACTGAAGGGAATTACCCTTCTCTCATAGGCAATCTCTGGATGGACTTTCCATATCAAAAACTCGGCCTCCTGGAGCATTGCGTCAACCTCTGCGCTGCTCTGCGCAGTTGGCTAGACGACTTGCTTAAGACTAGGCTCTCATGAAGACATTCTACCTCTAGATGTTGAGAAAATCGTCTCTTTGACCCTCTAGGACTCCTTCTCGACCTCTGGAACTGAGAATACTTTTTCTTCTCTCCAAATCGATATACTTGGCTGAAGCATTGCGGAGTCCCTCAGCACTACCTCTCTGGGATAATTCGACTCACTTGTTGCTGCCTCTCCGGATCTGGAAAATCTTTCCTCTGGATCACTGTCCCTGCCCCTCACTCACTGCTTTGATCTCTGTCTCTCTCCGGCAACTGACTATTGCTACTCTGGAAATCGATCTGCCAAGAAATCGAAGCAATTCGTAAGGGGCAGGCACTGCTTAAGTGTCTTCTCCAAGTGCCCATCGACTTCTTCTTATAATCCTCTGTTGGGACTCCAACAACCAAGATTAAATCTTAATCAATGGCTAGGATTAACTTGAAATCGATCTGTGTGAGTTTCTAGAACATTGACACTTTGACTTAATCAATTCTGATTAATTAACCAAATTCCCTAATTTTAGATTTAGGAAGTATTTAAAAACTGGCCAATAATTTAATTAAGTCATTTCTAGGTGGAATTTCCATAAACGATTTTTGGGTTTTGGAGATCTCTTGTATTCTAGCCTCTCTGCAAAATTTCAAGGCTAAAACACATCCGATGCTACAAAAACTAACAAAGAAAAGAGGAATCTGGATTCTAGATGGTCGATGCTAGAATAATTAATCATTGATGTACAATGGGTGCCATATCTATCCTGATTTATGTAAAAACATGCATGTTTTCATGTCTGTAAAAATTTCAATCTATCACAACAACTGAAAAATATTTTCCTAATTGTTAATTTATTCACAGTTTGCTATGGCAAATACCAAATAATTCACACTGTGATTTTCAAAAACAAATATTGCAGAAGAAAATAGCGCTAGAATCTGAGAAAATCTAACACACACATAAAATTTACACAGTTATTTTTGGACAAATGTCCCCGGAAAAACCCAACTTGGGAAAATCGGTGCAACAATTGAGGGTTTCATTATTATGCAGCAACGAAATTTGATTACAATCTGTGAATGCCCAATTGGCAATCCAAACAACAAGAAAATATGGCCAAAATTATCTAAGGAAATTTTCCTTCTCCACAAGAAATCCCAACACAACTCTACCTCAGAAAACTCGTCCTCCTAGACCCTCTACGTCAGCTTCTGCGTAGAGCTTGCGTAGACCCTTGGACGTCTAGCCTGGAACTACCTCTGAAGAAGTCATTTTCTCTGTCTCTACTAAGGAAACTGATTCTCTAGCCCTTTGGAAAACTTACCCAACCTCTGGAAATCCTCTGCGCTACCTTGCTGGGAGTAACTCGGCCTCTTGCCACTACCTCTCTGAATCTGGGAAACTTCCTCTGGATCACTGTCTTTGCCCCTCACTGACTTTGCTTTCTCACTGAAGCTCGAACTCTCTGGCAACTAATTGCTGCTACTCTGGAAAATCAAATTCTCCAAGTGTCTCTGGTGTATTATCCAAGTGCCCATCAACTTCATCTTATAATCCTCTGTTGGAGCATCAACGGCCAAGATTAAAACTTAATCAAGGGCTAGGATCATCTTGATGTCAATCCGTGTGAGTTTCTAGACTATTCTCACCTTGACTTAATTAATTTTGATTAATTAACTAGTTTTCCTAAGTTTAGACTTAAGAAACATTAAAAAATAGGTTAATAATCTAATTAAGTCATCTCTATGTGGAATTTCCAGAAATGATTTATGGGTTTTGGAGGTCTCATGCATTTTAGGCTCTCCACCAAATTTTGTGGCTAGAACAGATCCGATCCTACAAAAACTCACAATATCTTCTACAACTAATTTGGTATTTTGGATTTTTTTAAATATAAATGTTGATATATATATATTCAAAAAAAACATCCAATATATATATATATATATAGACCCTTCACTTCCTAGATTTTTGGGAGACGACGCTTTTGCGGATCCACTTCCAAAAACCATCCCCGCTTCGTGCAACATTGGTCACATCATCTAGCACAACTCAAGGAATCAAGTGAGATCAATCCATCATATATACAAGAGTTAATGTAACATAAGAAGTGAAACATATTTAATGCATAAGCCACATAAGTAGATCACATTAGATTTCTTCTTCAAACTTCACACTCGCTTATGACCTATACAAGTTGCCAGATTTAAGTCTAGGAAGGTTATTAACTACCCCTATCAAGTGCTTTCAAATGATAGTGAAAGAGGAAACCTCAGGAGGTGGGGGGGAACAGTCCCTAGGCCGACCCTTCAATTGGTAGTTGGATGTGATAAGATGATATGATAAAGGGGTGGACTTCATAAGTGGTGTCATAGTATTATACATGGGTTATGCATGACCACCATCCTTGAGAGCCTTTATAGAGGGAGCACTTGTATTACCTGAGTTACCCTTTCCTCGGCACTGATTTTTCCACCCCTTAGCCTCTTTGCTTTGATTACCTTGTTTTGCAAGATTCATTGCTTTTCTTTTTTGAAACCCCCTTTTACTATGGGAAGTTCATTGCTCATAGGGATTGGGATATTCTTTAAGTCCCTTATATTTTGATAGATCATGATAATGCATGGGACTGGTGTGATGGCCTTACATGAGGGAGTAGAGCTCAAGGTAACTTGGCTTTTATTCATAATTCATACCTTTCCATTATTTTGCATTTTACAGTTGGCAGATGCTCTTATATTCTTTCATTTTGTAGCTGCATCAACCTCTGGGCATTTCCAAGCCCCTTCTCATAGGATTGCGGTAAATATCTTCCTTCCATCACCAATATTTGCAGAACAATCTGCCTTTTCCTCTGCTGATCAAAATATTGGCAATAGATTATTCCATATGTATGTCTCCCCACTAGTATGACACTCAATCATCCTAAGATCGACATGCTCGAATATTGCATGGTTTGAAAGGTTGTTATTAATGGACTTGCAGTATAAAAACCAACACTTCAGATACTTCAGGTGAAAGTCTAGAAATGATCAACAGGATATACGTACAAGTTGTCATTACATTTAAACGACATGGATGTGATGCCAAAATTCAAGTAGCACAGTTGAACACAGAATAAAAAGTTGAGCAATGTTTTCCATCATTTAAAAAAAGAACTTGAGGCATTCCAGCATACAGAAAAACTCCAGAGTAAATAAGCAGACTACATATGACCTGAATTTAAAGGGTTTATGACTACCAAAGAAAGCATTCAAATTTCATATACCAGAGAACTGTCAGGGCCTGCTTCTTTGGATGTCCTCGAAAGTCGGGGTTTGTTTTATGCTCCAAAATCCACACGACAGCTCCTATGACGAGAAAAAAGGCACCAGTAGTACACCACATTTGTAATGTGAAGGGCTGCAGGAAAGCCCAAGTGCCACTCGAACTTCTTGTTTGCAGAGGAGCCACCACAGCTAGACCAGCTTCTATGTAAGGCTGCGTGAAGTCCACAATCTTCGAACGATTTGTCACAATCGTAATGTCACCCACTGCTGCATCAAATTTCTGTAAACATTCCACTATTAGTATCTGCATTGAATATGGAATTGTGAATTAATTTTGATACAATGACCCACGTTATGCAAGGACTATGTCGGGGCTTATGATATTGTATTATTATAACATTGGATTATCAAACATCTTAGTACGTACCAACCTTGGAAGCAACTTGTTGCACAAGCCCATCATAGTCCGGATTCAAGTTTCCATCTCCAAAAGGTACAAACGTGTATGGAAAAGCATAAGGTAATAAGTTCACTGCAGCAACAAACACATCAATACAGAATCCATCCATCATTTTGTTACTTTCTATTCTCACAAACTCTTGAAATCCAACCTTTCTGGGCACGCCTATGAGAAGGTGTTTGCCATTGTCTGGCAATGCCCACCCACGTGGCACCAATTTGTTTTCACCTGGCCATATTACATCATACAATTTCTGACCACTGTGTGTGGCATGCGAGCTGGAACCTCTAATATCTGGAGGAATGACAGATAGTCCAGATTGATTTGTCCAGTAACCAAGTTTGCGATACCCTGTTCCAACAATATTGATGATCTCAAAAGTAGAACCAAGTAAGTCCCCATTCTTATCGAAATTCACTGGACCAGTCAATCCTGTAAAATTAGTTTGTAACAATATGTTCTGCAGTTGTGGACCTCCTCCAAAGACCTTTAGTTTTGCTAGCTCTGTTTTGCTTCCACTTGCACTAGATATCTGAGGATAATCTGTAAAAGAAACCTTTCCACCTTCAGTTAAGAAAGTATCAATAGAATGAGCAATTGCCCAAACTGCATCATAAGCATAGAGTCCAAATGCATTTAAGCGGGCATCAACACTCCCAGCTTTGTTTAGATTGTTCCATCTAACAGTAAAAGCATGTTCCTGATCTGAAAGTGGAATATGCCGACGTAAACTGATGACTCCTTGGAGTGAGTTCATGGTATCATAATCAAGTGTGGTGGAATCCAAAGCAGAAGACAGCCAATCTGTAGCAATCCAAACATAGCCATTGCTCAACATTCCAAGGTACAGTGCTTCAGAGAAAAGATTCAGACCTGCATCAGGATTCATATGTACCACAAATATTCGTGACTCCAACAATGCCAACTCCACCATGACACTGCCGATTTCATTTTTACTGGCTCCAGGAGGCAATGCTGCTTTATAAACAATTTTAGCTCCTACATTTCCAAGCACATCACTCAATGCAGATATTCCATTTCTCCCATAGTCATCATCTATATACACAGCCACAATATTCTTCCAGTCATAGTTGCCAATCACGGCAGCAACCGCTGTCATTTCATATAAATCACTGTGTGCAATGCGAAGAAAATAAGGGTATTGTAATGAGGATAGAGTTGGATCTGTTGCTCCAAATGACAGAACTGGTATGTGGAGTTCATTTGCTACACTTGAAACAATATGAGCCAGCACAGAGAACTGTGGCCCTACGATTGCTACATTGTTCTTTTTCATTAACTCCAAAGCTGCAATTATAAAGCAATATATAGAAACATCAGCCATGACTTTATTTACTTTAACTCTTATGAAGAAAAGATCTTCCAACTTCCTAAGAAAGCCCAAGATGGAAATGAAGTTGATGCTACAGAAAATTAAAGAAAATATAATGGAAGAAAAGTTATGAATAATATGACTTTGATCTACTTTCAAGAATTGCCTGCCAAACACATCAAGGGATGATAAAAAAGAAGCAAATATTGAACCAAGAGGATGGATCTCACAAAATAAAATTGTTACCCCTTATAATGTATTAGGTCACATCTGTGATTTTTATTGCAATCTAATTGCACACGATAGATATTTTTTATGACATAGATTGATCATTGGACAGATAGAGAGGGTATTTTATGGACACACACTTTCCCTGCCATTACCCTTATTATTCTACTGACTAACTGCCTGAACAGTTAGGTGTGTGATGTCTGTAGGAGAGTGGATAGTGCAGAGTGATTTGCCTGTGCCAGTAAAACCTAGTAGGAGCACCATTGATTGACCAATGACGCATGACTTGTAGAGCACCAGTGCTACCTTGATGTGTTTCAGTGATATGATGATATATTTAGTATGAGGTATCCTTCTTCAAATGGTTCCAGGATGGTTAGTGTGGTTCAACATGATGTATACGATGGTGTGATAGAAAACTGTTTAGGGGATGATTTCTTTAGTACATTGGGTTCTAATTCACATGATGATGGCACATTCCTATGATTGATATCATTTTTATCATTTTTATTGGAATGCCTAGCTTATTGACCCTGTTGTCGCACAGATTGTCACGACAATGCTCAGACCGGGGGCTGCCACCCTGATCCCCGATCTCTCTGTTTAAGCCTGTCTCCTGCGGCTAAGAGGGGTAGACCCTATGGGGCAATGGATGACCAACTATGGACCAATTGGGTTGGGAGACACAAGGGGAAAAAAGCACTTAATTGATTTTATAAGTTAATAGACCAGTGCCTTATAAAATAAATGATTAGATGATTATTTATTAAATGTTGCAAAAGTATAAACCATGTAAAACAAACATTTATCATCAAATAACCCAAGCAATGCAAGATATTCAACAAATGCACAACGCCTTAACGATGATCCAACAATTAAACTTCAAGAAAAATTAAATGCTTTAAATGATCATAAAATTTAAATGCTGACTAGTTATCACTTTCACATAGCTAATCTTCAAATGAACATTTAATCATGTTTAACCACATAAAAATGATAAACATTAATCCCACGTCAAAAATCTATTAGCCTTAACGAAATATACCAAAATTTAAAAACGTGACAAAAATACGCTAAGACAAAAATGCGATACAAAATAGTTCAAACAAAACAACTTTTTATGATATATATATATATATATATATATATTATTTTTATAAAATTTTTAAGGTCAAAACAAAACAAAGCTTGAAATCCTAACAAAGTTAAAATCTATTTTTTTTTTTTTAATTTAAAAGGAACTTTTTAACGTTTATTGAATTTATTTATTTTTTTGATTGATTTTTAAATAGAACAAAAATTAACTAAACAAAAGTTAGAGTAAATAAAACTTAAAAATTATAAAAAATAAAATAAAAATTATTAATACTAAACTAAACTAAGAGCTAAAAATTTAAAACTTAAATTCTAAACACTAACCCTAAGTCCTGACTATGATAAAATACATCAACGCATATAACTAAATCCTAAGCTAAACTGAATAAAATCGAATGGGTTCACGGCTTTTTTTTTGATATTGAAACAAAAACCAAAACTAAATTAAAAATAAAAATTAAACTAAACTAAACTCACAGCTAAACCGAATGAAATCAAAATAAAGGCTAATACCTCATCTGAGCTATACATCAACAAAAAAAAAACTAAAATCAAAACGTTTACCCTTAAGACCCTAATCGTATCAGATGTTTGATAATAAAGAAATGAAAATTGAAATGTTTTGAATTTTTGTTGTGTTGGTTTTGCAGGTTGCGTAGGCAACGAAGGCAGCACAACAGGGCTGGATGAGGGGCAACGGATACAATGGCAACGTTTGATCGAACAGCAAGAGCAGCACGCAGGAGGAAGACGGGTTCGAAACAGGCAGCGAAAATGGGTGATGAGCTTATTGCGAGTGAAGGCACGCTGACAGCAAAGGGAACAGGTTTGAACGCTGGCGAGGAAGGTTATGGACGCATTTTTGCAGGTGATCAACGGGTATGGCAAATGCGATGGAGGGACGGCTGCTGCGTGAGGAGAATCAACGGGCAGACAGCGCGAAATGAGTGATGCATGAAGAATGGAAGGAACGCGCAGGACTATGGCAATGTGTCTAGCTGACGTTTTAATTTTTTGCAGGTTGATTGGTGGAAGGAAATCGAACAAGGAGCCACGATGCAACAAAAAAAATAATGACTGCAGGTGACGGAAATACGATGAGGGGATAGCGTTTCGAATAGTGAGGTGCACATGAAGGGCAGCGTTGAGGGCTGACTGCGTGGGAGAGAACAAAATTCTGGAGCAGAGGATTCAGTTTGAGAGTGTGTGGGGGGCACGATGGGCAGCAGATGGTTGGATGCAGGAGACACGCGGATCTGCCAGCAATGGCAACTTGTGTTTGTAGCTTCAAGGGGATGAATGGCAGCGCTTGGTGCTGTAGAGATATATATAAAACAAAACGTATATTTGCCTCAAAAATTTCAAAACGTTCCTGCAACACAATGAAACCTTGAACAATAGCAAGTAGTTGATCAAACCCTCAAAAAAAATTTCGAAAAACCCTGCAAGAATTGAGCCTGAAGCCAGTTCTTGCCCTCCAGGCAGCAGCGGAAAACCCTTGAAATTTCCTCAGAAATTGTAAAAAAATTTAAATCAATCTGCTTCAGATTGCCTGATGGAAACCCTGAAAAACCTTTAAAATCTGTACCTGCAACCTGCAATGGCAAAAACAGATCACCAGAAATAAAATGTACAAAGAAAAAACCCTAACAGAAAATCAGCTAAATAATTACAGATTAAAGACTCTAAATAGTTAGATTTATCGTTATGCCACAGAAATATTTTCAAACTTTTAAACTTAATGTGAGATGCTTCAAAAAACCCTGCATGCATTCATAAAAAATTTCAGATGATAAGCTCGGGATTAAAACTAGCTGGGCTCTTTCAGAAAACACAATTTGGAAGTTGGCTGGTTCAGCCGAGAACTTCCCTAACGCCCAGTAAACTCAAAACTAAAATTTCCTGCACAGCTTAAAATCAACCATTAACATAGAGGGAGAAAACAATAGCGAAATCCAAATCAAATGGAGATACCTGCCATTATATTTCAGAATCTAAACTATCATTTAAACCCCAGAGATCAGACAAGATACCTGTGCCTGAATCAATCTTCATCAAGCTATTATCGATGACTGAAAATAAAATTATGCAGAAAAATAAAAGATCTTACAGCATTTCCAGAAGAGTAACACCAGCAAGATTTTTAACCCCAAAGTCTTTCTTTATTGCACAAAAAATGACTACAAGAGAGCTTTCTTTAGCACCAGACTCTCAGATCTAATCTAATCTCAAATGACCCCTAGCACCCTATTTAAAGGAAAAATTCCCAACGGCTAGTTCGAGTGATCCATGTCAAACTAATCTCGACCGTCGATGAGGATCAGATTTCTTTTAATCTCATCCGTCGAATTTTTAAATGCATTTTAATATATTAAAAAATTAAAATTCTGCATTTATTTACTCAAAATTTTGACTTATTATTATTTTTTTATTTTTTTAAATTTTTATTTATTTATTTTTAAATTTTATTTTATTATATTTTTTATTTTTTAATTTTTTTTAATTTTTTAAATTTTTATTATTATTTTCATCTATTTTTTTAATTTTTTAATTTTTTAATTTTTTTTATTATTATTTATATCTTTTATTTTTTATTGTTGGATCCTCGAACTTAGCCTTTGGAAAAATCACCTAGGACCTAGGACTTAGGACTTATGAGGGGATTAAAACATTTTCTAACCCTCAAGACACTTTACATCATGACTTTTACAATTTTACATCTCAAGGGGGAAAACCCATTTGACATAGACCCTCATAGACCACCCAGTTCTGCAACCAAATATAATCTAGCAGATCAACGCACTAGGATTCCCCTAAGATTTTAATGACAAAATTCATTCCGGCTTTGGGGTTAGGCTGAAGGAAAACTCTGCCGATCATGGATCGGTGAGACAAAAAACCTTCTGGAACGTAGATTATCACTAGAAAATTAGGTCCACCTAGGCAATTTACATACATGACTCAAATATTGCTAAGATTATTTATAATTTACACATGCAGACTGGGTTTACAACATAACATGATCAAGTCGATGATGACTGTCGAATGGCACGGACACGTTGATCAAGCGCTATCCCTTTTGTGAAGAAAAGGGGGGGTACTGCTATGGGTAGTTGACACGTAGTGGTCAACAGACCCCTTTCACATGGTTCTAGAGATGATTGCTGGTTCATTCAATGTGGAGACACCTTCGTACTGGGGGTGCCCTAGCTCATGATGGTATAGTTGTTGTTTAATTCACATTATTATAGCATATACCTTAGTCTAGATGAAGCACCAGCCTTTGTGCACACATGTTCATGTTGATTTGATTATATAGAGGTAGTTTGACCACATTTTGACCATGTTGAGGCCTCTTTGCTTGAACACTTGGGTTGATTGACTTGGTTTCACATTGGAGAGCGGTTATTTGAGCATGGATTGAGTTATTTTAATTTTTGATGGAACAACCACCTAATTGGCACATATGTTGAGGCGATCATCCTATATATTATTATTTTATGCCAATTATTATAAGCAGACTGGTCATCAAAGTGGTTGACCCCAAAAATCAGAAACAAAACAGATCAAATAAAAATACACGAAATATTCAAATTTTGTGTATATATATATATATATATATATAGATATATATGCATCCATGTGAATCCGTGCCATTATACACAAATATGCAAAGTTTCTCGTGTATACAGTGAGGGTGCATATAACCAAAATAGCACCTAGTGAAATCCATATCTATACATATGTTTATTAATTATACGAAGATATGGTTCTTTGAGATGGAAGGAGATTTGGAAACCCAACCCTAGCCGCTCAATCTTTGCACCGTTTGCATGGATTTTCTGCAGATCTCTTCTACAGATCGCTCAATGGTGAATCCTTGTGATTTGGCGAATAAATTTGTTTGTTTTGCAGGTATGGTTGTTGGTCAAGCTAGCTCTTATTCGGTTTCGTACATCTCTATGTTGAAGTCTGGTTCTGGCCTTCCGGTGGTACAAGAAATTTCTTCCATTATGTTCTTGTGTATGAAGAAGCTTTCGGCTGTGAAAAATATTTTTCAAAGAATGGCTTGGTTTTCAGGTTTAATGGTTACTGGCCGCGACTAGCCGATCTGCATAAATGGATCTTTGAGACATGGAAGCCCCTTTTGATGGACGAGCTGAATATTTACCCTATGGTATGAGGTTTCTTCACTATGGTTTTAGATAAGATTGAGGACAAGCAAGCTATCTGCGAAACTGGGTCGTGGTTTTGGAGGAGTGTTGGCCTTTTCATGCAGCCCTGGTAACGACATCAATTTCTACAACCTCAGTTTGGGTAAGGCTTCTGAACCTTCCCTCACATTTCTATAATCACATATTCATTTCCTCCATTGGGAATGCGCTAGGTAAATTCTACCGTAGTTGTCTTGAACAAAAAAATAAAAATTCAAGACTACTTATACTCGCATTTGTGTGGAGATGGACTTCAACAAGGGTTTTCCCACAGAGATTAATTTGATGGCTCCAAACAACGTTTGGGTACAACAGCGTGCTGCGTGACCATGAGAATATCTCATTTCGATGTAGAGCATGTTATGAATTAGGGCATGTAACTAGAAAATGCCCCAAGCGTTTCAAAATAGCAAAGACCGGAAAAAACCCTAAAGACCCAAATGGTGGGAAGGTGCACAAGTTGATCACTACACGATATTCAAAGAAGAGGAGCTTCCAGACAAGAAAGACCCAAAAGACAAGAAGGAAGTAGATTTAGTCAAAGAAACCACAACCACGACAACAGAATCTAAGCAGGGAAAATCGCTTGCCAATGTGGAACCTTTGGTCGCCAGTAAGGATTCCTCGGATGCGGCGTTAGTGGAAAAGCAACAAACCCTCATGGAAAACACATTCCCTCCAGAAACCACAAGGAATCTCGTTGAAAAGGAATCTTCTTGGGCAAATCAGGGGGATGATGAAGATTTGAAGAATAATATCGTGTAGTTGCTGAAGAACGATTTTCTGGAATTTGCAGAAAATGCAGGTTAGTTTCAAGTTGGGAAGAAAAGAAAAAGTTTTTCAAGAAGTCAAACCATATCAAAATAAAATTATAGTGAAAACTGTATTTTGGGGGTTTTTTGGAAAATATTTAGTTGAAAGGGACTGAAGTTTTCGTGTCATGGGGAACTCGTTTGAGGGTTTGGATTAATCCTCTGTACTCAATCTCAAAACCGCAAGGAAGATTAGAATATGCAAAGGTTTTGGCCTTGTTATCCAGATTTTTTAATACAAATTTCTACCTGTTTCATTTAAAAAAATTCCATATCCAAACTAAAATACATCAACAAAGAGGCTCGAAATGGCCTCTACAATCCAAAAATAAGCATTGTAATAATTCTAAACAAGTTCAACCCAACAATCAACTCAATAAATTTTTCAAATCAGCCCAAGAAACTTGGCTCAAAAATTCCAAATTGCTCAAACAAATTGTGTGAATGAAATGGAAGATGGGACCTCTTTAAATAGCATTTGGAGGTGGGCAAGGGTTAGGTTTAGTATTTCACCTATTGATTTAAAATAAAAAGGAGTTTAAGTGGTTCCTATCACTGTTTGTACTATTCCATAGGTAACTGGCTAGTTTTAGCATTTATGGCTGGTTCCATATCGAAACAGCCAATTCCAGTATGGAACCAACGATTTCTAGTTTGAACTCTCCAAGCGGATCTGTACAGCCCCAAAACCAATCAACTAGATGGTTTCCCAAAACCGCGCTAGGTCTAATTGTTATTTTATGTAGCTTAGACAGGTGTTCTAGTCTCAGATGGTGTCCATGCGGCTAAGGAACACAGTGCATTAATTTTCTCCAATACCCAAAGAAAGTTTCTAAGGAAAATTACCTTAGTTTTAGCTAGTGTATTTATTTTCCTAAGTCTAACTTGGGGAAATGGCTTAAATCGGGATTAATTGAGTTAAATCGATTTCCCAGTGACTTCTAGAAAATTCATGTGATAGGGTCAAGATGATCTTACCCATTGATTAAGATTAGATCATGGCCATTGATTTCTCAACGAGAGATTATAAGAGGAAATCAATGGGCATTTGGAGAACTGATCAAAGACACAAATTTTCAGTGATAGCAAGGGCACAACGATAGCGTGGATGAAACCAGCAGCGGGGTTTCAGCAAGAAAATTGAGTGAATTTCTAGAGGATTTTTTCACGAAGATTCCAATCATTCTGAGAAAAGGAAGGAGGTTGAATTAATCTACAGAAAGGTTGCATTAGCCAGTGCAAGTTATTGGGCAACAGTTCGATTTCCAGTTGTCGGAGACAGTTTCTGGAGGAGGTGCAAGTTTCTGGAGGCAGAAAATATATTGTCGGAAAGAACTTCCTGAGGCTACGGGAGTTTTAGGAGAGGTTGTGCGTATTTGTAGTTTTGTCAGTGTGTGTTGCTAGTAGAAGGTGCAAATTGCACAAGAGCCAATTTTGTTGTAGAGGTTCGATTTGGCCAATATAAGTGGAGTAAAGATATTGCCAGAGCATTGCCAGTGAAGGAAAGAAATCTATGTAATTCTCAATTGCTGAAGAATTATTAATAATATAAACCCTCATCTGTTGCACTAATTTTCCCCACACTGGGGTTTTCCCAACGACATTTTTCCAAAAATATCAGTGTTCATTATTTGTGCAATATTTTCTCAATTCTTGTGGTTTATTTGTTTTCTATGAAGTTATTGTAGCGTTTTATTCAATATTTGTCCCATACAAATTGCAGAAGACAAATAATCAAATTTGATAGGTGAATAATAACCAGTAATTGTGATGGTATTTAAAATTTCACATGCTATCAAAGCATATTTGAGGGAAGAAGAGGCACACGAAGAGAAAAGCCAAGGGTTTAAAACCCTATTCATATTCTTTAGTTTATTTGGGTTTTGCTTATTTTTGAGGGTTTGTAAAATGCCTTCATTAGGTTTGAGAGATCAAGGAAGATTGGATGGAGCCTCAAACTTTGGCATCTAGAAAACCATAAATTCCTTGTTGGAAGAAAATGATCTCAAGGAGTATGCGACCAGTGTCATAATCATTCCAATGGATCCAATACAGCGTTCAACATACCATAAGGAAGATGCCAAAACACAGAGGATAATCCTTGATGGTGTTAAGGACCATATAGTTCCTGCATATTGTTGAGTTGGATACAACAAAGAAAATGTGGGACACAATTCTGAAACTATTCAAGGATGCTAACACCAACAGGAAGCTACTTCTACGAGAAAAGTTGAGGAATACAAAGATGCACAAAGGTGAAGATGTTACCAGTTACCTCATCGAACTCAGATTGGTGAAGGACAAGTTAGATACAGTGGGAGATAAAGCAGATGATGACAAGATGGTGTGTATAGCCTTCAATGGTTTTACGAAGCAATGGGATGTATTCATCCAAGTGATCAATGGACGAGAGTCGAGACACATTACTGGTTTGGGATCAATTATGGAGCGATTTCACCCGAGAGGCGCTGAGACTCAATCTTGCCAATGGCGGAAAAAGTAGGTCTCGGAAGAGTGAGGAGCAACAAGAGAACGTGGCCCTAGTTGGGAAAGGAAAAGCGAAGAAGGGGTCCAACAAGGGGCCAAACCCAAAAGATCAGAAGAAGGACCTATCAAAGGTCAAATGTTATGGTTGTCACGAGTTGAGCGACTGTGTCAGTAATTGTCATAGAGAAAGAAGACCGAGAAGAAGGGCAAGAAGAAGATAACAACTTCAATGAGTGCAGATGAGCTCTCCAGCATGATGGATCAGGAATTCGCACTAATAGTTTGCATATCTAGCTCAACCTCACAGGGAGTCTGGTATATAGACAATGGGTTGTCATTCCACATGACCAAGTTAGAGATTACTTATCCAACTACAAGGAGGAGAACAGTAGATTTCAAATCTAGATGGGGAACAAATCCAAGTGTAATCCAATTGCAAGAGGGATTGTTCTGTTTCAAATAGATAATGGCAAGCCAATTCTGATTCATGACGTGTTGCATGTGTCAGGCTTGTGTATGAACTTGATTTTCGTATCTATCCTTCAGGATAAATGGTATGATGTTCTCTTTAGAAGGGCGCAGGTGCTATTGAAGCATAAGGATTGAAAATCACTTATAGCGATTGGAGTTAGGAGTGGTTGGTTGTGCAAGTTGCAGATGGATACTCCTAAGCAATTGGTTAGCAGCTGCAATCCGAGGGATCAAGGGGAGCTATGGCATAGGAGGATGGGCCATATACATCCTGGAGCACTTAGATTGCTTCGTGAGATGGTGATAGGTGTTCTGAAGCTGAGCACAGAGCATGACAATGTTTGCAGGGGATGTGCTAAGGAAGTTTGCGAAAGCAACTTTTCCAAGAAGTGACACTAGATCACAAAGTATTCTTGACTTAGTGCATTCAGATATATGTGGGACGATGTCTATGAAGTCTCTCAGAGGATACAAGTACTTCACTACTTTTACTGATGATATCTTCAAAAGACCTAGATATACTTCCTGAAGACCAAGCATGAGATCTTCAGTCGCTTTCAAGAGTTCAAATCTCTAGTGGAGAATGCGACAGGCAGGAACGTCAAGGTTCTTCGGTCAGACCATGGACGTGAGTACACGGGAAAAGAGTTCTAGGAGTTCTACACCAGAGAAGGAATCAAGAGAGAATGGACAGTTCCTTACAACCCACAGCATAATGGGATTGTTGAGTTGAGGAATCGTTCTATTTTGGAGGCAGCAAGAGCAACATTGTATGGCCAGGATCTGCCATGCTACTTATGGGCATATTACCACAAAATCTAGCAGGCCCTAAGGAGGGAAATCCTATAGGACAAAGAGCTAGACTTAATGCTAACAATGGGACAATGGGCTACTATCACCACAACTACTGTCCCCTGCTCTTTATGAACTTTCACCGATGGGATGAGTCTCAGTAAGATAATAATCACCTTTGAAGGATTTTCTAGGGTTTATGGTGCTAGGTCATGAGGTGGGACCTCTCAAGGGAACCTTTGTGTGATGAAATAGTGCTTCTAAAGGTACTTCGCTCCCTCTAAGAGACCTATAAAGGACTTGCACAAGACCTAGGATTTCGTGAATTATTGTGGACAAAGATACTCCTAAGATCAAGGCAAGGAAGAGAAAAGGCTTCTTATGATTTACTTTGCCAAGTATTAAGCTCATACAACCCTCAAAGAAGTCCCCAAGTTAAGGCAATACAAGTTAGTGTTTCCTTCTTAGGGCACACCTAGGGCAAGAGATTTTATGGATGAAAACCTATGGGATGCTCACCAAACTTTGAGGACTAGGAGATAAGATCCTAGGCGTGGTGTCCATGCTCTTGGAATCCATTAATTCACTCTCTAAAGCAATTCACTCTATGCCCTAGCCAAGCCGTACTAATTTAGGGGACCAAAATTTAGAAGAAATTTATGGAGAAAAATTTAGTTTGATCACCAAAGGCTTGGACCAATTCCTTGTCCTTTGGGCATATGGAGTCCAAATGCATCACGTCATTAATAATGTGGGGCAATGAGCAGACTATTGAGGGTGCCCATGGCATGAAATCATGCTTTGTACAAGATGGGAGTCACATGGCTCTCAACGCTTCACCCAGAGGTGTCAATATGATCCTCTGGTGGACTTGAGAAACAATTAAGTTGCCCAACCTGTGACGAAACCACCTTCCAATCACTATCAGGTACAATAATTTGTTAATGCATCTAAGTGAACCAAACTTGTTACTCAAGGGAACATTGAGACTTGATATTGGGTTTCCCTTCCAAATTTGTGGCTTTAATCTTGTAATAGTGTTAACTCCCTAGGTAGGAGTGGTTAATAAACAACCCTATTAGGTGTTCCCAACCCCTAAGGGGAAAGACAGGTCCTTGGTACATCCTTCAATTGATCGGTGGCATATGAATGATGATGAAAAGGATGGGGTCACAGGGGTCTTAAGGCCAAATGCCATGGTACGAGGATAACAATAATGAGGGATGTCCACATATTGGGTACATAGATGTAGGAGGGAGCATTCGTGGATACATAAGTTACACCAACCTTTTTTTTTCAACCCTCTTTATTTTTCCTTCTGCCATTTCTTAATTTTTTCTTTGTTTTACTGCTCGCGACTCCAAGAAAAGAGAGCAGTTCATTGCCCACCAAGGGTTGGGACGTGCATGGGTTCCTTAATGATGTGGGGGCACTCATGGGGACCTAGTAACCAAGGTGATGGCCATGATAAGGGGTGGAGCTCATGTTTGGCTTTTTCTCACATGCTAGTTAATGTCCCGACCATCTTTTGCATTTTATAATATTTTTTTCTTTTGTTTCTTGCTTGTGGCCTTGATATGATTTTAACTTTCTTTTAGTTGCATCAACCTTGGCCCGACCCAGATATGTGGACAAGGGGAGGTGGTTTGTGCTAGTGCCTTGTGGACCCAAAGAAGGAAAATGATGAAATAGGGCTTGTAATGTGTGGAGGGAGTGAAAAATGTGGAACGAGAAAATGGGACCTGTTACCCACTACATGTGGGTAGTATGCATAAGAGAAAATTTTCTCCTAAATTGTCCTCAACTAGCAACCGGCAACACCTTGCAGCTAACAGATAGCTTGATGTGCCACTATCTTCGCCACTTGAGCCAGCCATGCGGTCCTTTGCCCCATCTATTATGATCGTATGTTTGAAGGTAGGCCTCCCAACCTCAAAGGTATGGCTTTTCATTGGTATAGTTGAGTAATTTTACTTACTTAACATGGACACTTTTGGGTATGAATTGATGGGGGTATTCAGCGGAAAGAGTGGGTTAGGTTTGTACTCTTGTCTCCAATTCCTGATTTCAATGGTTAGCCTTGTATCCTAGTCCTATGGGATCTCTTTTACTAGCCATTAGTTTTAGGGTTAGCACTACACGGGAAATCCCGATTTTGGTTGTGTGGTCCCACTTCCCAGCACCTATACATCACACCCCTCTGCTCATTTTAGCCCATTCATCTATTTTCCATCTAAGTCCACATGTTTCCACTGGGTCTGTTAGCGCAAGGAGTTACTCCTAGACTGCAAAAGGAGTAAGCCTTACACATCATTCTTTCATTTCAAAATTTAAAAGGGTTTTTTAAGTGGCGGGATGGCTTCTGAAGGAGTTTTGAAATGATTGTGTTCCTCTTTAACTTTCATGCATTTGGCAAGCTGTGGCAAGCATAAATTGCATGGTTAAGTGAGTAATATAGGGGAGTAGAGGAAAGAGAACATGTAGCTGATAAATATCCTAAGAAACTGAGTATCTTAAGACAGTCACTTCAACTACATAAACAGCGTTGTAAGAAACTTTGTTTCTTGGCAAGGAAAATAACAGTTAGAAAGTAAGAAAACATATAAAGTATTTCACAAATCCTTTGTGAAACCTTCACTAACAATTTCTACTTGAACTGATATTATGATTTACAGAAAACTGGATAGTAGATAAGTCATCATTAGATCCTCTTAATGATTTCTCACTCATACTATACTAGCTGCTGTAATTTATCATTTAAAATATTAAAACAGGCTTGACAAGGAAAACAACAACTAGAAAGTAAAAACATGTATAAAGTATCCCACAAACCCTTTGTGAAACCTTCACTAACAAGTTCTACTTGAACATATATTATAATTTACAGAAAACTGGATAGTAGATAAGTCATCATTAGATGCTCTTAACTCATACTATACTAGCTACTGCAAATTTATAATTCAGAAAATTAAAACAAAGAAATAGACAAACCACGCATTAGATATAACTTGAATCACAAAATCCTCCAGCATGAAGTGCAAAAAAAACTATTTTATTAAGTTGAGTCTTCAGGTGAACCAACATCCCACTGAAATGATATTTACAAAAGATATATATAGAGAGAGAGGCACCAACTCCAACTCTCCTAAATTGGTGGTTCCACTATTTCCTTGTTACATAGGTGTCTTTTAGATATTAAAAACATCTCCCATCGAAATGCAACAAAAAGTACAGGTGTAGATGAGAAGAAGAGGAAAAATGACACTTTGCTGCTGGAAAAACTGACTGGCTGCCCCTTTTGCTGCTGATTTTTCTCTTTATGGACTTGACTATTAAATGACCATATGGCTTCATTAAATACAACCTTCAACAACCTCATAACTATCTCATATCCATCATCTTCCTTATCCATATTGTTATGGGTTGTTGTCTTTCCAAAACTGGCCCGGAGGTTTCTGCTGACAGTTGTATATTTCTGTTAAAACAGGTGCTACCGGAAATTCCGGTAATACCTGTAATAGCGAAAAAACTGGAAACGCTTCCGGAATTTCCGATAGGATAATGTTTTCACTTCAAAATTTTAACAGAAAATACTTCGAAACACCTGTATATGCTTGGATATTCTGAGCTTTAATCTTCACATTCAAAACTTTGACTTAATATGAAAAAAGGTATTTTTTAAGGAAAATTACTCTTTCATTTCATGTGAGCTGCAGCCTCTGCAAGCTTATCCAAGTTTGTTTTATTTCTGGCAGCAGATTTTGACCTTGTGATTCTGGTTGTTTCTTCTTTGATGATGGTCTCTTTCTTTTCTGCTTCTTTTTGGACCTTTCTTCTTTTGGAAGGCTCTGATGGCTGGTCCATGGGAGCTTTACCTCTTTGCTTCCTCAAAGATCTTCTGATTTCTGCAATTGAAGGATCCTCAGTCTGCAACTCTGCATGTTGTTCTTCTATGACTATTACTTCAGTCAGTAAACTAGGATTATTTAGGGCTTTTGATTTCAGTCTATATTTGTTTCTTTCCCTAGTATGTCTCTTCCTAGCTCCAGCAATTGGTTTTATTTCTTCTTTCTTATTTTTATTGGTCACTTTATACCCTACTTCTTTCAACAATTCCTCATCAGAATCAATAAGCTGATTTTCTTATTGTTGTTTATGTGCTTCCGAAATTTCAAGAAGCATCTGGGCTTTAGATTTCTCTTCAGCTACAAGTTTTCCTCTCCGAGTTCTTGTGTAAACCTTAGGAAAAGGTCTAACAAGAGGAACCATTTCATGCTTTTTGTTTTATGGGCAAAAGAGCTTTCACCTTGCTATTTTTCCTTTCAAATTCAGCAGCTAAAGGCTTCTCTTTGTTGCTTTTGGTACCTCTGCTTACACTTTCCTTCTTTGCCTTTCTTTTGGAACTTCCTTCCGCTGATGTAGTTGATGTCCTTTCTGTCTGAACCTGTGTTGAAGAAGATTTAACAGTTTCTTGGGGTTTTGGTGCAGGTTGGCTTGCCCTGTAAAACAAGAAATGTTCCCAAGTTTGGTTTCTCTTTTTCAGTTCTTCTTCAACCATAACCTTGATAATTTCCTGATGATACAGGCTGTATTCTGATGCTTCCTGGTGTGCTTGAATTCTAGCTGCCATTTTGGTCAGGCTCTTCAATATGAAATAGGGCAAATTAAGAGTTCTCATACCTGCAAAATGAAAAAGAAACCTCATATGGTAAAGAAATACTACTGTATACCTTCTCTCACAAGTGAGAAAAATCTTAACCAGTTTGATTGTTTCTTCCCATTCCTTCTTAAGATAATTGCTGGGAATTCCTTTGGCCCAGTTAGGATCTCTGTATTCATCTCTAATAAAAGTATTGAGATCTCCTCCTGTAATGAGTTGTCCCTTAAACCACTTTTCTCCTTCCTGGGGAAGGTTAAAAGCTTCTGCAATTGACTGTTCTGAAACCTGCAATTTGAAACCAAAGATGGTAGCTTCCTGTCCATTGAAAGTTTGAGCAAACTCTTGGGCTACACCTTGATGTGAGCCTCCTAACCTAGTGTAGAGTGGATACCAGCCTACCTGAATAAACAGTCTTCTAACACTTGGATTAGCATCAACTAGTTCAGCTCCTTGAGGTTCGATTCTCTTAAGCTTTCCACCTTTCCTAGACTTTGATGCCATGGATATCTGCTTGCTTGTTATGAAGAATAGGTGTCAAAGTATGGAAGCTTACCCAACAGATGTTGCAATTAGCTTGAATTAGGCTGCCTGAAAAACTAGGATGTGTTCTTAACCACCTCAATCACTGTCTCCTTTGCTGCACTTCAGAAATTCGAAATGGTGAAATTTCCTCCATTTTCAAATATTTGAGATAAAGTTTTGGTTCAATCTCCTATGCATATGATCCTTCATGATTAAATGAGATTTCATGTCATAATAGACAGCATGTAATAGTAATGATGAAGTCGAGTTGCTTTGGAGAGTCCATCTAATCTGCTACAAGTGGTTGTACGAGATTTTTTGCAAATCTAGCAATTTTTTTGCTTTAATTCGGACTGGCCAGAAATTCCGGTAGCGCATTATGCGAAACAGAAAGAATGGTCGTCGGAATTTTAACATATAGTTAAGACTGACGCTGCAAACACGTTTTAACTTTGGAAACACGGGTTTGTTTAAGGTCAGTGAAGTAAGTAATGGCTAGCTATGGCTGTGACTGACACCTAGCTAATTCGATCAACCAAATCGATTAACCACTACCACTTGACTTGACTTAAAGTTTGTGACCTATCCAATCATGAAATCTCATGATTTGGATTATATATTTCCAATGTTCCACCAAGACTCCGGGGCGGGGAGACGCGGGTGCGAGGAGATGCACAAGGGGGACGTGTGGGAGTACCCTTAAATTTTAGGGAAATTTCGGGGGTGCGGGGAGTCGTCGAGGTATATATATATAAAATTCAAGTTCATATTCATTGTTCACTGTTCAATAATGAAAGCATAAAAATATTAAATAGACAATTGAAATTTGAATCATTGATCCATCCTCATCATTCATTTTGATACATACATCATTCATATGACATACTCAAGTGACAAGTCCCATTATTGAATTAATTATTATTCATACATACCATGAGATTCGAAAAACAAAAATAAAAATCAATAATAAAATATTCAAATACATTGATCGATATCATTCATTAATCAATGGTTCATCATTCTACAATCTACATTGATTTAAAAACTAAATTCATCATTCATCATCCTAAAATCTAAATTGAAAGCAAAACATACTAGTATATTTTCAAAGTTTGAACACTAAATTTATATAACTCAAAGTTTCAAAGTTCAAACTCAAAAATAGTTAAGAGTGAAATGGAAATGACTTTGGGTTGAAATGAAATGAGCTTTTAACTTTAAGGTTTAGGCTTTTAAGTTTTAGTTATTTAGTTTTAATTTTAATTTTTTTTTTAGACTTTTAAGTTTTAGTTATTTAGTTTTAATTTTAGTTAAAAAAAAAAAATTTAATGGTTTTGATTTTTGAATTTTTTATTTTGAATTTTTAATTTTTAGATCTTATTAGACAAATTTAAAGGGGGACGCCCAGGTGCACCCCTTTTGGGGAGTCTAGACTCCCACACTGAAGGGGGACGCCCAAAAGCACCCTTTTTGGGGAGTCTTGGGGAGTCTAGACTCCCACATTGGGGAAACGCACCCCCTTGCATCTCCGCGAGACTCCCCAAAAAGGGTGCGTGGGGAAACGCACCCCCAAGAGACTCCCCGTCCCGGGTGCGTGGGGTGCGAGGGGTGCGCGCACCCGACCCTGGGGGACGCGTCCCCGTGGAACACTGAATATTTCGCCATTATGACACGTGGACAATCGAAAACGGTTGCATTTCAACTTTATTTTTTTAAAACGGGAGATGCTACCAGAAATTCCGGTAGCATCGGAAAATTTAAAAAAATAACAGGAAAAAAAACAGGAACGAAAATACTGTCCAAAAAACAGGGGAGACTGTCTGAACAAGAAAATCGGGCGCTACTGGAAATTCCAGTAGCGTTTTAATTTTTTTTTAAATTTACAAAACTAATCCTAAAAATAAAAATTTTAAAACCTACTCATGACTTAGCCTAGAACTGTGCTAATAGGGTCCACATAGGGTTAGCCTCCCCCTTCCCTTCTCCACACCTTGGGCCAAACCTATAATGATGCCCAAAAGGTTGATGCAACTAAAAATAAAAGAAAAAGCATAATTTGGCCACTCTCAATAGGTAATATACCACAAAATGCAAAATATGGTCGGGACATACAAATTTAGCACGTGAGCAAAAGCCAAGCATGAGCTCTACCCCTTATCTATGGGCATCACCCTAGTTCCTATGGGCCCTAGATGAGCCCCCTCCACGTTAAGTAACCCATGGTTGTCCCAACCCTTGGTGGCGATGAACTACACCACCTCAAAGGGGATACCTACTGCTATATCCTACACATCATGCTCTCATCCCATGGAGCCCCGAGCAGTTATAAAGAAAAAGCAATCAAAGGAACAAGGGATATGAAGAAGAGTGGAAAAACAAAGGCCAGGGTAACTCATGTACCACGATTTTCTCCCTCCTGCATTCATATACCCAAGTGTGGGCTTCCCTTATTATAGCTACCCTTGTACAATGACATGTGCCCTGGAGCATTCCCCTGATCCCCACTTCGTTCCATCACTATATCACTTGCCACCTACCACCTGATGGATGTACCATGGACATGTCACCCCCTTTAAAGGCTGAAAACACCTAATGGGGTCCTCAGTTAATGCCCTTATTGAGCTATGGAAGGGCATGCCACCATGAAGTGCCCCATTGATTCCATGATTTGTAAGCTCTTTTACTTAATTATTCTAATGATTTTTTGTATTGGAGGACAAGGGGACGCATTGGATTTTATGCAAGATTGCAGGTGGATCTCCATTTGGGGTTTTTTCTCCCTATACGTGTGAAATTCCTGCACGGAATCCCTACTGCAACAAACTAATGTTACATCTCCTACTTGTTAATCCATACAAGTTATTTACTCTATTCTAAGGCAAATATTGAAGTAAATACTACTGCAGCCTTCACTTAATTTATTATTATACGGAAACAAGATACTGAGCAAGAAAGAAATACCCAACATGACACCGTTATTTTTAGACAAATGTCCCCGGAAAAACCCAATGTGGGAAAATCGGTGCAACAACTCTGAGGGTTTATTATTATTAAGCAGTAGCAAATTCTGAATACATCTCTGAATACCTCACAGGGTTGTTCAGTTACAGAGAGAAATAATAGTAGAAAGAATTGTGAGGTTACCTCACACTATCACTGGAATTCACGACTGATCCAACCCCTGATTGATTACCCACAGCTTTTCTAGATGCCTCTATGCTGCCTTTGCGTCAGCCCAACGTCAAGGTCTCTAGGGACAACGTCAATCCTCTAGCTGATTGATTTGCTGGCTAATAGATTCAATTTCTGTCCTCTCGGTCTCACACCCTGCTCCTAGCTTCTGAAACTCGAATTCCCTCTGCAAATTTCAGACTCCCTCTTGGCTTCTGCGTCAGCCCCTCTGGGTCAGCGCTGCCACTGCTGAATTACTCTCTACCTCTCTCTGTTGATGATTCTCCGGTGGAGAAAATCACTCTCTTCGGAAACTATCCCTGCCCCTCCACTGCAAGAAATCTCGTCAATCAAATTTTCCTCCTAAGAACTTCTCACGTCAGAAAATCTATTTTTTGATCTCTCTTGGTGTGTTTTCCAAATGACCCTTGGTGGGCCCCAATATTGCAGCAATAATGTTGCAACTCCTAGGGGTCCCTTCTTTAATTTTATCAACCCGGTAGTTCGTAACAAACTTGGAAGTGGCGGTGCTGTATGCACAAGTACTAGCTCTTGTCGCGGCTGTCACTTAATCAACTGGCACAAGTCGCTAGGAGCTTAAGCCAACTTCTATGAGCTCTTAGAAGAAGCTTTTTAACTGATGGATGAAAGCTAACTCAAAGGAGGCTAATCTACTTGCAGAAAGAAACTGAAAAGCTGAAAGGAAACGCAAACCCTAGCAAACCCTAATTTTACCAGCTAGCCCTACTGATGCGAAAAAGAGGATGCCAGCTACTGAAAGAGATGCCATTGACTTCTAGGAAGTTAAAATGCATGTGTCTAAGTTATCACTATCTGAAGAAAACATCTTTTTGTATTTTTGAATAAGTTGTCAGAATTATCATGCATGTGCTTTAACTGTTTTTGACTGTGCAGAGGTGGATTGGCAAAAGGAAATGCTTGGAGGAGGTCGGGAAGGTTCAGAGAGGTCCTAAGGGGTCCCTAACACCCTTCCAGAGAGTTTCACAGAGTTTGGCTACCAAGAAACCTCATTCGTGAGCCTCTAGAGGAAGTCTGCAGGGGTTCTACAGGATGTTCTGTAATTTTCTACAGGATGTTCAGAAATGGGATTTTGGAGGATGGATGGAGGAAGAAAGATGAAGGAGTGGGTATGGAGGTAGGATAAGGGTTGGAGGTGGTCCAGGACTTGGTGGATGGAGTTGAGGAAAGATGTAGATGGCTGGATTTGTTCAAGGAGGACTGAAGCAATGATGCACAAAAACTAGGGTTATGTGAGCAAATGGCAAGCGTAAGGCAAGAAGCTGAGTTGAGGGATGGAGCAGATGGGTTTGATGGAGTATGGGTAGGTAGAGAAGTGGTATAGGTGCTCTGCAAGTTGTTTTTCCAACTGAACCAACGAAGACTTGTAAAATCAAAGACCTAGTTATGTTGACCTAATCCGATCTAGCTGACAGTAAAGAGGATGAACAGGAGTTTGAACTGCAATGAAACCATGTATACTAACTTATGCAACTAAGCAAGCAAAAATCTGAACATGTAACCAACTTCTACAAATGAAAATCAAACACTAGTGGTTGCATGGCAAAGCAAAGTCAGTGTTTTTGTGGGCAGCAAGGTCACCTTCATCCCAGCTCCTAATCCCACTGAGGGAGAGGTGAAATCAGAGGTGTTTGATGGCCCTTTTTTGAAGCTTTTCCCTGTTAACAACCTATCAACTCAATCTGAACATCAAAATCCTTTTTAATCATCAAAAGTAACCTAAACAACAAAACAAGATTTAAATCTAAATAGCAGATTTTATTTTGAGAATGCAGCAAAAACACATAAAGGTAAACAAAGGAGGTACTGGGCACTTGAGATGGGCCCAACCCCAAGAGATACAGCCTCCTAAGAGAGATTTAGAGCTGGTGCAAAGCTGGATTCATCTTTATTGATCAAAAGAATAGTTACATTCCAAAAACTGTCCACAAGGAAAACTTGAAAATGTGCTGAAATGCAGAGCTAACCTACTGCCTAAAAAATGACTAAAAGAATGACTAAAATGGAACTACAAACTAGCTAACTTTTGCCTACAAAGTGACTAACTGAAATGAGGCCCTAAGCCCTCTTATTTATACAAATTGAGGACCCCAACAGCCCTCCTAAACTTTAGGAACTCGGCTGCCAAAACTTGTAGTTAACAGCGCTTTTACTAGCACTTGCTCGGTTGTCCTTGTGATAATTGATTTGGTGGCCCTTGAACTCCAAGCTGATGGTAGAGAATTCGAGATAAGGGCCCATAAATGAAGGGGACACCTTCCTACAAATCCTCTCCCTTGTTCTTCCACGAATTTGGCTGCCAAGTGCTCATTAAAAGCTATGATTTTGTCTCAAAATTGACTAAAAATCTGCACAAAGCACCCATTAGACTTGTTTGCATAATGACTAACCCAATTCACTCTATTAGCATAAATATAATCAAAAACATGCAATAAACTAATGAGAATGGTGGATTAAGTCGAATTAGGAGGTTGAATGAGCCCATATAATTATCCATTTTTGGGGCTCATCAACCCTCAAGCCCCTTTTTATATCTTCCTGTTGGACAACCAACAGCCTAGATTAACTCCTAATCAAAGGCTCATATCGTTTTGACTTAATCTCCGTCTTTCTCTAGAAGTTACACCCACAATTAGATTAATACCCATTAATATTTTAATTTTTCTAATTTTAGACTTAGAAACTCCATTAAAAATATTAATTATTTTAATATAATCGTCTCTGAGTGGAATTTCCCAAAACGGTTTATGGGTTCTTTGGAATGCATGTGCCCAAGCCTTCTTGCGAATTTTGAGGCCTAGAGCACATCCGATGTTACCCCAAATCAACACTCCCTCTTAAGCAAGGAATGTGCTCCAGCGATATATTGTTGTTGCATACTGCTCTGACTCTAAAGCATCGTGCTCTATGTTGTTGATGTCTGACATGCTGTCCACCAACTACTGCGCTGTTGCTGCAACTGTATTGCTACCTTTGACACTGCGACTGCCAATGCTACATATGTACTATAACTCCCTCTCAAATGTTGCATCTGTTATGTTGCTAGCACTGCCACTGCTAACACTGCATCCATACTACAAATCAGTTGCTGAGAGAAGCAACTGAAGACACCCAAAACTAGATAAGTATCCAGTGGATACACGTCGGTGCTGAAAGTTTGACTGCTGCTAGTCCCACGTTGTCTTCTAAAGCTCTGCACTGTGCCTCCACACACTACTATCTCTCTGCTCTGCACTGCTCAAGTTCTGGCGCTGCTAACTACTACATCTGTCGCTCCAATACTCCATGGCACCAACTAAAAACTCCTTCATCCCACTACTACTGATCATGAGCTCCCGTAGCAAGGTGATGATCCATGAGGTGGGCTCCTCAAGGATCCTTCCCACCTATAGCTCTATCAAACTATAGTTCTAAATCATCCCACCTCCCTCCTGGAGGTATCTTGATTGTCATGCCGACCTCCTCCTGATCGATCTTTGCGACTACAACCTTAGGATCATGCTTCTCATCCTTGTCCTTTTTCTTCAAGGGGCACTAGGATGCATAGTGGCCCATCTCGCCACATCTGAAACACTTCACCTTGGAGACGTCTTTCTTTCCTCTTTGTTGCCCCTGCTGCTCTTTCGATGCAAGGGCTACATTATTCTACTCTACTTTGGGCTTCAACCCACTGCTGCTACTGCTTTCTTCAAGCTTGACCTTGACCAAGTCTCTCCTCAGCTCTTCTTGTTTTAGAGCTGCCCATATCTCATCCCAATTTGGCAATGCTGCTCCGCCCAAGATACTTTGGACAAATACTTTCCATTCATCCGAAACAAAATTTAGAGCCAGTCTCACTAACTCCGAATCCTGAGGTGTATGCCTCGCAGCCGACAACTCATCATGGATCTCTTTCAGCTTTGTCAGGAATGGATCCACACGTTCTCCCTTTTGCATCTGCGCAGATCTCAACTTCTATTCAAAGTACATCTTCTGTTGCTCGGAAGATCCCCGATACAACGTGGCCAAAGCATCCCACATCTCCTTAGCAGTTGCTCTGCTAGCAACGTGGCACACCATGTGATCCTTGACTCCATCCAGGATCATCCTCTTGACCTTTAGCATCTCAGCCTTGTACTTCTTTAGTGGATGTGCATTAGCAGGTTGAGCTACCACACTATCAACATACATCTTGAGGGCATGCTCATCTAGAATGAAAGACATTCTAGCCTTCCAAATGACGTAGTTGGATGCTCCATCCAACCTAGCGTGATCCCTCAAGCCATTGGTTGCCATATCTGCCAAAAATGTCGAAAGGCTCCTCTCTACTTCTCACTGTTGCTGCTCAACCAATGAGAAAACAGACTTCTCAGCGGGAAGTCTATTGAGGAAAAATTACCTCAAAGTGCCTCTCTTCTCTCTTCTAATGTTTTTCAACCTAGCAAACGGCCTGCTAAATCTGCGTCCCACCAGCTTGATCACGCTGAAGCTTCAGCGTTGCTCCCTCAGCCCCAACAAAAATTCGAACTGGAAGTCCTCTTTGTCGGCTCACTCGGAGAGAGACTGCCTCGAAAATCTGCGTCCTAGCTTGGAACTGCGTCAACTCTCTGGCAGTTTCAAACTGATGCCTCCTGCAGCCTTTTGGAACTCTCTTCTTCTGCTTTAGCGCTGGATCTACTGGCTCTTCTCTTCTTGCTTCACCTGCACTGCTCTAATACCATGTGAAAATTCCTACATTGGAGTCCCTACTGCAGCAAACTGATGTTACTTCTCCTACTTGTTAATCCATACAAGTTATTCATTGTTTTCTATGACAAATATCGAAGTAAATACTACTGCAACCTTCACTTAATTAATTATTATATGGAAACAAGATACTAAGCAAGAAAGAAAATACAACACATGACACCGTTATTCTTTGACAAATGTCCCCAGAAAAACCCAATGCGGGAAAACTGATGCAGTAGCTCTGAGGGTTTATTATTATTAAGCAGTAGCAAATTCAGAATACATTTCTGAATACCTCACAGTGTTATTCAGTTACAGAGAGAAATACTAGCAGAAAGAATTGTGAGGTTACCTCACACTATCATTGGAAATCCTGACTGATCCAACCCCTGACTGATTACCCCCGGCTTTTCTGGCTACCTCTACGTTGTATTTGCGTCAGCCCAACGTCAAGCTCTCTAGGGACAACGTCAATCCTTTGGCTTATCAATTTGCTTCCTAGGAGATTCGATTTATGCCTCCGAGTCTCACACCCTGGCTCACGGCCTCTGAAACTCAAATTTCCTCTCCAAATTTTAGACTCCCTCTTGGCTTCTGCACTACCTCTGCGTGGCTTTGCATCAGCCCCTCTAGCTCAACGCTGCCATTGCTAGATTACTCTCTGCCTCTCTCTGCTGATGATTCTCCGGCTAAGAAAACCACTCTCTCCGGAAGCTATCCCTGCCCCTCAACTACAAGAAATCTCCTCAATTGAATTTTCCTCCTGAGAACTTCACTTCAAAAAATTGATTTCTTGATCTCTCTTGGTGTGTTTTCCAAATGACCCTCAAGCCCCTTCTTATATCTTCCTGTTGGACAACCAAAGGCCTAGATTAACTACTAATCAAAGGCTTAGATCATTTTGACTTGATCTTCGTCTTTTTCTAGAAGTTACACCCACAATTAGATTAATACCCATTAATATTTTAACTTTCCTAAGTTTAGACTTAGGAACTCCATTAAAAATATTAATTGTTTTAATATAATTGTCTCTGGGTGGAATTTCCCAAAACGGTTTCTGGATTCTTTGGAATGCATGTGCCCAAGCCTCCCTGCAAAATTTGAGGCCTATAGCACATCTGATGCTACCCCAAATCAACAATATGGAGTCCAAGACCTCTAGAGGGCCACATTGACACTTGTAAGATGAGCGTAGAGAGCCATGGGCCTCCACCATAGAAGACAACACTTCATGGATCCCTCACACCATTCAGTGATTGCTCGTGTTCCACCTTTGGATGAGGGTGATGCACCTGATTCACCATGCCCAGCCAGCTCCACACTTGCACCATACACTTGGCAAATGTTCCAGTGTCCAGATGAGGATGTGTCTCACTGCAGGAGACAAAGGGATGGCGTATGTTATCATCCTAGCCCTTACCGATGGTTTACAGGCATTATCGATCCACTTGGAGACCCATGAGAATGTCATACTCGTTGGCCCCGCACCCACTTGGGGCGCCACATATTATTTGCTTGGATGTCAAGGGGCCAACCCCTTGTCCACTATGTTTGGAGTCCATTCTTTCACCATGGCACATTTTGGACTTCATCAGACCTTCTCAATGGGCCCAACTACTCATTATGTTGATTATTCTGCCCTCTTGAAAGGCTTATTTTTATGTTATTAAGCTATCTTGGTGGACTTGTCACTAAGGGATGTTATTATTGCACATTATTTTATTGTTTGGGGCTTAATTAGGCCTAATTAGGCAAATCGAACTCTTTAGAGATGATATAAATTGATGAGAAGCTTAGTCATTCCTCTCATCGTCACTTGGATTGGATTAGTATCTCTTGAGAGATTTTCGCACTTTTTGCTGGGATAAACATTTTGGAGTTTCTTGATGCACTATGATGTTTAGATTTTCACTATTGTCTTTGGAGCTTCTTTCTAATGCAAAGTGGATGAATGGATATACTCTCTCTCTCTCATGTAAGTGAATTTTTAATGTTATTCTTGTCATTTTACTTGTCAAATGCATGTATTGTTATCATTATTCTTATATGGGTTAATGTAATGCGAAATTCTTTTGGGACCTTAAATAATTGATTTAATGCATGTGTTGCTTTTTGAGGGATTGGGTGAATGTTCCTAGAGGCACCTCTTAGATTGAAAGAACTCGAAACTTGATATCTTTGGCAAATTTTAAGTATAAATCCTTGTTGACCTAGTTGTTACCCTTGGAGAGGCTAGCAAAAATCAATTAGGGCTCCTTCGCTCATGAAAATTCTTAATCTATGTATATCTTGACTCCATTAAGCCCAAGCAAATAACGTTAGTTTCTGTAGCATCAGATGTGTTCTAGCCACGATATTTGGTGGGAAGGCTAGAATAAATGAGATCTCCAAAACGTAGAAATCATTTATGGAAATTCCACCTAGAGATGACCTAATTAGATTATTAACCCATTTTTTAATGTTTCCTAAATCTAAATTTAGGAAAACTGGTTAATTAATCTGAATTAATTTAGTCAAGGTGAAAATTCTCTAGAAACTCACACGGATTGATCCAGAAATCATTTGAGCTATTTATTAAGATTTAATGTTGGCAATTGGAGTCCCAACAGGAAGATATAAGAAGGGATCGATGTGGTGATGGAGAATACACCAGTGCAGACACTCAGTTGCCCAAGCAATTCGATTTTCTCAGTATCAGAGACTTAGCAAAGAAGATAGAGCCAGAGGGTGAGTAGCAGGTGGCAAAGGAGGTCAGCAACATTTTCAGAGGAAGTATTCCAGTTCTAGGAGAGGCACTGAGAGGGAGTGTGAAATTCCCAGAGGGATTGTGCAGAGGTTGATGTAGAAGAATCTGCATGTGGATGGGGAGGCAATTCCGGGGATAAAAATTAGCTGTGGAGTGAGGGACAATTCTCACAATAATTTTGCCAGTACTTTTTTCAGATTAGTTCGTCAATAGAGCATCTAAATTATTGTACTCAAATTTGTTGTTGGAGAATAATAATAAAACCCTCATCTGTTGCACTAGTTTTCCCAAGTTGGGTTTTTCCCGGGACAATTGTCCAAAAATAACGGTATCATTTTTATTGTGTGTGTGTTAGAATTTTCTCAGTTTCCAGCATTATTTTCTTCTGTTGTTTATTTGTGAAAATTTCAGTAGAGAATTATTCGTTGTTTGTGTGGGCAAATAAATTGTTAAATTAAATTAACAATTAGAAGAATAATTTCCAATTGTTGCAATAGATGAAAGTTTCAAATGGTATCAAAGCAATTATGATCAAGCGAGAAGCTCTGAAGTGATAGACAAAAATCAACCAGATTCAGAGGGAGTTTGGCAGCACGATTTCCACATCTGCGCAGAGCCTAGCTTAGCAGTTTGAACTGTTGGGTCGAGGGTTCGATTTTTTCTTTGCAGGTGGCAGGAAAAATTCACAGTGCCTGAAAGCAGTTCTGGCAGCAAGTAGAAACACCAGAAAGAAGTTATAGTAAAACATATAAGACTTTCGCTGAGCAGATTCTTTACTTGGACGCAGAGGGTTTTGTAGTAGTTTGGAGTTGCAGAATCAATGTCGGATGGAAAGAGGAATAGCACATAGTAATTCTTCAATACAACCATGGACAGAATTGACATTCAGGAGGCTTCAGGTTTGTCTTCCAGTTCGAGGACGAATTTGCTTGCTTGTCAAGATCAACTTCACACGGTGTCTAGTATATAGACAGTGGAGCATTAACTCATATGACAAGGGTTAGAGAATATTTCCCTAGCTACCAAGAGGAGTAGATGGACTTCCAGATTACGATAGGAAGCAAAACAAAGTGTACTCCAGTAGAGAGAGGTACCATCAATTTTCAGAGGGAGTCAAGACAAAGCACCAGCGCTCCAAATGTATTGTATGTGTTAGGATTGGGTATGAACGTGATTTCAGTATCCCAGTTACAAGACAAGGGATATGATATCCACTTCATCGGGATGTTTGTCAAACACTCAAGCTGGAAGAGGGTAAGACAGATTGGAGTTCGAAGCAACAGATTGTACTAGTTGCAACTCCACTCTCCAATGGCATAGGAGAATGGGACATCTGCACCATGGAGCACTAAAGATGCTCAGGGAAACAGTGACAGGGGTTCCAGAGCTTGGCACAGAACACGATGATGTGTCCAGAGGATGCGTATTTGGGAAGTATGCTAAGGAAAAATTCCCAAGAAGTGACAGCAGAACAAATGGTGTGTTAGGACTTATACATTCAGATATTTGTGGTCTGATGTCCACTAGAGCTCTCAGTGGTGTCGAATACTTCGTCACCTTTATTGATGACCATTCCAGAAAAACCTGGATCTACCTCTTGAAGACCAAAGATGAGGTCTTCAATAGTTTCAAAGAGTTTAAGGCTCTTGTGGAGAATGCGATAGGGTAAAATATCAAGGTGCTTCGCTCAAATAATGGTGGAGAATAAATTGATAAAGACTTCACATATTTTTGTGTGAAGGAAGGCATTAGAAGAGAATGGACAATTCTGTATAATCTACAGCAGAATGGGGTAGCGGAACAGAAAACAGAACCATAGTTGGGGCTGCAAAAGCTATGTTATATGGCCAAGATTTTCCCAGGTTTCTATGGGCAAAAGCATGTAACATGACAGTGTATATTCAGAACAAGAATTCTCATAGAGCATTGGGGAAGAAAACGCTAGAAGGGGTCTTCACAGGGAAGAAGCCAGAAGTTAGTCACTTCAGGATCTTTAGCAACGTTGCTTATTGCCACGTGCCAGATGAGAAGCGCACCAAATTGGATTAGACTGCAGAGAAGGGGTTTCTCGTTGGATATAGCAAGACCTCCAAGGCATATAGGATCTACATTCCTAGCAATAGGAAGATTGTAGTAAGACAGGACGTAAAGTTCATGGAAGATCGAGCTTTCAAGAGATCTCGTGAGATGCCTACAGGTGATCAGAATCATCCAGCTGAAGCTCCATTGGTCCAACAACAGGGGCAGCCAGTGGGACAGTCACAGGGATCTAGTACAGTAACCAACACTAACATTTCCTCAGGAGTAGGGAATCCAGTGAGATCTCAAGAAACGAAGCAGCAAGAGCAGGATGAGGAGGAGCTGGTAGAACCTCCCACTACTAGTGGTCGAGCTAGCAGAGAGGTTCGTCAGACATTGAGAGATGCAGAGGAGTTTGTTGGAGCTCCTAGGACAAGCAAAAGAGAGCGCAAATAGCCTGACAAATATCAAGCATTGGTAGCTCAGGTTGCAGAACCTTCCATCTTTCAGGAAGCTGCATAACATCAAGTGTGGGTAGATGCCATGGTAGAAGAATACAACTCTATCATGACAAATGATGTTTGGGAGGTGGTGCCAAGGCTTGAGGACAGGTCAGTTGTAGGTTCTCGATGGATCTACAAGATCAAGTATGCTGCAGATGGCAATGTGGAGAGGTACAAGGCTAGGTTTGCACAGAAAGAAGGAATAGATTATGAGGAAACCTTCGCTCTAGTTGACAGATATACTTCTATTCGGGTAGTTATATCCCTAGCAGCTCAGATGGGATGGCAGATTCACCAGATGGACGTCAAGACAACATTCTTGAATGGGGTGATAGAAGAAGAGGTGTACATTGAAAAGTTAGAGGGCTTCGAGACTCATGAGAGGCGCACTCATGTGTGTAGATTGAAGAAAGCTTTATGCGGGCTCAAGCAAGCTCCTAGGGCATGGTATGGTCAGATCGACCACGACTTGCAGCATATGGGATTCGTCAAAAGTGACGCAGATCCCAACCTTTACTATTTGATGGTAGAGGGTGAACCACTCATCCTAGTATTGTATGTGGATGATATCTTCTTGACAAAATCATCAGGCTCACAGAGGACTGCAAGAGGAACCTAGCAGCAGAATTTGATATGAAGGGTTTGGGGTTGATGCACTATTGCCTAAGATTGGAAGTGTGGCAGAAGGACGAGGAGATCTTCCATGGGCAAGGGACATACGCTACAAACATTCTGAAGAGATTCAGAATGCAAGATTGTAGACCCATGTCTACACCCATGATCACCAACTGGAAGAAGAAGATGCATCAAATGACAAGGATGTCGAACCCGCCTTGTATAGACAGCTTATCGATTCTCTCAAGTATCTGGTCAACACTAGGCTAGATATTTGCTTCGAATTCAATACCCTCAGTCAATTTATGGTAGAACCAAAGAGGGTACATTGGGCAGCAACAAGGCATATTTTGAGGTATGTGCGCGAAACAGTCGAGTATGGGTTGAGATATACCTGAGGGGATGATGTCAGACTATGTGGATTCACAGTTGTAGATTGGGCAGGCAGTTCAATGGATAGGAAAAGTACCTTTGGGTACTGCTTCAACATTGGATTAGGGATGGTTTCTTTGTATAGCAAGAAGCAGAAGTCAGCGACAATGAGCTCTGCAAAAGCAGAGTATATGGCAGCAAGCACAACTACATGCGAAGCTATATGGCTTCAGAAGTTGCTAGTAAGCTTGTTCAGGCAGAGGATGTGAAAATTTGGATGCCCAAATTCCTACTGCAACAACTGATTACGTTTCTCTTATTTGTTAATTACTAAACCAAATTATTTACTGTTTCCTACAATAAACACTGAAACGAATACACTGTAGCCTTCACCATTTAAATAAAATACGAAAACAAGAAACTGAACAAGAAAGAAATACACAACACATTGACATAGTTATTTTTGGACAAATGTCCCCGAAAAAACCAAATGCGGGAAAACCGATGCAGCAGCTCTGAGGGTTTTATTATTTTGCAGTAGTAATTTATAAATACAATTTCTGGATGCCTTACTAGCAATCCAGTTACAAAGAATATCACTGACAGAGAGATAAGTGAGGTTACCTCACTCTATCACTAGAAATCCTAGTTGATCCAGCCACTAAATGAACTACCCCTGGTTGCATCTACGCTACCTCTAAGCAGTCATTGCATCAACCCAGCGTCACACCCTTTGGGGACAGCGTCACCCCTTTAGCTGATCGATTTGCTGCCCAGAACTTCAATTTGCACCTCCCGGTCTCACACCCTGACTTTCGGCTTCTACAATCGATTCCTTCAGCGAATTTTCGGATTCCTTATTAGCTTCTGCGTTGCCTCTCTGTGGCTCTGTGTCAACCTCTCTAGCTCTGTGCTGCCTCTGTTGGATCTCTCTCTCTCTCTTATCTGCTGAGTATTCTCCGATTGGGAAATATTTCCCTTCAGATACTATCCCTGTCCCTCATTGCAAAAGTTCACTATCGAAAATCTCTCCGGGAGCTGCTTTGCTTCAGAAAATCGAACTTCTGATCTCCCCTCTGTGTGTTCTCCAAGTGCCCCTCAAGCCTCTTCTTATATCTTTCTGTTGGACAACCAATGACCCAGATTAACTTCTAATCAATGGCTTAGATCATTTTGGCTTGATCCTCATCTTCTTTTAGAAGTTACACCCACAGTTTAGATTAATACCCATTAATTATTTTAATTTCCTAAGTTTAGACTTAGGGTCCCATTAAAAATAATTAATTATTTTAATAAAACTGTCTCCGGGTGGAATTTCCCAAAACGATTTCTAGGTATTGGAGAATGCATGTGTCTAAGCCTCCCTGCAAATTTTGAGACTTAGAGCACATCTGATGCTACCAGAAATCAACATTCTCTCTTAGTGAGGAATGTGCTCTAGCAATGCACCCTGCTGAAGCATCACTCTATTATGTAACATCTCCTTTTGCACTATTGATGTCTGAAATCCTATCCACCAACTCCTGCGCAAATGCTACATCTGTACTGCTACTGAACCTGCCACTGTCAACATTGCATCTATACTACAACTCCCTCTTAATTTTGCATCCGTGATGCTGTTGGCCCCGCCAATACCAACACTACATCTACATTGCGACCTTCTCCAACCGCTGCTGCTACTACATCAGCAACAAAAAAGCATCCCAAATTACTGAACTAGTGTTCAGTACGATGCATCTCGTTGCTAGAGTTTGACTGTTGCTAGTCTCTACGTTGTCGCTGACCTTTGCTCTGTGCCATCTACACTACTGCTAACTCTGCTCTGCACTGCTTAGTCTCTAGCACTACTAGCCACTGCAACTGTCACTCCGACACTCCTCTGCACCAACTAACACTAGTCCATCCTGCTACTACTGATCTGGGCTCCCGTAGCAAGGAATTGATCCGAGAGGTGGGCTCCTCAAGGATCTTGCCCATCTGCAGTTCTTTCAAACTACAACTCTAAATCACCCCACCTCCCTCCTAGAGATGCCTGGGTTGTCATGGTGAACTCCTCCTCCTCGATCTTCGCAGCTGCAACCTTCAGATCATGCTTCTCATATTTGTCCTTCTTCCTAAGAGGACACTGTGTTGCGTAGTGACCGAATTCACCACACCTGAAGCATTTGATCTTCGAAACATCTTTCTTCTTCTTTTATTGCTCCTACTGCCCCTTGGATACGAGGGTTGCATTCTCTTCCTCCTCCTTGGGCTTCAACCCACTACTGTTGTTTCCGTCAAGTTTACACTTGACCAAGTCTCTCCTCAGCTCCTCTTGCTTAAGATCTGCCCACATTTCATCCTAGTTTGTCAAAGTCGCCCTGCCCAAGATGCTCTGGACAAAGGCTTGCCACTCCTCAGATACTGAATTTAGGGCCAAGCTTACAATCTCGAAACCTTGAGGTGTTGACCCCACAGGTGCCAGTTCATCTTGGGTCTCCTGAAGCTTAGTGAGGAACAGATCAATGCATTCCCCTTTCTGCATCTGAAGTGATCTCATCTTCTGCTCTAAGTACATCTTCTGCTGCTCGGAAGATCCTTGATACAGCGTCAACAATGCATTCAACATCTGCTTGGCAGTGTCTCTGCCAGCGATATGACAGACTATATGATCCTTTACTCCATTGAGGATCATTCTCTTTGTCTTTGCCATTTCTCCCTTCTACTTCTTGAGTGGGTCTGAATCCGCAGGCTCAGCTACCACGCTATCGACGTAGAATTTGAGAAAATGTTCATCCAGAAGGCATGACATCATCACCCTCTAAATCACATAGTTGGATGCACCATCCAACCTATCCTGATCTCTCAGTCCACTAGTTTCCATCTCTGCCAATCGAAATGTCGAATGACCTCCTCTCTCCTGCTGCTACTCAGCAAATGAGAATTCGAATTCCCTAGCTAGGAATTCTTTGAGGAAGAAATTCCCTCAAGTGTCTCTCTTCTTCCTTATGACGTCTTTTTGCCCAGCAACTGCCCACAGAAAACTGCGTCCCACTAGAAACCCCTCTTCGCTGAAGCTTCTGTTATGGTGCTCCCTCTGCCGTTGGCAGATTTCGATTCTGAAATCCTACCTCTCTGTCGACTCACTCAGAGAGAGATTTACCACGAAAATCTAGCCGTCCTAGCCTGAACTGCGCAATCCTATTGATTTGGTTAGCATCAGATGTGCTCTAGCCATGAAAATTGGTGGAGAGGCTAAAGCACATGAGATCTCCAAGGCCCAGAAATGGTTCAGGCAGATTCTAACCGGTTTGAGAAATATTAAAATAATTAATACTTTTTAATGGAGTTCCTAAGTCTAAACTTAAGAAAAATAAAATATTAATGGGTATTAATATAAAATTGGGTTAGAAGGTTCCAAAAGTCATGGATTAAGCAAAATCTAATCTTAATCGTTGATTAGAGATTTAATCTCGGTCGTTGATGGACCAACGAGAAAAGTATAAGAAGAGGCTTGAGGGTCAGTTGGAGAACACACCAGAGTGATCAGTCATTCATTTTGCTAGAGCGGGGTTGCTAAGCAAAAGTGAATCAGTGATCAACAACGAGGGGCAGTGAATACATTGCAGAGAGGCAGAGTTAGTACCAGAGAGACAGCGCAGAGCCTGAAGAGATTGACGCAAAGGCAATTGGGTGTGACGTAGAGGCAACTAGGAGCTGCACACAGCCAGAAGAGGCCGGCATGGGTGACGCAGAGGGTCTAAGGGTTGACGCAGAAGCTTCAGTAGCTGCGCAGAGGCTAGCAAAGCTGACGCACGGCCAAGAGGCAACGCTGGGAGGATTTTCGTGGGGCAGACTGGGTGCTGGTGAGCTAGATAGGGTGACGCAGTCCCTATCAGAGTGATGTAGAGTAGTGGAAGTTGTAATTGTTGTTGTGGGATCGTTCATCCGGTGATTGATCAGCCGGAATATCTGTCTCCGATGAGAGGTACTATTGTCGAGGGCATTCTTTGCTGGGTGAGCCATTTCTGGCACCCTAGTTGTATTCTGAAAACTGCATAATAATAAAACCCTCTGAATAGCTGCACCGGTTTTCCCGCATTGGGTTTTTCCAGGGACATTGGTCCAAAAATAATGGTGTCACTTGTGTGCTTGTTTTCTTTCAGTTGATGATCTGTAGATGTTGATACTGTACTTGTGTTTATTTTCAGTATTTACATGGTAAATAACTTGTTAAGTAATTAAACAAGTAGGAAGAAATAAACCAGATAGTACAGGAAGAATTTCTAACCGGGTCAAACTTAGAAATTACAACAAATCCCTCAGGGGATTCGAATTGCTGCCTCTGTAGGAATTTCGAACTCCCTTTCTCCTTTAGCGATGGGCTCTTCTGGCACAACTCTTTTGATTCACCTGCAGCTCCGATACCATGTGAAAATTTGGATGCCCAAATTCCTACTGCAGCAACTTATTACGTTTCTCCTATTTGTTAATTATTGAACCAAATTATTATTGTTTCCTACAGTAAACACGGAAACAAATACACTGCAGCCTTCACCATTTAAATAAAATACGGAAACAAGAAACTGAACAAGAAAGAAATACACTACACATCTACACAGTTATTTTTGGACAAATGTCCCCAGAAAAACCCAATGCGGAAAAACTGATGTAGCAACTCTGAGGGTTTTATTATTATGCAGTAGTAATTTCTGAATACAAACTCTGGATGCCTTCCCGACAATCCAGTTACAGAGAATATCACTGACAGAGAGATAAGTGAGGTTATCTCACTCTATCACTAGAAATCCTAACTGATCCAGCCACTAAATGAGCTATCCCTGGCTGCCTCTGCACAGTCAGCATAGCGTTACACCCTCTAGGGACAACATCACCCCTTCAGCTGATTGATTTGTTGCCCAAGAATTGCGATTTCCACCTCCCGGTCTCGCACCCCGGCTTCCAACGTCTACAATCGATTCCTTCAACAAATTTCCGCATTCCTTCTTGGCTTTTGTGTTGCCTCTGCTGGATCTCTCTCTCTCTCTTCTCTGTTGAGCTATGTTGCCAAGAAACGTGGGTTCGGGGACGGGGACAGGGACGACATTTTTTGAAACAGGGTGCGTGGGTTCGTCGGGTAATATAATAATATTAAATTTTAATAATTCTAATTTATAAATTATAAATTTATAAATTATAATTAATAATATATATGAAATTTGAATTTGTATATTTTTCAACTTTAAACAAGAAAATTGTAATCATTTAGACATGCACATCATTGAACATTCAACATTCACATTGAAATTTCAAAATTTATCACTAAAAAATTGTTCAGTGTTTACATATTAATAAGAATCAGGAATCATGATATATGTCTACTGTCATACTACATTCAAAATTTTCCTTAAGGCATCTCCAAACATGAACTAGGAAATTTTAAAATACTAAAATAAAAATAGTTATAAATCCTAATGAACAATGACTTCTTCAAGCCATGTCATCAACATCCATGTCACCAACATCACTTAGATCTTCAGCTAGCATGCTCTCTAGGTAGGAATCACTCTCATCCTGAGGTTCTTGCTCATCCATAGCAATTGGAGGTAGCTCAATAAGGCCATCTGGTTGTATCTCCTCGTCCACACACATAGCATCATCTATGTGTTGGTCCCATCTCTTGGAAGGACCCTCCTTGTACCCAGGGTCTTTTCGAGATATGAGACGAAGTGTGCTATGAATGTACACTAAGTTCTCTGCCTTCTTTGAGCCCAACCTATTTCTCTTTACTGAAAGAATAAAGGCATAAGTACTCCAATTCCTCTCACAAGATGAAGAACTAGCTACCTGAAATATTAGGGGAAGACCATTAAATTAATTAAAAATTTAAAAATAAAAACTAAAACTAAAATTAAGATTTAAAATGTAAAAATCAAAATTAATTTCCTATATTTAATTGAGAATTTTTCAAATTTTGAATAAGATAAGGAACTCCAAACTAGCTACCTGTCCAAGTAACTGTATGGCAAATTGTTGCAACTCAAGAACATCAACACCATGAAGCCACCACCAATCAATTGGATACTTCTTGCGTCTATCTGCCAAAGATGCATCTGAACTAAACACACCTCGGCCACGTGAAAAATGGGCAAACTGAGATCGTATGTCAGAGGTTTCTTCTGTACTACCATAAATTTTCTTGACAGCGTTCAAAAATCCTTTGAACACCTCTCTATCTTGGGATGGAGGCCTCCTTGTTGTGGGATCGTACCATTTTGGATTAACTGCATAAGCTGCCATATGAAGAGAGGTGTTCAGTTTATTCCAACGCCCATGTATAAACTCTTTCAGTTGTGGCCATAAAGTAGGATCCTTCCTATCTATGACGGTTTGGATCCTCTCACACATGGATTCCATGTTGTCATAAATCTCACCTAAACATGGACCATATGTGCCTGCATAACGGATCATATCACAAATTGGTTCTATAATTTCCACAATAAATTTGGCATCAACCCAAAAATTATCATTCAAAATCAACCTCTTCACTTCCAAAGCTGCATCTGAGGTAGATAACCTCCACTGTTCCCACATGTCACTAACGACTGTGGCAGATAAAGCCTCCTTCATCTCCACAAGCCGCCTAAGTAAAATGTAGTAAGTTGCAAATCTAGTATCTGCTGGTTTAAGAAACTCCATTTTTGCATGCTTGCGGTAAATGGCTTGTGACTGATGATGGTTGCATATAAACATTTGAATTTTGCGGCCATTTTCAATTAATGCTTGAATCCATTCAATTTTCCCAATGTCCTCCAATGCATTATTCAAATAATGCACTGCACATGGCGTCCAAAAAATATGCCTGGGTACATCAAGGACAAAATTAAAATATTAATAAATCAAAATGTAATCAAGGACTAAAGTTAAACAAATCAAACTTGTACTCAAAATAAAAAATGTAATTTATGTAATTTAAATAGAAGATAAATCAAACTTGAAAGTCGAAACTTGTCACTTACTTGCACTCCTTCTGAACCATTTCCCTTGCTGCTTTTCACACTGGAGCTGCATCAGTGATAAGTTGAACAACATTGGATGGCCCCGCCTCTGCAATAGCATCACATAATTCGTCTTTTAAGAACATAGTGTTCTTTTCTTGACCAGAACAATCAATGGCTCTGAGAAAATAAAGGTCAAACATGGAAGAGACAATGATGTTTATTAATGGATGATTTCTATAATCAATCCATCCATCCATGACAATTGAGCATCCATCTACACTCCAAGATGCCTTCAAGGGTGCCATTGCCTTCTCAAGACGGGGTTTCTCCTTGTCCACCAATACAGTTCGGAGCTTCTCATAACCATGAGCTTTATACCCTTGAGGTCCATCATTAATAGCACGAACCATTTGCTCAAAATAGGGGGAATGGGCTGAATTGATGGGAATGCCACATGCAAGAAAAAATTTTGCTATTGCAAGATCAACACCCTTCCTACCTTTCACATCAAACATGTCATAAATGCCACCAAGTTTAAGCTTCTTGCGTTTTTGACTGGTAGTGTTTTTTTATGCTCTAGATGACACTAACACATGCTCATCACCAACTTGAATTTCATCATCAGATGGTAATTCTTCTTCATTTGAATCATCATTTTCAGCCACATGGTGACATGGCCTAGAGATTTCTTTGTTTGCTCTCTTTGTGCACTGGGGAGTCTAGTGGGATCATTTGGGTCTCCAGTGGAAGCATCAACACCCTTCCTTGGTATCTGCATAAAATGAGTTTTAACTCTGGTATAGCTCCCTTTCCATTCAAGCTAACATAAAGTGCATTTTATTGTTGTTATCCCCCCAACGCCTTTTGGAGGTTTTTGCCTATCCACATATTTCCAAAGTGGATATTGTGGATTTGATGAAGACATTTTTTATTTTGCAAATTTTGGAAGGCAGTTTGAATCTGTTTAACAAAATTCAAAATAAAAGTTATGTTAATAGATGTTAATAAAAATTATTAATGCGAGACTAAGCTATATTTTATGACAGCATAACATTCTTTTCTGTGCAACCCTGACAGCGATGTGAGAGAGCTCAAGGCTCTACTAAAGCTGAGGATACATACTAGGATACGGCATGCATGAATGTTTATGGTACTTATTTCAAACATAAAACAAGAATTTGCATGTAACATTGTAAGATGTCTAATGCCAAAGTAGCGAGTCTAGCATTTACTTAACTTAAGTAAATGCTGGACTCAGCTATTTTGGTGAAACTTGGGACAGATTTTGTCACACACATCTGACTCAGATAAACTAGCCAAGTTTGCTACAAACTTAAGAGTACGCTCAAAACTCCTAAAGTATTCTCAGCATTTTAAAGCAAACAATGATCATTGATGAGTTCTCAATGTTTATGCTTCAAGTTACGGTTGTGTAGAATTGTATGGGCTATATATATATATTTCTGGGTATAATCCAAAGTACATAATATTGCTTGAAGCATTACCTTGACCTGTGTTAGTCACTGTACAGTATAAACACTTATTTGAAATTAAACTCAAGAATGTGCCCCTCCAGCCAAGCACCCACAACTGTTTGACAAATTAACACAGACATTCCCAAATAAAACTCAGAAAATCATTAGCCAAACAGAGCCATTTTTAGTTGGGAATATTACAGCTTGATGAAATCCCTCGTGAATAAACTTCTTTGTATTTCCTCACTGCTTATAAACTTAATGAAATTATCTCATATTTTGCATAGGAAATTGACAGTCCTAGAATTTGACATCACAATGTTTAATGACACAAATAAAATCTCGCCTTCGATTAAAGTCTAGTCAAATTTGATTGTTGATTTATATACACTAAGAAAATGTTCCACATGTTCATTGGTTTGGTGTATAGTCAGTGTGATTATATCATGATTCACAACCCTTATGCCTGGTGTGAAGCTAATGAGCCTAAGACAGAATTCCCTGCCTTCAGCAAAGCTATTGTGGCTAGAACTGAACAAGTAGCCTTTTGGTGGGCCTTTCCTATCTTGCTTTGCACTTAGGGAATAATTTTCAAGCAATTCCATTTTTTTGGCAGTTTAGTGGCTGTCAAAACATTGTTTTATGTTGTTGTTCACGGTGTCTTAAGTGTGCAGATTTGCAAGGGAAACGTGAAAGAAACCAAGGACACCCCCCTGTGACTGGCATGCACCAGTCCAAAAGGAGAGAAGGATCTGTAGTGACCAGTGAAGGCAGATTTCTAATTTTCTTCTAAAGTTTGCATGCTGAATTTTATCACTTGAATTAATTTTGTATCATTTTCAGGTGTAGTTTCAGGTGCAAACACTTGGTAATGTCACATTCAACTCATAAAAGGGGGTTGGTTATTATTGGTAACAGTTTGAGTTTGATACCTTTTCCTGCAGGTATAGATGGGGCAATTTGCAAAATTCATATATGGATATGGTTTCTCTCTTTTGAAGCAAAAAGAGAAGATTCTTTATAAACTGATGATGGATAGGTAGTTGCCCATGATTTCGAGGGTATTCTATATTTCTACCTGCAACATTGTAAAGTGATTAGAACTCTCCCACCTTGATGACAGCATGAACAAATAAAAAATTATCATTGGCAGTTGCCTTTCATTGTCTACAAAAATTAATTCAAAAACTGGATCTCTCCAAATTCTAAAGTGCTATGGAAGCTTTAGACTTTTGCATGAAGTTTCGGGACTCCCATCTTGTATATAACAGGATCCTTTGATAATAGTGCTTCTTGGCAGTATCTCCATCCCTTTCGAAAGATACCTTTTTTGTCTCAAATAAAACCACAAAAATAACATTCATAAAAGCTGGCACACAAAAAGCAGGTGTCACCTGTAAAAATTTGAACTTTAAATGTGCAACTCCATTTTTTTCCTGACTCAACTACATAATCGGCAGAGAGCACTACAAGTGTGAGCAATTTTTTGCCATTGAATAAGAGCTTTTAATATACCTTACAGATTGCAAAGCTACCAACAGATGCCTGGTTTACACTTCACCAACAATAAGAGCATATAAAAATTTAGACGTAGCGTCCTCTGCCAACCGCTGGTGATGGAACGCCTAACGCTGCTGCCATCTGAAGGTGTCGTCGAAGCTGCTCTGTCCATCTGAAGCTGTCCACTATCGCCGAAGCTGCCCACTGCTGCCGGAAATGGTAAGTGGGAACAGCGCAACCAAATGGGAAAAACAAAAATGAAATTCGATGTGTAGGTTTAAGGTTAGTTAAAAGTTTAGGTTTTTTTAAGTTGTTGACATTTGTTAAAACTTAATAATAAAATCATATTATTAATTTATAAATTTTATTTTTTGAATTTCAATAATAATAAAATTATTTGAAAATTAAATTTTTAATATAATTTTTTTCTGAAGAACCCGTTAAAGGAAAAGAACCCAAATTTTTTTTTTGGAGAACCCGGTTCTTATGGGTTCTTCTAAGAAGAACCCGTACCCGAATCCGATACTTAGGGACGGGTTCGAGAGCCCCACCCCTGGGTTCGGGAACCCGTGCAACATAGATGCACAGGCATTGGACCACATATATCAGAATGAATGAGATGAAGGATATCTTCCGTCTTGTTTTCACTAGTGGGGAATGGTTCCCTTGTCTTCTTTCCACTAGCACACCCAGGGCATATTACATCATGTTGAGCTTGAACATTGGGGATTTTGGAGACCAACTTCTTCAATATTGGAAGAGAATCATAATGTAGGTGGGCCAACCTTCGATGCCACTACTCGCTTTGATGATTTGTATTATGAACCATAACTAGAAGGGGTCTTCCAGTGACTCTATAGAGTACTTCAAACCTAGATCCGAATGTGAAGGCATTTCTCATAAAGGATCCAATAGGCCAAGTGAGTATTTTTCCTTCGATGAATGCAACCCTCATTCCTTTATCCTCCAAGGCAGATATCGATACCAAATTCTTCTTCAATCCCGACACATACATCACATCATGAAGCAAAACAGATTCCCCAAAGTCCAAATGAAATTTGATAGACCCAAAGCCCTTTATGGGAGGTGTGGTATTGTCACCAAGAATAATGTTCAAATTGGTCTCCCTCCCTGCCAAATTAGAAAGAACCTCCTTATATTTGGAGAAGTGATGAGAGGCCCCACTACCAGCCAACTATCCCAAGAATCTAGAGGAGATGAACTAGATAATGCAAAAATACGAATATATTAAGATTGATTAGTAGCATTGCCTTCATACCTGGAATTCCTTGACCTCTTTGGAGGACGATAGCTATCCTCACGATTATCGAGGGAGGCTCTTCTTCTTTCATTCCTTCTTCTATCGTCTCTTCTTTCATATAACCAGTGGTTGTTGAAGCCATGGTTATTTTTGTAGGACCTTGAAGAGTTTCTTCTTGGAGCATCTCTCTTTTCAGGACAATCTCGAGCATAGTGACCCTTTCGATGACGATTGTAGCACTCAACATCTCTATCTCACCTTCTTGAATCCTTGGAATCGTGATCAGATTGAGAAGGTCTTCTTGATTTAGATGGATTTCCCTTTCCTTTCTTTCCATTCTTTTTCTTTCCTTAAGTGACGTAGGCAGTGGGCTCTCCTTCATTTAATCCTTGAATTCTTCCTCTAGATATCATCCTTAATTCTTCTTGAGTGAGCTTTCCAACAAGTTCATCAAATGACGGGAAGCTATTGTTGTTGCTTATAGTAGTAATGAAGGTTTCCCAAATGGGAGGGAGGCCTCTAAGAGTTACAATCACCAATTCCTTGTCAGGTGTGGTTTCCCCAATTCTTTGCAATTGATCTCTAAGACAAGATATCCTCATAATGTATGATTGCACAAATTCTCCTTTGTTCATCTTCGTGTCTTTGAGTTGATCTTTCAAAGAGATAATTTCATTCAAATTGTTGACTTCATACATGCCAGCTATCTTATCATACATGTCCTTAGACCTTCTCAAATTTCCAACATACGCAAGTAGAATATCTTGTAAACCATCAGCGATAATTTTCTTTGCTTTTAACTCAACTTTCTTGTGCTTGTTTTTTACAACAACGGAAGCATTCTCCGGAGGATCAGCGACTCTTCCTTGAATGAAGTCCAAAACATCATTGTTGTCATCTATGATTTCTAACCTGACTTTCCATGTAGCAAAGTTAGATGAGTCACCCAACTTCTCATGCTCCTTGAAGAAAGAGGAAGACATTTTTAACAAAAGATTTTTCCCTTTTTCGATCAGCTGCTGAAAATGGATGTTCTTGCTCTATGTCTCTTGGGCTTGTCTTCACCTCCCCTCTGATTCCATGCTAATTTTTCGTCAATTTGTTCTATGCTGCAACTATCACTTCAGCGATATCCAATAGCATCCAATTTAACAATTTACTTCTTCAATTATCCAATGACAGTAGAGCAATAATAGATAGAACAATTAGACAAATGCACAATGAAAGACAGCCAAGAGATGAGACACAAATTTGGTCAAAGACCAAGGAAAAACCCCACTAGGGGGGATACCCTTGCAAATCTTCTTCTATTAGATTGTCTTCAAATGTTTAGCAGAGAGAGTACATCATCCAAGATTCAAAGTCAATCTTTGACTAGCCAATATCCAATGTCAACATCCAATATCCAAACAATGAAATGTCAAATCAGTATACCAATGTCAAAGATGATGAGGAAGAGTCAAATCTGCAAAAATTGAACAGCAGTTGACTGCCCCAACCAATCAAGTCAACAACAGTTAAATCAAGGTCAAATCTGCTCCAATTTAATTAGGTCAGTGCCCAGTAAATCTGGCCTCTTTTGCTGGTCAAGGATCAGTCAAAACAGCTCCCAAAACTTCAGTGGAACTTGGTCAATGGAGGGAGAAAAAGTACAGCTATGTTCTGTGATCAAACTTGCTGTCAACAACAGTCAAACTCCTCAAACAGCCTCAATCTTAGTTCCCAAAGATGTGGCATGATGAGACAGAACTTCTCCAAGAAAAACGAAGTCAAAAGACTTCTTTTGACCCTTGGTCAACGCTGGTCAAACTTCCATTGCAGAAAGGTCAACACCCAGAACAATCCTGTAATTTGGCCCAGTAAGAATCAGCCACCTGTCCTTCACATGAGAGAGAAAAACCTTCCACTTCTCAGTTGTACGAACCAATAGGAATAGGAGAGGAATGATGTGATGTGAGAAGTGTCAAATGAGGTTTGAGGTCTCTTGTATTTATATGAATCGATGAGGGTGAAAAGACATGTCGTTTTGGCTTCATGAGCCTACATGATGTTGAAGCCAACCTTGACAATTTGGACATGTGTGGGCTTTGTTACCCATCACATGTGGATAGTGTCTATGGGAGAACATTTTTCTCCCAAATGGTCCTCAGCCGACATCCAGCAGCCCCTTGCCCCCCCGAATAGCTCGATGTGCCATTTTCTCCGCCAGATGAGCCAGCCATGTGGTTCCTTGCCCATCTGTTATGAATGTATATTTGAAGGTGGGCCTCCCAACCCCAAAGGTATGTCTTTTCATTGTTGTAGTTGAGTAGTTTTCCTTACTTCTCATGGGCACTTTTGGGCATGAATTGGTGGGGGGATTCGGCGGAAAGAGTGGGTTAGGTTTGTATTCTTGTCTCCATTGCCCGATTTCGTGGTTACCCTTGTATCCTAGTCCTATGGGATCTCCTTTACTGGCCATTAGCTTTAGGGTTGACACTACATGGGAAATCTCGATTTTGGTTGTGTGGTCCCGCTTACCGATAGCACCTACATTGCTACCTCTCCACTTATTTGAACCCCATTCATCTGTTTTCCCATCCAGGTCCAAATGTGTCCACTGGGTCCACATTGGGTTAGCCTTCCCCTCCCCTTGTCCACACCTTCGGTCGGGCCTGGAACGGGCCTGGAACGATGCCCCGAAAGTTAATGCAGCTAAAAAGAAAAGAAAAAGCATAATTTGGCCATTGTCAACAAGAAATGTACCAAAAAATGCAAAATATGGTTGGGACATACAAATTTAGTGCGTGGGCAAAAGCCAAACATGAGCTCTACCCCTTATCCATGGCCATCACCCTCGTTCCTATGGGCCCTATATGAGCCCCCCTCTATCATCAAGGAACCCATGATTGTCCCATCACCTAGTGGGTGATGAACCACCCCACCTTAAGGGGGTATCCATTGCTACATATTACACATCATGCTCTCATCCCCTGGAGCCCCGAGCAGTTATGAAGAAAAATCAATAAAAGGCAAAAGGCATATGAAGAAGGGTGAAAAAACTAAGGTCGGGGTAACTCATGTACCATGATTTTCTCCCTCCTACACTCACATACCTAGGTGTGGGCTTTCCTTGTTATAGCTACCCAATGTACCTTGACATGTGGTCTAGATGTTTCCCCTCACCTCCACTCCATCCCATCATTATATCATTTGCCACCTACCCCTTAAAGGATGTACTATAGATATGCCATCCCCTTTAGAGGTTGAACTTGAAACCACCTAATAGGGTCCTTGGTTAACCCCCTTTTCAGCTTGGAAACACTTGAACTTGCCAAAGCCCACTATGGAAGGGCATGCCACCATGCAGTGCCCCATTGATCCCATAACTTACTTGATTATTCTAATGATTTGTTGTATTGGAGGGCAAGGGAACGCATTGGATCTTATATGGGATTACAGGTGGGTCTTCAATTAGGGCTTGGTCTCTCTATATGGGGTCTTAACCGTCCAAAGGGCCACATTGGAACTTATAGGGTGAGCGTTGAGAGCCATGGGCCTCCACCATAGCAGATAGTACTTCATGGATCCTTAGTAGTGTTCATTGATTTCTCATGTTCCACCTTTGGATAAGGATGATGCACCTGGTCCACCATGCCCAACAAGCTTCACAGTGGCATCATACACTTGGCAGATGTTCCAGGATGCCTCCCAATGCAAATCGAGAGCTTATGTCATCACTCCGCCCTTACAAATGGTTTACAGGCATATTTGATCCATTTGGAGAACCATGAGGTTGTCCTTGTGCCCCCACATCCACTTGGGAGCACCATAGGTTCTTGATTGGATAACGAGGGGCCAACCCCTTGTTCACTATGTTTGGAGTCATTTTCTTCATCATGGCACCCCTTGGACTTCATCAAGCCTCCTCAAAGGCCCAACGACTCACTTTGATAGTCATTCAACCCTATTGAGAGGCTTACTCATGTATTATTGAGCTCTTTGGTGGGCTTGTCACCAAATGTTATTGTTATTTTGCACATTATTTTATTCTAGGGACTAAATTAGGCCAAAATTAGCCAAATTGAATTCATTAGATATTGTATAAATAGATGATGAGTTGATTGATTCTCTCATCGTCACTTGGATTGGATCATTCTCTCTTGAGACATTTTCACTATTCTTTTTGGAGGAAGAAATTGGATGGATGGATGAATTTTGATGTTTGGATCTCTTCGTTTTTGTCTTGGAGCTTCTATATTGGAATATGATGATGATTGGATGTACTTGTTCTCACATGTAAGTGCTCTTTTAATGCTATTTTGTCTTTTTCTTATGTCATATGCATGTTGTTGGAGAATTTCACTATACTAGGCTGAAATTTGCCACTTTTCTTGTGTGAAATGTTGGAAAATTGTCTTTTTATAGCATTGCATCATGTCATGGGCCATGTTTGAATAAGTGAATGTACCTAGAGATATTTTGTTAAAATTTTATCTTGATAAGTCATCACATATTGCATATCGAAGTATAAATACCTTGAAGCAATGGTCCCATGCCCTAGCCATGCAAAATTGTTCTAGAGGCCTCCTTGACCAGGTGAAATCATTCTAAGCATTGGAATCATCTTGACTCCATTTCTCCCAAAGGATTAGGCACTATTCTTCCATAGGTAATCACCAAAAAGTATAATCTTTATCACCTCTCCCTCTTTCTTCTAGGCGTAGCCTCCATAGGGGACCTAGGGCATCACATTTCTCACAGTTACCCATGAAAAAAATTCAATATCCTAGCCTCTACTGCGTTGTTGTGTCTCCTAGGAGCCCTCCAAATTTGAAGCCATTCCAACAGTGGGATCTCAATATACTTCAAGCCCTAGCTCCGAGATTGTTTCTTTCCCTTTGATTCCCTTCGTTAGCGACCTCATTGGGATCATTGTATTAAGATCACTGAAAATTTCTCCTTTATCCCTTTCTCCCCCTCAATTAGGTCAAGCACACCTCTAATTGATCAACTCCACCCACTTGACCTAACTTTGGTTCTAGTTGGTCCCGCGTGGCCCCACAACTTGTTGAAATTAATCACACAAAGACCACTTGGAAACCATCTTTTCATAAGAATTTCTAGGACTAGGTATCTCCTTTACAAGTCTTATCTGCAAACCCTAGCCCTTGAAATCCCCTTGGCCCTTCTTAGATAGCCTTACACCTTGCTTCTCAAGCAAGCAAGCCACAAAATCGAGTCTCTCTCGTGAATAGGCCCTTAGGAATCACTCTTTATCCCTTCATTGACTTATTCATCTAGTGATTCCCTTCATATCGGTTCTCATCCCATCCATGAAAGTCTGTCAAGAGTAGGGAGATCTAGTTGAGGTGACAGTGGGCTATTGCACCATTGTTTCCCTTGACCTAGTAGTTGTCCCTTTAAGATCCCCTCCTAGGACCCTTGCTAGTTTGAGCAATAACAGGGTTTAATTCGAAAACACACTTTTCTTTGTCTAATTTGAGTGATCTTTAAGTCGATTTTGGTCCTCTCGAAAAGGTGGAATTTGACTTTAGTTGCATAATTTAACAAGAAGGGGTTACCTATTCTTGAGCCTAATTTTGTTCAATGCCATGTAATATATACACATTTTCCAAGTCCCATCCTTCTTTGGCACAATCATGATGGGTGACCCACATGATGATGTACTTGGTCAAATGACACCCTGTTCCAAAAATCGTTGCAACTGTTTCTTCACCTCACTTGCTTCTATAATAGACTACCTGTACACCACAATGTTTGGCAATGGGCAGTCTACCAATAGTTAGATGTCATGCTCTACTTCCCTCTTAGGTGGTAGCCCTTTAAGCTCCTGAAACACAATCCTGCATGCCTGTAGCAACTCTTCTAGTTATTGTTTCTATTTTTAGTACACCCCTCCAGGGACAACTTTTCTGTCATTGACTCTTCTACATGTGAAAATTTCATCTATCACAGCAACTAGAAATTATTTTCCTAATTGTTAATTTATTTAACACTTTATTTACAATTTGCTACTGCAAATACCAAATAATTCACACTGTGATTTTCACAAATAAACTGCGAAATAAAATAGCATTGGAAGCTGAGAAAATACTAAAACGCACATACAAATGACACCGTTAATTTTGGACAAATGTCCTCAAAAAAACCTGATTTGGGAAAACCAGAGCAACAGCTGAGGGTTTTTATTATTATGCAACAATGAAATCTAAGTACAATCTAGATGTTCAAACTGGCAATCCACTATAGGAAAAACTGGCCACAAAAATTAGTGAGACAAATTTTGTCTCACCCAGTACTGGTCCGACTCTGAAACTGGCTCTGAATGGGCTCCATGAAACCCATCTGTCAACCTCTATGTCAATCCTACACAAGCATTAGAACACTCTGCCTGGAACTGCAACTGATCAAGTCGTCTGCCCAATCCAACGTCTGAGAATGACTCGTTGGCACCTTCCGGAAATCTTCCCGGCCTCCAGCAACTGAATCAACCCTTTGTATGGCCAAATCGAACTCTACCTCTAAAGCTCATATGATGCTTTTGCGCAACCTCACTAAGGAAACTCGGACCTCCTGTAGTTGACTCTCCGGATCTGGAAAATCTCCTCCAGACTCACTGTCTCTGCTTCCTTCTGAAGCTCAAACTTTCCAGCAATTGACTACTGCTACTCTAGAAAATCGAATTCTCCTAGTGTTTCTAGTGTATCTAGTGTATTCTCTAAGTTCTCGTCGACTTCCTCTTATAGTCCTCTGTTGGAGCACCAACGACGAAGATTAAAACTTAATCAAGGGCTAGGATCATCTTGGAGTTGATCCGTGTAAGTTTCTAGACAATTCTCATGTTGACTTAATTAATTCTGATTAGTTAACCATATTCCCTAAGTTTAGACATAGGAAATATTTACAAATCGGCTTATAATCTAATTAAGCCATCTCTAAGTGGCATTTTCAGAAACGATTTCTGGGTTTTTGAGATCTCCTGTATTCTAGCCTCTCCACCAAATTTTGAGGCCAAAACACATTCGATGATACAGAAACTAACACTCCCTCTTAGCGAGGACTGTGTTCTCTCTAGTGTTGCACATCCTACCACAACACCCTGTCTCTGTACCATCCTCTGTCACGTTGTTGATGTATGGTTGTTGCAGCCCACCAATCACAGTGCAACTCTGATGTTGCATTGTGCTGCTTTTGACACTGCATATTGTTGCCAACCCCGCATCTGCACCGCAACTCCCTCTTATTTGTTGTTGCTGCAACTGAGAAGCATCAAAATATTGAATCAACTGTGTTCAGTATGATGCATTTGTCTCCCGAGTCTTAAATGCTACTAGCCTCTGCATTGTCACTGAAGAATCTGCGTTGTTACGCACTCTGCACTGCTGCCAACATTGCATTGTGCTCCCCAACATCTAACTACTAGTAGTCTACAACTGTCACTCTGGTACTCACTGCATAAACTGCCATTGATTCATCCTGCTATTGAATACTATGGGCCCCCATAGCAAGGTAATGATCCATGAGGTGGAATCCTCAAGGACCCTGCTCATGTTTGCGCTGCACTGGGACTATAGCTCCAAATCACCTTGCCTCTCTCCTGGTGGTATAACTACAAACATAGAAAACTCCGATCTACTCATACTACTGTCAAATACTGCAATAATGAGTCTGATCTCCCCAGATCCTGAAGTACTAACTTCCATAGGGTTGCTCCCTCTGAAACTAGACTCCCTCTGAGGAAATCTTTATGCTCCTTCCTAGCGACTCGCACTGTCCTCCTGCACTGGAACTGGGTTGCGTATCTCTACGCTGGGAATATATTGGCTAGAACTACACCTACATACTACAACTAGGCAATTCTCACTCGAGTCACTACAATTAGTTCTGCAATTGTCTCCCACATACTGACTACAACTAGCTTTGCAATTGTATAATGTCAGATAGCGTTTGCTGACACTATACCTGCTACTATTATATTGTGGGTTCCTGTAGCAAAGGTGATGGTCTCACTGCAACCATTCGGAACTGATCTGACTGATCTCCTTGTGCAACTGCATTGGACTTGTTGACCATTGGAGTGGCACCTGATGATTATATGAAGACTCCATGCCCAAGGATGATCCAGAAGACACTTGTACCATCAGATGTCATCAGTCAACAGAGTTTTTTAACTCTACTTCTATCTTCTCATCATCTTTCTTGTACCCAGATTCCACACCCTGTGAGGAATTGTAATAAGTGATACTAAAAATGATGAATTTTTGAGTCTGTAATAGGCCTAGGATGTTGAGACTCAATCAGCGAACGAGTACACCTTGGAGTGTTTTTTTGTCTAGTTAATTATCCCTTCTTTTTCAGAGGCGGATAATTTTCTAGGTTTTTTTCACTCATTTTTTACCCCAAAGCCGGGGTGACAGTTTGAAGGTCGAGCCCCTAACACACCTTAGTGTCTAGATGTCGATGTATATTACCATACTAGATCACACAAAAAAAAATTAGAATTTTGATTAAGTCTAAGTAGTCATTTTTAAATTTTTTAGGTTTTCCGCACTGCGAAAATTGCTAATAAAATTGTAATTGTAATATGTAATAAGTGATGTTTAGAGAAGTTGTATGGAGTATGAGTAATGGAATTTGCACCTCTCACTCTCAACTTTTTGCTATGATACACTTTTAGGGGTTAAAAATGTGTTTTTGAACCCTCAAAACCCATTTTTCCTAAGTTTAGTGGGAAATCTTGCAATTAATTAAGCCATAAATTAAATAAATGGAGAAAAATAAATATCCACACATGCTAAATGTTGTGGAGATGAGGTGGAAAATTACGAGGGAGTTAAAGTGAAGTCTCAAGGTGATGTGGACTCCTAAAATCAAGGCAATGACATGTGCTCAAATAAAATCGAATTTATGGCATTAAATGAGAAAGTTGCTTACTTGGAAATTTGAATTTGTGAAGTTAATGCACATTTGGGAGGATTTGGGAGAATAATTGATGGAGATTTTTGTAGGAAATTGTCCCCACATGGGTTACCACCCATATACACTAGTCATTCCATCATAAAATTCGAATTTGGCACATAAGGGAAGAAGAAAATGATGTCCACTTGCCAGAATTCGATTTTTACACTTGGCATTGGAGCTTCATTCAACAAATTCGAATTTCTCTTTGGGATTGTCACTTCATGCCACTTGTTTAATCACTTCTACATTGGGATTGACTCCCATAGTTCTATATAATAGAGCCTTGAGCTCTCATTTGTATATATTGTTACTAGCTATTGTGCTTGCAGAAGCGTTGGTGCCTTGTACACTTTCAAAAATATCAATAAAAACTTTGGGGTTTCATTCATGAGGTTTTTCTCCTTTGGGAGCGTGATGAATTGTTGATCATTGGTATAATTCCTTTTACTCATGCTTTGATCTAATTTGTTTCCATATGCTCTTGTAGATTTGTTAATGTAGAGCTATCTTGCATTGACATTTGATTTAGAAGTATGCTCTAGGTATAGAATGCTCTAGTTGGTTTTAAATAAATCTCTAGAGTTTCTTATCATTGTTTGTTGCTAAATCTATATGGAACTAATACTTGATTGAAGTTTTGTAGAGGGAACATCTTGTTAGAATCACAGAATCATGCGTGAGGGGAAGCCTTTGGAGAGACCAACCCGCTCTTGATACATTCTTAAAGGAACTCTTATTTGTTCTTTAAGCCTTCATAGTCTTATCTTACGAAGTGGTTTTGCAGGGGTTTTGGCACATAGCTTATACACAAGCTGAGCACTTCTAAATTTAAATCTCTTTTAAAGAACATTGTACTTCGTTTCTTTCATTTGCTATCTAAGAGCTTGAAGATGGCTAAGCAAAGACGAAAGTTTACTCTCACTCTTTAGCTTAGCTTTTTGTAAATTATAATTGTACATATACATATTTTCTTGTTGATTTTTTCACTAATACTTGACTTATCTTGCAGTCATTGTTTAGATTGTTTGCTAACTCTTGTGTGGCAGATTTTGAAAAGCAACCTCCCGCAACATCTAACAAGTGTTTGCAGGGCCTTTGGAAAATGTTGGAGGTTTGATTTCCAACGATGTCGTGAGCCCTTTTGAGACTTATTTTGGCCAAGTCAAGTTCACTAGAGGGCTACCCATTTTCTTCTCTAAGCCGTGGGCATTTGGAGGAAACTCACACCTGGTTTCCCTTGCATAAGTTTTGTGAGATCTTGTCACTATTTTCTCAATAAAGGAGGTCTAGTGTCCAAGTTTCAAGCAATTATTGTGAGGACTCTCCTTGAAGTTTAGTTGAGGACTTTGAAGGGCCCTCTTCTCATTGTAATATTAATAAAAGATCTAATTTGCTTGTGGGAGCTTGGGATTTCTCCCATGGTATCCTATCTCCCAATTTAGAGGGAGGCTTCGCTTGAGTGGTGTTGACCACTATGTGTCCACGACCCATAGCAGTACACCCCCTTTTTTCACAAAAGGGATTGCGCCTGATCGATGTGTCCATGCCGTCCAACTTTCGTCATCAACCTGATTGTCATGTTATAATGTAAACCCATTTTGCATGTATATGATGTAAATAATCTCAGTAGATCTGTGTCATGTATGTAATTGCCTAAGTAAACCTATTTTTCTGATGACGATCTATATTCTGGGAGGTTTTTGTCTCACTGATCCATTCTTGAATGGTCGGCAGATTTTTTCCTTCAGCCTTACCCCAAAGCCAGAATGAATTGTCACTGGGATCTTAGGCGAGTCCTAGTGTTATAGATCAAGTCTATGTAAAAGTGATTTGGGAATAATTCTAACTATTTAGTTAGGTTATTTTATTACAAATTGCTTAGTCTGTTGAATTATATTTGTGTCGCAAAAATGGGTAGTCAGCGAAGGTCTATTTCAGATGGGTTTTCCCCCTTGTGATGTAAAAGATATGAAAATGATGATGTAAAGTGTCTTGAGGGTTGGAAAAATAATTTATCCCCTCATAAGTTAATTAATTAAATTTTCTGGCCAAAAATTAATTAAAATCCTAAGTCATAAATTTAATTAATTATAGGTCCTAGGTAAATTCAAGTCTTCTAAAAGCAAAATTCGTGGGTCCTTAAAATTCAAATTTTAAAAGGTCCCGGGACTAAGCTAAATTAACTATTTTGCTAAATTTTAAGCCTTTGATCCCTGGGGTTTAAGTCAAAGCCAAATTTTTTAGGAAATTAACTCAAAATTTTAATTTTTGAGTTAATTAAAATGCATTTAATTGAAAAATTCTAAATTCCTCAAGAATTTAATATTTTGACGAATGAGATTAAAAGAAATTTTAATTCTCATCGACGATCGAGATTGCTTTGACAAGGATCACTCAAACTAGTTGTTGGAAGATTTATGTTTAAATAGGAAATCATTTGTCAGTTGATCCATCCGATCTTTGAGTCGTGTGCTAAGTGAAAAACTCTCTTGTAATATTTTTTAAGAGCAATAAAGAAAGACTTTGGGGTTAATTTTTGCTGGTGTTACTCTTCGTGGAAATACTGTAAGATGTGTCATTTTCATGCATAGATTTCTTTTTAGCCATTGATGATAGCTCTTTGAAGAGTGATTTGAGTACAGGTATCTTGCTCGGTCGCTGGGGTTTGAATGGTAATTTAAGTTTTGAATATAATAGTAGATATCTCTATTAAATCTGGATTTCATTATCATTTTCTCACTATATGTTGATGGTTGAATTGAGTTGTGTAGGGAATTCTTGATTTTTTTAGATCATTGGGCGTTTGACAAAGTTTTTAGTTGAACCAACCAACTCCCGATTCGTATTTTCTGAAGAGCCCAGTTTGATTTGATCCCAAGCTTATCATAAGATTTTTATTGGTGAAGCACAAGTGAGAAATTCGTTTTCCCTGGGTTGTCTGGAGTTTGGGTTGTCTTCCTGAGGCTTTCGAAATCGTTTTGAAATCGTTTCTGCTGCCTAGGGATTTCAACAGAAGATTTTTGGATTTGTTTTAGTGCCTTAGTATTATTCTTGTTGGGTTTTTCCTCTTCTTTAAGAGATTTTCGAAATTTTTTTTACTGTCAATCAATCACCAGCAAGTTTATTTGAGTTTCCTAACCTGCCCATCTGCAGCTAAACCCATTGTTGTAGCTATTTCTTCATCGGCGTGCTTCCACCAACCCTCTTCTAACAAATCCTTCCCCCTGTCTGTGTCTATTCTCCTCGTTGTCTATCCTCCACTCCCACTGCACACATTCTTAACCCTTGACATCCTTCCCTTCTCTACACAGCGCTTTTCCACCATTGAACTCTGTGATTTCTTCAACTTTCGAAACCCCTGCCATCGCTGCCTCGTTTCTCTTGTCTCTCATTCCGCGTCCAACCTGCCTACACGTTGCCCTCTCCTTAACTCTCACGCAACTCCATCTCTCCTTCGCATTTCTATAGTCTCTTTTCACGCTAACCCTTCTCCCTTCACGTTCTGCCTGCTCCATCCATCTGTATTTTTCCTGAACCCATTGCTTTGTCCAGCTTCTTCCATTTCCTGAAGCTCCCTCTTACCCTGCTAACCTTTCTCCCTTCGCATTCTGCCCACTTCATTCACCGTCGCTGCCAGATCCGCATGCCTCCTCGACCTATCATTCTTGCTCGCGTCCCTGCAGCAAACACACAACCGCATTCTATTCAAGTTGCATCCCTTCTCCATTCCGTCGATCTTCTCCATTCTATCGTCGGGCTCACCTACACACACGGTAAACATAAAAAATTGATTTTTTTTTATTATGTATGGGTTTAGTTAGGGTTAGTGCATTCACTTTTTTTTAGTTCCATTCGATTCCATTTCAGATTAGTTCATTAAAAGAAATTAAAAGATAAAAAATCAATTTTAGTTTTTATTTTTTTATTTGATTTCATTTCACATTGTTTTATTTTTATGATTTTAAATTATTAAAATCTAAAAAATAAAAGATTCTAAAACAAACAAACAAAAAGAGGGGTTTGATTTTGATTTTATTTTTCTTTTTCATTTTGATTCAAAAAATCTAAAAAAAAAAAAAAAAAAAACACCTAAAAAAACTAAAAAGAAAGGGTTTCAGTTTTGTGGATTTCAAAACCATCTAAAAAGTTAAAAACATAAATCAAAAGCAATTTTGCACATTAGAAGATTTTAAATTTTTTATGTTGCCTTTGGCCCATCAGTATTTTTTTTTTAAATTATTAAATCTTTTGATTTATTTTGGTCACATTCTTTATTTGCCACATTAAGTCTAGTTTCATAAAACTTAGCACATTGAAAAGGTTTTCCTGAAGACTAATTAACTCTATTAGATATCATTTTTGGGATTCAACTGCGTTAAGTAAGTCATTCAAAGTATGACCATTTCCATGAGAGGTAGTCGTAAAGTGACTAATTTCTCATGATTTTTGAATAGTTCACTTAGCACTCATTGCATCGGGTGATGCTCACAGGGGTGAAGAAGTGGGATTGAAACTAGTGAAAAGTGGAGAACGAATCACATAGCATCAATCATCACTTCCGGGGCTTGCACCCGGTAACCAGGACTTAGGAGGTCACCCATGAACTCCTCTGGCTCAAGCGCGCTTAACTGTGGAGTTTTTCCCCACAATCAACTCGTCAATTTTAACTCGTCAATTTTAAAATTCTTTCTTGGTGTCTTTTGTGCTAAGGGCAAAATCTAAAGAAACCTTTTGTGGTATTAGCATTTTCATTTCTCTATAGTTGAGCACGCTTAAAATTCGTATTTGCATCTAAAGGTTAACTATAGGAAAGTGGTAATTTTTTCTAGATTTGGGTCACTAAGCATAAATCTTTTAATTCTAGGATTGAAATTGGTTAGCATTTAAATTTCGTGGTTGTTTAGAGTATTTGGATCTCTTGAAATTTAATTGCTAGAACATTGTGCATCTGTTGAATATCTTGCATCTACTAAAATTTATCTTCATTGCTTGAATTATTTAATGCTCGTTACATGTTAGACATTTTGCAAATATTTTCAAGTAATTCTTAAAGTGCTCTGTCGTGGAATTACAATAGATTGTGTATCTTTGTTTCCTAAGCTAAGCATATTTTTTGAGCATCTATTGACATTAATATTAAATTGCAAAGAAGTTTTGTTCTCTTTGAGCTATAATTATATCAGAAAGATTTGGAATAAGCTAGTGGTTTAATTGATATCTTTTCAAAAGTTTATTTTTTAAGTCTTCATCCATAAAGCGAACATTTCATTTGAGTAATTGAGGGTTTTTGTGACACAAGTGTTCTCCCTTCCTCGAGTCTAACTTTATCTCATTTTCTGGTGCATTTGCATATAAGTTAGCTTTGCTTGATAAAATTTACTTCCAAGCATAATCTTGATCGGTAGAGAGATAGGTATCCATCAATCTTTGATTGAGAAGCCTGTTTTAATAGTACTTAAAACGATGACCTTGCAGTCGACAGTTCTCTACAACGTCGGAGGCACTGGGTATGTTAGAAGTTCAGGAGAGGTATCGTTAATCACAACTTAGTGTGCTTCTCCTTATCTTCTCTCTGCCAATTACTACGAAATCAGGCTCAACATAGAAAGGGTTGAAGGATTCACAATTTAAGTAGGCATTTAACTAAAATTAACCAAGATTCCTGCATCTCACATAAGTTTTAGGATCTGCATTTCATATAAGATAGTCATTCATCTAAGCAACAGTTGCTAATCGATTAATTGGTCTTCATTTCCCTAGCAAGATCGTTGACTCCATAAGGCACTGGTATTAATCGTTTAAAATCTAATCAAATCCTAAGTCTTGCTAAATCTTAATCAAGTACTTGATCGCCTCATTGTGTCTCCCGAACTGGTTGGTTCCCAACTAGTTCTTCTTCATTCCATTTTTCAATAGGGTCTACCCCCCTTAGCTTGTCGTAGGGAGACAACTTAGACGGAGAGATTGGGGATCAGGGTGACAGCCCCCGATCTGAGCGTTGTCACGGTGCCTAGACATTCTGTGCAACAACATTTTTTGGCACCGTTGTCGGGGATAAAGTTTTTTCTGTCCTTAGTTTCTTCTACATTCATCTCATTTTTTTCTCATCCTTTCGTCACTTGCTAGGATAAGTTCCTTGTCCTTGATTCCTTGCTTTCAGGTTATTTTGAGTTAGACTTTTGTCCGGGTAGCGACTCCACTTCCTCTATCTTCTGCAAGAGTGTATACTAGAAGACATCCAAGCAGTTTGGTTAATCTTGCTCCTGATCCTGAAAGGTCTCTCAGAGTACGATTACACAAACTCTCTTCTCGTACCCTTCTTGTTAATTTCGGACAAGAAGCCCTCTCTGATATCCCTTTTCTTTTTACTACCCCAGTCGAGCACGACATCATGGACATATTCGCCCCTTGTAACTTTGCTAACATTCAAGATTATCCCAATGATATTCCGAAAAATGGGATGGATAAATTACCTCTCTTTCAGGGCAATAATGCAGTTAGTGCTAACTCTCATCTAAAAGCTTTTAGTTCATGGTTGGGTAAGTATGCAAGGTTTACTGATTTTAATCATGAAGATGTAAAAATGACCTTTTTTGTTCTTACCTTGGAGGGGGATGCTTTAGATTGGTTTACGGAAAAGCCTCGTAATTCATTTGATTCTTTGCAATCGATCGTTAATGCCTTTAAGGAAAAGTATGGAGATAAGAGAGAAGGAAGGCATCTCGTAAAAGCTATCAGTATCATTAAAAAGAGAAAATGAGACCACAGAAGAATTTAACAAGAGGTTCAATGATATTATTAAGGAATTACCTCAAGATTATAAACCTACTGATAAATCTCTTTGGGACTTCTATATTGATGCCTTTAGCCATGAGCCCTCTTATGATTTAAGACGTGCTAAACTTCCTAATTATAGGGATTGTCAAGCTTTAACGGTGGAGCTTGAAAAAGATAAGGCAACATCTGGGGAGTCTGAAATCCTAGGTTTTGATAGGGCTTCAACGAAATTGAAAGAACCTAAAGGGAAAGAGGTTAAAGAATCTAATAACGACCTTATTCAGAAATTACTACAAAAAATTGAAAGCATGGAGCTTAACCAAGCGAAATTAACCTCTAACCATGCTAAGGAGATAACTACTCTGCAAAATAGGTTGGTTCCAAATTCAAATGGAAAGAGCTCAAACACAGAATTTCCAGCCTAGAAATAATAATAATAATCGAAATAATAATTGGCAGAAGAAAGGTCAATCTAGTGAGCAAAGACCACCTAATCCGCTTGAATATACTAATTTGGTCGATGATGCTCTGCCTTATTGTCAGGGTTGTGATGCTCTTCATGAGGAGGCTACTTGCCCCACAATTAGAAGGATTTTGGATAATGGAATGTTTGGGGTAGGTAATCAAATAAATGTAGTGGGTAAAGAGTTTTCTTTGTCTATGGAAGACTAGATGCAAGTTAAGGAAAACAGTGGAGATGTTATGCCTTCCACGTCAACTTTTAGTAAATAATTTTGGGCATGAAAATGATGTGATGTTTAAATTATATGGTGAAAAGCCTTCTCGAGAGCAAATCATGGAAATTGCTAAAGATAAGGGTTTAACTTATCAAAGAAGGGATAAAGATCAAAGTGGGGGTCAAATTCCCTCTCAAATTTTTAACTCGGATTCAAACTTTGGATTAGATATCAATTTGAGAAGTTGGTTTAGTAATGCAAAAATCTGGGTTCACGTCGCCGAGATTGCGAAGATTCCTTCCCAAAGGGCTAAGTTACTAAAAGCTATTGAAGCTCCTCAAGTGAATGTTTTTCAACAAAAGGCACCTGAGGTTGATTATCAAGATGCTCCTATATATTTGCAAAGTTTGGATTCAGATAACAAGGATCATCAGTCATTCTTTATTACTTTGATGGTTAATGGATATAAATTGAATAATTGCATGTTGGATTCTAGTGCATCAGCGTGTCATGACCAAAAGGGTCATGGAACAGCTTAATTTAAGAGTTTCTAGGCCTTACTACCATATATGTGCCATGGACTCTAAGAAGATTGAAGTTCATTGTCTAATCAAGGATTTACAAGTTCATTTATCGGTTTACCCTGACATTATGATTGTTATGGACATTGTTGTTGTTGATGTGCCTGATGCTTGGGGTATGCTTTTATCTAGAAAATGGGCCTCTGATCTAGGAGGGAGTATTCAAATGAATTGGTCATATGCTATGATTCCTTATCCTAAAGGTGATGGTTTTGTGAGACTTAATAGAGAGCCTGAGAGAAGATTCCATGTTGAAGATCCTAAGGGACCTCATAATGAGATAATTAAAGAACAATCTGACATTGGGAATTATGTTATTCTGTCTAATTCCATAACTCTTCTCGATGATAAGGTTCATAAAAAGATTGGGGACCTCAAGGATAAAGTTTGGTAGATGTATTTTGATGGTGCATCGTCTAGGCATGGTAAAGTTGGGGGAATTATATTAAAATCTCCCCTTGGTCATATTTTCAAGTTTGCCTATCGATTGGAATTTGAAGCAACCAACAACGTTGTTGAATATGAAGCTTTGTTGTTGGGTCTTGAGTTGGCAAAGGCTTTAAGGGTTAAGTTGCTTAGCATTAAGGGGGATTCTGACTTAATTATCATGCAAATTAAAAATAAATTTACATGTAAAAATCAAAGGTTAAGGAATTATCAAAATGTTGTATGGGATACTATGGAATACTTTGATGCCCTTGACCTTGATGCTATCCCAAGATAGCATAATAGTTTGGCTTATGAGCTTGCCGTAGCTGCTTCTACTTTGCAATTATCTGATGATTTGATCAAGGATAAGATAAAAATGGAAGTTATATTTAGGCCTTCTGTTCCAAATAACTCAGAGCATTGGCAAGTTTTTGATGACGAGAAACAAGTGATTTGTTTTCTTGATAATTTGGATGAGTTTGAAAATTTTCGGATAGATTCTAAGGAGGGTGAATCTTATGATCATGAAGATATTATAAATCCTACTCCTAGGAATGTGGTTTCTTTATAACAACACTTTGATCGGCATGATGCGACAAAGATGAAAGAGGAAAATAAAATGGATCCAGGCGAATTCATCGAGGTAAACATTGGTACCTCTAGTGATCCAAAGATTATCAAAATTGGTAAGGGTACTAATGTTAAAGAAAGGAAAAAGTTAACCAATTTACTTCGTGAATATCAAGATGTTTTAGCATTTTCTTATGATGAATTAAAAGGCTATAGGGAAGATGTGATGGAGCACACTATCCCTTTGAAAGATGAAAATGCTAAACCCTTTTGTCAAAAGCTTAGTCAAATAAATCCTAAGTTAGCCCCTTTGGTTCAAAATGAGCTTTCAAAGATGCTTGTAGCAGGAATTATTGCTCAAACAAGGCATTCAACATGGTGTTCCAACCTGGTGATTGTTAGAAAAAAAATGGTACTATTAGACTTTGTGTTGATTTTCGAAACCTTAATCTAGCATGTAAGAAAGATAATTACTCTTTGCCAAACATAGAGACTATGTTGCAAAGAGTAACTGGTTCTGGAATGATGTCATTGCTAGATAGTTTTTCTGGATATAGTCAGGTATGGGTTGAGGATCGTCACAAAACTACATTCACCACACCAAGGGGTACTTTCGAATATATTAGAATGTCGTTTGGATTAACCAATGTTGGGGTTACGTTTCAAAGGGATATGGATTATGCCTTCAAGGGTTTAATTGGAAAATTTATCCAAATTTATTATAGGATGATCTTACTATTTTTTCTAAGGATGGTATTAGTCATATAAGTCATCTTAGGCAAGTTTTTGATAAATGTAGAGAATATGGGATTTCCTTAAATCCAGCTAAGTCTATTTTTGGAGTAACTGAAGGGAAATTACTTGGTCACATCATTTCTAAAGATGGAATCAAGATTGATCCTGAAATAGTTGAGGCAATCCAAAAGATTCCTCTCCCCCATAATCTTAAATCCCTTCAATCTTTTCTTCGAAAAACAAATTTTCTTTGAAGATTTATTCCAAATTACACAGAAGTAGCTAAGCCTATTCAAAGTCTTTTGAAAAAGGATGTAAAATTTGTATGGAAAGAAGATGGCAAAAAGGCTTTTCAGAAAATCAAAGGTGCTATTGCAAAAGCCCCTGTTTTAGTTAGTGTTGATTACTCTAAGGATTTCATGATTTTCTCTTTCGCTTCTGAAGATACCATCACTGGTGTCTTATTGCAGAAAAATAGGGATGGTCACGAGCAGCCTATTGCTTTCATGAGTAGAGCGCTTCATAATTCTGAATTAAATTACAATACCATGGAAAAGCAAACCTATGTCTTAGTCAAATCTCTTAAGCACTTCAAAACTTATGTGGGTTATTCCAAGATCATTGTTTTTGTCCCACATTCTGTTGTTAAAGATATATTAACTCAAACTGATTGCTTAGGGACTCGTGCTAGGTGGGTTACTAAAATACAAGAATATGATTTAGAGATTAGACCCACCAAGTTAGTCAAAGTCCAAGGCTTGGCGCAAATGATGACCGAAGGTAATGAGAAAGCTCTTGGTTTGATTTGTCTTAACGATTCATCTTCCCCTGAGCTGCAAAGATTAGGAGAGCATGAGTGGTACAAGGACATTATTTACTACTTGTTAAATCTTACATGTCCTAACCATTAGTCACTCATAAGAGAAGGGCTCTTAGATTAAAAGCCACTAAGTATTGCCTCATGAAGGATGACCGTTGATGGAGAAACCCTGAGGGCATAGTACTTAGGTGTGTTGACGAAATTGAGTCCAAGAAGTTAATTTCTGAGTTTCATTCGGGATTTTGTGGTGGTCATTATGCTGTTAGGACTACTGCCCACAAAATTCTGAGAGCTAGTTATTATTAGCCTTCGATTTTTTCTGATGTGCATAAGTTTGTTAGAAGTTGTCAAGCCTGCCAACTGTTCACTGGGAAACAGAAGCTTGTTGCCCTGCCCTTACAACCTGTGGTTGTGGAGGCACCTTTTCAGCATTGGGGTCTGGACTTCATTGGGAAGTTTCATGAAAATTCTAGCAATGGCTACTCATGGATTTTGACTGCTACTGATTATTTCACTAAATGGGTCGAAGCCATCCCTGCTAAGAATGCCACTAAAAAGGTCATTATGGATTTCATTGAAAATAATATCATTACTAGATTTGGTGTCCCTGCTAAGATCACTACTGATAATGCCAAGGCTTTTAGTTCTTCAAAATTTTCATCTTTTTGTTTCAAGTATGGCATTGTCTTATCTCATTCATCAAATTACTATCCTCAGGGTAATGGACTTGCTGAATCAAGTAATAAAAATCTCATAACCATTATCAAGAAGATAGTAGGAGATAATAAGCGATCTTGGGATAGCAAAATCAAGTATGCTTTATGGGCAGATATGATTACTAAAAAGAAAGCTACTGGTAAAAGTCCCTTTGAATTAGTTTATGGCTTGGATGTAACTTTACCTATGCACCTAAAATTGTCAGCGTATCAACTCCTTCAACATTTTTCTACTAATAAAGATGTTGTTCAAAATAGAATTGATCAGATTGTGGAGTTGGATGAAACTCGTAGGATAGCTTTTGATAATATATGTAAAAGTCAATCTAACATTAAGAAAAGCTTTGATAAATCTTCTCGATCTAGATGTTTGCAGGGTGGAGATATGGTACTCCTTTGGGATCGCAAGAATGAAAAACCAAGAAAACATAAGAAATTTGACAATTTGTGGCTGGGACCATACATTATCTGAGACATTGTTGGGCCAAATTCATTCCACTTGAGCAGACTGGATGGCGAACCACTTGACTTACCTGCGAATGGCCAAATGCTCAAGCTATTCTTCAAAGATGACATCTGATGCCATGGGGCATCCTCTGTATTGTATTTCTAACCCTACATCTTGTCCTTTCAGTATTTCATTTCTGTTTTAGGATTAGATTTACTTTTCATGTTACTAGATAGTTAATAAATTAAGAGCTTATATCTTTCATGTGCTTAATGTTATATGATGATTTTTGAATGGACAATACTTATGCTATATTGTGTGTTGCGTGGATGCAGATTCTGGATTCTCACATTCCTACGGTGCAGCAATGTGTCCCCAAAGAGAGCCAGATGTTGACCACTACGTGTCAACAACCCATAGCAATACACCCCTTTTTTTCACAAAAGGGATTGCGCCTGATCGATGTGTCCACGCCGTCCAGCTTTCGTCATCAACTTGATTGTCATGTTATAATGTCAACCCATTCTGCATGTATATGATGTAAATAATCTCAGCAGATCTGTGTCATGTATGTAATTACCTAGGTAAACCTATTTTTCTAGTGATGGTCTACATTCTGTGAGGTTCTTTGTCTCACCGATCCATTCTCGGATGGCGGTAGAGTTTTCCTTCAGCCTTACCCCAAAGCCGGAATGAATTTTGTCACTGGGATCTTAGGCGAGTCCTAGTGTTATAGATCGAGTTTATGTAAAAGTGATTTGGAAATAATCCTAACTATTTGGTTAGGTTATTTTATTACAAATTGCTTAGTCTGCTGAATTATATTTGTGTCGCAGAAATGGGTAGTCTGTGAGGGTCTATTTCAGATGGGTTTTCCCCTTTGTGATGTAAAAGATATGAAAATGATGATGTATAATGTCTTGAGGGTTGGAAAAATAATTTATCCCCTCATAGGTTAATTAATTAAATTTTCTGGCCAAAAATTAATTAAAATCCTAAGCCATAAATTTAATTAATTATAGGTCCTAGGTAAATTTAAGTCTTCCAAAGGCAAAATTCGTGGGTCCTTAAAATTCAAATTTTAAAAGGTCCCGGGACTAAGGTAAATTAATTATTTTGCTAAATTTTAAGCCTTTGGTCCCTGGGGTTTAAGTCAAAGTCAAATTTTTTAAGAAATTAACTCAAAAATTTTATTTTTGAGTTACTTAAAATGCATTTAATTGAAAATTTTGAATTTCCTCAAGAATTTAATATTTTGATGGATGAGATTAAAAGAAATTGTAATTCTCATTGACGGTCGAGATTGCTTTGACAAGGATCACTTGAACTAGTCGTTGGAAGATTTATCTTTAAATAAGAGGTCATTTGTCAGTTGATCCATCCGATCTTTGAGTCATGTGTTAAGTGAAAAGCTCTATTGTAATCTTTTTTATGAGCAATAAAGAAAGACTTTGGGGTTAATTTTTGCTGGTGTTACTCTTCGTGGAAATATTGTAAGATGTGTCATTTTCATGCATAGATTTCTTTTTAGCCATTGATGATAGCTCTCTGAAGAGTGATTTGAGTACAGGTATCTTGCTCAGTCGCTGGGGTTTGAATGGTAATTTAAGTTTTGAATATAATAGCAGGTATCTCTATTAAATCTAAATTTTATTATCGTTTTCTCGCTCTATGTTGATGGTTGAATTGAGTTGTGCAAGAAATTCTTGATTTTTTAAGATCATCGGGCGTTCGGGGAAGTTTTCAGTTGGACCAGCCAACTCCCGATTCGTATTTTCTGAAGAGCCCAGCTTGATTTGATCCCGGGCTTATCATAAGATTTTTATTGGTGATGCATGAAGGGTTTTGGGCGAAGCACCTCTGTTTAAATTTAAAATTTCAAAAAAAAATTGTTCTAAATTGATAAATCTGGCTTTTAAAAGCCTTAGATTATCAGATCTGGGAGCGGAGTTGGACTCACACTCGCCAGATCTGATAGATTTGCTATTCCTGTGCATAGATCTGTAATTTTTTTAATTTTTCTGACTTGGGTTTCTGGGGTTTCATTTATTTTTGTATATCCGGGTCCTAGATGTTTGTGTTTTTAGGTGCAAGTTGCAGATCTGAAGGTGAAGTTTGATTTTAAAGCCAGATCTAGGCCCTGGAGGGTAAGATCTGGCCTCAAAACCAGCTTTTGCAGGTGCATTATTTTTGCAGTCCAAGGTTTGTTAAATATTTTAAATCTGGAAACTGTCATACGAGGGTTTCATTAATAAATCCAAAGCACAAGTGTGAAATTCGTTTTTTTTGGGTTGTCTAAAGTTTGGGTTGTCTTCCTAAGGCTTTCCAAATCGTTTTGAAATCGTTTCTGCTGCCTGGGGTTTTCAACAAAAGATTTTCGGATTTGTTTTAGTGCCTTGGTATTATTCTTGCTAGGTTTTTCCTCTTCTTTAAAAGATTTTCGAAATTTTTTTACTGTCAATCAATCACCAGCGAGGTTATTCGAGTTTCCTAACCTACCCATCCGCAGGTAAACCCATTGTTGTAGCTATTTCTTCATCGACGTGCTTCCACCAACCCTCATCTAACGGATCCTTCTCCTTGTCTGCGTCTATTCTCCTCATTGTTTATCCTCCACTCCCACTGCACGCATTCTTAACCCTCAACATCCTTCCCTTCTCTACACAGCCCTTTTCCACCATCGAACTCTGTGATTTCTTCAACTTTCAAAACCCCTGCCATTGCTGCCTCATTTCTCCTGTCTCCCATTCCGCGTCCAACCTGCCTGCACGCTGCCCTCTCCTTAACTCTCATGCAGCTCAATCTTTCCTTCGCATTTCTGCAATCCCTTTTCATGCTAACCCTTCTCTCTTCGCATTCTGCCTGCTCCATCCATCCGCATTTTTCCTGAACCTGCTGTTCCGTCCAACTTCTTCCATTTCCTGCGGCTCCATCTTACCTTGCGAACCTTTCTCCTTTCACATTCTGCCCGCTTCATCCACTGTCCGCATGCCTCGTCGACCTATCATTCCGGCTCACATCCCTGCAGCGAACACACACCCGCATTCTTTTCGAGTTGCATCCCTTCTCCATTCTGTCGACCTTCTCCATTCTGTTGTCAGGCTCACCTACACACACGGTAAACATAAAAATTCGATTTTTTTTATTATATATGGGTTTAGTTAGGGTTAGTGCATTCACCTTTTTTTAGTTTCATTCGATTCCATTTCAGGTTAGTTCATTTAAAAAATTTAAAAGATAAAAAATCGATTTTGGTTTTTATTTTTTTTATTTGATTTGATTTCACATTGTTTTACTTTTATGAATTTAAACTATTAAAATCTAAAAAATAAAAGATTCTAAAACAAAAAAAAGAGGGGTTCGATTTTGGTTTTATTTTTCTTTTCCATTTTGATTCAGAAAAATCTAAAAAAAAACTAAAAACCCTAAAAAAACTAAAAAGAAAGGGTTTCATTTTTGTGATTTCGAGACCATCTAAAAACTTAAATCAAAGGCAATTTTTCACATTAGAAGATTTTAAATTTTTTATGTGGCCTCTGGCCCATTAATTTTTTTTTTAAATTATTAAATCTTTTGATTTATTTTGGTCACATTCCTTATTTGCCACATTAAGTCTAGTTTCATAAAACGTAGCACATTGAAAAAGTTTTCCTAAAGACTAATTAACTCGTCAATTTTAAAATTCCTTCTTGGTGTCTTTTGTGCTAAGGGTAAAATCTAAAGAAAACTTTTGTGGTATTAGCATTTTCATTTCTCTATAGTTGAGCGCGCTTAAAATTTTTTATTTGCATCTAAAGGTTAACTATAGAAAAGTGGTAAATTTTCCTAGATTTGGGTCACTAAGCATAAATCTTTTAATTCTAGGATCGAAATTGGTTAGCATTTAAATTTCGTGGTTGTTTAAAGTATTTGGATCTCTTGAAATTTAATTGCTAAAACATTGTGCATCTGTTGAATATCTTGCATCTATTAAAATCTATCGTCATTGCTTGAATTATTTAATGCTCGTTACATGTTAGACATTTTGCAAATATTTTCAAGTAATTGTTAAAGTGCTCTGTCGTGGAATTACAATATATTGTGTATCTTTGTTTCCTAAGCTAAGCATATTTTTTGAGCATCTTTTGACATTAATATTAAATTGCAAAGAAGTTTTGTTCTCTTTCAGCGATAATTATATTAGAAGGATTTGGAATAAGCTTGTGGTTTAATTGTGATATTTTCAGAAGTTTATTTTTTAAGTCTTCATCCATAAAGCGAACATTTAATTTGAATAATTGAGGGTTTTTGCAACACAAGTGTTCTCCCTTACTCGAGTCTAACTTTATCTCATCTTCTGGTGCATTTGCATATAAGTTAGCTTTGCATGATAGAATTTACTTCCAAACATAAGCTTGATCGATAGAGAGATAGGTATCCATCAATCTTTGCTTGAGAACCCTGTTTTAATAGTACTTAAAACAGTGACCTTGCAGTCGTCAGAGCCACAGTTCTCTGCAGCGCCAGAGGCACCGGATATGTTAGAAGTTCAAGAGAGGTATCGTTAATCACACCTTAGTGTGCTTCTCCTTATCTTCTCTTTGCCAAAAACTACGAAATCAGGCTCAACACAGAAAGGGTTTAAGGATTCACAATTTAAGTAGGCATTTAATTAAAATTAACCAAGATTCATGCATCTCACATTAAGTTTTAGAATCTGCATTTCATATAAGATAGTAATTCATCTAACCAGCAATTGCTAATCAATTACTTGGTCTTCATTTCCCTAGCAAGATCGTTGACTCCATAAGGCACTGGAATTAATCGTTTAAAATCTAATCAAATCCTAAGTCTTGCTAAATCTTAATCAAGTACTTGATCGCCTCATTGTGTCTCCGAACTGGTTGGTTCCCAACTAGTTCTTCTTCATTCCATTTTTCAATAGGGTCTACCCCCCTTAGCCTTCTGTAGGGAGACAGCTTAAACATAGAGATTGAGGATCAGGGTGACAGCCCCCGATCTGAACGTTGTCGCGGTGCCTCGACATTTTGTGCGACAACAGGTGGATTGACATTTGCATGGTTTAAGCTTTCATACTTAATTCACTTACATGCATGCTTTAATTGGGAATTAACACAGCCTCACTATCACATTTCATTAAGTTAAAGTTTGTTACAATTTCATTTGAGCTTTGAATTCTCTATCTCATTATTGCTTGAAGCTACAAGCTTACACTTTACTTTGGGCAATTCATCCTTTACATGCAAGCATTTTATATTCTTAACAAACTTTGATTCGTTTTCATTTACCTTGGTAAATTGTTTCATGAGCACTTGAATACATGCTTCATTTTTATGCTACATTGTTATTTTGAATATTGGAGCAATTTATTGTCATTGTCTATTTGAAACAAATTTTACTTTCAAGCAAATTACTTGTACCGTTTTAATTCATTGATGAGACACATGCAACACTTGTAAGCTAATTTTATTCCTCCAATTGAAGTTATAATTGCAACTTATGTTGAACACTATTTCATTTTCAAGCATTGCAAATCAATCTCTTTGAAGCATTTGCATGTAGCATTATTTTATTTTGGGGAAAAAACTTACATGCATTTCATTTAGGCATTTTAGTATAAGAAGGCCCCAAGCCTCATTAAAACTTTACCTCAACATATGTTGGTTGAAGTAGACATCTTAGGGATCCTCTACTCCTCTATTGACTCCTCACTGTGAGATCCATATCTTTGGGCGAGGGTGAGCTCTGAGGATTTAAGAATTAAATTGTAATCTTGTTGTAGAGATAATTAATCAAATTAACCAAGATCATTTTCTATTACATTTACTTTACTTGTCCCTTAACGATTTGAGTTTTCATATGCAAAGTCTATTCCAAAAGCAAGTATTGTAATCCTTTCAAACAAGTGCTTTCTTTTCATGCTTCAAGTCTAATTGCATATTGATGCCTCGGTTTAACACTTCTTTTCTTTCACATTTCCAAATTAGTTACTAATTTTTGGGTTTTTGCAAGATATGTTTCACATCTTTTGATTTATAAACTTGATTATCTCAAAAACATTTTGTATCTTACATATCTTGTGCTAACAATTTTTGTTTACATTTCAGGGTTACTTTGCTTTCTCTTTTGAGAGCATTGTATTTTACTTTAGCAAATATATCTTTAAATTGTTGAGCAAATTCCTTATAAGGCACTGGTTTTATAGTTTTTGTCATTGGCATTATTATTTCAAGTTGCTCACTTCATATTTCCTCATAAATCCTTAAAAGTAATCCGTTTTCACTATAACACTCTCCTATAAAATCACATCTTTTAACTTAACTTTTCATTAGGGACCACCCCCCTTAGCTAACCTAAGAGATAGCTCAAACAGAGAGAGTTGGGATTAGTGTGGCAGCCCCTTCTCTGAGTTCTCTGCCACGAACCACACCTTGTGGGGTTGAAGGCTTTTCTCACTAACTTGTAGGTAGGTGTAGGCGGCAAGGTCAACAAGACCCTGCCCATTCGACATGCTAGAGTTTCATACTCCTCCTGGATTTGGTGCCCCACTATCTCCTTTCAAGCCTAGTCTTTGGTTAGGACCCTTCATTTCTTTACAACTCGCGCTAGACAACTTGCACTTCCGCCAGCACTTATTTCCGACAACTAGAAGTCGAACTGCTGCCTAGATCTACATTTTGGGTAACTCGCACAGCCTCTTTTGGCAATCTCGTACAGCCATCCCTGTAAATCTGCAAAATCTGCGAAACTCAAAACTGGAGAAAGTAAACACAAAAATCTCCTTCTTTCTTGCTGCTCGATTGTTGGATCTGCTACTCACACTCCCTTTTGGAGTGAGAATATTTTCTCACAACTACTGCCAATCTGCAACTGGAAAAATTAGACCTCTAAATCTCGAGATCTCCTGAGAGAAATTTTCCCTCTGTTGTGAGTGCTTTTCTCTTCCACCCAATGTTGATTCTACTGCTGTAAAACCCTCTACGTCCAACTAGAAATCTGCTCGGCGAAAATCCGAGTTGTTGTTGCTCCCTCTGACTATTGGAATCACTAACCCAGGCAACTCAACTTTTCTTCAACCCTGCAACTAAAAATCAAATTTTTGCCCCAACAATTCAGCTTGCATGTCTGGGTATTGTGTTGCCTCTGAGAATTTCAGCTTGTTGCTCCCACCAAATAGCAAAATTCCCTTTTCCACTTCTAAGCTTCCTGAATGATCACTCACGCTCTGATACCATGTGAAAATTTCATCTATCACAGCAACTGGAAATTATTTTCCTAGTTAATTTATTAAATAATTTATTTGCAATTTGCTACGACAAATACCAAATAATTCACACTGTGACTTTCACAAATAAATTGCGGAAGAAAATAGTGTTGGAAACTGAGAAAATACTAGCACACACATAAAAATGACACTGTTAATCAGGACAAACGTCCCGGGAAAAACCCAACTTGGGAAAACCGGTGCAGCAGCTGAAGGTTTTTATTATTATGCAGCGGTGAAATCTGAGTACAATGCAATCCACTACAGGAGAAATTGGCCACAAAAATTAGTGAGACAAATTTTGTCTCACCCGACACTAATCTAGCTCTGAAACTGGCTCTAAATGGGCTCCATGAAACCCCTGCGTCGAGCTCTACATCAATCCTGCTCAGGCACTAGAACACTCTACCTAGAACTGAAACTGATCAAGCCATCTGCCCAATCCATCCTCTGAGAATGACTCGTTGGCACCTTCCGGAAATGTTCCCGACCTTCAGCAACTGAATCGACCCTCAGTTTGGCCAAATCGAACTCTGCCTCTGAAGCTCCTAGCTGCTTCTGCGCGACCTCACTGAGGAAACTCAAACCTCCCATAGCTGACTCTCCAAATCTAGAAAATATCCTCCATACTCACTGTCCCTGCCCCTCACTGTCTCTACTTCTTCCTGAAGCTCAAACTTTCTGGCAACTGATTGCTGCTACTCTAGAAAATCGAATTCTCCAAGTGTCTCAGGTGTATTCTATAAGAGTCCATCAACTTCCTCTTATAATCCTATGTTGGAGCACCAACGACCAAGATTCAAACTTAATCAAGCGCTAGGATCATTTGGGAGTCAATCTGTGTGAGTTTCTGAGGAATTATCACCTTGACTTAATTAATTCTGATTAATTAATCATATTCCCTAAGTTTAGACTTAGGAAATATTTAAAAATCGGCTAATAATCTAATTAAGCCATCTCTAGGTGGAATTTCCACAAACGAATTATGGGTTTTGGAGACCTCATGTATTCTAGCCCCTCCACCAAATTTTGTGGCTAGAACACATCCTATGCTACAGAAACTAATGCTACAGAATTAATTTCTCTTAAAAACAATCAAAACATACTTCTTGCAAGAATTGATCAATTTCTCGGCTTGGTTGGAACTTACTAGTGAAATTTTCGACTTGTCTTTGTTTGTGTTGATGGTCAACAATTTCCATCCTTGACGAGCTAGTACTGGTTGGTTCTCTGCATGAACATTGCATCCCGCATGTACATGTAAGGACTTTCAAACACCACTCCACATACATTAAGGGAAACTACATCTAGTTCTAATTCCTCAATAAAATCAGCAATGATAGCAAATCTAATTTTGCATTGTTTGGTTACCTTTATTTTTGCATCCTTATTTACCCAACCCAATAGATATGGGCTTGGACGATCACGAACTTCCAATCCCAGTTTGTTGACGAACTCTGCTGCAATGAGATTCATCTGCGATCCTGGTCAAACAAAGCATAAATCTTGGTCTTTTTAGCTTGTATCTTTATGTGGAAGAGGTTGGTCTTTTCGTTCTCTTCCTGTTGTTGAAGGCTACTCAGATTCACCTCCTTCTACACTGATGTACAGATGATCTTCTCATCCACATCTGAGCTACTTTCAACCTGGTTGCTCGAATCAATGGCCATGAGAATCTTATTCTTATTATCTTCCTTTTTTTTCTTCAGGTTAAGCTTTGGATGAACCTTCCAGCACTTCTCCTTTGTATGACTGACAATGTTACAGTGGTTGTAGTGGTTTCTAGGGTCTTTGCATTAGTGTGTTATGGTTGTCATCTTCTTATCCTTCCCCCTTTCCACTTCTTCCCCTCCTTAGAATCATCTTGGTGCTCCTTCTGCTTCAATCCACTTGATTTCCCTTTCTTTAGGCCCATGTTCTTCAAGGTATTGTGCCTATACACAAGTCTCATCCACCATTCTGGACTTGAATAGCATCACTTGCTTTCACAAATCGTTGTGTAGACCCCCCAGATACTTGAGTACATCTGGGTCCTTTGGGGAGATACCCAGTATTATGGCCATCTTTATAAATTTTGTGGTGTACTCCTGAGCACTGCCCCTACTTCTGCCTGAAGTAGTGCCACTGAATCCATTGGTCCTCTACAAACCCGATAGGGTAAAATTGTGATTTTATGATTGTATAAAATCCTCCCACTTAGTCATTAGAGGATCTCCCTCCGACCTCAAGGTCTCCCTATGACTTTACCACCAGGTCAGGGCATGGCCCTCTAATTTCAGTTGCGCAAATGAAATCTTTTGTTCTTCTGGGTACGCCTTGATATCAAACTTCACTTCCCATTTGAATAGGGACTATGAATGGTCACGTCACTCAAACTGAATTGATCTTTTTCAGGGCCATTCTTCGACTCATTCTTTATTTCTTCCCGATCTCCTGATGTCCCCTCTAATTGGACTTCTACATTAGAACCCTCATCTTCTCCGAATAGCCTGAGTTTATTGGTCAGGGTTGTAATGAGGAGATTCATGTTGCGATTTATATCTGCAACTTGTGCTTCCAACAGCAAAAACCTCTACTCTGCAGGATCACAAGGGTTATTCACAGATTTGTCAGCCATGACTAGGGTTTTATGACTTTTGGTTTAGTCGATCTAGATCCCCTGCAAATCTCCACAATATACCCAAAGAAACTTGCTTTGATACCAATACAATCCGTAAACTATCATGGAAATTCCACTAGACAATTTATCATAACAGATTTGATAAAACTATACTTAAATATCCAAATCTACAATATGAGGGTTTACTTTTCTTTAGACTTCTAGATTTGTAAATTATTGTTTATTACGTATGCATGCAAATTATAAATATGCAGAAAATAGAGAACAGCGAAAAAAAACTCACAAACCACGATTGACACAAGATATAACATGAGAACCCCTTTCGGGAGAAAACCCAGCTGGAAGGTCGTGCCACTCTGATCTATTTTTCTTAATAAAAAATGGTTGCAAGTACAAAGAAATTGGGCTTATGGCTTGTGTGCTACTACAATGCACAAATCCTCTCTATGTTCTCTCTCCCTGTCCCTCTCGGCTACTTTGCTAGTCTATGGAACAAATGCACTCGAAAATAATGGAACCTCTTTTCTCCTAGTCGTCTGGTTATAACACAACCTGATAGCCTACTGGTGGTTAGATTTGACTCCAACCCTTAACTAGTGTTACAATATTGACTCCTCTAGAGTATTCTTCATCGTGATCATGTGGCTAAGCCCTTTTCCACTAATAACGAGGGTTGATGTCGCATCCTCTCAAATTATGTTGGTCAATTTCAATAGGTCAACTTTCAAATGGGACTACTAGTAAAAATGGTCTTGTGAGTTGATTCCTCCACTTTTTCCACTCTAAAAGTAGCAAGATGGATGAAAAGCAATAAATGACCTAATCTAGATCAACAATGAAGGTTTTTGTGAAGTCAAGTGTTGCAAATACAAGAGTTGTACACCTAGTCTCTTTATGTTCTTCAAAAGATTTTGTTGCTTCTTTAGTCCCAGAAAATGTTTCCTTCTTCAATAATTTTGTTAGAGGTTCTGTTGTTTGACCAAAACTATTCACAAACTTGAAATAATATCCTATCAATCCTAAGAAACCTCTGAGTTTCTTCAAGGTATTGGGGGTTGTCCATTCCCTCATAGCTTTGATTTTGTTAAGAACCACCTTGACACCTCATGCGATACAATATGACCCAAATGTTCCACTTCTTGAACCCCAAAGGCACACTTGAAGGCTTTGCATATAGTTATACTTGTTTCTCTTCCAATAGTGTTAAGGCTCTGTCAACATGTTGTACATGCTCTTCCCAAGATTTTTTGTAGATTAGTATGTCATCAACATACTAACACATTTTTTGAAGGAATGGTTTGAAAATAGAATTCATCAAGCTTTGAAATGTTGAAGGTGCATTTGTAAGTCCAAATGGCATAACCAAAACCTCATAAGGACCTTCACGTGTTCTAAAAGTTTTTTTGGGAATGTCTTCTTGCCTTATTCCGATTTGATGATATCCAAAACAAAGATCCAACATTGTAAAAAAAATTGCTCCAAATTATCCATCTAATAATTCATCAATTACAAGAACAAGAAATTGATCTTTGATTTTCATTTTGTTGAGTAGTCGATAATATGAACAGATAAACCATGAGCCATCTTTTTGGTAACCATCACCATTGGTGAAGAGAAAGTGCTTTGACTAGATTGAATGATTCCAGCCTCTAACATTTCTTGGACCATATGCTCAATCTCACTCTTCTTTGCATGTGGATATCTGTAAGGCCTAATGTTAGGTGGTACACTTCTAGGTTGCAAATGAATAGCATGGTCATGATCTTAGGCAGGTGGAAGACCCTTAGGCATCTCTCCAATTACTTTAGAATGCTTGTGATAACTTTTTGGAAATCCACTGGAGCAGAGGAGATATATGTTTGAACATCTAATGAACATAATGCAACTACACCTTAGTGTCCTTTTTTAGCAATTTTGTCATGCTATTAGAGTTTTATCACTTTACTGGACTTCCCTTGAATACCTCTAGGCTCAATTTCCTTTGCTTTTGAGGAAAATCTTATGAAAATATCTTGAAAATTAAAGGCCACTATTCCCAATGATTGTAACCATTGGAGCCCTAATACAACATCAGCAACACCCATTTGGATTGCAATCATGGGACTATCCAACAAATACTGCCCCATATTTAGCTTAATACTATGGCACTTCCCTAAACAATTTATGGTACCTCCATCCACAATCATTATTTGGAATTCTAGGGCTGGATATACAAAGAAATTAAGAAGTTTTGCCAATTTGTAATTGATGAAGTTATGGGTACTACCTAAATCAATCAATATTGCTACCCTTTTTTTATATATCCTTCTATCTTGAGGGTTTTTGGAGAACTAATGTCAGTGAATGAATGACGAGATTGTTTCAGTAATCTCTTCAATCTCTAGATCTTGTGACAATTCCACTTCTTCATCTTCTTCATCTTCATAGTCTATGTAGAATCATTTCTTCTCACTGCATTTATGCCCCTTATTGTACTTGTTATCACAATTGAAACATAGTCCCTTTGCTCTTCTTTCATCTATTTGTTGAGGAGTCAACCTTGTCTGTTTAGGAGAGGGAGCATGACTTTCTCTATTGTTATTAGTGACCAATTTTCTAGTGGCCATATTTTTACTTTTGACTTCCCCTGTGAAATTGAAAGCATGCTCTAGAGATTTAGGTTCAAAGAGACGCACCTCATGTTGGATGTTTTTCTCTAAATTTTCCATAAGTAGGTCTAACAATTATCCTCTATAATATTATCTACCCTCATACTCAATTTTTGGAATTGTTGAATGTGCTATGTAATGGGACCTTTTTGTTGAAGATTTATCAATTGACTAAAGAATGTATTGCCCTTAATATCCCCATAATGTGCTACCAATTCCTCTGTAAAAATGGACCAAGATATAACCGAATCCTTTTTCCTTTCACAAAGCCATTGATACCATACATGTTGGTCTTGTTCTAAAAACATGGATGCAATATTTAGCTTTTCTAAGGCTACCACTTTAGCTTTTGTAGATAAAAATATATTACTTGATCTGATATATCCATGAAGCGGATCTTAGAATGAAAATTCATGATTATGGTTTAGTGATTCAATATCTGTGCTCTCCAATTGTGATAAAATATTTCCCATAGGTGATTGAGTTTCATCACAATGGTTTTCCTTGTTTACATGGTTTCCTTGGATCCTAATACCCCTTTGAGGAAGCCTCTCCAAAAGAAGATTTTCCATGGTATTCATGGATTTTTGTATTTCTTCCCTATTTTCATTCATCTTCTTTTCTATTTCTTACTTATTCCAATCCATATTCTTTTCCATTTCATCCATACTTTTTCTTTTAAGTTTTTCTTGGGAACCTAATAAATCCACCTTTTTCAATATACTACCATCCATTTCATTAACTTTCTTCTCTAATTGGGATATCCTAAATTCTAAGTCTTCACTTTCATCATGAGTCAACATGAGCCTTCAGTTTGTTTAATTGGTGTAGTAGGTTTCTTTGGATGCATTTAGGAAAATAATCATAACACTACTCTTTATCACCATTGTCGCTCTGATTGTACAATAACCGCGACAACGACTTAGGGCGAGGACTGTAACTCTGATCCCTGCCCACTCCATACTAGTTGTCTCCCAACAATAGCCTATGGGGGGTAGTCTCTATGGAAACGAAATGATGGAAAGCAAGTTGGGAACCAACTTACCTGGGAGACACAATTGAGTGGCCTAGCTACTTGGTGGAAATTTATCAAGATTAAGGATTCGATTAGATTTAGAATTGAGACCAGTGCCTTATGGAGTCAAAATTTCTTGTTTATTATAAATTATGACCAAGTAACCGAATGGACAACTGTTGCTTATATGATCAACTAACCTATATGAGATGCAACTCCTAAGATCTAAATGTGATGCAAGGATCTTGGTTAATTTTAGATTATATACCTAGTCTAAATGGGACCTTTCCCTTAACTGTTTTGAAAATAGTCTTCAGAGTAGGTTGTGGGATGGAAGCCAACGGGAAGCAAGAAAAGGTTTGATTAACAATCCCTACCCCTGTGGTCCAACCACCCAGTGCCTCCGGTGCTGCAGAGACTATGGCTCTGACGACTGCAAAGTCACGGTGTTAACCACTAAAAAAGGTTGAATCCCTCAAGCTAAATGAGAAAGGGTTATCCTAAGAGTCTATCAACCAAGCTTATGCTTGGATGTAAGTTTTTAATACAAGGTAATCCTAAGATGTTTATGCAAAATATTATTAGTAAGATTTGATTTAAGATTTGTTTATGTGATTCAAGTAATTGAAGTTGATTATCTTATAACGAGAGTACTTTAACAATTTATTAGAAAAAGATCTTAAATAAGACCAAGTGTTCAATAATACAAGTGTCAACAATAGACAAGAGATCCTCTATTCAATAATTAGCCAATGAGATGCCAATAACCATTACTTGAGATAAAATACATGCCCATGATGATGCTCTTAGACTGACAACAATTAAGGAACTTGAAGCACTTATCCACTTATTAATTAACCAATGATTTATCAACACAAAATGCCAATCACAGTTCCTCAAGATGTTCCAATTGTGATCTTATGCTAATATCACAATGCCAATTAGATTTCAAATGTTCAATATCAACGAGATTAGAAGGCTAGAGCTTGTGTGAGTGATATAAGTGCAAAATTTGGAAATTTTTATAACTTAGGACAAGACAAGCGAATGTTAGATTTCCAATAACCAAAATCAACAGTAATACTTCAGAATTTTCAGTGCTTATTAGTCCTATGGCAGCAGTAAGAAAATCACTTTAGATTCAAGAGACAACAAGCATATAGTAACTAGATATGATCACTGAAATGCCCAACAACTCGCTAAGTAAAACTATGATTTTTAGTCTACTTAAGATGTAATATTCAAAATTATATAAGATCTGAAAAAACTTGTTACAACAGTAAGTAAAATAGACAATCAGTGAGCTATTGGTTCTACAACAAGTGCCAACATGCCCAAAATTTAAAGATAGCTTGCCAAACTGAAAAATATGATTTTTAAGCCCTTTAAAGTGTGTTATTCAAAAAATAACAGATCTGATTCAGCGATTATGCAGAGAATTTCCAGCAAGCAAATTACTAGATCTAAGCTAGATCTTCAATGCCCAAGAGGCCAAAATTTAGGAAAATTTTATTTTGCAATTTTTAAAGTATGTTGGCAAATTAGATGTGTTTTAGGGCTTTTAAGTCACTGTTATAAATCAAATTTACAGCTGTAGTAAAGCAGTGAGAGAATAGGGTTTAGAGAGCAAACCCTAGGCCCAAGGCCTTGTAGATAAACTTGCCCAAATTGCCCAAAAAAAATTCCAATGATTTTTCACTTGAAAACACTCATTTTGAGCAACTTTATCCTGCAAAACCCACCAAGCTTCAATCCCAAAAAATTTCAAAAGTAGATAGAGGACAAACTAGGGCTAAATGTGGGGTAAGGGCAAGAGAAAAGATCTCAAAAAGTCAATGGCTAGAGGAAAAGGCTAAGGAAGACCTGAAAAAAGAGGGAGAAGAGGCCACAAGAGGAGAGCAAAGGGCACAGGAGGGAGAGAAGGCCCTAAAAGGGCTGCAGCTAGGCCCTAGGGGCCTTAGGAACCCACAACAAGCCCTCTAGGGCTGCTATATAGGGGTTTAAGGGCAGCCCGAGGCCTCCTAGGCACACGATCAGGCTTAGAAAGGCCCTAAACCCTTGACGTTGGAGGGAGAAGGGGAGGCTGAGGCCTCGCGGCCAACCCTGAAGAGGGCTAAAAAGGTGATGCAGAGGGCTAGAAGGGTGATGCAGGGACCTAAGAGGAGGACGTTGGCCTTGGAGGGGCTAGATCCGGGCCCGAGACGACTAAAAAATGAAACCCCAACTTAATTTCCTTCAGATCTGCAATTTTTCTCAATTTCTTCAATGACTAGCCCTAAAAAAAATTTGGAGACTAGATCTTACCCTCAAAGACCTAAATCTAGCTTTATTCCAGCTTTCTCCACTTGATCTCACCTGCAAAAATAAATTTACAAATACCCAAAACCCTAATATATACAAAAAATCTTAAAACCTCAATTAGCAAAAGTTATTTACAAATATACAAGGGTTTTGAAATAAATTTTGAGAAATAAAATTTTAATAGAAGTTTCTTCGATAAATGGCTAATAATACTTTGGAAAAATAATGCACACTATAGCCTTAGCGAAGTTACATCAACCATATAAATATCTGGAGTCCAAACAAGGTCAGTTCATGCCCACAGTTTGTGAACTTGGGTACCAAGGACTGGGGAACCTACAAACACTATATATTTTTCTTAAGAAAATTTGTCAGACATATGGCGAATCAAATCATCTAGGATAAACCCATAATCTATCAATAGAATGATTTTATCCCCATCTAATGAAAAACAAAAATTTTAAATAAATAAGCACAATACAGGAAAGCCCGTATCTAGCCCATACCACAAATCAATGAACACTAAACACCATGAATTGCACCCCAAAGTCTTTATTAGGATTCAAATTAACATTCCCAACAATACTGTAGTGTTACATCAATTCTTTTGCAACAATTTCTTAGCCAAACATCAGATGGCTTTTGACACAGAAAACTCTCTAATTTATAGATAAATCCTCCAACTGAAAAAATAACGGCTAGTTGGCTTGATCCTCATCAAAATAATCTTGGTCATTGACAAATCCTTGATGATCTTTTAATCTTAGCCGTTGAAAATATTTATTTTGAAGAATTTTCGAATTTATGATTAAATCCCTTTTTCATTAGCTCAAAATTAATTATTAATTCTGAGCTAATTTTTTCAAAAAATTGACCTTGACTTAACCACCAAGGTCCAAGGGTCCAATTTTTCTTGAAATTTCCAATATTCCCTTGGTGGGGGACGTCCAAAAATTAATTCCTTTGATACCTACGAAATTTTCCACTTGGAAAATTTAATTTCTCTAGACTTTTAATTTTGACTCTAATTAATTAAATTTCTGCCTTAGGATTTTAATTTATTTTTGCCAAAAAAGTTAATTAATTGACACATGAGGGGATTTGTCCTGATGATGGATCCCCTTTGGGGTTTGAAACGTTGGCAGAATGAACTAGAAACTGTGGATAATCCGGATCATGAAGCTACAAGAAACCTCCACAGAAGCTTAAAATCTAACATGAGGGGATTTATAATTTTTCCACCCTCTAATATTTTAGCCGTGGTGTCTAAGTATGAGGGACCATGCACTAAAATATTTTTTACATAAGATTTTTACAAATTCAACCCTCAAAAGGGGAATACCCATTCAGCTTAGACAATATGATCTAGTAGACTAAATGATTTGTAATAAAATAATTTAACCAATTAGCTTAAATTATTCCCAAATCACTTTTACATAAGACTCGACCAGAACACTAGGACTCACCTAAGACTTTAACAACAAATTCCACCTAAACTTTGGGGTGAAGTTGGAGGGAAAAACTTTGCCGACCATATGTGTTTAGAAACACAGATGAGTCAGTGAAACGAAAAACCTCCTAGGATGAAATTACCGCCAAAATAATAGGCTTACCTAGGTTGTTACATACATTCATGGTCTTACTAGCATCATTTACATTAAAAATTTGCAGAACGGGTTTACAAGAACATAGTGTTGATGGTTGATGATCTCGATCCTTTGAAGAAAAATATGACACATCTGCTTCTTCAGATTTTTGACAAAATGAGTGCAACATCTGGCTCCATATGGGGACAATGTGAGAACCCCAGAGTCCTGCATCCAAGAAAACAAAAGTCCATCAAATAAATATTCATTCAAAATCGAAATCATTATGTATACATAGTCAAGAAAGCCATCATGGAAACAAACCTTGAAGATAAAATAAGAAAGAGGTTGATCCCATCTTGTGAGGTTATACCTCGAATCTATGGATTACCAAAAATTCATAAGGAAGGGGTCCCTCTTAGACCTATAGTTAACACCATTGGTTCCCCGACCTATGAATTAGCAAAGTATGTAGCTAAGATCCTAAAACCTCTAGTTGGTAACACGGACTCTTTTATAAAAGACTCAAATGATTTTGTAAATCTTATTAGGAATGAAAGGGTGGATAAGGATGATATTCTAGTAAGTTTTGACGTGGTTTCTTTGTTTACAAAGATTCCTCTAGATGAAGCTGTTCATGTTATAAAAATAGCCACCGATCCTAAAACAGTAAAACTTGCAGAAATTTGTTTACGATCCACTTTCTTCAGCTTTCAAGACCATTATTATGAACAAATATCAAGAGTCGCCATGGGTTCTCCGCTCTCACCTATTGTCGCCAACTTATACATGGAGTACTTTGAAAGAAAAGCCCTTGACTCATACCCTTTGAAACCATCTTGGTGGAAAAGATTTGTTGATGACATAAACTTAAAATGGACTCATGGCAAGGCTGAACTGGAGAAGTTTTTCAATCATCTTAACTCTATATCTTCTGAAATCAAGTTTACTATGGAGCTTGAAGAGAATGGTAAAATCCCCTTTCTAGATGTACTGATCACTAGAAAAGAGGATGGAACTTTGGGACACCAGGTCTATAGGAAGAAAACACATACTGATAGCTATCTTCATGCTGACTCATATCATCATCCATCCCAAAAATCTAGTGTCTTAAACGCTCTAGCTATTAGGGCTATCAGGATTTCTGACCCTGATCACCTAAATGAGGAAATTGAACATTTAACCTCGGTCTTCAAAAACCTAGGATACAAAGAGTTTAGTATTAAGAAAGCTATAAGAAGAGCTTAGGATAAGGTTCTCTCTAAGAGTCCTCCTGAAAACAAGAAAGAAAAAGAAAATTGTGGGAAAGTATACCTTCCATTTATCCAAGGGATTACGGATAAGATTGCAAAAATTTTAAGAAAGAATAACATAAACACTCAATTTACAACATGTGGAACAATAAGGCAAATGATGAGGTTAGTCAAGGATAACATCGATCATCAACAACTCAAGGGTGTGTACAAGATTGATTGCTCTTGTGGCAAGAGTTATATTGGGGAAACAGGTCGGTTTCTAAGAATAAGACTTAAAGAGCACGGAGCTAATATAAAAAATGGGAGATCCCGTACATCAGCCCTTGCGGAACACTCATCCAAAACCAAACATCATGTGTGTCTAGAAGACGCTAAAATTATTGCAAGAGAGGATAATTATCAAAAAAGAAAAATCAAAGAGGCCATCGAAATTATGAAATTTCCTCAGAACCTCAACAAAGACAATGGGAGTGAGATTAGTGGAAATTGGCTTCCCCTTATTAGACAAATAAATCCCTCCCAAACCTTTAGAAACATAGTATCATAGGTTTTCGAAATTAATAAGATTAATAAAATTAATAAACTAATTAATTTAATTTTAATTAAATTAAACTAATTAAATTAAATTAATCAATTAAAATAGTTAAATTAATTAAATTAATAAATTAATAAATTTAATTTTTATTTTAATTAATTTAATTGATTAATTAAATTAATTTTAAATAAAAATTAAAATTAAAATTGAAAATTAATTAAAAATTAACATTTGATAAAATAACATTAGAAAATTATAAATTATAAATTAATTAATTAATTGATCAAATAAATTAAAATAATTTACTTATTTATCAATTAGACAATTAGGGTTAAATAAAATTAACAATAAAAAATTGGAAAATAATAATAATAAAATAAAAAGAAATTATGAATTTAATTAATTAATTAATCAAATAAAATAAAATTAATTAACTAATTAATTGAATTAATTAAACAGTAATGTTTCTTTATTTGATACTTAGGATTAATTAACTAAAATAAAAATAAAAACAATAGAAAGAATTATAAATTAATTAATTAATTAAAAGATATTTTTAGATTCTTAGGTTAAATATAATAAAAATAAGAAAATTAATAAAAAGAAAAATAAGAAAATTAATTAAAACAATAAAACTAACCTATAATCAAGGAAATAAATAGGATTAATAATCTACATATTAAAATCAATTAAGTAAAACAATTAAAATAATAAATCAAAATTAAAATAATTAAACTAAAATTATTATAATAAATTAAAATAAAAAATAATAATAAAGAATTCATATATATATGAGGGTCGGCTTCTATATAAAAAATTTATCAAGATCTAGGTTTATTTATACTCTGGTCACAAGATTCTTCTCTCAAGGAACTATCATTCATATTCTATCAAAATTAGTCCTGATGATGGACCCCCTTTGGGATTTGAAACGTCGACAAAATGAACATCATACTGTGAATAATCCGGATCATGCTACTCCAAAAAACTACCATAGAAGCTTAAAATCTAACATAGTCAATCCTGCTGGAATAGAAAAATTTACTCTAACAAACTGAAATATGAAAGACCTAATCATAAATGTGTGAAATAAAACTATCTAATGACATGAAATAAAAGGGATAGGGTTAGAGATACTATACAAATGATGCCCCATGGCATCAAATGTCATCTTTGTAGTATAATTTCAGCATCTGCCCATTTGTTGGTAGGTCCACAGGATCGCCTTCCAAAGTATTGAGATAGAAATAATTTGCTCCAGTGATTCCTCTAATAATATACGGTCCAAGCCATAGACTATCGAACTTCCCATGGTTGTCAGGATTCTCATTCCTGTGATCCCATAAAAATACCATAACACCGATCTGTAGAGATTTGTTCCATGTAGACTTGTCAAATCCTTCGTTTGTTCTAGACTGGCTCTTGCATAGGTTATCAAAATTATTCCTACGGTCTTCGTCAAGTTCCATAATCTGATCAATTCTTTTCTATACCGCATATTTGTCTTCTGTGAAATGTTGAAGGAGTTGGTAGGCTAGAAGCTTGAGATGGACAAGCAAGGTGACTTCCATACCATAAACAAGTTCAAACGTACTTTTCCTAGTGGCTCTTTTCTTCGTGATCCTATCCGCCCACAATGCATACTTGATCTTACTATCCCAAGATCATTTATTATCCCCCACAATTTTCTTAATGATGGTGATTAATTTTTTATTGCTTGATTTGGCCAAACCATTCCTTGGGGATAATAATTTGAAGACTAAGATAGAATAATACCATATTTGAAGCAGAAAGAAGAAAATTCGAAAGAGTTGAATCCTTTGGTGTTGTCAGTCGTGATCTTGGCTGGAACATCAAATCGAGTAATGATGTGATTCTCAATCAAATCCATGACAACCTTCTCAGTAGCATGCTTTGTCGGAACGACCTCAACCCACTTTGTGAAGTAATTTGTTGTAGTCAGAATCCATGAATAACCATTACTAGAATTTTGGTTAAATTTACCAATGAAATCCAACCCCCATTGTTGAAAAGGGGCTTCCGCTACAACCGGTTGGAGAGGCAAGGCAGCTAATTTCTGTTACCCTATGAAAAGCTGACACTCTTGATAACTTCTGACAAATTTATGCACATCTGAAAAAATGGTGGGCCAGTAATATCCTTCATGCGGAATCTTGTGAACCATGGTTTTTGCTACAAAATGACCCCCACAAAATCCTGCATGGAACTCGGTGATAAGCTTCTTAGCCTCATTCTCATCGATGCATCTAAGTATTATCCCATCAAAGTTTCTCCACCCAAGGCCATCTTTTAAAATACAATACTTGGATGCCTTTAATCTAAGATCCCTCCTTTTATGGGCTACCAAGATCAGGACAAGTTAGATTCGTCAAATAATAAATGATGTCCTTATACCATTCGATCCTTTCTAGTTTTTGAAGCTCGAGGGAGATAGTAGGCTCAATAACCTCATTCTGGCAAACCATCTCTAACTCTCTCATTACTTTTTTTCAACATTTGAGCCAATCCTTGGCCCTTGATAAGCTTGGTCGGTCTAATCTCAAGATCGTACTCTTGAATTTTGGTTACCCATCTAGCACGAGTTCCCAAGAAATCAGTTTGAGTTAATATATCTTTGATAGCTGAGTGTAGAAAAAATGCAATAATTTTTTAATAACCCACATACGTCTTGAAATGCTTAAGGGACTTAACCAATGCATAACCCTGTTTTTCCATAATGTTGTATTTTGACTCTGAAGTTTGCAAGGATTTGCTCATGAAAGCAATTGGCTTCGCATAGCCATCTTTGTTTTTCTACAAGAGAACGCCTGTTACAGTGTCTTCGGAAGAAACTTAAAAGATCTTAAAGTCTTTTGAATAATCTGGACTAACCAAGACAAGAGCTTTGGCTATGGCATCTTTGATATTTTGAAATCCTATCTTTCCTTCCTCTTTCCAAACAAACTTTGCATCTTTCTTTAGAAGACATTGTATGGGTTTAGCAATCTCAGCATAGTTTAGAATGAATCTCCCGAGGAAATTTGTCTTACCAAAGATACACTACAGTGGCTTAAGATTATGAGGTAATGGAATTCGCTGAATAGCCTCAACTCTTTCAAAATCAATCTTTGATGCCATTCTTGGAAATGATATGTCCCAATAATTTCCCTTCGGTCACCCCGAAAACAGACTTGGTCGGGTTTAATGATATGCCAAATTCACGACATTTGTCAAAAACCTGCTTTAGACGATTGATATGAGCTTTACCATCCTCAAAGAAAACAGTGAGGTCATCCTGATAGATTTCAATGATTTTTTCAATTAATCCCTTGAAAGCATAATCCATAGCCCTCTGAAAAGTAGCCCCTGCATTTGTTAACCTGAAAGGCATTCTGAGATATTCAAAAGTACCCCAAGGTGTGGTGAAGGTGGTCTTATGATGATCTTCTTCTTTAACCCAAACTTGGTTATAACCAGAAAAACCATCTAATAATGACATCATACTGGACCTGGTTATCCTTTGCAGCATATTTTCCATGTTGGGCAGTGGGTAATTATCTTTTCTACAAGCTAAGTTAAGATTTCAGAAATCCACACATAGCCTGATAGTAACATTCTTCTTTCTAACAATTACCAGGTTCGAGCACCATGAGGAGTGTCGAGTCTGTCTAATGATACCAGCAACGAACATTTTCTGCAACTATTTTTGAACGAGAGGGGCCAGCTTAGGTTTGATTTGCCTAAGTTTTTGCTTAAAAGGTGATGCAGGAGCATCTAGGCCTAGCCATCAATGTGATGATGTGGTCACATGTTGTGGCTAATGAAAGTTTGGAGGAAGAATTGGTTATTTAATTTGTATTAATTTCAAATTATGTAAGTGGTTAATTGTTGCCTAATTCTGAATAGAATTGGGAATAAAATGGCAAATGATCCTCCCTGTGTGGAGATCAAGCCAATTAGCTATATTGATTAGTTAGAGTAGGATTTGATTTCTTAAAATATAGTGAATTCCTTCATTTGTGGAAGGAAACTGTTAAATAGAACATATATGTAATTTCCTTTCTTTTTTGGAAGGGGGAACCAAGAGACAGAGAGAGAGGATTCATGAGGGAATTGTAAGCCTACGGGCAGATTAGGAACAAAGGCCATTAATTGAAGAATTAGGGCAAAGAGGAAGGTTCAGGAGAGCAGAATAGTGTGTGGATTGTAATTGAAACAGAGGTCTTTTAATTTGTGTAATCGGCCAAGGCGAGACTCTGTAATCGTCCTATGTTGAATGAATGATATTGCTATGTTTATGATTGATTATCGGGCCTGCGGAACCCTTTGTATGCTTTCAGATTCTTTGTATTTAGGCCAGGTGAATATCCCTTAGTTTTGTTATGTTTAATGCCTAAACATATGATTGATAGAAGTCGGCGGGCTTTCTTTTAAATATCATTGTTTGATACGGGTCGGCGAAGTCTTTTTACATAGTTTTGGTCCCACAAGCGAAAATCCCATTTACACTAAGAATCATCGCAAAACACAGAACCAGATCCGAAATCCGGATTTGAAATCTTATAAAGGGTGGCGTATATCCAGATCGGGTCCGTAAGAATATCGAATCAACGCTTTAGAGCGGACAGAGCCTGGCTTGGAGGATTGCGACTATGCGATATGCAATTAAATCGTAGCCGTTAGATCACGATCAACCGTGGTCGTTGGATCGCGGAAGCAGTTTGCTACAGTGCATGGTATTTCAGGTGGCGGAAGGACTGTAAGTGGTATTGAATGGTGATCACCCGATCCCATTCACCATTCGACACGTAGCACGAGGGGAACAGGGAAACCGCTTTATCGGGCAGTTAATCCCCGTATAAATTGTCCGCCTGAAATAAGATGTGGGCCATCGGATCCGCTACGCGCAGATCGATGGTGGGGAATTGGTATCAGTTAAATATTCGGAATCAATATTGACCGTCAGATCGGAGAAGAATCGGACAGCGGAGATTAGCCAATCGGAGATCGGAGATATGGAATGACTGCGGGAAAGCGATGGACCAAAGGACGGATCCGCCGATATATATTAACGCGGATGTATAATATTTGAGATCTGGGTATATGTGTGGAGCAGAGTTTTCCCGTGTATTTCCACGTTTCTATGTATTTCAATAAAAAGTGTTGCCGGGGTTTTTTTTTAAGGCTAAAAGCGATATGAAACACTTCCGATAGTGTAAGGGCCCAACAGCTTAAGTGGTCCTGTTTTTGTAGAAAAACACCGATATAACGCTTCCGATATGTATATGTGGGCATGGAGCTTTAAAGGTTTATAAGGGTGAAATAGTCCCGATAAGGTGTGAGGGTGTAGCAGCCATTTGGTTGCATCAAAAGGTTTGGCCTCTTCATCTTTTAAAGGAATTGTATGTTGAATAACATCCTTTCGGTAACCCTTGAGCTCGTCATAAGAAAAGGCCAGAACATATCGATATTCGATGAGCAGATCAATTAAATCCTCCCTCTCCTCTTCACAAGTTCCTTTGCCAATTTTAACCATTTTTGGGTTTTCGGGAAACCAGTATTTACTTCGATGAATTCTCCAGTATCCATCTTCTTTTCGTCAACCTTCTTGGTGGCATCATTTCTATCAAAGAGTTGTTCCATAGCCACCATATTCCCAATGGTGGCATTTACCATATCTTTCCCTTTGAGTTTAGACCCTTCTTCCTTAGAACAAGTTTGTAAATTTTCAAATTCGTCCAAGTGATTAAGGAAACGGACAATTTTCTTCTCATCATCAAATACTTGCCAATGTTCCAAATTATCCAGAACTGATGGTCTAAAAATGACTTCCATTTTGGCTTTATCATTTATTAAACTGTTAGACATTTGGAAAGTGGAAGCTGCTACAGCAAGCTCATCGGCTTGACTATTTTCTTCTCTATGGATAATGTACAGGCCAAATGCATCGAATAACTCAATGGTATCCCATACAGTGTTTCTGTACTTCTTGAGTCTATCACTTTTACATGAGAATATACCCTTGACCTGCTTGATGACCAAATCTGAGTCTATTTTCAAGCCCAACAACAAGGCTTCATACTCAGCTACATTGTTAGTAGCTTCGAACTCCATACGGAAAGCAAACTTGAACATATGCCCCAGAGGTGAAGTTAAAACAATTCTGGCCCCTTTACCTTGTTTTGAACAGGCAACATCAAAACTCATGTGCCACATTTGATCATTAGACTTTATTTTATCCTTCGGCAAATCTAAAGGATCAGGAATGACAACATAATTTCCAATGCTAGACTGCATCACAACAGGCTCTCCGAAAAGGTCCTTGGGAGGGGACATTTCGTCTTAAACTTCCTCAACCTTGGCACAATTATCACATGGAACAGAGGAAGGGGGAGCTTGGTGCCCATCTCTAGGATCTTTTTCTAGAGAATTTTTGACTTCCTCCGCGACTAAATTATTCTGAACCGGACTTTTGATCATCTTACTGATAGGTGCATATATTTTCACTTGGCTGGTCCATTCTCCCAATTTGAAACTAGGATTAGCTTTAAGAAAATCAGGAATCGAATTTCCTATGTCTTGGGCATTGCTCATCTTCATTTTCATTTTCAATATTGCTTGAGTTAAGAGTTTCAACATCGTGGCTATTTTTAATAACTTCCATCCAATCTTTTAAAGGCAAATGGAACTCTTTTCCGAACATATTAATTTGAGGATCAAGAGGCCTTTGCTCAGCAGGAGGATTCCTTCTTGGCCAAGGATCGTTATCACCTTTGGGTTGTATATTTAACATTTGAATCATCCTGGACTGTATGTCAATCATTTGTTTGGTATGCTCAACATTCATTTCTCTAATCAATCGGGTCAATTCTTTTACTGATTCTGATTCTTCTTCTTTAACTTCTTCCCCCTGGACTTGATTTGACCTCTTTCAAACCTTGGGATTTCTGATTTTCCAGAGGCTTTCTTGTCCTTCTCTAATTCTTTAGTTGTGCTTTGGGCAACAGCTAGAGTATTGGGGTGAGCACGTCTTATCTAATATTGAGTTTCAACATGGTAAGCCTCAACATACTATTCCAAAGCTATCTTGTCGGGAGGCTTGTAGTCCCAAGTCATATGTTTTAAAAGTGTATTGAATCTTTGGCTAAACTCTTCCATTGTTTTATTCTCTCTTTTCTTAATAGTGTTGAATTCTTTAACCAAATATTTCCCTTCTCTTCTATCCCCATATTTATCTCTGAATGAATCAAGGAGGGTTCTTAAAGAATCAAAGCCATTATCAGCTTTGTCATGAAACCAATCCAGAGCATCATCTTCTAAGGATAGAACAAACAACTTCATATGGACATCTTCATGGTTGTACGCGGTAGTATGAGCAAATCATTGGATGAAACTGTTGAATTTCTTTATATGTGCTTCAGCATTGATGGCATTATTCCCTTGGAAGATTGGCAGCGTGCTCATGGTAGATTCATTTGGTAATTCATGCGAATACCCTCGGATGTTGGTGAAGTTGCAAGGCCTGTAAAAGTCACCCATGATGTTTTCATTCGGAGGATTGATGAAAAAAATATGGAGATCAGGGAGGGCTTCCTGTCCAAGAAAATTTAGGTGTTCTCTAGAATGTAATTTGTTTAACCGAGCTCTTAGAACCTTTTTAGGATCAAGGGCGGAGTTAACCAAGCTACCAGGATTCCTTCTAGAGTAGGCTCTTGTGAATGGTTGAATAAGTGGAGTCGTCACCCAAATAGGAAACCAACCTAAAAGTCAAGGTGCTAAAAGTATGAATGAACAAGATGAAAGGATTAGTGAGAGTACAAAGGATAAGGGGATGAAAAGATGAAGAATGATGAAAGGAAAGGTGTCAAAAATGTTGTGTCGCTTGATGGGCTAATGAATGGAAACCAGGATTATAAGATAAAGAAGATTGTTGTTGAAGCGCCAAAACAAGATACAACGAAGCCAAAAAATGTTGTCGCTCAGATTGTATAGGCACCGCGACAACGACTCAGGGCGGGGGCTATCAGTCTGATCCCAGCCCACTCCGTTCTAGTTGTCTCCTGACAGCAGACTATGGGGGGTAGTCCCTATGGAAACAATATGATGGAAAGCAAGTTGGGAACCAACTTGCCCGGGAGGCACAATTGAGTGGCCTCGCTACTTGATGGAAATTTACCAAGATTAAGGATTCGATTAGACTTAGAATTGAGACCAGTGCCTTATGGAGTCAAAAGTTCTTTCTTATTATAAATTATGACCAAGTAACCAGATGGACAACTGTTGCTTATATGATCAACTAACCTATATGAGATGCAACTTCTAAGATCTAAGTGTAATGCAAGGATCTTGGTTAATTTTAGATTATATGCCTAGTCTAAATGGAACCTTTCCCTTAACTGTTTTGAGAACAAACTTCAGAGTAGGTTGTGGGATGGAAGCCAACGGGAAGCAAATAAAGGCTATATTAACGATACCTCCCCCTGTGTTCCAACCATCCAATGCCTCCGGCGCTGCAAACACTGTGGCTCTGATGACTACAAGGTCACTTTGTTAACCACTAAAAAGGGTTGAATCCCTCAAGCTAAATGAAAAAGGGTTGTCCTAGGAAGCTATCAACCAAGCTTATGCTTGGATGTAAGTTTTTAATGCAAGGTAAGCCTAAAATATTTATGCAAAAAATTATGTGTGAGATTTGATTTAAGATTTGTTTATGTGATTCAAGTACTTGAAGTTGATTATCTTATAACGAGAGTACTTTAACAATTTATTGGAAAACAATCTTAAACAAGACCAAGTGCTCAATGATACAAGTGCCAATAATAGACAAGAGATCCTCTATTCAATAATTAGCCAATGAGATGCCAATAACCATTACTTGAGATAAGATAGATGCCAATGATGATGCTCTTAGACAATGACAACAATTAAGGAACTTGAAGCACTTATCCACTTATTAATTAACCAATGATTTATCAACACAAAATGCCAATCACAATTCCTCAAGATGCTCCAATTATGATCTTATGTTAATATCACAATGCCAATTAGATTTCAAATGTTCAATATCAACGAGATTGGAAGATTAGAGCTTGTATGTGAGTGATATAAGTGCAAAATTTGGAAATTCTTATAACTTAAGACAAGACAAGCGAATGTTAGATTTCCAATAACCAAAATCAGCAATAATATTTCAGAATTTTCAGCGCTTATTAGTCTTATGACAACAGTAAGAAAATCACTTTAGATTCAAGAGACAACAAGCATATAGTAACTAGATATGATCATTGAGATGCCCAACAACTTGCCAAAGTAAAACTATGACTTTTAGTCCACTTAAGATGGAATATTCATAATTATATCAGATCTGAAAATACTTGTTACAGCAGTAATTAAAATAGACAATCAGTGAGCTATTGATGCTACAACAAGTGCCAAAACATGCCCAAAATTTAGAGATAGCTTGTCAAACTGAAAAATATAATTTTTAAGCCCTTTAAAGTGTGTTATTCAGAAAATATCAGATCTGATTCAGTGATTATGCAGAGAATTTTCAGCAAGCAAATTACTAGATTTAAGCTAGATCTTCAATGCGTAAGACGCCAAAATTTAGGGAAATTTTATTTTTGGAATTTTTAAAGTATTTTGGCCAATTAGATGTGTTTTTAGGATTTTTAAGTTACTGTTATAAATCAAAATTTACAGTTGTGGTAAAACAGTGAGAGAATAGGATTTTGAGAGCAAACCCTAGGCCCAAGGCCTTGTAGATAAACTTGCCCAAATCGTCCAAAAAAATTTCCAATGATTTTTCACCTAAAAACACTAATTTTGAGCAACTTTCTCCTACAAAACCCACCAAGCTTCAGTCCCGAAAATTTTCAAAAGTAGATAGAGGACAAATTAAGGCTAAATGAGGTCCAAGGGCAAGAGAAAAGGGCTCAAAAAGTCAATGGCTACGGGAAAAGGCTAAGGAAGACCTGAAAAAAGGTTGAGAAGAGGCTACAAAAGGAGAGTGAAGGGTGAAGGAGGGAGAGAAGGCCCTAAAAGGGTTGCGGCTAGGTAGGCCCTAGGGGCTTTAGGAACCAACGGTAAGCCCTCTAGGGCTGCTGTCTAGGAGTTTAAGGGCAGGCCGAGGCCGACATCCAGGCCTAGAAAGGCCCTAAACCCTTGAAGTTTGGGGTTGAAGGGGAGGTTGAGGCTTCTCAGCGTCACGGCCAACTCTAAAGAGGGCTAAAAAGGTGACACAAAGGGCTAGAAGGGTGACATAGGGGCCTAAGAGAAGGATGTTGGCCTTGGAGGGGCTAGATTCGAGCCCGAGAAGGCTGAAAAATGAAACCCCAACTTAATCACCTTTAGATCAGCAATTTTGCTCAATTTCTTCAATGGTTGGCCCTGCAAAAAAATTTAGAGACTAGATCTTACCCTCAAGGACCTAGATCTAGCTCTATTCCAACTTTCTCCACTTGATCTCATTGCAAAAATAAATTTACAAATACCCAAAACTCCAATTTGCAAAAATTATTTACAAATATACAAGGGTTTTAAAATAAATTTTGAGAAATAAAATTTTGATAGAATTTTATTTTGTGAATGGCTAATAATACTTCGGAAAATTAATGCACACTATAGCCTTAGCGAAGTTAGATCAACCGTATAAATATATGGAGTCCAAACAAGGTCAGCTCATGCCCACAGTTTGTGAACTTGGGAACCAAGGACTAAGGAACCTGCAAACACTATATATTTTTTTCAAGAAAAATTGTTAGACATATGGCGAATCAAATCATCTAAGATAAACCCAAAATCTCTCAATAGAGTGATTTTATCCCCATTTAATGAAAAACAAGTTTTTAAAATTAATAAGCACAATATAGGAAAGCTCGTACCTAGCACATACCACAAATCAATGAACATTAAACATCATGAACTACACCCCAAAGTCTTTATTACGATTCAAATAAAGGTTCCCAGTGGGACTGTAGTGTTACATCAATTCTTCTATAGCAATTTCTTAGCCAAACATCAGACGCCTTTTCACACAAATGACTCTAACATATAGATAAATCCTCCAAGTGGAAAAATAATGGCTAGTTGGCTTGATCCTCATTAAAATAATCTTGATTGTTGATAAATACTTGATGATCTTTTTGTTGGCACTATGATACAGGTGTTGTCCTTGATGGCAACTCACTCAGATGATAGTTCTCGGTGCAGTAGCAAAGAATTAAAAATCAGACTACAGAGAATGAAGAAAGAGAGGTATACGCAGGTTCACCTTGACAGAGAAGCGTATACACGTGGGTTAACAGACCGAAAGGAGCATATAACGTACACACGCACTTTCACAGAAGGGAAAGTGCGTACGTGTTGGAAAACTAAGTTTTGGTCCGTGGTATTTGGTCCATGGTATTTTGGTCCATGGTATCTGGTCCGAGGTATTGACCCTAGGTATTTGGTCCAAGGTATTGGTCCTAAGTGGTTTTCATCCATGGTATTGAGAGAGGCCTAAAACTATATAAGGAGGAGAAGATCATTAGGCCAAGGTGTGTAAGTGGAACAAGTATTGAATATCTGATGAAGTATGAGATCCAGTATGCAGGTTATCGGTTTGTGATGCTTTGCTTGATCTGAACTAAGGATGCACCTATGCGGATGATGATAGATGATGGATCAGGATCTTAAGGCTTGGAATGTATTATCATTATGTGGTTTAATCATGGATAGACTCGATCTGAATTACTGATGCATATTTTATTGTATAAATGTTATGATCTAGGTATGACTGATGTCTGGAATAGCTGCAAAGTTATGAGTAAATATTTGCAGATCTGTACGCGGGTTCGTCTTGGTAAAAGCGTGTATACACGCTGGTTCGGCTCATCAGAGTCGCGTATATAGTATGAAGTATGATATTTGAAGTTGCAGTTGGATCTGGTTGTTGTTGCAGAGTTTTGTGTTCTGCTCTGTGTTCTGGTTACTGTGTTCTGATGACAAGTCTTCAGTGATTCAGGATTGGGTGATTCAAAATTTAATGATTGGTTGATGCAATGGTTGTATTGCAGTGGTGATTGATTTTGTGTTTCAATGTTGTTGATGGGTCCAGTATGAAAATTGGATGAAACATGGCCTTCAAATTATGGTGTTGTGTTCCAGGAGTATCCAGTATGAAAATTTATGAAACGTGGTCCCTGGAGGAAGAGTGAAGGTTGGAACCTTCAGTAGGCCGGCGCCTACGTACTGGTAAACATATCGACCAGTACAAGAGCCAGGGGGTTGGAGCTCCCTTCCAATAGTAGCTGGAGAATGAGAGAAGGTTGTAGCCTTCTGCAGGTGGGTGCCTGCATACTGGTATGAGTCTGTGCTAGTACAAGATTGTAAACAGGTTTTTCTTATATTAAAGGAAGACAGCAGCAGGTGGTTTTTGTCCCGCATTGGGTTTCCACCTTATATCATGGTGTTCATGTGTGTTTCTTATGTGTGATGATCTGTTCTGTTTTTACTACGCCTGGTTACTATTTATATGGTTAATGAAGTTCTAATGCACTGATTAAAGATCAACATATGATGAATTAACTGAATCATAAGTTTGTTGGATATACGCTAGTTTCATTAAACACAGTTGCGTGTACACGCGAGTTCCCTTAACTGAAGTAGCATATATGAATCTAATTATGGAAATGAAAAAGTTATTGATTTGCTAATACTGATTCACCCCCCCCCCCTCTCAGTATTATTTCCAACAATTGGTATCAGAGCAGGTCCTTTGGTAGAAGCTTGATCGCTTGAAGGAGATCCGTAGAAACAATGGGAAAGAAGCTAAAGAAGAAAGCACCTCAGAAGAAGAACACAGCTCAAAGGAACAGTGACAGCAGGAGAGACAATCAGCCGTTAGATGGAAGCAAGGATTCAGATTCTGAATCACCTCAGGTTGAAGAAGCATCAGATAAAATCAGAGATCAACAAGATCTATTTAACAAAAGGGAGTGTGCCCTCAAAGAAAAAGTTACCAGATTAAAAGCTCGGCTGGAGTGTGCCTTCAAAGTCCGTCAAATGCTGCAGGATGAAGTGATATCATTAAAAAATAAGCAGAATGAAGAATTACCTCAAGCAGATAGAGAACAAGAGAATGAGATTCTCAAATTAAGGCAACAAGTGGAAGAAGGAAGAAAGGCTGAAGAAATCCTGAAGACGCAATATCTTGAAAAGGAAGAACAACATCAGGTTGAGGTAAATATCTTAAAAGGTAAATTAGAAGAAAATGATAAATTGTTACGATTTCAAGATAGTACTAAGATCTTGGATGATATTCTTAGTAGTCAAAGGTCTCCTGCCATCAAATCTGGTCTTGGTTTTTATGAATCTGTTGAAGGTGAATCTAGCTCACAACGTGAGGCAAGAAACTCTAATGCAAAATCTGAAATGCTCAAAAAGGAGATGAAAGGTCAACCCCATCAACAACCAAGGAAAGAAATCCTTCAAAGAAAATCTTTTACTCCAAACTATGGAAGTGATAGTCGGTTATTTTCTCAGATGAATAATGTTGAGTGTTATGTATGTCATAATCTTGGACATGTTGCAGTAATATGCAGAAGTAGAATTGTTCAAGACCGTCGCACAAAAAGATCATCATGTTCCAGGTACTTTAAGGGATATTGTTTTTCTTGCAATATGTTTGGTCACAAAGCCATTGATTGCTACAAAAAGAATATGAAACATGTAATATGTTATGCATGTAACAAGCTTGGACATATAGCAAAGGAATGCAGGAGAAGATTTTGGGCACCATACCAAAAGGAGAAAACATCATCACAGTTGAAGATATGGAAGAAGAAGGAAGTACAGTCAGAAAGATGTGGCATAGCAGAGTTTACAGACATAACAGACTCAAAGGGAGCTGAAAGTGTGAAACTTCAGTGTTCTAAATCTCATACGCAAGTTTCATGAAGACAAGTCGCGTATATACGCGAGTTAGACGCTGCACAGTCGCGTATATGGTGTTCTGAAGAAAAGGCAGTGGTACAGACTACGGAAAAGGAGTCTGATATGGTTCAGCCACTTATCTACTCTAGTTGAAGATGGTATGGCACAGGTTCAGGGGGAGCATATGCTTCGAATAATGCATTGTTGGCATTATGGTTAGAAGTATTTGGTGATGATGCTTATGTGGCTAAATGATACATCTTGCTACTTATTGTTGGATGGTCAAGAGAATGGTATTGCAGATGCTGTTACTGATGACTATCATGGTCTTGTTTAGATTGTTGGTCCTTGTTATAAAAGTCATGTATATCATTTGATGTAAAGGTCATGAAAAGACCTAATTTGTAACCCCACTTTGCATGGAAAGGATGATGTAATAATGTCTATTTCAGTCATGTATAAACATTTGGTATATCCCCACTTAGTTGGGTGGATGAGTCAAAATGGTGTATCCCCACCTGGTTGGGAGATTGATGTATGTATTCATGAGTCATTGGTGATAGGAAGGTCATACTCACATAGTTGAGTCATAGAGTCATGTTATTCTCTTGAAAATATTTTTGCAGACTCAGCTTGTGCTCAGGGGGAGCATGGACGGATTGGTACATCTTAGCATGTACAAAGGGGGAGCTCAATCAGAGATTTCAGCATGTACTCAGGGGGAGTATGGACAGCATAATATATATCAAAGGGAGAGAATATCTTGGTCTGCCCTTTGCCCTTGATGTCAAAGGGGGGGAGTGACTTGGTGTGGTTGTTGCCATCAAGTCCAAAGGGGGAGATTGTTGGCATTATGATACAGGTGTTGTGCTTGATGGCAACTCACTCAGATGACAGTTCTCAGTGCAGTAGCAAAGAATTACAGATCAGACTACAGAGAATGAAGAAAGAGAGGTATACGCAGATTCACCTTGACAGAAAAGCGTATACACACGGGTTAACAGACCGGAAAGAGTGTATAACGTACACACACACTTTCACAGAAGGGAAAGTGCGTACATGTTGGAAAACTAAGTTTTGGTCCGTGGTATTTGGTCCATGGTATTTTGGTCCATGGTATTGGTCCATGGTATCTGGTCCGAGGTATTGACCCTAGGTATTTGGTCCAAGGTATTGGTCCTAAGTGGTTTTGGTCCATGGTATTGAGAGAGGCCTAAAACTATATAAGGAGGAGAATATCATTAGGCCAAGGTGTGTAAGTGGAACAAGTATTGAATATCTGATGAAGTATGAGATCCAGTATGCAGGTTATGGGTTTGTGATGCTTTGCTTAATCTGAACTAAGGATGCACCTATGCGGATAATGATAGATGATGGATCAGGATCTTAAGCTTGGAATGTATTATCATTATGTGGTTTAATCATGGATAGACTCTATCTGAATTACTGATGCATATTTTATTGTATAAATGTTATGATCTAGGTATGACTGATGTCTGGAATAGCTGCAAAGTTATGAGTAAATATTTGCAGATCTGTACGCGGGTTCGTCTTGGTAAAAGCGTGCATACACGCTGGTTCGGCTCATCAGAGTCGCGTATATAGTATGAAGTATGATATTTGAAGTTGCAGTTGGATCTGGTTGTTGCAGAGTTCTGTGTTCTGCTCTGTGTTCTGGTTACTGTGTTCTGATCACAGGTCTTCAGTGATTCAGTGTTGGGTGATTCAAAATTTAATGATTGGTTGATGCAATGGTTGTATTGCAGTGGTGATTGATTTTGTGCTTCAATGTTGTTGATGGGTCCAGTATGAAAATTGGATGAGACGTGGCCTTCAGATTATGGTGTTGTGTTCCAGGAGTATCCAGTATGAAAATTTATGAAACGTGGTCCCTGGAGGAAGAGTGAAGGTTGGAGCCTTCAATAGGCCGGCGCCTACGTACTGGTAAACATATCGGCCAGTACAAGAGCCAGGGAGTTAGAGCTCCCTTCCATTAGTAGCTGGAGAACAAGAGAAGGTTGTAGCCTTCTGCAGGTGGGTGCCTGCGTACTGGTATGAGTCTGCGCCAGTACAAGATTGTAGACAGGTTTTTCTTATATTAAAGGAAGACGGCAGCAGGTGGTTTTTGTCCCACATTGGGTTTCCACCTTATATCATAGTGTTCATGTGTGTTTCTTATGTGTGATGATTTGTTCTGTTTTTACTGCACCTTGTTACTATTTATATGGTTTATGAAGTTCTGATGCACTGATTAAAGATAAACATATGATGAATTAACTGAATCATAAGTTTGCTGGATATACGCTAGTTTCATTAAACACAGTTGCATGTACACGTGAGTTCCCTTAACTGAAGTAGCGTATATGAATCTGATTATGGAAATGAAAAAGTTATTGATTTGCTAATACTGATTCACCCTCCCCCCTCTCAATATTATTTCCAACACTTTTAATCTTAGTTGTTGAAAATATTTATTTTGAGGAATTTTCGAATTTCTCATTAAAACTCTTTTTTATTAACTCAAAATTAATTATTTTGAGCTAATTTCCTCAAAAAAATGACTTTGACTTAACCACCTAGGTCCAAGGGTCCAATTTTTCCTGAAATTTCCAATATTCCCTTGGTGGGGGACCTCCAAAAATTAATTCTTTTGATACCCACGAATTTTTCCACTTTGAGAATTTAATTTCTCTAGACTTTTAATTTTGACTCTAATTAATTAAATTTTTGCTTAGGATTTTAATTTATTTTTTCCAGAAAATTTAGTTAATTGACACATGAGGAGATTTATAATTTTCCACCCTCTAATATTCTAGCCATGGTGTCTAAGTATGAGGGACCATTCACTAAAATATTTTTTACATAATATTTTTATAAATTCAACCCTTAAAGGGGGAATACCGTTCAATTTAGACCCTCAAATTACATACCCAATTCTGCGACACAATATGATCTAGTAGACCAAGTGATTTGTAATAAAATAATTTAGCCAATTAGCTTAAATTATTTTCAAATCACTTTTACATAAAACTCGACTAGAACACTATGACTCACTTAAGACTTTGACGACAAATTCCACCATAGCTTTGGGGTGAGGTTGGAGGGAAAAACTTTGCCTACTATCTGTGTTTAGAAACACAGATGAGTCAGTGAGACCAAAAACCTCCTAAGATGAAATTATAGCCAAAATAATAGGCTTACCTAGGTTGTTACATACATTCATAGTCTTACTAGCATCATTTACATTAAAAATTTGCAGAATGGGTTTACAATAACATAGTGTTGATAGTTGATGATCTTGATCCTTTGAAGAAAAATATGGTACATCTAAAACCTTCCCAAAATAGAAGCTATTGTAAAAATGCCAAAATGACCTATTTGAGATTGATTTCAGTAGCATTCAAGAACCCTAATTTCCTTAGAGCATATATTTGAAACTATAATGAACCAAGATCTAAAAGTTGAATCAAATGTTCACCAAGATTTCTCGATAATATGGTCCAAGTTTCACCATATGAAACCTCCCCCCAAAAAAAAGTTATAGCAAAAATGTCAAACTAACCTGTTTGGAACTTCAGAAACCCTAACTTCCTTAGAGCATATTTCCAAAAATATAGAGAACCAAGATCTTAAATTTGAACCAGATATTACCCAAGATTTCTCCTCAATATTCTTCGAGTTTCACCCACTGAAACCTCCCAAAAAAAGTAATAGTGAAAATGCCACAATGGTCTATTTTAAATATCAAAACCCTAGGATCATGAGCTCTGATACCAAATGTAATGAACGTTGTGCCTAAAAAATGATATTTCATCAAAACTTTAAGTAGTTGCATTACAACCAATGGCAATAACTAGACTATCCCACAAGTTTGGTAAAGAACACAACAAACGATATACTTGTATTCGTCTGAAATCCTAATATCAACAGATAATAACTTACCACAAGTATTGAAGGTGTTTAAATGTTCTATCACCGAGTCTCCATCCTTCATCCCCAGGTTATACAATTATTTCCACATGAATAATTTTTTCACCAAGGACTTAGAATTCCAATGAAATGTTCAGTAACACTGAATCTAAGAGACACAATAGTATTGTTCTCTTTGCCTTTCAATCCAACTTGATCCAGTTTTCTATCAACATCCCCATCGGGGCAGTATTGGGATCCACAATGATCCACTGAGCTTTCTCCGCCAACAGATCTTCCATTTTGAGCTTTCATGGCTCTAATATGTACACATCGAGTTCTGTGATCTCTATCTTTGAACTGTTCACCATTTCCTTTCACCACAAGAATCAATTCCGCAATTTTCCAACTGTAATAGGGTCTACCATAGGCCTGAGCCAAACCCCTTGGCCACAAAGGCATCCCCTTGAAGCCATAACTATTATGATACCAAATGTAGGTTTTAACACTATACAGTTAATTGTTGCAAAAAAAAAAATTAATAAAAACATAAAACATGCAATGGCACACAGACATCATAGAGATTTTACAATGGAAACCAAAACCAAGCCAATAGATTTTTCATTATATTTTTCTTTACAATGTTACAATACAATATGTATATCCCACGACATCCACAAACCACCAAACCAAATGTAGGTTTTAACCTTAGACAGTTTTGCAAAAACAGTTTAATAAAAACATAAAACATGCAATGGCACACACACACACACATTAACATAGAGATTTTACAATGGAAACCAAAAGCAAGAAAACCAAAAGATTTTTTAGTATATTCATCTTTACAATGTAACAATACAATATGTATATCCTGCAGCATCCATAAATCACCAATCCATTGACCTTGAATTAGAATATGACCATAGTTCCTTAATCAAAATTACAAAACCATTGGTTGAACCACCATGCACCCCAAAACTGCTAAAAGTGAAAACCATGTGTTGAATACCACCAAAAACAAACAAAAAACCACCCAATAAATTTTTCAAGGGCATTGCACCCAGATTACAACCCCTCTGCGACCCCCCCACCATGTGCAACATAGCGAATCACGTGTGGAGATAGTTATGCAAAGAATATAACACATACCCAACAAAAATATCATGGAGAGACTAATTTGATTAGTCTTGAGCTTGAGGTGATGTTTTGTTTGGAAGAAATCTCAATTATTGTATCCATGATGTTTCGTGGAGGTCTTGGTGTTTGTGTTGATATAAGAGTTGAAGACCAAGGTTTGAGGACTCAAACCAGATAGACATATAGATTTGGAGGCTAGCACTAGAGTTGTCTTGCCATGTACTTGTTTGATGCAACATGGCTAGAATTTGTACATCTTAAGGAAGACAACAATGCTAGTGTGGAGAGCTTATGTGATACAAGTTGTTGTATATGCCAAGGAGGCCTTGCCAGTGTTGATGGCAACATGTAGAGGATATTTAGTGGAGTGACCAGCTTTGTTTGGGAGTGATTTCTAGCTAGGAGGAGTTAGTGGTTAGGGTTTTCTTATGGATTTTTTAAGAAGGGTTTGGAGAGCTTCACTTATAATAGCTTTAAGATGAAGTTGTGTTACATACCTGTACTTCATCTCTTATGTATATATGAAGCTTTTCACAGTCCAAATATTGTGTACTTCCAGATTTGATTTTCAGCTTATGTTATCTTCTTGATTGAGTAGATTTCATCTCTTGTTGTTCATGCCAATGTGACATAACATATAGCTGAATTGGTTGATTGACTTAAGACATATCTGGAAGAGAGGCACAGATTTGTTGGTGTTATAATCTGCTGTAATAAGGCATTTCAAATCTGTTGTATGCTTTGAAAAGTGTGCCCTTAGGGCCATTGTGGTATTGAAGTACACTCAAGATATCTATTCTTATTCTTTTGGACTGCCATGTGAAATTGGGTCGAAGGGAAGTTAAATATTACTACTATAGTTTAATATTTCAGATCAGCCCTAAGGCTGAAAGTTCACAGGGATTAAATCCAGAAAACCTCAAATAAGTGAGGTGAAGTTTCAGAAGTTGCATTAATTGCAATATTCTCAAATTTGTGCATACGCTACCTGTCATCTACAACCATGAGGAGATGGTAGCTTTCAGAGAAACAGAAATTTGTAGAAGCAGCAATAGATCAAGAAAAAGACGTCAAAGCGATTAGTATCAAGATGACTATATGTGCCACATGCAACGTTTTTGTTCATTCTCTGCCCATTGTTATCTACAGTCAGCTGAAGAAGGCATCCCCAGTATCTTGAGAAGCTCCATGAGAGAAACGATGTGCCGAAGAAAGATGTTGCAAACTTCCTACAGCTCCATTAATTTGTACATTTGGGGCAAGCAAATACTCATTGGAAACATTAATTCGAAAAGAATAGATTCATACATTCTCCCACCCTTCATATATTTCTGACTTTTTAATAAATTCAACAGAAGAGAGCTACTGTGCTTGAACTTGCCAAGATGAGTTGTCACTATGCAACATTCACGAAATCTGTAGAAATTCCAAAATGAAGAAACTGAGATGGGAATGTGCAAGAAGACCGTCGAGGACTTGCAGAAGATCCCAATAGGGAGTCAAAGTAATCTCAGCAACACATTGCCCAGTGAAGTAGAAAAAAATAGCAGTGAGGGGTCTGCAACAAAGAAATTTTGAAATGTAGAAAAGCTAGTTACCAACTTCTCTAAATACAGTTGAAGAAAAGATTGAATTAATGATCATGGCATAACGGGATATTATTCGTGACATCATATAAAGAACCCAGGACCCTGACAGGGGCAGACTATAAAGCTATAGATAATTCTAAAGCCATTCAAAGAAAGAGAAAATGGGGTTAAATGCCCTAGCATCCCGTAAGAAGTGAATCGTGGACAGCATAGGACGTGCACCCAGAGTATCAAAGCATATTGCAACTTGAGAAATAAGATATTCTACGTGAATAGGTGGATGGCATTGGGCTGCTCCCCTTGCTGGGCGGATGAAACTACACTTCAATGTTGTTTCCTACCTAGTAGATGCTGAGATAAGCTGTGGACAAGTGAAATTGGACTGATCAAAGTGTTTGTTTGTACTTCAAATGGGTTTTGTTACACTAATATAGGTTCATTTTAACTATATAAATAATAAATATTGAGAAGGATCGAACGAAATTGAAGATATAATTTTTTTGGCATCCGTTAAAATGGATTTATATAGATTTATTTTATTATAAATATGATCAAATATTTCAGAATTTGACAACAAAATGAAATTAAATATTTGAATTTACTTAAGTCTATTCAAAATTTTTAAATATCTAAAAGTGAAATTAAATATTTGAATTTACTTAAGTCTATCAAATTCCAAAATATTTTAAAAATCTATAATCAAATTAAGTTCAACAAAACTACAAAACTTTTTGCCCCATCACTTTGGGCCACACTTAGGGTGAATGAAAATAATACATCGTAAAAAGAAAATCAGGTAAGTTAACAAGACTGATAGATGACGAGTGACTTACCCTTGCATGAGGTAAATCATGATGAAGCATTGCGGCACACTGAGTAGTCATAAAAGCCCGACGTTCTTGTAAATTTGATTTGCAAATCTAATCCTAGAAACATTCCAGTATTGTCTGAAGCTGTCACAAACTTTGCCTTGTTGGATTAAGAGTGGGTCTTCTAATCCTAGCTCAGAACATAATTTATCTTCCTAATAAAATTTTCCTTCTCATCTTATACTGACGCTAAGAAATTCATATTGACCAGGCGCTAACCAATTGTGGACAATGATCCCTTTTTGCTACGTACATGGAATTTTAAGACAAAAAGTACATGATGTATGTGGACTGACTTTGCTATCGACAAAATATGAAGGTATCCGGACTCTGGTTGGTTAAATGTTATGTGAGCAAGAGGCAAAAAGGCGTATGCATTTAATTGAATCTGTTCTTCCAGCTGTGGCGAATTTCAGTTTTTCTGGTTCCTAATTACATTATAACTAAATCCCATCTCGATCTCAGAAAATTCAACTATCCTAGTTTGTGAGCAGTTCTCAGCGCAGAAATTTTATATATTTCGAATCCAATTTTAATTTTTACAAATTTCAAGCCAAAAATTGGCATCCAGACAACGGGGTTGTGGTTAAGTAGCAAAGGGGGCGGTATGTGTGGCCGCCTACCAAGATTTGATGGAAATTTTGGGTTAGGAAAATGGTTTGGGTAATTTTGATATTGAAGTATCCTGCAATTTAGTTAAATGAAAGTGCTTATGTTTTGAGTTTTACCTCAGTTAAGTTATTTGCAGTTTCAAGCACCTTCTACCTACACAAACACGCCACTTACAGTGCCCAAACTGTTAGGGGCAAGTCCTTTCATAGATATGTGGTATGGCATCTGAGCAGCCATGGAAACTGCATTTACATTGTTTGCATTCCTATCTGGTAACCAAAAGAACTCCACAAAATACTCGATTTCATATGCACCTCTAAATTTTCAATACCATCAATTTGCTGTTTCAAGTTTGATAGTTAGAAAGCCCATGTGCACAACCTCAAACCAAAGCTTGGGGATAGCAAAGTACCTGCTGCAGTTCCTACGAAGGCACTGCAATTGGAGTCCATCATAGTAAGCAACAACTGAGTTGCATTGAGCAAAGAAGGGCTGTTATTAACGTCCTCCACAGCCATCTCAATAGCCTGTTTAGCTACTCTTCCCATGGTGGTATTGTATGCCAGAAGAGCACCCACATTCACAGTTGCAGGAGGACGAGGAGGCGGCGTGATAACGCTGTTGCTCAATCCATTTTCATGTCCATGAGCACAAATACATGATTTGGAGATGATGAATATGCAGAAACCCAACACCAAATTGAAATGATTGCCCGTGTGCAACATCTCAGTCATTGATTCCAGATCTCTGGTACATTTGTGTGGCGATATTAGTTCTCTCTGTAAGTAAATCGGCTCGGGTTGAGACAAGCCCAGCAGTCATTCATTGAATCACAGATCTCTGGTACATTTGCGGCATTATTAACTCTCTCTTTCAGTGTAACTGGCTGGGCTTGAGACAAGCAGATCATAAATTTATGGTTAACTTCATGTATCTAATCCCTCAATCAAGAGGGGTCCATAAATTTATGGTTAACTTCATGTATCTAGTCCCTCAATCAAGAGGGCTCCTTTCAGTATCCACCACGCAAGCAAACCAAACAGAATAATTTAATTTCTATTTAAAGAAGCCGAATTCAGTCCAAGAGCGCGACAGCGGCATCATAAAGCAAATTCCCTTATTTTTTGGCAGTCAGTCAAATTCCTCAGTCTTTTACTGTCGCTGTACTTTTACTTTAGCTGTGTAGGTTAGGGTAAGTTTTGTTTTTTTGGCCGGGAGATAGAGTTGATTTTTAAGAGATGGTAATTTTTTTGTTTAAAGAAAATAGAGTTGATTTTTAAAGCTGGTAAATGTAAATGTAAAAATGTAAATCATGGTTTTTTATTTTAGTAGATGTAACAATAGAAATCATGTTTTTCTAAGTAAGCAGATGTAAGGATTGAAATTATGTCTTTGAAAATAATCATGCTTTTAGTAATAATATTTTTTTTTTAATAAATTATTTTATTGATTTTATTTTTTATTTAGGATCTTTTATTTCGGTGAGTGATGTGATTTTATTTTTTCTTAGGGATCTTTTATTTCTTTTGGGGTTGGGAAATGGAATTGACTTTTAAGACATGTAACTATGTAAAACATGTTTTTTTTCATGATGTAAGGATAGAAATCATGTCTTTTTTTGGGAAAGTAGATATGAGGATGGAAATCATGTTTTTCATTAAAGTAGATGTTAGGATGGAAATCATGTTTTTGGAAAAAACAAGTTTTTAATGATGAAAAAAATTGTTTAATAAATTATTTTAAGGTGTGATTTTTTAAATAATTATGATAACTCAATTTGCTTTTACAAATACTAATCAATAATAAATATTTTTATTTTAGCATGTTAATTTTCACAGTTACAAACATCATAAAAATTTCAAAATTTTCACTATTTTCAAAAATTGCTCTATGAAGATGGGTGAAGTATTCACCTCAAAAGTTGGACACCCTATCAAGTTAACACAATATGATCTTTTTGGTATGAAGATGGAATGTTCACCAGAAAAGTAAGATGCCCCTATTAAATTTACAAAATGTTAGAGAAGTTTTTATTATCAACAATTTATATTATTAACCATTGATTTACAATAATAATAGTAATAATAAAATTTATCCCTTTAAAGGATTAATAAATGTTTTAAGTTATTTAAAAATTATTCAAGAGAATAAAGTATTGTAAGTTTTAGTACTCAAAATCAGAAATAGATATTATTCATAAAAAAATCTCATATTTTAATTATAACTTTAAAATTAAATTATCATTATTATATATTAGAATTTATATTCTCCATATTAAAAAAAATCAATAAATACTTTAATTATAAAAAAGTATATTTCATATTTTAATTTAATATTTATTTTAATTATAACTTTAAAATTAAATTATCATTATTATATTATTAAAATTTATATTCTCCATATAAAAAAATCAATAAATATTTTAATTATATTTTCTATATTCAAACTTAATATATATATATATATATATAATTTATATTCATTCTACTCCATTCTAAAAAAATCTCAAAATTTAAATTTTTAATAAATATAAAATTCTCCATTATCCTTACCATGAAAAAATCTAATCACTGGCAATTTCACTTGTTAACACTCTCAATACCTCATATACTACTCTCCAAAAATCAGAAAGTGTGGGCCACTTTACACCTCATAATAAATTAGCCATGAGCCATGAGCTTAATGTTCCACTATAGTAATGAGTGTGAAATGAAAGGATTGTATTAAACCCAAAAAAGTCAACCAAACACATTGGAAACGTTTGTGTATGGCAGCCATGGGGTCCCAACTAAAATTTTATGGTTGAAAGAGGGCATGCATACCTACCTAGGTTATGTCTTACCAAGTAAGTTTGAAGGTATACTTTAAAGGTTTGGAGAACAGTGTGGCCACATGCATTTATTCAACCACGTCTGCCACTTCATCAACTACTTTTATAAGGCAAGGCTTTATGGTAAATGTTCATCAAAGCTTAATGCAACTACACATGTTTGTTACTTTATCCACTTTTATTAACCAAAGTTTAAGTTTAATGCCCATTAAAGCTTGAAGTGATTACACAGTGTAAGATGTTTATCGAGGACTGAGTTTAAAATTTAGTTTTTTTCTCCCTATTTTGATACTTTTTTAAATTTTATTGATTGAATTTTTTAAATTCATGAAATTTAAAATTTAAAATATTTATTAATTTAATGTAAATATTATTTTTAACAGAATTTATTTAAATAAGAGAAAAAAATTTAAATATATTTATTTTTCAAGTTGTTTTATTGGTTAATATTTTTATATTATATATTAATTAATTATTAAAAAACAAGCTGTTATAAAATATTGAATTTTTATGTTTTATTAAACATGATTTTTTTAAGTTATTATGATTAAATATTTTTAAGGGTTTTTTATTTATATTAATGTAAATAAATAGAGTTTGAAGTTTAATTTGATAAAAAAAATTAGACTCTCTTGTATTGGGTGATTGAAACCCTAACACAGTTGGTTACTGTTAGGATCTAACCCTAACCCCTTTATTTATGTAATAAATTCAATAGGGTCGAGTCATAGTCATAGTTAGTTAAAGAGTCAATAAAGCCTGTATTAATAATTGTAAGTGGTTGACCCGCATTTAAGAAAGGGACCACAGTTAGTTGCAAACGGGCCATAATTAATAAATAAAGTGGTTAACCCGCATCATGTAAGGGACCACAAGTAGTTAGCAATAATGTGATAAGCCTATTGTATTAGATATATGGTATTGAGAGAACCATGGTAATGATGGTATTGTATGTATGAATCCTATATAGAAACTAGAGACTCCCTATTGAGAAATGTCAAGGATTATTTTGTAATCGAGCTCTGCTCTACTAGAGGTTGCCCCCTCGAAGAGGCAAGTGAACATTGCTTTTATCTCTGAATAATAAAATACTTGTTGTTTTTCTCATTTATTATGTGTTATGGGTTGTATTTCTTCGCATATGTGGCATTCTGGAAGTTCTTGCAGGTCAAGAGCATAACAAGTGGTATCAGAGTGCTTTCCAGGGCTAGTGGTACCTCCATTTTTGTAGAAATCTGTCGTTGAGCGCATAAATCTATGGATTTGGGGATGCATGCACACAAGAAATACAAGAGGTGGTCACGCTTGTTGGACTCCCTTGTAACCCTTGTGGGTACCCCTTCGAGTAGTAGCGCATTAGAGAGAACCGCGAACTTAGTTCACTTCCACATACCATCTAGGTATATCGGAAGCCCCCTAGGCTCACCTAAAACCTCGTCATAGATAAGTCATTGGCCGTCTTGCTGCTACAGTACACTGAGAACAACACTTGGGGAGATTACTCGCGCGTACGATAGGGTAGTCGAGTAGTACGGCTGAGGGTACGGTTGATCCTCCTTCGTTAGTGCCCTAAAATATTGGGTCAAGTACTATTGTTGGACCCTTATGTATATTGCAATCTGTAACACCTGACACTCCTTTATGACCATAGTTCCCTCGACTCTCTGAAGATCACCCATTATCTTATCTACCAGATCCGATCTATCAGTTGGGATTCTATCGTCGTAGTTCAATTCAAATCTAGCAGTTTGGGTTCTATCATCGTTGCACCAATCAGATCCGCCAGTTGGGGTTTTTTCGTCGCAGTACAACACACATTCAGCAGTTGGGGTTTCGCAGGCAGATCTGACTCTCTACGCAATGAGGTTTGTCGCTGCTATAGTCTGGGCTTGATTTTCACAGGACATTGGGCAGGATCAAGTTTTCTGGAATTTGGCCACTGCAGTATTTATCTACGGGGAGTAAAACTTCGTTGAGAGTAATAAAAAAATATGAGTCCTCCCCAGGACGCTTACAAGAGACTTAGCCCATAATATTCAAGACGACGAGCTAATTGCAGTGGTACCATTCACTGGTTAGCCTCAATTTTTGGGAAGTCCCCAATTTTTTCGACGTGACTTCAAGTAACCGGGATCTGTGCACAGTAGAAACTAGAGCTCAATTCATGGCCAATGAGAAGATCAAGCGCCTTGAAACAACGTTGGAGTCGTTCAAGGAACAACTAGACAACATTACAAAAACGCTTGAACAATTCACCAAGAGCAGGACGGGGTATCATCAGGAGGTGCATAGTATTGATGAACACCTTGAAGGAGAATCTAGCCATCATATTCACTTCCATGGAAATCATCAACATTCCAACCCTCGGCCACCCAAGCAAGACATGTATAAATATGATGGCTTTAATCCGGCAGTATGGGTAGCACAAATGGAACAATATTTCACCCTAAATGATATATATGATGATCAAACTAAACTATGTGAGGGAGCCCTTTACTTGGACCAAGAAAGATGGCAATGGTGGCAGTGGCATCAAAGATGTTATCCCGAGAACATAACGTGGCAAGTGTTCTCAAAATCCCTTTCTGACCGCTTTGACAAAGAACCTAATTTTTTGGGTTGTCTCATTAAGCTCTGACAGAAAGGCATAGTAAAAGACTACATTGTAGCCTTTGAGACATTGGCCTTCAAAACAGAAGGTCTAGGAGATGAATTCTACTTTGAGTGTTTCATCAGTGGTCTCAAAGAAGCCATCCAAGCACATGTCTGAATGCACCACCCTCCTACATGGATAAACACTTGAAAAAAGGTTGTCAAGGTAGAACCTGCCTTAGCTGCCCAGTCTACTCGTCCAAATTTCATAGCCAAGGGGCGGTCCACCCAGGCTCAGGGCCCTACCCAAACACTTAAGGTTCAAAAGGTGTCTCCAACAGAAATGGCTGAAAGAAGAAAACAAGGATTGTGCTACTACTGTGATGACAAATACTCCCCAGGCATAAATGCAAGGAGCCAAAATTCTTTCAAATTGATGTTACTAATCACAGCTCATCTGAGGAAGCCCCATCCCTTGGGGGGCCAGAGGAAAAAGATGAGGAGACCCAGTAGGACAATGATCTCAGAGCTATGCCAGATGAACTAGTTATCTCGCTACATGCTTTGGCAGGATTTCTGCGCTCCAAACTCTCAAAATCAGAGGCTTTCTTAAAAGTGTCCTGTAGTAGTATTGATTGATAGTGGCAACACTCATAACTTTATCCATAAGCGGGTCGTCGAAGCTATTCATTGTTTTGTAAGGGCAGTCTCTAATTTCCAGGTCCTTATTGATGATAGGGGTACAATGAAATGTGAAGGCCGATGCAAAAATATTAAACTTCAGATGGGATACTACCACCTAAGGACCCACATGTTTGTGATTAACATGGGTGGTTGTGACATTGTCTTGGGTGTTGACTGGCTTCGCACACTAGGCCCAATCACAATGGGTTTCCAGGAGTTATATATGAGCTTTAAGCAGAAGGACCACATTCATACACTTTGTGGACTCCAGGCAGGGGCACCTTCTATCACAACTCGCATCGAATGGAAAAGTTGTTGAAAGAGGGCCATCATGAAAACATCACCCAATTTAATGTCATCCAGGCCATATAATCCACTCCTCTTCATATTCATCCTGAGATGCAACAGGTCTTAAACTGTCACCAGCCGATATTTGACAAACCTAAAGAGCTTCCACCCTCTAGAGGGGAACATGATCATAGCATCACTTTGGTCCCAGGGGCCCAACCACCTAATGTGCGCCCATATCGATATCCTTTCACCCAAAAGAATGAAATTGAAAAAATCATCAAGGAACTCCTTGAAGCAGGTGTTTCCTAGCATCAGCCCTTGTTAATCACCAGTGGTCATGGTTGTTATGAAACCTGTTATGAAACCAGCTCAAGAAAAGATAGAAAAGAAAGATCAACGCCTTAGAATTCAGCCTCTTCGAGGGGGCAACCTCCTTTACATTACATAAATGAACAATTCTTGGATGATACAAATGAAAATACCTCCTTTCTATATATAGGAGTCTAAGTGGTCCCAATACAATCCAAGCCTACATAACAATAATATTGTAGGGCACAACAATAACAATAGTGGGCTTCTATGTGGCACAATAGTAACAATATGGGGGTAATAGGGGCACAACAATATAAATAAGGGGTATAACTACAATAGTAATGGGGTAATCACTAGTATTATAGGGACCCAACATGCCCCTCTCCTTCAAAAAAGTGTTGTCCTCAACGCTTGAGTAGTTCTGGATACTTCTGCATAAAATTCTCATCCTCCCATGTGGAATCTTCAGTGGATAAGTTCTTCCACTTGATAAGATACTCTGAAATTGATCGATTTCGTAGCTGTCGAGTTCTTGTTTCTGTGACTGCTTCCGGTTCCAATATAATTTTTCCTTCCTCATCAAGTTCTGGCAATATTGTTTGAATTGGGAGCTTGTCACCTATAACCTTCTTTAAACATGAAACATGGAAAACTGGGTGCAATCGAGAAGCTGCAGGAAGCTCCAATTTGTATGCCATAGTACCAATCTTTTGCAACACCTTGTACGGACCATAATACTTTGGTGATAATTTATTATCCTTCTTAGCTTGCTTTAGGGACATTTGCTTATATGGTTGTAGCCGTAGGAATACCCAATCACCTACATCAAAACTTCTTTCACTGCGATGTTGATCTGCCTGTTGTTTCATTCTATTTTGTGCCAACACGAGGTTATCCTTTAAGAGTTGGAGGACTTGTTGTTGATGTTCGATGTGATGTTCCACTGCCTGAACCTTAGAATTTTCTCTTAAATATGATGTGATGGATGGTGGTTGATACCCATAAAGTGCCATAAATGGGGTCATTTTTGTTGCTGTATGGAAGGAAGTGTTATACCACCATTCAGCCAGAGGCAACCATTTGACCCATTGTGTCTGTTTATCAGATACAAAGCAACGAAGATATCCTTCCAAACATTTGTTTACTATCTCAGTTTGCCCATCAGATTGAGGATGATAAGATGAGCTATGAGCTAACTGAGTACCAAGACAAGAAAATAATTCTGTCCAAAAATTTCCAGTGAAAATGGGATCTCTGTCACTTACAATAATCTTTGGGTTTCCATGTAGCTTTTGAACTGTTTCCATAAATGCAGTAGAAACTGTACTGGCTTTAAATGGATGTGATAATGCACAAAAGTGTGCATACTTGGTAAGTCTGTCAACTACCACCATGATGACACTCTTTCCCTCAGACTTGGGTAAACCTGTGATAAAATCCATTGAAACCTCCTCCCAACGTTGGCTTGGAATGGATAAAGGTTGTAATAGACCCGGTGTCTTAATTGTTTCAACTTTATTTTGCTGGCAAACCAAACATTCCGCCACAAACTTTTGAATATCTGATTTAAGGCCATCCCAAAAAAATTCCTTCTTAACCCTGTGGTAAGTTTTTAAAAATCCTGAGTGCCCTCCTAAGGGAGAAGTGTGCAATTCCATAAGAATCTTTTGTTTTAGCTGGGAATTCTTACAGAGGTATAAGCGATCTTTGTACCATAACGAATCATTTTTCCAGCTAAATGTATCAGAAGTACTGGAATCTTGTTGTAGCTTTCGAATAAGTGCCCACACTTCTTCGTCATTCTTCCATTCCTCCCTTGCTTCGTTTATCCAATCTGGTTGGATAATAGAAATGGCACACAACAATGCTTCCACATCCTCATCCTTTCTTGAGAGTGCATCTGCCACCACATTTTGCTTCCCTTTTTTGTAGATGATTTCAAAGTCATAACCCAACATCTTTGTGACCCACTTTTGTTGCTCTTCAGAGGATAATCTTTGTTCTAAAAAGTATTTAAGGCTATCATGATCCGTTTTTACCTTGAAGTGTCTTCCCATTAGGTAGGGTCGCCATTTCTTAAGTGCATGGAGTATTGCCAACATTTCCTTCTCATAAATAGCTTTGCTTAAAAACTTTCCCTTGATTGGACGACTTTCAAAAGCAATGGGTCTTTCATCTTGCATTAGAACAGCACCAATTCCATTTCCTGAAGCATCACATTCCACAATAAAGGTTTTTGTGAAGTCCGGTGTAGCTAAGACCGGTGCTTGGCACATTGCCTCTTTAAGATGTTCAAAGGCCTTTGTTGCTTCCGGAGTCCATGAAAATGAATCTTTCTTCAATAATGTTGTTAGAGGTGCTGCTATTCTCCCATAATTCTTAACAAACTTGCGATAATACCCTGTCAACCCAAGAAATCCTCGCAGATGCTTTATGGATGTGGGGATTTTCCATTCCTTAATGGCTTTAATTTTGCTAGGGTCTACCTTAACTCCTTCATGAGATACAATATGACCCAAATATTCCACCTCCTGGACTCCAAAGAAACATTTGGATCTTTTTGCATATAATTGTTTCTCCTCCAATAGTTGTAGCACCCTGTCAACATGTTCAACATGATCCTTCCAAGACTTGCTGTAGATTAGTATATCATCAAAAAATACTAACACAAATTTTCTAAGGAATGGTTTGAAAATTGAATTCATCAAACCTTGAAATGTTGAAGGTGCATTGGTAAGGCCAAAAGGCATGACCAAAAATTCATAATGACCCTCATGAGTTCTAAATGTCGTTTTTGGAATGTCTTCAATCTTCATTCTGATTTGATGATATCCCGAACGAAGATCCAACTTGGTGAAGTAAATTGATCCATGCAATTCATCCAGTAATTCATCAATAACAGGAATGGGGAACTTATCTTTAATAGTGAGCTTGTTGAGCTCCCTATAATCTGGACACATGCGCCATGATCCATCCTTCTTGTGCACCAATACTACTGGAGCTGAGAAAGAACTTTGACTCGGTTGAATTATACCAGCCTCTAGCATTTCTGCAACCATACGTTCAATTTCACTTTTTTGGACATAGGGATATCTGTACGGCCTGATGTTTGGAGGAACACTTCCTGGAATCAGATGAATAGCATGATCATGATCACGCATAGGTGGGAGACCTTGGGAGTCTCAAATACCTTGGAATGATTGTCCAAGACTTTTTGGAGATCTGGAGAAATAGATGATTCCAATGTGGAAACATCTAGCGAACATAATTGTGCAATTACACCTCTTTGCTCCTTTTTTAGAAGCTTTGTCATACCATTAGAGCTGATTATCTTTCCTGGTTTCCCTGCAATACCCCTTAATTCAACTTCCTTTCCTTCCGCAGAAAATTTGATGAAAAGTTCTTGAAAATTAAAAGCTATTGTACCCAAGGATTGTAGCCATTGGACTCCTAGTACAACATCAGCACCTCCCATTGGAATGGAAAGCATTGGGCTAGTCAATACATATTCTCCCATGGATAGCTTGATATTATGGCACTTTCCAGAGCAATTTATTGTTCCTCCATTTGCAATCATCACTTGACACTCTGGTGCTGGATATAGGAAGCAATTCAATTCTTTTGCTACCCTACAATGAATAAAATTGTGGGTGCTTCCTGAATCAATCAACACTATTACCTTTTTCTTCTTGATTTGTCCTTCTATCTTGATGGTTTGAGGAGTGGTAATTCCCGCCAATGCATTACAAGATATGGTCGGATTTATTTGTTCTTCATCTAGGCTTTGTTCCTGGAATATATCCTCTTCTTTTGACCTTTCTTGCTCCTTTTCTTCTTCCTCTTCACAATCTATGTAGAATAATTTCTTCTCAGCACACTTATGACCTTTTGTGTATTTGCTATCACAATTGTAACAAAGCCCTTTTGCTCTTTTTTCTTCCAATTGTTGTGGTGTCAACCTTGTAGGTTGTGGAAGACTATGGGCAACACTTCCGTCTTTATAGTTGTGAATGGTATGCTTCCTAGTTGCCATAATTTTGCTTTCCATTTTTCTTGCTAACCTGAATGCCTTCTCTAATGAATCAGGTTCCCAAAGGCGCACATCATGTTGGATATTATCCTTTAAAGACCCTATGAACACATCAATCCTATGCTCCTCTGGAATATCTTTTACCCTTATGTTCAATTTTTGGAACTCCTCAATGTGCTCCATTATTGAACCCTTTTGTTTGAGACTTATCAATTGGCTAAAAAAAGTGTTGCTTTTTGTATCCTCATAATGTGCTATCAATTCTTCCGTAAAAATTGCCCAAGTGATAAATTGTTTACGAGAACAAAGCCATTGATACCATACAAACTGATTTGGTTCCAAATATAAAGTTGCCATACGTACCTTTTGTGTGTTTTGCACATTATTGAGATCGAAGAATTGCTCCATCTGTAATATCCATGTGGCGGGATCCTTGCCATCAAACTTCCTCATATCGATTTTTGGAACATGGTGAGTCTTCGATCCAACATTAGAGTCTATGGAATCATGATTAACATTTCTTTTGTTCTCATCATGAGTTTCCTTTACTACCTTTTCACCATTAGTAAGTATTTCTTGTAGAAAATTTGTCAAATCTGTCTTCAAATCTGCCATGTCTGTCTTCAAATCTGTCTTCAAATCTGCCATGTTTGTCTTCAAATCTGTCTTCAAATCATCCATCTTAGCTTCCATGCCCTTCATCTTAGATTCCACGCCATTTATCTTAGATTCCACACCATTTATCTTAGCTTCTGTTAGCTTTTGTGAGCGTGACATTTGTTGCACTTGTTCTTGTAATTTTGATATATCATGTAGCATTTCTTCCTCTTCTTCATGAGTCATGCTAGAGCTTTCAGGTTCCTTACTAGGTGTTTGCATTTTCTTTCCTCGGGGCATCAGTTACCGATAATAATGCTTTACTATGCCCTTTGAATTCCGTTAAACCAAGCTTACACAAAAATTTAAAAAAACTACACACCTTTTTTCACTTTATAGAAGCCTGATATTGAATCTGATGTATCTCTGTAATTTCAGATCATCCAATTCTGAAATTGCAACCTGTAGTAGCCTTCTGCGTCCTCTTTCCAATGCCACAAGTCTGAGCCCAATTGGATTCTCCAAGGAAGAGTTATGTGAAATCTCCCACAGTGACTTGCTTTTAGACAGGTTCAGTAGAGCGAACTTGTACGACGTGCCACGAGTCACTGTTTCAACCTTTGAATCTGAAAAGCACAGACAAGAAACTACAGTCCGTCCTCTTTCTGTACCTTTTTACGAAATTTCAATCCGATCCTCAGAGAGAGAGTTATGAAGATTTTCCCCAGGTCACCTGTTTTGAATGTAATTCAGGAGTCTGCAAAAAGGCCAACTTCCTCAGATCATATCGCCAAAAATATCGCGTGAAAAGCTCTGAAATTCGGACCCAAGGTTCAACGCCAATGCTTCTCAAATGGGTTTTTTTTGCGACTTCTGAAACGTCACAGAAAAAAAGTTATAGCAAAAATGCCACGATGACCTGTTTGGAGCAGCGAAACCCTAGAATCCAAAGCTCTGATACCAAATGTTATGAAACCAGCTCAAGAAAAGATAGAAAAGAAAGATCAACGCCTTAGAATTCAGCCTCTTCGAGGGGGAAACCTCCTTTACATTACATAAATGAACAATTCTTGGATGATACAAATGAAAATACCTCCTTTCTATATATAGGAGTCTAAGTGGTCCCAATACAATCCAAGCCTACATAACAATAATATTGTAGGGCACAACAATAACAATAGTGGGCTTCTATGTGGCACAATAGTAACAATATGGGGGTAATAGGGGCACAACAGTATAAATAAGGGGTATAACTACAATAATAATGGGGTAATCACTAGTATTATAGGGACCCAACAATGGTGCTCAAGAAATATGGGGAATGGCGCATGTGTCCAGACTTTCAGGCCCTCAATGAGCTCACTGTCAAAGACAAATTCCCTATCCTAGTTGTTGATGATCTGCTTGATGAAATACATGGTGCTCAATTCTTACCAAGCTCGATCTTTGCTTTGGCTATCACCAAATCCGCATGAAGGAATTAGACATTCCCAAGACTGCTTTCTACACTCATGAAGGCCATTATGAATTCTTGGTCATGCCATTTGGTCTCTGTAATGCTCCATCCACTTTCCAAAGCCTCATGAATCACCTGCTGAAACCATATCTCTGAAAGTTTGTCCTCGTGTTCTTTGATGACATTCTCATCTATAGCCTAACCTGAGAAAAACATCTCCATCATGTAGACCTAATCTTCCAACTACTCTGGAATCACAAATTATTTGTCAAATTGTCCAAGTGTTCTTTTGGCGTGGAAGAAGTTGAGTATTTGGGACACATTGTGGGTCGTGAAGGTGTCAGGATTGATCCCAAAAAGATACAGGCAATGCAAGATTAGCCCCAACCAAAAACCTTGAAGAGTTTGAGAGGATTCTTGGGTCTCACTAGCTACTATCGCAAATTTGTTCGCAATTATGGTCGCATTGCTAGACCCCTCACCAACCTTCTCAAGAAAAATTCATTCCTCTGGACTAGTGCAGCACAACAGGCATTTGTAGCTCTCAAACAAGTCATGTGTTCCACTCCAGTATTGGCACTACCTAATTTCACCAAATCTTTTGTGATTATGTGATGCTTCAGGTACTGGTATTGGTGTTATCTTAATGCAGGAAGGTCGACCCTTAGCTTTCACCAGCCAACAACTGAGTGGGAAACATCTGGGACAATCTACCTCTGAGAAAGAGATGATGGCCATCTTACATGCAATAGATACCTGGAGACCATACTTATTGGGACGGCGTTTTCAAATCCGCACAGACCATCAAAACCTCAAATATTTTTTGGAGCAACGTCTATCATCACCACATCAAAACAAATCGTTGACTAAAATGTTGGGATATGATTATGAGATAATTTACAAGAAAGGGAGTGACAATGTAGTAGCGGATGCTTTATCGCACCAATTTGAGGATGAAAGCACCCTGCTATCAATCTCTCTTCCCATACCAGATTGGATTAAAGAAGCCCGCAAGGAATGGTTTTCACACCCCTCTCTCTCCCAACTCATTAATAACTTGAGAGCAAATCCTAATTCCTCAGTTGGCTACTCTTGGAAGGATGAGATTCTTCGCTACAAGGATCGACTAGTGATATCACCGACATCTACCCTCAAAACTCGTATTTTGACAGAGTTGCACTCATCTCCCACTGTTGGGCATGCAGGCTTTCAGAAGACTTATGCTCGTACTCGTCGTTCTTTCTTTTGGACGAGCATGAAGAATGGCATTCTTACCTTTGTAGCTTAATGTGATGTGTGTCAACGCCACAAAGGAGAAACAATCAAGTTACCAAGAACCTTTCAACCATTGCCAATCCCTGCCTCCATCTAGATGGATGTTTCTGTGGATTTCATTAATGGTCTACCAAAGTCGGGCAACAAATCAGTCATCATGGTGGTTGTGGACATACTTTCTAAATATGCTCATTTTTACGCTCTACCCCACCCATTTACCCCCACTTTGGTGGCTCAAGCTTTCATGGACCAAATATTCAAACTACATGGCATGCCAACTTCTGTTGTGTCTGATCGTGACCTGACTTTCACTAGCAAATTTTGGCAAGAACTTTTCAAGCTACAAGGCACCCAACTCCAACTAAGTACTGCCTATCATCCCCAAACTGATGGTCAAATTGAAGCAGTCAACAAATGTTTGGAGACACACCTAAGGTGCTTCACTTCAAAAAAGCAGCGTCAATGGGTACAATGGCTACCTTTATCTGAATGGTGGTATAATACTAACTATCATGAAGCCACCAAGATGACTCCATATGAAGCAGTGTATGGCCAACTCCCACCTTCACCTATTTCTTATATCCCTAGATGCTCTAAGGTGCAAGCAGTTGATCAACTTCTACAAAACCATGCCGCCATGATACCTTGTCTCAAAGATAATCTCCATCAAGCTCAGAATCTAATGGAGCAACAGGTAGACTAGCATTGTTCAAAGCACACATTTCAAGAAGGGGATCAGGTATTCCTGTGGCTGCAACCATATAAGAAAACATCACTCAAAGAAAATGGCTACCAAAAATTAGCTCCCAAATTCTACAGACCTTATCACATAATTCTGTGCATTGGAGTAGTAGCCTAAAAGTTTGCCTTGCCACCAACTTCAAAAATCCATCCACTCTTCCATGTATCATGCCTCAAGAAAGTGGTGGGGATCAATTGTAGAATTCAAACTAGTGTACTCGAATTGGATGAGGAAGGTTTACTTTGGCTCTAAACTGAACTGGTCCTTGATATTCATGAAAGACATCTACACGACCACACGATCAAGGAAGTCCTCGTCAAGTGGAAAGACACCTCTCCAGAAGATGTGACCTGGGAAACAGCGACTATTCTTCAGCATTTTCCGCAGATTCAGCCTTGAGGACAAGGCTGCTTTTGATGGGGGAGGGCATGTTAGGGTCCAACCCTAACCCATTTATTTATGTAATAAACCCAATAGGGTCAAGTCATAGTCATAGTTAGTTAAAGAGTTAATAAAGCCTGTATTAATAATTGTAAGTGGTTGACCCGCATTTAAGAAAGGGACCATAGTTAGTTGCAAACGGACCATAGTTAATAAATAAAGTGGTTAACCCGCATCATGTAAGGGACCACAAGTAGTTAGAAATAATGTGATAAGACCATTGTATTAGATATATGGTATTGAGAGAACCATGGTAATGACCCATGGTATTGTATGTATGAATCCTATATAGAGGCTAGAGACTCCCCATTGAGAAATTTCAAGGATTATTTTGTAATCGAGCTCTGCTCTGTTGGAGGTTGCCCCCTCAAAGAGGCAAGTCAACATTTCTTTTATCTCTAAATAATAAAATATTTGTTGGCTTTCTCATTTATTCTGTGTTCTGGGTTGTATATCTTTGCATATTTGGCATTCTGGAAGTTCTCGCAATTCAAGAGCATAACAGCTACATGCTCAAGAGCTAATACACAATGCATGGAGGTCTTATGCACAAACTATACCTCAAGCAACTTCAAGCATTGTTTTTAACAACTTGATCCAAGGATGGTGAGCAAATCAATTTATCAAAGTCGAGCTTTCAGCATAATGAATCTAGAAACTACAACAATCACGATGGAAGATGATGACATCAATTTGAAGTCCATGTGGATTATCTTGCTCTACTTCCTACAAAGTTCGGTAGAAACATTTGAACCACTTCCACCAATCCTTATGCCATGTCCTGTCAATTTTGGTTTCTACAACATGTTCCTATGTTGTTCTCTTGTTCTCTATCCTTTATTATTTTTTATTGTCATGGCCCCATGCTTTGCGCAACATTGTAAGGCTCCTAATCAACGAAATAAGGTAGAATCAACAACAAGGGTTGTTGTGTCTACCTTCTGTTGCACTTGTTTTCCAGCTATCAAAAAGAAACGTTAAGCACTTGAAGAGCATGTTAAGATGGAAATGGCATACCAATTGCAAGCATTAATCTCCACGTCAAAGACTTTATCCCAGACCCCAGAACAGTAAATTCTTCATAACTTTGAAATTATATTAGTACACTTAGACTGACGTGGCTCACACTCATCACATCCAAGAAGTAGACATATTTTCACTCAATCAACACATAGACAAA